>OZ010790.1:131974004-134474004 GCA_963932465.1 Maratus speciosus | reverse complement strand
GTGAATTCATCTGCTTCCACCCAGGATGAAAAATATAGCTTAAATCCCTGAGCTAAGTGTTTTGAAAATAGGAACAGTGATTTCGCAGGCGTAATAAGTAATAGGCTGTAAATAATTCGTGTCAAAGGAGAAAAACCACTATTTTATATACTGCTTTAATTAATATTGAGAATGTGTCTAGTGAATTTATAATTGCGCGTGTATTAATAGATGTCGGCTCAAATTACTCATATATTTCTCATAACTATTCAAAATTATTAGGAATTAGAAGGGGGGAAAGAAATGTTTCTGTTTCATGTTTGAAAGATTCTCAAATAAGTGTCAAATGGGAAATTAGGGCCACTATTTCGAATAATGCTGATTATAAGAGAACAATAGATTTTTTTATTGTTCCAAAAATAACAAATTTTATACGACGGCATTATTTTAGATTTCTATTTTCCGAGCTGCCTAAAGATGTGAGATTGGCACATCCAAAATTAAATGAACCTAATAAAGTAGATTTTTATTAGGGACTGAATGTTTCTATGAATTATTGTGAACTGGTCAAGTTCCCTTAAGAAGCTGTAAAGTTATGTTTTCGAATAACGTATTTTGGAACGTCGTGGGAGGTTGCATCTCTGATTCAAATACTGATAATAATGATAATTATTGTGAATTAATTTGAAATGCAGAAGATGAATTAAGCAAGTTTTTTGATTTAGAATCGATTGGATTTAGGGATGATCCTTACTGTAATGATGAAGATAAGGCATTGGAAATTTTTACAGAAACAGTTTCCTGTAAAGATAATCATTACGAAGTAGTCCTTCCGTGTAAAAGGATTGGATAAATTTGAACGACAACTATGAAGTCTCTGAGAAACGATTTATATATTTAATTAATAAAATGCGAAACGATGATAATTTGTTTTCTCAGTATAATAAAGAGATATTGAAAGAATATCTTGATTGTGCTATTACTGAAAAAGTGTTAGATTCAACAAGACCAGACAGACCCATATTCTATTTGCCACATCGAGCAGTTTTTAGAAAAGATACTGTCACCACAAAAACACGCATTGTGTTTGATGCTAGTTCTCAAGATGTAGGTAAACATTCTTTAAACAATTGTCTGTGGACTGGTATCAATTAAATCATACTAATTTTTAGATGCTCGTTAAATTTATATTAAATAAAATAGGAATTTTAGCGAATGTGGAGAAAGCATTTCTCCAAATTTCATTATCAGAAAAGGACAGAGATGCTGTCAGATTTCTCTTTGTGGAAATTACCAAAGATCTGTCAAATAAAGTGTCTGTTAATTTAAAAATTCAAGTGTATCGTTTTAAATGTTTACTTTTTGGATTAAATGCTAGCCCATTTGTTCTAGCTGCTGTAATAAAAGAGCATATATGAAAATTTAAGGATCAATATTCAGTATCTTTTGAAATCCTCTAAACTTGTCTTTATGTCTATGATCTGGTGAGTGGTACCGATAATATTAAAGAAGCTTTGAAGATTTCATATGAGGCTAAAATAATCATGAATCAAGCTAGTTTCAATTTGAGGAAATGATTAACAAATGACAAATCTTTACTAGAACGGTGGAAGAAAGATGAGTTCAAGATTTATCCATTTGATCAAAATTATAGAATTATATATTCATTGAAAGTATTATTAATATCGTGGGATGTTGAACAAGATTTGATTAGCATAGACATTTCGAATGTAATAGAATTTTTGAAGAATAAGAAAAATAATAAACGGTTTGTTTTACAAACTCCTGGAAGAATTTATGACCCTACTGGTATTATATCTCCATTTACTATAAGACTTAAATGCATTTTCCAAGATTTATGAATCCACAAGCTGTCTTGGGATATTGAGTTCCCTACTGACATCTGCAAAAAAATGGACACAATGGTGTTCAGAACTCTCTAAATTAAATCGAATTAAAATCCCTAGATTTCTTTCCCGTCACCTGACACAAACAATGTTGTAATTCACTGTTTTTCTGATGCAAGTCAAAAGGCTTATGGTGATGTTGTTTATTTGAGAGTGCAAGATTACGATCTAGATTCTGTTAGTTTCATAGCATCTAAAACCATAGTTGCCGCAGTAAAAATAATAACTTTGCACGCCAACAGTTGATTGGTGTTTTACTCTCAGCTCGCTTAGGATCAGAAATTAAAAAGGTAATTGATCGTAAAAATACTTCTAAAATCTATCATTGGGTAGATCCAAAACCAGCTTTATTCTGGATATAAAAATATTCGATTTGAGTATCTTGTTAAGAATTTTGCTATTTTTCTTAATAAATAATCAATTAATCATTTCTTGTTAAGAACTTTGAACTGGAAATAAATGTCAGTACATTTTTACTTTAAATTTTAGGTTGGTTGTTTTTTTTTTGGGAGGGGGGGGGGGCAGTACATAACGATTCATATTTGATCACAACAACCATGGAATAAGAAATGAGTACCTATGTTTCTCAACTTTGACTACATTAGATCGGAACTATTTTGAGTATGTGACGCATTTAAAATTGAGTACTTTTTACTCAATTTTGAGTACCCATTTTTTTAAGTGTATATATACTATATAATGGGAAAATTTAGTTTAGCAAGAAAACGCCTAACAGGTTAAAATTCTTTTTCAGCAATTTATACTAATGTATGGAAACATACTTGAATACTTTTGTACAACCCTGTAGTTTACCTAGAATCTTTATTACACGCCACTATTTAGTTAAAATTTAATTCAAACTAAGACACTCTTAAAACTGCTGAAATCACATTTCCAGAAATTATAATATATAGACGGCCATGTATCCAATTCTTTACGTGACCCTGTACATCGTTTTATCTACATTCTACAAACATTTCTTGGTAAATTAAATGCAGTTCAGCAAAAAAAAAAAAAAAAAGCATAACTCATTTAAAAACCACTTTTAAGCAATTTGCGCCCATACCCAGTAATCCTTACGAATACTTTTGTGTAGCCTTGCATAGGAATTATAGCATTTATATGCACCATATACTATGCATAAATATAGTGAATCATAAAAGAGCATATCATAATTAAAAATGCATTTACAGCAATCATCGCTACTGTACAGTACTTCGGATAGAATATAGTATCTGAAATCTTTTGTGTGGCCCTGTAAATGCTATGCACTGCGTGTTATACATGAAATAAGTAAAAGTAAACCTCAGAGACGTATATCAATTTCATTACATATGAAATAGATTAACATAATTAAAGTATGCCGCAAACAATCCCCTCCACCCCTATATCATTATGTATTTGAATTCCTTTTTTAGCCCTGTAAATGAACAATAACTATTCTTTGCATCGCATAGTCAACAGAATGCATATTTTAGTGCACTTCATAAATGCATATAAATTTTATTCTGTTTGAAAGCGTGCGTAAAATCATTAAAAATTATTTGAAACGATTTTTTCCCATAGGCCGTAATGTAACGGAAAACTTTTGGCTGTCCCTGTAAATGAACAAAGCATGCTACAAACTTCATTAAAAATAGGTACTGTGCTATGGTAAACGTCAATAACATTCAAAAATTTAAGGGCAATCCGAGTATATTTTCCAGAGTTAGAGTGCGGACAGACTGCTAGACGGACAGACGGAGAGACAAACCGAAGTCATAAGCACTTTTCAACTTGTGTCCTATATTATGTATCCTGTATTATATGAACTTTTAAAAAATATATACTAAAGCAGTTTAATCTATAACTTCCTATCAGGCATGAAAAACACTTTATTTCAATGCTTAAATATCATATTTTACTTTTTAGTGCCACTAATTACGCGTATCATAAACATAGAAAATTAATTTACAATAGAAGAAAATTTAATAACCGATTCAGAATGTCTATAATTAAATGTTTGACTAAAATCACAAACAGAAAAAATGCTTACATACAATTAAAAAAAAATAAATATACCAATTTGAAAAAACACTAAAAATAATAATTAGTATTTATAATTTTACTATTAAACAACAGCAAACTACAATAGATAAATTAAATGCATTATTAGATTTAAAAATATCTCAAAAATATTTCCATATGGTATAAGGAATTCCTATTATTTTATAATTTTGGCAAATGTTAAATCTGAAAACATTGGTTTAAAGATTTGGGATTTTAAAAGATAATTTAAAATATTATTAGCACTAAAAGAAAATTCTTTCAAATGTTTCACTACTGTAATATGTAAAAATACATTTTCCCAGTACTATAATGTTAATTTCTAATCTGAAACAGTTTCGTAATCTCATGATAATCGAACATCATATTTAACCCCAAAATAATAATAACTATAAGTGTTAGTAATCAAAAAATAGTAAGAATCCGATAAAATAATTCCAAATCATTGTCGTTCCATACATTTTCAATCTCAAGTAAGAGTAAATTAATGTTTATATTAATTCCAGTATGAATGTAGGCATGAATCAGTCTCTGCGTTTTCTTTTTCTTTTTCTTTTCTTTTTTTTTTTTTTTTTTTTTTTTTTTTTTTTTTTTTTTGTAAGCGATGGCAGATTAAGATATTTTTCTTTACAGTTATCGAATTGGAAAATATTGCTTCTGACAGTTAAAGATCAGTCTCTTGCAAATGTAACATAAAACTATTTAACTCATACAAATCAGGAATAAAATATTTAAATTAAATAAGACTTACATATACGTATACGTTCCATTAATATCCGTGTATCCTAAATTGGTCATTTCCTTATCTTAAAGTGTTGTAGATGTGGTGGTATTCTAAAAGCAGTGAACTATTTCCCGCGTCTTCTCTTTTTTTTTCTTTTTTTTTTTTGGGGGGGGGGGGGGGCAGACGATTTCCAAGCAGATGTTCTGTTACAGATTATTTGTTTTTCTATACAAGACATGTGGAACGTGAATGCGCAGTAATTTTCTGAAAGTATCGTTAATTAAAATTTGTATTTGAAGAAATGTCCAATGTATTTAACCTTTTCTTTTTATCCGTGCCAAATAATTCAATTTAAAATGTATTGTAAAGTTCCTTTTTTCTAAATAATTATAATAATAATATTCTAATTAGAGTTTATTAGATAAAACATTGTTTAAATTTTTAAAAGGTGCAAAAATAAATTTAATGGTAGTAACGACCCCCCCCCCCCTTTTTTTTTCTTCTTTTTTTTTAAAGTAAATTTTGTTTTGCACAAAATTTGTATATTTCTTTTATTTTCGGAAAATATTAATTTTATTTAAAATGTCTGAAAGAAGTAGAATTTATGACCTGAATACAAATTATAAAAATATTCTAAAGCAAGAAATGCATAGATGACTAAACTCTGAAGACCCTTTCTACGTGCTCATTAAAAGGTGCAGATTTAACTGTAATAGAAAATTTTTAGTTTGAAACCACAGAAGTGTTTCGAATAATCCTGGTCGGTAAAAAAAGAAAGAAAGAAAGAAATTTCCTCCCAGCAAACTAAATATGTAAAGTGTATCAAATTAATATTCCTAACTCTAAATATATTATCCAAATGCTAGATAAAATTAAAATCATGAAAAAGTATACATTCACTGTCTTAGATATAAAATTGATAAAATATAGCCTAAAAATTTAGTTTATTAATGCTTGTATCATGCACTTTATTTATTATGCCCCCCCCCCCCCTCCCCTTTAGTGACAGAATTTACCATTTGCTATCCACTAATATATTTTCATTCCTTATGCTGCTGTAACTCGCACTGTTTAAAATATTTCTCTTCATTTTCAAAGATTTTTGAAGTTCATATTTTTGTCACACTGTGACTTATAATATGATAAGTTTTTTGTCACATATGTGACGTGACGTACGTTACATAGCAGTGACATAACAGTGACGTCACAATTTTTTTTAATTGCCAGAAAAATACAATTTTACAGTAAATAACATGTTTTAAAGAATTTTCGTAATTTTTTTTAAATTTCTAAGAAGTTCAAATCTCAGTCACAATGCGACATCACTGAGTAATGGCATTTTGGTCACAGATGTGACGTGACCACAGTGACTTGCAGTGACGTCACAACGACGTCACCGTGACCATGCATGCTATGAGGGTTAGGATCAGAAATTAAAAAGGTAATTGATCGTAAAAATACTTCTAAAATCTATCATTGGGTAGATCCAAAACCAGCTTTTTCTGGATTAAAGGATCCAGCAGAAAATGGAAGTCCTTCGTTACCAATCGTGTGGATGAAATCCAAAGATTAACTCAACCAGAAACACGGTTTCACTGTGCAGGTAAAGGCAACCCAACAGATCTTCTTTCACGAGGAATAAGCGGGGACTTCCTTGTGAACAATTCCAAGTGGTTTACAGGCCCCGAGTTTTTGATGGATCCAGAATTTTCCTCAAGTTATTTGCAATCATCTTTTTCTGAAAGTGACTTACTAACTGAAAGTGAAAGTCAGAATTGTTTAACTGAAATGAAATGTTTCGAAAGGAAAATTAACTGTGAAACGACTTTATTTCTAGCCACCGATAATTTATCCTTTTAGGTAGCTTTCTTTACAAAAAAGCTACCTATTGCAGCCGTTCGGAGGAAAGCGATTTCAAAAAATTTTGGTATATTTTCATCGATCATGACCCCCAGACCCCGAAACCACACTCCGTTCAAAATTAATATATATATATATATATATATATATATATATATATATATATATATATATATATATATCTGACCTATGTCACACTGTAACTCCCGTAATTATGAACCGATTTCAATTTAATTCGGTGTGTACATAGTACATACCAATGTCTCGACCGAGTTCGTTGGCCAGCTTCATCCGCCGTTTTGTTTCAAAATGGCGGCCATTTAATGTTTTTAAAAAAAATTAAAACTTGAAATGTGGTACCAAAAAATTACAAATGGAAAAATATTTTTTTCTTATGTATTTGACCTTTATACAAAGATTCCGGAGCAGTTTTTGTTTCGTCTATATCTTTAAAAATGGCTGAGTTATAGCATTTTGAATTTCTAGTCTGGCTGACATTTTGAAACGTCCTGAATTTTGTCACGCGATAAAAGGCGTATTTATGAACCGATTTGGATGTAACTTCGTTTATACATAGTACATACCAATGTCTCGACCGGGTTCGTTGGCCAGCTTCACCCGCCATCTTGTTTAAAAATGGCGGCCATTTAAATTTTTAAGAAAAATTTAAATTTGAAATGTGGTACCAAAAATTGAAAATTGAAAAAATATTTTCGTCTTATGTGTTTGACCTTGATAAAAAGATTCGGGAGCACTTTTTGTTTCGTCTATATCTTAAGAAATGGCTGAGTTATAGCATTTTGAATTTCTAGCGTGGCTGACATTTTGAAACGTCCTGATTTTTCTCACGTAATAACAGGCGTATTTATGAACCGACTTGGATGTACCTTGGTGTGTACATAGTACATACAAATATCTCGACCGAGTTCGTTGGCCAGCTTCATCCGCCATCTTGTTTCAAAATGGCGGCCATTTAAAAAAATTAAAAAATAAAAAAAATTAAATGAGATACCAAAAAATTGGAAAATGAAAAAGATTTTTTTTTGTATGTTTTTGACCTTAATACAAAGATTCCGGAACAGTTTTTCTTTCGTCTATATCTAAAAAAAATGGCTGAGTAATAGCATTTTGAATTTCTGTTGTGGCTGACATTTTAAAACGACCTGATTTTTGTCACGCAATAACAGGCGTATTTATGAACCTATTTGGATGTAACTTGGTCTGTACATAGTACATACCAATGTCTCGACCGAGTTCGTTGGCCAGCTTCATTCGCCATCTTGTTTCAAAAGGGTTGCCATTTATAAAAAATTAAATTTAAAATTCAAAATGAGGTATTAAAAAATTGGAAAATGAAAAAGATTTTTTTTATGTGTTTGGCCTTGATACAAAGATTTCGGAGCAGTTTTTGTTTCTGAAAATTTGTTCTTTTGTTGATATCTTAAAAAATATCTTTGAATTTCTAGCATGGCTAACATTTTGAAACGATCTTGTATTTGTCACGCGATAACACACGTATTCGCCTATTTCGATGTAAGAAGGCATGTGGATAGTATACATCAACACCTCGACCAAGTTCGCTGGCCAGATTCATCAGCCATCTTGTTTCAAAATGGCGGCCATTAAATTAAAAAATATATATATATTTAAAGTGAGGAGCAAAAAAATTAGAAATTTAAAAAGGTTTCTTTCTTAAGTATTTGATCTTGATATAAGGATTCAGGAGCATTTTTTGTTTGTCTTTACCTTAAAAAATGGCTCAGATATAGCAGTTTCAATTTCTATTGTGGGTGACATTTTGAAAAATCTGATTTTTTGCATGCGACAGCACTCCTATATATTAACCGATTCCGATGTGAGTGAGCATGTGAACAGCAATTACTAAGGTCTCGACCAAGTTCACTGCTTAGCCTCATCCACCATGTTGTCTTAAAATGACAGGCACTTTAAGAAATTGCCGAATTTGGCAGCCAAATATAAGTTACTTTAAAGAAAAGCAGCTTGGATACAGCTGACTAATTTCGCGAAATTTTCATTCATTATATTGATAAAAATTAGTATTGAATCTCCTATATTCGGTTTCCACTAAATTGAGCTTCGTGTGTTTGCATGATATAAGTTGGCTTTTTTTAAATAAGGATTATGAAAGCTACCTCTTCCTCCCGGCACTGGCCGGAAGGACTTTTTTGATAACTTTTTTTTTTTTTTTTTTAATCTTAGTAATGACTATTGTAAACTTATACATATTTTTCCCTTTGATCGCAGATTTATATACAATTGTAGAAATGCTGCTAAAAGAAATGGTAACTTCATTCTTGAAGAAGTCAAAGAAGCTGAAAACATTTTGATTCGAGTATCACAAAAATGTTTATGTAGTAAAAAGGCTGTGACAGGTAATCTTAACATTTTAAATCCCTTTATAGATGATAAGGGAATCTTACATGTTGGCGGAAGGCTCAACAAAGCTTCCGTATTTTATGAGCAGAAACATCCGGCTATTTTGCCAAAAAATTCTAAATTAAGTAAGATTTATTTTATTAATATGCATAAGCGTCTTTTTCATGTTGGTCCCCAAGGACTCTTAAATTCTGTTACATTAAAATTTTGGCCTCTAGGGGATATAAATTTGGCAATAAAAACGCTGCTTCCTTGTTGCTGGGCAACATATAACTATGATATGTTCCCGCACCATGTTGGTTAAATCAAAGTAAATTTGCATAATTTGTTATTTCTGTTTGTATAAATATTTTTTATAAAATATAATTATGAGTGTAAAATTATAATGTTTATATATTTAAGTAAAATAAGAGTGTAAGTTCATACAAAAATTATTAAGTTGATTTTAAATAGTAAATATATATTTTTTAAAAATTGTTGTATTGTAAAATGAATGTATAACGTTGAATGGAGTTCGGATCTCAGACAACAACAATAGCCAGACGCCATGGTGTCGTTTTATGACAAGCCAATGGAAAGTGGTGTATAATTAGAAATCGTAAAATCATAAAAACGTTGGAATCAATTTATGGCCTCAATAAAAGTGTTGGGATAAATTTATGACTTTTCAGACCACCCAAACTTTAAAGCAGATAATAATATTAAAGTATATGTAAGGGGCCATTTGCAGACTGTTAGCTAATAGGCCTATCGAAGTATAATAAAAAATCTTCTCACATCCAATAACAGTGGACTAGACAAAAATAGTTCCACCCACTGCAGGAGTGGTGTGCAAGAAGAATAAGATTTAAAAAAGAGAGTCTGGAAAAAGATGTAGAGGACGCAGGAGCTCTCCTGGAAGCCCGTGCGATGAATCCTAAAAGCCCTAGTAATGCCCAGGCGAGATGGACATATCGGAGCGAGCCTAATCGAGCCTAATCGAGCCTAATCAAGCCTAATTGAGGATGTCTTCCTGAGGTACCTATCGGAGTGAGCCTAATCAAGCCAAATTGAGGATGTCTTCCTGATGTACATATCGGAGTGATTCTAATCAAGCCAAATTGAGGATGCGTTCCTGATGACACATGGCCATGATCCTAAGCAACGCTACAACTCGGAATTTGGTGATTAAAGGCCACCATCCCGTATATTAAAAAAAAGGTACGACTTTTAAACTTTTTCCTTTACCACTTAAGATCATATGAAAAATCACAAAAATACTTTTCTGATATTTTATGGTAGAGAGTAATCTGAGATCCGACAACACCAATAATTAAATAAGATTAAGGCAATTTAAAAATGAAAGAGAGTTATTCTTTTAGCAAAAAGAAAAATATATAATAATTAGAGTACATGAAAATATTGTCTTTTTTTTTAAAGATTAAATATACATAAAATAATGGGAAGCAAACAAAAGTATTGCTTTCTTTTTTTTTGAATTAATATTATGTATTTCTGTATATAGTTGTGTTCAATGTAAATAAAATATTTAATCAAGTTTTAAAAAGTTTCTGTAATTATTTAATTAATAATATTTAAAGTGTGTCAATTTATTTTTTACAGCTTAAATTTTAGTTTAATTCATAAGTGGAAGAGTTCGTCTAAATAATTCACAACGCAAACTCTTAATTTTATTCGTAATTATTCAAATATAATAATTACATTTTGACGCGAATTATAATTTAATTTTATTAATGCTTCGCGTTGCTCTTCTACTAGAATTTAGGTAAATACGATCACTTATAGTATTTGAATTTATCTAAGGTATATAAAATTATATACCAATTTGCTATGAGGTTGCTTGGATGATTTGGACCAATTAACAATTTTGGATATATATTTAATAGAAAATAAACAGGTAATTATCTGTCCAGCATCCCCCCCTTCATAGTAAAATGGTGCTGTGACTCAGGAACGTTCATCTGAGGTCATTAGAAATAATAATAATAATAATAATAATAAAGGAAAATAAATTTAAGTATTATTTTAATGTCACAATTTTAAAGATATTGTAGGTATTTAAGTTTAATTGATTAAAATTTTATTAAAATTAATTTTATTATTGTAACAATAATGACACACATATAATAATTTTATATAAATAAAATGAATAATATATGTTAGCAAAAAACAAAAAAGGAAATGAAAAAAATAATTCTGGGATTTATAATAGGTAAATTTAGGAATTATAATTTTTTTTTTCTCTCTTTTCTCTTTTGGTTGGATCTCAGTTACCATTGAGAAATAATCGCATGCACATCACAGATGACACATTTGTAAAAATAATTTTTTTATATACTGTATAAATAATAATAATAAGAATAATGAGTAAAATTTTATAATATGACTGGTATAAAAATGATTGAAATGTCAATAGATCATGATTTTTGAAATTGTATCACCTTGATATAAAAGAAAATTTATGAGTCGTACTACAAAGTAGTAGTACAATATTTACAAAAAAAAAAAAAAAAAAAAAAAAAAAAAAAAAAAAAAAAAGATTGTTTTTTCTGTAGAAAAAGACAGATATTTTTCTGTTAAATGAAATTATGTTGTTTTTTATATATACGTGTATTATAAATATTTTAGGGGTATTTATGTGTGTAAAAGAATAATCTACAAAACAACTTCATCTCATAAGAAATTTTTTTTAATTTTAGTGTTGTTGTTTTTATGTATTTATGCAATTTAGAATATTTTCATACATATGTTGTGATATAGAGAAAATAGTATGAGATGCAAAATATTCTTTTAAGAGGTATAGGATCTATTTTGAATAGATAGTTTGAAAAAGTATACATTGATTACTAATATTTGTTAAAAATGACTCAGACGCTGGATATAGATACACGTATTAAGTTAGTGTCACCATTTGACAATAAAAAGAACAAAAACATTATATTTTTCTTAGAGGAATTTGATAATATTTTGAATTCGACAGATATACAGGAAGAAACTAAATTATTAATTTTAAAGGCTAAAATTACTGGGGACGCAAAACATATTTTAAGTAAACAGATTGAAACATATAACGAGACCAATTATAATTTATTTAAAAATAATTTGGTGGAGTTATTTGGTACAAAACTAAGCTTCCTTAATGCTCAGAGCAATTTCCTAAATTTAAAACAGGCCGCAAGTCAAACGATAGAGGATTTCATTTTGGAGTTTAAAAAGGGTGTAAAATCTTATATCGAAAGCGCAGGCGAAAATGTGGATAATAAGGAAGAGAATTTTATCGAAATCTTAAAAATGTTGAATTTTTTAAATTCAATTAGACAGGATATTGCACTAGATGTGCGTAAAAATGCGCCCAGGTCCTTCAAGGAGGCATGCGAGTTAGCAAAACTTATGGAAAGTGCGTATAATGAATCAAAGTTTGAGGAAATTAACGCAATAAATAAAGAAAACAAAGATCTTTATGAGAACATTATAGAATCAAGTAAGCAAAACAAAGAGCTAATCGAGAAATTAAAAGGGGAGATTGAAAAACTAAAAAAATCCAAGAAAAAAAACCATGCAATTAGAGATGATAGTGTTCCGCGGAATAAGAAACTCTTTAATAAACACAATGATTATCAGGGTCCCCATTTCAATAACAATTTTCATTATAATGATTATGAACGATATTATAATGATTACTACAATTCCTTTAATTACCCGACGCATTATGGGATGTATAATTATTCACAACCTAACTGGAATTCGGGAGATAGGGATTTTGGATATATTTCTGAGAATTATGATCAAAATGGTTATCAATTTGAAAAGCGCAAAAGGAAAAAAAAATGGGCAAAGAAAACAGCGAAATCGGAATTTTACTATGAAGGGGGGGATGCTGGACAGATAATCACACATGTTTATGCATAGATTATGTTTAAAATTACATACAGGCATGCACAGTGAGTTAAGAAGAAAGTATATCAAGAAATTATACTAATTAATACGGTAATTACAAGCATGAAATGGTTTTAAATACATACCTTTGGGAAGTCGTAAAATTTTGTCACAGCACAATTCACCTCGCAGAAAGGAATTAGTAGCTTGACCAACCCCCACTTTTCGGGAGAATCGGGGACGTTCAATAACTGGTTTTATTCTTCTCTCCTTCTTCTTACTTTTTTTTTCTCGTATCGGGTAAAGTTGGAAAGCATTGCATAATGATATATTAAAGGAGATGAAATAGCTTGTATATTTTGACAGATCATACATGTTAGAAGTAACAAATAAATAAAATAATGTAACAAGTTTGTATACAATATTTTTCAGATTATAATTTGAATACATCAGATTAATTATGTGAAAATATAACATGTCATATTACAAGCATTGTATTTACTTTTATTCAGTATAAAATGTGTTTTAGATAAAACACTGTGTCATAAGGTTGTATGTGATGAAATAATATGTCAAATGTGTATGCCATTATTTTTCTTGTAATTAGGTTTATTTCTGCATATTAGTTTCATACAAAATTATAGCTTTGAATGTATTTTGGGCACTTAAACTGTAAAGTTACAAAATTATTAAACATGTGTGTGGTAAAGAAAAAAGGCTTCGAGAAAGACGTCTGATTGTCAGTACAGAGGTCTTCTATAAATGTGAATGTCAACAGACAACTATGCTATCATATGTTGAACTTTCTGTTATGAAAAAATAGAAGAACTTCTTATAAAATATACCAGAACCATTGATAATTAAACTTTACAGACTTAGTTCAAAAACTGTGTAGATACACAGTCATATGGACACGGACATTCTTTTAAGCTTTACAAAAAAAAAAAAAAATAATAAAACCAGCAATGAGTTTTTTTTTTTTTTTTTTTTCTGACACCGGGAGAGATGCTGGGCAACATATAACTATGATATGTTCCCGCACCATGTTGGTTAAATCAAAGTAAAATTGCATAATTTGTTATTTCTGTTTGTATAAATATTTTTTATAAAATATAATTATGAGTGTAAAATTATAATGTTTATATATTTAAGTAAAATAAGAGTGTAAGTTCATACAAAAATTATTAAGTTGATTTTAAATAGTAAATATATATTTTTTAAAAATTGTTGTATTGTAAAATGAATGTATAACGTTGAATGGAGTTCGGATCTCAGACAACAACAATAGCCAGACGCCATGGTGTCGTTTTATGACAAGCCAATGGAAAGTGGTGTATAATTAGAAATCGTAAAATCATAAAAACGTTGGAATCAATTTATGGCCTCAATAAAAGTGTTGGGATAAATTTATGACTTTTCAGACCACCCAAACTTTAAAGCAGATAATAATATTAAAGTATATGTAAGGGGCCATTTGCAGACTGTTAGCTAATAGGCCTATCGAAGTATAATAAAAAATCTTCTCACATCCAATAACAGTGGACTAGACAAAAATAGTTCCACCCACTGCAGGAGTGGTGTGCAAGAAGAATAAGATTTAAAAAAGAGAGTCTGGAAAAAGATGTAGAGGACGCAGGAGCTCTCCTGGAAGCCCGTGCGATGAATCCTAAAAGCCCTAGTAATGCCCAGGCGAGATGGACATATCGGAGCGAGCCTAATCGAGCCTAATCGAGCCTAATCAAGCCTAATTGAGGATGTCTTCCTGAGGTACCTATCGGAGTGAGCCTAATCAAGCCAAATTGAGGATGTCTTCCTGATGTACATATCGGAGTGATTCTAATCAAGCCAAATTGAGGATGCGTTCCTGATGACACATGGCCATGATCCTAAGCAACGCTACAACTCGGAATTTGGTGATTAAAGGCCACCATCCCGTATATTAAAAAAAAGGTACGACTTTTAAACTTTTTCCTTTACCACTTAAGATCATATGAAAAATCACAAAAATACTTTTCTGATATTTTATGGTAGAGAGTAATCTGAGATCCGACAACACCAATAATTAAATAAGATTAAGGCAATTTAAAAATGAAAGAGAGTTATTCTTTTAGCAAAAAGAAAAATATATAATAATTAGAGTACATGAAAATATTGTCTTTTTTTTTAAAGATTAAATATACATAAAATAATGGGAAGCAAACAAAAGTATTGCTTTCTTTTTTTTTGAATTAATATTATGTATTTCTGTATATAGTTGTGTTCAATGTAAATAAAATATTTAATCAAGTTTTAAAAAGTTTCTGTAATTATTTAATTAATAATATTTAAAGTGTGTCAATTTATTTTTTACAGCTTAAATTTTAGTTTAATTCATAAGTGGAAGAGTTCGTCTAAATAATTCACAACGCAAACTCTTAATTTTATTCGTAATTATTCAAATATAATAATTACATTTTGACGCGAATTATAATTTAATTTTATTAATGCTTCGCGTTGCTCTTCTACTAGAATTTAGGTAAATACGATCACTTATAGTATTTGAATTTATCTAAGGTATATAAAATTATATACCAATTTGCTATGAGGTTGCTTGGATGATTTGGACCAATTAACAATTTTGGATATATATTTAATAGAAAATAAACAGGTAATTATCTGTCCAGCATCCCCCCCTTCATAGTAAAATGGTGCTGTGACTCAGGAACGTTCATCTGAGGTCATTAGAAATAATAATAATAATAATAATAATAAAGGAAAATAAATTTAAGTATTATTTTAATGTCACAATTTTAAAGATATTGTAGGTATTTAAGTTTAATTGATTAAAATTTTATTAAAATTAATTTTATTATTGTAACAATAATGACACACATATAATAATTTTATATAAATAAAATGAATAATATATGTTAGCAAAAAACAAAAAAGGAAATGAAAAAAATAATTCTGGGATTTATAATAGGTAAATTTAGGAATTATAATTTTTTTTTTCTCTCTTTTCTCTTTTGGTTGGATCTCAGTTACCATTGAGAAATAATCGCATGCACATCACAGATGACACATTTGTAAAAATAATTTTTTTATATACTGTATAAATAATAATAATAAGAATAATGAGTAAAATTTTATAATATGACTGGTATAAAAATGATTGAAATGTCAATAGATCATGATTTTTGAAATTGTATCACCTTGATACAAAAGAAAATTTATGAGTCGTACTACAAAGTAGTAGTACAATATTTACAAAAAAAAAAAAAAAAAAAAAAAAAAAAAAAAAGATTGTTTTTTCTGTAGAAAAAGACAGATATTTTTCTGTTAAATGAAATTATGTTGTTTTTTATATATACGTGTATTATAAATATTTTAGGGGTATTTATGTGTGTAAAAGAATAATCTACAAAACAACTTCATCTCATAAGAAATTTTTTTTAATTTTAGTGTTGTTGTTTTTATGTATTTATGCAATTTAGAATATTTTCATACATATGTTGTGATATAGAGAAAATAGTATGAGATGCAAAATATTCTTTTAAGAGGTATAGGATCTATTTTGAATAGATAGTTTGAAAAAGTATACATTGATTACTAATATTTGTTAAAAATGACTCAGACGCTGGATATAGATACACGTATTAAGTTAGTGTCACCATTTGACAATAAAAAGAACAAAAACATTATATTTTTCTTAGAGGAATTTGATAATATTTTGAATTCGACAGATATACAGGAAGAAACTAAATTATTAATTTTAAAGGCTAAAATTACTGGGGACGCAAAACATATTTTAAGTAAACAGATTGAAACATATAACGAGACCAATTATAATTTATTTAAAAATAATTTGGTGGAGTTATTTGGTACAAAACTAAGCTTCCTTAATGCTCAGAGCAATTTCCTAAATTTAAAACAGGCCGCAAGTCAAACGATAGAGGATTTCATTTTGGAGTTTAAAAAGGGTGTAAAATCTTATATCGAAAGCGCAGGCGAAAATGTGGATAATAAGGAAGAGAATTTTATCGAAATCTTAAAAATGTTGAATTTTTTAAATTCAATTAGACAGGATATTGCACTAGATGTGCGTAAAAATGCGCCCAGGTCCTTCAAGGAGGCATGCGAGTTAGCAAAACTTATGGAAAGTGCGTATAATGAATCAAAGTTTGAGGAAATTAACGCAATAAATAAAGAAAACAAAGATCTTTATGAGAACATTATAGAATCAAGTAAGCAAAACAAAGAGCTAATCGAGAAATTAAAAGGGGAGATTGAAAAACTAAAAAAATCCAAGAAAAAAAACCATGCAATTAGAGATGATAGTGTTCCGCGGAATAAGAAACTCTTTAATAAACACAATGATTATCAGGGTCCCCATTTCAATAACAATTTTCATTATAATGATTATGAACGATATTATAATGATTACTACAATTCCTTTAATTACCCGACGCATTATGGGATGTATAATTATTCACAACCTAACTGGAATTCGGGAGATAGGGATTTTGGATATATTTCTGAGAATTATGATCAAAATGGTTATCAATTTGAAAAGCGCAAAAGGAAAAAAAAATGGGCAAAGAAAACAGCGAAATCGGAATTTTACTATGAAGGGGGGGATGCTGGACAGATAATCACACATGTTTATGCATAGATTATGTTTAAAATTACATACAGGCATGCACAGTGAGTTAAGAAGAAAGTATATCAAGAAATTATACTAATTAATACGGTAATTACAAGCATGAAATGGTTTTAAATACATACCTTTGGGAAGTCGTAAAATTTTGTCACAGCACAATTCACCTCGCAGAAAGGAATTAGTAGCTTGACCAACCCCCACTTTTCGGGAGAATCGGGGACGTTCAATAACTGGTTTTATTCTTCTCTCCTTCTTCTTACTTTTTTTTTCTCGTATCGGGTAAAGTTGGAAAGCATTGCATAATGATATATTAAAGGAGATGAAATAGCTTGTATATTTTGACAGATCATACATGTTAGAAGTAACAAATAAATAAAATAATGTAACAAGTTTGTATACAATATTTTTCAGATTATAATTTGAATACATCAGATTAATTATGTGAAAATATAACATGTCATATTACAAGCATTGTATTTACTTTTATTCAGTATAAAATGTGTTTTAGATAAAACACTGTGTCATAAGGTTGTATGTGATGAAATAATATGTCAAATGTGTATGCCATTATTTTTCTTGTAATTAGGTTTATTTCTGCATATTAGTTTCATACAAAATTATAGCTTTGAATGTATTTTGGGCACTTAAACTGTAAAGTTACAAAATTATTAAACATGTGTGTGGTAAAGAAAAAAGGCTTCGAGAAAGACGTCTGATTGTCAGTACAGAGGTCTTCTATAAATGTGAATGTCAACAGACAACTATGCTATCATATGTTGAACTTTCTGTTATGAAAAAATAGAAGAACTTCTTATAAAATATACCAGAACCATTGATAATTAAACTTTACAGACTTAGTTCAAAAACTGTGTAGATACACAGTCATATGGACACGGACATTCTTTTAAGCTTTACAAAAAAAAAAAAAAAATAATAAAACCAGCAATGAGTTTTTTTTTTTTTTTTTTTTTTCTGACACCGGGAGAGATGCTGGGCAACATATAACTATGATATGTTCCCGCACCATGTTGGTTAAATCAAAGTAAAATTGCATAATTTGTTATTTCTGTTTGTATAAATATTTTTTATAAAATATAATTATGAGTGTAAAATTATAATGTTTATATATTTAAGTAAAATAAGAGTGTAAGTTCATACAAAAATTATTAAGTTGATTTTAAATAGTAAATATATATTTTTTAAAAATTGTTGTATTGTAAAATGAATGTATAACGTTGAATGGAGTTCGGATCTCAGACAACAACAATAGCCAGACGCCATGGTGTCGTTTTATGACAAGCCAATGGAAAGTGGTGTATAATTAGAAATAGTAAAATCATAAAAACGTTGGAATCAATTTATGGCCTCAATAAAAGTGTTGGGATAAATTTATGACTTTTCAGACCACCCAAACTTTAAGGCAGATAATAATATTAAAGTATATGTAAGGGGCCATTTGCAGACTGTTAGCTATTAGGCCTATCGAAGTATAATAAAAAATCTTCTCACATCCAATAATAGTGGACTAGACAAAAATAGTTCCACCCACTGCAGGAGTGGTGTGCAAGAAGAATAAGATTTAAAAAAGAGAGTCTGGAAAAAGATGTAGAGGACGCAGGAGCTCTCCTGAAAGCCCGTGCGATGAATCCTAAAAGCCCTAGTAAAGCCCAGGCGAGATGGACATATCGGAGCGAGCCTAATCGAGCCTAATCGAGCCTAATCAAGCCTAATTGAGGATGTCTTCCTGAGGAACCTATCGGAGTGAGCCTAATCAAGCCAAATTGAGGATGTCTTCCTGATGTACATATCGGAGTGATCCTAATCAAGCCAAATTGAGGATGCGTTCCTGATGACACATGGCCATGATCCTAAGCAACGCAACAACTCGGAATTTGATGATTAAAGGCCACCATCCCGTATATTAAAAAAAAAGGTACGACTTTTAAACTTTTTCCTTTACCACTTAAGATCATATGAAAAATCACAAAAATACTTTTCTGATATTTTATGGTAGAGAGTAATCTGAGATCCGACAACACCAATAATTAAATAAGATTAAGGCAATTTAAAAATGAAAGAGAGTTATTCTTTTAGCAAAAAGAAAAAAATATAATAATTAGAGTACATGAAAATATTGTCTTTTTTTTAAAGATTAAATATACATAAAATAATGAGAAGCAAACAAAAGTATTGCTTTCATTTTTTTGAATTAATATTATGTATTTCTGTATATAGTTGTGTTCAATGTAAATAAAATATTTAATCAAGTTTTAAAAAGTTTCTGTAATTATTTAATTAATAATATTTAAAGTGTGTCAATTTATTTTTTACAGCTTAAATTTTAGTTTAATTCATAAGTGGAAGAGTTCGTCTAAATAATTCACAACGCAAACTCTTAATTTTATTCGTAATTATTCAAATATAATAATTACATTTTGACGCGAATTATAATTTAATTTTATTAATGCTTCGCGTTGCTCTTCTACTAGAATTTAGGTAAATACGATCACTTATATTATTTGAATTTATCTAAGGTATGTAAAATTATATACCAATTTGCTATGAGGTTGCTTGGATGATTTGGACCAATTAAGAATTTTGGATATATATTTAATAGAAAATAAACAGGTAATTATCTGTCCAGCACTTGTGTTATTTGTTTTAAGGTAAAACCAACCCCATGCTCTCAGCTAATGGGTGAAATACCTTATGAAAGATTTAATGAGTCACCAGTATTTAATTGTACCGGTTTAAATCTATGTGGTCCATTTCATCTAACATATAAAGATCAGCGGAAGGGTTCATTGAACAAAATATTTATTTGTGTTTGCATATGTTTTGTAACTCGAGCCATTCATCTTGACATTCTCTCAGATTTAACCTCAGATGCTCTGATTGCCAATCTTAAGCGTTGTATTGCTAGACGTGGAAAATGTTCTAACATTTTTACGGATAATGCTAGGAATTTCGTGGGGGCAAATTTTAAACTGAAAAAGTTTTACAAAATGATAAATTTTCCAGATGAAATTTTAGAAAATTATTTAATTATGAAGAGTTTGAAACTAGTTATTAAATTATTGTAAACATTATATTTTTAATTGTTTTGTTGTGTATATCTGTTTGCTGTGTATTTTTTTTTTTTTTTTTTTTTTTTTTTTTTTGTCATTGTACTATGTAAATTTATTTTATTGTAAAAATATTCTGAGATATTGAAATTTGTACATTTCAATCCGGGGGAAAATGTTTATCGTTGAAAAAGAGAATTTATCCCGTAACAGGGTGTCGCGAGTTCCTGTGTATTGAAAATGAGAACTGAACAGAATAGAGAATAATGTTGTTGTGAAGTAAGATGGCGACCAGAGTGTTTGCTCAACGTATTGTGATTTAAATAAAATGTGATACTTTCCAAAAAATAGTTGTTTAATGAATAAAGATCCAACTGGTTTAAATAATCTCATTGCGCACCTATACATATGACTATCTATCGATAATTACAAGAAATACAAGGGGTGCGGCATCTATCCCGGCTGTGGCGACTCTCCCGGAGATACCCTGTTCAAATATGATTTTTTTTAATTTAAATTCTTTTAATGAAAATTCAAGACATACCTGTATCAAGTCAGAGATCAATAATATAAATAAGAATATTGAGCGATAGATTACCGGAAGAGCCAAAAGTACGTTACATATTTTAAAACTTATGAAAAGCGAATAAATTATGATAAAGGCGTACGGTTTATAATTGAGAGATCACAAGGTATTTCTTTTAACAGTAAAAAAAAAATAAATAAAAAAAAAATAAATAAAATAAAAATCACATGTAGGGGGCGCTGAAGTCCCGAAACACAATGGACAACAGTTGTGTTACAGCGCCTAGAAGATACAGTGTGGAAAACGACTACAAAATAGTGCTAAAAAAATGAATCCCATAAATGTACAACGATGCTGAATAACAAGATGTCGATCGTAGCGCCATCGTAGTGATTTAAAAACGATAGTCATTCTAAAAGAGACTATTTAATCTATTTCACGTCATTCCTTAACTAAATTAGCTTATAACAGCCCAAAATAACTTATAGTTATAGTTTCCGATATTTAACATTCTATAATTTTTGAAAACACAGTGTTTATATTGAAAAGAGTTACGAGATGGCGTTCGTATCAGCATATTACTGCTGAGCATTGTTGGAGATTTATGAGATACAAGTTTTTAGCACTTTTTAAAGCATTATAGGAATAGCCGTTTTCCGCACTGTATCTTCTAGTTGTGTCGTAGAATGTTCTGCAGGTCATGTTGAACATTTGTTATTAGTGGATTGGTTGGTTGTATTTATGACGGCTAATTATCAGCACGAGGGATATAGGACCTAAGGGGGGAGGTGCCCTCCGTGGGGTCTTTCTAAGGGAACCTAACCCGTATTTACGCTTGGAAAATGAAGGTTCGAAGAAAACCACGAAAACTCCGAACGTTTAGGCCGACTTGCGCAATTGGGATTGAACCTGGCACCTTCCGTCTACCAGCTTCTAGAGCAGAACCTCTCGTCTACTGGTGGGGCCCATTTGTTATTGGAAGAACAAATGAATGGAGCGTATTGTTGTCCTATTCATTGTGTTTCGGGTCGTCGGCGACCTCTATGTGTAATTTTTTAACTTTTTTTTTGCTGCTAAAAAAAATCCGACTACCTTCTAAGCCCGTTCTTACAAACCGCACTCTTTTATCATAATTTCTTCCGTTTTATGAGTTTTTAAAATTATAATGTACTTTTGGCTCACTCGGTATTTTCAGAGGTTCCAATTGCACATTTACCAAGATGCATATTAGGTAGCTTTTATTACAAAAAGCTACCTATTGCAGCCGTTCGAAGGAAAGCGATTTCAAAAAATTTTGGTATATTTTTATCGGCCATGACCCCCAGACCCCGAAACCACCCTCCGTTCAAAATTGACATATATATATATATATATATATATATATATATATCTGACCTTTGTGACACTGTAACCCTCGTATTTATGAACCGATTTGTATGTAATTCGGTGTGTACATAGTACATACTAATATCTCGACCGAGTTCGTTGGCCAGCTTCATTCGTCATTTTGTTTCAAAATGGCGGCTATTTAAATTTAAAAAAAAAAATAAAATTTGAAATGTTGTACCAAAAAATTGAAAATGGAAAAATATTTTTTTCTTATGTATTTGACCTTTATACAAAGATTTCGCAGCAGTTTTTGTTTCATCTATATCTTAAAAAATGGCTGAGTTAAAGCATTTTGAATTTCTAGCGTGGCTGACATTTTGAAACGTCCTGAATTTTGTCCATATTTATGAACCGATTTTGATGTAACTTCGTTTATACATAGTACATACCAATTTCTCGACAGAGTTCGTTGGCCAGCTTCATCCGCCATTTTGTTTAAAAATGGCGGCCATTTAAATTTTTAAGAAAAAATTAAATTTGAAATGTGGTACCAAAAGATTGAAAATTGAAAAAAATATTTTTTTCTTATGTGTTTGACCTTGATAAAAAGATTCGGGAGCAGTTTTTTTTTTCGTTTATATCTTAAAAAATGGCTGAGTTATAGCATTTTGAATTTCTAGCGTGGCTAACATTTTGAAACGTCCTGATTTTTGTCATGTGATAACGGGCGTATTTATGAACCGATTTGGATGTACCTTGGTGTGTACATAGTACATACAAATATCTCGACCGAGTTCGTTGTCCAGCTTCATCCGCCTTCTTGTTTGAAAATGGCGGCCATTTAAAAAATTTAAAATTTAAAATGATATACCAAAAAATTGAAAAAGAACAAGATTTTTTTCGTATGTGTTTGACCTTAATACAAATATTCCGGAACAGTTTTTGTTTTGTCTATATCTAAAAAAATGGCTGAGTTATATTATTTTGAATTTCTATTGGGGCTGACATTTTAAAACTGCCTGATTTTTGTCACGCGATAGCAGGCGTATTTTTGAACCGATTTGGATGTAACTTGGTCTGCACATAGTACATACCAATGTCTCGACCGAGTTCGTTGGCCAGCTTCATTCGCCATCTTCTTTCAAAAGGGTTGCCATTTAAAAAAAAATTAAATTTAAAATTTAAAATTTAAAATGAGGTATTAAAAAACTGGAAAATGAAAAAAGATTTTTTTATGTGTTTGTCCTTGATACAAAGACTCCGGAGCAGTTTTTGTTTCTGAAAATTTGTTCTACTGTTTATATCTTAATAAATGGTTGAATTATAGCACTTTGAATTTCTAGCATGGCTAACATTTTGAAACGAACATTTATTTGTCACGCGATAACACACGTATTCTCCTATTTCGATGTAAGAAGGCATGCGGATAGTATACATCAATATCTCGACCAAGTTCGCTGGCCAGCTTCATCAGCCATCTTGTTTCAAAATGGCAGCCATTAAATTAAAAAATATATATATTTAAAGTGATGTGCAAAAAAATTAGAAATTGAAAAAGGTTTCTTATCTTAAGTATTTGACCTTGATATAAGGATTCAGGAGCATTTTTTGTTTGTCTTTATCTTAAAAAATATCTCAGATATAGCAATTTCAATATCTAATGTGGGTGACATTTTGAAAAATCTGATATTTTGTCTGCGAAAGCACTCGTATATATCAATCGATTCCGATGTGAGTGAGCATGTGCACAGCAATTACTAAGGTCTCGACCAAGTTCACTGGTTAGCCTCATGCACCATGTTGCCTTAAAATGGCAGGCACTTTAAGAAATCGCCGAATTTGGCAGCCAAATATAAGTTACTTTAAATAAAAGCAGCTTGGATAAAGCTGACTAATTTCGCGAAATTCTCATTCATAATGATTTAGTATTGATAAAAATTAGTATTGAATCTCCTATATTCGGTTTCCACTAAATTGAGCTTCGTGTGTTTGAATAATATAAGTTGGCTTTTTAAAAATACGGAATATGAAAGCTACCTCTTCCTCCCGGCACAGGCCGGAAGGACTTTTTCGATGTTGAACTTGTTACACATTATTTTTTATAGAAGATCGTACCCATATTTTATTGTTTGCTATTCATATTCAAGTAAAAAAGTAAATTTTATGTAACATCAAGTATACATTAAAAATAATGATATAATATAAAATTTGTAATGCATTTTCTAAGAAATGGAAACTAAATAACAAAATCTTTCAGTATTTCATTATTGATCATAAAGTAAGCATCACGTAAATGTCCTAGAACGGAACTGTGCTCCGGTAATTGATTTCAGATAAGAAAATTCATTTATCTACACATTCTCTGTTAAATAACGTAGCTACATGTATTGATTAACGATGAGACTTTTTTCTATTCAGTAGTCTTCTGTGTCGTCCTTAATAAAGAGTTTTTGCCGGAACTTATGTAAATATATTAATCAGGGAAAATAATAAAAATTAATTTCATGTTATTATTAGAACTAAATGAAAATTTTATGAAATTAAAATTAGAATATTTTGGAGTTAAGCAGATACTAATTTAAAATAAATAAATTATAATCGTCTTCCATGTAAATTTCTTAAATAACGTAAGTACATGTATTGATTATGCAAATAATAAGTAGATGTGGGGGTATTCTCACAATCTTTTGACTTTTGGGGGGAAAATCTGACAAAATTAAACTTGCTAAAATAACATTTTAATCTGATAGACGAATGCCTTAATGATTCAAAATAAAGAAAAAATGGTCAGCAGCGAAAATTTTTTTTATTTAACTGAGGTTTATGTTAAACTTACGAGTTTAATTTTACTTACCATTTTACTCCTATAACTTTTTATTTTCTTCTAAATTTTTACTTATAATGAAGTTGCATACTACCCACAGGACATTCAAATAAGAAATAGTAACAATGTAGTACTTTCAATACAGAATTTTTGTATAACATTGTCTTAAAGGGGTATTAAAGAAGGGACGGTAAGGTAAAAAAAGGGGATGGTATTGGAAAAAAGGGACGGTAAGGATAAAACCTTAAGGAAAATTACCACCGATTTTTCGGAAGATCATGTTAAGTCTAAGTGATAGCCACAATGTTCATTGATTTTTTGGAAACAGTTGTTAACATTGGATTAAATATATACAGGGTGTCCGGTCTCATCGGTGTCCAATGGCTAATTCCTAAACCGTTAGTCATAGACATATAGTTCCAATTACAAAAATGTTTTAAATCAGGTAAAGAAATATTTTAAAAGTGATTTGGGTCAATAAAAACATTTCTTAAAAAATTACGAAATTTAAATTTTTATACGGTCCCCTGGTCCTATAAGTTATATTTAGTAATTTTTTCTTATTACACTGACAAGTAAGACAAAAAAAGTCCCATTCATATAACACTAAAATTCACGAGTTATGAAACTTTAAAAATGCATGACTTATGCCAACAAATGAGTTCGACTTGGTTTTGAGGGGTCGTATACAAAGTGCTTAAAGTATTCGAAAATCTTATTTCATGTGTGTATCTGCACTTTGAAAAAAATCATACAAGTACTACGATTAAGTTAACATTTATTAAGTTTCAGATTGGCTAAAATAACATTGTTTTATTTTGTCAGGATTTGAGACTGTTTCTTTTATTATTTCTTTTAACAAAAATTATGTTATTTTTATAAATTTTATGTTACTTCAACGATCGTATGTCTGTTTTCCAGTTCAAAATTTGTACTCGAACATTAACCCACTTTTAAATATCCGATCGAGATTACATTTTACATACTGGCGCAAAACCAATAACAATCTAATATTATTATGATTTTCGGTGGTTACCATTTATACTTATTTTACAGGATAACACAAAAAAGTTCAGATAGATTACCACCAAGAAGTTTAAGAAAAAGTTTTAGATTAGATAATACAAGACTGCGATTGTTGTGTTTTTAAACTTTTATGTATTTTTTAGCACTGAATCCGAAATAAACCTTAATTTTCAACCATCATGTCAGGCTATTTCGCAAATCATAAATTGTCAAATTTAAAGAATAACAAAAATCGGACACTATAAAGTAGAGGAGATTTGAACTTTAACTTTTGATAATTGATATTTTACGTACGTTTTAGCACTGAATCTGAAAACGACCTTCATTTTTAAACATCACGTTACAATTTTTTTGCAAATCGCAAATGTGTAAGTTAAAATATAGCGAAAATCTCATTCTATAAAACATATGTAAAACATTTTTTATTTTATTTTATTCAATAATTTATTCGATATTTTTTGCTTATCCTGGAATTCTTACAGCTATACAGCTGAATGGTCCGATGAGATGGGGGAGGAGATTCAATTTTAACTTTGAACTTTTTAATTTTGAAATTTGCAATTTGCGAAAATCCTGATGTGATAGTTAAAAATGAAGGTCAATTTCCGATTCAGCGGTACAGAATATATAAAAATCAATTATCAAAAGCTAAAATACACGACATAACCCAACTTTTGCAGGCTAGTGCAATCTAATAATATTTTAAAATACGTATCATTTTGTAAAGAATTGAGGCTGTTAATTTAGCATCATTTTATTTAACAATAATTCTGTTTTTTCTTTCTTCTTAAATACTTATTATAAATTGTAGATTTTGCATTAATATATCAGAATGATTAAAGATTTCAAATTTATATTGCAATTTTAATTTTACTATCAACCATTTTTTAATATATCTGACGAAATTATATTTCGACTAAATTTGTGAATGACCCCCAATTTGCAGCAAAAAATACGCTAAACAGCTATTACTCGGTCAATTTTAATCGTAGAATAACGGGACTTTTTTGTATTACTTGTCAGTTTAAAAGGAAAATTTTACTAATTATAACTTATAGGACCGGGGGACAGTATAAAAATTTAAATTTCGTAATTTTTTAAGAAATGCTTTTATTGACTCAAATCGCTTTTAAAATATTTCTTTACCTCATTTAAAACATTTTTGCAATTCGAACTATATGTCTATGACTAACGGTTTAAGAATTAGCCATTGGACACCGTTGAGACCGGACACCCTGTATATATATATATTTTAATTTACCTCGAAAAGTGCTGGAATAAACCCTGGGGACGGTGAGACTACCAATAAAGCCTCGATGCTTGAAATTGATATTTAAATGCTGATTTAAATTCTACAGTAAATTTCCTGCCAAAGAATTTTAGACATTATTTCTCTAGCATACTTCTGCATGAGAAAAATCTTGATAAAAATTCTGTGGCTGCATCTGAAATGATTTTCTGTGTAATTTTAGAAGAGGGATGGTAAGGAATCTAAAACCCAGGGACAGACTTAAAAAAAAATAACAATGGAATGGCGCGGCATCATACAACAGCTAAAAGTACTCAACTGCCCCAAAAATATTGCTGGAGTCATCCGCTCTTACTTATCACAGCGCAGCATTCTAATAAATTGGGGTGCTGGCACTTCAATACACAACTTGGAAAAGGGCTGTCCACAAGGCTCTTGCCTCGGACCCATTTTATGGCTACTAATAGCAAATTTAATCCTAAAAGAATTAGAAAAACGTGGTTTCCTCCTCTACGCGTTTGCGGATGACTTCACCTTTATTTTCTCGGGCCGTATCCGTCTGTACTTGGAGCAAGCGGCAGCTTCAGCTCTTCCTGTGTTCTGCCAGCTACTGGAATCCCTAAACCTTCAACTCTCACCAGGAAAATCTCAAGCACTGACATTTGCAAAACCACGACCCCTGCATAACAGGAGTCCAGTTATTCAAGTCAACGGGATCAGTGTGCACCATGTCCCGTATCTCAAACTTTTAGGCATAACAATTGACAAACATCAAAATTGGCTAGCACATCTACATCATCTTAAACTAAAACTCATAGCTTTTTATCATAACTCACTTAAAATGACATCAAAAACATGGGGCATTAGCAACCTAATGCTTAAAATATGGTATTGCACTATAGTAGAAAAAATAATAATTACGGGACAAGTATATGGGGGGGACACCTAACAAAACAAACAATAACTAAATTAATTTCACTTCACCGAATGTTTCTCTTACAAATCTCACGAGGGTACAAAACAATCTCCACGGACGCGCTAAATACTATAACAGGCATACCACCAATCCACACAATACCCAATTATGAATACACCAAGGGACGTATTCTCCACCTCAAACATGAACCGACTGCAAGTGAATTCTTTCCAATCATCACAATACAACACAAAGTTCCAAGCTGGCAGATACACCCCTCTGATGAGACATCTCACTTCCAAATAAACACCAAACTGAATTCTTTCTCCCCATCACCTCTGATTACTCTTTTTACTGATGGGTCCGGAACAGCCAACGGCGTAGGATCAGCATTCTGCGCAATGGAAAGGGGCGGCGTTACCCATCAGTGGGCTTTCAGACTAGATGATCACAACTCTGTTTATCAAGCAGAACTTTATGCAATTTTAAAAGCCCTAGACTGGGTTCAAATAAACACCACAAACCTTTCGTGCAAATCTATAGTGACAGTCTATCTGGTCTGCAAGCTATCTATGCTCATAGAACCAAACACCCGCTCGAGATAAAAGTTAAGTTATTGTCCCTCCAAAATAGAGTAGGTCTTGGCCACGTCTCAGCGCACACGGGAGTTCAGGGTAATGAAACAGCAGACGCACTCGCAAAGGAAGCAACTGCTAAACCACATATAGACATCCATCTCCCACTTCCACCAACATACATAAAACGTTCACTTAAAGCTAAAATAATTAAGGATTGGCAATTAATATGGAACAATACCGACAAAGGCCGACATACATATAATCTAATACCGAAAGTATCAGTAACCCACTATAACCTCTCCCCACACACAACAGCGTTTCTCACGGGGCATGGTCCCTTTCGAACTTACCTCCGCAAATTTAAATGTGCAGACACATTCCTTTGCGAGTGTGGCGTAGTGGCGTCTCCCTCCCATTATTATTTCACCTCCCCGTTAACAGCACAGTGGCATATTAAAAAGCCTGCCATCCCTCCCAAGGAATGGCTTCGCAATATCCTTAATAGGCATGCCCTTAACAATAAACTACTTAAAATATACCTTTTTCTCAGAGATCTCTGAAACCTTACCTAGTAGCCATCAGCTGCAATTTCCAATGCAAAACATCTTCTCAATCTCTGCCGCCTGTCGCGTTGAGGGTTCTTCCCTGGCAGAGCCGATCTGGTCTTAGACCATAGCTTATAATTATTATTTCTGTCATGACCAAACTTATTTTCAACCCGCCCCTTGTCGCGTATAACGGCGGGTACAGCTCCGGCTGAATATTGTAACTTTTTCATTGTAATTTTTATTTATTTATTTTTTTTAACAAACCTTAATAAAGGTGACCGGGAGGGATACTATGCTCTACAGACTAGATCCTGGTCTGAGCAGTCCCTATTAGGCTATCAAATCAAACCCTAAAAATTCGTGTAGGTTAATTTTTAGCTGGATTTATACAACAGTTCAAGTTTCAGAAAAGAAATACATCGAATTATTTTTATTGAAACAATTTTATCCAAACTGGTCCAAACTTAAAAATCAGCATCAGGGACACGGGACGGTATAGGAGTTTTCCAGGTGTTTGGACCCCCAACATAGTCCAAAACTTATTCATCTCGTTAATATTGTTGTGCAATCATGCAATGGGATGTTCCCCAGTATATGAAATTAAATAAAAAAAAAAACCGCATAAAAGTGTATTAAAATAAAAATCATTATTCAGCGACATGAAAGTCAAAAGATTGTGAGAATGCCCCATGTATTGATTAAATATGTATACTTACATTGATTACATAAATTAAAATCAGAACATTTTGCAGGTAAGCAGATATTAATTCTTAAAAAGTGAATTATATTTATTTTCCATTCTTAAATAACGTAAGTACATGTATTGATTAACAACGAGCCTTTTTTTTCTATTCAGCAGTCTTCTGTCTCGTCCTAAAAAAAGCTTTTGCAGGAATTTATGTAATTATATTATTCAGGGAAATATAATATAAATCAATTTCATGTTAATTATAGTACCAAATCAAAATTTTCTGTAAATTAAAATTTGAATTATTTTGTATAAAATTTAAATTATTTTGTAGATATTATTTCTAAAAAGTGATTTTTTATATCTTTCATGTAAATGTCTTAAATAAGGTAAGTACATGTATTGATTATGTACGTACATGTATTAATTTTGTAAATAATAAGTACATGTATATAATACGTAAGTACTTCTATTGATTATGGAAAGTAAAATTAAAATATTTTACATGCAAGCGGGTATTAATTTTTTAAGAAGTAAATTCTACTTGTCTTGCATTTATATGTCTTAAGTAACGTAAGTACATGTATCGATTAACGATGAACAATTATTTTCTATTTAGCAGTCTTCTACATTTATTTATATAAAAAGCCTTTTCAGGAACTTATGTAAATGTATTATTCGGGGGAAAATGATATACATTAATTGCATGTTACTTTTCGAACTAAAACTAATTTCATGTAAATTAAAGTAGAACATTTTGGAAGCTAGCAGATATTAAAAATTTGAAAAGTGAATTCTATTTGTCTTCCATGTCTGAAAAAAATGAGACATCTTTTAAATTTTATTTATTAAATGAAAATAATGAAAAATATTCAAATGAATTAAAATCGAATTGAAGGTAAATTATTTCCATGTCCTTTTGACATTTTTTATAAGTGACAACGCCGGTCAACAAATGCATATGCCTTCTTGTAACTCCAATGCTTTTTTGAGGAAATATAGAGCACTATTAACAGACAATCTTCGTAGAGAAAACAAGGGTCGTAACCCGTTTGTTTTGTTAAAATTACAAAGTCTCTTAAGTACCTTCTTCTTTGTTGTTTATAAATTCAAAATAATTAAATATATTTTAGCGGAAATTTCAACAATCTTGCATTGCGTTTCGTGAAACTCAGTCACATAAAAATTGGTGAATGAAAAAGGTAACATTTTTAAAATGAGATGTACATTTTTAAACATGAACGTCTAGAAATATTTGTCTACAAGTGTTACTTTCAAACATGAATGTTATAACGCATTGAGTACTGTTTGGATGATAGCATGTTAAGGTTTTCTTGTTTTATGTTGTACATTTTTCTTGGAAATTTAATCAAAACATTTATAAAAGATAGCTGTGAACGGTCATTCGACAGTTCTTAAATACAACGGTTACTAGACTATGATATCAGGAGTATTTGACCATATTATTCATCGTCAAAATAAAGCGTAATCGTTTTCTATAAAAAAGGTCAAATGAAGGACAGATCCTGTAACTTTTCAACAGTGTGTTGTTTCCAAGTAAAAAGTTTAAAACGTCAGCCATCAAGAACAGAGAAGTAGCTTCTAAATGCAATTTCAAATATAACACTATTCATAATATTTTTGCAAATGTCAGTGAGTTTGGCACCTGCAAGCGTGTGAAGCATGTGTGAACATATGAAGAAGCATCTGAGGAATATGTGATCATAAGAAGAAGCATGCATGCATGACACATGTGACATGTGTCATGCATGACACATGTGACACATTTTAGAACCTATTCCTTTGCATTCCTTCTCCGTTAAACTGCATTTTCATTAACACTAAAAACACCGTAAAGGGACATTTTTACCCCTACCATATGAATATATTTCGTTTTGAACTAGAATTTATTTTGTAAAATAAAGTTAAAGACACAAAGAAGATAAATGTTAAATAAATATGTTAAAGAAATTTAATAAAAATTATGATGTAAAATATTTTTGTAAAACTTGAGTAAAATTTTTCGTCGTTTTACTGTTTATACAGTGCTTCCACAGGCGACTATTTTTTTATTCTATTTCGCACCACTTGTTCAAAGAAAAATATTTTATATATAATTTGATAAATTTGCAAGAAAAATATACTACAAATTGTATTTTTTAAATATAGTGGTGTTAACAGAATATCAAATTAGTCACCTGTGGCAGTCCTGTTCACACATGCATATTGCTAAGGTTGGTAAAGGCTCATTAATTACTGTTTGAACAATCGATTACTTTATTTTATTATAATTATGAAATGAAAGGGAGGGGTCGATGTATACCAAATAATAATTTTATATACATTTTGTGCTTTTACAAGTGAAAACAAAAGTATTTAAATTTATATGTAAATTAATCTTGATTTACCATACAATCGACATTAAAGTTTTCACTAATGAAACAGTGACGAAAATGGAAATACATTATTGAAGACTGCGTTTAAAAATAATTATGAATGCAATTTCCTAAATGATTACTTTTTACTTTTACATTCTTTTTCATTTATTTGTTTGCAGCATTTTACTGTTTTTGTGATTTTTCGTGTTCACTTTAATTTAATCCGTTCGGATTAAATTTTACTTTCTCAATTTTGGAAAAAAATACGTTTATGTTAAAGAAATTAATAGGACAAAGCAATTTTCTAGTATTTTGATTGTAAATTATTCGTTTGGAAAAGTTGGGCCTATATCAATTTTAAATATTAAAACATTTATCTGAAATAAAAGAATCACCAATGAGGCAAACAGGTTTAAAGGCAGTCTTATTCTTTATCAATAAAAGATAAAATATCAGTGAAATCATATAAAAAAATATAAGCATATACCATCATTTTTGCATACAGATAATAGCAGAATAGTTGTTAAAGCAAAAGAATTGTTAATGGAAAAACATCTCCCATTAAGAGGACTGCAGACAGAAAACAGTTAAAAAGGAAATATGGTACTGTAAAACTCATGTTAATATTTTATTGATTATCATGAACATTTACAACTTACACATGTCTACATAATAAAAGAATCACCAATGAGGTAAAGGGAAATAAGTGAAGTCTTGGTTTATCACTAAAAGATAAAACATCAATAAAATCGTAATAAAAAATGTAACCATATATTATCATTATTACATATAGATAATAACAAAATAGTTGTTAAAACGAAACAATTGTTTATGGAAAAACATCTCCTAATAATCAGACTGCAGACAATAACCGGCTAAATAGAAACTGTGGTACTGTAAAAACATGATCATGCCAATATTTTACAATCGTTATCAAAAACATTTAAACCTTTTACATGTATGCACATTGCTAAACCGTTTTTCTATACTATGCAACAATTTAAGGCATTTGCAACAATTATGAATAGTAGATTTTCCCGATTTTCACATTAGATTTCTTTTTTGTGTCTGACTTTTTTGTTTATAGGTTTGCGAGTCATGTACATGTTGAGATATCACACTTTTTTGACAGATAATCTATTAATGTATTGTTTTTCACTGTAATTACTAAAATGAAAATAAATAGGATTATGTAGATTTTTTTTTTAAATATACACTTTATTATACATGAATTTAAACTAATTAAGTAAGACGAGATAGTTATTTTATTTTATTGAGAAAAAATAATAACGATCAGAAAGTTTATGTAGAATATACAGGGTGCACATAAAGTCTTGTCCTGATTATAATAATTCATTACAAATTAACCGTTTATATAATAATATAACTTGTTGTATCATTGGACAGGTAAGTTTAAGAAGGTTTTTATGCAATAAATGGCGCGATTGCTCCATTGGAGTGACTCAGAGAAGGAAGACTTGTTAAGGAAGATATTTTCAGCCGAAATGGCGTCCATTCAAGATAAAGCTCAATGTGTGGTTTGGTTTCACGAAACTAAATCGTCCATTAATGTTACGCGAACATTTCGACGTTGTTATGGATGCAACCCTCCTGATGCAAAATCAATAAAGTGATGATATGGCAGGTTTATAGAAAGAGGCAGTGTTTTTGATCTACCCAGATGTGGCAAGCCTATTGTGAGTGAATCAATTGTTGAAAGCGTTCGTCAATCGTTTTAGCGGAATCCTATTTAATCAACTACTTTGTAACAGAAAACATGTTAAGAACACTTTGTGGAAACAAGAATACTGCTTAGACTTTCTCCAAGCTACCAAGGGAGCACATGTTGAAGTTTACTGATGTGCGTGGTCTTATAAAAAAATTATTACAGTACTTACAATGTATCCAAACAAACATATATCTAATTATAATAGTTTGAGCACAATAAATATTTATAATCAGGGCAAGACTTTTGGTTTACCATGTATATTTAACTATAATAAAATATTTGGGTATATTTTATAATAATGTACAAATATATAATTATTGCATTTACATAAAAAAATTACTTTTTTTACTTGAATATTTAAAAGTATGCCAAAAGTTCACCGACATTGAGGAGTCAAAAGTATTATATTGCTCGAATTCGGCTTTTCGAATGAATGATGAGCTGCATTATACAAATAATCTGAAGGATTCATGCCAAAACCAGTAAAATTTTACCAAGTTTATAATGACTCGCTCGTATGCTGCGGTCTTCTAAATTTCCCTGAACATTCACTTATGCTAAATTACATATATCGAAATATAATTTCCGGAAATAGGATAATTTAAGAATTTTTCACAAAATTTAACTAGTAATGCATCATATATTTGACAGTGTCAGCTTGATGTTTTCATTTCAATTTCAGGTATCCCATGCTTTTAATTATCCATAAATTTATACTTAAAAAACAATTTATTAATACTCAATACATTTCATATAATTTTAAACAATGCTAACGATAAAATGTAATAAAATAGTACTTATTTTACATTTGAAAAATACTTTACTGAGTATTAGGAGCTGCTAAACAATCATAAGAAATTTCATTGACGTGTTTAGATTGTTTCATTCCAAAACAAAATTTAACTATTTACTAGTTTTTTTATTATATTTTATCTTAAATTATTAATGCAGTTTAATATGTATTTAAAAATTCATTTTTTGAACATCATTTACTACAAGTATTATCTATAAAAAGTTTTAGTATTAACTAATAAATAATAATTTAAAAATATTTTGAAAGAACACAATATTTTTATACAAAATATATAAGAATATCTAAATGTAATACTTTATCTAAATATTGTAACATATATATATTTAACCACGCATTCTGCTTAATCCCTAGTAACAAAAATTTATTTTCCATAAGAAAATTTAGTTTTGAAATACACCGATTTTATTGCAAGCAAAATTAAAGGAAGAACCGCATGAGCTATTATTCCTCTGCAAATTGTCAAATACCCTACTTTTATATGAATACTAAAAGGATCTACAACAAAACAGCAAGGTTAAAAAACATTTTTAATTTAATACAGACATTTAAATAGATTAATTTATTTACGAGGGCTTTTCGAAAAGTAAAGATACAATGCCATACACAGCGATGACAGCGATGACCACCTCGGGAACTCAGCTTTCGCTTTAGAGTGTTAGTGCAATCCCGAGGGGTAGACCACATCCACTCCTCCCGACTCTCAACCAGAGTCTGAGAGGGAGCGTCGGGTCCCTGATCAAGCTGCTGAGATTTATTTCGGTTACTGTGAGATTTACAATTACAATCACAATTGGTTACCCAATTTTTCTGGGCGAACCGAAGATTTCACATCGAGATATATGACTGTATGTAGTGATTACATGAGGATCATTTCACCTAATGTGATTGCATAATTGTTTACAATTTTCTTGGATATATATACGTCACAGTACATTTAACACACAATATTTAACATGACAATTAGAAACACATTACAACACAATATCAAACACCTACTATTTACATGACTGTATGTAGTGATTACATGAGGATCATTTGAATATGATTGCATAATTATTTACATTTCTCATGGATTTACAGGGATTTCACAGTACATTAAACACACAATATTGAACATCACAATTAGAAACACATTACAATACACCTACTATTTACAATTTGCGCATACAAGAGTTTGAAGAGATGCACAAGATAAAAATTGAAAAGTGATAGAAGTTTCTGGCACCCGCTAATAACCCGTTTCTCCCTCTATGCTACACCCTAGTGATGGAGTCGGACTAGAATGGCTCTGGATTTGAAAAGATATACTCGTTTGTTTCTATAAACCTCATGCATTGTATGATCTTGTTGAGTAGTTGTGGTTTCTCTTTTACATCCCGCCACCAACTTGCTAAATTCATACGTGTGTGTTTTTTGAGATGATAATGCAATGTTAATGTACAGTATAATACATAGTGTAACGATGTTGCCACAAATGCATAGTGGGGAGTCTCTTTTGTTAATTTTGTATAAGTGTTCCTGAAAGGGGCCGTGATTTGTTAAAGATATGTGTAAGTACCTGTTGTTTACGAAATACTTGTGGTCAACCAATGGCAAGAATTCCTTCGTATATCGGCCTGTGTCTGAATCCGTCCAGCGTTTTTGCCAATTTTTTAACAGATTCTGCTTTGTCTGTGATTTTAGTGAAGAAGCTGGATATGGTAAAAATGTATTTATTAGTGTTTCATCCGTTACTGCAGATTTTGCCAGTTGGTCAGCTGCCTCATTGCCCTCAACACCTGAATGTCCTTTTGTCCAATTGAAGTATATGTCTTTTACTGTTGTTTGTAATTGTTGAAGAATTTTTCGTATTAAATAGTTTGTATTGTCAAAATTGTTTAATGCTTTTAAACTTGATAGGCTACCCGTTATGATTAATTATTGAGAATGTTTGTCCGACTCTATCCACTCTAATTCTGAAGAGATAGCGAAGAGTTCTGACTGGAAGACGGAGTTATCCTGGGACAGTTTCGCTCTCCAAGTATAGATTTGCTCGTTTTTTTCGTACGCACAAAATGCCGAGGCTGTGCCTTCGGACATTTTGGAACCGTCCGTGTATATTGTAATTTTGCCTACATAGTCGTTTATTTCACAAATTTGTATTTCACTTGTTAGTGGTGATGTTTTGTATTTTGAGCATTTTGGATAGTATAGTGGAGCAAAAGCCTTTTCTGTTGACTTGCCTAGACGAATCGTCCCCGAATACTCCGCCTCTGCCTCCAACTGCAAATCCAGTGGGGGGAGACCTGTGAGGACCTGCAGGGCGTTTGTTGACGTATTGCGATATGCTCTCGTTATCAGCAACAAAGCTTTCCTTTGTGCCGAGAGCAAATGTCGACGACCGTGATATTGCGCCATACGCGGAAACCAGACAGCACACGCGTAGGCCAGTTTCCTTTGTAAGATCGCCGAGTACCAAATCTTAAAAAATTCCGGTGGGAGTCGACCTGAGATTGATGAAAATTTATAAAGGTTTTGAGTTATTTTTTCCGATTTCTACTCTCTTTTGTGCCACATGTGGGAGAAATGATAATTGTTTATCTAATATTACCCCCAGGTATTTTAGTGTTGTTTCTGATTTTATTGATTTACCTTGAAGTTTAAATGTGGGGCCCCGCTTAAAGTGTTTGGGTTTGCCAAAAGTTAATGATGAGGATTTTTCATGTGAAATTTCTATTTTGTTGGTTTCTGCCCAATTCTGAATAAATTTTAAAGCTTTCTGACCTTTTTGTTCAAGTTGCTGTCTCGACTGTGCCCAGATCAGTAATATCACGTCATCCGCGTATGCCACCAGTTCACAGTCCTGTATATCAAAGGTTCCCAACAGAGTCTCCAACAGAACCAACCAAAGAAAAAGATGCCCAGACACGATCCCTGCGGGCAACCCTTACTAAAGAAGTACAACAAAAATGGTGCCATCCAGTCCACCTGAGCTCGCCTACCCGAAAGGAAGGAAACGACAAGATTAATGAGTTGTTTAGAAATACCTAGTCTTTGCAATGCTAGGATCACCTGGTCCCAAGGGAGGTTGTCAAATGCTCCTCTGAAATCCAGTGACACCAGTGATGTGTATTGTTTATTTTGTTTGTGTTGTTCTACTAATGAAATCACTTGCTCCAAAGCCGTTTCCATAGATTTTTTTTGCGTGTAGCCGTGTTGCTTACCCGATAGGAAATTTGTTTTGTCTAATGCGTGATGTATTCGTCTTAGAATAAATTTCTCTAAGATTTTTCCGAATATTGGTAATAGAGTGATGGGGCGATATGAAGAGCTCTGATTCAAGGGTTTTCCCTCCTTTCTAATATACACGAGCTCTCCCAATTTCCAGTCATCAGGAAAATAGTTTAATTTTAAAAGACTGTTGTACATATCCAACACAATATTAGGAATTTTTGAAAAGATGTACCTGACCATCCTGTGATCAATTTGATCAGGTCCTGGCGCCTTGTTAATATTGAATGAGAAAACAACATTTCGCAACTCTTTTTTCGTGAATTTTGCCTGGTCCTACGAGTTTAGTTGCTGTGGTAGTTGCTTTGGAGTTTCATCGCCAAAAATGTCTCTCGTTAGTTTTAAAAGGGTTGATGACCTGGAAGTGGGTGACAAAGAATCAAATTGGTAACTGATATGCGAGTCCTGGAATCGCTGGAAAGCCAACGTTTTCGTTAAACCAAAAGGATCCGTCTCTCTGTGACACAGGTTTGTCCAAGCTTTTTCCTTCTCCGATAAAATCTGTTTTTGATAAATTGCCCTTTTCCTTTTGTATTGCTGGTTTATATTTGACTCGTAGTTTGAATTTTTTGCTCTTTTTAAAAGAGCTGCTACTTTATTCCTTTGGGCCCTCAATTGTGGAGACCACCAGGAAATTTTAAATTTCTTGAAGGGGGCTTTCGTTTTAAAGGATTTATTGGCTTGTAATAATATTTCTTGTTTAAACTCAAGAAAATCTTATTTGATAAAATGTTTATTACGAATTATTTACAGCTATATATCTAATTGTTCAACATAATTACCGCCGTTGTCCAAGCATTTGTTTAGTCTGGGTACAAGCTTCTGTATCCCATTCTCATAGAAGTTTGCCGCCTGTTGTCGAAAGCATGTTTCAACTTCAATTTTGATCTCATCATCGTCGTCGACGTTTTGCCCTGCAAGGTATCTCTTCAGGTCAAGGAATAGGTGGAAGTCACTGCTTCAAGGTCCGGACTGTATTGCGCACGGCTTAAAACTTACCACAATTGAATCTTTCGAGTGCATAGCGTGTGAGGAAGTCGAGTGCGTAGTCCACCCTCCTCTTTTTTTTGTGTGTGTGTTCTTCCGTTAACATTTACGGAATGCAACGTGCACACGATTTGCGGTACGCTAAAGTTGCAGTCACAGCCAAGAGATGTCATAGACACTTCAGGTATGATTTTATGCAAATCTTTCATTGTGAGATGCCCATTTGCTCGAATCGATTCCTCCGTTCATTCAAGAAGGGCATCAGAGATCACACATGATCTACCTGGTCTGGGTTCTTCATGAATATTGATCCTACCACTAGAGAAATTATAAAACCATTTCGTTACATTTTGTCGATTCGTAATGTTCCCATACACAGAAACAATTTCTTTGTGAATTTCCGCTGGAAGCTTCTCTTTTGCATGAAGAAAACGTATGACGGATCGAACTTGACATTTGGCGGGATTTTTAATTGACGCAGCCATTATAAGCCATTGCTACACGAAGTAAGATCACCATAGAATTAACGAATGACTGCGAGGGAAAAGTCAAAGGTTCAAGGTTAAAATCCGTGTTTCCAACGCACTCAATAAAACTTTTTACCCCCTATTGTCTGCGTTGTATCTTTACTTTTTTGAAAAGCCCTCATTATTAACAGAAAATTGTTACAGATCAACCGAAAAAAAAACACTGTGTGCACAATTTAAGGCGGTTTCCACTCAATAGTCTTGGAAATTTTAAGTGGCTGTTAAATTTTAAAAGTTTACGACAAGATGGCATGTTACAATCTTCTCATAAACTCGTGTGATCTGATTTCAGCATACAGGTTGAATTGCGTAAGTTAGAACTCTATGTAGAAAGAGAGCTTTCAAAATAAGGCATTCTTTAATTTATTTCCGTATTTTGTTCAGTAGCTTTAGATACTGGAGGATCACCTTGTATCATGAATATGATTATGCTGTTTTGTAAATCTAGCTCTTTCATAGCGATATGACTATCTCTCTTTTTCCAAAAAATGGAGGATCCATTTTTAACACTTTCCAACAAAGTTTTTAAATACTGTTTTACTGTCTGTCTGTCTATCCATCTGTACATTTGGCTGTATTCCCGTGCTCTATCTCTGGTAAATATCCTTGGATAGCCATTTAAATTTCTTAGTTTATCGATGTAGAATATTCTGTATTGAAAATGCAGTGCGCATTATTTATATTTCGTTTACTGAGAAACACGAAAGAAATACCTTATATCATGATCTAAGACGGAAAAAATAATGCAGCATTTTATTCATATTACAATATTTAAAACATAATTAGATAGATACACATTACTGAAGTGGACCGCAAAAAGCTTTTCCAGTAGTATCGAATAAGTAGCATTATACGTTCGTTTAGTGTGAAGCACAAAAATCCTTTACGTTACCATCTGTGGAGAAAATTGCTTGCGGTGCATTTCAATGATCTTATAATACAATTATAAATGAGCAACGAGATATGGAGTGAATAGCATTTAATGTTCAGTTACAGAGACACACAAAAGAATTTTCTTATAGGTCTGACTGTGATCTAAAATTGCTGGAAATAAGTGTTCTCTGTTGTATACACTTTTAAACATTTATTTTTTTTTATTTTACGTGGTGTGTATGATTTCTATAAATTATATGCAGCGCTTCAGGATAGAATTCTCATACATCAGAGCATACGGAAAGTCATTGGTGAAAATGGAATTTTCCTGAAGTGTGGGTTTTTTAATTAATTTTTAAGATATCGTCTTCTATGGTATGAAAAAATGCAATTTCTTAATAATGTTCTGTTACTGTTTCAAAATGTTTCATGATCTTTGTCTGAAGTATTTTTTTTCTATCTTGTTAAATCTTTAGGGCAGGGATGAGAGCGCTCCGAATCAAATGCCTGCTTGGTACTACTAAATTGTAATGGTATTTCTAGCCTTATTAATTACAGACTTTTTGAGATTTAGTAAAGCCAAAAATACTATTAAAATTTAGTGGTGAAAATCAACCATTGGGGTCGGAGCGCTCTCATCCCTGTTAGGTACGAAAAGCATTCTTCCAAACAGTCTATCATCACTTGGTGCTGACTGCGTTATATCTGGTATTTCATTAAATACCTTATCGGGAGGTTCACCTCTTGTACTGAAATCCAACGACCATAGATTAACATTGATAGGAGGAAGTGTATTTCACAATCGACTACAAATCCTACAGATTATTTTCTTTTAGATGTTTCATAAGGCATATCTTCTCTTTTTGATTGTTACCGTGAATAGTTAATAAAATTTAGCAATTTTAAAGCATCTTCAAGGGACATATCACAATACTCTTAATTTGTACTCTATGCTCGTAAAATGTGGACTTTAACTGAAAATGAGCCTCGTTGTCAGATAAAGTAACTATAGAATATTTTCTTCTGAACGTGCAAAGACATTAAGTGCTTAAATACATTCTGCGCTTCTTTCTTTTTTTAAGAAAAGTATATCTATTTAAACTTCAATCCTGTTATTCTATCTTCTACTGCATTTTCCCCGGTGCATTACCTCAAGATCACGGATGCTGCAAAACAGTTACATTTAACAAATCCCGTAGACTCCTGAGTACTTTGAACGAAAAATAATGCAATTACTGAACTACTTTCCGAAATATTATTATTATTGTTTAATGAATTGTAAATTTAATATAAAAAGTTAAATATTTGTACGTTAACACTGAAATAGTCAGTCGTTTAATACGTTAATTCTAAATCGATGGAAAAATATTTTGAATAGAGATAAACGCCATATTTTCAGAAATTAAAAATATTTTCTTCTGTTTCCAAGTATTGTTAGTGGTATAAATTAAAATAATTTACATCGAAAGGAAAAATTGCTTTATACAATTTATGGTATTTTAAACTATTATTTTGTATTAATATTAGAATTACGTTTTATATTTAAATGTATTACCAGGCGTTTAAGACATATTTTGTAAGAAAAGAAGGGAATATCACAAATAAAGCAAATATGATACTGCTTTATAGAAGCATTAAAATTAAACAAAGATGAATGTACTTTAAACTATCTGAAAAATATATAAGTTACTCAAGAGCACGTTGACGTTTTTTTTCGTAATTTTTCATGGCAATATTATAAGTGATCGTTGAAACTTTCTTTTTTACCGACTTAAAAACACATCTTTTGATATAAGAAAGTAATAAAAAACTTCTAAAGTACTTTTGAACATCTGGTATTTTTCTTTATTCTATTCAGAAAAACATTTAGAACTAAGTGCACTTTTTCAACATTAAATATGATGAATGTTATTATAGGCGACATCCAACAATGGTTAAGATATTACAAAATAAACATATTAGTAAGAATAGTTTCGGCACGAAAACCATTAAAAAACTGTTACTTCCTTAAATAATAAATGCAGTCTCTTCTCAGATTATGTGGCTAAGCAAAAATGTACTTTTAGTTTCGAAAACATAACAGATTTATAATTTGCATATACATATATTTTTAATTATTCAAATAATTTTTTGAGTTCTAATCCACATCCATAAAATCGATATGTACGTTGACCAATTCATTAAAAATCAAGCTTTTATTCTAAAAAAATATCAAATTTAACTGAAATTTCAATTTAATTCCTAAAATACAATGTATATAAATGTTAGGGTAGGCCGATTTTTTTCTCGATTTTCAGTCATGGTTTCAATTGGTTGCACTAAGTTCACACGAAAAATTTAGATTGTTTTGGATTAATTCCTCATTTCCCGAAAATGACTTCAAATTTTACTGAATTGCCGATTTTGAACTATTTTAGCGAAAATTTGCAAGATGTTAAATTTATTTCATTTTCATTGCGTTTACTTGTATTGGGTATAGTAAGAAGTTTTAAAGCGTTTTTCAGATAAATAAATATGCAATTAGGAGCTGAGAATAATACCTTTATTCATCAAAAGAATGTCCATCATTATCTACCACCTTCCGACATCGATCGGGCAGTTGACGGATGATAGCAGTGTAGAACGATTCGTCTTTTGACGTGATAAAGTCGTCAACCCAATTTCGCACTTCGTCCACTCTACGGAAGTCTACAGAAAACAAGGCATTCTGCATCGACCGAAACAAATGATAGTCTGAAGGGGCTATGTCAGGGCTATATGCCGGGTGTTCCAAAACTTACCAGCCAAGAGTTACTAACGTGTCCTTGACTGGTTTTGAAACATGAGGCCTGTCGTTGTCATAGAGCAATTTCACGGGGCGCAAAGCTTTGCAATAAATGGACGTTTTCAACCGATTTCCTGGTTTAAATGAAGCAATTGTTGCTTGTAGCGTTCAGCAGTTACACTTACACAAGGCTCCAACAGTTCGGAATAGAGCACACCCTTCATATCCCACCAGATGCAGAAAAGAACTTTTTTGCAGTGAATGCCTCATTTCGCCGTTGATCATCTTGCTCCGCTGGGATTCAACCAATATCTTTTGCGTTTCGGATTGTCATAATATACCCATTTTTAGCTCACAGGCTATCAAAGCCGGAGAGCTAATGTGCCCGCCCGTTCTGTATGTACCGGGTGTCCCAAAAATGACTGACTGATTTTAAAATTCAATAACTTCCAAACGGTGACAGATATTAAAAAAAATTCTTGCAGGAGGGTTATGCATAAAGTCAAAAGATTTTTTACAGTGATTTTCGATTTTAGTTCGAATTACAAACAATAGATGGCGCTGCGATCAATAGAGGCTAAATTCAGGCTCGATTTTTGGTACTTCGTGGCCCGGATAATACATTTCCATCTCCTTTTTCTACATGGAACAACAGAAAGGACCAAAAATCGAGCCTGTATTTAGCGACTATTGCTTACAGCACCATCTATTGTTTGTAATTCGAACTAAGATCGAAAATCACTGTAATAGAACGTTTGACTTTATGCATAACCCTCCTGCAAGAATTTTTTTAATATCTGTCATCGTTTGGAAGTTATTGAATTTTAAAATCAGCCAGTCCTTTTTGGGACACCCGGTATGTATGTACGTATGTATGTATGTATGTATGTATGTATGTATGTACGTAACGCGATAACTCTTGATAGAAACATCCGATTTGCTTCAAAAAATTTTCTAGGTTCATTGTGATAAGGCGCTTCCCTGATTAGTTTTGGAAGTTCATTGGTTAAGAATAAAGTGGGAAAAACGGGGTTAGTCCAACCCCTTAATTCAGATAAATGTGTTTTTCATGCAGAATCATTCGATTTGCTCCGAATTTGGTATACCGGTTTATTATGTTAAGGAACTTCCCTGGTTAGTTTTGGGGTTCATTGGTTAAGGATAAAGGGGGGAAAAGAGGGGTTAGTCCACCCCTTTTAATTCAGATAAATGGGTTTTTCATGCAGAATCATTCGATTTGCTCCGAATTTGGTATACCAGATTATTATGTTAAGGAACTTCCCTGATTAGTTTTGGGGGTTCATTGGTTTAGGATAAAGGGGAAAAGGGGGGGGGGTTAGTACACCTCCTTAATTCAGATAAGTGGGTTTTTCATACAGAATCATTCGATTTGCTCCGAATTTGGTATACCGGTTTATTATGTTAAGGAATTTCCCTGATTAGTTTTGTGGGTTCATTGGTTAAGGATAAAGGGGAAAAAGGGGGGATAGTCCACATCCTTAATTCAGATAAATGGGTTTTTCATGCAGAATCATTCGATTTGCTTCGAATTTGGTATACCGGTTTATTATGTTAAGGAACTTCCCTGATTAGTTTTGGAGGTTCATTGGTTAAGGATAAAGGGGGAAAAGGAGGGTTAGTCCACCCCTTTTAATTCAGATAAATGGGTTTTTCATTGGTTAAGGATAAAGGGGGAAAAGGGGGGTTAGTCCAACCCCTTAATTCAGATAAATGTATTTTTCATGCAGAATCATTCGATTTGCTCCGAATTTGGTATACCGGTTTTATTATGTTAAGGAACTTCCCTGATTAGTTTTGGGGGTTCATTGGTTAAGGATAAAGGGGGAAAAGGGGGGTTAGTCCACCACCTTAATTCATATAAATGGGTTTTTCATGCAGAATCATTCGATTTGCTCCGAATTTGGTATACCGGTTTATTATGTTAAGGAACTTCCCTGATTAGTTTTGGGTGTTCATTGGTTAAGGATAAAAGAGGAAAAGGGGGGTTAGTCCACCCCTTTTAATTCAGATAAATGGGTTTTTCATGCAGAATCATTCGATTTGCTCGAATTTGGTATACAGATTTGTTATGTTAAGGAAGTTCCCTGATTAGTTTTGGGAGTTCATTGGTTAAGGATAAAGGGGGAAAAACGGAGTTAGTCCACCCCCCTTAATTCAGATAAATGGGTTTTTCATGCAGAATCATTCGATTTGCTCCGAATTTGGTATACCGGTTTATTATGTTAAGGAACTTCCCTGATTAGTTTTGGGGGTTCATTGGTTAAGGATAAAGGGAGAAAAGGGGCTAGTCCACCCCCCTTAATTTATATAAACGGGTTTTTCATGCCGAATTATTCGCTTTGCTCCAAATTTGGTATACCGGTTTATTATGTTAAGGAGCTTCCCTGATTCGTTTTGGGGATTCATTGGTTAAGGATAAAGGGGGGCTAGTCCACCCCCTTAATTTAGATAAATGGTTTTTTTGCAGGATTATTGGATTTACTCCAAATTTGGTATACCGCTTTATTGTGATAAGGAGCTTCCCTGATTAGATTTGGAGGATCACTGGTTAAGTATAAAGGGGGAAACGGGGGATAATTCCCCTTCACTTATATTTTTGAGGGGCATTATTGTTTAAAATAAGAATATAATATACAATTAGTGTGAATAGCCTGTGAGCTCAATGCCATCAGTTTAGCTGGGCACTTTTCTTTTTTATTCATCTCCGGTCACAATTTTCCCAAGAAAGATTTTTCTGTTGTCTGTTTAGCATATTCCTACACTTCAAGACACGCTCATCCTTGTTCCTCTGGCTCAAAGAATGTGGCTTCCGGCCTTCTGAATCTTTCCCATTGCGTGTAAATGATTACAAATAGGTTTTTGTGAAACTCTGATTTGCCCGGCAAGTTGATTTTGCTTCTGAGATGCATCTTCATCAAGCAGGGCTTGCAAATCCTCATGACTAGCCTTTAGATGAGCGTCGCTACGTTCTCGATCACTAACATCAATATCGACATCTTTAGAACTTCGAAACCAAAATTCGCATGTGGTTTTCGATACGATATCCTCTCCAAGAACAGAACAGATTGATTCTCATGCTTTTTCAGCACTTTTTTCCTTTTTGAAATTCGCAAAGAATGCAGTGGCGAATAAAGAACTTATGGTATGACATTTTTCACCTTAGAAATTCCAACTTTACTTTCGCTTTTCTCCCTGCTTCTGCTTCGATTTGAAAAAGCTGAACAGTTTTTTTATCACATGAAACAAACGCGGTCTACTTATTGGTGTCGTATTTCGCAGTAAACTTCAGACAAAATTTGCTGTACAAGATTTTACTACAACCAATATAATCATGTAAAGAACGTCGAATACCTAAATAATATCTGCATACGTATTATTTAGGCACTGTGTATTTTTTACTGTACAGATTTTAGCTTGTTTTCTATTAAATAACAACGCGAAACGATCTAGTAATTTCTTTCCCAATGAATGTTGTATTCCAAAGTTGTACATTTTTAGACTACAAAGTCTAGTTATGAAATGAGTTTTGAGATTTTTCCTTGATTTCAGATTCACTCTTAAGAAGGCCCAATATCTCTGTGCAGCCTTTGTCACGTTTTTAACGGTTCCTTCCACTCTCACATGTAGACACCAGACTAAAAATTCTTCTACCATGGATCCCTGATTTACATGCTCTTGAACTTCTGCTGATGAAAGACTTTTGGTGATTGAAGACTTATTAATTTAGGTAGAGATGCAATTGATGAAGACTTAATACTGTTACGGTAGTAGTCACGATAGAATCAGTGTGTTTTCGGTGCATGGTCTGTTTCTTTAAAGTTCAGCTTTGGTACCTAGAACTCTTGAAATCTGTTAGTATTTTTCTTCTTTGAAATGCGGCATTTGCTTCATGGTAATCTTTTAAATTCTTAGTTAATTTCTGACGATATATATAACTGAAATTTATATTGAACTTCGAGGATTTGGTGCAGAAGTATTATTACTTCATTGAACTTGCATCCTTTTCATTGACAGTGATATTTTCTTCATTGTGTTTTTGCTTCTATTTAAGGAAATATTCCATACAAACTTTTTCAAATAATTATTTAATCCTGCAGTAACTCCACCTTTCTCTGTTGAACTTTACACACCACGAAAAACCCCATTTCAATTGTTCATTTACACTTACAGGCTGCAATGTCTAAGAGAGACGTTTCATCTTTTTTTCGAATTTAACTTTGGTCGTTTTTTGTTTGACGGCAGTATGATTAATTTTTTTCCCCGATGATTGATACTGGGTGTAGTAGAACATAATCATTCTGTTAATAATCCATTTTTGAATTACTAGTATGGATACATTTTTCCAGATTTTAATATCTTTTACACTTTCTTAATAGTACCATCCACTGATTGAAGATAAATACTACGGTTTGCATCAATGCCAAATCGCTTCCATTAGGCTTGGCGTATAGTGCTAGAGTAACTACGTAATTGCACGCTCCTCAGTTCGCATAGTTACCCAAAAAGGCTTCTTTCACACTATGGTATATCTTTACACGGCCATGGTTCTTCGACGAGCCACTGCTAAAATCGTCTTTATAACAAATACCAATGGTATGTTAAACGATCTGCAGCAGCAGTGTACTCGTATTAGGCGAGAAAATTTACCCCCACTCTCTTCAAATGTCGCAAACAGTGCAAGCTCAGAAAATAATAAATAATAATATCACGTCACAAATACTTTTTTCGTCTTTTTCATTCCTAATCCTCATTATGACTGATTTTGTTCGCATTGGTTGGATCTAGAAGTATTATGAAACAAGGTAAATGTGACAAAACATTTAATCGGATGAAAAACCCGTATCGAAGCTAACGATTGGGCGAATGAAGACTGCGCCGACTGGGTGGAAGGACACCATTAGGCGATGTGCTGCTTTTCACCGACAAGATGGCTATTATTTTGGACTGAAAGACACATATGCGTCACAAAATATATGTATGAAAACATACACCGTTTGGAATGTCAAATGCACCTTGAACTGTATCGAAATAAAATTTAAGAACTTGCTTAAAAGATACATAGCGGCCATCTTGTACGGTTTTTGTTACCACTAAAATTTAATAGAATGTTTTGCCTAATTGGATCGCCAAATTACGGTGAAAATTGATAATTAATTAAGGCTGAAGTTTCTGTTACTTTTTAGTGGCAGCAAAAATCCGTATAAGTTGGCAGTTATGAAGGTGCAATTTAATATGTTAAAATGTCACAGATGGGTATTTCCACGAGCACTTGTCGTGTAAGTCACGTACTATGCTTGTTGGCCACCGTTATTTTATGAAAGTTTGCTTTGCCTTTTTCAATCAACGAAATATCTCCCATAAAACGAGCCACATTTTTCCGTTCTAAAATACTGGTTGTCAAAAATCATAGTATGTGACTTACACGACAAGTGCTTGTGGAAATGCCCAGATGTAAAAGATGTCACAAATAAAAAAGATGTTATTACACAATAACATAGTTTTTAACCCGTTCGGGACAAGCATCTTTTACATGTATTTTATTCGATTGACACCACTTTTTGTGAAATAATTAAATTTAGTTTATAAATCAATAAAATGCCTTAATTGATTAAGGATAATTTTACTTTTCTTTTTTAGCGGTATCAAAAACAAATGCTTTAAGCATTTTTTTGAAGATGCACCCATATCCCCAAAAGGATTAAAAATTTAAAAACTTTCAAAATTTTGTGTCGAGCGCTGTCGATCAGATATCGATCGTAATCAGGGTAGCTTTGATTGCGTACTAAAAATTCCTAATCGTATTCCTTAGCTGAACAAGCAGGTGAGTCTACTTTACAGTGGATGGGGGGGGGGGGGCAGTAAACTGAACATATATACACTGTAAAAAAAAACCACTGTAAATTTGCCAGCACAAATCGATCACAGTTGAATGTACTGTAACTTCCTTTGGTTTCCTGACTATTTAAACATGAAAAATACAGTAGTTGTGTAAAATTAACAGTACAATGTACTGGCGTCCAAATTGCCAGTACATTGTGCTGTTAATTTTACGCAACCACTGTATTTTCCATGTTTAAATAGTCAGGAAACCAAAGAAAGATACAGTACATTCAACTGTGATCGAGTTTGTGCGCGAGATGAACAGTACTTTGTACTGTATAAATGTCATATTTTTTACAGTGTATGCAAGTTTAACAATGCATCTTCTAATTTAAAAACTTTACATGTACCCGGAATGTTTATGTCATATTATCATTAATGGCCCTATTATTCTTTATTAGAGTGTCTATGGATTCTTTTATTAACGAATTGTAATAATGGGTGGTAGAAATAATGATACTTGCTTCATCAAAACGCATATTTAAATGTTACTGCACCTTAAGTCTTCCTAACACTGTCGTTTGCCTATTATACTAAATATCAAATACGTGTTCTTTCAATATGTCCTTACAATTTTCGTCCGGTCATAACAATCTATACATTCTCTTCCTGTCTTTCAGTTACCAATGAAACTATACACTATATGGCCAAAGGTTACCGGTCACTTGCGATTTTAGACGTTTTCTTAAATATCTAGAATAATACAATGAATTATCTTGAATGGCTTTATGAAATGAAATTATCTTATGATGAAATATATTGAAACTCAAGGTGTGTAAACATAATAGTACAAGTCATATATTTCCGTGAAGATTTTTTCCCGAAACCCCATAGAGGACCGACAACAAATTGAAAGAGAAAGAATATCTTTTGGATAGCCCTGTAAAAACTAACGTAGCAAAAGCATTCAACATAGTAGATTATGATTAAGTGCGTTATTGCAATAAACTGTGTTCAATTTTATAAGAATAGCATGTATATTCGTAGAGAAATTAAAGTTTTTATGAAAATAGCCCCAAATTTTGCCAAGTTTTTTGCAAATAATTTGTAGAGTTCTTAATATAAAAAAAAAAGTTGTGTTCAGAAAATATGACAAACAACATTGTACACTATGCTCTGTAATTAGAATAAAAAAAAATTAATAATTGAATGAAAAATGAGCAGATTTAGTAAAAAATGTTTCACTGCTCATGCGCAAATGCAATCAACATATAATGTGCTTAATGCATTAGCTAAGTGTATATATCACCTTTTGTGAAAATCTCAAAAATATAGCCTGAAAATTCTGCAAATATTCGTTGATAGAATAATCGCGAAATCCTTTGTTTCCAAAATGAACAAAAAAGAAGAGGGGTTGTATCCATATATACAATAATTAGTGCCAATATAGCATACACAATATTGCACGTACGTACTATATTTTGATACAGCCCCTCATATTTTTGCTTCATTTTGGGAACAACCGATTTCGAGCTTATTCTATCAACAAATATTTTCCGAATTTTCAAGCTATGTTTTTGAGACTTTCACAAAAGTTGCTCTATACACTTAGCTAATGCATTATGCACATTATATTTTGTTTGCATTCGCACATGCGCAGTGCAAAAGCTTTTAGTAAACTTTCTCATTTTTCATCCATTTTTTTTTAATTTTTTAATTCTGATTACAGAATATTGTGTACAATGTTGTTTGTCATATTTTCTAAAAATAACTTTTTTTTATATTAAGAACTCTACAAATTATAAGCTAAAAACTGGGCAAAATTTGGGACTCTTTTTATAAAAACTTTAATTTCTCTACGAATTTACATGCTATTCTCATAAAAATGAACGCAGTTTATTGAAATACGACACTTAATCACAATCTACTGTGTTGAACGCTTTTGCTACGTTTGTTTTTACAGGGTTATCCAACAGATATTCGTTCTTTTTCAATTTGTTGACGGTCCCTATGGGAATTCGGGAAAAAAATCTTCACGGAAATATACGACCTGTACTATTCTGTTTACACATCTGGAGTTTCAAGACAATTTCTCATGTATTTTTCTAGATATTTAAGAAAACGTCGAAAATCGCAAGTGACCGGTCACCATTGACCATATAGTGTATAAATACCTGCGATTTTATTATTATGAATAGGGCCAATCCTACTATGGATAAAGTATCACCAAAAAGTAAGCTCTACGATAAAATTCTAATTCTGTAGAAGCATTTACATTAAAAGAAATTATTCGCCATGTCAAATTTGAAGATTCTATCCGTAACAAGTTCCTTCGACCTTAATTTGAAAGTTTACCCCTCAACTCACTTTTTCTTGAGTTTTAAATTTTGTTGAAACCATTTTTAGCGAGCACTTACATCTTACATGTAAGCACAATCCCACGTTGAAAGATCCTATTTCCAGAAGTATTACAGAAATCTAACTTTCACTACCTTTTACTCCACTGTAACCTTCTAAATGTCGTAGTTTTATAATAATTATAATGTGCAATCTCTTATGTCTTAAAAGAAACAGCGGTGTGATATTTCAAGTGTCTACCCTTAACAATTCTATATACTAAATAGTGATTTATAATGTTTAAGGAAAGTTTTGTGTTCTTTAGCATTTTCAAATTGTGAATTTTTCAGAAACGGTTTTAGGGTTAACGTATTCTTATAAGTAAGCACCATTCCAAATCCCAAGTTTCTAGCCCCAAGAATATTACAGAATTTGCAGTTTTCGAACAGCATCTATTTATTTAAACGTATAACGTTTTGGATTTTTTTAATGTGTATTCTGGTAAAAAGCTGCTTTCTTTTTGTTGACTTCTGTTGCAAAATTTGGCATGTTTGTAGGTGCAGACACGCAAAAAATAGTTATGTTAAAAAATTGTTAGTAACTCCTTACACACAGAAGTACAAATACATTTCCGTAATAACCAACAGGTATTATTGTTGAGTGTGTGATTTCACGTTAACACCACCTTTGTAACACAGTTGCAACGCATAATTTAACACTAATGTTTTCAGACATAAATGTTAAATGTTGATAACAATTACCATTTCGAAAGAATAGAAAGTTACAGGAGCGCAATGGCTGTACTGTGTCCAGAAAAATTCAATAAAATCATTTCACGTACCGTTGACTGCGTAAAAACGTTAAATGATGGTCCTGATGTCGCCACTCAAGCATGAACAAAACATAAGGTAGGGAATATAGCTAGGAGTGTAACATACTTTATCCTGGTTGAATATTAAGAACAGGTCAATATCAGCATTAGAGATTGCAACTTTTACGAGTTTTAAATTGTACATGAATATTGTTAACAATTGGTGCAACCTTACTAACTAAATTTACTTGAGTAATTTAGTTCATATAACTGATGTAATTTAAACTGATATAACCGGTGTAATATTACACCATAAACATTATCAGAATTCCCATTATTATGGTGCAAGGTCACACTAGTTATGTCGTTTAAATAACTCCATAAAATGGAGATAGAAATGTCTCAACTTATTTTAAGAAGTAACGTTACACCAAATTTTTAACAGCAATAGAAAATTATTTAAATCTAAAATTCTATTAGGAGTCCAGACTGTACGGAAAACAGGAATTATGATTGTTTTTATTTCGCATGCCTTTAATATTATGATTGCTATAAGCATTTAACATTTCTAAAAAAAGAGTGTTAATTCGTAACCACAAAAACAGTTTTATAATTAGAAGGAAACAAGTGAAATAAGCAGATACAATTACAGTGCGTCTCATAAATATAAAGACACTGATATTTTCGAAATAATATTTTTATAATTCAGTATTCAAAATTATATTTATGCATATAACGAAAAGTATGTGCCAAGAAAACATTTTACAGTAAATTAAATTAGTATTAGAATTAATTTCAACTCGAAAATTGATAAATGTAAATAAATTTGCTGTCTCATAAATATAAAGACATTTTACATACTTTTGAATTACCGTCCAATAAATGATCCATTCTTATTAATGACAGAAAATATTCTAGCTGGCATGCTTTTTATTAAGTTGTATAACTATTTTGCCTTTATATCAAACCAACTTCGTTCGATTTCTTTTTTCAACTCAAGGACGTTTGAAAATTGTCTTCCAGATGCATATACACTGCGAACGAGATTGCCACAAAGATTCTTAACTGGATTTAAATCAGGGTTATGTGCGGGCCACACCGTGACATGAACATTGCTATCGGCAAACCATTTTTTTTGTGAGTCTTGATGTGTAAATCGATGCATTATCCTGATAGTACAAATAATTCCGACCACCAAGAGTTTCAGCAATTGGCAACAACTGACTATCAGGCAGTTCGATACACTATTTAGATGCCTGGTTACCTTCCAGAAAAGCAATATCCGTAGTTCCATTAAAAGAGAAGGCACCCCACACAATAACAGAACCTCCTCCTTTCTGCTTACAGAAGAATGTTCGAGATTAACGTCTTAAATCGTTCGAGTAAGAATTCCAACCGTCTGGGCCATCCAAGTTAAATCTCTTTTCATCTGAGAAAATGTCTTGCATCAATTTGTCCGTCCAGTGCATGTGATCTTTAACTCCGATTAACCTCCGTTCTTTGTGTTCTTTTTTTCAGTAAAGAAAACCTGAACGTATGTCAGCATACAATGTTTTTTCTTTCTTTTAAACGACGATGTACTGTATCCTTTGGCAGCACACCATAAACTCGTTGAGAAACTTATCCGAGTGACATTTTTTGCGACGAAACAAAACGCGTGATATTGCGATAGAGTCTTTCACTAGTTTTTCTCGGTCTGCCAGATCGTTTTCTCGAATATAAATTGTAAGTTTTCGATAAAATTTTATCAAGTGCAGCTCTGCTTCTCCTAGTTTTTTTACATATTTGGCAAACGGTTAAGCCATTAGCTTTAAATTCGCGTATTTTACAAATTTCATCTTTAGAAGTTTCAAAGTTCCACGGCATCTTTGCAATTGAAAAAAGTCAAACAACTTTGCTCGTTTGGGTAAGTTAAAGTGTATTTCTGCGCGGGCGCATTAATTCTGTACGCGCGCATTCGAAAAAAAATTGCATATGAAGCAGTTTCAAGTTTGTCTTTATATTTATGAGACAGCGTAATTTTTTATTTTTTTTATTATTCGAGATGAAATTATTTTATTTACATTAAAACCCCTATAAGAAATTCATTTCAGTGTTCTTAATATGAGGTATAAAATTTAATTTCTTTTAACTGAATTAATAAAATGTAATTTCAAAAACATCTGTGTCTTTATATTTGTGAGACGGACTGTATATTTCGAGGAAATTGCGCGCACCCTTTATGTATGTACGCAACTAAATACAGTTATTATATTTTCGTTTCGGATTTCATTGATTAAACTTCACTTACATCTACTTTAAACAATTCAGTTTCATTTGACTTTATATAAATAGACATATAGTTTAAAATTCTATTAATTATAAGGTTTCTTCGAAAAAGCTTTACTTTCATAATATTTTTTTCTAAAGAAATGTCTTCTTAAAGTAAAAATAAATCTCACTAAATACTTTTCAAAAAGTAGAAGTAACTTTATCCTCAATCCATTAACTTCTTTTATAAAACTACTGATGCATCAACTTTTATATTTCATCATTAAAAGGCTTTCATTTTATTGTTCAGATTTTTAGATCGTAGAATTATGTTTCAGACGCTTAAGCAAAGGAAACTACAGATTTTATATCATGAATTAAAAAGTATTTATGTAAATAACTGCCAAATATATATATTTTTTATGGAATGTTGATCCGTCAACAAGGGATGAAAAAATATCAGCATACAAAATACAATTAATGCATTTGTACATTTAAAATCAGGAAATGAACGATATATTTATTTAATTTTAAAGACAGAACTGGATCGTGGAAACAGTTAAATGTTTTATTTAGAATTATTTTACTTATTCAGCTAAATAAAATTAAAATAAAATATATTTTGACACATTTGGAAAAATTAAAATGTATATATCTTATAAAAGAAAAATTCCATGCTTTTCTAAAGGAAAATTATGCAAAATATTTTAGATTTTTTTAAAAATTATGTCCTTTTAAGTACGTTTGCCAATATAAAATCCCTACTTAGTGAATATCATAATACGCTTTTTTTTTTTTTTTTTTACATCGCGAACTAAGTGTAAACCAACATAGTGAAAAATTTCCAAGCCGAGAATCGAACACGAAACATTGGAAAAGAGCTCGAATGTTCTATCGTTAAGCAACGAGAACGATACCCACCTTAGCATTTCTCACTCTTGGTATCGTCCTCGTAGCTTAATGATAAATGATAGAAGTGCTATTCCAAGGATCCGGGTTCGATTCTCGGCTTCAAAATTTTTCACTATGTTATTTTACGATTAGTTAACAATGTGAACAATTTCACGTGTTTAATTTTTTTAATAAATTCGGGAGTGATTTCATTCGGGCAAAATTAATTGTAAATTATTTTCCTACTTAGCGCTTAACATAGTTCAATTACATTATTCAAGATAAAATGTTGGAAAATATTAAGAAAAATGAATCTTTTATTTTATTATTTATTCGAACAATGTAAGTAAACAAATTTTAAAGGAGCTTTCCATGTTCATAACATTAGATTTTTTTCCATTATGTGTAAGGGCTAATAACATTTGTTATGTCATTTTGTAGAAAAAATAATTACTATACATTTTTTAATAAAAATGTTCTCCCCCACCAACATTTTGTTTCTTAATCTGTAATCTTTGTTCTATTGATCTCTGAAATTAGGTTGCACGGAAGATTTAGTCACACTTTAAAACTGTATTTCTTAGTATTATAAGAAACAACATTCATTAAATTATTTCAATCTACAATCTCAATTTATAATAGTTTAATTTTTTTGTTCTAATTCATTAAATATACATATACACATGTATATCTGTATAATTTAGTAGATTTAACTTTTGGCCTCAGCATCTGTAACGTACACATTCGTACAAGGCCAAAAGTAAATACTTAAAACAACATAAAATTTAGAAATGCGCAAGACCTTTTAAAATAACTTAGTCTTCTTTCATCAGGAGTAAAAAATACGTGTTTCTACTTTGAAAGCAGGAGCAACACTCGAGTTACATGATCTTGGAGATAAGTAACTCAAGATACTTACTCGAGATACTTACTCGAGTTACTCCATACCTGAGAGCTGCTCTTGCTTAAAAATAGATGCACATATTTTTTACTCCTGATGAATGGATAAGTTCTTTTGAAAGGCATTGCGAATTTCTAAATTTTATCTTATTTCAAATAGAAAGCACTATTTGAATGGTTTGAGGTAAATGTGTTTTCTGTTTAAAACTTCTATTGCTCCGATTTTATATTTAAATATTCCTGTAAAAATAAAACTTCTGTTTTAATTATATGAAAATGAGTCGAGAAAGCTTATATAACCAATAACTTTATGTACATTTCAAAATCTTTTCAATGGAAAAAAATGAATAATTTAGACTGATATGATGATTGATATGATGATTGATCATGATTGATGATTTGATGTATGATTGAGTTAAAAAATTATAAATTGCATCTGCGCATCGATTGAGTTCCATTACTTGCGGTATGTTGTGTTGGGTAATTTCAATTAATACATCAGATGCTGTTGCCGAAATTTTGTCCTGTTGAATTGTGTCGCTGCTTTTCTGTCCATGTAGTTCAATAGGCAGATGCTAGTCATGGAAGACAGAGTTAATAATTTTGACTCTCGGCTAAGACATTTTTTTTTACTCTGTTAGAAAAAATGATAATTCTTCAGAGATCTTTATCAGTGTATGAAAGAGTTAAAAAAAAATTATGTGTATTTACTTATCATAGTTTAAATGAGTTCCATTGCCTATAGTATACTATGTTGAGTGTTTCGGATGAAAGACCAGATTGTATTCACAAAATGTTGACTAACTGACTTGCGTCAACCGGCTGTCGCTACAGGTAGATCAATAGACAGAGCGTTGTCACTTTGATCTGAATATCTTGGATTCAACTCAAGGATTGTATACTTTTTATCAGTTGGGAAAATGTCAATTCTTATATCTCTACTAATCGGCAAGATCGAGTTAAAAAATAAAATGCTTTATTTATTCCATATATGATTTAACCGTTATGTTTTTACACATAAAAAAAGCTATGTGCAATTGTTTTGAATTATACGAATAATAGGCCTCTCGATTGCTAAGTCACGTTGTTAACATCTGCGAAATATTAAGAATATTTATTGGCGCTATATATTAATTATTTATTTATTGTTTATAAATATTAATAAAATAATAATACTATTATAAGAATATAAATTTTATTTTATTATTTATCAAAATGAAGTAGATTTGCCCCTAAATAAATATAACGTTGCTTGCGGATATTAAGCATACTTCAAATGATAGTGTATGGAGTTTTATTTCTAAATTTTAGGTTTGTTTAATATGTAAAAAATATAAACGGAATTCCCATCTCAGGTATTTGTTTCATATGGCTAAAACTAAAGAGAGCATGGAGAGGTTTTTTTCTTTAACGTTTTGTTCCGCATACTCACTTATGGTGATTCTGATGACGCGAAATATCTGTTCGTGTTTATAAATTATTAAAAAATTAAATGGCGGTGACTGATAATTCTACGATAAATTAATAACACATATTCAAAAGAAGAGAGTAAACAGCATACAATATTGAATCAAAACATGGAAGTTAAGCAGCATCATACACGTCAATACTTTCGTGGGTGACTGATTTTTAGAAACTAATTTGGAGGGTGGTCGAGTGCTGCTCTGATGATGGCCCAATATCAATGACACAGACAGCCTTAAAAATCAGTGGTGACCAGGGTGATGTCGCTAAGACATGTGAATTCGATATACGGATCTGATAGAATCGCCTTTTCAGAAGTGTATCAAAGTCGTGAAAAAAAAATAAAATTCTTGAAATCATAGTAAGACTGCCAAACCTGTGGTGCTCTGTTAAATGGAAGCTCTCTCTAATTGGAAGCAGTCTTGTACTTTTGGTAATTGTACTCTTTTTTTTTTCAATCGGTCAGGGAGAATGGACAACACACCAACACGACTAGAACAATAACTGAAATTAAAAAAAGAAAGTACATCACGTTTTAGATATTATAAAACTTATAAATAAAACATAAGTGGCTTAAAAACGTAATTTTTCCTGATATATATAATTCTTCACAATAGGCTTAAACAGACGAAGTTGCTATTACGCATACATTGTTTTTTTTAATGAGTTGTACTTTATAAACAGTTTAAATAAAATCAAAGAAATATTATTTTGTTTATTATATTTTAATAAAAAAATGTGTAGTATAATTTATGTTTATTCTTTTGAATTTCAAACTTTAGTTCAATTTGAGTAAATAGATACATGACTCATTTTAATAAACTAAAATTTATACATTTAAAAGAAACAAATGACATAATCATTGAAACAGAAAGAAACATTGAAAGAAACAAAATGAAACCATTACTCTATAAAATTTAATTTTTCTTTTTATATTTTATCGATATTTAATAGTTACTAAATATTACAAAACACATACTGTATAAACAGGCGTATGATGCGTACGTTTGATACAAAAAAGTAATGGAAATCACCAGGGGCGTATTATACGGTCGTTATAAAAATGAAAGATTAATATTTAAGAAAACTAGTCGTTTGGGGCCACCGTAATACTTACACATCATGGATATAGGGGAGAGTAGCCGAATTTGGACCACTTCACTTATTTTCAGGTGTAAGTCACTTAATTTTTAGAATACCTGCAAAACATCATTACACGGGATCAATCTATTCATCTACTAACTAAATAAATCTTTATATCATTGTCTTTTGGAAAATCTTAAATTTTATTTTAATTTGAAAAAAATGTCAAAAGTGGTCCAAATTAAGCAACTGGTCGCCTAAGTTGGGCCCCCAGTCTCCTAAATTGGATCAAATAATTTCAGGTTGTTTTAATGACCAGGGACTATAACTAATTTTATTAAAAGCAAAGATTGCAATTAACGAAATAATCAAACAAAATAAAAGCAATGAAATATAATGAACCCAAATATCTGAAAATAAGAGTAATTGTTTTAAATCAAAATGTGTTAAAAATATAAATCAAAGTTATCAGTAATTAATTATAGAAATTATGGAGCTAATTGTCAGTTACTTGAATATCATGTAAACAGTGATGCAAAGCTTACACAGGAATTTTGTTTACTGATTTTTTTCTTTCAGCGCACTAGTAGACTTTAGACTTTTCTTTTTTCAACAGAAGTTTTCTTTACATTTACTTTGTAGTTCTTCTCTTTCTTTTTCTTGCTAATTGCATTACGCCTTTTTTTTTTTTTTTAACTTGATGTTTCAATTGCTTTTGTGCTGTGATAGCTTCCTTTTTGTCGTTTTTTGTTTTTTTAGATTTATTTTATATGGCGAAAATAATAACTAAACTGTTTTTTGGCTTCCTCTGTAGTTTGATTTAACTAAATTTAGCAAGGGAGATAACATTTCTAATGATGTTTTGGCTTTTGGGGATGATTTGTTACTGCAGTCTTCTTGCAGGTCAATTTCTTCACAAATTACTCTCTCCTTTGTGTTTCCTATATCTTTAACAGCTTTTGCTGTCACGTGTGTTTTCTTCCAGCAGTTTATCTGTGTCATTTTCAACATTATATTAAAAAAGTGTTTAAGAAATATTCTCTATTGAAAAATACCCTACGATTAATCAAACCCAAACAATATCTATTCAAAGTGTTGAATTCAGCCCCCCCTCCCCCACGCGGAGCTTTGAAATGACCACTCTCTCCAGAAGGTTTGAGATTTTATGCGCTTTAATGGCAAAAAAGTGTAATTCCATCATCCAGAACTATAAAAAGCCATCGCAAATACCCACCAGTAGGAAATTGTTTGAATTCAACTTTGTAAACCAAATGCGCCGTAGGAATAAGAAATTCAATCAAAATAAATACAAATACATACAATATAAAAGAAATTGCAAACAAAATTTATTGCATAAACATGTAAAAATATTTTTATGTTTATATAGGCCTAATTCTGAAAAAAAAAAAAAATGAATCCTGATAAAAAAAAACCTTGCATGGAGATAGTAATCCATTATAAAATATTAAAAAATTAAAAAAAAACAATGGTGTACAAAGCGTAACGATCTCGAAATTCATTACTTACTTTTCAAATTTATGATCGCATAACTGGTCCAATTTAAGCAACTTAAATTGGCCCAATTTCGGCAACTGCGCCATTTTTTTTTAAAACAGATAATCTCAAGACTAAGAACAAAAACGAAATCAAACAAATCCGCGTGAAAAATATGCGCAATAAACAGATCAATTCATATATGTATATGAAAACCTAACAACTTACCTTAGTTTTAAAGTATTCACTTACGCTTAGTATGAAAAAAATAGATTAAAACAGCTAACTTTAGGTTTTTTAAAATTGTCTGAAAACAGCACATTGTAGGCAGTTGCTTCTTCTAATCATGAGTGACGTCATTCTGATGAGTAGGATTTCAGGGGCAGATGCCGTCTCTTCCTGTAATTAACGGCAGAATGGCAACGGTCCAATTAAAGCGGCGGTCCAAATATGGCTACTCTCCCCTACATAATATAAAATATGAAAATAAAAGATGTGATACAAGCTAATCATTCTATTATGTTACTTTTATTTATAACACAATTTACATGGACTTCATTAAATATAATTAATATAATCCCTTAAGCTAATATCACTTTTTCTTGCATTAAAATTTCTCAATTTGTTGATTTTCTGTAAGCAAGTAAACATTATTGGTTTTAATGGAAGTCTATGGGAATTTGGCGAAATATTAGAGATACTGCCAATTTGATGTCACTTTTGGCGACTAACTTTGGTCACCAAATTTGGTGGTATATCACCAAGTTGGTGACAAACTTGGCGGCATTTGACGTCAGAACATGGTCCCCCTATGGTAACAAACCTTATAGGTATGGGATGTATTAAATGCTTGACATTTACGATAAGCCATTATTGGAATTTAATCTTATAGTTTGGCGATAGTTTTTTGGTTAGCGGGATAATCGAATAATACCGAATTGCGTAAAAGATACATCCTTATAATTCGAAAAATTATAATCATATTAAATAACGGTTTACTGCGTCGGATTAAGCGTCTCAATTCCAATTAAAATACATCTTTGAATTTAAATTTGAATGAAATACAGGGTCATGAAAAATGGAAGAGTGTGAAAAATATGATTAGAAATATCTCGGCAACTAATTACCGATCGAATTCATTCTTTACGCAAAATTTATATATCTTTATTGTCTTTAAAATTTTTGTATACTTTTTATCAGAACGAATATTTCAGTAATACGAAAAAAATAATTCCGGATAATCGAGGTTACTCGCATTCAATAAGCTTCTTCGCATTATTACTTCTTAAGTACACACCAAATTTCAAATCTCTATCTAAATTTGCTGCTCAACACACACATACAAACAGACGGACGGCATTTTTTTTTTTCTTCTGAAAAATATGTTTTTCGGAATCTTCAATGTCTGGTGTAAATCCGTCAAAATTTTTTTTTTTCGATTTTTAAAACGGTTACAAGGTTTACCCGATACTAGGTATGATGGGTAAGTAAAAACGGATGATCAAATGAACTAAGATTTCTAAATAACTGAGGAACATGATATTTTAAAAATAGTTTTCATATTACTGGTCAAAATGAGATTAGGTGAAAAATAATAGTTATTACACTGTACAATAATATTTACTTTATTTTTTATCTATGTATCTCGTGAAGGTTTCTTTACAAAGAAAAAGGTGCGTGTTCTAAGGCTATTATACCTTAAAAAAAAAAAAAAAAAAAAAAAAAAAAAAAAAAAAAAAAAAAACGAAGTCGTTATTATGCCTAGGTGTGCATTATAAGTAGAATATCCTATAGTAAGTTTCATTAGCAGGATATTTAAAACTTTGTAATTTTTATAAGCCATTTAATTCAAAAAATGGTAGCATTTTTTGAATTTCTGACAAATTGTCCATTAAAGAGAAATACTAATTCTACATATGAAAATTTCCTACTTTATTTTTTCTTTTTTTTTTAAGCATTTGGAAAAGTGGTTATTGTTCTCTGTCAGGGTAGGAAATCAAAAGCATATCAGAAGGTTTTTATTGGTTTAATCCGCATTTTATTCGTTTTCTGATTTGTCTATACAGTAATCTGTATCTCCTTTACTTTCAACAGAGATGGATACCTTCTGTTGCCACTATGACAAAAAAATATTAAAAACTCAGAAACAAATTGAGATACTGCTTTCAAACAAATTGCATTTAAAAGTAGATTTTTTTCTCTATCCGACGGAGTAAAAAGTAATACTGTCGGATGTTTAGAAGTTTAAGAATGAAATTTCATTTAAAATGTGTCGTCAGATTTCTTGGAAATCTGACGATGGTAAAGCCTTTTCCAGAACAGCCAATGAAATGCTTGGTAAGTTTCAGGTGGATAATACGTACGAGTCGCAGGCGATTTTTGTCGCTTGGAATTTTTACGTGTAATAACACTATTAATGTTTAATTCATGGCGTACGTAATGTATGATCAACTTCGTGCGACTTTTTATGTCTTAAATTATTTTAGTCTTTGAAAAAGTCATTTCCGAAATGGTTCTTGTAATTTGTTAAATTGCTTTTTTTTTTTTTTTTTTTAGCATTTTTGTATCCACCAGGTGTGCAGTTGCTATCCTAAGACAATTTGTAGATAATTTTAGTACACTGTTTTTTGTTCTTTGCACATAACACATCTTATTGAACGCAACGCTATTATAAAAGTTTGAACTTGATTATCTCGGAACAATTTTATTTTCTAAATCGGTGACCATTTTTCTCGAGAACTATTCAGCCAATTTCGTTTTTTTTTTCTTAAGAAATGTAATCGTTTTTGCTGGAGCTTATACCAGCGAAAATTACAATTTTCATTGATTAATTAATTGTTTAAGATTACGAAGCGTAAAAAAAGTGAAAAAAAAATTGCCATTTCCGTTCAAATCACCGCCATTTTTTCAAAAATTCATCTTATTAAACTAAATATCCCTCTAAAAAACAGATAATTTAATACAATTTAAAAACTTAGCGACATAATTCGCTTCAGACGTTTGTGACGAGGGAAAAAAAAAACTGCCGTGCGATTGCAAGTTCATGCAAAGCACCTGTGGTTACTACGCGTCGGACAAGGAATATTATTCATTATTTTAAACTCAAAATTTTTTTTTCGAAAATGAAATGCAATAAATATAATGCAAGTAAACAGGGGGTTGTATTATTTTTTTTAACCATTTGGAAAAAAGGTTATTGTCCTCGTCAGGGTAGGAAATCAAAAGCATATCTGAAGCTTTTTATTCGTTTAATCCGCATTTTATTCGTTTTCTGATGGGTGTATACAGTAATCTGTATTTCCCTTTACTTTCAACAAAGATGGATACTCCTGTTGCCACTATGAGAAAAAAGTAATAAAAACTACAAAAAAAATTAATAACTCAGAAACAAATTAAAATACAGCTTTCAAACAAATTGCATTTAAAAGTACATTTTTTTTCTCTATACGACGGTGTAAAAAGTTTAGAAGTTTAAGAATGAAATTTCATTTAAAATTGGTTGTCAGATTTCTTGGACGATGGAAAAGCCTTTTCCCGAACAGCCAATGAAATGCTTGGAAATACGTAAGCTTCAGGTGAATAATACGTAAGTTTTAAGAAATCTGACGAGTCGCAGGCGATTTATATCGCTTGCAATTTTTACGTGTAATAACACTATTAATGTTTAATTCATGGTGTACGTAATGTGTGATAAACTCCGTGCGATTTTTTATGTCTTAAATTTTAGTCTTCGAAAAAATCATTTTCCAAATGGTCGTTGTAATTTGTTAATTTTTTTTAATTTATTTATTTATTTATTTATTTATTTATTTATTTTTGTAACCGAAAAAAAATTAAAAACGTCATGAAGATTCTAAATAATTAGAAACCATTAAATGCAATTGCACTTTAAAAAAAATGGTTTTACAGTGTAACACTGGCAGCTGGGTGCCAGTTTAATACTGTAAAATAAGCAGTAATAAAATGCCGATTAAATGAATTAAACGGTATATTTTTCCTCATTTAATATTACTTGCTGATTTTACGGTTTATTACTATTAATTTTACAGTCATAAACTAGCAACCACAGCAGTCAGTAATATACTCTAAAATCAATTTTTTTGTTGTTGTTGTTGTTCAGTGTACGTTTATGCACACTGAAATACTACATGTGATATTAAAACAGCTAAATCGCAAGATTTATGTATTAAAAATATTCTTATATTTTTCTATATTATGTTTTAGAGAAGATTAGAAGGGAAGGTTAGTTACAAAGAATTTCAGAAATCTAATCTCAACTTTTCTTGGTCATTCAAAGAATTACTAAAATTATTAAAATGAAAAGAATGTTTTTACAGTAAATTTCTCGTAAAATAATAATTTTATTATGTTCATAAGTATTGCAGAGTTTCAGGGAAAATAAATGTCATTAAATAAGCATTTATCAATTCAAAGTTTTTAATCAGGCACATGTAGAAAATAAAAATGTACCCGGATTTCGTAAAAAAAAAAAAAAAAAAAAAAAAAAAAAATAGAAACATGAAAGTTTTGATGTTTATTAATAATATTAAAATAATACTTGTCATTAAAATGCAAATATATATTTTTTTACATTTTCATAACAACACCGTGACGTTTGAGTAATCTCTAATGCAAGCACAAATGAATTAAAATAAATAAACGTTGTTTAACGTCTGATATACAAAATTTAAAATAAAAAGAATATATTACAATTCATCAGACATACAAGTAAAGATTACATAAATACGTATACAATAAAAAATGCAAACATTTCGAGCTAAGTTTTAGCAACCCATCATCAGTGCAATAACGTTCAAATGACCAGAAACTGTATATCATGTTTACTGTTAATAATTACTAACAGTTAAAATTAAAGAAAGTTAAAAAAATATATATATCAAAGCAATGCTGTGTATTCTGTTGGAACTGCACAGGTTTCATTAATCGCGAAATTTGCTTACGCGTGAACGCACTTTCCAGAAGAACTCTACTGTTAACTTTATTGCAACTGGATCTAATAACTGTCATATTTGCGAAAACTGGAAGCCTGCGGTCTAAACTTGTATAGCATTCTTTGGACACTGACCAAATCCCAGATTTCGCAAATATGGCAGTTATCAGGTCCAGTTGCAATAACGTTAAAATTAGAGTTTTCTGGAAAGTGTGCTCACTCTTAAGCAAATTTCACCGATTAATGAATCCTTTGCAGTTATAGCCTACACATACACAGCATTGCTTTGACATGGTCAAAGCAATACTTTGACCATGCTTTCTTTAATTTTAACTGTTATTAATTATTAACTGTAAACATGATATATAGTTTTTTGGTCATTTGAATGTCGTTGAACTAATGAGGGTCTAACACTTAGACCGAAACTTTTGCATTTTTAATTGTATATGCATTTATATATTTTTTTATTGTATGTCTGATGAATTGTAATATATTTTTTAATCACAAATGAATTGTTTCTTTTTACATTTTTCTTTTATTTTACATAAAACTTTTATAAATTTAAATTAAACAAAACTAGACATTTACCAAGGATAATCCTAAATATACATATTATATAATAATTCTCTTTAGAAAAGAATATTTCTTTATAAATATATTTATTTCTGTAACTTTAAAACGACCTACAATTATTGATCGAATTTTCTTTTCACCTGAAACATAAATGAATTAATTTGCATGGCTTTTTAAATCATTATAATATTTTTTTTTTTATTTGTTATAAGATTATAATTAAACATTATAACATTTTTTATTATTTTTTTTTTTTTAACAGATAACAAATATTCTTCTATTTTTAAAACAGCACCACCAAAGGAACCTTAAATGAAAACGTTGAAAATTTCTTTTGCTTATACTATATTACTTTTCATGTACGTTAAGCAAATTTAAAGAAATAAATCTAGACATTTCCTGAGCAGGATTTTGAGTTATATGTTTTACATGTGGAAAACGAATTTTAAATTACGGAGTTTTCCTTTTCAATTTTCTTTTCTAAAAGACTATTTTTGAACGAAAATAAATTTCTTTCTGTAAACTTAAAAGCGCTGAGAGTTATTACAAGAAATATTTTACATCTTCCAAAAGAATAGTTATGTTTCTCACTCTCTATTTCTTTCTAGCAGTAGATAAAATCACATTGATTTTAAAACATCATTGATTTTAAAATTAAAACTAACTATTTTTTTGGCTTAAATATGCATATGTGTAAACATAAAATAACATATGCAGCCAGATTTACTATAACTTGTTTTTTTCTCATTTTAGTAAATTCAAAATGTATCTTGTTAAATAAATTAGGAATAAAGTATACTGAAATGGAATTAATTTCATTTCCAATATTGTATAATATTTCCTTTACTTTAAAAAAGGCTTTCATTTAATTTGCTGCATAAACATAGATTTATATTTAAGGTAGTAGAAAAAATTGAAATATATACTTTTAACAGGTATCTTTGAAAAATTAGAAGGCCTCCTCATAAATTTTCAATTAACTTTAGAAAAATATGCAAAAAGTTTTGGGAACAGAATCTTAAGTTTTCTTATCTAAAATTATGTCAAAAAGAAATAAAGATACTTTTACCCAATCATTTTGCAAATATAAACAAAAAAGGAAAATCATGTGCCAAGCTGAATTTTTAAAGCACTTTCCAAAACACTTAGAATAGCGATTCCAAATTTCCCCAATAATAATGTCAAACATGATATAAAGTAAATAATTCTGAAATTCCACAACACATTTGAAAACCCAATTTCAGCAGTTAAAAGAAATACTCATAAATGTACATGAATTACTTTGTCAATCCCTGAATATGATCTACAGTTTTTTATGTATTCTGCATAACTTCGTAAAAGGAAACGCAAGACGCAATTGAAAATTCAATTTCAGCACATTTAGTCAATAAAAGGAAATGTATTCAAAATATTTTGTGCAGCCCTGTATATGATTTATAGAATTTATACGCAAAAAGTAACGCATAAATAACTAGTTAAATATAAAAACGGCTTGGCAGAACGAAAATCGTACTTATAGCAAGTGCCCTTAATAAACAGTACTGTAAACGAATTACTTATATGTTCCTGTAATGAATGATAAATGTTATGCATACCATATTCTACAATATTAGTCTTTTAATGCGTTTTAGTGTTGCATAACAGTTTCAATATGTTTGAAACAGTATAACATCATTACAATTCATTTCAGACGATTATTTTCCCAATAGACATACTATAACGGAAAATTTTGTTTACTGATAAAAGAATTGCTAGTGATACACACATCATTTGACAGTACTGAACATAAATAGTAAATCACAACTACATATTTAAATGACATGACAATCCCAGTATAATTAGAGCGTGGGCTGTCAGACAAACCTTACACAAACCAAAGTCATAAACAGTCTTCTTAAGGGATTTTGTTACTTTTTAAGTGATGCAAAAACGTAAATTTAATTTTTACTTTTATTAAAGTATTACACGTGACAATTCTTCATTTATGAAAAGTTCATAAAATAAAGGTTGGTTGTAGCTTTTCCATAACCTTGACTTTAACCCTTAAATGCCTGGTGTTGCTTTTCGGCAACATACCCAATTTAGGCTTCTAAAATACTATTAGAATAATATTGAAGCTATAATGCCTAATGTTGCCAATAAAATACATTATGAAAATATTATTAAATCGATTTTCAACATGTAGATGGCAACACTTGTGCAGTTTAAGAATAAAGATAGATTTATTTTTTCATTTGTTGTTGCATGTTCTTTTTGTTTTGTTTGGAAGCTTGCGAAATACACTATTTTGTTCTGCAGTGAGCAAGTAAAATTTATTTCTTCTTATAGTTCCTAAAATTCTTGTGTGTTTAATATTATAGAATGTTATCAAAGAAAATTATTTTTTCAAATAAAGACCAGTATTACCGATTAGTAACAAACATTTTTTTAGCCGTAAACCATACTTAAAACAAACTATGATTTTTTAAAGTATTCTGCCCATGATTTATTTAAAAAATGAAAGCCAAAAACATTATTACAATTATTTTTGAAAAATCAGGCATTTAAGGGTTAAATGCAATCCCACCTTTTCCTGCTTTCAACACTCAGTAGCAAATATAAAACTACAGATATAATATATCGCAAAATCATCTTACAAAAAAGTATGAAGGTGAAATACCAGTTTTTCAGGAATTTGGGAATACTGAAAGAGAAACTGCACGAATGTTAAATGAATCATATAATGATGTGAACAGAACATTTCTTAGCGATATCAAGAATCTTATGAGACTAGCAAGCACTTGGTTTGCCAAAATAATAATTTGACAATCAAACAAATTGTATGTCAAGAATGTTAATTCAGAGCAAACAGCTTTGAAATCAAATACGCAAAGATTTCAAACAGAAAAAAAATCCAAATATTGAGTGTATATTGTATAAAAACATGAATAAATTATTTTTTTTTTAAATACACAGAGAGGAAAGCAGTTTTAAAATTAACTGAAAAAAACAAAGAAAAAAATCAAATTGTTATGAAAACTGGAGGCTTTAAAATAGTATTAGGAAAAGTATATTTAAAGATGAAAAAGGGGGGAGTGCATCTTAGATGGGATAGGTGGCTGGAACTTTATGGAACTTGCGAATAGTAAAACAAATAGTTTTCCAAACGAGAAAGATAGTGTGATTTCGAACTGGTTTGGTCTTCAATGGCGAGCAAAATGCTTATCCTAATTTTATTAATTAATCACACGGATGCCGAAATTTCACACAAATAACTAACTACACTCTGAAAAATATCCGTAAATTTCAAAAATGCTTATTATTATTTTTTTTTTAACCACGAAAATTTCCGCGGCTTAGATGCTTTATGTTCCCTCAGTCGTTGTTTTGAATTGTTTGGCGATTTTTTGTTGGCGTGTTGGCGGTGTTTATGGATATGGCAACCTCGATATGTGAAACCCCGTGTGACGTGTGTGTTCTGACGTGTTGTGTTCTGTCAACCACTAAGATATGGTGGATTTTGTGGATGTATTTTGATATCGAGTTGTATCGCCATGTCTTTTTATTTTTATGTTAAATTTATTGGATGTATTTGATTGACTATTGTTTCTGTTGTACGTTTAAACGCTTTTGCTAAATTAATTAAAAAATATGAGGAAATTTTGACAAGAAAAGTAGGTATGTTTATAGTGTGTCAATGCGTATTCTTAAGCCTATTTTGGAAAATGACGATGATGTTATGAGAGATATTTCGTGCTGGAGCTTTCAAGAAAGCATATGTCTGTTAAGGTATGTTGATAATTTTATGTATATTTTGCTGCTTTCAGAGTTTTTTACATTTTGAAATTGCTACAAAGCGAGAACTGCTGAATTTTGAGAATACTACACCGCGAGAACTGCTGAATGCAGTGATGTTTTTTTCGGTTAATGTGCGCGAAGCGCTCATACAAAATCACTGATTGCCACTTTAGTGAGTTTCTTTTTTTATGTATATTTTGTTTCTTTAAGAGTTTTTTTTTTTTTTTTACATTTTGAGATTGCTAGAAAGCGAGAACTGCTGAATTTTGAGAATGCTACACAGCGAGAACTGCTGAATGCAGTGATTTTTTTTCGGTTAATGTGCGCGAAGCACTCATACAACGATTACTGATTGCCAGTTTAGCGACTTTTGTTTATTATTAAACTTTATTTTCGTTACATCAAACTTGCGTATAAACCGGTGCTTGGCGACATTTACTATTTGGCGGAAAAGGGGTTTTCACGCCAAGTAAAATTCCAAGATGGCGGCCCCGGGAACTTATGACATCTGTTCCATTTCCGCTTTAAATTTTACTTTTTCCAAGAAATGCAGAAATTCACCAATCTAGCGTAAAAATTATCTGAAATGTAATCTTTTTTATGCGAGTTTTTGGTTGTAATTTTTTGTGAATTTTTATATATTTTGTCAAAACACATGAAAAGTCGCAAATCTAAGATCTAAATTTATTCAAATTATATCGTGAAAAACCTGAAATTTCTTCATGTCTCGGTAAGATTTCTTTCCACCGCAAAGGATTTTTGTGCAACTTGCTATATGAACTTTTTGCGTTTTTTGACAAAATTTATCTTGATAGTAAAGTTCTCGTAATAACTGACGACTTCTTATCAGTAACTGCTGAAAGCACCATATTTTATTTTTTTAGAAAGACTCCGCCCAAACTCACACAATAAATTTTTATTTTGGTTTTATTTGTTTTCAATCCAATGGTGTGCAAAATATTATCTAATGTAGCTGAATCTTTGATGAAAACAACATAGATTAAATTTAAAAAATAAAAAAACCTGACTGCATAAATAGCAAACTAATTAATTACTTCTCATCAATGTGAAACTATTTTTTATATTACTTACCTATATATTTTTTTATTTACTTGTAATGATAACTTTTAAGTTGAATTTAATTGTTAGATGCTATCTATAAACACTGTTTTGATGAGGCTTGTAGATGCCTATGAAGGTTTCAGTTGCAGTAAAGCTACAGATCCTACCTACACAACTTCCAGGTTGTGTAATATTTAAATGGAGCTTTTGATTGTAAAATAGTCATTGAAAAATCGTCTTCATTTTGAAAGACCTATCCATTGATATGCCGCTAAATATGGTGCGTAATTTGTTTAGTCTCTACTGTCATTTGGAATTTATAAAAGCAAAACAGCCTATAACCATCGGACGATTAAGAAGAATCCATAACCTCACTCATTAAAATCCATCCAGCCGTTGGGATGTTTCGAGGGTATAAAGAAATCCACATACCCAGATACGCGTGAAGCACATAACTCTTCTCTGGCAGTCGGGTAAAAATCAATGGAAAACGCAGCAAAAGCTGCATATGCTGGTGGAGAGTAATACCACAGCGGAAGTAAAACAACCTGTTTTATTTTTGTGACATATTAGTGACTTGCATCATAAGCATAAACTTATTAATTCAATGCCTTAACAAATTTAGGGAGTGATTCAGATGGAAGGTGTAAAAATCTCCTATCGAATTTTTTTTTATAACTATACTAGGGGGCTCTGTCCCCTGGAAGCTACACTCGCCAACCCCCGTTCAGGCACCGCCGAATCTAAAAACACGCTAATCTGATGGGTTTTAAAAATATTAGAGAAGATTGAATTATACTGAAAAAAGCTGTGCAGATCTCCCTGTAAACGGGTTTCAATTCAATTCCCTTTGATTGCAAAAATTTAAGGCGAATCTGTTGCTGATAAGACATCCACTGGTTGTTTTCGTTTTTGATTAAAGGGGATCAGTTAAACATTTGAAAAGAAGCTAAAATAAAATAAATTAAGTATACAGAGTCTTTGTGTGACGGTATTTTAAAATTATCTCTATAAAATCCTAAGTCATGTGACTATCATCAGCAGTTCGAGGCGGACCACTTCGCTTTTTATACTCTAGGTGCCATTTTGGTACATTAATGTTAGCCAGACACAGGTGAGAAGTCGCCGAATATTATTCTATCGCCATCATTTCATCTATATTATAATAGTTCAAGTCATCAACTGCCATAAACAAATGCTGTCTGATCTCTTCGCCGTTCATATGAGAGTTTGTCATATTGGCGCGATTTTTTAACGAAACCAATTTGAGGAACGCATAAACAATAAGATCCGGCTTACCATATCAAGCAAATTAACGATACTTTGGCGCCAGTTAAGTCCCCGTTCCGTATATGACATTGGCGTTAGAAAATAAATCGCTCCAATATGGGACCGTAAGTTTTCCCTTTTGATTAAAAAATCAAAAATTTTTTTCGAATAAAACTACATAAAGTTTCCATGGTTGCAAAGAATTCTTGGTGCTGTTACGCTAGCCGGAAGCAAATCTCGCCAATAGCTTTTTCTTTTAACTCGCCAGTTAGCATTTTTTTTTTTCGAGTGTTAATATTTGGCCAGATGTCATATACGCACAGCAGGTGGGCCTATCATTTTGAAATACCTTTTTTCATTCATTGGTTCAATATATTTGTTTCAATATATTTCCTATAATTTAGTTTATGATAAATTTACTTTAAAAAAGATTTAAATTTATAAAAATATTATTAATTAATCTCCTGACGTATTAGGTAGTATTATAATTTTGTCATTTAATAAAATTATTAAAATTTTCGTGTGGATAGCTATTATTTTACAATTCACTGTTCTTAAAGATAATAAAATATTTCGAAATTTGTGTTATAACTTCTCAACACAGCTGATTTGTTCACATTGACCACGTTACAATGCCAATAATAATATAGTTAATGGGCTTTCAATATAAAATAAACACGACTGTAAAACTCAGTTTTAGTTGAATGAAATGTAACGAGAATTTGTTATTAACGAGGAATAAATGTACAAAGTGTATGACCAATATGAAAATAGATTCCAGAAAACGCCTTCATTAAGAGTGAACTCCGATATAGCGAACTAAAGAATATGCCATCTTATTAAAAAGATTGAGACCATATTATTATAATACTGATGAATATGAAATTTTTATTTTTACGGTAAAAATTAAAGATTTAAAAGCAAAAGAGGCAATTAACAATGCTTTTCTTGAGTTAGTGAGTATAGTTAGACAAAATGTTTGTAGTGAAATGGATTTGAAAAAAAAAATAAATCTATAAGAAAAGGTTACTCTATAAGTTCTTAAAATAATCAGAAATACTTTGATTTCTTTCCCTTTCTTCATTGAATTTAAATTAATAATTAGCAATTACGAGTATAAAGATAAACAAAGATTCATAATTTTAATAAAACACATATACTACAATATGCAATATAACACACACACAAATAACGCATGCATTCAACAGTTAACAGTATATATAAATATTATACAGACATACATACAATAAATACAATAAACCCAACTGGAGGGAGAAATTCGCCAGAGCCAGGAATCTAACTCGGGACCACACAATTCCAAGCTGTCGCTCAGTGGTTAGAGCGACAGCCTGGAATGCTGTGGTCCCGGATTCGACAAACCAGGTTCGAGTAACAGTAACGCTGAAAATTGTAATGACCTAAAAGTACGTTCAAACCGGGTTCTTTTTTTTTTCAATTAAACGACAGGTTTTTTAACATTCCATGTTTCCTTGTCCTTATTGCTTTCACGCGTTAAAAAGAAAATCAGTGCCGTATATACATATTTTTTATTATAATTACGTTTAAAATAATGTCAGGAATTACTGTATTTTATTCATGTATAAAATTATCTATTTATTTCTCACAAACACTTACTATTTTTTGCATGTACTTGAAATTTTTTAAGACATTCAATTTTACGTTACTTCCTAAGAGATAAAAAAAAGGAAAGACAGACAAAAAGAAAGAAATGTTTTGCATTGATATTGAAATAGAAACTATCAAATAGACATGTTTTTATTAACCCGCTGCCCGCCGAGCAAAAGGGCAAAATTGTAATGCTTTCTCTGATTTTTTTTTTTTTTTTAAATACTCAAAAAGATGTTTTTTCTCGACATGATATAAAAATGCTTATTGCGTATAAGCATATAAGCCTTGTGAGTATTAAACATATCTGATTTTTTTAACTGTATTATATCTGTATAATTATATTATTTCAAATAATGCTTCTATGGCAGTGAAACCTGCGGCTTAGAGAACGAATATATCGGTTCGCGACGGTGAGAAGTTTAAATGGCACTACTTATGTGTTTGTGTTCTTTTTATTTCTTCACATGGGGATGATTTAAAATTACTAAAAGTATCTTTTTATTAAAAATATCATGGAATAATATGTAAATATAAATAAGAGTAATAAGTCTTAATTAAGTCTACTAATAACCATATAACAATATATATTCTAAACGGAAAAGTCAAAACATATATTAAAATACTTATTTGCTTAAAAGACATTATTAAAAACACATTAAAATATATTAAAATCCTATATTGACATGTTTCATCGCTTTCATTGAGTCGTCATCAGAATGTATAACATAATTACAAATAGAATTCATATGAAAAGAGGGGAAAAAAAATCATCGAATACAAGTAAACATATAACGCCCCCTACATTTTCGATATCACACGTGTTCCTTATACAGGGTGTCCGGTCTCAAGGGTGTCCAATGGCTAATTCCTAAACCGTTAGTCATAGACATATAGTTCGAATTACAAAAATGTTTTAAATCACGTAAAGAAATATTTTAAAAGCGATTTGGGTCAATAAAAACATTTCTTAAAAAATTACGAAATTTAAATTTTTATACGGTCCCCCGGTCCTATAAGTTATATTTAGTGAAATTTTCCTTTTACACTGACAAGTAATACAAAAAAAGGTCCCGTTATTCTACGATTAAAATTGACAGAGTAATAGCTGTTTAAAGTTGGAACACATTTTTTGCTGCAAATTGGGGGTCATTCACAAATTTAGTCGAAATATAATTTCGTCAGATATAAAAAATATTTGGGAGTAAAATTAACAATTCAATATAAATTTGAAATCTTTAATCATTCTGGCATATTAATGGAAAATATACAATTTGTAATAAACATTTAAGAAGAAAGAAAAAACAGAATTTTTTTTAATAAAATGATTCTAAATTAACAGCCTCAATTCTTTACAAAATGATACGTATTTTAAAATATTATTAGATTGCAGAAGCCTGCAAAAGTTGGGTTATGTCATGTTTTTTAGCTAATGATAATTGATTCTTGTATACTCTGTACCACTGAATCCGAAATTGACCTTCATTTTTAACTATCATATCAGGATTTTTCGCACATTGCAAATTTCAAAGTTAAGGAGTTCAATGTTAAAATTGAATTTCCTCCCCCATCTCATCGGACCACTCAGCTGTTTAGCTGTAAGAATCCCAGGATAAGCAAAAATATCGAATAAATTTTTTAATAAAATAAAATAAAATAAAATAAAATAAAAATTGTTTTACATATGTTTTATAGTATGAGATTTTAGCTATATTTTAACTTACACATTTGCGATTTGCAAAAAAAATTCTAACGTGATAGTTAAAAATGAAGGTCATTTTCAGATTCAGTGCTAAAAAGTGCGTAAAAATCAATTATCAAAAGTTAAAAAACACAACCATCTCCGCTACTTTATAGTATTCGATTTTTTTATTCTTTAAATTTGAAAATTTATGATTTGAGAAATATGCTGACATGACGGTTAAAAATTAAGGTAATTATCGGATTCAGTGCTAAAAAATACATAAATGTGAAAAACCCAACAATCGCAGTCTTGTATTATCTAATCTAAAACTTTTTCTTAAACTCCTTGGCAGAAATTTATCCAAAATGTTTGTGTTATCCTGTAAAATAAGTATAAATGGTAACCACCGAAAATCTTAATAATATTAGATTGTTATCGGATTTGCGCCAGTATGTAAAATGCAATCTCAATCGGATATTTAAAAGGGGGTTAAAGTTAGAGTACAAAATTTGAACTGGAAAAACATATATATGATTGTTGAAGTAACATAAAAACTTATAAAAAAACATAATTTTTGTTAAAAGAAATCATAAGAGAAACAGTCTCAAATCCTGACAATATAAAACCTATGTTATATTAGCCAATTTGAGACTTAATCATAATACTTGTAGGATTTTTTTTCAAAGCGCAGATTCACATGAAGTAAGACCTTCGAATACTTTAAACACTTGGCATATGATCCCTCAAAGCTAGCCGAACTCATTTGTTTTCTGAGTAGAAAAGTGCCATAAGTCATGCATTTTTAAAGTTTCATAACTCGATCAATTTTAGCGTTATATGAATGGGACTTTTTTTGTCTTACTTGTCAGTGTAATAGGAAAAAATTACTAAATATATCTTATAGGACCGGGGGACCGTATAAAAATTTAAATTTCGTAATTTTTTAAGAAATGTTTTTATTGACCCAAATCGCTTTTAAAATGTTTCTTTACCTGATTTAAAACATTTTTGTAATTGGAACTATATGTCTATGACTAACGGTTTAGGAATTAGCCATTGGACACCGTTGAGACCGAACACCCTGTATGTCGCGAGTCCGCAAGTTGTCCATCCACTCAATCATATATTTGGGATGCAAAAAGATTACATATCGTTATAAACCCCTGAACATAACTTACCCTTAACACACCTTTTAACGAGAGTAGATTAATTTGCATGTCTAATCATTTACAGTTATTTATATGAGAGTAAATTGAGATTTATTTAAGAGCTTCGGGTGTTTATAATGATACGTTATCTTTTCGCTTCCTGAATATGACCGGAATAGAGATAAATTTTTTGCTGTTAGCGATACGAGATTGACCAATCAGAAGCCTGCATTTTTGCGAACTTTTCGCTGTTCCAATCTAGTTGTGCCAAAAATGCAGGCTTGTGATTGTTCAATCTCATTTCACTAACAGCGAAAAATCTATCTACATCGCGGCCTATTTGGATTAAACGGCTGGATAATTATGGAATCGCGACATAGAAGGTACACGTGCGATATCGAAAATGTAGGGAGCGTTATATGTTTACTTGTATTCGATGATTTGTTTCTGGTTTTCATATGCATTGTATTTGTAATTTCTTTTATACATTCCGATGACAACTCAATAAAGGAACTGAGACATATCAATATAGGTTTTTAATATACAAGGTGTCCATAGTTAAACGACCCTACTTTAAAGTTGTCTACAGACAAAACTAATGTTCATAATGTTGTGAAATTTTGTGAAAGACAAAATAAAAGGATGGAAATTTGTTTAAGTTAAAAAATATATAAATAAAAATAGTTTAAAAATTCGCCACCAGAGGGCGATTTGTAATAAATTAAACATTTAGCATTACGATAGTTTAGTAATTTTATTTACATGATGTTCAAAATTAATTGACCCTTTTTCAAAGTTTTCTACAGACGAATCTATAGTTCAGAATGTTGTGAAATTTTTTGGAGGACATAATAAAAGTATGAGAATTTGAGAGAAAAGAAATTAGGAAGCCGTTTTTTTTAACGAATACACATTTAGCATAGATTTACGATAGTTTAACAAATTTTGTTATAACTCTGGAATAGTAAGATAGCATGTTCCAAAGTTGATCGCAGGGTGTTCTGGGAAATGCTAGGAACATGTCGTGAAATGCTGTCTTTAGAATAAGTTTAAGTTAATAAATAAAATTTCTAAACTGTCGTAATGCTAAATGTGTAATTTATTAAAAATCGCCCTTCGGTGGCAAAAATTTGCCCGTTTATTTATTTATTTATTTATTTATTTATTTTTTTTCTGCTTTAGCAAATTCCCATCCCTGCATTATGTCTTTCGCCAAATTTCACAACTTTATGAACAATAGTTTTGTCTGTAGACAACTTTAATGTAGGGTCGTTTAATTATGGACACCCTGTATTTTTAATGTGTTTTTAGTAACGTCTTTTAAGCAAGTAAATATTTTAATTTATGTTTTGACTTTTCCGTTTGGGATACATATTGTTACATATCATGGAATGTTAACGTCTTGCGAATATACAACATGGTGTACACTAGTTTTTCAATATTTTCCTTATAATAAATTTCTTATTTAAATATTAAGAAAGAAAATAGATTTCAAAAAATGTCTGTTTGCATGTATTTAAAAAAAAAAAAAGTACTGTTTACTTTAAAGAATAAATAAAACTGTATGCTATCGATATCGAAATACTAAGTATGTAACTGTAAGTCTTTTTTATTAATTGGCACTATCTGAATATATTTTATTTACATTTCTTCAGATAATGATGATGTATAATTACGAATAGCATTCTTTTATTAAATTTTTTATGCGATATTAATATATATATATATATATATATACATATAGGCTGCAAACAATGTTACCAAATCTAGTGGTTTTTATTGTTCAAAAATTTCCAGATTACACGAGAAAAAGCTTAATACTAAATTTTCTTTGTTTTCTTTACGAAATATTTTTCATTATAATAACCAAAAATAATTATTTTAACTTACTGGGGAGAATTTAGAATTTCTTAACGATAGTATTATATATGACGCATAAATGCGTTAATAACGCCTCTAGAGAAAAAAAAATAAAATTGTGTACACTCTTTTTTCAATATTTTGCTTACAATCAAATTATTTTATAAAGATCTAGAAACAAAATAAATTTAAAAAATATGTATTCACAAGCTTTTCTAAATGTAAGAAAGTACTATTTGCTTTTAACTATATCCGAATGTGTATGCTGGTATCGATTTGAAATTTTGAATATAGAAGCTTGGTCTTGTTTATTTAAAAGACACTATCTGAATCACAATATCTAAATCTGATATCTAGATACTATATAAAAATGAACCTATTTGGCAGCTAAAGAATGAATACTTGGTTCCAAACTTTAAAGAATACTATTTTCAAATCAATGTATGTGTGACATGTGTTTATGGCATATGTCAAGAAGATTATTTTCACATAATGACAGCAAGTGGTTGAAATACTTGCTCCAATAAACTCTACAGGAGGTATTTTATGTTAGCAAGGATTCACGATTTTTATGTTATGGAAAAATATTTTATTGACATTCTGTAGTGCTATATTGAAAATAAAAGTTATTTCGCGGATTTATGTTGTGCTTATATTTTGTAAGAAATAAATGGTCTCTAAAAAAACAATATTTATATTTCTGTTTAACATTAAATATGTTTTAACAATAAATGAAAAGTTTTATTTTAAATTTAACTTCGATGCGGTTTAAATTTAACAATCAATAATACCACTTAAAAGTAGTCAAATTTTATTCAGCAACAAAAGAACTTTTCTGCATTTTCACTTCGATATGAATATATTTTTAGTGCTGTTTTATAAAATCCAAATGATCATGTGAAAAACAATTACAAAACTCAGATGTTAATGAAATGATTTATAAACGAAATGGCTGTCTCCTTCAATATTGCATGAGATATGTAGCTTTCATTGGAATCACTTACAATAGGAACAATATTAATAAAAAAAATAAGTCCGCGGTCTGAACAAAATAAATGAAATAGGTATACAAATTAACTAGTTGTATGTGCCAATCCCAAAACTTTCTTCTATCTTATACATCTTAATAGTTCCAAAAGTAGTTAGAAATGTTAATACTTCAATACTATTAGTTCAATACTATACCAACATTGACTTTGATCTTGAATTTCTGCTTCAGTCAATTAATCAGAGTGAAAACGCGTTAATCTTGATCATGATATTTATTAATTCAATAGTTTTTCGTTATTCTGTTGTACATAATCTGTTTGAGAATAGGCTTAGCAGGATGCGAAGTTTCCATCGCTGCACTAGCCACAGATTTACAGTAAAACTACAAAAAATCCAGAAAATTATACAAAAATCGCTATTACATCAAACCCTTCCTGCGGAGTATTTCGAAATTCAAGGAGGACCGCCTTGCTATGGCCAAAAAGATAAATATAATATTTGGTTCAATTCTTTATTTAACTTCATGCATTTTAAGATGGTATAGTAATAAAAATAGAACAAAAATCGCTATTACAGCTCCCTCTTCATGCGTAATATTTCCAAATTGTTGAAGCAGCTGCTGGTCATAACGAAAACCTACAAAAAATTTGGTTAAATTCGATGCATAACTTCACACACTTTTTAATGGTACAGCAATGAAAGTGGCACAAAAATCGCTATTACAATGCCCCTCCCCCCCCTTAGAAGGCATATTTTCAAATTGGGGAAAACCTGCAGGCCATAGTCAAAAACATACACTAAAAAATCGGTTCAATTCTATGCATAACGTCATACAGTTTTCGATAGTAAAATGGCGATACACGAACAGACAGAAATTTTGTATAAGCATGTTTTTTGGAATCTCTGACACCTAAAACGTCGTAAGCCTAAAAAAGTGATGGAAGTGAATTTTCTAAAACAAAACTGTAATCAAAAGAATTCTGGCAACCGTTTAAAAATACAATTTCACTTTTGATATCATAAGCGATCGCTTCCCAAAACATCAAACTTCCACCACTAAAATTTCTTCTGAATGTAGATTTTGTTACTTTTCGGAGATCCCTCCAATAATACTTGAAACGATCCTGCCATCCAAATTAAATCTTTTTTCCTCGGAAAAAGTGATTTTCTTCCAATTGTCACCCATTGCCATGTTACTTCTCACAAAACTGCAAACGCATCTGCTTGTGACGCAGAAGTAACTTTAGGACATACTTCATTTTCGACCATCTCAAGCTCCCCGAAGAATATAAAATTTGCCCAACTCTTCTCGATGAAAAAGGAAGGGACAAATCTTTACAAATCTGCATTGAACTGATATCGGCTTTCGATACAAGTTGAAGAAAGCCCCTTTTCTCTATATTACTTAAACATGGATTACCTTATTTCTTAAAAAAAATTGCCATAATTTACTGGATCTTTTCTATAGTTATTTATAACACCAACTGATTTTAGGTAGATTTCGTAAGAAATACTACCTATTACATTCTCCCCTATGTTGGAATTTCTGATAAGTATTTGGAGATCTACGCCGATCATGACAACTAGAACCCAAAACCTCCCTCAGTAAAAACCTTTATATATCTATGTATCTATCTATCTATCTATCTATCTATAAATGAAAGGATTCCGCTTGTACTCCATATTATGTGTGTATAGACATGGCCTTACAAAAAGATGAGCCAGTTTTTTCCTTGAACCTGACTTTATTTTTTGTAATAGTAGGGGAGGCCGGGGCAAGATGACTATGTTAAAAATTTTTGTTGTTTATTAATTTATTTTTAACTTAGTAAAATTAATTTTACATGAACTTTTAGAGTATTCCTTTGTAGTATTAAATATATTACCATTTAATTTTTCAAATAAAAAAATAAAGGATAATTTTAATTTTTCATAACATTAACAAATTGTCGTCTTACACCAGTAATGGGGCAAGATGACTTTGGCCTTGGAGTAAGATGACAATATTGAAAATGGTTGAACATATTTTATCTTTTGAATATGTTGCATGGTTTAACAGATGATAACTGTGTTTTTACATCTTAAAAAGTATCAAAATAATCATAATGCATTGTAACGTAATGTTGAAGTGTTTAGTTGTGCAGGTAACAATAGTCACAAATAAAAATGCCATTTTCATAATTGGAACATTCCTCATGCCACCACTCTTGGCATTTACAGCACTGGATCCAGTCTTCTGTTGGTGAGTCAAAATATTACTCGTCACAAGCAGGGCATCTGAAAACACCATCCTTTGAAGTTCATGCAACTGGACTGTTTGGCCTGGATTTAATAGACTTAGGCCTACAGGAACTTAGTTTGATTTTTTTTTACTCCATTTATAGTTTCATGAGCTTCTTTTCTCTGTTTGTTAAACGTTCCTGTTCTTCCTTCTGCTTTTCCGTTTGTTATAACATTTCTTTGATGGGTGTGCTTGTAAGAATGCTTGAACGACACCTCCTCCGATCCGATGCGCCCCTTAGATCCAGAGGAGATGGAAGCGCAAGGTCGCGCGGAAAAACACACAGACAATCAAGCGTTTACAGGATTTAAATAGAATGGACAACATAGTTAGTTTAATAAATTCTGAAACAGGGGGCAAGAGGAAGAGCTCGTCATCTTGTCCCGGACTGCCTGTTTAAAAATATTCGTTTTCATTGCCCTAAAGGAAGGCGATTAATTGACATTTATTCATGGTAATAGGTAGTATTTAAACTAAGTTACTCATAAATATTAAACAGAAACGATATATCTTGCTATCGGGGGAACTCTGTCTTCCAGGCGGAGCTCTTTGCAATGAAGGAGGCGATTTGTTGGGCAGAAGAGGACTCTGACTCCCAATATTTAATTTCATCAGACAGTTTATCAGGTCTAATGGCCCTTTCAAAATTTGAAAACAATAATCACTTAGTTCTAGACATAACCTTACTCCTTCAGTCCTCAGAAAAATCGTTCTTCTTTAATTGGGTTAAAGGACATTCTGGTATAACGGGCAACGAACTGGCTGATCAGCTGGCGAGGTCGGCAGTCGATGATTTAACTTTACCACTAACATTTCTTCCATTCCCACAATCAACATTGAAATTAGAACTCAAAAAACAAATGCTACACCGATGGCAACAACGTTGGTCTACAGTGCAGGTGGGTCAATATACGCGTGACTTCATACCTAAGGTCTCACAAAACATTTTCATAAGTCACAGATACCTGTATCTCATTCTCACAAATCATGGACCCTTCCAACAACACTTATATACCATAAATAAACGAGACTCACCTCTTTGCATTTGAGGATCCTTATTAACATCATTACACTATATTTTACATTGCACATTAACGTCCCACTATCACGTAAAAAAGCCATAACAGATGACCCTGCCTGACTGGCTAACATACCTGCTCGACCGCCCAGTTCTCCTGCAACGTATAGCGGTTTGTATGAAATTTTTAGAAGACAACGAATTTATATTTACCAATACCCCCCCTTTCTGAGCTAGCTGAGCAAACTCATTGTTTTCAGCTCCCATTTCAGACAGGAGCCCCTGTTTTGTACATAATGTAAATATTTGTCTTATTTCCTTTGGTTTGTTTATTTAGTATTTTTATTATATTTATCAGCATATGCATTTCACTTAAAGTTTTTAAGCTCTAATATTCAAAAAACATGTCTTGTAATTGTTTATGCATGTATACAACATAGTGCAATTGCTGTCAATGTATGTACTGATGACACTTCTTGTGAGTTTCAGAGTCAAAAACAGCAAACTGAATTTATTTTTCTGTATGTTATTAACTGTTTTAAAAATATTGTCATTGTTAATGTATCTTACCATATGCAGTGGATTTGAGTCTCCCCCCGGGATTGCACTTATACTCTAAAGCGAAAGCTGGGTTCCCGGGGCGGTCATCCCTGTCATCCCTGTATCTGTAGCAGAGCTTATTTACACATGCATAAAAGTTATAACGTGGCAGCGGTAAACAATCAAAGCTTCACAACTAACACAAAAATGGCGATTTCAGCTTCTCTATACTATTGTTTAACGAACGGCTGATAGGAGAGCCAGTAGTGTACGGTTGATGCTGTCACCTAGTGGAAAACGGAAAAATTAAGACATTCGTCATCTTGCCCCGGTCTCCCCTACATGATCTCGCATGAAGTCAGGTCCAGTGACTTGGAAGATGGTAGGAGCCAAAGCTCTCTAAATCATTCCTGATATTCAACAGAGGATTGCATCCTAATCTGACTTTTCTCAGCTAGTTTTTACTTTTTCCAGCAGAGGGCAGAAGTATCAAAGTGGGAGGCTTATTCTTTCATGATTGGTGCATTATATTTTTTATAACTGTTTTTTATGTGAAGACAAAAGTCTGAACTTATGATTGCACAATAAGAGCTAATTCTAATTTAAATGTTAAATATTATTTATGAGGTACTCATAGTCTGAAGTGTCAAATCAGACAAAAGTTAATTGTGATTTATTGCTTATTAATTTTCTACTTTGAGACTAATTAAACTAACATATTTACTTTGATTTATTGATCTGAAATTAATCCTTTGTTTTTTAGAATTTGATTCTTAAACTGTGTAGCATAACCTGAAAAACTCTGTTTATGCTATAAATATAATGATGATTTACTTCTTTGTTCATGAAAGACTTATTACTTCTATAAGGATTTATAAATAATTCAATATATTTTATGATGACTGTCTTAAGTCAAGAAAGGGTAATATCTTTTCCAACTCTGTTTCATAAATATCAATTAGTATCAAAGATTTTTATGATGAAGAAAATACTTTTATTTATTTGCTTTAAGAGTCGATGAAAGATAAGTTTTGTTTCAGATTTAAAAATTATTTTAAATTTTGAATTTTAAAAATATTTTATATTTTAAAAAGGGGTTTATTTTTATTTACTTATTTTTATCCTTTCATATCCCCCCCCCCACTTTAAAAGTGAAGAACCAGCGGCCTTGCCTGCAAGGTCGATGGAGCTCATTCTAGTTTAAAAAGTAAATCTATTAAAACTAATTTTGGATTTCTCCTCTCAAGTCAGCTGGACCTACTTTCACATTTAAAAATACATTTTATATGATACATTGACGATATAATGCAATATAGTGATATAACAAATGAAATATGTAATTATAACTGCAGCAACATTTAAGACATAAATATTATAGGAAACATACTTGAACAATTTCTTCCGGAAGAAAATAAAATATTCTCATGTATAAAGTTTTTCAGTTTGAATAATCTGTCTTTCAGGACACATGTGATATCTTTTAAAAGTCATTGTAGCATTGCAGTATCTATTAATAGTGCTACTTATTATGTGGGATTTATAACAACTTATGTACTATTCAACATTATGTAACATATTCGACAATACACAAAATGATACATAAAAATTTTACACAACACACTGATACAAAACATAATCAAAATATTCAGATATACTATTTAAAATATAAAATAACAAATGCGATACTTTTTCAATAACTAGCACTTGTGAAATACAAATATACAACATAATAAAATATTTCTAGATTCCTTATACTCAGGATTGATACCTTACACACTTTTGAAGTAGTCTTGGTAATATTTAAATCTTTTCAGATAATTAGTTTTTTGTTCGATACAGTCGCAGAGTAATCACGCGTTAACCAAAATTAATAATTTCAAAAATTTATAAAATGGGAAACTATAGTCAAAAATAATACACTATCATTTCCACCATGCTCAGTTTCTGTGAAACATGGATTTTTAAACTCTGAGGTGAATATCATCCAAACAATGTGGCACTTGCACCAACGATACAGGAAAATGGATAATCGATATTCACCTGCAGAGGGGAAGCAAAGCAGATTTGCCAGATTGTCCGTTCAACCTGGAAAGAGAATCCGGGAAAACAGTCCGGTTAAAGACGGGTGGCAACGGAGCGGAGGACCCATTCATACGTCACAAAATCATCATAATATTATAAGATATCATAATGATATATTTAAAAACAATAAAAATTCTAAAAGTGCGTTTAAAGTGTTACCATCAATCTACGCCGCTGGGGTGTTGGGTTAAAAGCCCAGCTGAGTCCTCGTTCAAATGCTACGAGCTAGGGGGACAATAGGAAAGCAAACAAAAAAATTGAACTATGAAAGTGATAGATAGGGATTATTCGTGGTTGAGTTTAAAATTTTGAGGAGGATGGTAGTATCTTAACTTGGATGAATGGACAATATCTGAACTTCTCTTAAAATATGTGCTAGGCTTATCAATTTCAAAGGTCCTCCAGAAACTTGTTTTAATATTGTCTATGGACCTCAATATTGTGAAGCTAATTTACGGGCATTAGGATAATGAAATTCTTCATGCGTCTCAATATCGCCAACTTTAAATTTTACAGGGGGAAACGAGCATCATAACGGACATTATTCTTTACATGGTAAGCAATTGTTCTCGCTTTAGCTAATTTTCTAGCTTCATCAACAGGAGGATAATAACTATTATTTGGCAAGAGAGGGTCATATGGTAATTTTCCAAACAATAAATAATTAGGTGTGAACTGGGTTACAGAATGAAGGGTATTATTGTATTCGTATAAGACTTCATCTAAAAGTGTAGTCCAAGATATTTTCTTGGGTGTGGAATTGACTTTACATTTTAACCTAGTGACAATAGTCTGATTTGAGCGTTCAATTTTCCCATTCGTTTCCGGGTGATAGGTGCACATCAACCTGTGTTTTACATTGCAAGTACGCATAAATCTTCTAAATCTGGAAGCTGTAAATATTCCATTTCTGTCAGTTAACAGTCTTTCTGGTACTTGTATCTGAAATAGTTGTTTCAAAACGTTACACTTTTTGAACTAAAACCCCAAACATAGCGAGTTGCATGGTCAACGACTAAATGCCAATATTTCTTTTTGTAAAATTGTAATAATTAAATCCGACAACAGAGTCTATTGCCAAGCATTCAAAAGGCATATCTGTTGGGGACATTAATTGTAATAAGCCAAATCTTTTTTGTCTACATTGTTTTGTTTACCTGACAAGTGTGACAGTTTTTACAACGTTTCAAATGTCCTGATTAATGTTAGGCCAATAATATTGTGGAGATATTAAATTTATCATTTTATAAATTCCAGTGTGGCCAAATTGAATGTGAGTTTTTTCTAAGAGGTGTAAACGTAATGACATGGGGACCACAATTTTATACAAACCTTTCTTTTTAATTACAACAACATCATTGATTTCAATATATTTTTTACCATTTACCATTACATTTTCTTTTTTCTGATTTTGAATTACTTCATTCAAGTCAAGTAGGTGCACATGATGTGAAGGGGTCTTCTGAAACAGGTTGTCTAAATAACATATCTGCTTCAATATTTGTGAAGCTTTTTTGGTATTTAATTTTATAGTCAAACATATTAAGTTTAAGGGACCAGCGCAAAAGACACCCTCTTAAATTTTTAACATTTTTGAGCCAGGTAAGAGCCGCATGGTCTGTATGGACGACAAATTTTTGTCCGTGTAAATAATGATAAAATTTATATAAAGCATCCACAATCGCCAAACATTCTAATTCTTTAATTGCATAATTTTTTTCATAATCGCGGAGATTTCTAGAGTGATATGCTATAGGGAGTAATGTTCCTTTTTCATCAACTTGTTTCACAACACATCCCATTCCATGACTTGATGCGTCTAGAAACAAATAACAAGGTGTTTTGGGATCAAACAACTTTAACATTGGTTTTTCAATGAAAGCATTTTTTAACTTTTCAAAAGAATGCTAACAATTTTGGTCCCACACATAAGGGACATTTTTCTTCAAAAAAATGTTGAGAGTTTATCGAATGTTAGCATATTTTCGAATAAATTTGTGATAAACGTTTATAGATTCCAAAAAATGTTGTAATTCTTTTACATTAGTAGGTGGTGTTAATTTCTTAATTGTCTCTATATTGGGGTTGTCAGGTGTGATACAACCATCAGAGACTTCATATCCTAGAAAATTAATTTTGGATTTAACAAAATTACACTTTGACAACTTGAGTTTAAGGTTTTCTTGGACACAGAGAGAATACAATTACATCATCAAAGTAACTACAGGTGAAGTGAATTTTGCACTTATTAAGGATTCTTCTGAGGGCACGGTTAAACAATGCAGGTGCATTTTTCATCCGAAAGGTAAACGATTCCACTCATATAGTTCAAAAGTTGTTGCAAATGCCATTTTATATGTGTCTCGAGGGTGGATAGGGATGTACCACTATCCACTGACAAAATCGAGAGTGGAAAACACTTTACCTCGCGCCAATTTGTCTAACAGGGTGTCTATGCGAGGTAAGGGTTCTGAATCTGTTTTTATAATTGCATTTAATATTCTGAAGTCGATACATAACCGTGTTTTCTTCCCTTCTTCACTTTTATACACCAAAGTTACGGGTGAGGAATAAGGGGATTAGCTATAATACTAGCTCGCAATAAATTTTGAACGTGTCCCTTAATTTCCTCTTTGTTTTTAGGGGAAGTGCGATACGCTCTTAATGAAATGAGGAGGTGTGATGTTAAATGTTTTCTTTGGGGTTCAATGTTTACACAGCCTACAGCATATTTGTCTTCGGCGAAAATACAGACATATTTGGCTACAAGAGCAGTTAATTGTTCTTTGACAGACTGAACATTTTGCACATAGACAGTGGTCCCGAACAACTCCGACTCAAAATATTCTTCTTTATATGAAAGTAACATAAAAGTATATACCTGAATGTCCTTTTAAATAAATATTTTCTTTTTGCACACTTAAGAAAATTAATAAACAAATTCACACTTTTTTTTCCACGACACATCATTTGTATGAGAAAAGTTCACGGTTAATCCTTTTTTGCGTGTAATCCATTAAAGTAATGATTGGTGGCACTCTTTCCATCTTTTCACTGTTCATTTCCAACTTTGGAGTAAAATGTCATCAACATCTTGATCAGAAGAGTCAGCAAAATCTTCTTAATCAGAGAGTTCACGCTATCAGTCCTTCAGATACAACCTTCCTATTGTCTGTTACCTAAATTTCCTTTAATCACAAAAGGTCTGGCAAGTCTGAATTGATGAGTTCAAAGTATGGTTTATTTTTCAACCTAGACATCTTTCATCATCAGCGCTCATTGACTTTGTAGTCCAGCACGTTATTGCAATCTAAAACCAGCTGACGTGGTTCTTCACTTCAAAGGCAAGGTGATTTGTTTTTCTGCATTGGAAATCCATTGGATTTTATGCAGGAACCAGTAAACGTTCACACCAACTAATGAAAGGATTCCGCTTGTATTTCATTTTTATGTGTGTATAGACATGGCCTTATAAAAAGATGAGGCAGTTTTTTTTTCTGAACCTGACTTTATTTTCTGTATAGTACATGATCTCGCATGAAGTCAGGTCCAGTGACTTGGAAGATTGTACGAGCCAAAGCTCTCTAATTCATTCCTGATATTCTACAGAGGATTGCATCATAATCTGACTTCTCTTTCGCTCTGCACGCCACTGTTTCTCAGCTAGTTTTTACTTTTTCCAGCAGAGGGCAGAAGTATCAAAGTGGGATGCTTACTCTTTCATGATTGGTGCATTATCTTTTTTATAACTGTTTTTTATATGAAGGCAAAAGTCTGAACTTATGATTGCACAACAAGGAGCTAATTCTAATTTAAATGTTAAATATTATTTATGAGATACTCATAGTCTGAAATGTCAAATCAGACAAAAGTTAATTGTGATTTATTGCTTATCAATTTTCTAATTTGACACTAATTAAAATAACATATTGTACATACTAACATATACATTACTGTGATTTATTGATCTGGAATTAATCCTTTGTCGTTTACAATTTGATTCTTAAATTATCTAGCATAGCCTGAAAAACTCTGTTTATGCTATAAATATAATGATGCTTTACTTCCTTGTTCATGAGAGGCTTATTACTTTTATAAGGATTTTAAAATAATTTAATATGTTTTATGATGACTGTCTTATGTCAACAAAGGTTAATTTTTTTTCCAAGTCTGTTTCATAAATATCAATTAGTGTCAAAGATTTTTATGATGAAGGAAATATTTTTATTTATTTGCTTTAAGAGTCTATGAAAAATAAGTTGGGTTTCCTGATTAAAAAATTAATTTAATTTTGAATTTTAAAAAGATTTTATCTTTTAAAAATGTGTTTAGTTTTATTTACTTATTTTTATCCTTTCATATATATATATATATATATATATATATATATATATATATATATATCACTTTTTTTGGACACGATAACTTCCATAATTCTGCACAAATCTCTTCCAAACTGATAAATAAAATCAAGGTGCATAAAATCTCGATCAAGTTCATTAATGAGCAAAATCAGACCTAGGGGGTGGAAATAGGGAGGGGTTTTGTGAAAACTGAAAAATCCCCATAACTTCTTTATTATATTGCATATTGAATCAGTTTAAAGTTATTATTATTCTAAAGAAAGAGCAAAACATTTTGTATGACAAATGTTTGATAAAATTCAACATGGGCTCAAGGGTCGCAAAAATAGGGTTTTAGGAAGAAAAAAATGTATAACATCGACAATTCACAAGATATCAAATCCAATTAAATTTATTATAAATCTTCTAAATTGTATCTACAACTTTTATATTGACACGCTTGTTTTTGACAGGACCAATGCCGCAAAAAAAAAATAAAATAAAATAAAAACGAAAACAAAAACAAAAAGAGGGGATTGAAGAAGAAAAAAATCGATAACATTGTCAGTTCACAAGATATAAAATCCACATGAATTTATTATATATCTTCTTAATATTATCTACAATTTTTATATTGACAATTTTTTGATAGGGCCAATTTTTACAGTAAAAACAAATTAAAAATACATAGCGGTTGATGAAAAAAATCATCGTATTAAGGGTGCACTCAAATCCAAACTGCTTATTTTCAGACTCGTTTTTAAATTCACTTTTGCTTTCAAACGCATCTAATTCGTAGTTTCTCTTATATGGAAACTCTATAATGCACCGTAATGGTCGATTTTGTGATAGAGGCAGAATATATGTCAAAAAATGATGTCAAAGTGGACATTTTGAACCGAATTTCCCGAAGCGATTGCGTTGGAAACGAAAAATATTGTCCTACTGAAAAAATAATTGTTCATGAATCAAGTTCTAATTAATTAAACGAAAAATAATAACACACGTCGCTTATAAATCTCTTCAAAAATCACGTCAGCAGGTTTCATGTTTTTTCTTTTTAAAATGAATATGGAAAAAATTGGAGTTGTTGAGCGTGGAAAAGTATTTTTTTAATATCGATTTAGCATTATTGTGATAAAACCGGTTCTTATATAAAAATGAAGTTAAAAACTCGTCAAAAGCGGCCACATAAAAATGTTAAAGCGGGTTTATCTAAAATCATTGTTTTGTTTTTGTTGTTGAAATTAGTACTCAACTTCGAATTCATCCTGTTCCTGTAGGCCGAACCGGCCGCGATTTTTTAAAAATTATTTTACGAATTTTCGGAACTGACTTTCTACATTTTAGACATACATCGATTTTAGCTCTTTTTTCCTCAGATAACATCTTTATTGTACTCATCGTGAAAAGTATGACTGAAACGTACTGCTTCCAATATATAAAGCTTTTTATATCTATTGTGCATGTCACGTTACCTTGTTTTATGCAATTTTTGGTCACATTACTTTGGAATAGCCAGTGAAATGTAATATTTCATAAATCAATTTCCATGGTTGCGTATTACGAAAATCTAATTTTTGACTTTTTGTTTATGTCTAATATTATGCATAAAATTTTATTTTTGTAACTCATTTGTTATACGTACTATAGATGTCCCATGGAATTTCATTCATTTTTAATGAATATTATAAAAGTTTTTGCTAAGAAACCGTGTTTTCATAAATCAATTTCCACCAGTGTAGTATATTATGTCACAAGCCGCTTGTAGATCCTTTCGAAAAATACCTCATTCATCGCTGTGTCATTAGTATATGAAGAAATCGAAAAAGGATTTTAACATAAGAAATAATATAAATGACTGTTTTCACCTATATACCGTAACCCGGCAAAACCAGGTTTATCCCTCTGTAATTATAATATCCAAAAGTATCTATTCAAGCTTTCTAAAGAGTATTTAAATATTTTAAAAATAGTTTTATAAATGACGATTATGCATAAATGAACCAGCGCGGCATTTATAGTATTAATAAAAGCATTAAAAATATTTTCTTTTAATATACGAATATTTATAACTGAATTTGTATCTTAACTAGTTTTAAAAGAAGTCTAGTGAAAGATTTTTTAATTTACAAATGTAATCCTTTTAAATTCAATCTTTACAAATACTTCCATTCAGAGTTTAGTTTTTCGATAGCTTGATTCATAACTTCCTATTTTACAGAACAATAAACAAAATTAATTACAATTGAAATATCTGAGTTATTAAAATTTTATTTAACATGTTATTAATATGCATTCCTTTTATTTTCAAACATCTATAAAAGCTTTTAAAAAAATATAGTCTAATTAAAGCAACATTTTTCATTATCTTACCCTTAATTAAAAGGAATTTTTGACTGAGATTGTAATATTAGAATTTACAAAAAAAAAAAAAAAAAATAGCACTTGACCTTTGTTCTGCTTTATTTGCATTTTTATTATGTATAAAATATGTAAAAATATTTCAATATTAATAGCACCTATTTTTTTCATATACTGCTTAAGTTTAATTTCCATTTCAAACATTGCACTTTTCATTCCATCAGTTAATTTCATCTAACAATTCTGCAATCTCTTACGCCTTAATGTTTCTTTAGAGTCCTTTAATATAATAGTAAAAATAAGTCAATTGCTAAATGTTATTTTCTGTGTTAAATAAGAATAATAGGGAATATATATATATTTTTAAATTAACATTATTTTTAAGCTGTTTCGCTATAAAAAATATTTAAGGATGTGTTCGTTAATGTATTATTTTGTATTCTATTGTTCAGTTTGTTACATTTATGGGAATATAAGTGATTTAGAATTATTGTAAACAAAAGTTTAAAAAAATCACCTTTAACTTAAAAGGTGACAAATAATAGTAATGCATATGTTATAAATTAAATAATATACATTTATTTAAATTTCCGAGTACTTTCGGTCTCCAATATCGCAGCCATCCTCGGGAAATATTTTCAGTGATTGGCTTTCCATTCATTCAAATACGTTTTTTTGATTGAAATGGGTGAGTCTATAGTTCTTATGGTAGCTAGAAATAGAAGTACTAGTGCTTCGGATTCAACTTCACTAGGGGAAAATATTTTACTGCCGTTCCATTCATTTTACGAACTTTGTATATATACATCACATTGTTTTTAATCGCGTAGCTGGAAAGTAGTAAAAGCAGTAGACCTTAGGTTTAAATTTGTGTAGAGGAAAATATGTAACTGTTGTTTGAAATTAATGTAACATTTAAAAAACCATTTTTACATTTACATTAACATTTATAAAAACAAAGTTCTTTGGCGTCCACTGATATAATGAACCATTTATATGTACTTTATTTAGAATATTAATCAGTTTTCCTAAACCGAGTTATTCGGTTATTATTATACTTACCATTCTGAATTAAACATTTAGAACTGCGTATTTGAATGTAGACACGCAATTATAACAAAATAATATTAATGTTAATGTTAATTTTAATGTTTTTAATTTATAATGTTCGAGAGTAAAATTGCTTCGTTGAACATGAACTTTTTTGAACTATTATTTTAACACAATCAAACTGATTGGTAAAGTTATCATACGAATTGAATATTTTCAACTGAGCGAAAAAATGCCCAGGCTGGGAATCGAACCCAGATCCTTGGCTTACAAGACCAATGCTTTTCCATTTAAGCTAACTGAGCCGACAACCAGCCAGCATATTTCGCTCAGACAACCTTATTGGTAATAACATCTGGTCTGTCATGTAGACAGCTCAACAGAATAAACCGCAGGTAAAGGAACTCCATATAAACGATGGATACGTAGATGAACTATTATTTTAACACAATCAAACTGATTGGTAAAGTTATCATACGAATTGAATATTTTCAACTGAGCGAAAAAAATGCCCAGGCTGGGAATCGAACCCAGATCCTTGGCTTACAAGGCCAATGCTTTTCCATTTAAGCTAACTGAGCCGACAACCAGCCAGCATATTTCGCTCAGACAACCTTATTGGTAATAACATCTGGTCTGTCATGTAGACAGCTCAACAGAATAAACCGCAGGTAAAGGAACTCCATATAAACGATGGATACGTAGATGAACTATTATTTTAACACAATCAAACTGATTGGTAAAGTTATCATACGAATTGAATATTTTCAACTGAGCGAAAAAATGCCCAGGCTGGGAATCGAACCCAGATCCTTGGCTTACAAGGCCAATGCTTTTCCATTTAAGCTAACTGAGCCGACAACCAGCCAGCATATTTCGCTCAGACAACCTTATTGGTAATAACATCTGGTCTGTCATGTAGACAGCTCAACAGAATAAACCGCAGGTAAAGGAACTCCATATAAACGATGGATACGTAGATGAACTATTATTTTAACACAATCAAACTGATTGGTAATGTTATCATACGAATTGAATATTTTCAACTGAGCGAAAAAATGCCCAGGCTGGGAATCGAACCCAGATCCTTGGCTTACAAGGCCAATGCTTTTCCATTTAAGCTAACTGAGCCGACAACCAGCCAGCATATTTCGCTCAGACAACCTTATTGGTAATAACATCTGGTCTGTCATTTAGACAGCTCAACAGAATAAACCTCAGGTAAAGGAACTCCATATAAACGATGGATACGTAGATGAACTATTATTTTAACACAATCAAACTGATTGGTAAAGTTATCATACGAATTGAATATTTTCAACTGAGCGAAAATATGCCCAGGCTGGGAATCGAACCCAGATCCTTGGCTTACAAGGCCAATGCTTTTCCATTTAAGCTAACTGAGCCGACAACCAGCCAGCATATTTCGCTCAGACAACCTTATTGGTAATAACATCTGGTCTGTCATGTAGACAGCTCAACAGAATAAACCGCAGGTAATGGAACTCCATATAAACGATGGATACGTAGATGAACTAATATTTTAAAACAATCAAACTGATTGGTAAAGTTATCATACGAATTGAATATTTCCAACTGGTTCCTCCGGTTTATTCTGTTGAGCTGTCTACATGTTCAGTTAGCTTAAATGGAAAAGCATTGGCCTTGTAAGCCAAGGATCTGGGTTCGATTCCCAGCCTGGGCATTTTTTCGCTCAGTTGAAAATATTCAATTCGTATGAACTTTTTTACCTGAGAATTACACAATATCCAAAGGACCTACATTTCTGGTTGATAAGTGATTAATACACCATAAAATTACTCGTTATTTTTTTCAAAATTCCTTGTCAGTAAAAGAAACTTTATTTTTCTAAATGCTTCTATAAATCTCGAAAATATTTTGATTTCTACGGTTTCTGAAGATAGAGGACGCTTTTTAAATAAATGGGTGACTCGGAGGACGTCATAGTATATATTATTTATAGGTAGTTACGTCATATTTTCCTAGAATAAAACAAGTTGGAAATTGCTCGTCAAACGTGGCAGATGAGGTGCGTTCGTACTATAACTAGTTTATAAATATTTTTTGCACCGTATATTGTATTGAATGTATATTTTAATGCACTTCAGCAAGTGCATATCCATTTCATTCGGTTCGAAAGGCTGTAAAATCATTAAAATGCACTTGAAATATTTTTCCCCATTGCCCGCCATGTAACGGAAAAGTTTTGACTATCCCTGTAATTAAACTATACATCTCATTTTGATAAAACTTGAAATGACTCGACAAAATTTTGCATCAATTATATATTTAAAATTTCAGACCATTCGGAAGGGTGTAACATCATTAAAATGCCCTTGCAATAATTTATTCCCATTGGCCGTAATGTAACGGGTTGGGTTGGGTTGATTTTTGACGGCCAATTATCTACACGAGGGATATAGGCCCGGGGGGAGTGCCCTCCGTGGGGGACTTTCTAAGGGAACCTAATCCGTATTAACGCATGGAAGATCCACGGCTCGAAGAAAACCACGAAAACTCCGAACGATTAGGCCGACGGGCGCGATTGGGATCGAACCCAGCACCTCCCGTCTACCAGATTCGAGAACAGAACCTCTCGGCCACTGGTGGGGCCGTAATGTAACGGAGAGCTTTTGACTGTCCCTGTAATAAAACTATACATCCGATTTTCATAAAATTTGAAATTACTCGACAAACTTTTACAACATTATATATTTAGAATTTCAGACCATTCGGTTGAGTAGTTTTTGCTATGTTATATGCGGACAGACGGTCAGACGGACTGAACGACGACTATAGGTCCTACGTATTTATATAATTACGAACGCACCTAAAAACACTTGTCTTAATAAAAAGATAGTAGAATTTATTTTTCAATTATATAATGTATTTTCTGTAGCAATTTCTTACGTCCTATAAGCAAGATTCTTTACACGTAGTATCTCAAAATCTTGAAAGTCATCGGCGAAGTTATATGCGCAGATTAATCCATATGGTTTTAAGCAGAAATAATTAAGGATCGACCGGAACAGGTTTTTAAGACCAAAACTGAAACCGAAACCGAATTTCGATCATCTTCCTATTTTCGGCCGAAAGAGAAATTATCCAAAAAATGTTTAAGTAATTAATGCATTCATGAATATACATAATTATTAATTAATTTTACATGCTTATTAAACATACATAATTTTTAATCAATTAGATGTGTGACGCATGTTGGCGCTCTGTGTCTTTCACCAAAATATTATATTTACATATAAGGTAAAATATAATTAATTCATCAACGACACGGAATGATTTTCTAATTATGCGAATTTCATCTAGCTAAAAATAATTTTAGGTATAGATACCTCAAGTTATATTTTATAATGATTTTTGTACATTATCATCTGTTATACTAGAATTTTCTCAAAAAGTATTCAACACACTTCTGCAGTTTCAAACTAAATATTTTTTATTACTTTCGTGTCTGGAGCTTTTTATAACTACGTGAAAAGCGTCTTCAAAGTTATATACGCATTGCTTGCCATATAATTTCCACTCATGTCTTGCGTTACTCGTGACTGATAATTATAAACAGTGAACATCATAGCAATAAGTTAAGATTGTCTCATTTGAGTCGATACAGCTCAAATCAATGAGTGATGTTGAAAATTTTTGATAGAAGAAAAGAGATTTTTGTATATAGATAGTTTTGGTCGCGTTTTGGTGTAGCCAATTTTTCGACAGCAAATTTTCGCCGAAACTCTGATTTCGGACCGAAAAGAAAAACGAAATCGTATGTTCGGTCGATCTCTAGAAATAATTTTTTAGACAAGTTTCCTAAGTATCCATTTTCTCAAACATCTTCTAACTTAATTACAATTTCAATGTCACATATTCCTGAAGTAGATTTTCCCAATGAATAAAACGGTGATAAATGGGAAACGAAAATTACAGAAAAGGAAGCACCTTGTATTTGTGAGAGATGAATGTCATGTTCGTGTATTGAACATCTGCGTCTGAAGACGTTTATTTCTTTCTAAAGAGATAAATAACACTTAAATGATCAATTACTGCAAAACAATTATTTATTTTGTTTTCTAATGTTTGGTAAAGACGTCTAAAGTATCTTCTTAAATGAAATAAACAATTAATAAAAGAATAAATGGAGATATTTTTCATATGATATGTGATGTTTGATTTTTATTTTATTCATGAGATTTGTTTTATTTATTTATGTTACTGTATTTAATTAAAGCAAAAATAAAAATCGTTCTTCAATTTTAGAAATTGGCGCAATTTCAAACATTACGCCCATATTAGTAAAACAGACATTTTTAATCATTAAAACTATTTATTTACAGAAATTCCAGCAAAATAAGAATTCAGTAAGTGTTTCCTAGAGTCCGTGGCTCATGGAAAAATTACCATATTTTGTTGCGGTTGTAGTCTTCCAACATATGATAGTGAGAAGTGGCAGGCCGGATATCGTTCCATGTGGCTCAGTTGGTAGCACGTTGGTGCGCTATACCGATAACTCGAGTTCGAGTTCCGGTTTGGTCAAGTTTTCACACTCTTGGCTGTACATTTTTTAAGCAATTTAAATTTGAAATAAAATCAGAAGTTTTCTTGTTTTATAGAAGAAATATTTTGGAATTGGCACATCTTACCGAAATAAAGTAGTGTGAAGAGAGTGAGAAAATTATATGTACGGATTCAGAAGCACAAATCAAAACCGATTAAAAATTGAATAATTTTAATGCCATGAAATATGGCTCAACATTATCCTTTACAGATCTAAGGAAAATATGAAATTATTGTAAATATGCTTTTTTATTCCAGAAATCTAATGTGACCAAGAATTGCATGATATTACATTAATTATTATTGATATGCACATGAAAGTATTTAAAAAAAAAAACAAATCTCTCTCAATGATATTTATGTTACTTTTGTAACGGCACAAGTTGAGAAGAAATTAAGGTCCTGTTTATGGCACCATTCGGTATAAAGAGACTATGCTGGCATAGGCAAGTTATAGCATAATAACACGGTTACCATCTAAACCGAACTAACCTAACATACACAGTGGAGGAAAAGGAAAACTTTCATTAATACCGAGGTTTTGTCTATATCAGGTATGCTTTATATAATTAATTAGGATCGTGTAAAATTTCTGGTTGACGGGTAAAAAAAAAAAATTAAACTTAACTGAATAAAAAACTAAGCATAATAATTATTTTTATTACTCCGAAAATTACAGACATTGACGCTGTGTTAGTTTACGTGGAGTCTCAAATTTTTGGAACGGACTGAAGTAGAATTTAGAATATATAAATATCTAGGAAATTTAAAATTTAACATCAGTCAATACCTGCTGACGGACGAGGGAAATTAAAAATAATAATACCTTTAAATCTTGATGTAAAATTAACTAAGATATTACATACAAAAATAATACAGAGAAATAAATAACGATTAACAAAGAGTTCTTTATACACATATTTACAGAAAATACAATCAGAAATGAAGAATACAAAACATTAAGGAAAAATAACTTGAATAAATTCATACATTTATACTTTTTTACAGAAAGCATTAGTATATTACACTTAATATTAAGCAAACATATACTCAACAGAAAAACCAATATGAATATTCGATTTAATTTGAATTTTATAGAAAGGACCGGAAAGGAATGTTGAAGAACCCTCAGTTAATAACATAGATTTTACACATTTTAACGTAGAGACAGTACTTGTAACCCGGCGTTTGCATATTTCAACACTGAGGAAAATCATGATGTGTCACATCATCAAGTCATCAAATCATTGGCTATATTGTCGGTACCATGTCAAACTATCCAATGTGAAAAAAAGTGGATTACTTTATTTAAATTCAGGTTTCTTGATTGGCACCACTTTTTTGAAATAGTAAAATTTGCCGTATTTAACCGCATTAAATGACGCATTAAATAAGATGAAAAGAAGAGACTTTTACTATATTAGAAAAGTGGTGCCTGTCAAGAAATCTGAAAAAAATAGCCTGCTGTTTTCCCATTGAATAGTTTGACATGGCACCGACGACACGTCAGGATGGCATCCACTTTTAGTGGTGATAATCGAGGATTTCCTTCCGGAAAAAAAAAATGGGCATTTACCAAAACATTAGAAAAAATTCGCAAATGGGTAAAGGTCAAAAAAACTTTTTTTTTTAATTTTACTAAGATATCATTTTTTTTTTTTGCAGAATCATCTTGGATAGCAATATTTCTCTATAGGGAGAAAATCTTGAGAGGGGGGGGGGGGCTCTAAAAAGAACCCTTTTGTGAATGTTGCTTCGTTAGATGCGATCAGCACCAGGGCATCGCCCAGTGTGACCTAGAGTGACACTATTGGGTCCATATTCATCTTTCTTAGTCGACGAGTTACTGCACTGTACACACTTTAGAATGAAACAAGTTTTTACTTGGGGTGACTTTGATAGTGGTGTAAAAATTATAGAGGCTGCATTAATGAATCCCATTGTGCAGCGCCGATTTATAGGAACACGAGTCATGAATGTGGATCGTAAACATGTCAGCCTTGGTGGTCGCTTACTACCAGTTGCTTCGATTTCCCATGCTATGAATAGGATTCTATACATAACATTTTGTACAATTACATTATAACAACAATTAATACCTAATTTATATGTATTTTTAACACTTTCCAACATAGTTGAAAACTAAGTAAATAAATAAATAGAAATGATTAATTCATCTTTAAAAGTTAAACTTAAATTTACACTATGTGTAAAACTGCTTAAAAGATGACAATATTTAAAAGATGTTAAATGGCAAACATCAATAACATCCAAAAATTTCAGCTTAATACGAGTATATTTACGAGAATTAGATCGTGGACAGACAGACCGGCGTACAGACAAACCGACGTACATTCAAACCGACGTACAGACAAATCGACGTACAGACAAACCGACGTACAGACAAACCGAAGTCATAAACTCTTTTCAACTTTGTTGGTAAGTGTAAAAAATGTTTACTTTTTAAAACAAATTATTTGACAAAAAGTTTAAATAAAAGTTTGATTGTTCGTTTTCGATTTTTCTTTGCAAATTGGACTAACATAAAATGAAATTTATAATTTTATAAAGTTCAACATTTTTATTCAACTATTACTTTTGAAGATATTTTTGAAGCATCGGGGTGCAGTGCATTTTTATTGTACTTATGAAAATTTTAGTAGCCGTTTAGGTTGATTTTGAATTATTAATTAAATGATGACGTAATAAAATCATTTTTGAGCTTTGAGCGGTGCACTAAATTCTACTGTCGGTTTGATGATACGTGTATTTGTATTTACTGAATAAGATTTAATAGTTTAAGGTCTGTTTCATTTAATACAATCTTATTTGTTAAATATATCAAAAATAGTACCGTGAGTTTTATTTTGAGGCAGCTAGTTTCATTTAAGCTTAAAGTACAGATATTTCGAAATTCATTAACAGCATTAGTAGCAGATTTATTTGATTTAAAATTAGTAAATCACAAGATTTTAAGAATGTTCTTTAATCCTTTACGTATCAAACATAATTACATTTCCATACGATAAAATATAGTAGCTTAATTGTTAACTTTCGTTCTTACAATGTCTCAAAATAACTCGCTTTAATCAGTGATAACGCCATAGCACTAATAATGAAAATGAATCGAAATTAATTTGTAGATTAGTTAGTGCAAAATTCATTTCTTATACTCTCATATTATGAAATTAAAGATATCAATAAAGCAATAATCTCCAGTATAAGAAATAAAGAGATAATTGATATCTATTGCATATGATTCAAGAGTAAATGATTCAAAAATATTTTTTTCTTATTTTAATCAGGCATATTGAGTGGAAATTTATCTTTTTTTTTACTTTTTTTTTTTTTTGTTTATGTGTTTAAAGATTACAACAAAATCGGTGTATAAATAAATGTAAGGAAAATACTCAATTATGAAAAATGTTGCATAAGAAAAAATATTGCGAACTAAAACTATTTCATAAAATTTCTTTTTTTCTTATGTAAAATATGCCTGCGTAATAGTTATTTTTTTTTCCAAAATTCAACAAAACTCATTAAACAAAATGAAGCCATTTACAAATTTTGAGTTCTTGAAAAAAGCATCATTTGTGTTTATTTCTGTATATCTAATACCACCATTGCTCAAGAAAAATGTAGAAAAACGCTATTAAGGGGAAAAATGAATAAAAAAACGCCGTTACATGGAGATCTTCGGGTTTTGTTGTTGTTGTTATTAACATATTATCCTGTACTGTTATAAAAACGACGCTATTTCGACGAACTTTCGCCGAATATGTTTTTTCCGTCTATGTTACTTAAACCACTCTTTATCATACATTTGGCAACACTACAAATTACAAGACAAATCATTTGTGAATTACATGAAATATTTAAGATAGTTTTAAATATGAGTTTATATAAGATATATTAAATGAATATTTAAGTAACATTGCTAGTGTAATTGGTCAGCACATATTTCGTTATTACGAGCATTATATTTTATATGGTTAATGTAACATTTTATTGTTACGTCTATATTAATATTATATATATATATATAAAATATTTGTTTGCTTGTAGAGGGTAATCTCTGAAACTACCAAACGGATTTCAAAAGTATTGGTGGAAAATTGATGACAATAGTCACTGCTCCTACACAGGTTATACGGTGCGTCCCAAAAGTTTATAGACAATTATTTTTTTTATTTAAGAGCCAACTAAACGAGTAAAAAAGACGAATTAAATTATGAAAACATGTAATGACGAAATAAAAATAGTAAAATACTCAAGTAACTTTTAGCAGTCATAGATTTAATATAAAAAATTTAAAAACAAAAAAATGTTGTCCCAAAAATACATAGACAGCCGGTGTTAAAATCTGATTTATGTATTGATGTCTAAAATCTGCATATTCCAAGGTCATGTATTTGTGGCGCATTAGTTTCCTGAGATAAAATCTAATCTCTCTTTCCGTTTCCGACAGATTGCAAAGATTCCTCTAAATTTGCTGTTTTCCAAAAAAGACAATTAAAAAATCTATCATTTAAAGGCTCGTGCATGGAAAGTTGTTGACATTTCAAGAAAAAACTGGATGCAGAAGGTTTGGTATTTACCGAATTCTGTCAAAAGGTGACAATCTGAAGAAAAATCCGTTCTAGACGACAAACGAAAACTACAAAATGATAACACAGAGAAATTTTGACATTAATTTCAACCCAGAACCTGTGTGTACAGTTATTTCTATAGAATTAAATATAACAGTACCAATATCCACAGTCCATAGACGGCTGTTAGCAAGTACAATTTTTGATTTTCGAAAAAATGCGTCATTGACCAAAGATTAGGAAACGAAATAAAGACCCTCGTGTTCAGTGAACCCGAAATCACAGGAATTGGTCAGATGAATGACTGACTTTTCTTGTCATTAATGAAAAGAAACTCACTTTAGGTGGCTCCGATGGTTGGGCATATTAATGGCACGATATTGACAAGGATTCATGATCTGTTTTTAGTAGAAAACAAAAAGGGTGTACATTCATGGTGTGGGCAGCATTTTCATATAATGGAACAAACCATATGGCTTTTATGAAAGGTCTTCAATCTTCCGAAGATCATCAGAATAGGCTGGAAGTACAGTTACTTCCATTTGGAAAGTTGCTAGTTGAGGACAAATGGATGTACCAGCAAGACCATTTCTCCATTCTCGATTCCAACTGTATAATGCAGTGGTTTAGACAAAAGGAAGTAACTGTTATGGACTGGCCAGCCCTTAGTATTGACATGAACCCAATAGGAATATCCGGGGAAGATCTGGGGAAGGTTAGCTAGACACGTATATGCTAAATGGCGTCAATTTGCGACGGTTCAAGATATAAAGCTGCAATTTGAACTATGTTGATTTTCTTTAAAGTATGAATTACTTCAAACTCTTGTTTTGAGTATACCTGATCGAATTTCTGAATTGATTAGAAAGGACGACTTATACATTTGAATGTTAAAGGAAGAAAAAATGAGTTGTCTATAAACTTTTGGGACAGTCAAATTTAAGTTTTAATTTTTCTCACGAAATCTTTGGTGTGTAATATAATTTGTGCATAGTATTATTATTGCTTTGCTATTATTTATAATTATACATTATTTTGAAATTGTAACTTTTCTTTTTGAATTCCAAAATGTAAAAAATTCGTTTTCTATAAACTTTTGGACGGCCTGTATTATATGTCAATGCCACTACTCCCAAACGTGTGGAGGAGCAAAAAATATTCTAAAATTCCGATTTGGCGCTACAGAAGGACCTAGAGACATGAAATTTGGCGTAGTAGTTACTTATTAGATGTAAATGGTCTGTAAGAACAGTTTCTAGAAAATACGAAATTTAAACGGGTGAAATGCCCCAAAAGAGTTCTAAAAACTTTCTAAATTACAATTTTAATGGAATTGTTAAGCATAGAAATTCGAAATTAGGTATGGTGGTTAATTTTAAGACACAAATGCACATAGAGAAGAAGTTTTGTTTTTTAATGAAAAATATTAAAGTGCAAACATGTTGCAAATTGTGATTTTGTTTTTATACTTAGGGTACTATTAGCTAGAAGTTTTTCATGGTGGTTCCCTCTAAGATACAAATGCTCCCTACGATGTTTTCTAAAAAATCTAAATTTAAAAAAAGTAAAATGATAGAAAATATTTCTAAGAACTTCCTAATTACAATTTCTATGGAATTGTTAAGCATAGAAATTCGAAATTAGGTATGGTGGTTAATTTTAAGACACAAATACACATAGAGAAGAAGTTTTGTTTTTTAATGAAAAATATTAATGTGCAAACATGTTGCAAATTGTGATTTTGTTTTTATACTTAGGGTACTATTAGCTAGAAGATTTCATGGTGGTTCCCTCTAAGATACAAATGCTCCCTACGATGTTTTCTAAAAAATCTAAATTTAAATAAGTAAAATGATAGAAAATATTTCTAAGAACTTTCTAATTACAATTTCTATGGAATTGTTAAAGAAAGAAGTTCGAAATTTGACATGGCTTTTACTTTTAAGGCGTAACTGCTGTCACAGAACAGTTTGAATAAAAATTCGAAATCTAAAAAGATGAAGTGCAAGAAAAGCCTTCTAAAAATGTTCTAAATTTGATTTCTATGGCATTTTTAAGGATAAATACATTAAATTTAACATGACTGATATGTTTAAGATGCAAATAAATGCCGAAATTATTAAGACGCTTGTAGGAGTGAAAAATATTCTAAATTTGATATGTAAATATTACTGAAGGAATCAAAAACTTAGCATGATAGTTACTTATAAGATGTAAATGCTCTCTAAGAACGGTTTGTAAAACTTTCGAAATTTAAAGGGGCGAAATGCGTGTAAAGCTTTTTTAAAAAGTTCTAAATTACAAATTTTATTCAATTGTCAAGGATAGAAACTTGAAATTTGGCATTTTAGTTATTTATATGTTGTAAATTCTCTCTAAGAACAGTTTCTGAAAAATTTGAATTATAAAATGGTTTACTGATTGTTGAAATTTGCTGACGCAGATACACACGTAGCAGATTTTTTATTTTATATTCCAATTCAAAAGACTTAAGAGGTTTTATACCTTTTAAACGCGACGAAAATTAACGAAAAAATTTAAAGTTTGAATTAGTCTATCTCCAAAACCTTTTTATGTATAAACATTAAATTTTGACTATGGATTAAAAATATTGTGCCTTGTAATATGCTGCCATTATAAATGTATTAGCTTTTTACAGAATTTGTGTATTGTTGAAATTAAAACAGCTCTTTTTATATTTTGTAAGTTATTGCGCGCATGATATCTTGAGCAAGTATGTATGTATTGCCATGAAATTTGGTAAAGGTACGAAACATATTTGTGTGTTTCAAATGCACTTAGGCCAAAATTAGGCCAAAATTATTTTATTAACTATATAAAAAAGTAATTTTTGTAAAAAAAAAAAAAATCAAAATTTTACATTTTTAATGAAAATAATTGTCATAAGTAAAAATAATAGCATTGTAAATACTTAAAATTAGTTCATTTTAAACACATATATTTTTTTAGCACCTTTATCAAATTTCATAACAATCCATACATTTCAAGATATCGTGCGCCCGATGTAAAAGAAATGTAATAGAGTAAAAGAAAGAGCTATTTTGATTTCATCAATACACAAATTTTGTAAAAAGCTAATAAATATCTAATGGTAGCATGTTACAAATTACAATCTGTTTAATTAATATCCAAAATTTTATGTTTAGACATAAAAAGGTTTTCAAGATGGAGTAATTCAAACTTTGAAGTCTTTCGATAATTTTCGACGCGTTTAAAGGGTACAAGACCCCTTAAATGAACTGAAATCGTTCTAAAATCATTCTAAATTACGATTTAGATCGAATTGTTAAGGATATAAACTTAATATTTTACATGGCTGTATTTTGAAAACGGATATACGCGCAAGACAGTTTAAAAAAATCGAAATTTAAAAGGGTGCTAGAGAAAAATGTTCTAAACTTGCGATTTTTGTGATACTGAAGGAATATGTACTTTAAATTTGTTATAATGGTTACTTTTAAAATACAAATGCTCGCTAGAACAGCATTTTAAAAAAATTAAAAGGTTAAAATGAAAGGAAAATATTCTAATTACGATTTCTATGTAATTGTTCGGGATAAGAACTTGAAATTGCACTGTTTTTTTTAAGACGTAAATGGTCACATATAACGGTTTAAAAATTTCAAAAGAGTGAAATAGGTGAAAAACATTCTAAAAACTTTGTAAATTACTGTTTTGTGGAATTCTTTCGGGTAGAAAATTCCCATTTGACATGGTTGTTATTTCTTAGACGCAAATACACATACAGTTTGAAAAAAAATCGAAAATAAAAAAAGGTTAAGAGAGAAAAAGTTCTAAAGTTACTAATTTTATGATACTGAAGTGACCAGAAACTAGAAATTTGGCATGGAGGTTAATTTTAAAATATACAAGTGCTCGTTAAGAGTGGTTACTAATAAAATTTGAAATTTAAAAGGCTTAAATGAGCAGAAAACGTTCTATAAATAGTCTAATTTACAATTGCTTTGTTATTTTAGATAATATTTGTTAATTAATAGTTTCCACGAACTTCCAAAGGCACACAAGTACCATTCGGCATATTTCAACAACTACAGGTTTAAAGCCGGTGCTTTTGCTACTTTTTGTGGCGGACAAAAAAATTGCATCATCTCGAAAAATTCTCATTTTGCAATTTTAACGCCCTATTTTGTTTACCTAGAGTTAATTTAGTTGCTTCAAAGCAATGCATGGCATCACTACACGTCACTATTACACCATACAACAATTATGAAGTAATGACGCAATCGGTTTCGCGAATCGCTGTATTCAATGTTTCAAAATATGGTGTTAGGCCTCCGTATTTTCGTGGAGCTCAGTGAATTCATCCTAACTCGTCTGAGGACTGACATTATATAGAATAGAACATGGCTTATCATTGAATATTATTTTGGCTTATAGATTAACTTGTTATTATCTGCATGTAGTAATGATTGTTTACGTTTAAACATCTATTATCCCAATTTCATCTATGTTACATAATTCACTACTATACTGAGACTACTACTACTACTAATAATAAAAGTTTGATTAATTCTCTTTACACCTTTATACCGTTGGAAATTATTTGACATCAAACATACAGAGTGAAACCTCCCTGAAAGACCACCACTATAAGGAGACCACCTCTCATAAAGTCCATTTATTTATGCTCTATAATTTTTGGCTATGGGCTCAATGTTAGTTTCCCTCCATTAAAGGACCACTATTTTCCATCTCCCTTCCCGAAAGAACACTTTTCAACTTTTTAGTCGAAGAGTAGGATTACTTTCCTTTGCATGCGCAATACTCGAAAACTCACTTCTCTCCTGAAAACACGCTCACCTAAGTCTACTTCCTTAGACCTGGGCATTGAAGGTTATTTCTTCCCTCCCCACCCCTTTGATTATGACATGAATATGTGGAAACTGTTGGGTGTTATGATAATTTATCTCAAAACTGGGGGAATCGTGTTATAGAAAATCTTGACAAAGATAAGTGTTTAAAATTTTTATATTAAAAAAAAATTCTACGATCATTTATAAAAATGAATGATACTGCAATCGAGATTTTTTTTAAATCTATTTTAGGAGCTAATTCTGATTCAAACGACGAGTTTCCGCCAGTTAAAGTTTCTATTTCAATATCAAGAAACACTTTTTGAATTCTATAGATTATTAGAAAGTACGATACCTATTAGAGATGATACTGAAATAAATAATATGTTCAAAGAGATCAAATAATTTTTAGAAACAAAAGTTGTTAATGATAAATTGTTAAAATCAAAGGAAACTACAATTAATTCCTTCTTTAAAGCTGTATAGACATGAACTATGATAAACCAATTCAATAAAAATGTTTTTTTGTCGTATGTATTTCATGAAACTTTGTTTTGCGCATCACCTCTATTCAGAGACCACTTCTCTGAAAAACCGATTTGTTATGGTCTAATGGGTGGGCTCCTTTGAGAGGTTTCACTGTATTTCGATTTAAATTTATAATAGTGGCTACTTTTATTAACAAATAATATTTGCTGAAACAAGAAAAATTCAAGAAAATTGGTACGTCAGTTTTATTCTGTAATAATACCAGATTTTCCAAACGTCTTTAATACGTCCTCCTATGCCGAATTTCGTATGAATGCTATACGTAAAAACTATATTTCTTAGATTCCAACAAGTTCTGCTACAAACTTAAACAAACATAATTGTTAAGTTTCAGAACACCTTAACTTTAGTCTTTTGCATAGCTCATTTTATTTTTATTCATCATTATATCATGATTATATTAATATTATATTTTTTTCAAAATTTTAAAAAGAAAATTAGACACAAAATGGTGAATGCAGAATTCCGTGCATTTGATAGACATGGAGTAGTTACAAATAAGAACAAAGGTTGAAAAGCACAGATTTGTTGAAAATTTCTGTAAATATTTATTTGATTTTTTATTGATCAGTTTTAATAAATGTATTTAATTTAAATAAACGAAATGCACTGCCTTGTGTTTAATACTTATTCTTCAGTCAGAAAACAAAAGTATTTTTCAACTCATATACATTAACCACTATATATAAACGAAAAAATTATAAGTAAATAATATGTCGAGTATTTGTCGTTTATTTGACAGCAGTTAAACCTACCCTTACGGTGAGAATAAATAATAATTTTGTTTAGTAATATTTGTGCCCAATTGTTAAACAAATGTGTAAGATCGAAGCTCGCAGACAGGGTTTCGATTAATAGTCCTATGTAACACTTTATCTTTTATCAATAAGAACATAGATAGAAGCACCATTAAATTAATTTTAAAGTGATTAGAAGCTGTTTTATATTATCAAATTAAAAATATTTAAGAACCCTTTTAAAACAATTGTAACAGCATATGTTTTTACGTCGGAAAAGCATATTTAATTGCATTATTTAATTTTAGTTAAAAAAATTAAAACCCTTAAAGTGGAAAAAAAATACAAAAGATATTTTACATAAGTTCATCGGACAATGAAATGTTACCGAAGAAAAAATCTAAACTATCAACTTTGGCCGTAAAATGGCCAAAAATTCTATAATTTTGAATCAATGAGATAATGAAAATCTGTTCCGAAGAAAACAGTTTCAAACTCCGACGCGAAGATTTTGAACCAAAAACCTTTGTAATAGCAGCTCTAGTACAGAAATTTCTTGCCTACGTGAAAATGACTGAGAGTAAGGTTCTGATTTGAAATCCAAATTTCAGAAATGGTCGGATGTCATTAAATTAATTTACATAATGAATATAATATAAAACTTTTCAAAAATTTATGATTTGTCGTGTGACACGTGGTATTCAATTATAAGCAAGCAATATTTCACGTCTCTAACTTAGTTAGATAGTTTCCGGAACAAACTATGTTACAGTCAGAGAGTGATACGAAACGGGTTACTTAGATAAACGAAAGTCAAAAAAAAATTTTATTAACCTTTTAATTTGCTGTTAGTAATGTTATGTAGTATCAATAGCTTGAAGGTAGGTGAATACAGACAGTTTTTTAGTTTGAATGCCTCTTCGTCATGAGGCCAACTTGAAACATGATATTTTCACAATTTCTACACATTCACGAAATGTTTTCGCTACCACTGTCTCTAGGACATGAAATGTCCATTCTGGGCTCTATTGATCTGAAACAGATCTTTAGGCAGCTCGATTACAATTTTCATTACGATGGGCATGAGATATTACATTATCCAATTATCAAGTTTCCATATATATATATATATATATATATATATAACTGGTCTGTGAGTAAAGACAGACATTTCTCCATGAACACCTACTGCCACCCCCACGCGGTTGAGTGGTAAAATATCCCTTGGTATCCTGCTGTTGGTAAGGCAGTTTGGTCGCGGTGCATGGAAGTGGAAATTACAGGGACACTCAACATAATTCCATTAAATTACGGCCTATGGGGAAAAATCATTTAAGATAGTTTTTAATCTTTATCTCCATATATAAAAGGCCCAGCCCAAACTACTGAACATAGCATCATGAAAATTGGAGTGAAAAGAGCACTAAGGTAAGAAATTTTTTTTTAAATCTCCCCCCCCCCCTAAAGCGGTTAAAAAGGGAGGGGGGGTAGAAAATTTTAGAGCATGTGGTTATATCTCAGCAGCCGTTATAGTTAGGAGCGTGAAATTCCTGAAAATAAATCTAATAAAAGAATTAAACACATGTTTCAACCATTTTACAAATTCCCCACCCTAAAAGGTTAAATTCTAAAGAGGGACAATTCTACACTACATCACATCATATTGCAATTAGAAACAAAAGCATCACAGGAACTATTGGATAAAAAATTTATACAGGTGGGTCTCAACAAGTGCTGTATTCGTTCTTTTCGCCCAATAATTAGATGCGGCAATTGCCAGCTGTATGGACATGAGACATCTTACTGCAGGAGACAGCCAATTTGCGCCAAATGTTCGAGAGGTCACCGCACTTCGGAGTTCCCTTTTGCGGGAGTTCCCTCGCAATATAGATGCACAAATCGTTTCCACTTACCTAATTATAGGAAACATTCAGCGGATTCCACTGCGTGTCCGGTTTATCAATCACACTTGGCAAATAGAAGATGTGTTCAGTAGGACCATATGGTCATATTGTCAAATATTAAATAACTCAAAAGAATTTGTAATAGTGCATAATATTAATTATTGTTCGCATATTGTACCTTAATACAAAATTTTTAGTGTAGATTTAAAAATAATTTTTGCATCATGTATCTTACATAATATCTCAAACACAGTATCATTGTATTGTAAATTTGTAGGTAATTATTATCTACAATTACTTATACTTTCATAATAGTGCATAATATTAATTATTGTTCGCATCTTGTACCTTAATACTTATTTTTAGTATAGTGTTAAAAATAATTTTGCATCATATATCTTGAAAATAGCTTTAAGTGTTGCAAATATCACATTTGTACATGGTTTAAATTGATGTTAGTATTGTGAATCCTGAAAATAACATAAAAGTGTTGCAAATATGTAGGTAATTGTGTTAAAAAAAAAGTTTAATATCAAATTCTAAAAACTATGCATATTTATATGTTATAATAATGAATATATCTCTCAAATGTAATTATAGGGGTCATCTGTAAATATTTATTGCAAACATTGTCAATAATTGTCATATACCTAACATTGTTATTTCTCCTAAACTGTATTAAAAAAAAAAAAAAAATTAAGGAGTTTCGCAGGTAGTAAAACTTTTCCCTGCCCTGGGCTTGGGGGTTACACCTAACCATAAGCCAAAAGCGGGTTCCCAGGGTGGGTGCTTACTTACTTACCCTAAAAGGTTTAAAATGGGGGTTCAAAAATTTTAGAACGTTTGGCATATCTCAGCAGATATTTTAAGTAGAAGCGTGAAATCCAAGATAACAAACATACTAAAAAATAAGTAAACATATTTTATCTTTGCTAGATATATTTTGTTTTTATACAACTTTTTCATTATTATGCCAGTTTTATTTTACCGCACTAAATCATTTTATATATCATGTTTACATTAAATTTTAAACATTTAAAATTCTCACTTTCACACTTTGCACGGTTTAGGAATTATTTGAGCTTACTCAAGAAGAATATGGTTTGCTGATTTCGTTCGCAAACAGTCAGTTAGAACAAATTTCAATTTCCTACTTATAAGATTGGCTTATTCTTATACATCCCTTCGACACGTGGGAACAAAGTCATCAGTATCTTACTGATATATTTGATTTTCACCAAAAAACACAGTTTAACTTCAGTAGAATTTCAAATAAACTTCAAAATACACACAGGGAGTTTATTTTTGAGACATTCTGTTGAAATAAAGTCCTTCCGGCCAGTGACGGGAGGAAGAGGTAGCTTTCATAATCTTTATTTAAAAAAAGCCAAATTATATCATTCAAACACACGAAGCTCAATTTAGTGGAAACCGAATATAGGAGATTCAATACTAATTTTTATCAATATAATGAATGAGAATTTCGCGAAATTAGTCAGCTTTATCCAAGCTGCTTTTCTTTGAAGTAACATATATTTGGCTGCCAAATTCGGCAATTTCTTAAAGTGCCTGTCATTTTAAGACAACATGGTGGATGAGGCTAAGCAGTGAACTCGGTCGAGACCTTAGTAATTGCTGTGCACATGCTCACTCACATCGGAATCGGTTAATATATAGGAGTGCTGTCGCATGCAAAAAATCAGATTTTTCAAAATGTCACCCACAATAGAAATTGAAACTGCTATATCTGAGCCATTTTTTAAGGTATAGACAAACAAAAAATGCTCCTGAATCCTTATATCAAGGTCAAATACTTAAGAAAGAAACCCTTTTCAATTTCTAATTTTTTTGCACCTCACTTTAAATATATATATATATATTTTAATTTAATGGTCGCCATTTTGAAACAAGATGGCTGATGAATCTGGCCAGCGAACTTGGTCGAGGTGTTGATGTATACTATCCACATGCCTTCTTACATCGAAATAGGCAAATACGTGTGTTATCGCGTGACAAATACAAGATCGTTTCAAAACGTTAGCCATGCTAGAAATTCAAAGTGCTATAAATCAACCATTTTTTAAGATATAAACAAAAGAACAAATTTTCAGAAACAAAAACTGCTCCGGAATCTTTGTATCAAGGTCAAACACATAAAAAAATCTTTTTCATTTTCCAATTGTTTAATACCTCATTTTGAATTTTAAATTTAATTTTTTTTAAATGGCAACCCTTTTGAAACAAGATGGCGAATGAAGCTGGCCAACGAACTCGGTCGAGACATTGGTATGTACTATGTACAGACCAAGTTACATCCAAATAGGTTCATAATTACGCCTGTTGTCGCGTGACAAAAATCAGGTCGTTTTAAAATGTCAGCCACAAGATAAATTCAAAATGCTATTACTCAGCCATTTTTATTAGATATAGACGAAAGAAAAACTGTTCCGGAATCTTTGTATTAAGGTAAAACACATACAAAAAAAATCTTTTTCACTTTCCAAATTTTTTGGTATCTCATTTAAATTTTTTAATTTTTTTAATGGCCGCCATTTTGAAACAAGATGGCGGATGAAGCCGGCCGACGAACTCGGTCGAGATATTTGTATGTACTATGTACACACCAAGGTACATCCAAGTCGGTTCATAAATACGCCTGTTATTACGTGAGAAAAATCAGGACGTTTCAAAATGTCAGCCACGCTAGAAATTCAAAATGCTATAACTCAGCCATTTCTTAAGATATAGACGAAACAAAAACTGCTCCCGAATCTTTTTATCAAGGTCAAACACATAAAAATAAAATATTTTTTCAATTTTTAATTTTTCGGTACCACATTTCAAATTTAAATTTTTCTTAAAAATTTAAATGGCCACCATTTTTAAACAAGATGGCAGATGAAGCTGACCAACGAACCCGGTCGAGACATTGGTATGTACTATGTATAAACGAAGTTACATCCAAATCGGTTCATAAATACGCCTTTTATTGCGTGACAAAATTCAGGACGTTTCAAAATGTCAGCCACGCTAGAAATTCAAAATGCTATAACTCAGCCATTTTTTAAGATATAGACGAAACAAAAACTGCTCCGAAATCTTTGTATAAAGGCCAAATACATAAGAAAAAATATTTTTCCATTTTCAATTTTTTGGTACCACATTTCAATTTTTAAATTTTTAAAAAAATTTTAAATGGCCGCCATTTTGAAACAAAATGGCGGATGAAGCTGGCCAACGAACTCGGTCGAGAGATTGGTATGTACTATGTACACACTGAATTACATCCAAATCGGTTCATAAATACGCCTTTTATCGCGTGACAAAATTCAGGACGTTTCAAAATGTCAGCCACGCTAGAAATTCAAAATGCTATAACTCAGCCATTTTTTAAGATATAGACGAAACAAAAACTGCTTCGGAATCTTTGTATAAAGGTCAAATACATAAGAAAAAAATATTTTTCCATTTTTAATTTTTTGGTACCACATTTCAAGTTTTAAAATTTTTTAAAAATTTTAAATGGCCGCCATTTTGAAACAAAATGGCGGATGAAGCTGGCCAACGATCTCGGTCGAGACATTGGTATGTACTATGTACACACCAAATTTCATCGAAATCGGTTCATAATTACGGGAGTTACAGTGTGACATAGGTCAGATATATATATATATATATATATATATATATATATCAATTTTGAACGGAGGGTGGTTTCGGGGTCTGGGGGTCATGATCGATGAAAATATACCAAAATTTTTTGAAATCGCTTTCCTCCGAACGGCTGCAATAGGTAGCTTTTTTGTAAAGAAAGCTACCTAAAAGTTCGTAACAAAAATTTCTTATGGAAAAGAATAATTAAAGAAACTTGCTTTAAAAAATGCATTGCCCTTATTACTTCTGTAGAGTGAATAAACAAATATAGCAAACATCATATTGATATTTTTACATAAAGTTTATATCTGTTTTATGCATGTAATCAGTTTCGGTTAATACTATATATTTTTTCCTTCTTCACATTCGATTTGAAAAGAAATTTTTAATTAACAGACAAATAAATGCAAATAGTAAACTTTAATCATTCTCATACTTTTTTAAATTTTGTAACTCTACATTTTTATCTCAAGAGCTTATGAAACTGAGTAATTTCCACGTGTAGTGTTCTTTTTACCATTTCAAATTCAAATTCAGGAGTATTACATATTTTCACTCGTTAAATTCTGAAGCATACATAACTTTCTGAAAATAGTTCATCCTTTTTACTTGTCAGCTGTTTAACTTAAACATGTTGTTTATCTTCTAGCATGACTGATGTTTGTTAAATTAATATACATGAATGTAATTTATCTGGTAAATAACTCAAAGAAATATATGTCGCTTTTATTTACCAGATTTTCTGTGCTTCTTCTGTAAAGAAATAAAATACTTTCTATTTGTCATAACATGTTATGAATATAAGAAAGCGTTTCTTCGGAAATGAATGTACCATAACTATTTATAATAAGAAGATTAATGAAACCATGTCTAACTATTCCATATACAACTTATAACATTAATATAAACAACGAAAACATATAACGAAAGAAAGTAAGGAACAGACAAATTTTATCATTGAAAATACTTTGTTTTGTCATGAAACAGCGACTACGTTTGATAAATCGAAATAATATTTTGAATATTATTCTACTTAACGAATACAGAAAAATAATAAATGTCTAATCTTTTTTTGAGTTCCAAAACCAGTCAAACGCAGTTTCATAGTTATTGTTGTTTCTTGATATATTAAGGGATATATAGAGCTAGATCATTTGTTTTTTTAGATAATAACTAAAGAACTATTGTTTTTTTTTTTGTGTGTGTGTGTGTGTGGGGGGGGGGGTGATAATTGTAATTTTTTTTCATAATTAATTATCCCCAGATAGTAAATAAAGTGGTGTGAGAAAGAAGGATTCTGTCATTGGTACTATTAAATTATAACAGATTGTAACGAAAATTATTTTTATCTATCTCCCGTTATAAAAAGTAAAGATCTATGTATTGCAGATATCTGGAAAAATGCCATTCTAAAAAGTTCAATGCATTTTCATCGACGATGTACCAAAGATCCTAAAATCACCCTTCGTTCAAAAGTTGAGGTATAAATAAATATCTGATTTTATTCATGCGATAGCACTCGCATTTTATAAACTGTTCAGGATGTGATTAAATCTGTGTAGAGCGGTTAACAAGATCTCTATTGAGCTCGTTGAACTGTTTAATCGACTATTTTCTTTAAAAATGGCAGCAACATAAGTATATAAAGCTGAAAAGACAAATAAGATATCCTAAATTACACTGACCTCCAAAAGTTAAGGTACAGGGACTGGATGCTTTCGATTGCACACGGTTTGTAGAATATCTACCAACGTTATTGACGAATTGTTCTTGATCTTCTGGGATGTGAAGAACATGCTTGATTTCATATTTATCGATGAAGATTTAGTCTGGCCGACAATGCTTGGTCTAATAATAAATTTAATAATAAAATAATATTTTGATCAGCTATGCAACAGAAAATGCTGGAAATGGTTTACCATTGCGTTAGATGACTTTCTGGGTCCTGTTCAACGTTTGTGTGCATTTGTGTAAGCCCAGCACTCATATTCGTGAAGATGTTAACTTTTTGTGAAAAATTCAAAAGTTTTTTGTTTATAGCATACAGAGTTTTCAATCAAATTTAACACAACTTTCCGAAAACCTGGCAAAGAATAGTAGCAACAGTACATTTCAATTAAAACATGAATTTATTGAATATTTGATGAGATATGAGCACTTGTATGAAATAATTTTAACTGCACATGCATGGAAGATTTCAAAATTTTTATTTCATAATTTGGTAGTCAGCTATATAGGCAACTTATCAAAAATGTCCAGTCAAATATCTAGATATTTCACAAAGATAGGGGCGATATGGTGAGTTGCTTTCTAAAAATGGCTTTATTATAAGGTTTTTTCCACAACTTTTCAATCAACTCACTATATCTTTCTGAGTTTTCACAATATTTGACTGGACTTTTTACAGAAGCTACCCAAAATAGCTGGCTATCAAATTATGTAATGTTACAAAAATTTTGTAATCTTACACGCATGCGCAGTTAAAAATTATTTCATAGAAGTGCCCATATCCTATCAAATAATTAATATATTCATGTATTAATTGCAGTATACTGTTGCTACTGCTCTTTGTCAGGTTTTTGGAAAGTTGTGTTAAATTTGGTTGAAAACTCTGTATGCTATAAACAAAAAACTTTTGATTTTTTCACAAAAACGTTAACATCTTCACAAATATGAGTGATGTGCTTACACAAATGTACATAAACGTTGAACAGGACCCAAATAGTCATTTACCACAGAGACAAACCATTTCCAGCCTTATCTGTTACATAGGTGATCACAAATATTATTTTATTATTAAATTTATTATTAGCCTCCTAATTGTACTCCTGATAAATCTGCACCGAGAAATATGAAATGAAATATTTTCTTTACATCCCAAAAGTTCAAGAACAATTTGCCAATAATGCTGGTAGATATTCGACAAAACGATTACAATCGAAAGCATCCAGTCCCTGTACCTTAACTTTTGGAGGCCAGTGTATTTTTTTCTTAAGTTAACTCCATGATACAAATTTTCTAGAGAAGTTTTATTTTCATTCTTACTTAATATATTGCTGAGATGCAGCAGTTAGAAATTCTACGTTGGCTGTCATTTAAAAAAAAAAAAAACGTAGGGCATTAAAAATAAAGAATTTTTCAATAATTGGTTCTAATTTACGAGTTTAATTCATTGGTTTAACTTATGGCAATATATATAATTGCTACATTTAGCGATAGTTTGCAAGTATTGCTAAACATGCTGAAAATTCGATGCTGATGGACTCCGTTACGGACGTATGTGTGCATGCATAATAATGTTTTCCTTTATAATACGATTTCATTTTACGACTATGTATTTTTAAGCACATAAAAGTAAGAGTTGTAACAATATGAAAGTGATTTACGAAAACCACATTTGCACCTGGACTTATTCTGCAACACTCTATCAACAGAGCTATCCTTGACAAATTCAGATGACGCAGTTTTCGCAGGCAATCTTTTGACAATAACATTTAGTCTATTATCTGTTACCGTTTATTTGAACATACATTTACTTTGAACACCGTTGATTTTTATTTCCAAATTCAACCAAAAGACAAAATTAACCAAATTTAACGCCAGTTTCAGAAAAATTGACAAAATGTAATAGAAATAATATGGTGTAATTGGAATGTAAATATATTAAATATTTGATTAAATATGAGCAGTTTATTGAAATATTTGATAGTGAACTATATATAGCAACTCATAAAAAAGCCAGTGAAATATCGTGGAAATTCAGATATATAGCGACAATATAGTGAACGAATTTTTATTTGCTCTCTAAAAGCTGCTGAATGATAAGGGATTTTCGACAAATTGTCTTTATTTATTAACTGGCTTTAAGCAAAGGAGTTTGTACATAATGAATGTCAACGAGTAGATTTAGAAAAAATGCTTATAGTTTGATACTTCTTTTTTTTTTTTTTTTTTTTTTAATAGGCTCGTTCTGATGATTTGCCAATAGGAACTAAAACATCAATTAAAAATGGAAATTTAAAAAGTTAATATTACAAACATATATTATGTATAAGCATATAAAAACGTATTAAAAGTATATCTCAATGTATATTCTAAACGAAAAAGTCAAAACATATATTAAAACATTTATTTGCTTAAAAGACGTTACTAACGTCTAACTTTAGTCCCGTCTTTTAAGCCAATAAATATTTTAATATATGTTTTGACTTTTCCGTTTGGAATATGCATTGGGATATGGTTATTAGCTGATTTAATTAAGACTTATTTCTCTCATTTATACGTACATTTGTGTGAATATATATGTATATAAATAATGGAGCAGATTACATTTAGATTGGGCTAGTATAACATTTTAAATTAGAATTTTAATCAAACTTCATAACTTATTAGAAACAGCTTCGAAACGTTTATAAGCAAATATGTTGATATTTTTGAAATGAATACCGAGATTTGTCACTGTAAAATTTATTTTTTGTGGTATATTTTTTTAACTAATTCAGTAAAGAAAACTAAAAAAATGTTATTTCCAATCATTTATAACTTAACGGAAAATCAATTTAATCAGTTTTTCTGGATAATATTTCTTTCATTTTCATGTGAGCAGAGTTCACCTAATAAAAAATAAAACGATGATAATAATAAAAATAAAGAAGGGGTTTTTATAATGTACTTTAAGTCGGAAAATAACTTAAGCGTATTCTTAGAATGATTCGTAAATATTTTATTTTAAGTACTTGATGTAAGTCAGTTGTGCGAAATTTACTTTTTTTTCACCAAATATCATTTGTTTCCAACGATGAATATACTTTCATTATAACATAGCAAAAAATATGAGACAACAATTAAATATTTTTATGAAACATTCTGCATGAACACTGATCGAATACGTTAGTTTTAATTTTCTGCCGTTTAGCTTCATTCCATACCTAGTCATGCAAGTTCAAAACAAACTTACAGCTGATCCAAAATAATGTGTCGCGTAACGATTGATCATTTCTCAAAAATGTATGTAAAACTTTATTTTCTCCAACAGTATAATGAAAATAATATGGTACAACTTAAAATTCAAATATCGTACGAAAAGATGTAAAACATTATAAAAAGATTCCGCTTTATTTAATTTTGTGTAGATAGATTGTTGATGCTATAATTAAGTATGGTTCAATACCGATACTGACTCTGGTGTGGTACAAAACAGTATCAGAAACAGTATCGACATTTGCATTTTTATATATACATAAATTCATAAACTTATTTTACCTTAGATTTTAAACTTTTTTTTTATTACCCCCTTTCGTATTAGTGTTACATTTTACTGCTCTTGTGTGTATGTTTTGTGACAACGTTTATGCTTTCCTTGGGATAGATTCTATTTAGATTCATTCCATGAATAGTAATGTAAGTTCAAAAAACACTTACAGCTGTTCCTAAATAATGGGTCACGTAACAATTGATGAGCTCTTAAAAATATATTATTAACTTTAACTTTTTTCAACAATATAATAAAAACAATGTGGTGCAGCTTAAAATTCAAATATCATATGAAAACATAGAAAACATTACGAAAAGACATCGTTTTATTTAATTTTGTGTACAGAGATTGTTGAGGGTATAATTAAGGAACCTTCAATACCGATATTGACTCTATGGTGGTGCAAACAATATCAGAAATAGTGTCGTTTATTGCACTTTTATAAATACATAAATTCATAAACAAATTTTACCTTAGGTTTTAGAACATTTTTATTACTCCCTTTTCCTATTAGTGTTATATTTTACTGCTCTCGTGTGTTTGTTTTGTGGCAACGTTTATGCTTTCCTTGGGATAGATTATACAAAAGACTCTATTTCTATTTGGTGGGCCGCAAAAGAAACTGAAACTGTAAAGTAGGTCAAATAACAAAAATCTCTGGAAATTGCTGTCTTGTCTTTTTTTAAATTAATACTTTTTTCAATTTAAAGTTTTGAAAGTTTTCTAAATCGTTCGTTATGTAAGTGTTAACCTCTAAAATGCACACTGACAAGATACTTTACATTTGCTATTTTACGTAAAGAATGGAGTATGATCCATTTGCTGTTTTGTTTATTCCCCAACTAAGACAATTCTGAACTAGAGAACGCATTTGGGGTTAAATTTTGGACACATAATCAGCGAGTTTTATTTACGTATGAAATTTGCTTAAGATAAAAAAAAATTCCTTTGTTTTAATTAACGAATAAAAGAAAACAATTTCGTTTTGTGCTTCGATCCATTGTGGTCAAATTGAATTTATGTATAGGAAACGTTTACGAAAAGAAACAATGTTTTATTTTTATACAAGAATAACGAAAAAATATATATATTTCACTTTCTATTTTGATGCATTTTGGTTGCAAACGAGACGTGAATTTTCACATTTAAAATTTCTGCATTAGAGAGAGTCTATATTGTTCATTCAAATACTAATTAAAAGACAGTGAAATGAAAATGTTTGATATAATTTCGGGCAGAGCCGCAAGAATATGAGACATGTCATTGTAGCCCTTTAATACCTTTGGTTATAAAAGCCTTGTTTCCAAACTACATGTTACTGGAATGTTTGACTACTGTACAAATTCTACATAGATTACTATTTGTTTATCCCTTTAAGATCTGACCTACAAAATTATGTAGGTGATGGTAAAGAAAAAGAAAAAAACATTTTCCACTTTTTGTGCGATTTAAAATCCATCCTGAACCCGCACAATTTCGTAGATCCTCACTTGGCATAACCTGACATCGGAATTATTTTAAATATCTTTTTCACTCAAATGTGAAGATATTATAAAAATAGCAAATAAAGCCTTTGTGCAATAATATTAAGAAGCAGAAAACCAACATTTAAAAATTCACAAATAATACGTAAACAGCAGCATAATTGCTAGCAGCTGCTTTTTACATATTATTTGTGCATTTTTAAAAGTTGGTTTTCTGCTTCTTGAGGAACCTATTAATTCGGTGAAACCACCAAAACTTTTCATTTCTACCAAAAATCTTCTGCTCTTAAAGGGTTATGTATAAGTGATCAACAGTTTGCAGTGCTTTTCTTCCCATTTTCTTCTTATTATTTAAATCCCATGTACATGCGTAACAATGAAATACTAATTCAAATACATGTTACTTTCAAAAAGTGAAAGCGACAATTCATTCTAAAAAAAAGACAAAAAAAAAAAAAAAAAAAAAAAAAAGACAAAAAAAAAAGACAAAAACAAACACAACTACAATAACTCTCTAATTTATAGGTAACAGCATTATGTATAACAAACGTATGCATGTGCATTTAAATGCGCCAGTTAATAATATTTAGAAATGCAACTAAAGAAAATGCATTGTGGTAAAATTAGTGTGTGCGAAAATCTTTTAAGCATTATCTTTTGCTATAACAAGATAAACAATATCAGACTACGCGTGTACTATTTGCTTCAAGAATTTCAAAGAATATATCATTGTTAAATGCAGTTTATGAATCTTCCTTAAACATTTTCAACATTAATTCATTGTTTTCATCTGTCTTGAATAAACGAAATATATCCTTGCGCTTAAGGAGAGATAAAACAATATTACTATTAAACTGAACATAATTAAATGAGCAAAAGAATAAATTATTTATTGATGACGTCCAAAATATTAAGCGAGATGTTAACTTAATACTATTTGAAAACAAAATCGTTGTATTATCGGAAAAAAAATAATAACTTTATGCCGTTGTTTATAATCCTTTATAAATGAAACAAAATGACATTTTATAATAAATGTTTATTTCTTTATTAAATTAGGGGATGTCCATTGTTACTCTTCCGAACATTTGAGCGAAGTTATAGAAATTCTTCCATTTATTTTATTACAAAATATAAGTAGGATAAAATTGATATAACCAGTTAAATACCATCGTTCTCCAATCGTATAACATATATCTAATTTGTAACAAAAAGTATTTTACATGTTTATATAAAAAAACAAAATTTTCTTACTCTTGTGACCAGTGGTCACACTGGTTACAAAAGACTTTAAATAGACAAGAATCAAACTTTCGGTTTATTATATAAACAATTAAAATGCCTTTTGTTATAAATTAGATATATTTTACGTAAGTGGACACATTGGTATTTAACTAGCTATATCTATTTTTAACCTAATGATAAAATAATTGGAAGTATTTCTGAAACATTGCTCTAATAGTAACAGGGTAACGAATGAAAGTTCCCTTAATAGACTAAGATTAAATTTATTATTTATATTTCAAAACATTTTATGATATGAGATCTAGGAAACAGTGTTCAGTGATTAACTTAAAGGAGTAACAGTAGCATTATGCATTTATAATATTAACTGGTTGCGTTGTTTTATAGATCAATCCCCGAGAGAACATAATCTGTACTTATTTTGTAACTTGTGTCGTTAGGAAAATGATAGTATTAAATTAAATCACTTTTAATTAAACGATGCTATTTTTTAATAATACCATTTTAATGAAATAGCAAGTCATTATATAGGAAAAACACAATAAATTATACGATAAATATACTATACTGTATACTTGGTATACATATATATCAATTTTCACATGTTTTGCTACATGTCTTTAAGCTCTTAAAATCAATGAGTTAATTTGTATCACCTAATTTATCCAAAATTAAGTCCAAATGTACATTTCAATAGTCTATTATGGTATTAAATAAGATGAATTAATATTTATTGATTACAATATAACAGACGCTTTACAGTATCATTATGATTTGTCTAAAATAAGTATTTTTTGAAAAATAAAAAAACAGCAGTCATTGTATTTTAATAAACAAAAAGTACAAGAATAAGAAACTAAATCTGTGAATGAATGATAGATTTGATTTAATAATCTTTTCATGTTTCGCAACTTTTTTTTTTTTTCAAAGTATTTTGAAATTTATATATTTTTCCCTTGAATTGCTTGGAAAACGTCATGACCATTACTCTCTTAAGACTTAAATAACTACTGCATTCCATCGTGCACACGCTGGAACACAAATGAGCACAATGATTTTTAGAAAATTAGTCTTGTTATTTACAATACTCAAATAAATTTTTTGCTGTATAAGAAATTTCAAAAAATTATAAAGAGAACTGAAATATAATGGGAATTATATTTCTTCTGTATCTATAACAGAGGCTCATAATAAGCATTGTTTTTTATGATATATTTTATGTTCTACATATAGTCGAGGTTACAGAGTGTGCCAACTGAAGTCATGCCCATTACATTAACTTCCAAATGAAGGCGGACATTGTCATAAGCATGGTGTGTGTGTATAGTAAAGTGGATGTATGATACGTTTCGTGATGAGAACGCTAACAACACCTCTTAGCGGCCAACTGCAGAGTTAGCCTGCCTATCTCAAAACACTACCATTTCTGAGAAAAAAGTCAATTCTAGAGTTGTAGAGCGCCAAAATTTAGTATTAACTGATGTCTTACATGTCAAAAATTCTGTAGTAATATTTTACGTTTAAAAGCTGCAAAATTTAATTTTTTTTATATACAATGACCATAATAAATACACTGCTATTTGTAGGGAGAAGTAGTTAATGCAGACTCACATTTACAAATAAACTAATGCACGTATGTAATGTACCATTTATATTAATAAGAAAACGACATTAAACATGCTCAACGTGACAGCATCTACACAATACAAACTTTACATGTGTTTCGATGGTGGACATATTTAGAATATTTAACAAGATTTTCATTTGTCCATAAAGCGTAGCTTGTTTACATGTACTATTTATGCAAGAAAATTTGCAGTGGCTTTACAATTCGAATCCTTTGCATACAACTTTCAGCGTATTTAAGACGATGATTGGATGTAAAAAAAATTGCATTTCAGGCTTTCTAATAAAGTTACTTTACATATAGGACATATTTTATGTGTAAATTGCGAACACACTACAACTTTGTAAATTACTTTTTTTCCTATATCTCTGACTTTCGAGACAGAAGCGTTAACATGAAGCTTGCCTCTGAATGGCACTGTAAGTGGTCTTTTCGAGTAAAGCTATTCCAATTTAGTATACATAGACACAACGTTTATGAGCCCATAGGTCGCATTTATGAATTTAATGGAATTAGACAGAATTTTCGTGAACGACTTGTAAATTTCTAATAATAAAACATATTATGAAAAAAATTAAATAACTTTTTTGAAAATATACTGAAAGATTATAATAAAGATTTTACTAAAATATTACACTACATGCATCCAACATTTAGTCAAATAATATTTAGAAATATAAATATTTAGAGTTTAAAGGTAATTATAATACATTTACAGTAATCGTTTAGTAAAAGTTTGGAATAACATTGAATTTTTCATAATCTACAGTCTACCAAAAAAAAAAAAAAGAGAGAGAGAGAGAGAAAGACAGCATCAAACATCTTTTAATTTCTATATTGTCAGAGAAATCACATGAAATAGTCATTACAGTGGAAATCGAGTGTTCTTTTAATTTATCTTATAAATAAAAAACGTTTAGAGTGAAATTATACTGAAATTGTATCACACTCTGAAATTTGTTGTGAACGTATAATTTTCACATCATATTTGGCAATTTAGTTAAACCTTAACCGGAAACGTGCCGTCTGTGAGACGGTTGCGTTACATATCTACCCTTTACACAAAAACGAACGCGTCCCCAATCTTATCACACAATCTAATCCTTACGCTATTGGTCTTCTGCCTTCCCTACCCATTTGCAACACCTGTGCATTTTTAGTTATTGAAAGAAAAATTATTTTATTTTCAACGCAGTCTGTGGGACGGCATGTTTCCGTTTATGTAATTTTTTGCTCTGGGGTATTGATATGGAGGAGCCGTCAAAGCGGGTACTGTACAGTGATAAAAAAAGACTGAAAAAAATGCTTTGAGATTGTTTGATGAAGTAGTAAGTGACATAAGCGATATTGAAAGTATTTCAGATGATGAATATATAAATTCTAAACACGAAAGTGACTCAACATTGTCAAAAATGCATAAAAAATGCAGATATTTAGAAGATGCTGCAATATTTACTATTAAATGTTTTGTTAATTTTACTGCGTAATATTTTTTTCTAATTCATATTGTACAGAAGTATATAATAATATTAGCATTTATTTAATTATTATAAGGAAAATTTTATATTTTGAACAATAATGTGTAATTTCAAAATATTTTCTGTCTCCGACATTCAAAACTTATTTTTATGCTGTCATATTAAAAAAATTGGTCCTGTTAATGCATTACTATTAAATATTATGTGTTTAAGTTCACTATTTGGTAAATTATTAAAAGTTATTTTCCTTTTAAAATTTTATAGCATTTTTTTTAATTGAGCAGTCTCACAGACGGCAAGTATCCGATTATGCACGGGATTTTAACGTTTCCGGTTAAGGGTTAAATTTTACCATAGAATTTTCACATCATATTTGGCCATTTTGTTACATTTTACCCTAGAATTTTCACATCATATTTGTAAATTTTGTTAAATTTTACTTTAGAATATTACCTTAAAATATTACCTTAGAAAGACATTCAGTCCAGTAGTTTAGAAATTATGTAGGATTAAATTTGATAAATCTTAATGTTAAATACATTTTACTCCTAACAAAACAAACTATATGCGGAAATTAACATATATTCGACAATTGTACCATAAAATATAATAAATAAACCTACTATATTAGTGAAGTTTCGACTAATTATCTCTTGCACAGGAAGCGTTCGTCTCTGAACTTGAGCCATTTTACCATCATATTTTCCTGAAGACGGCTGTAGAAACAGCTCGAAACGTAGATTTTAAATGTTAGTTTATTAAAGTTCGTATTTTGTGCACAATTGAGCAAGACTGTGTGTTTATTTATTTTTTGCGGAGAATTTTTAAGCTTAAACCAAAAACTACTTTACGAAAAGAGTTGCAAATTTAAATTCTCTTGTTTGAAGTCAAGAAGAATAGATTAGAATAAAGAAGTAACTTTATCCGCTGGTCCTGTGTATTGGTGGATAGCAATTCTCCCCTGTGACGTCGATGGTGCAAAGTGAAACTTTGTCGCTCTTCAGTTTTTCAAAGTAATGTTTGCGAAATAAAATTCAAACTGCTGTTGATTAAGGGTTAATATATATTTCAAATTATGCTAGTGAACAGCTTTGTCGTTCGAACTTAAAAATTTGTATTGAAGACAATAATTATATATAAATATATATAAAATAATGTAACTGAGACAGTTTTAAAAGCACTGAAGAATAAAACATGAGTGGCATTTCCCTTCTTATCTTAACATTTAAAATGACATAAGTTTTATTAATCATGTACTTTTTTTACGCTGTCTTTTTCATGTAAAATAATACAAAAAATTCCTTGTATAAGTGATGCAATATTTGCGTCAAATAACATTTTTCATATATATTTTCTCCTTTTTATCATCAACACAACAAAGAATAAAATTATTAATCCCGGTATGACAAATTATTAATTATTATAAGGCTTTCTTTTAATTATGGAAATAGAACCGATGTAAGTAACTATATTGAAACTAGTTAGAAATATTCTTTATTAACATTTTTTTTTATTTGTGCATTTAAAATATATGAATATGAAGAAATAAATGACAAATCATAAAATGACATACATAACTAATCAAATAAAAACTAGATATTCATGTGTAAACAAATGCTGTGTGCTAGAAAATTGTGAAATACAGAAATATGAATGACATGCTTATAAACGCTATTCTCGAATCCACTCTCACTGCGTTTTAACATCTAACACATGCTATATTGAAATCCACTCTCGCTGCTTTTTAACATCTAACACACGCTTTTCTGAATTCCATTATCGCTGCTTTTTACCATCTAACGCATGCTTTTCTGAAATCCCCTCTCGCTGCTTTTTAACATCTAACACATTCACAAATTTAATTTCTTTCATAAATTCGTGGAATTTGGCAGCTCCTCTTATTCAAATACAAATAACGTTTTCCACTATTCTATAAACATAATGATCTTTCAGAAAATGCTGTCACAGTATTCTTTCTAGTCATATTTTCTCTCGCTGCTTTTTACCATCTAACACACGTTTTTCTGAAACCCACTCTCGCTGCTTTTTAACATCTAACACATGCTATTCTGAAATCCTCTCTCGCTGTTTTTTAACATCTAACACATTCAAAAATTTAATTTCTTTCATAAATTCATGAAATTTTGAAACTCCTCTTAAGCATATACTAATAACTTTTCCCACTATTCTATAAACATAAAGGACCTTTCAGAGAATGTTGTCACATTTATCTTTCTAATCATATTTTTGTGTCACGATATTGGCGGAAAGATCGGCATCAGGAAATGATGAATTATGATTCACGATTTATTACAATTATCATAAAATGAAAACGTAGCTAATTATGGGATGACTAAATTTTTTTGCCGACTAATAGAAAAGTTTTAACGACCGGGAAATGCCCGGGAAATGTATAAATTACATGAAATAAAACATAAAACATTTCCAATTAAACAACTTATATCTAATTTATTGCTCCAAGAAAATGTTTAAACCGATAATTTGTGGTATATATATGTAAAAACAAGGTCTTATTGTTTATCAAGGATAAAAAAATATTACTTTAAATTTATATATATATTTATATAAAGGGTTATACAAAGGTTTTCATAGTCAACTTTGAGTTATGTAAGGCAGAGGTAATACAGTAAAGAAAGTAAACTATTTCCGACTGAAAATTTAAGAAATTTTCTTTTGTCTTTTAATAATTTGTATTCGTTCTCTGCGGAAAATATCTTAATAAATTATGAACATAAAGAGACAGTAAAGTTTGAAAAACTTATTGAATTGAAAATATATTTTAGTATTTGTGGGTATCAATGCAGTACCAGGTGTATTATTTTGATTGCCTATGAGGGACAGCTCAGACAAGGTAACCAAGTCTCTAGAGAATAGTGTCCCTCCCGGTCGCCATTATTAAGGTAAAAAAAAACAGCCAGAGCTGAAGCCGCCAGAATCGCGACAGCGGGCGGTATGTATGTAAAATCCCGTGCCAGGGCCGCACCTGCCAGGTGGAAAAAAAACAAAAAAACAAAAAACCCTAACGCGACAGGGGGCAGCTTGCTCTTGTTTGACGCTTTCTTGTTTAAGTGGTAGAAGTGGCGTTTCACAATCTTATTTGTTAAATTGAAAGAAAAATTTAAATCCACACTTATGGTAAGAGAAAATGCAACTTAAAACAAACACTTACGGTAACTTTTAAAATGTCGTATTTATTGTTACTCTTGTGTTTGTCTGTATAAATTGCAAATTCAATATTTAATATTATTTTAATAATCATGGTATATTTTAGTAAGCTATCGTTTTCTCAAAAAACATTATAAAAGATAATATAGGGTAGATGTGCCAGTAATGGACACCCCTTGACGTTTTTGGTTCATAAAAAAATTACTAATAAATATTTAGCTTTAATTATTTTTTTTTAATAATTCCCCTTGTATGCTTTATGAAACTGGGTTATTGTTAACACTTTTAATCAAACCAATCAGGAAGCAGAAAATAATGTTTCAAAGTTTCGCTGTTTTTCTGTGAAAATCTTAATGAAGAGGCTAAGAGTTTCGTTTAATTAATTTATATATTATTTATTTTCATGCAAAATTTGAACATTTTTGTTTGAGTCGCAATAGAAAACTTAGAATTTTATATATTACGGCCATTTACAACATTTCATTTATTTTTAAGGTTTTAAGAGGGGGTGTCCATTACTGGGATGGTTAATTAGTCATTTTCCAGTAATGGACACCCCATATAGACATTGATAAAAATGCAATTTCAGTAATGTTCATAGTGCATAAAATATTTTGACTTAACTGCAAACCTAAATAATCAAATTTAATTTTTAAATTATACTTACCAAAGTGTAATAATACCAAAACTTTTATAAATAGCTGCTTTTAAGTTATTTTATGTGATTAATAAAATCTCAATATATATATATATATATATATTTAATGCACATGTACCTTGCATGTTTTATAATCAGGAAAACAAACCAGCCAGAAAGCAGAAATTATTTTTTTAAGAGCACAGTTAAAGAGAGGCTCATAGGGTTTAATACCTCTTCATTTAAATAAAACCAATTAAGCTACAGAAGTTGCTAAAAATCTATTTTCTGTCTTAAATGTTTCCTTATTCACCTCTGATAGTAAAATAATAATAATAATAATAATGTAATATTAGTGAAAGTTATAGGTAATATTCATGAAACTAGTAAATCTGCAGACCAGTGGCCTCAAATATCAGTTCTACAGTTTTATTTTGAAATTATTTTATTTAGTATTTAAAATATTCAACTCACAATATCATTTCATATTTGTAATATTAATTATTATAAATGATATATCAAATATTGTCTCGAGGATTAATTGTTGGAAATAGCGAGACAAAACTAAACACAACTATTTCAAAACTTTTTTTTTATTACCTTTTAAATCTCCCACTGTTTCAATAATTTGATAGCTGTAATTGCCTGATATTTAGTATCTTAAACTATTAATCTAAAATAATTAAAACACTGATCTTCCAGTAATTGATGGAATAATTGATGCCAATAATTGATGCAAACAGTAAATGATTATCACAAATATTTTATTAATTACTGGTATCGTAATTATTAAATTTATTTGAAAAGAACTATTTTGTTTCATTAGTATGTATTCATTAAATTCTAGTTCTAAATACAGTCATAAAAACTATTATATTTATTACTTTTTTATGGAGTGTCCATTACTGGAACAGAAGGTGTCCATTACTGTGCCAGAGGGTGTCCATTACTGGGCTTTTGGTTAGATTGTTTGTATGACGGATAGTAACTAATCACCTATTATCGTTTGACGGAAAAAATAGTTAGGATATTCTTACTATGTATATATTTTTTGTAAGGTTAGTAAAAAATAAAACATTATACTATAAACATTATACTATAAACATTAACTATTTACTGTTGCATATTCATTTTTGTGCATAGTTAAAATCATTTTTACCAATCTATATGTAATGGGGAATATATATCATATTAACGCAAACGATGCGTCATTTAAAAAGGCGATTTCTTTAGAAAACTATCTCGTAAGTGGGAAAGTATGTATGAAGTGTCTAATCATTTTTATCAGATGTCATAAATCAATTATTTATTGCCTCATATACGGAAGAGCAAGATAGTTTTGGATATGGTTGGTTTCGACATTAAATTTTATTTATTACATAATACTCTATTGGGGTTGAAGAAAATATTTGTTGATATTGCCTTTTTTTTCTTTATGGATGATGCCTTGTCGAATTAAAAGGTCGGAGTTTAATAAAAATAGTAAATTTAATACTTTCTCAATTCATGAAAGAGATGTTCAAAAGGTGCTGTTAAAGAAATATTTAAACCATGAATGAAAATGTAATATGGTTCATGTATTAATCTAATATGCAAATACTAATATGTGTTTATTAAACATAATACAAAAGCAGTTTGTAGTTCTGTTGTTCTGTTCCTAAAAAAATAAATAAGGCAGTGTTTATTTTCATTTATGTAGTTATCTTCAAAGCAATATCTACAAAGCTTCTTCAAAGCAACCTTAAAAAATAAGTTAAAATTAAATAAAATGTAAACTAAAAAATGTCTTAAACTTTTTAATAACATATTCGTAGTACAATTTGCAAATCTTCCAATTAGCAAATGTTAAAAAAAAAAAAATAAAAACAGATATCGAAAATATTACTACTTTGCGACCTCCAAAACTTAATATTATTATTACTTTTCTTTTTATATAAAAAAACTATTCAAATCATTGGATAATAGGAATTTATCTTCTTTAAGAATTTGGAATGGTTGAGTAATTTTAAGAATAAACTATATATAAAGCACTTAATATTTGCTATAAGTGATAAAAATAAATTTTAAAGGAAAAAAAAAACCTCTTAATTTATTCACATTTGACATGTTTCATTGCTTCCAACGGCAACAATCTCAAGCATTAAAAGGATACAATATTTCCGCATATTTTTTTAACTAGTTTATCAATAAAAAAATTTTGCGAAAATATTGTATCATTTTAATTCTTGAAAATGTTGCCATCTGATGCAATGAAAGATGTCGAATGTGAATAAATAAAGGTATTTTTACACTTTCGAACAAAGTTGAAAAGTGTTTATGATTTCGGTTTGTCTGTCTGTCTGTCCACGTTCTAATTTTCGTATATATACTCCGGAAGATAAACATCCCTGAAATTTTTGGATGTGATTGATATTTACCATAGCACGTTCCCTATTTCAAATGAAGTTTTTAGCATGTCTAGCTTATTTACATAAACAATCAATACGGCCAATGATAAAGAATAGTTTCAAATGATTTTTAGTTATGTTACACGCTTTCAAACACAATAAAACTGATATGCATTTATAAAGTGCACTAAAATATGCATTGTGTTGAATATGCGGTGCAATAATAGTTGTTATTCATTTACAGGGCCACACAAAAGAATTCCGTTACATAATGATATAGGGGTGGAGGGAATTGTTTGTGGCGTATTTTAATTATGTTAAACTATTTCATGTATAATAAAATTGATGTACGTCGCTGAGGTTTACTATACCTTATTTCATGTATAATAAGAAGTGCATAACATTTACAGGGGATCACAAAAGATTCCAGATACTATATTGTATCCGAAGTATTGTACATTAGCGATGGCTGCTGAAAATCAATTTTTAATTATGATATGCGCTTTTATGTTTAACTATACGAATATTTATGCATACTATATGGCGTGTATGAATGCTATAATTCATATAAAGGGCTACACAAAACAATTCGTAAGGGCTATCGAGTATAAGCGCAAATTCCTTAAAGGTGGTTTTTAACTGAGTTATGCCCTTTTACTCTGAAGTACATTTAGTTTACGAAAAAATGTTTGTAGAATATAGATAAAATGATATACATGGTCACGCAAACAATTGTATACATGGCCGTCTATAAATTATAATTTCTGGAAATATGATTTCAGTAATGTTAAGAGTGTTTTAGTTTGAATTAAATTTTAGCTAAATAGCGGCGTGTAATGAGCGTTATACAAAAGTATTCGAGTATGTTTATATCTGTTATTATAAATTTCTGAAAGAGAAATTTCAACCTGTTATGCGTTTTCTTGCTAATCTAAATTTTCCCATTATATAATGTATATATCAACCTATAGATCAAATACAGGGCTGTTCAAAAGAATTGGAATACATATTTGTCTATGGACGGTCTCTGCTAAAATCAAGTTTTATGCGTTTTCTAAAATGTTTACTTATTTCTCTTATTTACATTATTTCCCCAAATAACGAAGTTTTGTTAAAGCAATCAAGAAGTGTTGGAAAGTGTTTCATGATCTGTGCGTTATGCATGATTTTTCTTTCTTGTTTGCCTATTTAAATTTGTTTTTTTCTATTTAGAAAATTTTAAGTACTAATTTTAAGAACTTACAAGAAATATCATTCATTTAAAAAGAAATTTTTGTTACTATAAACATTTTTCTAAAAAAGATTTCTGCTGCAGAATTAGAAAAGACTTATTAATTTATTTTCGATAAGCCTTATCAGAATTAATTTTACAAAATACTTTAGAAAAAGTTTATTTTAAATTAAGAAATTTCACCGAATCACTAGAGAAATATAATCTTGACAAGATCTTACTTACTTAAAATCCTAGTTCTACAAAACAAGTACTAAAAAATAACTACTGGTGAAAAATAAAATAAATCTTCACGCCGCATATGGCATTATTCAGGAGTTTAATTGTCAGAATTTATTTTTCAGACAGATTTTTGTCTGAATTTAATGCAAAAATAATTACATAATGCAAATATATTCTCTATTTGCAGTGTAAAAAGAGCAGAAAAATATTTTCACGGATATTTTGAAAAACTAAAGATAGTTTTGTGAATTTTAATATCATACATTTAAAATACACAAGAATACTATTTTACATTGTTCTGCGATAAATTGAGCGATTAAATTTTTTAAGTATGCATTTCAATATCTATTTAAATAATACTTTTTAGAAAATTTATTTATATATAACGTTTGAAAACGTCTACACTTGAAAGCAAAAATTTATGTTGGACTAGTTTTTTTCTCAGAGGTCTAGACCATTTATGCATTCGCGATAGTTGTAAACATGCCTTTCCGGATACAAAAGTAATAAATTAAAATATATACAATCATAAAATAAGTCATTCCAAAATAACAGATAATGCTAATTTTAAAGTTGAATGAATGGCTGTAGAATTGAGAGTAAATTAAACGGATATAATTACTGAAAGAGAAAACCCCTACCAAAGTAGTGGATGCCAACATAAACTTAGATGATATCTTAAGAGCATTGGGAATAACAGATAAGATTCCTAGTGGTCATAATTTTAAAGTGCCATATTATGACAGCAACATTACCCCCCCCCCCCCCACCCTCCTCTCCCAAGGCTGCTACAAGTTATTCAGACAGTCTTAAAATACTGTTTATTGAAACCAATATAGTGAAGGACGGCATAATTCTCTTCAATCTTCGAACTGATTCTTAATATGGAAAAATGCAACGTTTTTAAATCTGCAACAAACTTACATATGTAACTTTGGTAGCTCAATATTTTCCAAGACAACTTTTGTTGTGAAACGCAACTGTTGCTTAAAAGAACTCATTATCTGACAAATTTAAAAGTTATCTAATTGACATGAAGAACTATCACCTCGTAGGTTCCGCAGAACTTTATGGCGAATACTTTCCTACCAAAAATGGCAGTTCTTTTGCATTCTAGACACCAAATCTCTAAGGGCACGCAGGTTCAACTCACGGTAGACGAGAGCACCGGCCTGGTAGTGCTAAATGAGGCAAGAATCGACGCAATATCCACCGATAATAAATTTGAAACCTATTTTTATACCCAACTGATTCCCAGCATGCCCATATTAGCACACAACTACGGTAAAATCAACAAAACACAGATTCTGAGAGCCATAAAATCACTTGAGAAAATTAAAGTAAAACGATAAAAAGAGGTCGCTTTCATGCAAGCAGGATATCATCGGACAAAACACTCGCCCTCAAAAACTGCACTCACTTTATAAGAGATTTTTATCCCCCCCACCCCTTCCCAGAATCTGACAAGTAAAAGGATTTGGCCAAATGCATGACCAAATTACTTTTCTTTAATGCATAAAACGCAAATGGTGGGTCAATATATTTAAAACGTTTCCTCCGAAATAACTTTTAATTTCATTTAAATCTCGACCAACCACAACCATTGTCAGTCAACGACATGGCAAAAACTCTTTCGCAAAAACAATCTGTACGCGCAAATTTTTGCCACTGATAATTATCTAAGCAAAGGTTGCAGACTAAACAGTCAAACAAAAACTATTAACTAAAACATACAAAATGCAAGACTTGAAATTGAACACCTTAGCGAAATTTTTCTCAAGCGCACAATACTCATGTGCCTAAACTCCCCATATCATAAAAAAATCATACCCCAATATCCGCTTAAATGCCAAAATCCCTGTGCGCTACTTTTTCAAAAAAAAAATAAATAAATAAATAATAATAATAATAAATAAAATTCTGGAAAAACTGCTCAAAACAGAAACCTCTCTAACATTAATCAAAATCTACGTTGTAAAGTAGAACTCTTGCGCAATCGAGAAAACTACAAACTATGATATACCAAACTAGCAAAAATATTTTTAAAAAAGAGTTACACTGCGCATACTGCCGTAGACAAACGAACAACAGTTGTTCGATATGCAAATTTCAACATATAGAAAAAAATAATATATTTTAATTATTTTAAAATTTATTCTGTCATCAGAGGATAGTTCATGTTTTATAAACTAGAAATAAAACTAGAGAAATATCAATGAATTATATAAAAGGATCTCTTCTTCTGAAAGCCAAAGTCGTTAGAACATGCATCAAAATCTCCACCAAGAAAAAAAATAATTTAAACATTTTAACTTACAAAAAACTGCTTCCAACTAGTATTAGTTAAAACTAGACCACAGACTACAATAAACAAGTTATATCAATTAATGATTAGGAGATATAAAACAGAAATGCACAGCAAAATACGTACTCGATTAACCGCAGCGAGACTCGACCAACCTTAACTACTGTCGAAAAGTTCAAATCATAAATTCAAATTACAATATATGCGTAACTAGCTGTTACCCATGACTTAGTTCACGTAACAATTAAAGAATAATAAATATATCAATTAAGCAAAAAGGTTCGATAAATGAAAGCATATACTATTCACAAATTATCACATTTTATATTAAAAAAATATCTGCTGATCCAAATTTGCATATATATATATAAGTTATTGCTTTCTAAAAAAATATTCTTTAGTATTGTCATGTTACATACCAAACTCTTAATGGTAAAAATAACATCATAATTAGAAATATTTATTTCAAAAAATTGCAATGATTACCAATAATTAATCTATCTCAAAGATGATGGGAAAAAGAGTGAAAACTAATAAGATAACATAGGCAAATTAGTTTATAAATATTTATCTGTTCTTGAGATAATTTATTTTCTTATCATAGGAAAGTAATAGCTTTAATTGCAAAAACCTTAATGTTTTAAGCATTATGAAGTAATGATAATTATTTCTGATACATTTTTTTCTATTAATTCCCGATTCTTACGAAAGAAACTTTCTAAACTTGTATGAAAATACGCAGCATGCCCTTAATTAACTCGGCGTTTTTTTTCTTTTAAGCTTTTGAACTGATGCAGTACTTTGAATATGTATTTCAAAATAAAATGTAACGTATAATTGCTTTATAAATTGTTTTCAGTTCTATTACCAGTCATATGTACGATTACATAAATACACAAATGGGATTCAGTGCATTAACTACTATACCCTAAAGTCAATAATATTATTTATTATTTTTGTTATTTTAAGAATGCATTGTTATTTGAAAATATTATTATTATTATTATTATTTTGGAAATTGAAAGTACCCTCCATGTTCGTTCTTAGGGCATTTACACTGGCACAAGCTTCCTTGAAAATACTTATATTAGAATTAATTGATATTGTGTATGTATATTGCATTTATTAAAATTATGCATTATGACGTATTCCAATCAAACATTTTTATTTTACTTTTTTTAATAATTCAGATGATGACTGGTAGTATAAATTTTATTTCTTGTAAACTTAAACACCTTGTAGCCGTATTCCTGTTTCCGATAAAATTTTTAAAAAAATGCATTCCAGCAATACTAATTAATTGAAATACTAATAGAACGCTTTAGATAGAACGCTTTAGTTAAACTTTCCACAGATTGGGGATATTTTTATTTATTGTCATATTTAGTTTTTTTTTTAAAAAAAGCCAAACCGTAAATCTCCCCCTCCCGCAAATTTTCTCGGAATTTTATAAAGGCACTATACGAAAATTATTTTAAGATTTAGTTATATTAAATTATATAAATATGATATAATTTTGATCGCAGATTTCTATCTCTTTTTAATATTCCTGTCAAAACATATTTTCTAATTGAAAGGAAAAATTGGTATTGGTGCTATTTTAAAATTGGCAACAATAATTAAAAAGACTTTTCGAAATATGAAATAAATTTTTTGTATAATGAATCTGAAGCGTAATGAGTGTTTGAAATGGAACTTTTCGGCAATATTATTATTTGGGTATTTTAAATATGACGTAATTTCACCAAATAATGTTTTTAACACATGATCATTTAATTATTAGAATAACGTTTCCTTCCACTTTACAATTGTCACGTGTAAATATATTGTTTAATTGAAAGTAAATATTATACTTGCTCTGTTTCATTTTTCGCAACAATATGAAAAGCGACCTTTTCTAAATATCAAATAATCTGTGTGGAAAGAATGAAAATTTCGATAAAAAATTAAAAAGACAGTCAAAAAATCCGTCAAATAAACAAAAATAATTGCACATTACACACCGCCTGCTTGTCACATAGGTCTCTGCAAAATATGTTGAAATTGCTATGCATGGTTTTCATACGTATAAAACATTATCAGAACAATTTTGGCTGACTTTAGCCTAACAAAACTCTTACATAATTCTTCTATTAAAAAACTGTCTGCTTCAGCGTATTTATTGAACACTTCTATAAAAAAACCATCATTTTTCAGACTTTTATATGCAACAGTTTTCTTTATGTTAGCCTAGAAATACCTCCTCTCACAAAAAATTTCATTTACGGCAGAAGCGTAGACAACGGTATTATTTATTATTATTATTATTATTTTCTTTTTTTGTCGAATAGAAGCATTTAAAAAAATTTTCAATTTTATTTTGACGTATAATTTATAAGTATAAAGATGTTAGTTGAAAGGATATTAATAAAAATTCCTTTTTAGTCACTAGATCGGGGTGTACATATAAATATACTAAAAATATAATATACAAGCTAAAGTACCCGGTAATTCCAAAATTTAACATACAACATAAAAAATGTAAAAGAAAGCTGGAGAAGTCTTGTGCACATGAATCAAATGAAAGCGCAATATAAAAATATCTGGGAGCACGGCAGTGCATCCGCCAAGTTCGCACAAGCCGTAAGCTACCTTTTCCTGAACCATTTCGGCATACTTTTCACCTCGTCATAACGTCGTTTTAGGGAGAGATATAGAAATTTTTCTTTTATACACATGTTCGTATGGTCAAACTGAACTAAGGTTGCACGATTTCATATTTCTATATTTAGCAGTTTTCGAAATATTAAATTCCGAAAAAGCGATTTTTTGTCACTGACTCACTTCGCATCATCAAATAACTAAGGTACTTCTAAAAGTCGTAGAATCATGAAATTTCACAAGTAAGTCGGGTTTGTAGCACAATTAACCAGAAAAATCTGAAAACACAGAATTTCAGCCTCTAAACCCTTCAAACAGGGGGTGTTCATTTGGCCGTAAACAGTTCATTAACACATTCAATTGTGCCAATATTGGTCGCCAAAACTCGATTACAGAGTTTTGAAGGGGGTCACGTGATTTCAAGCAGAATAACATTTTATATATATGTTTTTCCAAAGATGTTTGTTAAATAGAAAAAATGAATATACCTAAAAATTTTAATGAGTATAGGTTATGATATATTTACGATATTAAAACAATAAAACATTCAACAAAATATAACCGCAATTCGGTACATTTCCGATATAGTAGCCTTAACGAGAAAAAGAAATTTGATAATAACGTATTTTCTGACAACCTATTTACTGTGTCATATACACAAGCAATTTTTTCCATATGTATACAATTTATTTAATGTAAGGAACCTGTTAATTTATTTTTATATACCAACATTGTTTATATCATTTGGCAACATATCTCAGTTTCTGAAGTCCAAATTGCGCCAAGATTTTTAAAAAATGTCAAGGTCCCTATAGTGGAAAAATATCCTAATTCCATATGAAAGTTTAAAAATCTCCTTTTAATTAAATGAAATGTGTAACTGTTAAACTGTCTTTAACGATGTGCGACAGATGCGGCATCCGAAGTCCGCTGCTAATGTTATTATATTGTATTATTAGCCTACTTACTGTTAATTTATTGTTAATTTTAAATACGTAAAAGAAAGATTATATTTATAGATAAGATATGTTGGTCGCCAAAACCCGATTACAGAAAATTAGCCTGAGTTATAAAGTTGTTACATGATTTCAAGCTGAATGAATTTTTATATGCTTTTACAAAAATCTTAATAAGGCAAATCTTTCAGTTTATCTGTCCATCTTTCTATCTTTTACTTCCTTAAAAATTTTTTTATTAAAGACCGGGAGGCGTCTGCACAGATCATCACCTCATCGAGTTGACGGCTGAAATTTTAGGATTAGTTAAATATCGATTAGAGTATTGAAATGTAACTGGTCTGTCAAGTCATATCTTTGTAGAAACCACCTACAGGCCAGATTTTACGGGTTAATTGGTGAATTTTCCATTGTGTTTTCCTGCACCCATTTCTCCATTTTTCCAAACTTTTGGGTGCAGAAAAATACAATAGTAAACCTATCAGTTAACCACTAAAATTAGGTCTTTAGGTGGTTTCTACCAAGATATGACTTAACAGACCAGTTGCATTTAAATATGCTAATCTAGTTTTAACTAATCCTAAAATTTCAGCTGTAAACTCGATGAGGGGATGGTGTGTACAGACGCCTCCCGGTCTATTATAAATGTCGGAATTCTAATCTCAATAGCACTCTGCTCAATCTGGCAATTATCCCTACTATTTATGGAACACTATTCCCTTAAGTCTTTAAGTGCGTTTTTGTGATGATAATGAACTTTATGCATATGCATCATAGATATTATACATATGCATATAATACGTAATATATTTGCATCATGCATATTATAGGTATGTGTATAATACATAATATATAGGCATCATTATGACGTCAGAATAAACAAAACATTTTTTGTCGCCAAATTTGAGAATTGACATGATATATTACCAAATTTGGCGAAACTTTGCTAAATGTCGCCAAGCTTGGCGAATATTTGACGCGAGTGGCTATTTTTCAATGAGTTAATTATTAATGCGAGCCATCTATTTTTATTTTTCCGCATATCATCTGAATAGTTAAATGATATAACGTACTAATATTTCCAAAGTGCTAATAGTTTCGTCACTGTCCAAAACATCTGCCATTGTTATTATATTATACTCTTATTATACTTACTGTGACTATGTTGTTAATCTTTACACCACTAAAACTTCTGTATTATATAAAAAGAATTTACGGAAACTATTAAAGCATTGAAACTGCCAGTTCTCCTTATGATTATTATAATTCTATAATATGTAACCTGTTAATCGATATGTACGTTAGAATGAATCTTCTATAATCGAGTTCCTCGCATTTTAGTTTTCGGGTTTCGAATAAAATTAGCTAAAATCTTAAAACCATGTCACATTGATTAATTCTTCAACACGATCAGATGAGAAGATCATATGATAGATTTTCAAATGGATCATGGCAGTGAGCCGGTAGACCTTCTATTCTTCCGTAATCGAGTCTATTGAAAAGGTTAACGTGAAACAAAATTATATTAGCATCAATATGGTTTAATGCAAATGCAGATATTGTCAAAGGATTTCATAAGAACCATTTCACTTGTACCCAGTCTTATCAGTTAAAATACAACAATTGGCAGTGAGTCCAATTAGAAAAGATTACTTAATAGGATTAAAAATTTCCGCATTAGAGAACGAATCGTAACTGCTAAGGAAACATGCATAAGTGAGTTAAGAGATATTTGTCACGAAAGATGAAATACTTAACAATACAAAATATATGATGTGCTTCTATGATCGTAAAGAGTTCTTGATTTCTCTATCAAAAGCTTCCGACTTGGCGAAAGAATGGCAAAGTAAATTAAATTATAGATAACAGTAACATGATGCAACGTTTAACATGGAATTATTACGGTAAATACTGCTTGCCAGAGTCGCCTAGTACTGTAATATAAAAAGAAATAAAGTATAAATTTGTAAAGCTCAATAAGATAAATTTAGGTATTTTTATGTTAGCCGGGCGCAAGTGGCAAATCGCCAAATACTGTTCCCAACTCCATTGTTCATATTGCATTCATTTCATTTAAAGATATATACTTTTCAATCATCTCATTTAAAATAGATGCATTTCCCTCATTTTATTTAATAGAATATTTAACATAGAAATAAATAAATAAGAAATAATAACATAAACCAAAATATTTTATTTGAAAATCAAAGCATTGTTTCTAATTTACACATGTGAAAAATGAAATCTGCTATTGGCGAAAAAACAAAAGGCTAATGAGGAGATTTGCTCCCGACTAACATAAAAGTACCGAAATTTAAATTTTTTCATATTAATAAAGTTTAGAATAACAAACTTGAAAAAACATACAAAAAGTAATGATATCCCAACAAAAAGTTTTCGGTTAAAAAAAAAGCGCCAAGTTCTCCTTAATGTTTTGGCCAGAAAAAGTAGTGATATCTGAAGTTCGCACAAGTTAAAAGCCAAACATCCCAAATCTTTCATTGAAAATGGCTTCCTGCGACTTGGCCGTTAATGCTTTCGAGAGAGTTTTTAAAATTTTAAAATATGTAGAAATGAGCTACATGACAACTACATTTTTTGATTATTTTAGGCATTTTGCGGCATAGAGTACAGAAATAAAATACACATTTGAAAAAAGCATTTAAACAACTTCAGTCTATTTAAATGCTTATAAGTTAAAAATAACAAAATACTTGTATTCAGGAGATAATATCCCTAATTGCTAAAACATAATTAGTATAAGCTTTTAACAGTTTATAAATCGAATACCTCTTCATGTATGCAAACAAACTATAATAAATGGTCAAACGAAAAAATCTCTTTCGTCAATACACAAGTTTTCAACATTATACAATAAAATATAATGTAACATATTGTGAGATTTGAAGTAAGTAAGTTTTGTTTTATTTCTTGGGTTTTACGTTAATGACTTTAGCTTTAGACCGTACAAAATGGCAATTAAACCACAAGTGGACTAAATTATCTGTAATCAAAACTAATGCTTGCTGAAACTGAATGGTAGTTATCAGAAACCTTTAACTTATCATGTCTTTACAGGGTTCGTACGGGTGCTTGAATTTCCCGATTAAGAAATTCTTCGGTACCAGTATTCTTTATGGAAAATCTCTCCTGAAATAAGGCGACATTTCATCCGTTTAAACTAGATTTATTTTTCTATAATAAAATTCTGATATTTGGTCTTGAAAATAACGGTACCCGTAGGAATCCTGCTTTATGTTAATTTGCCTCTTTCCATTCTAATATTACTTTTAATATTTAAATAATTCATAAATGCGTAATTTCCAATCATTAATTTTGAAATGATGTAGAAGGCATTAACGGCCAAGTCGCAGGAAGCCATTTTCAATGAAAGATTTGGGATGTTTGGCTTTTAACTTGTGCGAACTTCAGATATCACTACTTTTTTCTGGCCAAAACATTAAGGAGAACTTGGCGCTTTTTTTTTTAACCGAAAACTTTTTGTTGGGATATAGGTTTATTTTACAGACGCAAAATAATACAGCTATAAATGAACTTATTTCCGTTCATCATTGGAGCAATAAGGTTACGCCAATATTTCCATAATCGATTTTTTATCATGCTTCAATACATTTTTTGACACTTATTATGACGTTATTTTCACCACGTCCTTTATATTTCCAATATGACGTAATATTCCATTTTTTTCGTCAAATTAATTAAACAATTATATTTTTTCACATGGAAATCATACAATAGAAAAAGTGTGAGGTAACATTTTTTTTTTCCGTCAAACTATTTATTTTATTTTATTTTTTCGCGTGGAAATCTTGCCGTAGAAAATTTAATATGTAATGCTCCCTTTTTTAAGTTCGTCTAACCATTTATTTCATTTTTTTACGTGGAAATCTTGCAATAGATGAATAATTGTTGTGGTAATAATTTTATAGTGGATTTCTAATTGTTTGTAACTGCTATAACGAAAAATGTTTAAATTTGATTGAAAATTGCTGTTAAATTTATGTTTTTTTTATTAATTAAAAATTAACTATAAGTTATTTCGATTCCGGATTACTTTAGTTGGTTCGGCCGTCATTTAATACACATGTACGTAAGATGTCGCAATTCTGGCTTCAAACTGTGGATTTGTCTAGAATTACAGACAGACAGACAAATTTTCATTTCTATATATTAGGTAAACAGGATTAACAAATACAATTTTCGTTTTAACACAGAGATACCTTTTATTGTGATTAAAAAAATGACATTTATATCGTGTTAACGTACACATGTAGAACCCTTTTACTAAAAGATTTCATTGTTTTTTTACTTCTAGAAACGTATTTTTAAAATATAAAAAATGCGTAGTTAAATTACGTTTATGTCATTGATCCATTCTTTTTTTATTTCAATAATTATATCTTGGTAAATTATTATTTCAATACAAATCTATTTCGAACCCTTCATTAATTTTCTATAAATCGTAAACACTGGATTGATGTAATTGAAAATAATTTTAAATGATAATTATTTTTGAACAGACAAAAGTTTGTTCTTATACAATAACAGGATAAAAGTTACCAATTATTTTGTTAAAAAAATAAATGTTTGTACAGTACGCAGTGTATCTAATCGGGTCTCTAATCCGATGACTTATAGGAGGTGATGATACTATGACTGGAATAGATTTCGTCACAATTGATACAATTGACTAAAAACTATACAAATAAAATGCAATGCAGTAACTAATCTTGCAAATAAAAGTTTTTTTAGTTAATATAATAATTAACTCATTGGTGCTTTTAAAATACAATGATATTTTACGGAGGTTGATAAAGTGATTTTTACAAATATGTGAATCGAGAGATCGTGGGTTTAACCAAGACTTACAAGGAAGGTCTCCATATGGGCATACTCAGAAAAATCTGAGAAAATTGTGTTGAAAAAAATGTTCTTCTCATATGGATATATATGTTTCTAAAAAAATTTTGGGGGAACCCCGATACAGCGTCCTTAAAAAAAAAAAACGAAATTTTCGTTTATTTGGCAATTTATCACCGGTTGGCAATGAAAAAAAAATACGCTTTTATGTAGCAATTTTTTTTTATGTTGAATTTGTTCATATAAGTTTGATTTAAATAACTTTAGTTTTGTCATTTTTTATTTGTTTAACTATAGTTTGTCATATATATTTATACGTATTTATGATAAAATTTAAATATCATATTTTACGATTTAAAACAAAATTTAAATTGATTTAAATTATTTAAAGCTCAAAAATAAGGCAGATAGAACACTGTCGATTTGATTTTGTTGCTATGGAAACGACTTCTTCTTCGATATGGAGATGTATTATGACAATCAAATGTCAGCTGACTATAACTTCAAATAAATATTTGTAACTTGCAAAGCATAGAAAATATTTTTATATTGACAAAATTAAATAACTACAGCAACAAGCAACATATATATGTAATATAAAAAATATATAATAACCTCTTTCATTGATTAAGTTTAAATTAATTAAAAACCGCGCATTCTAAAAAACAATTAATAAACAATTTTCAGACGCATTAAAATCGTTTGCTTTTGGCGAGGAAAAATCCTGCTCGCCAAATCACGTGTTACTTCCATATTTTCGCGCCAAATACTCGAAAATATTTTACTTTTTTACGGACTTTCTACTGAAATTCCGCCGTTAAATTTGACTGATCCCTTATTACATACATGAGTAGTTTCAGTAGCATTTTTTCAACATATTCTGAGTATGCCCTGTAAGGAGACCGTCCTTGTTAGTTAGTAACTGACTAACACTTGTCCCTGCACTTAAAGGCGGCCAGTGCTGGAAAGACGACGACGACGTGAAAACAGCGGTGATGCAGGAGCACGACAGGCCTCAGATTGATGAGAAACAAAAGTTAGTCGTACGATCGGATAACCGCCTTAAATATAGGCATACATTTTTGAAATTACTAAATACTCGTACTTTAAATATTTTTGCTCTCATTCCTTAATAACATGATAAAAGTTAACAAATATTTACAATTTTGAACTATCTAGGATTGGTCTACATTGGATATTGGGATATCTACATTGGTCTACTGAAATTCAAATTGTGTCGATTTGTCAAAAAATTATTTTTCTTGAAATTTATATATAATCAAGTATTAAAATTTATATGTAATTGAAAATTGAAGGGTTATTTTCCGGTAATTGCATATTTTTATTTTCATGAATTTCAACAATTTTTGAAATACTTCATTTAACTATACTCATTAAAATCTTCGTAGAATTAAATTGTATTAAAAAAAATTAACTGCCGTTTAACTAAGCAGATTTGTTATATTCATTTCAAAATATGTGGTAGACTTACGAAAGAAATATGGTCGAGGAAATGTAGCAAATATCCAGTAAAATATGAATATTATGTTACTACTTTACAAAAGATTTTTCTCCCATAGATCATAATATAACAGAATTATTTTGAGTTAATGAATCATTAACGACACATACTTCTTTTTGAGCATCAAACACGCCTCATAACATAAATAAATTTCATTGAGATCTGATAATATTTACGCCAATTAAAGCAAGACCAGACCGACAGAAAGAGAGCTACATAGACAGACAAACAAACGGTCAGTGAATTCAAAGTCATATATATTTTTCAAGTTCGTTGCAAAGTAATAAACTGGGTCTTAATTCTGAAAATGGTAAAATATGTTACAAATTCTATATGGATACAGCCTCTAAGTCTGATTTTTTTTTATGGACTGACAGAAGACATAATTCCCAAACGAATGTATACTTTCGTTTTACACTAAAATATTTTGCCGTTAAAAATATGATGTACTGTCTCTTTCACACTCTCTGTTTTTTCCTTGTCAAGACTGAATACATCCGAAAGTTAAATTTATTAGAATTGTAAGACTCTATATAATTGCAATTTCAATTATCTATACTAATCTATACTAATATTATAAAGAGGTAAAATTGTTTATTTGTAGGGGGTAAGCTCTGAAACTACCGAATCGATTTCAAAAGTAATGGTATCAAAATGATGGTGTTAGTCCAACTTAGAACATAGGCTATATCTTATGTCCGTGCTATTGGCCAAAAGGGGGTGCAGGAGCAAAAAAACGTTCTAAAAATGCGATTTTTGTGTTACTGAAGGGCCTAGAAACGTGAAATTTGGAATGGTAGTTACTTATAAGATACTAATGATCTCTAAGGACATTTCTTTAAAAAATCGAAATTAAAAAGGGATGAAAATGCGCGAAAATCGTTTTAAAAAACGTTCTAAATCGCGATTTTTATGCAATTTCAGGAAGTACCAAACCGATTTCAAAAATAATGGTGTCAAAATGATGGTGACAACCCTTGATCCAACATAGGCTATATTTTATGTCGATGCCACTACTCCTAAAGGAAGTGCACGAGCAAAAAAACGTTCGAAATTGCGATTTTTGTGTTACTGAAGGACCGAGTTACATGGAATTTGGGATGGTAGTTACTTATTAGATATCAATTATCTCTAAGAACATTTCTTAAAAAATTCGAAATTAAAGAGGGCTGAAAATGCGCGAAAAGCGTTCTTAATGGCGATTTTTACGCAATCTCAAGAAGTACCAAACCAATTTAAAAAATAATGGTGTCAAAATGATGGTGACAACACTTGCCTTATATAGGCTACATTTTATGCCGGTGCCACTACCACTAAACGGGGTGCAGGAGCAAGAAAACGTTCGAAATTGCGATTTTTGTGTTACTGAAGGGCGCAGATACATGGAATTTGGCATGGTAGTTCTTATTAGATATAAATGATCTCTAAGAACATTTCTTAAAAAATTCGAAATTTAAAAGGGGTGAAAATGCGCAAAAAGCGTTCTAAAAAATGTTCTAAATGGCGATTTTGACGCAATATCAAGAAGTACCAAACCGATTTCAAAGATAATGGTGTCAAAATGATGGTGACAACACTTGCTTCAGCATAGGCTACATATTATGTCGGTGCCATTACCTCCAAAGGAGTTGCAGGAGCAAAAAAACATTCGAAGTTGCGATTTTTGTGTTACTGAAGGGCCTAGAGACATAACATTTGAAACGGTAGATACTTATAAGAATAAATGATCTCTAAGAACATTTCTTAAAAAATTCGAAATTTAAAAGGGGTAAAAATGCACGAAAAGAGTTCTAAAAATGTTCTAAATGGAAATTTCTACGCAATCTCAGAAAGTACCCAACCTATTTCAAAAGTAATAGTTGGAAATCGATGATGAAAGCCCTTGCTCCAACATAGGCTCTATTTCATGTCGGTGTCACTACCACCTAGGGGTTGCAGAAGCAAAAAATTCTATATTGCGATTTTTGTGTTACTGAAGGGCCTAGAATCCTAATATTAGGCAAGGCAGTTATTTATAAGATACAAATGATCGCTAATTTCCTAAGAAATCGAAATTTAAAAGGGTTGAAAATGAGCGAAAGGCGTTCTAAATTGCCACTTCTACGCAATCTCAGGAAGTACCGAACTGATTTAAAAAATAATGGTGTGAAAACGATGGTGAAAGCCCTCGCTCCAACGTAGGCTGTATTTCATGTCGGTGCGACTACCCCAAAGGGGGTGAAAGAGAAAAAACGATCTAAAATGCGTTTTTTTGTAATACTGCAGGGGCTAGAAACTTGAAACTAGGTATGGTAATTACTTATAAGATATAAATGATTACTAAGAATATTTCCTAAATAATTCGAAATTTAGATGGGGTGAAAATAGACGAAAAACGGTCTAAAGTACGTTCTAAATTCAGAAAGTACTCATCCTATTTCAAAAGTAATTAAGGTGTAAATGGTACGGTGAAAAAGGACGAAAAACGTTCTAAAAAACGTTCTAAATTGCGATTTGTACGCAATGTCAGAAAGTACCCAACCGATTTTAAATGTAATAGTTGGAAATTGATGGTGACAGCCCTTGCTCCAATATAGGATCTATTTCATGTCGGCGTCACTACCACCTTGTAGTCCTTTTAAAAAGGCGTTCTAAATTGTGATTTTTGTGATACTGAATGGGCTAGCAACTTAAACTTTTGCATGATAATTACTTATGAGATGTAAATACTCTGTGAGAAGAGCTCCTTAAAAATTGGAAATTTAAAAAGGGTGAAAATGAACCGAAAGCGTTTTAAAAACTTTCTAAATAGCAATTTCTACGCAATTTCAAGAAATATAAACCGATTTCAGAAGTAATGGTTTCAAATTGATGGTGACAGTCCCCGCTCCAACATAGCCTATATCTTACGTTGTTGTCACTACTACCTGGTGGTTACAGGAGCAAAAAATCTTCTAACTTGCGTTTTTTGAGTTACTGAGGGGGTCTAACATTTTAAATTTGGAATGGTAATTAGTTCAAAGATACAAATACTTTCTAAGAATTGTCGAAAGAAAATTACAAATTTAAAAGGATGAAGTGAGCAAAAGGCGTTCTATTATAAACGTTCTAAATTACGATTTTTATGCAATCGTATGAAATACGAAACCGATTTCAAACATAATGGTTGTAAATTGATGGTGATAGAACCTGTTCAAACATAAGCTATATTTTATGCCGAGGATTGCAGGAGCAAAAAACTTTCTAATATGCGATTTATGCGGTACTGAAGAGGCTAGAATCTTTAAATATAGCACGGTAGTTACTTATAAAATATAAATGTCCTCTAAAAACAGTCGAAAATAAATTCGAAATTAAAAAGTGTTGAAGCGAAGGGAAGGAGCGAAAAGCATTCTAAAAGAGTCCTAAATTACGATTTCTATGAAATCTCAGGAAATAATAAACCGATTACAGAAATTATTGGTTGCGAATCAAGAGTGATAGTCCCTGATCCTATACGGGCTGTATTTTATGCCGGTGACACCACCACCTGGTTGGCAGGAACAAAAAGAAAGCCTTTAAAAACATCTAAATTCCGTTTTCTATAGAACATTAGGAAATACCAACCGATTTTAAGGTTAATGTTGACAAATTAATGGTGACAGTCTCTGTTCAACATTTTTCGAGACATTCTATTTCAACTCTGTTTCGACATTTTATGTTGGTGCCACTAATACCATAGAGGTGGTAAACTGTTAAACAAGAAGCTTGGGATTTAACATGGGGGTTAATTTTAAGATGTAAATGTGTTGAGATGGTTTCTAAAAAATTCAAAACTTCAAATGAATACTGAAATGAGCGTAAAAGTCTCAAAATACTCTCTAAATTATCATTTAATTGGAATTAGTTTTAGTTCTTCTTATTAATTAAAATCTCATTTCTGTATATTGCACTTTTATAATGATGTTTAGTCAAACTGTGGATAATTTGTAATTTTTGACTTATTCCAAAAAGTGTTCTTCTAATAAAAAATAGTCATGAAAATATCACTTGGCATATTTCAAATATTACGCGAGCAAAGCCGCGGGGTTTGCTGGTATGATTATATAATGATTATAGTTTTTGTTTTCATAAACTTAATTATATTTATTATTTCTAATACAATGTAGGCACAATTGAGGTCTAATATGATGCGCTCAATATATAGAACAATAGATGTATTAATACGCACATGGAAGTACATATTACAGACAAACCTCAGCCAATTTAACTTTTTTATTACCATATGCTTTTACGAGCACCGAATTCATTAAGGATTAAATATCTTTATATAGGAAGATTTAACTCCATAGATGTTTGTTGTGCTGTATTTTATGATTAACAAGGATGGTGTCCCTGTCCATACGGGCATACTCCGAAAATTCTAAAAAAAATATATATAAAATTTTCTACTCATGAGGACAAATATGTTCATAAAAAACAAAAACAAAAAATTCGGCGGAAACTCGATAGAGCGCCCGTAAACAAATTACTGGAATGCTCTGTGCACACTGATTAATTAATAATAAAAGTTACTAAGATGAATATTTAACTCCAGCATACAGAGAAAATTAGAAATTGGGAATCTGTTAGGTATATATGCCACGATATGCTCGTATAGTAAAAAGCACCATGATTCTGAGTTCCTGTGATGAAATTTAAAATTAATATATTATTGTATCAATTAAAATTGCATAATTGAAATTTATTTGTGCTGTGTGATTTCGAAGCACAAGAACTTTATGAATCACACAGCGATTATAGAGGACCTGAAGAAATTACGTTTTAATTTATAATTCGGTCATGATTTACAACCTACCCTGTGAAAAAATCACCAATTTCCAAAATAATAGTTAATTAATCAGATGCAAAGGATAAAGAGAATAAATTAAAATTTAATATAAATAAAAGTTTATTTACATATTACAAAAATTGAAAAATTGAAAAGATCCTGAATACATCAGGTTAAATGAATGTCTCAAAGATTTACAATTAAAATTAAGGATAAAATTTGAGTACATGATACTTGAATAAATGATGATAAGAAACGTTCTATTTTCACTCCCTCATTAAGTTGCGTAAATTGCAATTTTATCAGTTTTTAATGGAACTGCTAAAAATAATATTTTAATACCTCGTTGATGACTGAGCTCTGGTTCCTCTCATTGATATATCCTGGGGCATCCATACGGCATCTATCCATCCATCAAGACGAGTACTTTTAAAGAGGCATTGATCCATGATCTCTAAGTCACATCAACGTGAGAGGCCAATTATCATGGCTCAAAATTCAAGGAGTTAAAAATTTTGGAAGTAATTTTCCTAACGATAGAATCGTTAAAACGTGCATCATCTAAAAAGATGCTATTATCTGTAGAACTTATTAACTCCACTGCAGAGAGAGAGAGAGATTTTTTTTCTGAAAGGACAGGGTGAAATGTCTCTGTATCTTTTAAGCAATAGGGAAATACCTTCTTTTTTCTCTACTGGATGTGTGTTCAGCATATGAGTGTGTATATCCAACCACATGATTATGATGCACGCATAATATCATCAATATTTGCATAGCTGCTCCTCCCCATGAACTGTAGACCTGAGTCTGTCTCTCGAATATTTATTGCTATGCCTTGTCGTCTCCTTTAAGATTTGAATCCATTTTAGGTGAAAGATGTATTTTTAAAAAGTCACCATAAAGTTTTAATAATTTTATAATCCAATTTTTGCTTGATTAAGCCACAGGCATGTCTAACGATGGGAATTGTAATAAAACAATCCACCACCAATAATGAAAATTTCGATATTTGGCGATATATTACCGGCTGAGGATGGAATAAAATTTCAAAAAAAATATATATATATTTTTTTTAATGTCAAACACATTTAAGATAACAATATTTCATCTTGAAATTGTTTAAATAAATTTAATGTAAATAACGTTAGTCTTGTCAGTTTTACTTTGATTTAACTATAGTTTTGCCATATATATGCATTTATAATGAAAGTTATCGATCAAATTTTATGCATTAAAACAAAATTTAAATTAATTAAAAATGTTTAAATCTCCAAATCGAGGCCAATGGAGAACACTCGATTCAAATTTGTTTCTATGAAAACAACGACTTTTTTGATATTGAAATGAATAACTGCAGCATTCTTCATCTTTCCTTGATTTTGGAATACGTTTAAATATATGAAAATACGTTTTAAATGTAAAATTGTATTTAAAGTAATAAAATAAAATAACAAGCAACTTCAATATGTAATGCAAAAAAATGTATTTATTAAAATCTCTCGTTGTTTTAATTTACATTCTTCAAATATTATTTACACGCATTCTAAAAGTCAATTAACAAGCAATTTCCAGGTGCTTTAAAATCGTTTGCTTCCGTCGGGGAAAAGTACTGCTCGCCAAATCGCGTGAAGATTTCGTCTTTTCGTGCCAAATACTCCAAAGTATTTTATTTTTTCACAGACTTCTACTGTAATTCCGCCGCTAAATTTGACTGATCCTTTATTACATACATAAGTAGTTTAATTAGTATTTTTAGTGCTCTGTATTTAAAAGTGAAAACGGAACCATTATAAGATCACTCGTGAGTCTGTCTGTCCGTCTGTCACAGCCATTTTACTCGTAAACTATGGACCATGGAAAGTTCAAATTGGGGGAAGCGATAAAGACTATTGGCCCACATATTTACAGATTTTTAAACATTCACAAATATATTTAGGAAAAATGTAGAGGTGCTAATTATGTAACTTGAAAAAAAAATATTTTCTTTGTATATGGTGTGGAGTATCGCGTGAAAACTTTCTTAACGCTGAACTCAAAAATATATTTCTTTTAATTTTAGCCTCTATATTTTCAGAGATATAGCCGAAAACGTAGTGTAAATATATGTTCCCCCATCTATTTCCGAATCTACTGAAACTAAAATTATGAAAAAAAATAGAGGTAGTAGACCTTAAATTAAACCTTGCTGGAAAAATATAGCGGTTACCCTAGGTCACACAGTTTTTGAGAAAAGAGCATTTTTCCTTTAAACACAAATTTCGATTTTCGGTCATTCAGCAAAGGTGTTGAGGAGAGCTGGAGGTACTTATTGTAGCAGAAATATAATAGCATTGTTGATAATTATTTTCGAACAAAATCGTCGGTAATTATCTGAGATATTAACACTTAAAGACACGGAAGATTTGGACATACATAATGACAGGGAAGTTGTACTCAATGTACCATTGGCTTTTAAAGCCTAGATAACAACTTTTAAAGATATATTCCTGTAATACAATGCCCAGTAGCAGTATAAAAGTAATAAACGTCAAATTATTGAAAACTGACTAATTTAATTAGAATTAATCACATTAATACTATGGAATTCGCGAATAGTTTTCACTGAGTTGATCTCTCAATACGCCTCCCAGGTCTTTAAAATTTAATTAAAAACGTACCTGGAAAAACGCGGCACGGACCAAGGTGGCGTTGCAGATTTACGACCTACTGAAATGCGCTTAGCACAATTCCACCACTAAATTTTGAACAAGGGTTTTGTTTTAGCTACACTCTAAACATAAAAGAATATTACTACGCTGAATTTAATTTTATGAAATTCCAAATGAAGTTGAAATATGCACTATTTTTATTGCCAGTACCCGACTAAGTTCATCATAAACAGATTGGAATAAGATTAAAAAAAGAGTTATGCGGAATAGCAATATTTGATATTTATTTATGCTTCATATCTGCTTCAAATTTTTTGGTACACCCATTCATACTTTTCACGTATATACAGCTATACCCAACCCTACGTTGTATAGTTTTTTTTTTTTTTTTTTTTTTTTTTTTTTTTTTTTTTTTTTTTTTACAAAATCTTATTATTCTTTTAGCAAAGATTTTTTTAAATATTACAGTTAATAATTCATATATTTATTTTACGGAACACTCTGAGAGCGAGTAACACTCGCGCTTGAACGTTTATTTTTTTTTCTTCAAAATATTATGAGTGTGCCCGGTAAGGAGACATTCCTTGTAAGTATGTATTTTAAATCTTCTGTGATAAAAAATTAATTTGCACAGAAGTAAAACATTTATTTACACTGTTATTTAATATCTATATATGTTTTATTTTTCTCATACATTGATCTTAAATGCTTATAAATGAACAATTTTTTCACTTTATATAAAATAGAATCTTTTAAAATAAATTAAAAAGCCTATTGCTACGTAAATGAATATTATCAGCGCTTTCAGATGCAGCATACGAATAACATCTATTTTGGCAGACTAAATTATTTGCTGCAAAACAAATATGACTAGTTTGTGCAAATGTATTGTTTCAGTGTTTTGCATATAATCTTTAACCCTAATCAAAAATTGAAATATCACGAATGAGTATTTTTTTAATCATTTTGAAAACGGTGGTTTTAGTATCAATAAAAATATACATGTATTACAAGTACCATTTTATTTCATTACCATACTATCAGGTCGTTCAGAACGAAATTGGTAGAAAAAAAGGCAACGTTATTTGATAGCTTGCTAATATAAGGAATTATTTTATCCAAAATTAAGGGATTGTTTTATCCAATTTTCAATAATATTTAATAGGGATTCTGAGCTTTGTCAGACTTGTTAATGTTTCGCGCGGTCTGCGATGCCGTAATGCCACGTAAGAACTCGTAGGTAGTGCAAATTTCAGACCGTTCCACTTTTTTTTCACCATTTTTTAAAAATGTTTTTAATATATTTCATATTTTACAATGACTACTTTAAACATGCATGATATGTAACTTAAAAAAATAAAGCGGTAAAATATTGAGCCAATGTGAAATAATAAGCTGTTAAAGTTGGCAATATTATAAGCTGGAAAATTCCTCCTTGACATCCTAATATTTATGAATATCTTGATAAAAAAATAGTTCTTCAGAAATAGAAATAACAATGCATTTTGCATACTAAAGAAAATCGTTTATTTATTTTACTTTCTTGATTTAGTCGTCCTTATGCTAAATAAAATTGTAATTTTATCTAAAGATTATATCTATCAATTTTTTTTCATGTTACTAATAACTCTGCGAAATATTTAAAAAAAATACTTTGATTAAAAAATATTTTCTTTTTAAATGTTTAAAAAAGTTTTTCTGCTTAAGTATTTTTTAAAAAATATTTTTTTTTTTTACGTTCAGGATATCAAAGGGCATTAACGTGCATACAAACAAGCATATTTTTTCAGAATATTTAGTAAAGCATATACCTTTCTCTTTCCGTCAATTACACTGTAAAAAAAAATCTGTAAAGTTACTAAAGTTTTTCTAGGAAACTGGGATTCCAAGAAATTTTTATGTAACGGCAACAAGAAAAAATCCTGTAACAGCGTCTGTTACAGGAATTTTTCTTGTTGCCGTTACATAAATATTTCTTGGAATCCCAGTTTCCTAGAAAAACTTTAGTAACTTTACAGATTTTTTTTTACAGTGTAGTATGAGAAAACATGACCGCTTCTTAACATAAAAAATATCATTAAGTAGTGAAAGAAAAGTTTCATCAATTTAGCTCAAGTTAGGTAAATGTCATAGATGAAAATGTTATCGTATGATAGATATTTTTGTGACCCAAATTGAAAAAAGATACTGTCAAGAAACATTTATAAAATTAGAAATATATTCTCATATAATTCATTTCTTAAACGCTTTATTAATATTTAATGGTATGTAAATGTTTACAAATATAACTAAAGTTTATAGAAAATAATCATTTAATGGCCACATTTATGATTCATAAATTACGTTGTGAGATATTCCCAAAAATAAATGTTATAAGTACAAAATAAATATCTAGAAGGCATATCATAAATTTTCTTTAACGATAATCTACTGTCACTTTTATTGATGCGAAGATAAATATTTTAAAAGTGCTCCCCTCGGAGAGATAATGTTTATTTCAATAACCATTTAAAAAAAAAAAAAAAAGAAAGAAATACATTTTCTTTCTTATTATACTAAAATTAGCATGTACTTTCTTTTGAGGTTTTCTTACTTTAAACATTTTAAATATGTAAAAAGTAAATTAGAGTAACTGCTCTAAATGGTTAAACATATGAACTGTAACAGAAATTAAATTTATCGCTTTCTTTTTATAATAAAAAATGAAACAAAGTTTTATAAATTCTTTGAATAATGTGAAGTTCAAGTCATACAGAAAGAAATGTACACAACAATTTCAATTAACCCTTTATGTAATGAATTATGAATTTATGAAATTTTTATCTTCAAAAGCATTTTTTGTGATTTTTTGAAACTACATTAGATGATTTACATAATCATTGAATAAACTCTAGAAGGATTTTAGAAGGATTCAGGGATTTCTATTGATTAATAAAATTTAAATTTATAGCGATGTTGTGCACTATTTATAGCCCCACTGAAATCTTTTATTTTAAATATTTTTCTTAATATTTTGTAGAATTAGGAAAACACAAATATAATATTCCAACAATTGAAATATAGAAATACTTCTGAATTGAAAAATTCACTCTCCCTACACCAACGCCAAGAAAGCTTAAAAGATGCAAAGGCAAAAGAAATTATCCTTTTAAAAATATTTTTGTTTTGTGTAAACAATAATGCTTTTGGAACAAGATAAAGTATTGAATCTACATTCATTCTAAACAGTATTACTACTAATCGATGTAATAAATGGATTTTATGATAAGTAATTTTAATGGTACTTATAAGTGTCGTCAGTAGATAAAGGGTTAAATGGACAATGTTTTATAATTATGAGGCACTATATCTTCGTTAAAATCGTGGCGCTGCTCCTTCCAATAATATTTAACACTTTATGTCCCGACAGTCATTAAAGTACCATTAAAATAACTTATTATAAAATTCATTTAATACGTCGATTTGTAGTAATACAGTTTAGAATTAGACATATATATAATTTACCTTGTTTCAAAAGCATTATTAGTTGCACAAAACAAAAATATTTTTAAAAGTTCGGTTTCTTTTTCACCTGCATCTTTTTAACTTTCTTGACGTTGAAAGATTGGGGGGAGGGGGGAAGTTTCAGTTTGGAAATATTGATATATTTCTGTTGTAAGAGTATTGTATTTGTACATTTCATAATTTTATAAAATACTAAAATAAATATTTTAAATAAAAAAAATTGAGAGGAGTTATAAATACTGCACAAAATCCCTATAAATTCATATTTAATTAAATAGTTTTAATTGACAAAATCCCTCTAAAATTTATTAAATATTTGTGTAAATCTTCTAATGTAGTTTCAAAAAATCTCGAAAAATACTTTAAAAGATAAAATTTTCATGAATTTATATTTCGGGTCATACACTGTAAAAAAAAATCTGTAAAGTTACTAAAGTTTTTCTAGGAAACTGGGATTCCAAGAAATATTTATGTAACGGCAACAAGAAAAATTCCTGTAACAGACGCTGTTACAGGATTTTTTCTTGTTGCCGTTACATAAAAATTTCTTGGAATCCCAGTTTCCTAGAAAAACTTTAGTAACTTTACAGATTTTTTTTTACAGTGTAAAGGATTAAATTATATACATACTAGCAAACACCGCGGCTTTGCTCGCGTAATATTTGAAATATGCCAAGTGATATTTATATGTCTAATTTTTATTAAAAGGTACTAACTAAATTTTTATTTATATTAAAAGGTAATATTTTATTTTATTAAAAGTTTTTTCTATTAAAAGGTACTTATTAATTTTAGGAATAATTCAAAAATTACTATTTAAAACACAGTTTGATTAAACATCATTATTAAACTGCATTAGGCAGAAATGAGACTTAAATTAATAAAATGAAATAAAACTAAATAAATGTTAATTTAGAAAATATTTTGAAACTTTTATGCTCAATTAATACGCTCATTTCAGTATTCATTTGAAGTTTTGAATTTTTTAGAAACCATCTTCTTACATCTTAAAATTAACCATCATGTCAAATTCCAAGTCCTAACCACCTCTCTCAACATAAAGGGCTATGTTGAAACAGGAACTGTCACCATTAATTTGCCAACATTAATTTTGAAATCGGTTTGTTATTTCCTAATATTCCACAGAAACGTAATTTAAAAAGCTTTTAAAGCCCATTTTTAGAACGTTTGTTGTTCCTGTAAACCCCAAGTGGTAGAATCACCGACATAAAATATAGCCTGTGTAGGATCAGAGACTGTTACCATTGATTCGCAACTATTACTTTTATAATCGGTTTATATTCTCTGAAATTGCATAGAATCGTAATTCAGAACTTTTTTAGAATGCTTTTCGAACCTCCCCTTCGCTTCACCCCTTTTTAATTAGAATTTATTTTCGACGTTCCTTCGAGGGCATTTATATTTTATAAGTAACTACCATGTCATATTTAAAGTTTCTAGCCTTTTCAGTATCACAGAAATCGCAATTTAGAAAGTTTTTAGCTCCTTCAACCCTCTGGTGGTAGTGAAACAGACATAAAATATAGCTTATGTTTGAGCAGGTTCTATCACCAAAATTTGTCATCATTATTTTTTTAATCGGTTTGGTAATTTATAAGTTTGCTTAAAAAATGTAATTTATAACGCTTTTCACTCACTTCATTTTTTTTAAATTTGGAATTTTCTTTCGACTGTTCTTAGAAAGCAGTTGCATCTTGTAAGTAAATACCATGCCATACTTTAAAGTGTTAGACCCCTCAGTTGTGCAAAAAACGCAAATTAGAACATGTTTTGCGTTTGCAACCCTCAGATGGTAGTGACAGCAACATAAAATACAACCTATGTTATAGCAGGGACTGTCACCATTGATTTGCAACCATTACTTTTGAAATAGCTTTGGTGTTTCCTTAGATTGAGTAGAAATCGCAATTTCGAACATTTTTAGGACGCTTTTTGCGCATTTTCATCACTTTTTAGTTTCCAATTTTTTCGAAACTGTTCTTAAAGATCATTTATATCTAATAAATATGCACCTTGCCTAATTTTAAGTTGCTAGCCCCTACCGATCACAAAAATCGAAATTTAGAACGCTTTTTTGCTCCTGCAACGTCTTGGTGATAGCGATACAGACACAAAATAGCGTCTATGTTAGAGTAGAGGCTGTCAGCATCAATTTCCTACCATTACGTTTGAAATCAGATTCATTCTTCCTGAGATATTGCCGACAAATCGGAATTTAGAACGATTTTAGAACAGTTTTCGCGCATTTTGCTCCTACATCTCATCTGGGGTAGTGGAAACAGATATAAAATATAGCCTATCTTGGGACAAGTTTTGTCACCATCATTTTTACACCATTATAATTCAAATTGGTTCAGTACTTAATGAGATTGCATAGAAATCGCAATTTAGAATTTTTTACAACGCTTTTTGCGCATTTTGACCCCCTTTTAAATTTCGATTTTTATAGGAAATGTCCTTAGAGATCATTGATATCTTATAGCTAACTACCATTCCAAATTTCACGATTCTAGGCCCTTTCGTAACGCGAAATCCGCAATTTAGAACGTTTTTCTCCTGCACCCCCTTTGGAGTAGTGGCACCGACATAAAACATCGCCTATGTTGGAGCAAGGGCTGTCACCATCATTTTGACGCCATTATTTTTTAGATCGGTTTGGTATTTCCTGAGATTATGTAGAAACCACCATTAGAACGTATTTAGAACGGTTTTCGCGAATTTTCACCCCTTTTAAATTTCGAATTGTTTAAGAATTGTTCTTAGAAATCCTTTATATCTAATAAGTAGCTAATATTTCAAATTTCATATTTCTAGGCCCTTTGGTAACGCAAAAAATCTCATTTTTAGAACGATTTTTTCTCCTGCACCCCCTTTCGGGTAGTGGCACCGACATAAAACATAGCCTATGTTGGAGCAAGGTTTGTCACCGTCATTTTGACACCCTTATTTTGACACCATTATTTTTAAATCGGTTTGGTGTTTCCTGAGATTGTGTAGAAACCACCATTTAGAACGTTTTTAGAACGATTTTCGCGCATTTTCACCCTTTTCAAATTTCGAATTGTTTAAGAACTGTTCTTAGAAATCCTTTATATATAATAAGTAGCAAATATTTCAAATTTCATATTTCTAGGCCCTTCAGTAACACATAAATCGCATTTTTAGAACGTTTTTTGCTCCTGCACCCCTTTGGGGGTAGTGACATCGACATAAAACATAGCCTATCTTGGACAAGCGTTGTCACCATCATTTTGTCACCAATATTTTTTAAATCGGTTTCGGTATTTCCTGAGATTGTGTAGAAACTACCATATAGAACGTTTTTTAGAACTCTTTTTGTGCATTTTCCCCCCTTTTAAATTTCGAATTGTTTAAGAACTGTTCTTAGACATCATTTATATCTTATAAGTAAATAATATTCAAAATTTCATATTTCTAGGCCCTTCAGTAACGCTAAAATCGCATTTTTAGAACGTTTTTTGCTCCTACAGGCCCTTTGGGTTAGTGGCACCGACATAAAACACATCCTATCTTGGAGCAAGCGTTGTCACCATCACTATGACACCAATATTTTTTAAATCGGTTGGGTGTTTCCTGAGATTGTGTAGAAACTACCATATAGAACATTTTTTAGAACGCTTTTTGTGCATTTTCACCCTTTTTAAATTCCGAATTGTTTAAGAACTGTTCTTAGACATCATTTATATCTTATAAGTAACTAATATTCAAAATTTTATATTTCTAGGCCCTTCAGTAACGCTAAAATCGCATTTTTAGGACGTTTTTTTCTCTTACACCCCCTCTGGGGTAGTGGCGCCGACATAAAACACATCCTATCTTGGAGCAAGCGTTGTCACCATCACTATGACACCAATATTTTTTAAATCGGTTTGGTATTTCCTGAGATTGTGTAGAAACTACCATATAGAACGTTTTTTAGAACGCTTTTTGTGCATTTTCACCCCTTTTAAATTTCGAATTGTTTAAGAACTGTTCTTAGACATCATTTATATCTTATAAGTAACTAATATTCAAAATTTTATATTTCTAGGCCCTTCAGTAACGCTAAAATCGCATTTTTAGAACGTTTTTTGCTCCTACAGCACCTTTGGGGGTAGTGATACCGACATAAAACATAGCCTATCTTGGAGCAACCGTTGTCACCATCATTATGACACTAATATTTTTTAAATCGGTTTGGTATTTCCTGAGATTGTGTAGGAACTACCATTTAGAACGTTTTTTAGAGCGTTTTTTGTGCATTTTCACCCCTTTTAAATTTCGAATTGTTTAAGAACTGTTCTTAGACATCATTTATATCTTGTAAGTAACTAATATTCAAAATTTCATATTTCTAGGCCCTTCAGTAACGCTAAAATCGCATTTTTAGAACGTTTTTTGCTCCTACACCCCCTTTGGGGTAGTGGCACCGACATAAGATATAGCCTATGTTCTAAGTTGGACTAAGACCATCATTTTGATACCATTACTTTTGGAATCGGTTCGGTAGTTCCAGAGCTTACCTCCTACAAATAAACAATTTTTACCTCTTTATAATAGGAGTATAGATAATTAGTTAATTATATGTATGCAATTTAATGTCTCTAGCTAGAAATTTTTATTTTTATTTTAGCGCATATATAACGTAAAATGTTCTACCATGGATAAAATAACTATTATACATTTACAATTTTTTTTTTTTTTTTTTTTTTTTATAAATGTAATTAAAAAAACTTTAGAAGCATCAGAAAATAAATTTTTAAGAAACTCAAATTTTATTGCAAATCTTTTACTTTTTATATGACTTTTTTGCAACTCTCATTATCACATACGACCGTCACTGAAAACGTTTATAGCATATTGTTTCGACCACCTGTAAATTTAAATATTTCCTTTCATGTTTATTGCAGAATATTCCAATACATAACAGTATGTGCTGTTTTCACAATTCGTTTGAAGAACGAATGTAATTATATACATTACCACAAATTAGCATAATTTTTTCGACAATTAAAAAAACCGCTTTAAATAATATAAATTATTCATGAAATAAATGTGATTTGAAAGAAAAATAAATATTTTTTCTACCTACTTAACCCAGGTGTAGGAAAGTGTAAGTAACCATTCCGGGACGAATCGTGCCATCTATATATCGCTCACCCGCAAGAAGAGTGACACATCTCTACAAAAGTAAGTTTCACAGGATTGGCAAAAGAAAATTTGTATGATTTTACTTTAACATGAAATTATGGCACTTATATCTGCTTTCAGGAGTAAAAACGTGCATAAAAGCGTAAAACCCTTGAGAATTAAGACTTTGAATTAGGTTTGGAGGGTTGGATAATTCTACCTCCCCACACAACCCACCCCTCTTCTTTGGTCACAAATGAACATATAGCGTAATAAATTGATTTTCTGTATAACTACACTTATGAAACTGTTTATTTAGTAAGACGCACCTATGACGGTCCTATTCGCGGAATAAAGCGCAAAATGAATTTTTGCGAGATGTGTCACTTTTCTTGCGGGTGAGCGATATTTATATCATAAGGTTGTTTCTTAGCCATCTGCTCTGAGCTTTTTAGTGAGCTGATTTTGCTAATTATTATTTTTTAATGAAAGCAATTCATTTGTAGATCTAATCGCACTAGCTGTATTTAAAAATATTTCTATTTTTATATTTTAAATTAATTTTTAATTTTTTTTTTTTTTTTTTTTTTTTTTTTTTTTTTTTTTTTGCAAAATGTCTTCAAAACGGTTGCAATGGGATTACTTTCAATGAAAAACATTCAGACACGTAGATTTTTGGACGTATATTTTGATTTGCAAGTTATTTTCAGTATTAAAAAAAAAAAAAAAAAAAAAAATACTTGATGTATGTGTACGTTTTGTTTTCATAACGGAGTAAACATTCACATTTATTGCAACATCACAAGAATACTGTCTATTGGGCTTATTTTATCTTTATGCATTATTACGTTATTTTTTTTTTCATTGCAATTAAAAAGGAAATATATTTTTATTCGAATATACTATGGATATGTATAAAAGGACGTATATAAAGTATGTTTGAAAAGTTTTCGGTAGTGACGTTGTGCTTAGCTTGAAATGTATTTTTACCTTAATAAAACTAAGAAGAAACTATTTGATAATTCTAAAGATTCGAATCGGCCCATTTTAAACATGTCGTAATTTCCTGCATTTAAGACTTTTAACGCATATTAATCAATGTATTGTTTTGCAATTTTCTTTTTTTGCTTGACGAAACGTCTACAAATTGTATTTTTATTCTTTGTATCTTTTTACAAATTTATTTTAAACAGTAATCAAGTCTGTCTTAATTAATTAATTTTATTTATTTCTTTAATTTTTTTCTTTTAAAATTCACGTGTAAATAAAGTTTTTATGATGCAGTTTTCAATATTTTCCTGCTTTTAATACGTACTCATTTAATTTTAATTCGAAAGTTTTTTTATTTGCAAAATTTTATATGCATTTTATTTACCCTTTGCTTGCGGCTTATCGCGTATAGAACGTGAGTTTTTCAATTTAAAATGAAAATTTTACATATATTTTTAAAATCATCCAATTTATCCAATTAATAGTGCAACTACCATCAAAAACGCTCCATTCAAATTTTTTTAAAAACCTATGCCATCCAAATCGAACTCACTTAATTATAGAACTTTTTGAAAAACCTCTATAACTAAGCAACATAGAAGAATGTGATATAAACTGAAAACTTCCCTCCAAAAACTACCTAACTGACAATGCGTGTCCCATAAAAATTCGTTTAACAGAATGGGATTTGACACCGATGACGTAATAGCACAATTTAAAAACATAGAATCGACTAACCTTTTTAAAATATTAATTATGAGATAAACCATACCTGTTAACATAAACCAAATGTCTGTGGACCCGATTACAGAGCAGCCTGCTTAAAAAAACACGGAAACGACTTAATCTTTTTTAAAAGCTAATTATGTGCTAAACCACGCACGTTAATATAAGACCCTTGTCTGTATATTCGAATACGGGATCATCTACTTGAATAACACAGAATCCAAATAATATTTTTTTAAGTTAGTTATGCATCAACGCACGCTAGATAACATTTGACAATTACCTGTAGACCCAATTTTGAATTTTGTTCCCCTTAATGAACGCATGCTTTACCTGTTAAATGATATATGCTTTCTTATTACCCGACTGCCAAGAAGGGTTACGTGTTTGAAGCGTATCTGGGTATGTGGATTTCTTTATATCCTCGAAACTTCACAACGGCTGGATGGAGTTTAATGAACGCGGTCTCTATCGATTCGTCTTAACCGTCTGATGGTTATGAGATTGGTTTTGTTTTTATAAATTCAAAATGGTGGCCTTAAAATACAAAATGGCGGTAGAGACGGAAAAAATACGGATCCTATTGAGTGGCATATTATTGGGTAGATCTATCAAGATGAAGATGATGTTTCATTGACTATTTTACAGTCAGAAGCTCCGTTTAAGTATTACACTACCTGGAAGTTATGCAGGTAGGATCGCTAGCTTTACTGTAACTTAAACCTTCATAAACATCTATAGGCCTCATCACAGCAGTGTTTATAGGTAGGAACTAACAAATAAACACAACATAAAAGTCATCAATACATGTAACCAAAAACAAATAGGTAAGTAATATAAAAAATAGTTTCACATTGATGAGAAATAATTAATTAGTTCGCTTTTTACGCAGTCGGGTTATTTGATTTTTTAAATTTAATTTTTACTTCTCTTAATGATTTTATTAGAAGTGGTTACAGCTATAATTAAACACGTCTCTCATTGCAATGTGCTTAGACCTATCAAATAGTATCACAATCAAGTAATATTAAATATTAACAATATTTAATATTATATTCACCACTACTTTTTAAAATGAATTTCATGGTACATTACTGCAACATTTGCAAAAAAACTTTAATAGCGAAGTGTATTTCTACGACATTTTCATGAGAAATCGTGCACAAAATTGTTTTACGGAAATAGTGGTTTTCCTAAAAGACACCGCTCCGAAGCCTGTATTAGTTATATATAGACATGTTTGTCGTCAAATAATAGTCACGATTTCTTCGGACCCATTTACAAAAATTTCCTGGAAAACTGCGGATGTTTAGTCATCTATCGAAACTGTCATCCTATATTCAATGTCATCCATTTAGATATTAAATAATAATTTCAAAATTATAACTAAGTACCAGTGGAAGATCGAACAAAATTCTGTGGAATGTTTTAAAAAAAGATTATTTTTCAGTTTTGGGTTCATCTGATTATAGAAATATGTCCCATAATTCTATAATGAAACGGTGTAGAATAATTTGTTTTATACTAAAACGTTCCCTGAAAAAATATCAAAATAGCAGTAAAACTTCCATTAGAATCCATTGCGCAGAATGAATTCAAAATGGCTAATCTTTCATAATAGTGTTGATCTGATTTTAGAACTTTCCACCAAAATAATATAACTAAGCTATATATTACAGTAAGTAAAGCAATATGTTGTATAGTAAAATCTTTCATTGAAAATTATCTAACAGTGGAAGCGCTATCAAAATCCATTTAGCAGAACTCAAGTTGTAAACTGCCTGAACGAAATTCCCTTTTGCATGTTATGTATATAGTAGGCACACGATAATGAAAACCCTCAGTAAAAATTTAATTAAAAAAAATAAAAAAAATCGACTGCGTAAAAAACGAACAAATTAATTATTTCTCATCAGTGTTAAACTATTTTTTATATTACTTACCTATTTTTCTTATTTATTTGTATTGATGACTTTCAAGTTGTGTTTAATTGTTAGTTCCTACACGAAAGACTGTTTTGATGAGGCCTATATATGTCTATGATGGTTAGAATTGCAGTAAAGCTAAAAACTTACATACACAACTTCGAGGTTGCTTAGTATTTAAACAGAGCTTCTGACTCTAAAATAGACAATGAAACATCGTCTTCATTTTGAAAGACCTATCCAATGAAATGCTACTCAATTTATTGCGTAAAAATTCTTTTTCGTGTCTACCGCCATTTTGTATTTTAGGGTCGCCATTTTGAATTTATACAAACAAAACCTAGTCTATAACCATCGGACTGTTAAGACGAATCGATAGAGACCTCATTCATTAAAATCTATCCAGCCGTTGACATATTTCAAGTGTATAAAGAAATCCACATACCCAGATACGAGTGAAACACCTAACCTATCTTGGTAGTCGGGTAAAAATAATAAATTTTAATACCATATTACCAAAGCTTTTATTAAATTTAACTTTGCCGACTGGGATTACGAGTAATAATAATAAAAAAAATTCTTTGTCAATTGTATATTAGTGGAAATTTTCATAATTTGTGAAATCTCCTATATTGTGTGACATTTTTTATTTTCTTCTCATATATTGTGTCTTAAAATGAGTTTTCAATGTGTGTAGGAATAATTTTGTGGATTAAATGTAATAATATTCAGTACCGAATATGGCGAATCCGTCATCATACAATATTTTAAATAAAATTACTTCTAATTTAAATTGTCTTTCAGAACGTGTGTTATGAATTGAATTCACGTCTTTTAATTAAGCTTAAAATGTCACAATATCCCAATAGGGACGCTAATGAGCTTCGGTATACAATGTTGTCACTCATGTGACAATAGATACAGTGTCCTTTCTCTTAAGCTAGTAAGGTTTGTAGTAGATCAATATAAATTTTATAAGGTATCAAACGGTTAGTCGATGTAAGTACCTAAACATGAATAGCATCCGAACACAACCTGTAATTGATAATTAATACATGATTTTTTTTTTTTTTTTTTTTTTTTTTTTTTTTTTTTTTTTTTTTTTTTTAGTAGTATGCATGTAAATTTAGGCCCTTGTTCCGAAAGTTTTGATTTTAGTTGTAGCATACATTTTAAATAAAAATTCTTTCTTATGAATTTAGAAATTACAAAGTACTGCGATGGTTGTGTTTTTTTTAACTTTTAATGATTGATTTTTATGTATTTTTTTTACGCTGAATCCGAAAATGACTTAAATTTTAACCCTTTGATGGTCACGACCGCATATCCGCGGTCAAAATAAAGTCCTTCTAAAGGGTTATGGCCGCGAATAGGCGCCCAGAAATTTCTACTTTAAAAGCGTTATGAACGCGTATAGACGGTCGGCATTTGTTATCTCTAAATGGTCAACGTCGCGTATACGCGTTTGTGCCCCCCCCCCCCCCCCCATTTTTGGAGACTGGGAGTTAAAGAAGGCGTTTTTCAACCACACCTTCCTTCCACTACATAATAGGCGTAGACTATTTGTCAAGTAGTTTATTGTAGTCGAATGCTTTAGAGATTTGGTTGAAAAATGCCTTAGAGAATTAAGTTTTTGGTAAATGATTAAGAATGGCATTACATTTCAAAACAGATACTAAGGTGAATTCAAAGAATATATACAGTAAATGAGCTATAGTTTCTTTGAGAGGAGGAACTACACAAATTCGCAGAATATTAGTGTTTACATGTTTTATTTTATTATATTTTCCATAAAATTATATTTCACTATAATAATTATTATTATTTTAAAACATTTACCATGTTGCATTTATTATTTGAATGAATACATGCTTTCTTTTCTTTTTATTTTCTTTTTTAAAAGTATTTCAATGTTTTTCATTTACTAAATACTTAAAAGTGTTTTTTTAATTTCTTATTTTTTATTTGCATCACTTTTGCAGTGCAATAATAATTAAAATATCAAAAACCCAAATTCATATTACACTTAAAAAAATATTTTCTAATTTATAATTGCTGCTCAAATTTCATTCAAATTCAAGTGTAACTTTAAAACTATACCGTGAAACCTGTCTATAACGATTCTGAAGGGATCAGAAAAGGCATCGATATGGACAAGTTATCATTATACACTACTTCAAGACTGTTGATTGATTTAAAGTACGTAATAGAATGATTATTATATATAGAGGGATTTTTAGTTTTACTTTTTAAAGTTATCTAATTAAATAATGAAATTTAATTATTTTATTATCCATAATAAAAATTATAAACCCATAATAGGATTTTTTAATTAATATGTAAAGAATGTACAATATAAATAAATCTAATAGAAACATGTTTTTTTTTTTTACCAGATTTGTAAAAATACATGCACTCGCAATTAGAAAAAAAGAATGGGATTTATAATTTTCACTATTAAAAAGGAAAAATAAATTGTAGATAGTATTTATTAGTATATGAATTAAAGAAAAATACTTCATGTAAAAAAAAAAAAATGTAATTAATTGGACGTATAAATGTCGAAGATAAGAAATGAAATATTACTTTTTTTTTATTGACAGACATTATTTGACATTCATAGCATTTTTGTAATGGAAGAAGAAATAAGTATTTTCTCAATTAATTCAAACGCATGTATAGCGGCGATCAAAATTTTACTTTAGTGTAATAACAGGGTGTCTTTATCAGCATTTTCACTGAATCCCAATAAAATTAATTAACTAAATTTTAATACTCTTCAATATTCACAGGGTACTTAACTATATCTTGATGTAAGAAAAATGTGCAGATATTCCTCTTTTTTAAAAACATTCAGTTAATCACTACGTTTAAAATTGTCATTATAACTGTTGGAAATAGATTAAAAACTTCAAGCAATTAAATATAGTAGAAAGCTTTATTAACCCTTTGGGGACGAGCAACCGGTATACGTGCCGCGTAAGGTGATCAGAATCCGTGATTATTCATACCAGTAAATTTTTATTGTAAATTTTGCCTTATTTAATCCGAGTATTTTTCCCGATTCAATTAGGCAAAAATTTCTGTTTTGAAAAACCGTAGATAAAAGGTTAAAAATTCTGTAAAAGACGCTCGTCCCGAAGGTGTTAAATCCAATTGCTCGCAATAATCTGCAGTGCTTATTTAACATTTTTCGGGGTAGTGATAGATAGTCTTTATGATAGCGACTCTTCCTTTTTTTTACTTATATTAATAAATAAATAAATAAAAATTTGTGCACTTCTTTATGTATGTTGTTTTAATTGCATCCAACCTTTTTATATTTTTGAATAACTTGATACTTGTACCATGCATTGGTGTCTTTATAAGCAGTATATAATAGCAGGTTTAGCATTATTGCAGCGAATATTTGCTTAATATGAAAAAGAGTTTTTTTCCCCCTTTGAAAGAGTTGGGGAGTAATCGAAAAAACATTCTCATGGTGTGGGTTCAATATAACGAACTCCTGGGGAGTAATCGAAAAACCATTCTCATGGTGTGGGTTCAATATAACGAACTCCTGTATGGAGCTCTTACATTATACCAACTAACTAAAAGAGTCCCAAATCATGTTTATTCTCACAGTTCCACTCAAAAAAAGCTGGGAACGTATCCCTAAATATTCTTTTGAAGCTACATCCAACCCCCCCGCCCCCCTCACAGTCTGATATCTGCAGATATCAGTATTTTTTACCTAATCATTTTACTAAATCATTATAGTCTCTATTGTTACAATTTTGAGACGGTAATGACTAAATACAATCGAGTCGAACAAACATTTACATTTGAAAGTTTCTATGGATTTTCTTTGATGGATTTCCTATTGTTATCTACTTTAATTTTCCTATTTTTTTCACAAGTCATCGGATGTGGAAGGAGAGAGGTGGGGTGTAGAGAATTCCAAACTTGAAAAGAGACTGTATGGCCATAACTTTTGCAATCTGTGGGTGACATCGAAATATTACTTGTAAGTGAAACTGGAATTCTCGGAAAGTTATAATTGACAGAACTACCCCTACGTTGTAAAGATTATTTGTAAAAATGATTTGTAAAGAAAACAAGTTCAGAGGAATAATACAACTTCCAAATCACGGACATTTATAAGAGGCTGCGTATTGTTTTCAGTGTCACATATTCATTCAAACGATTACCTTAGTCTTAAAAAAAATAGTATTTTTGTCATAAATAATTATTATTCAGATTTCTTAAATTATCAATCTTGCACAGTGTAACATAAAAAATTGTTGATATAAAAATAAAGAAAGACATATTTTTTTCCGTTATCTTTTTTGGTTTCACATCAGAGATCTGACAATATTGCCCCTCCCCCTTCCCCCACCCCCGCCTTAAAAAAGTTTGTAGCCTATGAATAATTAATATTATGCTTAGTTTTTATAGTAAAAATTTCATTGCTCCTTTCTGTAGATTTTCGATTTCTACTCCATTCCGCAAACGTGCTTTTACATTAATTTAAAAAAAATTCTTTTTTACCAGAATACATTTAACTAATCTCTTTCAATGATTTAGTTGAAAAAAAAAAAGTAAAAAAAAAAGATGCTTGATATTTTTTATATGCTTGATAGCTCCGATACCTTGAAATCTAGAAATAATTTATCCGGGTAAGTATCACGCTAATGATAATTTGTAATTCTAAATTATAACGAATAATTTAGATAATAACTTTTTTGAACTAATGCACATCATTTTTTATGCTGGAGAAAAATTTACACAGATTCCACATGGACATATGTATATGGAAAAATAATACTATTTGTTTAAAAATTAAAATTAAAAATATCTTGACAAGGAATATAAAAATTGGTTTCATCCATGTATTCCAAAACTTTAAAAAAATGAAAAGAAGAACAAACGATAAAACGTAAAAATGATATAAAGAGACGAAGTGACAGTTGATTTTTTTTTCTTTTTACAGATTTTTTTCTTTTTACAGATTTTTTTCTTTTTTCTTTTTTCTTTTTCCCTTTTTTTTTTTTTTTTTTTTTTTTTTATTTATTTCTCTAGAGAACTTTGAAAAAATCATTGAATCTTACGGTTTTTAACATAAGAAATAAACGTATAAGAAATGTTAAATGAGCAGTTTCCGAATTTATTAAAAATGGAACTTAATTTCAGTCTAGTCGAATGATTTGTTATCAGATTGGAATGGCAATGTCGTCAAAATGGCGTTTTATTTAAGGTAGTTCTCTAATTCCCCAGTTCAACAACGAGACGCCACATCAGTGGCCAAGAGGTTCTGCTCTCAAAGCTGGTAGACGGGAGGTGCTGGGTTCGAACCCAATCGCGCTCGTCTGCTTAATCGTTTGGAGTTTTCCGCGATTTTCTTCGAACCCTGCATTTCCTTGCGTAAATACGGGTTAGGTTTCCTTAGAAAAAATCCCACTGAGGGCAGCTCCCCATTCGGGCCTATCCTTCCTCGTCATGTAGATAATTAACCATCAACTTCGAGACATTTTCGGACTCCTTTTTAAACGTAAAGGCAAAAAAATGACAGACTAGACTATTGAAGTGGTTTGAAATCAAATAAAGTTTTCCCTTTAATTCGAGTTTTTTACTTGAATGAATACTAATTCAATGATAACTTTCATGTAAAAGGCTTTTATTTATTTTTTTTTTCTACTTACCCATCTTCACACACACACACACACACACACACACACACACAAAAAAAAAAAAAAAAACTGTAAAAGTAGTTTTGGGTGAAAAACAAATTAATTTTTTAAACTTTAATGTATGATTTTTTCAGAGCCGAAACTAGCCTTTTTTGCACCCGGGGCAAGCATGGATTTTGCGCCTCCCCCTCTTCCGCAAAGTATATTTACAAAGAGAATTTTACTAATTTTCTAATACCGATTTATTCTAAAATTTAAAATATGTAATACTCAACTACGTAATCTACAATGGCGGATCCAAGGGGGGAGGTCACGGGAGTCATGAGTCCTCTCTGAACACCAACAAAAATATTCTCAAGATCTTTTTTAAAATGAAATATACAGTTAGAGTCCCGATTATCCGAGTCCTGCTTAACCGAGTTTCCGCTTTCACCGAGTTATTTTCTTCTGATGGACTGATGTCTTCTATTATTATGAAACAGTCATTATAAATGAAGTGTTAGGTGAAGATGAAAGAACAGCCGTAAGTATAATTTTTTTTGAAAAAAAAATTATGGCCATTTTTTTTCTTTTTATTCTGACCATAAAATCAGAGTTCTAACTTTTTACGGCTACTCTTTCATCTTCACCTAACACTTCATTTATAATGACTGTTTTATAATAACAGAAGCCATCAGTCCATCAGAAGAAAAATATCCATTCCAAAGGTATAATCCTTCATTTGGCGCCCCTTCGTTCTGGTGCCCGGGGCACACGCCCCCTTAGTTTCGGCCCTGGATTTTTTAATCAATAAATTACTTATCGAGTTTTCAGCGAATTTTGCGTGTGACAAGTTTTTTCCCTTTACCGCGTTGCCGCCACGGAAATTCGGTTCAAAACGCACACTTTCACAGTATTTTCTGAAAGATCCTTTAACAAACAATAGAAAACGCAATTTAATGACATGATTTCTGAATAGGAACATGTCCATTTCATGCTTTTCTAAACATGAATAAATTTAGGAATGTGTCAGGAAGTAGCTCTTTTGAATTTGAGGACAGTGCTCTCTCATAAGCGGCTAAGAAGTTTTGCTCTCAAAAAGAGTGATGTCAACACAGATTGAATTTAATACTCACAAAAAATTTCTCCTAGTGAAAGTGACATTTCAAAATCAAATGTTCAAAGCATAAATATTTTATTTTGATTGTGCTATAAGTGGCATTATTTTTTCTCATTATCGTTGCTGCCAGTATATTTAAATGCCATATAATTTTAAAATGCAATTCTTATGTGAAAATGCATTTTTATCGTCAGTGATATTTTTGTAAGATTAAAATAGCAGGAATTTAATCTATTCAATACACTTCAATTATTTACCTCAATATAATTTATTTCACGTATATGACTGAAAAGGTAAAAAAAAAAAAATTGTGAAATAATGTCAGTTTTCTAAACCTACACAATTAAATAAATGATTTATTTTTGTATATTTCTGACCAATTCGAAAGATGGGGATTTGGGTGAGGGATTTAAAATTCTTCTCAAAACAGTTAAAATCCATAAGACATGTACAAATTTGGTTTTGTTAAGACGAATAAATAGTGAATAAGACAAATGTAAAGACAAACGCAAACAGGCAAAATCATTTCAGCTTGCATCTGTTTCAACGATTCCTTGTTTTGTGCAAAATGAATAAGAAATAGAGCGAGGAACAATAGCAGTAAATTACATATACATGTATTATGCTTCAATATATATATATATATATATATGACTGAAGAAGGAAATCATTTTATGAAGCATTGGAAAATCTACGTGCTAAATTGGTTGATATTGTTCATTTTACGAGTAAAAATGACTGAAAACCTTTCGCAGGAGAAGATCCTGGCTGCGTCACTGTGTAAATGTCGCTATTATATGGTTAGATTCTATTTTCAGTCAAAAAATCCATTCCATTACCACAATGTGTAAAAAAGTAATAAAGTATTTCTCAAAATTCTTAAATGAAATTTAGTATAAAAAAGCAAGCAAAAGAAAAGTATTCGGAAAAAAAGGCAAAAAAAAAAAATATGCACTTAAATTATTGTTGAAGAGATTATTTGCATGACTAATTTTATATGGATGAAATTCAAAAACAAGACAGTTTTTTTTTCTCTTTACTAATGCAATCATTTTTCTATTTTTTTTATGCGTACTCTTTTCTAGCTCGTCCGCCAGGGGTTGCCGGGGGTCGTCGAAAAGTAGCACAATACGAGAAGAAGCCCTTTAAAAATCGTATTAAAAAATAGGAACATTTTTAAAAACGATGTTAGAATTCCGAATAAACTTTTTTGAAACTACAAAACTTAACATAATGGACCAAGATATATTAACCGGAATTTTTTCACATAGGTAAAAAACTCCCCGTAAAACGTAAAAAAAAAGCAGGGGATATAAATTACTAAAATATTGTGATCGTAATTCTTTTATGACAGTCAAAAAATTTAACTCCGACTTCGAGGTGCATAACTACATATAGAGAGGTACCTTCTTACCAAATTTTCCAGTTCTGCGTTCAGCGGTCTCTTCAGAACACATTCGAGAGACACACGCACAAACTTCTTTCCTTATTTATAAATTGTGTAATTTTAGTTAAATATATATTGTAAGATATCTAAAATAAGCCCCCCGAAAACGCCCCCCCCCTCATATATGAGAATTTTTTGAAAGACCCACCATTGGCCGAGATTTTCTGCTCTCAAAGCTGGTAGAAGGGAGGTGGTGGTTTCGAACCCAATCGCGCTCGTCGGTCTAATCGTTCGGAGTTTGCCATGGTTTTCTTCGAATCTTGGATTTCCTTGCGTAAATACGGTTTAGGATCCCTTAGAAAAACGCCACACAGAGGATACTCCCCCCCCCCCCTTCGGGCCTATATCCCTCGTGTTGATAATTGACCGTCATAAACAACACCTTTTTTGAAAAAGTGCCATATATAAGATCTCCCCTTCAAGTTTTATTTTCTAACACTGTCAATCCTTCTTCTTCTTCTTTTTTTTTTTTTTTAAATACTGGAAATACCTTAAGTTTTTTGTTTTCTTATCTCCAAATTGAATATATCTTATGCAATTTATTTTTATCTAATCTTTTTACATATAACTGTATCATAGAATGGTCACAAAAATTTAACTCATTTGTGTCGTGAGTCTTTCATTTGGTGAGGAACTATCACAATAGCTTCATCGCCGTGGTGGCGTATGTATGGGTGGTGGTTTATCACAGTGATGTTAAATGTATCGCTGCACATTCTATCCACTTTTTTTTCGAATGAACATTAATTAGTGCGGGAATATCAGTCACGAACCGGAACAATATTAATCATAATTTCATGAGTCGGAATATCATTCCCGTTTGCTTAGGTACATTTCGCGCCCTGACTTTGTGTTGCTTAACCCTTTGAGGGGCAAGGAATTGCGTTTCTGCAATGTCGAATTTACACCGGAATCTTCAAAAAAGTTTACTGCAAAATAAGGAAAATCAATTTTACGACTTTTTTCACCAAAGTTAGAAAAGTAAAATTTAATTAAAAAAATAATTAATAAAATTTAATGAGTATTAAATAATTTAATAAAATGGTATTGTTGATGAGGTTTCCATGTAGGGTGGAATTTAGAAAATATCTATTAAATGTAAAGGGTTCAAAAATAATATTGTGCTTCTCCTAGAATCAGACGTTAAGCTGACTTTCAGGTTGGTATCGTTGGAGAGGTATATCATCCCGAAGCTATAAAATAAATTGTTTAAAAAGAAAAAAAAAAGAAGAAAAGAAAGAAAAAAAATTAAAGTAAATTAAAAAAAAAATATAACCATCATTTGTTCTAAAATTATTTTACAAATCACATTTTAAAGACAAAAATTTCTATTTTATAAGATATCATAATTAAAAAAATGAATTTAACTTTATTTTAATATTGAGTTTGAAACTTCTGCATACGAACAACACTACATCCGTATCTGATCTTAATTAATATCAAATACCATATCGAAAGTCTTAATTAAAAAGGTTAATTTTAGCTTTTTTCTATGATATCAGATCAGTTTATATATATATAATTTACAGTTTATAAATGTTTAGATCTGAAAATTACAATATTTAAATACTAATTTTGGGGCATTCTTTGTGTCATACTTTTATAAGCAAAACATTCTTTTGTTGTTTAAGTAAAAAATAACCATATTTTCCATACATTTTGTTAATGTAAATTTCTTTAGACAGTCTAGTTTCTATGGCACCTCACTTAATTTAAGGATCTGTCTTTTACAGGTATTATTTGATCTGAAATTAAGTTCATTTGATGTCAAGTAAAAAATGTCTCTCATTTTAACTTATAAGTTTTTAGATCTGAAGATTACAATATTTAAAAATTATTTTTCTTTCATTCAACTTGAGTATCGATAAAATAGCATTGGAATCGCGCTCCTTGCTTTTAAATAATTATATTTTCTTATCTTTAAAATTGTCGTATTTAGAAAGTTCTCAATCTAATACATCTTGCATAACTAATTATTCCTTGTAGGTTTGATTTAATAATAATAATAATAATAATACTAATGAATCCATATCTGTATTTAACTGATTTAATAATAATAATAATAATAATAAAATTAATAATAATAATGAATTTATATCTGTATTTAACTGTTTCTGATATCATATTAAAAGATTTTGCTTTAATTAATTTATGATTATAGTGATGATGTATAGTTAATAATTAATTTAATATATCAACACCTTGGATTATAACTCATTTATATAATGCAAGTTCTTAACGTTATAGTTTAGAATTTTTGTTTGATAACTTTTAAAAATCGCCTCAGAAATATGTTTCCTTTTCTTATTTGAGTGCAAACAGAAAGATACCTGAAGAATGAGTTCGAAAGGGGGTTAGTTCTGGGGTAGAGGTGGTAATCAATCACTGTCGAAATGAATGTGGGAAGTCTATCCTTTGGAAGCACATTACAATGGACTTTAGTAGGTTACTGTTTGCTAGGATCTACTGAAGGGGGGGGAAGGCAGTTTTCGCAGATTCATTGCTAAACGTTTACCAAACTAAATCATTGACCACTTACAAACATACAAAGCATTTCCCTGTGAAACCATTTTCGAAGACAAAAACTGCACGCAGCTTAACCGCGAAAGGGTTAAACCGTGACGTCCGTGAAATCAGAAATTTCAAAGGTAAATTGCAAAAACAAAAGGAAGCAAAATCTGATACTAAAGAAGAGAAAAAGGTGGTTACGTTAAAAAACAAAAATAGCGAAAATATGATTTCATAAATTATATGTGATGGCATTGTTTTTTTTAATTTTGACAATTGATTTTTATGTACTTTTTAGCACTGAATCTGAAAATTAACCTTTTATATTCACTCTCTATAATAAACAATTGCGAATTTTTTTATATACCTTTTATCAGAACAAATATTTCGAAACTCCGAAAAAAAATAGTTCGGGATAATCGAAATTACGGATGTACAAATGTACTTCTTTAAATTATTACATATTAAGTACACACTAAATTTCAAGTCCCTATCTCAATTTGTTCGGGAGATTATTCGTTTACAGACACAAACACACACATACACGGGTGGCAAATTTTGTTTCTAAAAATTTGTTTTCGAAATCTTCTGTGGCTAAATGTGTAAATCCGACAAAAAAAAAAAAAAAAAAAAAAAAAAAAAAAAAAAAAAAACGATTTTTAAGGCGATTACAAGTTTTACCTTATACTACATATGATGGATATGTACAAATGAAGGCCATTTTCGAATGCAGCGCTACAAAATACACATCAATCATCAAAAGCTAAAAAAATGACACAACTCAAATTTTGCAGGCTAGAGTTATTCAACTACAGCTCGCCATAGGGACAAAATGGAATTTTTAAATTATTGTTTTGAAGTCCCCAGACACAGTAGATAACAGTTAATGTGTCTGTTTACAAATTGGGATTAAAAAATTAAAGGTTGATTACACTTGCAAAATTATATTATGCAAAGTGGCTGCCCCTCCGGGTTGTCCGGAACCGATCTCTTTAGTGGGGGAGGAGATCCAGAGCCCGGCCTAGTTCGTAGTACACGAATGCAAAGTTCTTGATGAGAACCAACCACAGCCTCGGAGAGTGACTCATAGAGAGTCTTGCAGCCACGGGTAATGGAGGTTGTGCATGGGTGTTGTAGTCCACATCGATGGGCATTCGTGTGTGACTCATTCAGTACCTCGACTTTTGAGGTACTCATTTTTCGAGTCCAGATGGGTAGCAACGTCCATAGGTTAATCCCAGAGCCTGCACTCGGGCCGGATGCTGACTCTGATCAATGACAAGCCATTGTGGTAGGACCGCATCCAACTTTTTGACCGAGATGGAGTTTGGGAGGAGAGATAGGGCCCTCTAAACCAAGACTGAACGACTGTCTAGTGTCGACCGCACTCGCGGGATTGCCATGCAGGATCTCCATAAGTAACCGTCGGGAGAGGTTTTAGGACTGAGCCCGATGTGCCGAGAGTCCCTATGCCCCTGTTGGGTGGACTTTCTACACCTACAGGGATGCGTAGCGGAGTCTTCAACCATCTGGTGACGGTCGGTCATCTTGAATGGTTGAGGGCACTCTTGCCCAGGTACCAAGGCCACTATGATGTAAGGTATTCGGGGACCGGGGTTTTGCTGGTCTCGCGCGGCTTCTCCGTCGGAAGATGGGATCGAGCGGTGCGGGACTGGTGGGGTCCAACCTCCTAGCGAGATGGTGACTTTGCCCTCTAGAAGGAGCTTTCCATTGCTTCCCGGGGTCACTAGTGTCATCTAGTACTTGTATCTTGAAGGCTTGTGCGTGGCTTTGTATGTCGTACAATATTGGGTTGGGTAGGGGTGAAAACACCAAGCGAGGCAGTGTCTGTGTGTGTCTTGAGAACTTTTCCTCGATTTTCCGGATTCCGCTAGAGGCACCTTGTCTGTTTACTCAATGGGATGTGCGAAGCATGTGCCTTCTCCGGGATGATTGTATGTCGTACGGTTCGAGAAAACGTTCAAAAGACCTAAGAGAGGCGGAGAATGTGCCGTCCGGAGACCGTTTCCCCATCTCTCCGGGGACCTGGCTATAGGCATAACTTTTCTTATCTATTACCGGCCATATATGTCTTTACTCATTATAAGAGTGAATCTTGGAAGTCTTCCATAAAGTAACTCTCCCTCGGGAGTCCTCGGCATAGGATCGTAGGCCCGATGCTTCGTTCCTACTGTTCGCTGGGGTGAACCAGGGGGAGCAGCAGCAAGTGGAGGGACCGCTTGGATCTTTTCCTGCTGGGTGATGAGAGCTGTCGCTATTAACTGGTCGTCGCTTCGTTTGTGAGATATGCTGTGTGAGGTGCGATGCCAAGAACACAGTCTTCGTGATGGGCACCTCTAGAGCTGTCTGGATCGGGGTTGCAAGTGTCCTTTGATCCCGGACCGGAGAGTGAAACCCCTGCCTTACTATACCAAGTAGATCTTTCCACTTTACACTTCGTGCGCCAAATCAAGTTGTTTCTAAAGACTCGCACTTTGTAACTCGCACAGTTGTTCCTAATTTTCCCATTAGTGGAAAAAGACTGTGATGACAAATTCGAAATTATTTGCTTAAAAAGAACAGCTTTAGATTTTTAATTGTGTACGGACGAACTGTCTGGCAAAGAGATTAATTGCATCTATCTGTTATGTAACAGCTTAGTTTATTACTTTACTATGAACAATCAATTGCTAATTTCTAAGTATTTCCACATCTATGCATAATTTAAAATTTTATTTGCACTAGAGATGATTTTAAATTCGAATTAATCGTCTCCTCATATCTGTGAAAAAGTAGTCTAGGTACAGAGATCTGACGAATTTACAGATAATTGTATGAAAAGAATGGAACTGAAAGATTTAAAAGTATAGATTTATTATCAGTGAGAGGTTATATAATGGCTGTCAACCTGAGTCTCTCAAGGGATGAAGATGATCCAAAAACTACACCTCTTACCAATGACAGCTTAAGGACGGCTCAGAGTGGCTAACTTAATAATATGAGGCAGCCATTAATGGCCTGTAGATTAAGTGAATGTTCTCTTACAGAGCGCTAATTTTTACTTCCCCTTATATTATACAGTGTGTTACCCCCTTTTTTTAAGTTTCACGCACACACAAGTTGACTTTACTCATCTATGACAATTACTAGTGAATTCTTTGAGCACATTATGCTCTAATTTTGAGTCGTGCTGCATGTTTAGAATGACACTAATAATGCGAGAATTCAAGTTGCAACTTGCATGTTATTTTTTTTTGTTGTTGTTCTTTTATGCTATGTTTTATGACAAAGTGATGTTTTTCCCTTTATGAAATATTAATTGCTAGTATATGAAAATTAACAAAAGCGTTAACTCTCTAGAAGAGTAAAAATTTCAACATCCGAGTCCAATCTTAATAATTTATTTTATATCTGAGTATGTGGCGTTTCCAATTTCCAATTTTACTATTTTCTCTTACAGTATAAGGTTACAACTTATTTCCCTTTTTTATATTCCTCAAGTGTTAATTAATATACATAATGTCAGGACTTCATGCCGAGTATGTGTCTTGGAATTTATTTAATTTTACATTATGTAAATAATTTTATATTCTGTAAATTATAAATTTAAATATGATACAACTAATGTAATTATTTATGTTATGTACAGAGTAATCGAAAAGGTGTCCCTGCTCTCGAATTAAAGTAACTAATGCCTTAATAAATATAACCATTTTTTGTTACACAGTTCGATTGCAAAAATCTCCTGAAATTGAACGGCTGATGTTGATTGAAGGCCCAATTTAAAGCATCAATAGCCGTTTTGAGTCCTTGTTTTAGGCTTAGAATTAAAGATTAGATTGTATACGTACATTAAAAGTCCGTATAGTAAAAAAAAAAATGTAACCTACGTACTTCAAATCATTCAGATAGCTAAGTAAAAAAAAAAAAAAATAAATAAATAAATAAAAATTCAACCACTAAACTAAATAAACACCAAAATTACACTTACTTTTTATAATCGAAAAACACAACTGTACGTCGCAATGAATAAACTCATTGAACTATTTCCTACGAACAATATTTATGTTGCAATCTGTAATCAAGTTTAGGAAAAAAAATTAAACTGACCATCTCTCCTCTATGGCCATCTATCCTAGAGTTACCCTAATTTTGTCTTTCATGATTTTTGGTGTTTCTTAGAGGACAATATAAAAATATGTATTAAATTACATCTTTTTTTGTAGTTATCAACAAAAGAAATATTATTCACCTATGTTATTTGACATCCTAACGGTCGCATTAAATTACGGTTTAAAAAATCAAATTGCTTTTTGGCACCGCTTTTTAGAAAAAGAAATAGTCACCTTATTTAATGACAGGTAAAAATGATATCATAATAAAGCCCATGGGAGCGAGCCCATGGGGCTCATGGGAGCGAGAATTAACGGGTTAATGAAGAAGCCTGAATTGTTTCTTGACTAGACAACATGTACTATGGTAAATAATTTTATCACACTCATTGTATTCCACTTAAAAAGAAAATTATATTGTTATTTTGGATGCAAATAAAATATCATATAGTTCCGATACCTGTTATTATATTTAATAAGAAACAAGGAAGAAAAAAATCATTAGTCGATTATGAATCAATTTCCAACAAATTCAGAATAACATAACAAAACTACAGCTCTTAATAAGTTGAAATATGATGTCTAATTGATCTATTTGGGAAAACATTAACACATTTGAAAACCCAATTTCAGCAATTTCCACTTGCAGTGGGAAAATTATCCGAATTCTTTAAGCAGCTCTGTATATAATATATAGATTTGTATCTATAAACTACATGCATGCAAAAATTTAGTTCTGTTAGAAAATGCATATCACAGTTAAAAATAATTCCTCTACAGCAGCTTCCGCTAATAAGTAACGTGAACTTTTTTGTGCAGCCCTGTATAAGAGGTGTAAAATTTATAGAAAGTGAATAACATGCCATAAGTGAATTAAATTTGAAACCGCATACGGAAATTGAAAATGCACTCCTAGCAATTATTGCTCAAAGACAGTACAGTAACCGACGTGTCTCTGTATGAAATGATACTATAGATTCCCATATCTATAGTAAACATCTTGTAGGGAAATTCAGTGATTTATAGCAATTTCAATACAATTTAAAGAGTGTAATGTGATTAAAATGCACTGCAAACGATTTTTCTCAATTTGCCATAATGTGACGGAATTCTTTTGGGTGCCCTTATAAATGAATGATTAATACGCTTATAATGCTTATACGCTTCATAAACATTACAGAACATGTCACGGTAAACATGATTAACGTTTATCAATTGCACAAAAATCCGAGTATTTACGCGAGTTTGAGCGTGGTTAGACAGACAAACAGATAAACCGAATTCATAAACACTTTTGAACTATGTTTGAAAGTGTTAAAAACAAGAACGATAAGAATCTCTCATTAATTTTTTATTGAATTTTCTAAGGAAACGGAAATAATTATTATTTAAAAAGTAATTAATACTTTTACAATGCTCTTCTCTAAGCATTTATTTAAGTGAGAAATTCAATATTATTCTCAACACGTTAAAAATAAGCATTTAATGTAACATCGTTTTCCATATTTCTAAAAACAGCTTTTTCTTTAACGACTTATTTTTTTTTATGACGCGAAGGATATGAGTTAAATTTTCTAAGGGAAATGATAATGATCTTTAAAAACGAAATACGGTCAAAATTATGTTGATACCTAAAGCTATCATTAAGTTAATTACAAATTTAGTTTTCAAAGAAATCTTTCTACTTGTTTCTAAAACTTTCTAGGTAAAAGAAATTTTAACGTAATTGGCAAGAAGGAAAAAACGAATTAATTGAAATGGAAGTTTTTAAAAAAATTAATGGACTATAAAAATATGATGCGTTACAGAAATCATTTAGCTTACTTATTTATCTAAGTTCACTAGAAAATTTTGTAATTGAGAGTTAGTTTTCGAAAGAAAAGTGTATACAAATTTTAGTTTTTACATTTATTTTCCACTTTTTAAAGAGATTCCATGTATTCCTTTTAATAAAATACTAAGAATAGTGCACTCCATAGAAACAATTTTATATACATATGAATTTTATAGTTTTAAAAATCATCAACATGTTTCTTCAAAAAGTGGACCATCAGTTGTACGCATACTTATAATTTCAACAGACCAAACGTTAAATTGTGACGTCCGGAATCTGTATTTGAACATTTAAATGTTATATCAACTGAATACGAAGATTATTTATTTAATTATTATAAATAAGATTATTAATCGCGAAATTAATGACAGATGGTAATATATATTTAATAATTTGATATGGAGTTCTCTACGGGTGTATCCTATATTGAAATTCACATTTTAAATTTTTTATGAGTTAGGAACTAGTAATATCATAAGGAATTTTTGTAATTGTGATGGTTCTAATTTTTAACGTTTTGCATAAATTCAACAGCAGTTTAGAAATGTATTTTTTTTTTTATATTTGTGTCTTTAAGGAGACAAGGGAACGTCAAACTCGTATTTTTATTTTTTTAATTCCACTTTAAATAATATTAAAGAACATATGCATTATGGTATATATTCACACAAGAAAATAAAAATTTGATGAAAAATAAGGGATTTTCTTGACTAGTTTAAGCTTTATGAAGAATTTTTTGAAATGCAGTATGCACATTCCATATCAATTAAAATCTCCAATATTTTTTATAGCTGTTTGTCATTATATATGTCATAAAACGCAGCATAGTTTCTTATATATAAAATATAATTGGAAAAGTTAAAGGTACTAAACTGTCAATTGACTTTGTCAATTGCTGAAATATCATACAAAAATGCTGAAAATTTCATAAAATTTCAGAAATATTTTTTTCTTAACTTTATATTCAATATATAAAATTCGATGCACAGTAAGAATTTGTATATATACATAAAACATGCAAAAAAGTATTGGATATTTTAAATGATATGGAATGTGCATGAGGCGATTTGAATAATCCTTCATAACGTCCCTCCCCCTGATTGCTACACTCATGAACATCACGCTTAATCGATTTGCGATACCTACACGTACCGCGAAACAATCCCTATTTTCTAGCCAACCCTAGACGTAATTGTTTCGTGTTTCCATTCTGGACTGATTCGCGATCCCTTATTTTCTATGCATTCAATTTTTAGATTCCACTTGGTGAAACCGCGCTCCTCTCAACCCCATACCCCCAATTTTTGACGCTCCCTCAATTTTTTAATTTTTATTTTGTGTTATAAACTCTTAACGTTTCAAACAGTTGTTATATTTCCTGATTTTGTTCGTGCCCCTCCCCTCTCCCACTCGAAATATGACGCGCCATTATTTTTTATAATTTTTTATTATATGTTTTAAACTATCTTAAAGTTTAAAAGAGACCGCCCTGTTGGATTTCCAAATTCTAAAACGAAAATCTGTTAAACAACCTATCAGTAGATATATTACTCGAGGGGGTGGCGGTTTTAAGCAAGAATTTAGGATATTTGATAAAATTACTATTCGAAAATAGTGGTAACTAAACTGTTGACATTTTTATACTAAATAAGTCGATCGAATAAGTAACATTTATGCTGTATCTTTAAATATTCTAGACCGTTCTGAAGAATGTTACTATAAAAAAAAGTCAAGTGACTGCCTTTTAAAATGAGCATTTAATAGAAATAAACCAATTAGTGAAATAATAATTAATATCTCAGCTTGTAATTAAGATATAAAAATATTTTTTAGAATATCTGAGAGGGGAATGTTTTTCCGCCTGCCAATCCAAGTTTCGAATTTTTACGGCCCTTAGATTCAGAGGTTTGGTCCACTTTTAAAACCCCCAGTACACTTTATTGCTTAACATCCTAATCTGGAAGACCTGCCTTTCTCATTCTGTCAACCCCTGGGGATGAAATAAAAAGAATGTTTTATCGATCATTTTTTAGTAGATTATTTCTGTTCTATAGTACGTATTGGAATATTTTTGAGAATTTCTGAAAGTAGAATTTTCTTGCGTCCATCTGTGCATTTCCGTGTTTTTCTTCCAGGTAGTTTCTGAGGTGCGAGTCGATTTAAAAAGACCCAGTTCACTTTTTCGTTGCGGTTTCGCGGTATCTACGCAGATTTCCATAGGTCCGTTGCATATGCTTTTATTTTAATATGTGAGACTTTAAGAACTATTTTGTGAAAATGGATTAATTGTTAAATATCTTTAACGGGGGGCGTGCTAATAATCAGATTAATATAAATATTATAATTGATATGCAAGAATAAACAAAAACAAAGTTATATGTTACTGGAAATGACATCCTTATAAATAAAATAATTCATAAACTTTCATTACATTAAATTTTACTTAAATTAATTAGATTCGTTTTATCAGGAAAATGTCTTTTTAGCATCATTAATTGTTAGTTATTTAATGAAATCTAATATGTTCTCGAATATGTCATCTAACATAATTATTAAAGATTAATTTGTGAATTAAATATTACAGATGGTAATTTGTTGTTACATAGTTATGCAGTTGTTTCAAGCTATCATACGTGTAATTTACAACATCGGTACATTACTGAAAAGTTCACAAAATTAATTAACAATCTATTTAGCATTAAGCCGATACTAGTTGCAATTAGTAACTTTTAAATGTACATATGTTTCTCTTTAAATTAGATTAAGTGAGGAATTTCTACTATCTATAAAGCCACAAAACAAATGATCAGTATTTACAAAGTATCGTCAGAAACTTCGCAACGAAATAATTTTCCATAACTATTGCACTGGCAAAAACAGTTAATTTATTCCATGTATAATAAAAATTCATCTTTCTTAATTAGCGTAAATTATTGAATAATATTCAATATAGAAAATCATTCTAACACATAACGATTTTTTAAAGATTATTTTTTTTATTACAAAAAACAAAAAAGAGACAAAGAAAAGGAAATTGTGAAGAAAAAAATACATTTCATATTTCTCATTCAATACATACATAGATTTTCTTTATTCCTATTAATAAATATTACAGAAAGAAATACAAATAAAGTCACATTGTGGATTTGTTTTAACATTTTTAAAATAATATTCTTTTCTTTAAAAAAAACCTTCCATAACATCTCAACGTCATCGCGTGACAGCATGGCGATTCCACGTTCAAGCATGGAACAATTAGAAAATTTTCATGAAAACTTTTGCAATTATAAAACTCATTTATGGTTATATATATATACTAGCAGGCTATGCCCGCTACGCTGGTCTGCTTATCCAAATGAACCTTGAATTAAACAAAATGTATAATTGAATTTGACATTGTGGTTTAAAGCAATATGGAACCTTACCTGGAATGTCCTTTCGCACTGCTGAAAACGATAAGAACGCCAATGTGCTATTATATTTTCTAATGTGTAGACAAATTTTCAGCTATTAAGGTCTTAACCCTTTTAGTTGATCAATAACAGTAGGATTGGTAAAGGAAGGTAGTACAATACGCAATACAATAAAACAAACCCTGAAAAATTTTATAACTACATGTAATAATGCAAACAAACAAACGGACAAAATCCATCCAGTAAAACTTTTTTTAAAGGTTGATCTTTCATAAGGGGTTTATCTGATTACAGAACTTTCCCCCATAATTCTGTAACTAAGCAACGTAGAATGATACGCAATAAACTAAAACCTCCGCAAACATTGTCTTATCAACAAAGAAAGTATTATCAATATCTGCCATCTAGAACTTTTTGAAAAGTCTAATCTTTCACAATCGGTTTCATATTATTATGGAACTTTCCGCCATTACTTTATGACTAAGCAACGTAGAACAATATGCAAAATACTAAAACCATGTCTGAATAGATATCTAACTAAAATGAAATTCCTATCAAAATCCGTTCTGTAGAACTTTCAAAAATGTTAAACTTTCATAATCGGGTTCAACTGATTATAGAACTTTCCACCACACCTCTATTATTAAGCAATGCAGAAGGGTATAGTATATACTAAAACTCTGCCTGAAAAATTATTTAACTAACAGTGGAAATTCAATCGTAATCAATTCGGCTGAATCTTTTAAAAAGGTTAATCTTTCATGATCGGGTTCGTCTGATTATATAACTTTAAAACATAATTGTATGTATAAGCAACGTAGAACGATATTTTATATACTAAAATCTTCCCTTGAAAATTATCTAACTATCATTATGATCAAAATCCATTCAGGTGAGCTCAAGTTATATGCAACCGGGACGAATTTCCCATTTCCATTTTACTCTAGTATATATAGTAGAAGCAGAAGTAGATAGATAGATAGATAAGAATATTGATTATTAAAATTTATGAAACTGCAAGTTATTTCTCGTTGTCTCTGCTGAATAATTTTAAAGACTTTTCAATCGGCGAGTATTGAGATTTACTATTATGTCTACAACAAATGAATTTCATTTTGTACCAAAACATTGTCGTTAAAATGAGCCAATTTGCTGTGGGTTCCGATATTATAAAATATATATTTTTTTTCAAAATCGCCAACTACGCGCATGACATTTTAAGAGTCTCTTGGCACTGCAGTAAACATTTCCATGTTTTATTCAGCGAAAAATGAAGTTATAACTTAATTTTACTTGATAATAAAAAATAATTCCACCTTCAAAAAATAGTAAATTAAAGTTTTTTGCAGTGTTACGAATAAATAATAATTAAAGCCAAAAGAAATTCGCGTTCAATAAATACCAAGCCCCAAAGTTTGGCATCATTTGCAATAAAATTTGGTACTTTTCTTTTCCACTACAGGCGCCTTGGCGTTTTTTTAAAAGCTTGGCGCTATTCGGGCATCAGAAAGTGAGATTTATTGCCAATTGATATAAACAGTTAAGAAAACAAACTTGATGAATTTTTTTTTTGTTTGTTTATATATGTATATTATAAATGTTTTTTATATACAAATTACTTCTGTTTCTAATTAAAATTAGATAAATTGCATGTTTATGTTAAATAAATTGTATAAACAGAAAAAAATGCTTGTTTAATGCTATGAAATGAAACAGTGAATAGGTTGCCAGAAAATATGTTTCCAAATTTTCTCTCCGCCAAGGCTATTTTCTCTGTTTCGCCAAGATCCCTATACTGTAAATTACCAAAAAATTTTGCACATTTAGGATTGAAATAAATGGCGCAATAGCATACAATTTGGTATGGTATTGGTATAACGTAAAAATAGGAAAAGGTCGCCAAAAAGTTTTCTTTTAAATCACACCAATTCTGTGTTAATTCAGTTATAGAATAGCTCCGCTTTAAAAACACAGAATCAGTTGAAACCTTTTCCTAAGTTAATTATGCGCCAAACCACCGCCGGTAACATACGCCAATTGTCAGTACACTCAATTATGTAACTTATCGGTACCAAATATGCCAATTGTCTATGGATTCGATAACGTAATTTATCTCCTTAATTTATGCATACTTTACAAACTACATCTACTTTCCAATTTTCCTGATTTTAAGATCAATGGGTACTGTTAGATGTTAAAAAGCTTGGCGCAATTCGGGCTTAAGAAAGTGAGATTTGTGGCCAAATGATATGAACAGCTATAAAAACAAATAAAATCAACTTTAAGCTTTTTAAAATATGTATTCATATATATATTCCTATATAATTTTTTATTTATGAATATTAATATTTTTGTTATTTATATACAATTTACTTCTGTTTTTATATAAAAAAGAGATAAATGTTTTCTTTATAGTATATAAATTATCTAATTACTGAACAGAAAATATGGATGAAAACTTTCCTTGTGTCGCCAAGCCCATTTTTTTCAACTCGCAGCTATATTGGAAAATTACAGAATTTAACCCATGGCTCTATAACTAAACAGTGTCGAACAATATATTATATACTAAAACTATCTCTGAAAAATTGTCAAACTATTAATGCAAATTCTATCAAAAACCGATTATTTTAATTTTTAAAAAGGCTATTGTGATAATTGCGTACACCAGACTACAGAATTTTCCCAAAAACGGTATGGCTGAACAATATAGAAGGGCATGTTGTATACTGAAAACGCCCCTGGAAAATTATCTAATGAACAGTCCAAGTTCCATCGAAATACATTGGGCAGAATCATTTAAAGAGGCTAATTTTCCATTATCTGGTTCATCTCATTAAAGATCTATAAACCATAACTCAATACCAAGAAACGTAGAACGACGACGTGTTATGTACTAAAAAATTCCCCTAAAAATTACCTATCTAACAGTGTACGTTCAGCAGAACTCGAGTTATGAGCAGTGGGAATGAAATTTCCATTTGAATTATATATATATAAGTAGAATTGGGTATTTCCAGAAAATGCTGTCATTTATTGAGAAATAACCAATATTGTGAACGTCGCTCAAACCGATGGCACGCTCATGCATTTTTGGCTTAAAATTAAATCGTTTGGCGATAAAATGAAATCGCAAAAAACATACAATATGTAACTCACAAGTATCGTCATTTTTATAATTACATCTGCTAGTTTCTTCTGTATGTCACATGATGGTCGAGTTAAATAAATATAAAAAGTAAATTTAAAAGAAATCGAAAACAAAAACAAAATTGTCACTCAGATATTATTTTATAAAATTTTCTGATGCATTTTATTTAACCGGACGCAAGAGATAAATTGCCAAATATAGTTTAAAACTGCAATCTTTCATATTGAATAAATTTTTAAGCATTACGAACATTCTCTTTCATGTTTAAATTCGATATTTTCATTTTCCAATATTACCACTCGTCATTTTTTTTTCATTTTCTCTCTTCTTTTCTTTTTTTTCCTTTTAAATAAAATTAGTAACAGTTTTTTTCCGCGATGTACAGTCATTTCAATTCATTTATCAAAAAATTCATCGCCAATAAAATAATGGTAACCCTTTCGCCCAAAATAACAGAACTTTCCGTCTTAATTCTATAACTAACCTACGTAGAACGATGTGTTATAGCTTAAAACCTTCCCTGAAACAATACCTATCTAACAGTATAAGTTCCATCAAAATCCATGCAGTAGAATTCGAAATCTCGGCGTTCGGAACGAAATTTCCGTTTGGATTTTATATATATAATAGACTAGCAGGCTATGCCCGCTGCGCTGGTCAATATTTCCAAATGAACCTTGGATTAAACTAAATGGTGAATTTGAACTTGTATTTTAAACAATATGGACCTTCAGCTGGACCTTGCTCATTACTGAAAACGATTCGAACGTCATTGCGATATAATGTTATCTTAAGCGTTAGACAAAATTTAGCTATTAAGAAGTAATTCTTTTAGATGATTATAAACAGCGCACTTTTGGTCGGGTAATGAGACCGTTATGACAACAGGAATTAATAGCTCTATAACTAATCAACATATAATGAAATCTTATATACTAACACCATTCCTGAAAGGTCATGTAATAGGGTCACTTGTAACAAAATACGTTCTGTAGATTTTTTTTTTAAAGGCTAAACTTTCATAATCAGGTTCACTTAATTTTTGAACTTTTACTGTTGCTCTATAACTAAGTACCCTTGAACAATACGTATACACTAAAACCTTTCCAAAATTATTACTTAACTAATTGTGGCATATCCTACGAAAGTATTATAAACAATCGGAATGAAATGCAAATTTCCGTTCTAAATATATATGATGATGATGCGATTTGTGTAATAGAATTCATCGTAAAATTTTCGCTTCAAACATAAACGATGCTTTCAACATTCTAGCCATTCTACACCAATATGTGAAGTATCCGATTACGGAAGGTTAACTTGGATTCTCCTGAGCAACTACCCAAAGTAAATTGAATATGTGGCTTTTGTGATAATTTTATGTTATCCGAGCGCAGGTAATAATTCAATAAAGACTGTTTTCATACCATATTCTTATTTTATTATTTTCATTCAAAACACAAGCCTTTAACTCATTTCATTTAAAATGCATGCCTTATACTAATTTCATTTAAAAAACTGAAAAGATAAACGGCACAGATGTCATATACATATGGAATAATATTGGCGCGATATTTTTCCGACGCCAGTTTGGCGAAAACATCAACAGCATACAACATCCGGGTTACCATATCAAGCAAAATAACGACACTTTGGCGCCAGTTAAGTACCCGTTGTGTATATGACATTAGCGTCAGAAAAAAATCGCGCCAATATTGTATATGACATCTGTGCCAGATAAACAATAACAGGAAATGATGCATAATTAAAATCAAAAAATTATTTTTAATTTACATATGCAAAATGTAACTACTGCTACTGGGAATTTTTAAAATGCTGTTACCGAGATCTGCGCACGGTTGTTATAAATGTACCTATTTTTTCTTCTTATCGAGGAGCAATTTATAAATCGCCCAATATTATACCTATTCCAATTTCTTTCATTGAGAAATTGACAGGAAAAAATCGAAGAAGACTCTTGTAGATTCTTCGGATGACGGCATCTGACGCCATAAACCGAGTTTATATATATGAAAATAATTTTTAAGTCGTTACAAACATTGCTTTCATATTTAAATATTTTTATTGGTACTACTTCTTATCCCGTCGACCAACTTCGCCAAATTATATAAATCGCCAAACCACTTGCCAAATTATATAAATTGACATAATCTTTATTTTAAATAACGAAACAATAAATAAATTAGTTTAACATTAATAGAAATACAAATAAAACATCGAAATTAAATTCACTTGATGACGTAAACATGTGTAGATTGTTTAAATTCAAGTGAATTTGACATTTACGATCAACCATTATTGGCATTTAATCTTATAGTTTGACGATAGATTTTTGGTCGACGGAATATCTAAGTAGTACCTTTTCCATTTTCGTTTTATAATGCTAATTTCTCAGTAATTTATTTCTTTTTATTTTACATAAAAAAACTAATTATTATTATTATTATAATTTTTTTAAAACCATTTGGAAAAATGGTTATTGTCCTCAGTCAGGGTAGGAAATCAAAAACGTATCTGAAGCGTTTTATTAGTTGAATCCTGCATTTTATTCGTTTTCTGGTTGGTCTATACAGTAATCTGTATCTTCCCTTTAAATTCAACAGAGATGGATACTTCTGTTGCCACTATGGCAAAAAAGTAATAAAAACTACAAAAAAAAAATTTAATAACTCAGAAGCAAATTGAGATACAGCTTTCAAACAAATTGCAATTAAAAATTCATTTTTTTTTCTCTATATGACGATATAAAAAGTAATATTGTGGGATGTTTGGAAGTTTAAAAATGAAATTTCATTTAAAATTGGTCCAGGAATATTAATGTTTAATCCATGGCGTACGTAATGTATGACCAGCTCCGTAGAAGTTTAAAAATTTACAGAACCGAAAATTGTAAAACTGATATTTTTTAAAATTTGTTCATGATGGGTCCAGGAATGTTAATGTTTAATCCATGGCGAACGTAATGTATGATCAACTTCGTGCGATTTTTATGTCTTAAATTTTAGTCTTTGAAAAAATCATTTTCCAAATGGTCGTTGTAATTTTTTTTAATTATTATTATTATTAAGATGCTTGTATTTTTTTTTCAAACTCATAGAGCCTTTTTTATTCTTTAGCCAAAAGAGTTGATGTGAATTTTTTTTCGTTGCTAGAGTAACGGATGTAATGATAGATATTTTGAGGTTTAGACGCCAAAGACACCGCCAATTTGGAAAAATATGAAATGTGTCATGAACTGTTGGACTTATAAAAATTTACTTGGTACCATTCGATTCAGCATACAAAACTACATTAAAATATGCTATCGTTCGATGCATAATTATGATATTCGATTTTTAAGGAATTTATTTTTCCCACCCCGTGCAAAAACCGTTAGGGGTGACACTTTAGAAAATCCTTTCTTAGCAGAAGTCTATGTCATAAGAAGTATTTTTACCACGATTTTCAAGATTTTAGGTTCAGTAGTTTGCGCTGTGCGTTAATTAGTCCCCTAATCCAGACTTTATTTTATATACTGTATTAGATATGCCATTTTGCGGTGAGTCGATGATCGAAAATTAGTCCAATATCATTTGAAATATTACATGACAGAGGAGAAAGTACGAAGAAGAAGTGATCGTCTAAAAAAACATTTAATTTTTTTTTTTCAAAATGTTGAATTTTTCGATAGTAATAACGTAGTACTGCATAAATTTCCTTAAAAATTATCTTTATTTCCTAGATTTCGGAGCTGTGAATTTTTCTATAAATGAAATTGGCGATATGACTTTAGAAAAAGTGAAATAAACAACAGATAATATTTTCTTAAAAAAATGGGTAATATTCGTTGATCTGAGTTCAAGTTTATAATACATGCATATCACATGCTTTCGGAATTACGGTGAAAAACATTTTTAAAAGTATGAAATTATTTTACAATATGTATGTGTAGCAGAAATTCACATTGAAATTTAAGTATTCGATTCCATTTTTTAAATATTAACTGATATCTATATGAGTTACAATTGAATATGAAAATGTACTCAAAAAAATATCTCTTTCACTTAAAAAAAACACCATTTGTGAGAATATCCTCAAGCTAATGTCACGCTTATGCATTTTTGGCTTAAAATCGCATTGTTTGGCGATAAAAGAAAAAGAAAAAATCGTAAAGAAACTAATAGTAATTACACATGTGACTCACAATTACATCTACTTGTTTCTTCTATAAGTCACGTGATGGGACAATTAGATAAAAAGAAAAAGAAAAGAACGAAAAATTTTTTCATTAAAATTTCATCTAATCAAATTTTCAGATTCGTTTTTATAATCTAACGCAAGCGATAGAGAGCCAAATATTGCATATCAGTTGTAATCTTTCTTATTAAATTAATTTTTAAGCATTACAAATTTATTTCAGATTTAAATTAAATGCTTCCGTTTTTTAATATTATCACTCATTAAAACGGATTTTCTTCTTCTTTTTTTCTTTTTTTTTTAAATAAAATTAGTAACAGTTTTTTCTTTTATGTTTCGAGGTGTAATAGCTGTTTCATTTTTTTTTATCAACTATAAATTTCGCCAAGAAATAAAATGGTAAACCTTATCGTCCAAAATAACAGAACTTTCCGTCATAATTCTATAAGTAATATAGGTAGAATGATGTGTTATAGCTTAAAACCTTCCCTGAAACGATACCTATCTAACAGTATAAGTTCCGTAAAAACCCATGCAGTAGAACTCGAAATCTCAGCGTTCGGAACGAAATTTCCGTTTGGATTTTATATATATAATAGATAATAGAATAGATAATACATTATGTGTTATGAACTATCTCAAAGTTTAAAACAGATCGCATTGTTAGATTTCCTAATTTTAACAATATCGCGTTACGTTAGTTCCACATTCCACCACCAGGGATCGCACTCTATTCTTAACGAAAGCGTATCTGAACGAAACTCCTTCATGCAACCTTTCCGTAGATACATGAATCGGGAGGGTGTCGGTCTTAACCAATAATTTAAGATAATTGCTGAAATTACTACGAAAAATATTTTAAAGGGGCCCTACGCGGGCCCCTAATAGAGTTAGAGGAAATCGGAAGACGGCAAAATGATCGCGGGGAAATGTTTGCTTGGGTGCTTGGGAGCTACTTTTGGCGCGAGATCTAAGCTCTACGACCAATAGGAGCCCAGATATTTAAGAAAATATGAAGTAACAAAGTCCAAAATAACAGAATTTTCCGTAATAATTCTATAACTAATCGATATGTTATAGCTTAAAACCTTCCCTGAAACGATACCTATCTAACGGTATAAGTTCCGTCAAAATCCATGCAGTAGAACTCGAAATCTAGGCGTTTGGAACGAAATTTCCTTTTGGATTTTATATATATAATAGATAGATTTTAATTTGCTGGCCCAGAGTAAGCACTCTACTTGTAGGAGATCATAAACAACAACAACAAAAAAAATCATTCATGTTTTTAAATGAAAAAAAAAGTATATATGCATATACATATATATATATATGTGTGTGTGTGTGCATATATATCATCATATAGAACTTTCACATGCAGGGCACACTATTGGACAGAAAGTTTTAAATGGTTTGCCTCTAAAAATAATATTCTGAATGTCCCGTGTTTATATGTTTTTACTATATTCTCAAACTAACTTATTAACTATTCCTTAAGTTATTTGTATGAAAAGGAAAATTTAGTAGAAGAAATAATTTTTCTAATAGATGTCACGTGCAGGAAAACTTGCGAGGTTTTATTTTTAAGAAAAAAAGAAATCAATTGCTTATTAATTGAAAAAGTTAATGTAACTTTCATTAGGAAAAGGTTTTACATTAATATAAAGAAACAGGTACTAAAGAAATGTATTTTTTTATTTCACGTTTAGAAATTCTATGTATATAAAAAATCAACTAAATAACAAAGCAAAATATTATTGACAAAACAATTTTTATAGTTTTGTTTAAAAGTTTGAATGTATAGTGCTATATATCTTCATATTTATAAGAGATTTTACTATTAGCAACAACCATCGCATAAATAACTTTTACTATTTCTTCATGTTTGTATGAAATTCCAAATTGATGTTTGTGCCATTTGAAATAATCTCAGATTTTTGAATTTACGAAAAAATTATTATTAGTTTATCACTACTTTTTCCTGGATAAAACTCGCACTCATAATTTAAAATAATCCATTTTCCAAATTTTAGATCTTCATTGCGAATTAAGATTATTGAAATGTTCGAATAATTTTTTATTCATCCGATAGCCTTCGTTGTGACAAACTATGACGAAGCATGGCATTCCTTTGATTTTAGTTACATTACCCCAAGGATTTTCTTATGTACTCTTTCTTCATTTTTTTCTTTTTCAATGTAGAATAATTTCGTGTTCTGTGAATGCTGTCCTGCTAAGTCAGAAAAATCTTTTGCAGAATGAACGGTGTGCATTTTTTCTTACTCATCATCTTTTGGCACACAAGTGTTTTTATGTTACCACTCACCCCATCAACTACTCCTTTTCCATGTGAATGATTTTCCTCCATACTTTCTCTCATGTAGAGCTTTGCCATGAATTTGTGTTTAATCTTAGATAATGGTCCATCACTTTAAAATATTTCTTTATGTGGATGATTCTTGTCTAATTGTAACTTTTCTTAATAAAGAAATTTGATAAAAACAAAAATAGTATTTTTTCATAACACACTTGCTCTCGACCACAAAGCACTTTGTACTTCATTCCGATTCTTAAAGGAAAATAACATTCTAAAGTTAATTTGCAAAATTCATATGTCTTTCTTGACTTATCCTTATCAATTTTCATATATTGTGTTATTTTAATATTTAAATCATTTATAATTTTAGTCATATTTTCAATTATTTTGATTTTTATTTCTATTTTGATAACTGTTGGTCATTCAATTGTGTTTTGTAATTCATAGTTTCTAATGTTTTTCACAAAACATATTTATTTCAATCACTAAGAATTGTAAATAGCTTTCCATCACAACATTCGTTACACATTAAGTACACCTGTTTGCTAAACAAAAGAATATTCTATTAATATATGTATTAGTAACATTCATATTCGTTATTTAGGAATATTTTATTTGAAATGTGGCACATGTGGCAGCACGTGTGGGACAAAGTAAAATACTGTTTTATTAATTCATCAATGGATATTATTTAAAACTATATTTGGGAAATGTTTACACCTAATACGGTTCTTAAAAGTCACAACCATTTTAAAGAATAATTCTTGGTTCAGTACAATTACAAAATCTACTGTTTATTCTGTCATGTATGGGACATAAATTTACAGCAAATGTAATTGGTAGTAACATACTTGATATCGCTCTAAAATTCCAAAAACAATACATAAAATGGAAAAGGTGCTGATACATAATAAACTGTATCTGAAAAAAATCTCAAAAACAAAAATATGACAAAATCGGGTTATTTTGAAGCCAATGCATTTTAGCCGCTTAATACTCAGCTGTTGATAAGTATATCTGAAGCACTGTTGCCACTCGCTAAAAGCAAAACAAAATTATACCGATATATGTATTATTTGGACTTTCAAAATATAAAACTTTCAGTAACTTAAATAATTGTTTTTAAAATATTTTTCTCTGCCGAAAAAAGTCTTGTTTTTCATGCAATGGTCCAACAACATTGTTACCGTCCAGAAACATCTCGATTGTGCTTTCTTTTAGAATTAACAATTTAAATCAGGAATATCTGGACAAAATGCACGTTATTCAATTATATAAACCAGGCAATCCAGCACGGGTTACCAGGAAGAATGATACACCGATATACTGCCCGGTGTACAAAGCCTAGATGAATTTGTTTTAATTGAAACGCTAATAGATTTAACCAATACGTTTATTATTGAAGTGTTAATTTTGCAGTTATTTAGTTTTCGTTATTAAGTTACCATTAGTAACTTCTGTTGGTTTAATTAACGCACTTAGCAATTCGTAGGTATATTTCATAAAAAAATACATGATAATCCATAAGTCTTAAAATAAATATAATTACGATAATTTAAAAGGATTCAAACTATATCACAATTCGGTTCTTATATCAATGCACAGCATAGCAAGGGATAGTTTGATACAAATAAAAGTGTTGTATACATTAGCTGCATTTGTTATCAAATTTAGCTTTGTTGTGTTCGAAAGTTGCTATTGCACAAAAGTGGCTGTTGTTTGAGGAAAAGGATTTTTCGATTATCTGTTGGATATCTTGTTATGTCTTTTAGAAATTCTCGATAATGTCATCATTAAAATTAACAAATTTTAACCTCGGGCTTTTTGTGAACAGCGCTGCAACGCTTTACTGATAGATTTTAACAGGACAGTTTTTGTATGCATTTATTTTTACGTGACATCACATCTTTTTATGAGTGACGGTTTAGATTTGAGACTTTGCAGTGCTATTTAAAGAGAAGTGTTTTTAATGTGATATCACTTATTTTTGCTTGTTAATTAATTTAAATTGAACATCCAATTTAATTCAAAAAGGAAAAGAAACATTGAAAATCCAAAGGTATACAATAATAAATACGTGGTGCTATAAAATTTTCAAATGAGTAACTGAGTCTTGTAAAGCATGTCATTTGCCAATTTGAAACTCATTCATAACATGTTCAGAGATTCTTATGCATTTCAAATGAATTTGTTTATTCTTTAGAAATGATAAAATATAACGAACGAAATAAAAGTAATTCCATTGTTCCATAAGCTATAGGTTGGTTAATTATTAATACAATAAAAATTTTTCATTACAGCTTTTGAAGCTTTAATTTTTCCTTTTCAAACTTATTATTATCATATAATCATATCTCACATTTTTATCATATCATATGTAATTACTTATGCAAAACATGTAAAGTCTTAAAAATAGAAAGACTAATGGATAGTTGTTTTATTTATTTAAGGTTTTGTGTACACTGTAAAAAAAAATGGTAACGCTCCATGTAAAATTCAGGAACGTTTCGCATTTTCTCAGGTTTTCAGAATAATTTAGCTCTTTCCTGTGAAATTCTGGTTTTCTTATCTGAAACGTTCCTGAACAAAAGTTGGAAACAGCAAAACGCTGCGGCCGCCATTTATTATTTTTTTGCTATAATCCGTTGCTCGCGCGCGAGTGTCGAAAACGAATTCCTTAAATGAATGTAAAAAAATCAATATGGAATGCAAATAAATCAATAGACGACATAATCCTTTACGTCTCTGTTGTCAAGACAATTCAGATGAAAATACAATACCTCTGTGACATCGCTAAGAGATTATCTCTCGTACTTATTCTCGTCTGTGGAATGTTTAACAAGCAGACCGTGTAAAACAAATACACCTATTATTTGGATCTCCATTAACCAGGGGACCATCAAACATGATTCTCACCGATTTTGATTAATTTAAAGTATGTTTTAGAGAGTTCTTATCTCTAATTATTCTTGTGAAAGGATTTCTTCAAATGGGCCTTAGATTTTCAGAAATTAGATGCCGAGGTTTAGCATACGTTTCAAATACCCATTAGTTTGCAGCTCTCAACGTGTCTTTCCTGGTGTGGGCGCAGAAGGCTCGCACGCCACCCGTACGGCCTGAGTTCGATGCTAACTCTTGACTTTTTTTTTCTTTTTTAATTAATTTTATATTTTAACACTTTATTACAATTTGATTTAAATTTGATATATATTTGACACTTTCAATTGCTGCAAATTTGAATTTTTTTTTTATTTTCGGAAAAAATATACAATTGTGTTTAGGTGTTTTTTTTTTTTTTTTTTTTTTCATGAAAATTTATATGTATTTTATCTAACTTGTAAACTAACATAATTACTGACGAAAATCCAAAATATTTTGTCTAGATTTTTTTTTCTAATTATTATTTACATTTATATATTTTTATATTTTAAGCAAAGTTCAGAAACAATATATCATATATATATTCACTTTATTGAATTTTAACTGAAAATTAATTTTTTCGTGTAAATTATAAATAATAATTTTGATGTCAATTTCAAAATATTTTTTCATTCTAACAAACAATGATAATAAAGCGAAAATTGTCAACTGGAAATGTAAAAACCGTCTGTGGATCCCGCATGCTGTGAAATGTCAGTAATGTTTTGCTGTCAACAGAAATATTCCTGGTATTTCGCAGGAAACTTACTGGCATTTCTGTAGAAAGTTTTTAACATATACAGTAAAGTTCCAGTCATTTTCAAGATATGTTTCTTGGAAATAATGGGCAACTCAGCTGCCCATTTTTTTCCCAGGAACGTTGCGGAATTTTTTTTACAGTGTACTTTTGAAATAAAATAATATGAGCTGAAATTTGATGTTTATGCGATAGTCGTGGATGATAAACTCAATTGTCATATTCTCTCCTCTTTATTTTCTATTTATTCATTATTTTCTTAACATTTGTTGGTTTTACCGAATTTTTAATGTAAATATCTTCTAAATTCCTATTGATATTAAATGTGTCAGCGCTCTGCCTTATGCTTTCCAAATAGTTTCTCACAAATTTCGGATTACAGTTGGTGGTATAAATTTTAATGCATTTCAATAAATCTTAGGAGTACAATAGTTAATATTTTTTAGTGAATTTCTACGATTTTGGTCATATATGAAAGCACTATAACTTAATTAATAATATTATAAAATCAGTTTACTCCATATTGATAGACCTCTTTAATTAGAAGCTGCAAGTTAATAGAATTAATTGATTAATTCGTTCTTGTTATTAAACTTTTTAAAAGTAAGCTAAAAAAAAAAAAAATCTGCAAAAGTGCACAAAATTTATTTTGCTACTAGCAGACCCGCCCGGCGTTGCCTGTGGTTTGTAAATAATAACCTAAAACAAAACTTAAGTTTGTATAATTTTATATCTTTAGAAATTCTTTTAAATGAACCTAATTTCGGAGGCTCCATTGCCTTCCGCAGTGTCTAATGCGATCCCATCGAACTTCTTTCCGAACGAACCTGTAATCTAGATCCCCACTACATATGGCAACATTTACCGGAAGTGTCCGCACGTGCCGGAGACAATCGAAAACCAAGTTGATTGAGCCAAACCTCGATGGAATCAAGCCGACAGAAACCAAAAAAGAGAATGCGCCATTAATGTTAGAAAATGTTGGTAACTGAAGCCTAAGATTAAATTTCATAATACAGAAAGTAGCTGAGTAGCTAAGTAAGTAGTAGTAGCTAAGTTGTAGGAATCAAATCCCGGTGAAATTGGGCCCTTAAACCCGAGGAAATAATGGGTCACAAAGCGATGGAAGATGCCTCCTCCTCACCTTGTAAATTTCATGAATCACTGTTAGCATTAACACAATATTTAATTAGCGAATGAAATGCCTTATCAAAAGTTACCTTTAAAGTAACGCGATTTTTAATTTACGGCTGTAGTGAGTAGACGTAAGTTAATGCTGAAAAGGGAGATTAATGTTCGAAAAAGGTGGTAGCAGAGGTATAAAGAAAGACCGCGCCATGGGGGCCAGGGTCTTAGCTGGAATGTAGTTGGGTATAAGAAAATTTTGTAGGTGTTTTAAAGTAGCATGGAAGACTCTAAAACTATGTTAAAGAAGATTGTAATAGTATATAATATTTTTTAAAGAAGCTGCAACAAAAACCCCATGAAGACGATTAATATTCAAAATTGGTTGTAGCTGAAGTCTGCAAATATTTTTCTGTCGTTCATGCAGTAGCTGCAGAACCGAAGAAGTTGTTAGGAAAAAAAACTTCGTGATTCGGACCATTTTTAAGGGAGCTATAACAATGGGCCGAAAAGGGCCCAACTGTTAGTTGACAGCAGGGCCCTAACATGAAAACATGTTTAAATGTTTTAGTACTTAGCGTTTTAGATCTTCAATTAGTCAAAATTAATCATAGGGTATGAAATAATCATTAGAATAATATTTTAAAGAAACGCGAAAAATGGGGTAAATGCTTAAAAAGGGGCCCTAGAGCTCCAATAAAAATATGAGGGTGTTGGTCTAGGGCAGGCATATCAAACACGTGGCCCGCGGGCCACAACTGGCCCGACAACAACTTGTTTGTGGCCCGCGAAGCCTTTGTCTCTTTACATGTATTTAATGAATTTGTTAGAACGTGCATGCTGAAAATATACTTTACACGAATAGACTTGCACCAACCGCGGTCTTAGAGATAGCAACAATTCGAAAGATTTGTATTCGAATATTTCGAACAATTATAAAAAGTTACAATTTTCATTTAAAATCGACAAATTATGAATGTGTATTTTCAAAAGACTACCAAAAGACAAAGTGCTTGGAGTTTTCATGTGAAATTAAAAGCAGCTGAGTAAATTTTAACTTCAAAGTAAATTTCTTGATGCTATCTTATTATTTAATAGTAGTATTAGCGTCTTCCGATAGAGTTTATTACTTATACAAAATTATTTTTAAAAAGAAAATGCATTTCACTTTAAATATGCCTGGCATTATTACAAGCCAAGCCAATGCTTAGCGCGGAACACCCATCGAAATTGAACAAAGGACATAAAAAGAATTTTTTAAACAAAAGAACGGTCCGAAAAGATAAATTTCCAAACTCTGGTGGAGAACCCAGCAACAGCAGGGTCATTCCAGTGTTTAGAGGATCGGAAGCCCAATGCTAGATCAGGATTAGTATGCACATTCAAATTTTTAAATAAATGCAATTTAGAAAATTCTATTAAATTTTATAGATTTTTGTTGTAAAGTAATTTTGAATATATATTTTTTTCAATAAATAACATAAAATAAACAATGTATAATATTAACTTTGGAATTTTGTGCTAAAATTTTTTTAACATGGCTGCGTTTTGTACGAAGAAATTTTATTCTATGCAACGGTAATAATATTATGTACTCTTTTTAATGTGGCCCGCGGATTTCTATATAACACTTAATTTGGCCCGCGGCTGTAAATGAGTTTGACATGCCTGTTCTAAGGGGAAGAGTCCAAGACTCAATTATAAAATCATGCGATGAAAAGGTGAGAAAAAAGGGTGTAAAAAATGCATAGCACACAAAAAGTTCAAGTGGCCCCTGATCGGACCCTACAGGACCCTAAGTGGCCCCAGGATTTTAACTGGAATATAGAAACTGGAGAACAACTAAATGGAAAAATGGTTCCAAAAATGAAATGAAGATCGGATTAGGAGAGGCAATTTATTAATAATTTGTGGTGCAAAAGCTTCAAGGGGCTTTGTACCGGGCCCCAAGGGTACAGGGATTTAAGTTGCATGTAGTTTCGTATAAATACACTTTTTAGTAGATTTTAATGTAATCTGAGTACGCTAGAACTATGTAAAGAAAATTGCAAGAAATTCGGATAATTTTTAAAGAAGATGCACCAAGGGCCCTAAGAAGATAATTTATATTCAAAATTGTTGGTAGTTGAAGCCTGAAATATTTTTTTTTTTTTTTGTGGTTCATGTAATAGCTGGAGAAACTAAGATGTTGTTAGAAAAAAAAGCTAGTGAATCGGACTATTTTTAAGGGAGTTATAATAGGGTGCCCAAAAGGGGCGAATTTATAGTTGAGAAAAGGCCTAACATGAAAACATGTTACAACGTTTTAGTACTTAGCGTTTTAGATCTTCGATTTGTTGAGATTAAACATAGGGTACGAATTAATCATTAGAATATAATTTAAAATAAATGTGCAAAAAAATCGGGAAATGCTTAAAAAGGGGCCCTAAGGCCCCAATAAATGTATGTAAGTGCTGGTCTAAGGAGAAGAGTTTAAGACTCAACTGTAAAACTACGCATTGCGATGGTGAGAAAATTAGGATGTGAAAAACACATGGCACACAAAAAATTTAAGGGGCACTGGACCGGGCCCAACAGGACCCTAGACGGGCCCATGGTCTTAACTGGAATGCAGATACGGAAGTATAACTAAATGGAGAAAGTATCCCAAATATGAAGATCGGATAAAAAGGAAGCAATTTATTAACAATTTAGTGCACTAAAACTTCAAGGGGCCCTGTACCGGGCCCCTTGCAAGGAGGCCAGGGTCTTAACTGAAATGTAGAAATGGGGTAGAAACTGAAAGGAGAATTCACTCGAAAATTGAAGAAGATCGGATAGAAAATAGGCATTTTATTAACATCTTAGTGCACTAAAACTTCAAGGCGCCCTGTACTGGGCCCCTTAATAGGGTGCCAGGGTCTTAACTGAAATGTAGAAATGGGGAGCAAACTGAAAGGAGAATTCACCCCAAAAACAATGAAGATCGGGTAGAAAAGGGGTATGTTATTAACAATTTAGTGCACTAAAACGTCAAGGGGCACTGTACCGGGCCCCATTCAAGGGTGCCAGGGTCTTAACTGAAATGTTGAAATGGGATAGAAACTGAAAGGAGAATTCACCCCAAAAACGAAGAAGATCGGACAGAAAAGAGGCATGTTATTAACACTTTAGTGCGCTAAAACTTCAATGGGCCCCGTACTGGGCCCCTTGCAAAGGTCCCAGGGTATTAACTGAAAAATTGATATGGAGCAGAAAGTGAAAGGAGACTTCACACCAAAAACGAAGAAGATCGGATAGAAAAGAGGCATGTTATTAAAAATTTAGTGCACTAAAACTTCAAGGGGCCATGTACCGGGCCCCTTGCAAGGGTGCCAGGGTCTTAACTAAAATGTAGAAATGGGGCAGAAACTGAAAGGAGAATTCACCCCAAAACCGAAGAAGATCGGATAGAAAAGAGGCATGTTATTAACAATTTAGAGCACTAAAAATTCAAGGGGCCCTGTACTGGGTCCCTTGCAAGGGTGCCAGGGTCTTAACTCAAATGTAGAAATGGGGCAGAAACTCAAAAGAAGAATTCACACCAAAAACGAAGAAGATCGTATAGAAAAGAGGCATGTTATTAACGGTTTAGTGCACTGAAACTTCAAGGGGCCCTGTACACACACAGAGCTATTTATTCTTTCATTAGTATAGATTAAAAAATATATAAATGAGACATTCTCACATAATTTTGTCTTTTAAGTCCGTGAATAATTTGGCGACAGCGTCATCGCACGCCATTTTCCATTTGCGTGGGCTCAGCGATCCTCGACCTCACTCCTATGGATTTCTATTTCGCGGGATAGCTCAAAGCTAGAGCATATATGTGCAATCTGCAAACTTTGCTATATTACGTTCGGATGTTTTGTCCACAGTCTCCTGTACGCAATGCGTAATTACCTGTAAAGGCTTCCAAGTGGAAAATATCTAATCCAAATAAAAGTTTTCTTTTCACTGATCTGTGTTGTAATCAGTGATTGGTGTCTTACCTATGTCATATGCAAATTTCCTCCGAGCACTCCGATCGCATTTTTTTATCATTCGGAAAGCTTTTTTTTGTGCGTGTGTGTGTGTGTGCATAACACGAACGTTTCTTGTGATACTCGTACGGTTCCAACGGTATTTATGAAATGTCAAGCGCCAACTAATGAAACTGTTCTAAAATATTTTTTCTATTCCAATTCCATGTGAGTATATTCAGCTTTAAAAACAAGATTTGATCGTAAATAAATTACACATCAGTATAGTTGATGCCAAAAGGAAAGATTTCATTAAAAAATAAAAACACAAAGTTTGAAATGAAGAAAATAATACACTAATTTTTCTAAAGGAAAAAGCACATAAATAGAAGTAGCACAGTCTCAAACTAACCAAAGTGAGTAATATGCCAAAATCAAACGGAAGAACCTGTTATTACTTCTCTGGTTAAGCAGATTTTGATAATTATGACTACGGTTAGTACGGGCGGAAGAACCTTTTAGATAATTTTGACAGCGTGGAGAAATAACTTGGCTGGTATGTCTTATCACTGCATTCTGAGGCAAAGACAGTTTGATCTTTGTAAATAGCAGAAATAAGGATAATAATGTATCATCGTTTTTTTCCTTGTGATTCAAAAATATTTAAAAAAAATAACTGAATATGTCAATAAGATAAAAAACTGGTTGATGCAGCTGCAGTTTTGAAATAAAAATGTTTCACAAGAATAATATCCAGGTTTTATCATGAACTTATAGAAGCTCGAATCTGAGTGTACTAACATCTGAAGTTATACGTTTATATGATAGTGATTGAATATGTTGAATTATTTGAATGTGTGACAGATCTTTAGAAATTTCTTAATAATTTTTGGAACCATTTCTGGCAATTAGATTCCCGCGACTTTTGAAACAATTTTCTTTATTAAAAATTCTACTGCTAATAAAAGTTCTTAAATCACGAACTGGAACTAAACGAACAAAGCACCATCTACTTTAAAAAATCTTATAAAATATCTCCAATAAAATACTGAAAATAAAAAATATGAAAATGAGAAAAAGGTTTAGAAATAAATTTGTGCATGTAATTTATTTACATCTTATTTTACATTTTGTAAAAAAAAAAAAAAAACTTTATTTCTGTGGACATAAAACCTGTGATTTTTCATGGAAACGACCAAAAAATACTTTAGTTGTGTTTGACATGGCATATTCAGCAGAAGAAAATAAAGAATTGTGTTTGAAATAGTCTCTTCATTGAGAAATATTTTCAGTTTTCGAAAATATAGAAAAGGCGTTCAAATAGATATTTTCTAATATCTATTTATATGTAGAAATATAAATATTTATGTATTTATCATACATATATATATATGTTAATGTTTTCACCGTTTCCGCTTCTAGACTACTATTCCAAATAACGTAATTTAAATAAACTTGAAAAAAAAATTAGATACCGATGCTATTTCTTTCAGAAGACAATTAAAGTATTGTTGCTAAAAAAGTACGTTGTACCTAACCGTAATCCATCAGTAAAATGAAGCAGTTGTCAGTCATTTATTCTTGCGTATGTAAAAGGAAAAATAAATAAATAAACGTTAAATAATATTTAATTTCATTCATATTTTTTGCAAATTAAATAGACATATTTTAAGGAAATGTAAAATAACAAGGTCTAATTTAAATTTAATTTCATCGTATGTATGTCAGTAACATCTATTTAATTTTATATTTGAAGAAATATTAACATAGTCATCTTGATATTATTATATCATTAATTAAATAATAATGTATTTTTATAGGCTAGAGAATGTCTTTGTGTTGCCGTTTGTGGGCTCTAGAAACACCCCGTGGTTCAAGCAAGAGTGTGTCTGGCTACATCGAATTCCCAAAATCTTACCGTTCCGGGGGCTAGTTATCCTAAATAGTTATAGGACTGGCACAGTTCATCTCTACACTTCAATTTAGACGTTTACTTGCGTTTCATGAATTTTGTACTTATACTACGATATGCTGGTATTGAAAATGTTGAATATTTTAATTGATTTAGAAATAAATTATTTAATTGATTTTTAGCATTGACTACTAAATTTACCACCTTTTTGAGCTAATTACAGGACCATATGTCGCAGGTCTTTCCAATGGTCTGCTAAATTTTATGTTTTCCCATAGGTAGTGCACCAAATGGATCTTCATGCCATGACGAAAAACAAACACAAAACATTTGACTGAATTCTATGTATAACTTCATACACTTTTCGATGGTACAATATTCAAAATCGCACAAAAATCGCAAAAATAGCGCCCCCTAGCTACGATTTTTTTCCAAATTCAGGGAGGACCTGCTTGCCATAGCCAAAAACTTAAAATAAAAATTTGGTTCAATTCTATGCATAACTTCATACACATTTCGATGGTACAATATTCAAAATCGCACAAAAACGCATTTACAGCGTCCCCTACCGGCGAATTTTTTTCCAAATTCAGGGAGGACCTGCTTGTCATATCCAAAAACTTAAACTAAAAATTTGGTTCAATTCTATGCATAACTCCATCCACTTTTGGATGGTCAATATTCAAAATCGCACAAAAATCGCTGTTACAGTGCTCCCTACCGTCGAATTTTTTCCAAGTTCTGGGAGGACCTGCTTGCCATAGCCAAAAACTGAAAATAAAAATTTGGATAATTCTATGCATAACTTCATACATTTTTGGATGGTACAATATTCAAAATCACACAAAAATCGCTGTTACAGAGCTCCCTACCATCGAATTTTTTCCAAATTCTGGGAGAACCTGCTTCCGATTGCCAAAAACTTAAAATAACAATTTGGATCAATTCTATGCATGTCTTCATACACTTTTGGATGGTACAATATTCAAAATCGCACAAAAATCGCTGTTACAGCGCCCCCTAAAGGCGATTTTTTTCCAAATTCAGAGAGGACCTACTTGCTATGTCTAAAAACTTAAAATAAAAATTTGGTTCAAATCTATAAATAACTTCATACAATTTTGGATGCTACAATATTCAAAATCGCACAAAAATCGCTATAACAGCGCCCCTACCGGCGATTTTTTTTCCAAATTTAGGAAAAATCTGCTTGCCATAGCCAAAAAATTAAAATAAAAATTTGGTTCAATTCTATGCATAACTTCATACACTTTTTTGATGGTACAATGGCGACAGACACACAGGCACACGGACAGACGGACACACGGACACACGGACAGACAGACATTTTCTATAAACATGTTTTGGGGATCTCTGAACCCTAAAACGTTTAAATCCGTCGAAAACCGGAAATCGAAAAAAAATTCGATTACAATACTTTCTTCTATTGAATATAGAATAAAGTAAAAATATGCTTGTACTTTTTCTTCTTCCAAGATCTTACTCCTCCTGTATCTTCTTACCAAGTTTCTATTTCTGCCCCCTGACTGCTTTCTGACTCTTTTATCGATGACGAGATCCTTATTCCCTGCTGTCACAATTCCTGCCCTTTTTGCCACTTATACGCGAAAAAGCTATAAAATTCACCCAAATCAAAATGCGCATAACAATTAAATAATAGATAATCAGAGCTTATTTAACCATTTCGTACACTAAGCATGACATTTCAAATAAATTCAGCTAAAATAACTTAAATTTAACATTTTTTTTAAATTTCGCTGAAAAAGTTCAATAATCAGCATTTGAGCAAAACTTCAAGTCATTTGCGACAAATGAAGGAATTGTCCGAAAAACGCTTCCGCACTACACCTCATTGAAAATCGAAAAAAAGTTTTTTTCGGCCCACCCCATTGAACAGATTAAAAAAGTAAGACTTATATATTAATCTACAGAAAATATCTACAGTTAAAAAGTGTCAGACAGATGATAATGTTGTTACATTTCTGCATATTTCAATCAAAAAATGTTTCTCCTTGTTGTGCATCACTGTCATTTCACGAATGAAAAGTGTTTGCTGCATAAAGCTGCAAGAGACAGCTATTTGCTGCAGGTAAACAACAAGAAATATATATATAGTGTAATTCCGGGAGAGCTGGACCACATTTTTTCTTCGCGCTCTACAAGTCATATATTTACATATATTTTACTTTTCACATTTTATGTGTATAGTACATGACATTTCTTAAAAACATTTTGATGCAGAAGTTGATATCTTTAAAGAAATTTCTTTTATATACATCTACCCTATGGGTCAATTCATTCCAAGTGGTCCAGCACAGGTTGCTCGACCATTTTTAAAAAATCTGAAATTTTTTGTACAACAACCCTAACATGATGGAAGTTCAAAATGGCTATTATTTTAATTTTATTAATTTTTCTTTGTGCATGGCGGCCATCTTTGTTTCATCGTCTGCAGCAATTTTCTCACAAGAATGGTTTACGGAATTGTAAATAATTCATCGTTTATTTATCCAATTCAACTGCGGATTAAAGCAATTTGTACAGAATACATTGGGCTAAAAATCTGGTAATGGGGTAGTTTCCGAAACTAGCTGCTTATTGGTAAAATTTAAGCACAGATTTTCCATTTTTTTTCAAAATTTGTCCGTTTACAAGAGGAAATTTTTCTAGCAAGGAATACTGTCAACATGACGTAATTTTTTTTTTACAAATAGGTTGAAAGTACTTGTACTCACACGCCGAGTTCCAGATCTGGGACTTGCTTTCTTTTCGCTAAAAAAAATCCCAAATTTTTCAAAAATGACAAAAATCGCACTTTTCAGGCTTTGATATCTCTTGTGGGGCACGAGATAAAAATCTGAAAATTTTTTATAAGAGTATTCTATGGTAGTGTTATGCACAAGAAATTTAAAGATGGAGATTTGACTACAAGCTGAGATATGGCAAGGGCAACATGTCAAAACAATACTGCCAAACTATTGTTTTGTTGTACTCACAGCTAAGTATTTATCTCAGAGTGTCATTTAAATTTATGTTTTTGATTATCTTTAAATAATAGTAACAGAAAATGAAGCCCTTTGCAAAGCTTAGCAATTAATAAAAAAATAATTATGCCTAAGGCCATACATTTTGTATGGTTTCAGTAATTTTTGTTGTAAGTAATTTTAGTGACTAAAAGAAACCTCAGCACTTTTACATAATGAAAAAAAAATATTTTTATACAAGACCTGAGACAAAAACAACATAGGGAAAAAGGAAAGCTGTTAATGTTGTCATACTTGTTGAGACATGATCAAACGTGTCAAAACACATTCTTGCTTGTTTGTTCAAAAACCACAATTTTGATCTTTCTCAAAATTTTATTTGTAGGAACCAAGTCTTGTCATCTCTTGATAACTTGATTGAAGATTTTGGCCCTGCTGGCTCATAGAAACATACTTTGAAATCACTATGTGCAAGTCTCAATTCATTAATAATTCCTAGCTTACTTCTTATGAAAAAATGTGATTTTTCTGCAGTATAAATTTTGAAAAGGCTTTGGGTATCTTTACTTTCTGAAAATTACTTGAGGCTGATGCATGGTAATATCGCATAATGTTTCATTTACAGGAACATACATATAGTAGGAACAAGTTTCAGGGACTGGCAAGCAGAATTAAAATTGTGGTTTTTAAACCAACAAGCAGGAAGGTGTTTTGGCAAGTTTTATCATGTCTCAACAAGTATGCCAACATTAACAGCTTTTCTCTTTCCCTATTCTGTTTTTGTCTCAGGTCTTGTATATATATATATATATATATATATATATATATATATATATATATATATATATAAGTGCTGAGGTTTCTTTTAGTTACTAAAATTACAACAAAAATTACTGATACCGTACAAAATGTAACCATTAGGCATAATTATTTTTTAAATTAATTGCAAAAGATTTATTTTCTGTTACTATTATTTAAAGATAATCTAAAAAATAAATTTAAATGATACTCTGAGATAAATACTTAGCTGTGACTACAACAAAACAATAGTTTGGCAGTATTGCTTTGACATGTTGCCCTTGCCATATCTCAGCTTGCAGTCAAATCTCCATCCTGAAATTTCTTGTGCATAACACTACCATACAATACTTATACAAAAAAAAAAAAAATTCAGATTTTTATCTCGTGCCCCACCAGAGATATCAAAGTCTGAAAGGTGCGATTTTTGTCATTTTTGAAAAATTTGGGATTTTTTTTTAGCGAAGAGAAAGCAAGTCCCAGATCTGGAACTCGGCTTGTGAGTACAAGTACTTTTGGCCTATTTGTAAAAAAAATTATGTCATGTTGACAGTTTTCCTTGCTAGAAAAATTTCCTCGTGTAAATGGACAAATTTTGGAAAAAAACTGAATATTTATGCTTAAATTTTACAATAAGCAGTTAGTTTCGGAAACTACTCCATTGCCATATTTTTAGCCCAATGTATTCTGTACAAATTGCTTGAATCCGCACTTGAATTGGAGAAATAATCGATGAATTATTTACAAGTCCGTAAACCCTTCTTGTGAGAAAATTGCTGCAGACGATGAAACAAAGATGGCCGCCATGCACAAACAAAAATTAATAAAATTAAAATAATAGTCATTTTGTACTTCCAGCATGTTAGGGTTGTTGTACAAAAAATTTCAGATTTTTAAAAAATAGTCGAGCAACGAATATGACATTTTCTGGACCACTTGAAATGGATTGACCCCTATATATATAAAATCCTAATGAAACGAATTTATGAAACTGAAGTATGAAACGGAAGTATGAATCGACTGATTAAACAACTGATTATGTTTCACGGCAATTTCTCCTAAAATATGGAATACTTTGCGGTGAAATTAACATCAAAAATCAATATTGATCCGCAGATTTCAAAACTGGTATTATAATTTTAAAATTCTAATTAGTTATCGAAATATTATTTTTTTTTCTAATTTTATATACTTTTTCTAATGATGGCAACTCAAATTTTAATCAAACAGATATATATTTTTTATATATATTTCAGAAAAGGTTGACATAGTAACCCGGCTATTGTAGTTTATTTGATAATAAATGTTTATTTACATTCATTTCTTTTTACAAATTATATAAATTATTTTGTTCTATGATTATTAATTTTTTTTTTTATATTTCCTTTAGAAAATAATAGAAAATAATTAAGAAATACAGTACTACTTAGTTATTCCGTCGACCAATTTCGCCAAATTATATAAATCGCCAGATTATACAAATTGACATAATTTGTATTTTAAATAATGAAAGAACAAATAAATTAGTATAACATTAATAAATATACGAATAAAACGTCGAAATAAAAATCACTTGATGACGTAAACACGTGTAACTTGCTTAAAGTCAGGTGAATGTGACATTTACGATCAACCTTTATTGGCATTTAATCTTATAGATTGGCGATAGAATTTTGGTAGTTGGGATATCTAAGGAATACCGAAAATGCATATGTAACTGGTATTTGAAAATGAGGTTTTCGCCAAATTTTCGTAAAAAAATAAAAATCGCGCCAAACCTGTATATCTGTAACCTGTATAACCGTATCTAGCCAAATATTACCACTCGAAAAAAAATGTTAACTGGCGAGTTGAAAAAAAGCTATTGGCGAGATTTGCATCCTGCTAGCGCAACAGTACCTAGAATGCTTTGCGACCATGGCAACTTTTATGTAGTTTTATTCAAAAAAAAATTTTAATTTTTAATCAAAATGGAAAACTTACGGTCCCATATTGGCGCGATTTTTTCTGACGCAAATGTCATATACAGAACGGGCACATAAGGCGCAAAGTATCGTTATTTTGCTTCATATGGTAAGCCGCATGTTGCTGTTTATGCTGTTGATGCGTTCCCCAAATTGGCGTCGTTAAAAAATCACGCCAATATGGGACGTGTATATCTTTGCCAAACTTTCATATGAACGGCGAAGGGATCAGACCGTATTTGTTTATGACAGTTGATGACTTGAACTATTATAATATAGATGAAATTATGGCGATAGAATAATATTTGGCGACTTATCACCTGTGCCTGGCTAACATTAAAGTACCAAAATGGCGCCTATAGTATAAAAAGCGAAGTGGTCCGCCTGGAACTGTTGATGATAGTCACGTGACTTAGGCTACTGTTATAGAGATTGTTTTAAAATACCGGGAGACAAAGACTCTTATAGTTAGTTTATTTTATTTTAGCTTCTTTTCAAATGTTTATCTGATCCTCTTTAAACAGAAACGAAAACAACCATTGGATGTCTTAACAGCAACTGATTCGGGAAGCGACTCAAGAGTGAAAGGTTCCATTCTCTCATTGGTTGATCAGAAACAGGTCTTGGCTTGCTTCTCAGGTATGATTTGGCGAGCACTTTGAGAAATATCGTACCTAGTTAATTGATGCAATTTTGGTGAGGGATTTTCGTGGACGAACTTGTCCAGTGGTTAACGCGCTTGTCTAGCAAGCTCAAGTACGCAGGTTCTATCCTCCCTGTTACTTTTTTATTTGTGTTTTGTTTCGATTTTTAATAAGTTGGTTAATAAAGATTTATCGACTTTTATTATCCGTTCATTTCCAATATTTTAAATTGTCAATTAGATAATTAAATAAAATTTTGATTAAATTAAGTTTTAATTGTTATTAAATTAAATGAAATTTAGTTTTAAATAAAATTGAAATTTAATTTTTATAAAATAAAATAAAATTTAGTTTTAAATAAATTTCAAAATTCATATAAGCTATTTTTTATGAATTAAAGTGAACATTTATTGTAATTAAATAATAATATCGCCTAAACTTACATACATTATTTTTTCCCTTATAACTTTAGTATCAGATAAATATTAAATTAGCAAAATTAATTTTTCAAAGTTTTCTTTTAAAATTAATTAGTATTTTTCATACAGAAAAACTTTATTCATTTATTATCAAATGCTTTGTAATTTTTTTATTACGTATAAAATAATGTTAATGAAATTAATTTTTAAAACTCATATTACTTATAAGCTATTTATTTCAATTTCTTAAAATGAATATTTTTGGAAATATAATGTTATTTCTTACACTTATATAAATATTTTTATTTTTATCTTATATTATTTAACAATATATCTGAATGCATATCTATATTCAGTTTATTTTATTTGAAAGTAAAATTTTATTAATTTATGAATTAATATTAATAATATTATTAACTTAGCAAGTAATTAATTATTTAAACCAATTTGTAATAGTTAATTGTTAAATACTTTTTATTAAAATTTCCTAAAAAATTTTAATTGTTATTATTAAAAAATTCTAATAAACTACTTTTCAAAATAATATATATATATTATATATATTATTTGAAAACTCAGTCAAAAACATAAATTATTTTTATTAAAAAATTATTATAAATTTCCCCTTCACTATTACCACCCTAAATATTTGAAAACTAAATTAAAGACATAAGTCCAAGTAATCGTTAACTAGAAATATTTAATGCGACGAAATACATTATAAAAACTTCTTATAGTTTTTAGTAGTTATTGCTCAGATATTATTGTTTTGGGTTCCAACTTTTTTTTCTTCTTTTGGGTGTGTGAAAAAAAAAAAAAAATCTGTCATTATTATTTAATTTATTTTTTCATTATATTTCACTACAAGTGTGAGCTACAATTTGTTTTAGCTTGACCTTTTTCATTCCCTATCTATGAAACACTTTATTTTTAGATTTTTTTTTTTTTTGCCCTATTTGTTATTTTGCAGCAATAATAAATAGATATTAATATTGCAAATTACTATAAGGGCAAGGTAGAATTTAGATGATCTAAATCCCTTTCTGACAATTTTGATTATTTGAGTACTAGTTTGGACATTTAATTATTTATATTTACGCATACAAAGTGCCATGAAAAAAAATGCATAAAATTTGACTGAGTATTTTTATTAATTGTTTTTTATATATTTATTATTTTTTAAAAAGACATCAGCTATCAAGCTAGGGGAGGGGGAGTGCTTGAGTTTACTGTTCTTTGCACAGATAACTACAGTCAAAACATATAGGTAATTAAATGCAGTTGCGTAGCCAGGATATTATTTCGGGGGGGGGGGGGGGTGTCTAATCCCCTAAGCTTCTCTCCTCCTGATGCAAAGCTATAAATTAAAAACTATTAATTTTACTTTTCGTATAAATATCAATTTTATACTTTTAAAATATGGGATATGTTTTTTTTTTTTTTTTTTTTTTTTTTTTTTTTTTTTTTTTTTTTAAGTCTAAATTTACATACACCTGTATATACAAAAGGAATAATGTGTAATGTGTAATTTAAAAATAATAAGTCTAAAATATTTAAATTGGTTACTTTTTTAAAGGAAAGTCAGTTTTATTAATTTTTTGCAGGGAAAAAAAGATATTTTTAAAAATACCATATCATTGTTTTCCGTGAATCACTTTATATGAAAAATAAATGTAAATTCCTTACATGTCGCAAACAAAATTTAATATGATTGCAGCATAATACTTGAAATAATCTCAAGTGACACTTGGCGATTTGTTTTGGTGGTGAAATGAGATGTGCCCTCTGATTTGTTAGGAAGAAATGTCTACCACTGCTCAATAATCAGGTCTTGTAACCTTGAGAAGTAAATCGCGGAATTCTTATTTCTTCTCAATTAATGGGAGAATGGAACCTTTCCCCCTTGAATCTCTTCCCTGATTCGCCCTTAATTTTTTGCAATCAAAGGGAATTGAATGGAAATCCGTTTACAGGGAGATCTGCACATCTTTTTTCAATATAATTCAATATTCTCTAATATTTTTAAAATCCATCAGATTAGCGTGTTTTCAGATTCTGCAGTGTCTGAATGGGGGTTGGCGAGCGTAGCTTGCAGGGGGCAGAGCCCCCTAGTATCTTTTATTTTTACTATGTGGTCCATCTGACCCGAACTATTCCGGATGAGATGGGATGTATGGAAGAGATGAACCACAATAAAATATTGAAATAATTGCACAATATAATATCCAATTTATAAAAGTTTACTTTCATTACCTGGAAATTAAGTAACATTCTTACAATTAATTTTTTATATAATGAATTTATAATTAATTTCTGTTCATTCCGTTTGATCGAGCGACTGACGCACCTTTTGCTCTCCTTATTGTGAGTGTTGGATTTCGAACAAGGAATGATTATAAGCCTTTTATTGTAATGATTGATTTTATTGAATGATTGTAAGTTATAACTAGCCTTTTTGCCTTCTCATCAAAAAGTACAAGGCATCTTCCGTTTTCTTCACCATTGACCTTTCAGAGTATCTACACGGTGTAAAATCCCGGTTCTGTTGTTTATTTATATGAGTAACAATTTTGTGTTGATTTTCGCAAATTTCTTTTTAAAGTAGTTTTAGGAATGCTAAAATGTTCGCTGCTTGATTGACACCCATATTCTTTTCTTCAACGACTTTAATAGCATTTTACAAATTATTGTCAGTCCCCATGCGCAGACGAACTATTTCTAAGTAGTTGGCATTTTCTAAAAACAGAAAATATAATCTTCTAGTATTTTAAATTCATTTCCTGAAACATACTAATGAAAATCATTCAAAATTTTGAACCATAATTTCTATCAGAGGTAAATATTGAAATGCGCGCTACTAATTAAAAAAAAATACTATAAGTGCACAGCAACAGAATTAAAAAATAAATGTAATAAAATAGCTTTAAATGATACATTTGGGGAAAGTTTTAACATAGTAAATGCACATACAATTTATAGACAGAATATGAAAGTACTTAAATGATTTTTACTTAGTTTATTTAGTATAATTTAAAAATTAGAAATATATTAAAATTCATCAGACATACAAGTTTTCTGGTCATTTGAATGTTATTGCACTGATAAGGAGATGCAACGTAGCCCGAAACGTTTGCTTTTTTAATTGCATTTGTATTTATGTAATTTTTACTTTTATGTCTGATGAATTGTAATATATTTCTAATTTTTAAATTTTGTATATGAGATGTTAAACAATGTTTAGTTATGTTAACATTAGTATAATTTATTTCATAATTCAATATATTTCTTTCGAAGATGCAGAATATATATATATATATATATTTTTTCTTTCTTTTTTTTTTTTTTTGTAATTTTTTGTATCGATCTTTTCTTTTCATAATTTTTGTATTTCTATCATTTTTCTAATTTAATCTATTATTTTGTATATGTAAATATGGTTATTTAAATAACACAAAACTTTTATTTCAGTGAAGCATTTTCAAACGAATCATGCAAATTGAAAAATTATGCACCAGTCTAAGACGATAAGCGTAATGTCCTTCTGCTACGATATGAAAACGTAATTTAAAGTTCTTCACTCGTGAATTTCTTTAGTGATAAGTCGTCATTTCGCATTCTATTCTACATTTATACCTATTAAACTATAATCCGAATATCGCGTCTAGAATACAGTAGTAGAGAGTATTTCTCGTTGTTTAATCAATTATGTTTTACGAATAAAATATTTTATTCCGTTTAAACAGTATCGATTAATAATATTTTATGTTTAATAATATTCTTTAATTGTTAATAAAATTAAATTTGATTTCAATGGAAATATAATCATAAAAATAATTCGGTTATTTAGAAATATAATTATTTTTTATGTAATAATAACTCACAAAGGGTGTGGATAGGATACGTCAACATAAAATGAATTCGGATAAAACCGTTAAAACATGCATTCACTTAGAATTTAAGCATCTTGAAATATTTAAAAAAAAAAAAAAAACTTTAACGACTTACAATTCATTAACTGTCATTACTTGCAGTTCCCAATTCCACTTGCTTCAATACGAATCGCGAGGTGATAAGGTGATTAAATTTCCTTTTCAGGCTGTCAGTATGACCTTAAATACTCATGATTATACCTAAGAAGGCTTGGCACTGCTTCTATCGATACCAAAGGGATGTAAAATTGAGTAAACCTTACTCTGTATAATCACACAATGTATAAGTATTGGTAATACTATACTAAATTAAATAACGAAGTTATAAAGGAGAAAAAAACATAATTACAAATAACTGCAGAGAATATTGCTAGAAGATCCCTTGTTCTACCGTTCTGAAATGAAAACTTCCAAGAGTTTAATTTACGTACGTTTTATTTGTAATTATACATCTCATATACATGAAAACAAACCAAAACTATTTTTAAATGAATAGCTATTGCTTTAGTTTCTGAATCTTGTGAAGCAAAAATTACAAATAAAATTTTTAAATGGTGTCACTTAACAAGAGTTAAATGTTTTATTAAAGTTTTCATGTGATCAAAAATAAATTCAGATAATTATTTTCGGTTATTAAGACAAACTGTCTGAATTTCATTAAAAAGATTAAGATTTGAATATATTTATCTATAATATTGTTGTATTTGAATTTTTTTCTAATGTATAATTTCAACAAGACAGCATTCCAAAGAGAAACAAGTTTCTACTATGGTTCAAAAATATTCTGCAAGTCCATATTTTACTGAATTTTTATTCATTTAGAAATAAACGTGGAGTATTCAAATATAAAGCAACAGAATGGCGGGCGTTTATTATTTATTTAAAGGTTTTAAAGAAATGCTGTTGATAAATTATTTCCCCCACTAAGTTAATTTACCCTATATATGTAGTTTTAGAAAGATAGATTTAAAAGAAAAAAAAATAAATAATTACTACGCTACGTGAACGGACATTGAAAAATAAGATAAATTAATAATATAAACTGTTATTAAAAACACTTGATGAAATAAAAAAATATATTGCATGTATTTTTATAGAATTTGCTGAAGTTTCGTTAAAAAATAAACATATAGCGTGAAAGCCTCAGTTACTGTCATGTAATCAGAAACTGACAGTTCAGCAGAAATCTAACTAATATAAACATTTCCTTGTAAAATTCTGAAAAGTAATGCAATCTAGTGGCAGCTTACTTGTCTTAAATGTTATAACTTATTTTTGAGTTATTGGTTTTTTCAATATAGGTATATGTTAGTTACTAAAGTTATTGGCCACATTTATGAAAAAAAAAACATTTTTTATTAGTAAAAAATCACTGCCGTCTCGGTCTACAGGCGAACGTAGGTTTTGAGGTTAAGTAGTAATTTCACCAACAAAAACTAAATCAAGAATAGAGTTAAAGCCAATTTAACATATTTATCTGGCCGCTTTTGAGGAGTTTTTAATTTCATTTTTCTGTAAGAGCTACTTTTACTAAAATCATGTCAATCGTGTCAAGGCGGTATTAAAAAAAATATTTTCCTCCGCTCAACTACTCAAAATTTCCAAACACATTTTCAGATTCATTTTTAAAGGTGTAAAAATCCCTGCCGACTCGGCCAACAGGCGGGGGTAGATTTCGAAGTTAAGTACTAAATTCACAAACAAAAGCTAAATCCAGATTAGACATATACTCTGTTTAACAATTTCATGTGGCCGCTTTTGACGAATTTTTAATTTCATTTTTCTGTAAGAGCTCGTTTTATCAGAATCATATTAAGGAAGTATTAAAAAAATATATTTTCCCAAGCTCAAGAGCTCCAAATTTTCTGACACTTTTCAACCTCATTTTTAAAAGTAAAAACATGAAACTTGCTGACGTGATTTTTGAAGTAGATTTATAAGCAACCTGTGTTTTTATTTTTCGTTCAATTAATTAGAACGTGATGTACAATTACTTTCTCAGTACGACCATTTTTATCATTTCCAGTACAATCGCTTCGGGAAATTCGGCTCAAAATGTCCACTTTGACAGCACTTTTTGAAATATATCTTGCCTTTATAAAAAATTCAACCAATACAGCCCATTATATAGTTTCTGAATGAGAGAACCTGCCAATTGGGTGCGTTTGAGAGAGAAAATAAATTTAAAAATGAGCCAGAAAAAAAGCCTTTTAGATTTGAATACACCCTTAATACGATAATTTTTTCGTCAACCCCAATTTTTGTTTAACTGTTCTTGCTGTAAGTTATAGATCCTATTAAATGCTTGTCAATATGAAAGTTGTAGGTAATATTGAGAAGATTTATAATAATTTTAAGAGATTGGATATGTTTTAAATTTACGAAGTTATGGATTTTTTTTCTTCGTCAAACCCTTCCATTTTTTTTTCGTTTTTTTTTTTTTTTTTTTTTTTTTTTTTTTTTTTTTTTCCGGTAAGCGTTGGTCCTATCACAAACGTGCCAATATAAAAGTTGTAGATAATATTAAGAAGTTTTACAATAAGTTTAGTGAATTTGATATCGTAAGAATTGACGAAGTTATGATTTTTTTTCTCTTTAAAACCCTATTTTTCGCGCCCTTCGAGCCCATTTTTAAATTTATCAAAAATCTGTAGTACATAAATTGTTGGACATTTTCCTAGAAATAATAATAATTTCGAACTCATTTCATATGTATAAAAATTAAGAAGTTATAAGTTTTTTCGGCTTTCACAAAACCCCTCCCTATTTCCAACCCCTTGGTCCGATATTGCCCATTAACGAACTTGAGCGAGATTTTCTATCCCTTGATTTTATGTATCAGTTTGGAAGAGATTTGTGTCGAATTACGGAAGTTATCCATAAAAATTATATATATATATAGAGAGAGAGAGAGAGAGACAGATAGATCCCGGTTTTGTGTTCTAGGAGTCATGATCGACGTAGATCTGGAAAGATATTTCAGAAATTTCAACATAGCGAAGATTGCAATAGGCAGTTATTCTTACGAAATCTACCAAACATGAAACTTGGTGACGTGATTTTTGAAGATATGTATAAGCGGCCGCTTGTTTTAATTTTTCGCTCAGTTAATTAGAATTTTATTTATAAACGATTTATTTTTTCGTTCCCAGTTCTCTCGCTTCGGGAAATTAGTTCAAAACGGCAACTTTGACAGCATTTTTTGCAACATATTCTGCCTTCATTGAAAAATCGACAAGCACGGCACATTATATAGTTTCCAAATAAGAGAATCTGCCTTTCTGATGCGTTTCAGAACAAAAATAAATTAAAAAAAGAGTCAGAAAATAAGTAGTTTGGGTTTGAGTACACCCTTAATACGATAATTTTTTCTTCAACCGTTATGTGTTTTTAATTTGTTTTTACTGTAAGAATTGGCTCTCAGAAAAACATGTCAGAATAAAAATTGCAGATAATATTAAGAAGATTTATAATAAATTTCAGCGGATTTGATATTTTGTAAATTGACGAAGCTATATATTTTTTTTTCTTTTTCAACCCCCCTTTTCGTTTTTGTTTTCATTTCATTTTATGTATTTATTTATTATTATGCTAAGAGTTAATCCTATAAAAATCTTGTCAATATAAAAGTTATAGATAATATTAAGGAGATTTATAATAAATTTAATTGGATTTGATATCTTGAGAATTGACTAAGTTATAATTTTTTTCACCTTAAAACCTTTTTTGCATCCGTTGAGCACAATTTTAATTTTATCAAAAATGTGTCATACATAAATTTTTACTACATATATGTACCTATGATTTAGTAGGAAAAGTACATTTTAAATTATCAAAAAAAAAGCAAGATAATTTTTAATAACAAAAAATTCTCTTCACACATGAATGACTTTTGCCACGAACAAGTTAGCAGATTGTATTGAGGCGCAGCTCATTTTGCAAACCAATTAGAATTGGCAAATGTTCAATTTGGTGATGTCACTAGTGAAAATAGTTCTTATGTGGCATATAATATGTAGAATGCCAAAGTATATTTTCCTTAATTTTTATAACAAAATGTCCTAAATAGCAAGCGGTACCTGCTTTAAAACCAAGAGAGTGCTAACTGTCACTAATATTTGCAGCTATTCTGTTTATTTATTTTTTTACTTTCTTATATTTTCAATTTTTATTCGAAAACAGTTTGTTTTTTTATATGTATATCTCTGTGAATTCAGCATCACTTTCTGTCTGCTACTATCTAAACATTTTGTATTATTATTATTATTATTATTATTTATTTTTTTTTTTTTTGCTTTGTGACTTTTTGATCATCCTGTACATGATATCACTTAGTGTAGAAAGGTAAACTGGACCCCGGAAGAAATCGATGCTTTCATCACATGAACTGAAAACTACAAATCATTTTGCTATAATTAAAAAAAACCATTCTTATTTCTTATCTCATAAACATTTTCAGTGATAAAACTATGTATATTAAAAGCGGAAGGAATTGTACTTTATTTCAACAGATTTATTTTCATAATGAATATTATGGAGATATCTTTGACGTTATTAAAACAGGCTTTAAAGAAATAATGAGAATAACTTTCTTATATTACATTGATTTAGAAATATATTTCTTTGGATAATTAGCCATTTGAAATTATATTGGAATATATATTTATGGAAATAAATAACGCATGAAATAAAATTAGAAAAAAAAAGGTGAGAAGCAACTAACTAGGTTATTACTAATTTACTGTGTGATAGAATAAATGAATCACATTTTGAATAATTAGATTTTTTTTTTTGTCTATTACATGACTGTTTTCATTAAAATATTTGATTTCAGTGTTTATCTATCTGAAAGATTTTTATTTTATTTTATCATATTATTACATTTCGGGAACACTGAAATTTTAAAATGATTAACTAATGCAATGAACTGATAATTTGTTAAGTTTCATTACTGTTATTGTTCTCCAGAATACTTAAAAAAAAAAAAACTCGGTCAGTTAAAAATATTTAAATTGTTTAATTTTGCATACTAAGTTATTCGCATATTAAAAATATGCGGCATTTTTATTTTCAAAATTTAATGTTTCAAATTTGCTGAAATGTTTATCAATAAAATTATAGTCTGTCAGTTATCCCACTGTGTTACACAGAATGCATGGTGTACATCAATTGTTTAATTTATTTGTTTATTAAAGGATTACAGTGAAATCAGCCAGACAAATTTCAATAGCAAATAATAACAGAAATAATTATATTTTTAATAAACATGTTATCTTGTCGACATTTTTTTAATGCCAGAAAAGTTTTCTAGTAAGTTAATTTATCATTACCAGCAATCAACAAATTGAAGAAAAAAATGATGACATAAAATATATATGTTTTTTTAGAAATAAATAAATGAGATCAGATAGTAATGTTGAAATTATAAAGATTTTACTTTTCTGTCAGAAATATAAGATTTTTCATTATCTGTAATCATCTTCATCAATTTATTACAGCGTTGTTCACTTATAATTAAACGTGCAGGAAAATGTGAAATCAAATGAGTTTAATTGCAAGATCAGTTAAAAATAATTTTTTATAAATAGATATTTTAGTTTTATTTCTTCTGAAACCACTTCAAACCAAGCATACGAAATTTTTTATCATATTATTCTAGAGTGAATTTTAAAAATAAGAAAAACGATAGTAATGTAAAAGTTCTTTTTAATGTAGAAAATGACGTTATGATTTTTGAAAATCACTTTTCATTATATATTTCGGCATTAATTGGAACTTGTGCTTAGTACGGATTTAAGTACAAAATTAAATAAGAAATTAAATTTAAAAAATCAAAAAAACCGACTGCGTAAAAAGCGAACTAATTAATTATTTCTCTTGAATGTGAAACTATTTTTTTATGTTACTTACCTATTTTTTCTATTTACGTCTTTTGGTGACTTTTAAGTTGTGTTTAATTGTTAGTTCCTATCTATAAACACTGTTTTCATGAGTCCTATAGATGTCTATGAAGGTTAGAGTTGCAGTAAAGCTAGAGATCTTATCTACACAACTACCAGGTTGTGTAATATTTATTATGTAATATGTGTGTATTGAGCTTCTGACTGTAAAATAGTCAATGAAACATCGTCTTCATTTTGAAAGACCTATCCAATGATATGTCACTCAATAGTGTGCGTAAATTTTTTTTTCGTCTCTACCGTCATTTGTATTTTACGGCCGCCATTTTGAAATTTATAAAAATAAAACCTAGCCTATAACTATCGGACGGTTAAGACGAATCGATAGAGACCTCATTCATTAAAATCTGTGAAGCAGTTAGGATGTTTCGAGGTTATATAAAAAATCCACATACCCAGATACGAATGAAACACATAACGCTTTTTGGCAGCCGGGTAACACTACGTAATTGTCCTAATATAAGCACAATATAATAATTGTCCTAATGTGCATTTATTTATATAACTATATATATGTGTGAACAGCAATCTTTAAAATATTTTACATTAATAATTGCGGACAACCGTTGGCTGTTATGATGAAATTGTTTCCATTGTAAGAGCAAAATACAATACAGACATTAAAATATTTTACACAGGATGATAAAATGTTTTCATCTTTCACCATTTCACACACACACATGTATATATATTCATAGTATACCCATAGTAGCACCCATAGTATAAATGAGGAGGTGAATTTCAAAACTAGCTTTATCCAAAAAATCAAATTTTGGGAAATCGCGAAAAACCTGTAACTGCGACCCCATGCATCGAATACCTCCAATTTTTTTAATACTTTTAACTAGTTGCTATATGATATTATTGTGTTAAGTTGAAAAATCTACTTTAATTAATTTAATTATTTAATTGGAAAAGATTTCGGAGAAGAAGAGTTTTGTTGCGAACCTATGGTTAAGAAAAGTTTTGTTGCTAATCGTCTATCTTATTTGTTGAAAGAAATTAATAATTTCTATTTTTGGTCATCAGATGACAATATTTTGGATTAAAAAAATAAACATTACCAGAGCAATATGTATGCCGTTTTCAAACAAATTGCATTTGTAAGTATTTGCTTTTCTTATTCGAGAGTGTAAAAATTGAAATATGTTATGTTTTCAAGTTTAAAAAATTGCAGTCAAAAATTAATTTAATCTTATGGTGTTACCACTATTAGAATGACGTTATCGTTACGCAAGGCCATGCTAAAGTATAAATATAAAGCCAGCGTTATGGATATTTTTGCTCATTTATTTTGACTACATCAGTTTAAAAAGTTATCATATCGATATAATTTAAAATAAAAATGAAAATAAACGTTAATTATGAGATGTTATAAGATAAATGATAAATTAACCTAAAACCATATCTTTAAATTTGAGTTAATTAAAAGTGATTTTTTAAATAGCTTTAAAATATTTCTTCGTATTTTACACAGAACTGTTTCATGAAATTTATATATATATATATATATAATTTTTTATTGTAAAATTGTTTTATCTGATACTAAAATGCTTCACTTAATTTTATTTAATTTACCTTAGAAATAAACTAAACTTCTTATAAAATTCTACTTTGCGTTTAAACATAGATGGAATAGATTTAGCTGCAGTAAAAATAGAAATACAAAAAGGTGCTAATTTAAACAGAATTCTTTAACAAATCTTAATGAAGTTGTTACTCCCTAGGCATTTGGAATTATCTGACGCATTCAGTCTTCCAAATAATTTAATTACACTGTTCTTAAAGTAGTACGCTAAGTAATATTTTTAGCAACATAGATTGGAAAACTTCTGATATTTTATATAAATTAAATAAACAAGGGATGGTTTAATAAATTTTTAAAAAAGGAAAAAAAATATATTAAATTCTATTTGCCCACATAATCTAGTACGAATTGAAAAAATAAACTGATTTTAAGAAATTTCGCTAATGAATTCCTTCAACTGTGTTTTGTCATTTCCTTTCACCATATTTTCTAATTGAAAATGTTTTACTATTTTTGAAAAGAAAAAACCATCGAGAAGGTTTATGAAAATAACTTTAAGAAAGAACTTTATGAAAATAAATTGTAGAAAGAGCAATTTCCGTCATTAGCAAATTATTATTGTGGGTATGACTTTTCTATGACTATACTATGACTATACGAATCCAAAAAAAAAATCGTAATTTTGTTTCTATTATTTTTTTTATTTAATGTTTCGTGTTAGATTAAATTGGACTATCCTCATACAAATTTTTAGACCTCTCCGCGTGATAAACTTTAATAGTCATCGCCAATACACACGCCAAACTGCACGCGCATGCAAACAAGCTCTCTTCTTTTATCAGTATATTTTCTTCGTTTGAAAATCTGTTTAACAAAATTATGATATTTTTTATGAGTACCTGAATTAAAATATACTGTATTGAAGAATATTAAATGTTTCAGGCTAAAATTGCATATTAAGTTCAGTCTTTCAGAAGAATATACCTGTTTTGTAGGAAAAAATAGGAACAAATAATTATAAAAAAAGGGAGTTATAGATAAAAGTCTTTGAATTTTACTGAGTATACAGTGAAAATAATGACTTTTCATTTTAATCAGAAATTTTAAAACAAAATCTGCAAAAGTGTAATCTAGATGTTTTCTTTTAAACTGTTTTTAGGACATAAAATGCAAAACATTTCGGCTTTTTTTACGGTAAAAATAGCTATAGAGTGTATTCTGTGTTTTTATTATTTTTAACTCAATCATAATGATTTGTAAAGATGTCATAACAATTGACATTTTTTTTCAACTGCGATAAAGTCCCGACTATGGGAATGGAACCCAAGAGCTATTGTTTAAATTGTCAACGCTTGCCTATTGAGCGATCTGATCGATACAAATCACCCACGCAACCATTTGGAAAAGAATATGCAGGCCATACGTTCAATAAAAATTCAGATGCTAGTACTTTAATGTGCGGAGCATATTGTATCGCCGGCTGTCTGTCCAGGAAGCTCAATAAGAAGTGCGCCCGCAATTTAAACCAAACGTCTTGGATTGTACTCACAGGCTGAAGACTTTTTGTACCACTTAAAATATGTTCAATTTGCATATATTCGTTTTGCGATTGGCTTCTACTTTTCAATATCAGGAAAAAGCGAATGAAATGCAAGAGCTTTTATTTTATATTCCCAAATTTTGTAACAACCAAATCAGAATTAAAGGAAGAACGATATGCATCAACTACATTATCTTTTTGAAGTTGGCTTGTATTTACTTCTACCAAAACAGGATTTTCTCATTAAATTTGCCTTTTTTAAAATTTGCACTGTTTTACTTATAACATTTTTTTTTTGTTTCAAGATAGTAACAATTTGTCGGTATTATAGTACATTAGCTATATTATAGTAGCAGAATTACAGTTTAAAGTTTATAGGATTCAAAAATACGTCTAATAATGTTCTCCAGATTACACGATGATTTCTATTTTCCCTATTTCCATGAGTTTTGGGATAAGCGGAAGTCTACTATACATATGTACGAGGGCAATTTGGAAACTAACCTCCGTTTCGCTGTAAATAAATAATATTCCTACATTCAACATTTTTTTATATACATCTGAAGTGTGCAGCTGTCCTTTGTATTTCAAAATAGTCAGCATGTACATTCAAGCAATTGTCATAGCGTTTTACCAATTTACCAATCCCTTCTGCATAAAACTCTTCCGTCTGTGAATTACTCCTTGTCACAGTAGTTTGAAGTTCCTCATAGTCGCCAAAGTGCTGTGCCCCAAGCCACTTCTTCATTTTTAGTGCTCGCCGAGCCCTGTGAAGGCAACTGTTATCGTGCAGCAATGCAACCCCAGGTGTCAGCAGGCCACTACGTTCCCTCTGGATGGCTCTTTTCAGTTTCCTAAAAGAGTTACCGAAAACATCAGAATTGATTTTCCTATCACGTTACACAAATTCGAGATACAATATTTCATTAGTATACCAAAACAAAGCGATCGTAACATTCCACGGTGATGAAGTTCGACGGGCTTTCCTCAGCCGCTTTGCAGAACCGCTGTGACCCCATGTCGTTCATTGTTTTTTTGTCTGAGCATTCACACGCACTACCCAAGTCTTGTTGTCAGTGAGTACTATTCTGTTGAAAAATTCCTCTCCTTTCGTGTTATACCTAAAAAAGCCTATGGCAACCCCTATTCGATTGGTGTTATGGATTTCTGTGAAGATTTTCGGTACCCATCGAGCCCAGAACTTCTGGTGGCCTAATTTATCGGGGGGAAAAGCATACAAAACAGTCCGAGAAATGTTCAAAAATTCTTGTGAAAGTTCCCAAATTGTGAATCGACGGATTTGACAAATTTTGCCATAAATTTATTTGATGAGATCATCAATCACTATGGATGACCTCCCACTCCTTTATTCATCATGAATATTTGGTCTTGGTACTTTTGAAAATCTGATCGCCAGATGCACTACACCTTCACTTGTAATAGTTTGGCCGTATACGACACAAAAATAACGATGAATGTCTGCCACTGACAGCTTTTTTTGCCAAAAAAGATCTTATCATTCCTCTACCTCGCATTTGGCGGGGTTTTAAATGGCAACGCGAATTTTACAAGGTTTTAAACAGCCAATGCGCGGCAATATGACGCTGTTACTAGAATAACTGGAAGCTTACTGAATCACAGATTATTGTGCTCCGCCCACTTCTACTAGTGCCTCGTCACAACGGAGGTTAGTTTCCAAATTGCTCTCGTATATATTTTAATAAATAAATAAATTTATGATGTACAGATTACATAATTATACAGATATGCAGTGTGAGAATATTATATCAATATCACACTGCAGATAGCAGTGTGATATTGACATAATATTGGACTAAATTTGTTTTGTCACAAGAGTAGGTATTCAATTTTAAGATCCTATTTTTGTTATTCCACTTCATATTGGCATATATGTTTTTATAATTCAGTCAATAATTGGTTGATGTAAAAGAATTTAATGTGACTCATTAATTGAAAAAAATAGTCAATGTGCTTTATTTGTATAAAAACAGGATGGTACGACATTTTTAAATTGAGAAATACATAACATCGACGAAGTTCTATTTATAACAGATATTATTTAAAAAGAGTATTTTTTAGTAAAAAATGCTTATGTTTCTTTGTAAATCTAATTGAAGCTAAATACTTTATTAAAAGTCATTTAGTCATTTCCACTGAATGCATTAAATTCTTCATTAGAATCATCTTAGTTATTCCAAAGGAATTTCAGCAATTAGTTGAACATGTTTGGAATTTTAGTTCAATTAAATAATTTATTGTGCTTAAAAGGCTCTAAGTGGGAAAGAAATTTCTTTTAATTCTTTGGTGCGGAAAAATGAAATATTTATAAAAATACCAACAATTTAGAAACCCTCTACGATTACATTTAAACACAGACGGGTTTTAAAAAACCTTTATAACACATTATAAAATGACGCATATTGAGCATCTGAGTATAACAATATATTTTTTATTAATGTTTACAAATAATATATCAATGTAAATATATTTATGTAGATAATTAAAAATTTATAATATTTTAAATATAATAGTGTTATTATACACGGGAAAATGGGAAAAAAATGTTCAGTTTATCTTGTAATGGACTAGCGACTCGCCTATAAAGGGTCTCTAGTTTTTTGAGTATGAGCGTGACATCAAACATTTAACCTATGTGGCGCAGTAAAGACCTGTCTATTCTATTTTACTTTAATTATCCAAGAAATTCTGTATAAATCGGTGCGAAAGTGTATGTCTTCGGATTTGAAACGTATCTCACTCTCTGAGTTTTCAAAACCTGCCATCTAGCGATTTGGGCCGTATCTCGCTCTCTGAGTTATCAAGATCTGGCACCGAGAGACTGGGGTCAAATCCCGACTTCTGAGTTATCAAGACATGACATCGAGAGATTTGAGTCATATCTCACTCTCTGAGTTTTCAAGACCTGGCATTGAAGAATTAGATTCGAGTCCTGCATCTGAAAGCATTTTAGACCTGCATGAACTACACAAGGAGTTTCCCGCCACGTGTATTTTATTTTCGAGCCGCTCCGCTGGTCAGAATCTTAGATGTATAATTTGAATAAAGATCCGTTTGACAACCACGAAAGTTCCAGCTCAGTGTGCCTTTTTAGTGTATTCCTATCAAGGAACTACCAAGGAGGTTTCTGTGAGTTCATCTTTAATATTTCCTAGTAAATTTGTGAATGTTCCCGTTTGTTCGCAAATTAGTCTTCCAAATTTGAGGGAGAAAACTCTATCATTTCCCTTCCATATTTGTTTAAAAAAAGGTGTTTTTTAAGCATTAAGTCAGAAGATTACTGCATTATTCCGTAGTGACCTTGCCGAGTTATTTACAAACTGAGCATTTGTCAGGCATCTTGTAAAATTCAGATATTTTTTAAGCGACAGTGGAGGTGCAGTTAAAAGTAAATATATCTATAAAATGATTTTAATTAATCTAGAACTCATAATATTTCAATTTAAAAGCAGTTATAATAATCTAATTATTATTAGCAAAAGGAATTTTGAATTTCTTATGAAGTAAAAAGGGAATTTTTAATGTTCCAGATCCAGATGTCGTAATGTTTCTTGAATCTTCAAAAAACTTGATAAAATATTGTTTGTTACTTGTGCATGTTAAATTAAAATAATATATTATAATGCATTAAATTTAAACAAAAGTGCTTGAAAATTTGAAAGATTTTCCATTAAATATTCTGTTACGCTCTTTCAGATATTTAAAATTTCTAAAGATTGACTAAAGCATATTAATTTATTGTATGATCCAACTAAATTATCACAAAAATAATGATTTAAATCAGGGTTTCTTGGCGGCCAATCCAAAAGTTTGACAGAATTGGCCTCGAACCATGAACATGACGTACAAGACACATGGCAACTAGCATTGTCTTGTTCAAAAAAATAATCACAACCTGTGATAAGTGGTGCTTCAGGTAATAATATTTCAGCTAGTATATCGACATATGATTCTGAATTCATGTGATCTCGAATAGACATGATTGATGTTGTTCCTTTGGCAGCAAAACCAGCCCCCACCATCACAGAACCTCCTCCGGATATGCGGTGATAAAAAACAGGTTTATATTTCGGCAAGTCATACCAAAAATGGCGAAAACTATATGGTCCGTCCAATTTTCCCCCGAAAATACCACATGTTTCCAGCGAAAAATCTTTCTTTTATTTCGTGTGGGGTATCGTGTGAAAGCTTCGTCACGGCAAACCCAAAAATGCATTTATTTCAATTTTATGTATTACATTTTCAGAGATATTGTCGAAAACTCACTGCAAAAATATTTCCCGCCCCATCTATTTTTCAATCTACTGAAACTATTTAAATAAAAATACAGGTAGTAGTAGTTAATTTAAACCTTGCAGGAAAACTATAGCGATTACCATATGTAACATAGTTTTTGAGAAAATCGCATTTTCCTGTTACGCACAAATTTTCATTTGCGCACGTTCAGCAAAGGAGTTGAGGAGTACTGGAGGTACATATTGTCGCAAAAGTGTAAAAGGATTGTTGGCAATGATTTTAAAAAAAAAATGGCAGTAATTAGCCGAGTTATTATCCCTTCAGGACACGGACGTTTTGGACATACATGAAGACAAGGGCGGATTCCTCTACGTACCATCGGCCTTAAAGCCCATATAAGAATTTTTTATGATATGTTTGTGTAATACAATGCCCAGTAGTACTATAAAAGCAATAAACGTCAAACTGTTAATGACAGACTAATTTAATTAGAATGACACAGATATATACTATGGGATTCGTGACTAGGTCCCCCAAAGTTGCATTGCGTGGCTCTCTCAATACGCCATTCGTGTCTTTAAATGTTAATTATAAACCTAACAACAAAGACGCGGCACAGGCCAAGCTGGTGTTGCAAATTTACGATCTCCTTCGGAAGCGCGCTTAGCACAATTCCAAGTTTAAATACTGAATAATTATTTTGTTTTAGGTAGGGGAGACCAGGCTAGTAGAAGCATTTTTTAGTTATTGAGTTTTATTATTTTTCTGTTTAAGTTTGTTATGAAACTTTAACTGTACTTTTAAAGAACAGGTATTGGGCTACAAATACCCGGAGTTTTGAGTTTGTAGCTTTTGTAGTTTATGTTTAGCGGAAGCCTAAAGTAAAAGGAAAGTTGTGCGCCAACCTGCCCCGTCACGGGGCAAGTTGCCTATAGCTATGGGGTAAGTTGACACACGCTTTATAAAAATTTTTTGAAACTCAAATAAGACACGCAGTTAAGAGAAATCAATTTCATTATTACCAGTAAGTTTAAACAAAGGCGTTATCGCCGTACAAAGTAAATTCTAACTTATACAGACATAAAAATGATGAATAAAACATTAACATTGAGTAGCTTCTCTATACTACTCGATATCATCATCAGAATTACAGTTGTTACAAATAAAAAATCGAGTGTCTCCGTTTGGGCAAGCCTCATGTGCCCAAAATTTTGCATTGCAACCACTTTTGTCGGTGTTTGCTGTTTTTTAAGCTACGAGCACACACCAAACACCGAGCCAACTTGCCCCGTGTTCAGTGCGCCTACTAGCCCCATAATAAATTTCTTCACAAAGGGGACACGTAACCATCTAAGCATAAATAACCCAAGTAAATTACATATGGGGTAGGTACAGTTAATCCTATACTAAGAAAAACTGCACAAGTTAAATCGCAATTATTAAGATAAGTATTAGAAATTAGAAAAAGAATGAAACAACAAAAAGTTACTTATGAATGCAAAAAACAGAAAAATCGTAATAAATGTCCACTACACGTAGGTAACACTGCAAAACTACAATAAGGATTGTAAAAAGCAAGAAGAAAGGTACTCTGTGACTGGTTGCGCAATCTATCCTCAAACAGGCGATTTATGAGGACTGCGCCTACTTACCCCTGTAGGCAACTAGCCCCGGTCTCCCCTACACTGTAAATATAAATAATTATGTATACGCTGAATTTAGGTTTATGAAATGCCAAATGAAGTTTAAATATGCTTAACTTCTATTGTCAGCACTAAATTAATTTCATCCTAAACAGATTAGGAAAGATTAAAAATGGTTTATACAGAATAGCAGTATTTAATACCATTTCGGTTTCATATATCTCTGAACTTTCATATCCATTTATACTTTTCCAGTATATAAAACTATATTCAACCCTACACTTTATATTTTTTAAACAGTCTTATTATTCTTGTTAGGAACGATTTTTTAGTAATAGTACACTTACTAATTAATATATTTATTATACGGAACCCTCTAAGCGCGAGTAATACTCGCAAATGACTGTATATTGCTTTGTACGCTTCAGCAATCTCTAAGCGCGAAATTTGATTTTGTAATTGCAACGAAGAGATACTCCTTTTATATCAATATCATACAATGTCAGTACATATTACGGCTGAAACATATCTGATACTCCCCCAAAGTCCTGAGAAAATTCATTTTAAATTTCCCGCTGTGCGGTGCCATTATGCGAGATCGCGACTGACGTCCAAATAGCTTCGTGCATATACTAAACTGCCCTGATCTCGAAATAGTCGTGATGTTGAAGTTGATAGCAAGTGCAGAATATAACCGAAGAGCAGTGATTATAGAAAGTGTTCGCGCTGGGCACTCAGCGACAAAAATCATTCGATTCTTTCGGTAAACAAAATCGACTATATATGAAGCCGTAGCAAATTATAAGGAATCGAAGAAGGAACGTTGGATCCTTTGGACTTCTATGTATGGAGCGTGACAGAAAGGGTTAAGAACAAGTTCAGACATCCAAACGTCGTCGTCTCATTGAGACCGCTATTGAAGCGGAATTTGCCGATATGGCCGCATTACAACGGGTCTGCGAACGCTTCAGACTAAGACTGAAGACAGTCATTAAAGCAGAGGGAGAATATATTGATTAAATGTGTTCTTTGTAAATTTACCAACAATTTATAACAAAAAATTAGTACACTTTTTTGTTTTTACAATAAAGAATTGTGTTTGAAAACAATCTTTCATTTTTCCGGATTTTGGCGCCGCACACGGTACATGAAAGATATAAATGATAAAAAGTATAGTGCAGTGTTTATGATATATGAAATTTTTAAAAATATTTTATGAATAGTATATTACTTAAATTTTGAGCTAATATCACAGTGATAGTATTAAAATTAAATGTACATACAGTTCATAAATAAAAGCGATAATATCTGCAACAGTTCAGAAATAATTGGTTTTTGCCTCGATGTAAATCTATTTCAAGTGTCTTAAAGATTTTAATAACATTAGAGGCAATACATATAAGTTTAATGAAAATTGAGAATAAAATAAAAATTACAATAAAGGTAATGTAAGAAAATTTCGAAGTTGATTCTTAAGTTGATTTCTAAAATGTTAAAATTATTTCAAGATACTCTAATCCTCTTAAAGACTCCAAAAGAGAATCTATAGAGATTAATTAAAATAAAGATGACGTCCGCAATGAAAATGTCTCTTTTCTATTTCCAGATATTTGGATTAACATTTTCAAGAAAGTGTATTTGTAATAAAATATTTAATTTTGTTACAGAACTAACAAGAAAGGTCTCCATACGAGCATACTCAGAAAAATTTGAAAAAATTACAGAATGTTCTTCTCATGTGCATATATATGTTAATTAAAAAAGAAAAAAATGTCTGCGTCGCTTCGATAGAGCGTCCGTAAAAAATAGTGAAAATTTCGTTTATTTACTGATTTATCACCTGTAGGCGATGAAATAAAATTTCAAAAATGACGCTGTTATGTCGAATACTCTTTAAGGAAGAAACTTTTTATATAGAATTTAAACTTATTTCTTTAAATAAACTTAATTTAAATTACTTCAGTTTTGTTATTTTTGGTTTGTTTTACTATAGCTTTGAGATATATAATTATATGTATTTATAATGAATTTTAACTATCATATTTTACGATTTAAAACAAAAATTATATTGATTTAAATTTTATCAAGCTCAAAAGTAAGTCCTATTGAATACTGTTAATTTGATTTTGTTGCTATGGAAACATTGACATCTTCGATAAGGAAATGTATAACGACAGAATTCTTCATGTAGGTATATATTCGTAGGTAGATATATTTTGATTATAGATTATATATGATATAGATTTGTAGATATATATGTAGGTCTATCATTTTTTAATATCTTTTTATATTAAAAAAATATTGGATTGAAGGATAAAGCAATGGCAAAATTTCTCTCAAATTGGTAAAAAAAGGGATGAATTATTTATTACTTAATTGAAATTTTTAAATTATTATTGCTGAAAATGTTGCTATGGAACATGTTGTAGGAAAGAATATGGTTGAATGAAATATGTTGCTATACTCACAAGTAAATAACTGCAACTTGAAAAAAATAAAAGAAAGAAAATAAATAATTAAAAATCAAATATCAGCTAGCTAAAACTTAAAATAAATATTTGTAAGTTGGAAAACAAAGAAAATAATTTTCTGTTAAAATCGCTTAGTTTTGGCAAAGAAAAATCCTGCTCGCCAAATCGCGTGTCGCTTCCGTATTTTCGCGCCAAAAATTCGAAAGTGTTTTATTTTTTTACAGACTTTCTACTGGAATTCTGCCGCTAAATTTAACTCATCCTTTATTACATATATTAGTCGTTTCACTAATTTTTTTTTCAACATATTCTGAATATGCCTTGTAAAAGGACCTTCCTTTTATATCCTCCTCAGACCCCAGGGTTTATTTTCATATATTTTCTTACTTCAGTTATGAATTTATATTCGCAAAGTGATAACTAAGAAAGATTGAAAAGCAAAAAAAAAATAAATTTAATTTTTGTACATAAAATTTGATATATCATATATGACACATGGGACACAATAAATACATTTTTTGATAATTTTTTAGGATATTTTCTTTTGTTTTGAATGGAAAAAAATAATGAAAAATATTAAATAATCATGCATTTAATAATTTTTTCTTTTTAACGGACTCTCCATATGGTATTTTAACGAATTAAAAAAATATTTACTTTTCGTTTTTGTATATTTCCCTCATTTTTGCTGCAAATCATTTTTAAATCCCATTTTATGGCAGGAAAAAGCACTATAAGGAACATTTTGCTATTTTGCTTTAGTTTGGCTACCTTTGAAGATTCCATTCACACCATTTTCATTTTATTAATCATTATTTATATACAGAGAAAAAAATTGTAAAGATGTGTATCCTATAGGATACTCCAGATCCGTAGAGGATATATTGAAGCTTTGATCTGCCAGAAGAAGGTACTATTTTCTCAGATCGAAACATGCTTAGGAGATTTTACTATTTCATAGCAATGTTTTCATTCAAGCAACTGACTGGGTGAAATGTCCATAGACTGCCCTAAACGAAGGTCAACCATCCAGATGATAACTTTAAAGATAAAGTACTAAACATCGGGTATTTTAAAGATTTATTTTATTTTTTAATAACGATTGTATATGTATGTACTCTGATTCGCACCAAGGATTTATTTCAGTACAAAATAAAAAGTATTCAAGAAATATAGGTATATAAAAATGAGTGTTTCTTTGTTTCAATATATTTCATCAGATAATCTGCAATCGTCCCATCTTTTATTAAATTGTGTAAAGCATTGTGCTTTATTTTGGGAACATTGTTCAGTGACTCTTCTACAGCTAATGCAAATTTAGATTTTATAATTTGTTTCCACTTTCATCTTTGGAGGTAAATAACTTAGAGAAGTTTTAAGAAAACGTGCAAGTTTATATTTGTTTCGTTTTATGGACAGATTTTAAGTGGTAGCGTGTTAATTTAAAAATTACTGAAATGAGAAACTTTATATATATATATATATATTATTATTTACATGTAATCTAAGTTGTGCAGAGTCCAGCTTCCATATAGCTTCCTCAAATTTCGTCAAGACTTTGATTGAAAAGATGTCTGATTGAAATAACTAGAAGGGAATCAATTTTTGAGGGTAGATATTTTATAAAAAAATGGTTTGAACTGCCTAAACATTTAATTATTTTCTTAATTTATTTTCCGACTTTTTGTTTTACAATATATGTTATAACAGTTACAATTATGTACACATGGAAATTAATAATAATTGTAGTAAAATAGTATTTAATTCATACCTTGCTTTCCCATTTTATTGTTGAACTAATATTATCCGTAATTGAAACTCAAGTATAGATGCATATTGGTAAAATGAAAATTTTCTTCTGCAGATGAAATTTTACTTTATTGTTTAAGAAATCGAAAAACATATTTTTCGAAATAAATTTTTAAAAATATTATGTACTAGTGTAAAGTTCTTTTTTTTTTTAAAGAAACTTTTCAATAGCATTAAATAATGAATCTCTTCGAATGGAAAATGCAATTACAAGAAAGCATTCAAGCAAGGATTTTCACTACTACCATCATTTTAAAGAACATCGATGAAAGAAATATAAAACCCTTTAGCACATATCATAAACATATGCCGCAAATATATTTATACAGGAATCTCCATTTTTGAATCTATAAGAAAAAAATATATATATGTATGCTGGAAGTCATATAGCTTTTTATTTCTTGTTGATTATAAGTAGGGAATCTTTGTAAATCATAATGACTACTTAAGATTTTGTTAATTAATTTCTGGTGTCCATGTGAAAAGCAAGTATTTCTTTATGTATACATATATCCAAAGTTTAAAAATTATTTTTATATTCGTATGCAAAATACATCTCTGGAAATCTATTGTTTTTTTATCCTTTAATTACTTTATTTAATATATTTTCGGTAAAAATTTCCTTCATCACTTAATATATATGAGGACAATGGTGTTTTCTGTATCAATTTGTTGTATTGGTATAACCTAAAAATAATAATAATAATAATAATAAGGCGAGTAAAAATTTAAAGGAGATAATGATTAGTTTTAAAGGCTTTGAACGATATTAAACTTTAATGGAAATTTTGGGACTTTTCTCTGAATGTCTTTGTAACCTTCATTTATTTTTCCGGTTCTATATATATATATATATATATATATATATATATATATATATATATATATATATATATATATATATATGTAATGTATATATATGGGAGTGTGTGGAAGCAGACAATTCTAAACACCCCAAATCCCTTTTAAAGCTTTTGTTGCAACAAAGTGTTGAAAAGAACAGTTATAAATGTCTTATTTTTTATAACCTCCACTGATTATATCAATAAATCATGAATGTATAGGGAGTTGCATATACCACTGGACAGTCGAAAATGATAAAATAAAAATTTTATTCAGAAAATGATATGAGACTTGAAGAGGTGCTTTGGTGATTTTTTTTCTTTTTCTGCAAGAGTTGTTTTTCTATTCTTTCAATTTTTTGGAAGTTGATAATATAAAATATAATGCACTAAGAGACAGAAAAGAGAATTTTATTTAATAAAAATTTTATAGAATTATTTTTTGTATTGAAAGAAATAATTTAAAACATAATAAACAATATTTAATTTTAAATGTAGAAAAAAATTATCGTTTAATTTTCCATTATTACAATATATTTGTTAATATTTATTATTATTATTAATTTTGTTACACGATAATGAAAATTTAAATACTTTTTCTTAATTCAAAACATCGTAAATCAAGGTATTTTTTAAAGTCATTTATAAAGCTTTTAATAAACGTTTTACATTGTCGAACTAAATACAAGAAGCGTGTAATTTGCAGTCTGGTAAATATCAGTCAACATTTCTCCCTACTTACACTACACATTTTTGTCAGATATCTCGAATGTGTAAATTTAGACACGATGTTTTTGACAATATGAATTCTAAACTGTAAACTTGTTTAATTCCTTAATTACTTGACCCAATGACTTTACGTTCAGTATCAAGGACACAATGTAGCGACAATTCCAAATTTGATGTAAAAATTACGTGTTTATATTTAAATATTAAAATTTGTTACAATTTCTGTGCGTAAATGATCCCTAAGAAACTTCCAAGCAGACCATTAATTGAATCGGTCGATTCAAAAACCTCATAAGTCCCAGAATCAGAAATTTTCTTTAAAAAACTGCATTATTCATAATGGATTTGTCTGGGCTGATTATAAAGTTTGGACTTCAACGATTGAAAGTATCGAATATTTTTTATAATTTATAAATACAAAATAAAAATGAGAAGTTAATTTTTGAAAAGGAAGGGAAAAACTGACTTATGTGGTTATTACCTAGATCATTTAAATTATGTGGTTTTTGAAATGACCGATTCAATTAGTAAATGATTTTACTTAATGCTGTTTAGTCGTAGCATTTTGATACGCTCAACTGAGCTAGTATAGGCGTTCTAGTTTTTTCGTCAATTTGACGTATCGATCACAATTACAAGTATAATTTACTGAGAGGATCAAACACTACTTATCTGGCTTTCTTAATTAAATGATTTATTGCTATCATGTATTAAACACAACCATCTACATAAAATTATATTATGCTTTTATGCGTTTCTTTCAGCTCGACTATAGATCCTGAGAACAGTCATTCATCCCTTCATTTGTACGAAGTGAGCTTCCTTGGGGCGGTCTCATCTTCCTCAAAATCACACTATATTTAAAAAAATTGCAATAAACTGTAGTGTCATTGAAATGTTTTATAAATAAATGTTACTTAACTCTAATTGTAATCGATCCTGTTGAATAACAAAGCATCTTAATAGGGTCAAGTAAGCACTATTTACAAAAAGATTGAATGGCTGGACACTTTTCTGGAGACGTTTAACAGTGTAGATGCACCCTTGAAACAGCATGTTTTGAAAATATCTTTGCAGTAAATGTTTCTTTTCTCCATGCAACTGCTGCAACATGATAAATATTTCTGCTAAGGAATTCTATTAACATTGGAATAATTTATATTTGCAGATTGTTTGTCAAACACCATTTCTGCATTCTACGAAAGAGAATATTTGTAGTTCACTATCGTACTATCTCTAAAAATAACCTTCATGATTTGTGCAACGTGTGGACGTACTTCTTTCTCACCACACCGCATGTCATATAGGCCTCTAATCACAATAAAATAGAACCCCTCTCCTTGTATTAGAGTTCAATATAAGTTCATTCAATAAAATTTTTCATCGTAATTGTATGGCATGTGATATGGGTATAATTTACCACATTTGTATATGCGAAGAACATGATAGTAATATTATTATTTATTCTAATCCCCATATATTTTTAAACGTGTGAAGTTTGGATTACTAATCTCAAAGCAGCATCGAACTAATATTTTCGGATGGTATTCTTTGAACTATAGTATTAAAACATATTCAGTTTAATAAATAACTAAATTATTTTCTATAGTTCGTACTTTTTTAATAAGATTTCAAATAATTTTTTAAATTATCTGACATGAATAATTTGTTTAAAAAGTTTAGACAACTTGAATCATTTTCATCATAAATATGTAACAACTGAAGTACATTAAATTCACTTTTTGATAGATATGAGCATTTGAAAATTGACATATATGCATAACGTATATATAACATACATACATAACATATATACATAACAAATTAATATACATCCGATATGAAACTTATTGCATTTTACATAGTGAAACCAGAAATTTACAAATAATTTACCCTATTAAAAAAAAGCCATTTTCATTAGTACGCTAGAATGTTGACTCAAAATATAAAATATTTTAATAAACTATAATGAAATATAATATTTCACTTTAAAGCCAGTACTTAATATATATTTGTATTTTATTATATGTGTTTCCGATTAATGCGATACTTATGAAATACTTGTCACCAATATCACCAAATTAACTTCTATTCGCGTGCTTCTAGGAAAATATTTATTTATTTTTTATTGAATCAATTTTATGTTACAAAAATTTAAAAAAAAGAAATATTTCAACATGCTGTTTTCTAGCACGGCACATTATTTATTGTTATTTTAGCTTTAATTAATATTTAAAAACGTAATTCATATAGCTTTGTGTTTTTACATGACATATTTAAAAATTTACTTTACAAAACACATTATTACAAAGTATACTATACCTATTTGCACATTTCTATATAAAAAGGGATTTTAAAGTTTGTTTTAGACGTAGTTTTTTAAAGAAATATTTTTAAAAAATTACGATTTAATACTTTAAAAGAAATAAATTGGTTACCGAGAAAGAAGGAAATGTCAAAAACATTTGTTGCTCCATAATATGATAAACAAAGGAAATCCATTCAACAAAATTGATGTTAACATAAATTTAGCATCTAAATAGAAAGTATTTTCCGATAGAAACACTTAAAAACAAAAACTCTAAAGGAATTTCAAAGTACTGAAAATATTTACGAAGAAATAGGAATTTAATTTGCCAGGAAATATAATGTGAATTTCTTATTATGTATTTTCAAATGGAAATATGTTCCAAAATATTTTTTATTTAAAAAGTCGGAAAATTCTTATGGCTACCCGATAAAAGCATTTAAAGCTATTCGGGCGTGGCAATCCCAAAACTTTCTTCTATCTCATATATGTTAATACTTTCTGATAAATGTAGAAAACAGTGCTGCTGGTTATGTGATTTGCACCATATTCTAATCAGTAACAACTTAAGTAAACTTGTAATTGAATTTGAAGTTTGATCAAAATCCGCGCATTAGTTTTTGAGACAGGCCGGATCGTCGCGGGAATCGTGGAAAGTTATGCATAGCAGTGGCACCTGCTGGGCAATTTACACCAAAAATTTATCAGGATCAATTTATATCAGGGACTAACTTTATACAGGGACTAATTTTATACAGGGACTAATTTTATACAGGGACTCATGTTTGATGAAAATTCAGGCATTAGTTCTTGAGATACAGTTATGGCGAAATCGTGAATAATGCAGCATAGTAGCGCCACATGTTGGGCGATTTACTCCAAAAACTAAACCGCATTAATTTATAGCAGGGACTAACTGAATCTGAAGTTTGATGAAAATTCTTGCATTAGTTCCTGAGATAGAGCTATTGTGTTAATCATGAAAAATGCAGCGTAACAGTGCCACCTAATAGGCGATTTACATCAAAAAGTTAGCACCACAAAATTATATCAAGGATTAACAGAATCTGAATTTTATGGAAATCCGTGCTTTAGCTCTTGAGATATAGCTAGTGTGAAAATCATGAATAATGCTTCATAGCAGCGCCACCTGCTGGGGCGATATACACCAAAAAGTAATCAGTACCAATTTATATCACGGACTAACTGAATATAAAGATTTATTAAATTCTGTTCATTAGTTCTTGAGATAGAGCTCCCACAAAATTTGTGTCACACACAGACACACAGACAGACAGACACACAGACATATTCACAGACATACTCACAGACAGACATTTTGTAAAAACACGTTTTTCATGATCTCTGACCCCTAAAACGTATAAATCCATCGAAAACCGGAAATCGAAAATTTTCACGAATCCAATACTTTCTTGTAAAGATAGAAGAAAGTAAAAAATAAATCGGACATTTATCAACATTTAATCTATGAAGTAGATAAAACATAGGGCTACATAGAGCAATTATATATATATTTTCTTACTTTTACGCTAATTTTAGTTTTATTACAATTACCAGACAATTAATGACCTGACAATTGAACAGGAGTTATACTAAAAGTAATTTCAATTGTCTTTTCAAGGACATCCGTTGGCCCCACTTTAACCGTTCGTTACCACGAGAAAAGGTAGAGCGGTCAGTCAGCCAAAAGTGGTACTACCATAGATACTGGTCTAAGATAACAACCAGAAAACTGATTTTGACTATTCAGTTGCAACTAAATATAGTATAACTTTGCCCGATATACTGCCTGGTGTACACCGTAGTTGAAAATCCTTGTTAATTGAAACTAGAATAGATATTTTTTATATCGTACGTTTTCATAGGTATCCCGCAAACTTCAACAAAAAGCATTTTTTTAATTTGAGAATGCAAGAAGTCAATCGCAAATTGTAATTATTTCAGTATTTATGCGCGTAGTACGTTTCGATATCTATTTAATCCCTGTGTTTTTTCATTATATATTTTTGATGTTTTAATTTCATTTCGCAATTTTGTTATTTTATATTACACGAAAACAAACAAATTCTATTGTTTTAACTGCAAACGGAATATTTTTTCACATTTCAGTTGCAAACTGATACAGAAATATTCTAGATTTAAAAATATAAAAAAAAAAAAAACGAAAAATGACAGTTCATTACGATACAATATTAATGCAAACAGCACTTGAAATTATCTTTTCGTTTACGATTCGACGGAGAAAAATTTGAATTTCTGCAATCTTTACAATTTAAAACAACTGCAATAAAAACGACATTTAGTGGTCTGATTTATGCCCTTCAATATCACACCAACATTAGTCACGGACATGTTTTTGCTTTATAATATAGATACATTTTCTTTATGGATTATCCCTGAATAAGTAATATAAATACTTTATAATCTAAGAGTTTTACGATACAAAAAGTGACGATGATAAACATCCCGCATAGAGAAAGGAACCAACTTACATAGTTTGTAAACTTCTAACTTATATCCATGCTTACATAGACCCCCGTATTAGGTTCATAGCTTTAGTTATAAAAGCAGTGGTTTAAAGCTTCTTTTAAGTGACATCGCTTAAACAACTTTACTCTTTTACTGCTTCCAAGTTGTTTTTACTTTTCATAAAAGTGTGCCAATAAAGTATTGAAATTTTTATAGTTTATTAATTTAATGGAAGTGTAGGGGACACCGGGGCGGATTGGGGTACTTAAGGTTTGAAGCAAGGTTTTAGGTCTAATATACTAAAAAATCCTTATCCTATATTGAGAAACAGTTTGTTTATACATTTTAAAATAGACTTTTGTATTCAAAGTTGTAAAAAAAAGTTAAGATATATTTTTTAATATTAAAAATAAAAGTAACTCAATCAACTCTATTCTGCCCCATGGAAGGAGCACACACAAGTACCCCTAACTAATATTCGGTAACGATATTAAAAGTTCATCAACAATAAATAATAAATAAACACAAATTTAACCGATATATAATCGAACTACCACTGAAATATGTAGAATAATAATAATTAATTATTACTTTGATGATTTATTTGTCTATTAATTCTTAACATGTAGCTAACGCGAAAGAACCGTTTTTAATAAATATTAAAATTTTGTTTAAATGCATAATTTAAAATTTTCATATAAAATTGCTTTTTTGTGTTGTTAGTGAAAAAAAAAGTTAAACATAAAGAAAACGTATTAGAACTTTTAATTAAAAAGGATTTTCATCTATGTTTTGTACACCAAGTAATATCTCTCTATTCTAAAAAAAAGTAACTACCGCCGCCGCCGCCGCCGCCGCCGCCGCCGGTTTTGAATTTTTTTGTGACCGGAGGTCTTTCTTCGTTAATATTAAGAAAAATCATGCATACAAAAATATGAAAATCGGTAGTATTATACAGAAATGTTTGATAAACACGCTGATGCAGACAGTTTTCAAATCGAAGAATTATTTTAAGAGATATTTAATGCTAAAGTTGGACAAAATCGTTCCATTAAAAAACTTTTATAGGAGCAAAACTATACATGGGAATTTAATCATTTTTATATCATTTTATTCAATAGAAGATCCGGTGTGCAGATTCCATTATTATTATTATTATTTTTAATTTGACTCCTTTTTGAGGTTTTATTTCTATTTTAAATTCAAATATTCAGCATTTCGACACATATTTTTTACATATTTTAGAAAATGGTATTAATTTAAACTGTTGCCAACTGTATAAACAGCTCTACCCATAATGTTTGCTTCAAAAAAAAAATATTTACACGTTACTATTATAAACAGAAAAAAACCTTCAAATTAGAATTAAATAATTAATAAATTCATTAACATACGTTAGAAGTCTTAAATAGGAGAAACGACGTCATATTTACGTCACATTACAGTTATTACATAAAATGAACACAAAATAATATTCCAAAACAGTTTAAATTTAGAAATTGCGCTAGACATTTATCTGATATTTTGAGAGGATCTTTTCAACTATTTTTGTTAGGAAAGCGCAAATAATATGTCATTTCTAACAAAAGTATTTTCACGTGAATATTTAAAAGAGAAATAATAGCTTGGTCAAAATTACGTCAGATTAAAAACGATTAATTTAAAATGTCTCATTTAAAAGAACTTTCTTTACGCTTTGTTAAAAAATATCAGGAGACAAAGACTCTGTTTACTTAATTTCTTTTATATTAGCTAATTTTGAAATGTTTGTACATGTGTCTACGTCATGAAGTTATTTTTATTTCGAAGTTTTATTTGTATTTTTATTAATGTTGTACTAATTTATTTGTTCTTTCGTTATTTAAAATAAAAATTATGTCAATTTGTATAATTTGGTGAAATTGGTCGACTGGATAATTAAGTAGTACCGCAGCGGATTTGGCGTTAAAATTCCCCAATCAAAGAGAAACGAATAGAAATCCGTTTATAGGGAGATCGCCACTGTTTTTTAAATTATAATTGAATCTTTCGAAATCTTTTTAAAGCCGATCAAATTAGCGTGCATTTAGAGTCTGCGGTGTCTGGACGGGGGTTGGCGAGCGTAGCTCGTAGGGGGCCGAGCTCCCTAGTGTGTTAAAAAAATAAATGATAATAATAATAATGAAGTACCAAAAAGTTTTGGAATGCAAAGTCACCGTGTAAGCGCTAAAATATAATAAAGCAAAGTACGCTTCCAATATTTAAACATCCAATATCTAATATGTAGTATACTCCATGTAAATACAGTTAATGAATATTTTCATACTTTATGAATGAACTACTTTTATATTAAAATTCAATACAAATTAAACGAATATAAATGGTATGGTAAATCATATTAGAGCTTCAACTGAATGAATGCTAAGAAATTAGGAAAAAATAATGTTAAAATCGATAGATGATGGTATAAGACCTGAAATCTTACCTTTATACAGATTTTGAAGTTTGATTTATCATTCAAAATTTTTAATTTATAATCGAACATCTTAACTGGTGGTATTATGCATTATTATTTTTATTATCATCTACAGAACGTTAAATATATTTCATGTCTAAAAGCACACATTGTGTATTATTATAATTAATCCGATTGTTAAAATTCTATTGGGAAATTTAGCATTTACATTCATGAGCCTTTGCAGTAACTAACAGCATTTACACATCTATTGTATTTTAAATAGGAAACACCTGCCGATGCAACAGTTTTCACACAACAATTTTTTGTAATTCTCATTGAATGTTATGAATTATAAAAACTATTTTTGTGACTACTTATCAAAAAGGTTTCTGCAGAAGTAAACATCCGATTCATTAATATGCTTATGTAACTATTTTAAACAATGTGTAACATATAAACGTCCAGAAACGAATTCAAAAACTGTTCAAAACAGACAAGTATTTGTTTCCCTATCGCAAAATCAAAGTTCTGCGGTTTAGACACGACGCCTCGAAATCTGGAGGAATGTATTTTGAGTATTTACAAAATACAAAATACTTTGAAAAATCATTCCAAAATACATTTGTTTTGAATATTTAAAATACAAAATACAAATTACAAATGTTTTTTGAAAATGTATTTCAAATGCATGTATTTTCGATACTGCCCAACTCTGCTTCCACCTAAACTAAGTATTGCGGACTTATGTTTTAATCTGAAAATGTTCTTTTAGCGATTAGACTTTTTAACAGTCACAAAAAAATATCTCTGTGTAGTTTTCCGTCTACTGGCGACAATATTAATATTATGATATGTAAATCATTGAACAACGGACATTGAAAATCGACTGTTAACATGTTTAACTTCTCCCCTGTAAGTGGTATTTGTTGAACGGTGGAATACACGTTTCTTCTATCCAATGACATTAAAGCCTGGCAGATCAAATGACAATTAAATAGGCATTTTGTTCAAGAATTTAAACAAACTTTTTTGAAAAATTATTGTATCTGGCCAATAAACAATTTCAAAAATTTCAAAGATATTTAGCTCTATAGGTTCTTTAAGCTATTTGTATTGTTTTTGCCTGTAAAGATAACGGGAAAGTTTTAAAATTCTAAAGAAATTCTCAGTACATACGTCACTTAAATATATGACGCTTGTAATATTAATAATTTATAACTACTTATCTAATGAAAAGAACTTTCTAAAAAAGATCTTTAGATAACCGTAGTCTTTTATAGATAAGAAAAATTATTGACATATTTATCGTTTGAATATCGCAGATGTGAAGAACGAAAGACAAATGACGATATTACAAATGAAAGTTCAAGGAATTTTCTTCGCTTAGTAAAAAATAATATTTTCTGTACATATTTCTTTATTTATGAACATCAACAACTAAAAACGAAGAAATTTATGTTATTCATTTAAGATAAGTTTTCATTCTCTTATTTGTATTGCAAAAATGGATGTGGGGAATACATAATGATTTTAACTAACAAATAAACTAACTTGTATGCATATGTGTAATAATATGTACATATTTCTAATGTTGTATCTTTATTTATTCTAAAAATTTAAACATAGACGTTTTACCTTGCTATTACTTTTCTATAAATAACAAAATAACAGCAACCAAATGGAATATCTAAAATAGATAATTCGATCTGCAAAAATTATATGTATATATAAATAATATTGTGTTTTACTCCTCCTATTACTAAATGCATTATAATTCAGTTTATGTATCCATAAAACCTCGTTATATTCTTAAAGAATACAATACAATGAAACACATAATTCTGATCTTAAAAAAATCTTTAAATCTAATACAGTTTCTATAGGTAAAATCTCAAATTTAATCAATGTGGATTATTTAAAATCCATCGAAAATATAACTCCATTGTATTTATTCTGTTGTAAATAAATAGTTTATTATTAACATAATGCTAAGGTTTTTAAAACATATCTTAATTTAAAACAAAATATTTCTAAATTTTGTAAAGTTAAATTTCAGTTATTTATTTGAAAATTTTTAGAAAATAGATTTTTTTTTAATGAATGAAATACCATGTAAAAATTTAAAGTTTACACGTTGAATTATACTTATATCTGGATTTCCATAGCTGTTTTATTTTCCTGTTTAAAGTGACCTATCCCTTTATTTTCTTAAAAGTAATAAGTTCCATTACACTGTGATGCGTATCAGAAATATTTCCATTAAAGAATATTCAGTAAAAAATATTAGTAATAAAATAAGTGGTTGAGTGAAGACGATCCACTAAAAGGAATAGCCCCAAAGTTTAAACGACGTTTTTATAACTTTCATTTTTTGTCATTAACTGTGATGAAAATGGCTTTTAGAATTTACGTCACGCTTAAAAGATTACGAATAAATTAAAAAACACGAGAAACATCTTTAACACATATGTTAAATAAAAGCTTCTAATGTTGAAAAAAGAATAACATAATTTCTGTGAAATCTAGGATATATTTTTTGTCAAGAACAATCGTAGATTTTGCTACTCTGGTTGAAATTATGATAATTACAATACGAATAGACATTATGTGCGATAAGTACCTATTTAGAAAAATACATTAGCACTTTTATTAGACTTTTTACTAAACTGGTCAAAATTTATATAGTGAAAATTTCTATTAAAAGTGAATTTTTTTTTTAATTGATACATTCATAATTATGAAAAACCTCACATTTACATCCACGACATAATCCATTTCCTTACAAAGAAATTACATTTATTAAATTTCTGTGATTAAAGTGTCTTTTAGTCATGCCAAAAAGATTTTGGAAAAAAAAATAACAAACCCGAGGAATATCTTTAACACATAGATTATATAAAAGCTTGTAAAGATTTTTAAAAAAGTATCTCTTAATTTCTGTAAAATTAAGCAATAAATGAATAAATGTTTTTTTCCCATTCTTCAGGAATAAACATGGATTTTGTCAGACGTGCTTAAGCCATTCACTGTAAAAAAAAAAAAAAAAAAAAAAAAAAATGGTAACGTTCCATGTAAAATCCAGGAACGTTTCACCTTTTCTCAGGTTTTCAGAATAATTTAGCTCTTTCCTGTGAAATTCTGGTTTTCTTATCTGAAACATTCCTGAACCAAAAGTTGGAAACAGCAAAACGCTGCGGCCGCCATTTATTATTTTTTTGCTATAATCCGTTGCTCGCGCGCGAGTGTCGAAAAAGAATTCCTTAAATGAATGTAAAAAAATCAATATGGAATGCAAATAAATCAATAGACGACATAATCCTTTACGTCTCTATTGTCAAGACAATTCAGATGAAAATACAATACCTCCGTGACATCTCTAAGAGATTATATCTCGTACTTGTCTGTGGAATGTTTAAGGAGCAGACCGTGTAAAAAAAATACACCTATTATTTGGATCTCCATTAACCAGGGGACCATCAAACATGATTCTCACCGATTTTGATTAATTTAAAGTATGTTTTAGAGTTCTTATCTCTAATTATTCTTGTGAAAGGATTTCTTCAAATGGGACTTAGATTTTCAGAAATTAGATGCCGAGGTTTAGCATACGTTTCAAATACCCATTAGTTTGCAGCTCTCAACGTGTCTTTCGTGGTGTGGACGCAGAAAGCTCGCACGCCACCCGTACGGCCCGAGTTCGATGCTACATCTGGACTTTTTTTTAAAATTAATTTTATATTTTAACACTTTATTACAATTTGATTTAAATTTGATATATATTTGACACTTTGAATTGCTGCAAATTTGAATTTTTTTTTTTTTTTTTTTTTTTTTTTTTTTATGAAAAAATATACAATTACGTTTAGGTTTTTTTTTTTCATGAAAATTTATATGTATTTTATCTAACTTGTAAACTAACATAATTACTAACGAGAATCCAAAATATTTTATGTCTAGATTTTTTTTCTAATTATTATTTACATTTATATATTTTTATATTTTAAGCAAAGTTCAGAAACAATATATCATATATATATTTACTTTATTGAATTTTAACTGAAAATTTATTTTTTCGTGTAAATTATAATTAATAATTTTGATGTCAATTTCAAAATATTTTTTCATTCTAACAAATAATGATAATAAAGCGAAAATTGTCAACTGAAAATGTAAAAATCGTCTGCGGATCCCGCAAGCTCTGAAATGTCAGTAATGTTTTGCTGTCAACAGAAATATTCCTGGTATTTCGCAGGAAACTTACTGGCATTTCTGTAGAAAGTTTTTAACATATACAGTAAAGTTCCAGTCATTTTCAAGAAATGTTTCTTGGAAATAATGGGCAACTCAGCTGCCCATTTTTTCCCAGGAACGTTGCGGAATTTTTTTTACAGTGTTGTATACTACATTAAGTGTTGCTGTCTATCTTTTAAAATATTTCGTTTCATTCATTGAAAAATTAATCTTAAAAATATTGGGTATGCTATATATTTAAAATGGTACCCAGTTAAATAATTTTAGTTTAAGAAAAGTGAAGGAATAAGATAAATTACTGAACATTTCTTTCTTTCTTTAAAAAAATGTAAGAAGTGAAAAATGTTACTCGGGGTTGTTATTAGGGCTCTAGATTTTAGTTAATAATTGCCAGGTTAGAATTTCGAATCTGATTTAGATGTACATAACAGAGGGTAGCATGCTTATTTAAGCAGATATTCTGATTTGTTTAGCTCGCGTGTTTAAAAGATAATAATAGTGCCTCAAAGGCTCCAGTCATACTTTCAAGATATAAATAATATAATTCGTTGCATTACTGTACATAAAATAGGACGCGTAATAATAATAAAAATTTAAATATTAATTCTTAACATGAATTTTTGCCATACCAATTCAAACTTTAATACATATATATATATTTTTTAATATAATCCAAAATATACTATAAAATTAAAACTATAAATTAAAACTATCACCTGAATGAATGGAGGTAAAAAAGAAAGCACTGATTTTTTTTTTTTTTTTTTTTTTTTATTTATTTATTTTTTTTTAATATCACTGTATAATTATGGAAGCTGGTATGCCATTTTATAAAATTAACAATATTGATACGTAAAAGAAGGAAGTAATATACTGTTATTTAGTAATACGCGGTTTAAATCATTTAAAAGACAGCCTATTACTGGCCATTTTACTATTATAAACTGGAACTGCAGATGCCAGTATTATAAAATAAAATCAACATTTTTTTATGTCTATACCCTGATTCCACGCTAATATAAAAACAAAACTCATATTGTCAGTTAAGAAATGTTTTGTAAATTTTTTTAACAAATATGTTACGTTTATTCTGATGTAAATTTAGATGACCGATTCTAAATATTACCGGTAAGTCTTTTTGCATATATGATAGTTTAGTTTAAACAGTCCATAAAACTTAGTATTTATTCACGCTGAACGCTCTTAGAGATAATTTTAAATGAAACCATCAATATTTTATTCGTGAACAAAAAAGAATAAAAAAACCTGAAAAATATTTTTTTAAATGGAAGCTCATTTAACTAAGATCTTATATATGTACGGATTTATTACATAATGAAATTGCATTTATTTACCGTAGTATAAAAGAAATTTTCTGTAAAATATGTAGTTAATGGCCTTTAAAGTCGCTAGAAATACGCAATTCTGTTTTACTATAGCCATGCATCACAACTCTTGCCAGATAATTATCTTGCGATTTTGCATGTTCAGGTACTAAAACGAGGGTCAGTTTTAAAACTTATGAGGTACATTTGAATGGCTGATGATTATAATAAATTAAGTGATTGCATTCTCGATCCGCTATCATCTCAAAGATAATCCCATATTCCAGCATACGTAAATGGCTCTTCTGATAACATAACGTTTACTGCTTAATTAAACGCCTGAAAATGACTCATAAAACTTATCCTGCTGGACAATCAACACATTATGCTGAATGCCCGTTTATTTGAAACTTTGTAGATCAAGCATCCATCATTATTAATAACTGTCATATATCTCGCTTTATAAAACTGCTAAAATATGACACAGGACTTCGCTTTTGTACAAAATCGAGATATATTAAAATATTAAATAAGGCTTTTAAAAAATTGTTTTGTTAACATGGCATTCAATAACGACATAATTGAATTTCAAAAAAGAGTTAATTACTATATAAAAAGAGTTAATTACTATATAATTATTGTCAGTTATTTAATAAATAGCGCTATTAACATTATTTATATATTCTTCCCGAAAATCTCCCATACTATTGCATACGTTTTTTTAAATTTAAATTTCAAATTTTATTTTTCTAAAAAATTTTGTTTATGGTAAATGGCAATCTATACAGAAAGTGGCAAACACATATTCTTTATAATAATATAAAACACTTGAAGCTTTTTTAACTTCTTTCCTTCATAAAAAATTTTTCATTGTAATTAATTAGCTAAATGCAGATTTTAAGAAAAAGCATTTTTAAATTTAGTATTAAATAAATAAAAAGGATTGGAATGGATTTTAATCACCATTATAAATTCGTTTTCAAGTTTCCTTTTTAGGACGAAGTTTCGAAAGTACAGATTAGGCAGATTCATTAACGAATGCAAAGTTATTTAAAAACATAAAGTTTATTTCCTAAATAAAGTGTTTGAATTCGTTTGTGTAATTAAATCAATCGAATTATTTTAATGAATAAACACAAAAAGTGGGAAAAAGGCTTTTTTGAACATTATTTCCTCGAACAAATTCTGATAACTATCTTTAGGAAATAGAAATATATTACTCTCTATAGATCTTGAGTACATATTTTTATATAAAAAGTCTTTTATTTCATATATAAATGTTCATGAACATTCATAAACTTATTTCTAACGGGATTACTTCCATTTAGTACTAATAAACTCGTTTTATATAAACTGTGCATAAAGCATTGAATAACTCTTAAAACAAGTTTGGTTTTCGTTTGTATTAGAATATTGGATATAATTTATGACAAAATACCCGGTGCAAAAAATTTAAAAAGTTACTATTACAATAATATTTTCAAATTTCAAAGCTAAAAATATGAAACATAGATTTTTAAGCTGAAAGAAACGCATTTTTTGTTTCATATTAGTCTCTTAATTTTCAATTAAAAAAGAAATACAGAAAAATACAATTTATAAATCACTGTACACTACACTGTAAAAAGATTTACGTAACGTTACTCCATAAAATAACTGATGGAATATTACACATTAGTATTACATAACACCAGCAATATCGGTTAAATTATTTAATAAGTTGGAGGCACTAAGACTGCCACCAATTTTATGGAGTAGCGTCACATAACGATTTTACAGTGTACCATTATTTGATTATTAATTTACATAACTATTTTAACACTCAGTGAATCCAATTAAATTATTAAAAATTAACCGCCTTTTAAAATTTTATTAAAAAATAGTACTTTCTAAATAAGTATTGAGAATTTGTTCGATTTTTACGTAATTTAAAGATAAAATTTTAAGTAATGAATGATTCCATAATGCAATTTAAAACAGTTTGTGCTTGATACATCTTAGAAGTCATTTTAGAAATGCTCAAGATAGTATCTAAGATGCCATTGCAAGATTTCTACATTAAACATATTTACAAAATTTAGAATTTTACAATAACAAATAATTAAAAGGAGATATTAAAAATTTATTTTTTCACGTCGCAGAACTTCAGATCGTACTGACTCTATTGCATTCCAACGCTTATATTTTATTATTTACGCATAAAAGTTGGACGTTTTCAAAAGTATTCCTTTGCAATAAAAAGCATTTGGATAATGAGAACGGAACGATAATTCAAATTTTAGAAACACAATTCAAAGGAAAATTTCTGTTTATATCTGCAATTATTTTAACGATTTTATTTTTCGATCAGTAAAAGTAACAATAAATTGGTATTAAGTAAAATTTTATGGATGGTGTTCTACGCAAGTTTTATTAATTTAGAATATTACTCTTAGTGATTGAACAATTAAAGACATGGAATACCATCGCAGTCATATTATATATGACTGCGACGGTTGTGTTTTTAAACTTTTGTAAACTGATTTTTGTGTATTTTTTAGTGCTGAACAAGAAAATAACCTTCATTTGTAACCATCACTTCAGGATTTCTTTTTCATATTGTGCATTTCAAAGATAAAAAGTAAAAAAAATATCGAAAGTCTGATACTATCAAATAGACGTGAAGGTTGTATTTTCTAACTTTGATAATAGAATATTATGAATTTTTTAACGCTGAATACGCAAATGACATACTTTCACTTTTATCCTTCACGTCAGGAGTTTTCGCAAATCGTAAGTGTCAAAGTTAAATAGTGAAAAAATAGCGAAAATCTGTTAAAGCAATTTGTCAAAGCATTACCAAAATAGGGCAAATGTTTTAAATACATTTGCGACTAATTCCCAGCTTTATCAATCGCCATAATAAAAGAGGATATCCGAGATGAACCTCATAGAGAATAAAAGGGAAAGCGTGGGGAGTTCAAAAGTAGGTGGTCATGAGTGGTTCAAAAGTACTTCTACATATGTAATAAAAATGTAAATATTTTAAAAACAACATTTTACATGTTTATATGTAAACATGTACAGTACAAGCCGAAAGACGAATTAATTATTAAGAAAATAAAAGTTTTACGCCTATTTTACACTGTTATTTGGACTTTTTAAAAATTTTAAATTTCCCTATTTGCGAAAATACCTGACGTGATAGTAAATAAAGAAGGTCATTTTCGGATTTAGCACTAGAAAATGCATAAGATTCACTTACAAAAGCTAAAATACGCAATCCTCAAATCTATTTTTTAGAACAATATTTTCGCTATTTTTTTTTAATTTTGAAATGCACGATTTGGGCAAAAACCTGTAATAACGTAATGATTAAAAATGAAGTTCATTTTCTGATTCAGCACTACAAAATACATAAGAATCAATTATTATCAAAAGCTAGAGTCTATGGCACAACCCAAAACTTGAATAAGATTAAAATAATATACCTAATAAATGTTATTTCTGTTCCTTATAAATAAATGTGTGGTAGGTGTCATAATGTGTCAAATCGACATATGAGAAGTAGTTATAGTATTTCATTTCACACTAAATGCTGCCTCACTTCCATTACAATTATTAGGTAGAGCAAAAGTTCTGAGAAATTTGTGAAAGTTGCGTTGTTATGCGTAAATTAACAACAAAAGCAACGAGGACTATTCTTCAAAGTAGAGACCATCGTAGTCCATGACTTTCTATCAAAGTTCTGCCAGATTCCGGATTTGCAGGCTAAGTTTGTCGCCGTTACCAGCACCTTCATCCTCATAAATCTCATCGATAGTTTTCAGAATCCTTAGGCCTTTTCTCAAATAATACCGGGTCAACACACGCAAATCATACTGCTCAATAGGCATTTTGGAGCCAAAGTTCCTGAACTCCTATAGATATACCACTAGTACTCCTATATACGATACAAATTCTGGTAACTATTAGATTAAAAATTTCCCAGAACTTTTTGCTCAACCTAATATAACCATCGGTTGTGGCAAACCCATTATCACTAAAGTGAAATAACGTTTACTAAGTTAATGAATCGTGGTTGATACAAATTGTATATTTGTGATATAATAGTAAAAGAACTATCTATAGTGATTGGAGATGTAAAAATATATATGTTCGATTTCTTAAATCTGACTTGCTACTAAGAATATCAAGAAATGAATAGATTAACATAAATTATTTCTGTTCTGCTAACTTATTCATGTAAATTTTTCTTTTAGGTAAAGCATTCTATTTGGAATAATAACAATACGAGTGTGCATCGATAAGTTTTTTTTTCCCTCATATAGAAATAATTGAGTTAAATTTATGAGATTGCTACATTTTATGAGCCTTTTCTATATAATCAGAGTGCACAGTAACATACTTGTGCAACCGGTATTTCAAAAAGAGGGGAGACTATGTATTCCAGGAGGCGGGATAATAGTCCCAAAGGGGGGCATTTTTCTAACTTTTACCGAACCCACATGTAACGTATTTTTGGAAACGCATCTGACAACTTATTCATGCTATGCACCTCCCGAGCCCCTCCCCCAAAATTTGCCCTCCGCGGGCCACTTATCTAAATTTTTCGGACATCATTCATGCCCCTGGGGGGCAAATTTTGGGGGAGGTACTCGGGAGGTGCAAAGCATGAATAAGTGGTCACAGGCCTTTCCAAAAGTATGTCACACGTGGGGGTCGGAAAAAGTTAGAAAAATGACCTCCTTTGGGTCTACAAGTGCGTCACATGGAATACATCCTCACCCCTCTCTTTGAAATGCCTGTTGCAGAAATGTGTTACTCTACACGGTGACTATATAGAAAAGGTTAATACACTATATGGCCAAAGGTGACCGGTCACATGCTATTTTAGACGTTTTGTTAAATATCTAGAAAAATACATCAGGAATTAAACTTAAACTGCAGATGTGTAAACAGTATAGTATAGGTCATATATTTCCGCGAATATTTTTTCCCGAAACCCCATAGGGGACTGTCAACAAATTAAAAAAAAAACAAATATCTTTTGGATAATCAACTGGATAAACGAATATCTTTTGGACCCTGTAAAAACTAATGTAGCAAAAGCGTTCAAACTCGAGATTAATTATAAGTGGTTTATTGTAATATACTGTGCTCATTTTTATGAGGATACCATATATACTCGTAGAGAAATTAAGGTTTTTATAAAAATAATCCCAAATTTTGCCAACTTTTTCGCTTATAATTTGCAGAGTTCTTAATATAAAAAAAAGTACTTTTCGGAAAGTATGACAAACAACATTGTACATAATACTGTGCAGTTGGAATTTAAAAAAAAAAAAATTGGATGAAAAATGAGCAGGTTTACTAAAAAATCTTTCACTGCGCATGCGCGAATGCAATCAAAATGTATAATGCATAATATATTAGCTAAGTATATTCGTAGAGAAATTAAAATTTTTATAAAAACAGTTCCAAATTTCGCCAAGATTTTTGTTTACAATTTACAGTGTTCTTAATATAAAAAAGAGTTATTTTCAGAAAATATGACATCAAAGTAAAATGTGCATAGTGTATTAGCTAAGTATATAGAGCAATTTTTGTGAAAGTCTCAAAATCGTAGCTTGAAAATTCTGAAAATTATCCTCGATAGAATAAGTTCGAAATCCATTGTTCCCATAAAGAAGCAAAAATATGAGGGGTTGTATCAAATATCTGTTGATTAGTGCTAAGATAGCGTACATAATATTGCACGTACTAATATAATTGGATACAACCCCTCATCTTTTTGCTTCCTTTTGGAAACAACGGATTTCGAGCTTATTCTATCGACGATAATTTTCAGAATTTACAAGCTTTAATTTTGAGACTTTCATAAATGTTGCTCTATATACTTAGCTAATACACTATGCACATTTTATTTTGATGTCATATTTTCTGAAAATAACTCTTTTTTATATTAAAAACTCTGCAAATTGTAAACAAAAATCTTGGCGAAATTTGGGACTGTTTTTATAAAAATCTTAATTTCTCTACGAATATACTTGCTACTATCATGCAAATAAACACAGTATTTTATAATAACATACATATTACTAATCTCGAATTTGAACGCTTTTGCTACCCTAGTTTTTACAGGGTTATCCAAAATATATTCGTTCTTTTTCAATTTGTTGACGGTCCCCTATGCGGCTTCGGTAAAAAAAAAAAAATCTTCACGGAAATATATGACCTATGCTATACTGTTTACACACCGGAAGTTTCAGGTTAATTCCTCATGTATTTTTCTAGATATTTAACAAAACGTCTGAAATCGCAAGTGACCGGCCACCTTTGCCCATATAGTGTAAAATGTAGCAATTTCATAAATTCCACTCAATTATTTCTATGTGAGAGCAGCAAATTATTGATGCACCTTCGTACTTAATTTTAATTGACATTTTTTATATTTTTATATACAAGGGGTGATCAAATGAAAAAGTACGAAACGACATGGTGGGTACAAATGTAAACTTTATTCAAAATATTCACCATAGGCCTGAGAACAACGATCCCACTGATGAACAAGCCGCAGGATTCCTTGTTCCTAGAATTCCTGTGGCCGTGACGAGACCCAGTCCTTCACAGCGTCCTTGCGTAAGTCGTCCGAGTTGAAGGGCTTTCCTTTCAGGTGTTTCTTCAGTGGACCAATCACATGGAAATCGCAGGCGACATGCCCGAAATGTAGGGCGGATGGTCCAACGTCTGCCACTTGAACTGGTCTCGGGTCATCACCCAGACTCTCACGGCCTGCACGAAAATAGGCCCTCCATTTTCTGACAGACATGTCAGAGACACATTTCTCCCCGTAAACTGTCACCATCCGGCGATGAATAGCTGCCGGTTTTTCACCTTCCGCTGTCAGAAATCGGATAACACCTCTCTGCTCCTCAATTGTCGAATTTTGCAACGCGAACGCCACCCTGTCCGCATACGGGCTGCAGCATCATTTGGACGCCGCTTTTGATAAGAGCCTCTGCTCTCTACTGCGCATACGGGCACCCGCGCATGCTCCGATCCCAGTCAGAGACTCCAATCGCATCCCGAGATGCCTGGCTACGTTCTCCCATGGCGGAATATGCAAATATTTAACTGTTACGTTTTTACGTCGTTTCGTACCTTTTCATTTGATCACCCCTTGTAATTGTTTTACAAAGTTTTGGAAAGTTCCACTTAAACTTTATCCCGATTTTCCATGATTTTGGTTATGATGATATACTACCGGTTCTGTCAGTATTAAATAAAAGGATGACTATTAATTCCTTTTTGAGGCAATCATTATGGACCAAGTGTATGACAACAATTGATTTACCAGATAACTATTTCACACAGGTAGGAATTCATTGATAAACGAATAAGATATATCTATCAGCGTTAATAAAAAGTAGGCTGGAAGAAAACTTGTAATACAAAATAAATTGTTTGAATTATTGTTCCATTTACAGAATTAACTAAACTTTAAATTAATCTAGTTAAATTTAATGCTCGTTTGACACTTCATTTCATTTTACGCTAGTTTCCTATGTTAGTCCATTTAAAATTTTATTCGAATGGTTATGAATTAAAGGGTTCAAATGAAATTTATTATTTATTGCGTATTTTTGTATTTCACGTCCAATTTCTTCAAAGAGATGTTAGATTGGAAAAAAAACAAGGTATTGGTCTGGATAGTAATGCTGTTTAGAAAGACCATAGCTACACCGTGGGTTTAATATTTTTAAAGTAATATTTTCTTCGTTGTTTACTTGAAAGTATTTGTGTTTAAGAGGAGCTACTTTGCTGCTACATATGTAATACTCTATTTTAAATCCTCAAGAATCAGATATTTATCTATATCTTTCTTATAAACATAAATTTTGTACTCTTACATCACACTGAAACACCTGCAAACCAGTATGCTGAAATTCTTTCATCGCAGTTCAGCACTAATACTTAGCTAGATCCTGGTGATTTGTTTTTCTTTATTCAATAACTTGACCATCAAACTTGTGCATTAAGATTTTATTCAACATTAAAAAAGAACAGATTCCTTGAAATATAAAATCTGAGTTATGTTGTTCTTCTCATATTGAAGACGGTTTTTATTGTAATGCAGGATGTTTCAATAGAAAAAAAAACTACCGTAGGAAATAATAATAAAAAATATTAAATGTTGTATGAGTTTCCTGTACCTTTGGGATAGGAGGCGTCACATGAAATGGTAGAAAGGTTTTTCTTGAGTTTCCTGAAACTGAAATTACATCTTCCTGTTTTTATGTGAAAAACATTTTCATGGGATTCCTTCTTTGAATCATCCTGCATAATATAATAATCTGTTTCTTGGTAGTCAGGCGGCACTTATAATCCGTCTTTATAATTCTTTTCTGGTGTACTTTATCATATTTCAACATTATCTGCAGTTTTTAATGTAACTTTCAAATATGTGACATAATATTCACAGAATATCTTATATCTCACACATAATATTTATCCTCCGAATACAGTTTATCATCGTAGATCATCCGTTTGGGTTTAAATTCTCAAGACCATTAAATTAGTTTAAGTTTCAAAAAAGTGATGAATGATAGACTTTGAGTGCTTAACAATTTCGCCAATTTTGGACTGATAATATATTGTTTCTTAACTGTATTACTAAGTTTGTAAATAAATATCGGAAGTTTAATTTTAAGACTATAAACTACAAGTGAGATACATTGATGTAATATTTTTCAGGCGATTACATTTCCAGTTCGAGATATTTACTGCAGAGAAGAAAAACGACATGATTGGTTTACATATTGCGTACAGATATTTTGTTTACATAATATCGTGGTGTAACCTAAAAGTGTCAATTTAAATAGCAGTGATTTTTTTACAAATCCACATATAAAGCGTTGAATTAAATACTCTTTAGAAATTAATAATGTAACAATAAATAAGCCCAGATGCCTATATATTATGATGACTGATTTGTATGTAACCTTTATTTAAGTCACAGAAGAGTTGTTTACACATTATATGTAAAGCATTTTCTTTTCATTCCAAATTTTCTATTGTATCGTCCGCGTGATCAAAGCTATACAAGGTACTTCTCTTATAGATGACCCATTGAAAATATTTATAGAGTTGGTTTTCAACTTTTGAGTATTATACTTTAATACATTTTTCCAATTTCTGCCAATATATGCAGGAAATTGCTTTCTTTGTTTTCAATCGAAAATGTAAAATGCATCAAGATGCCATATCTATATTCTATCACTTTAAAATGCTACTTATTCCACTGAAACTAAATTTAAGATTAAGCATACAACTAACTGCATGAAATATACAGTTGCATTTATTTTATTTTCCTTTTAGTATTAATATTCTAAATAATGATTTCATAATATTTAGTAATATTCATTTATTAAATTTATCAAAGGCTTTAATAAAATTTTAGAAATCTTAACCATTAATTTTAAGAACTGAATAACAAACAATTGCATCAAAGTAAGTTCCTTGTTATTTCTATACATTCTTTATTATTTCAGCCCCACATACTTTTTTGAATCACAAAAGAGGCAATCGAGTTCGGCAAAGAAGTGATTCAGTCGTACATATAACAGGAAAGTAAAACATTTCTATTTTGTTCTCTGGAGAAAAAGGAAGCTTCAAAATTTATTATTTTTCTTTTGGTGAAACATAAATTATTTTTTCTTTTATGTATTACATGATTTGATTTATTATTTTTCCATCCAATATAAAATAGATGTTTTTTGTATAGATATTTTTAGAAATTTTTCCATTATGTTAAATTTGAATTATCGAAAGAATAACCATTACATTTAACATATCCGAACTTAAACAAAAATGTAATCATTATATACAAAAATAAAATATTCATTCTAATTTACTTTTTCATTGATGGAAATTTCTCAAATCTCAGTTTTCTTTCTGTAAAACCTAAACTATGGAAAATCATATTATTTCAGTAATATGTATATATATTTTTTAATTTGTTAAAAATATTTTTTTGTTTTTTCATCATGTTCAGTTGTTAATTCACCAATGTTTCTATTTATTATAAATATACAGTAATACGTTTATAGATCAGCAGATATATATATTTTTTAAATATGGATATTTTAAACCTTAGAAATCTTTCTTAATAATTTAAATTAGAATGTCCAATAACATACGTATTAGGACGGAAAATAGAGAGTTGGAATTACTTCATCAGAGTTGTGCGGGGATCAAGGTTCGAGATTTAAAATTAAGACTGCTGCAAATAGATTTAATAATTTGGAAACTTACTTTAGACGACGATTTTCAAAATAATAAATGCATGTCACATTTCTAGCAAATAGCAAATATTTTAAAGAGTTCGTTATTAAACATTTCTAAACTATCTATAGGTAAGGTACGTGAAGAGTCTCTTTCTTTAATAATTTATGGAAATACTTTGATTAAATATTCATGTTCTGATTGTTTCTTTTTATACTTTCTATTAATGTATTTTGTAATTTTTACAGATTTTTTAAGAAATAACAATCAGAAAACGATCGCGCTAAAAAAAAAAAAAAAAAAAAAAAAAAGGGGGGTGGGGGCAAACGTGTTCTAATGTAGTGATCTGAGAGATACCAGATATAGAAAAGTTAAGCAGAAATGGTCTAAAAGCACATCAGTTTTGTTCGTTTACCGTTCCAACGTAATGGCAGGAGCTGTATTTTCCAAATGCCGTGTGGAGCAAAATTCAGAGCTCAGTTTAAACGAACATTAGAGCTGCCCGGTTGCCGTAGCTCTGTCGTAAGAAGATTCTGTTTTATATTCAAATGTGTCATATTAAAAATCAAAGATTTTCTATTTTCATTTATTGTTTGTCATAAACTATAAATACGACGATACTTATTGTCTTATACGTCTTATAAATGGAAAACTTTAGCATGCGTACTGCTAATGACATTGTGTTTAAGTCATTATAAAACAAACATCTATTTACTTGCCTAAAAGATAAAGATAAACATCGATACACTTTGTCATAAAATAACAGAATCTTTAATAATGGTTAAAAAAAAAAAAAAAAAAAAAAAAAAAACGGATAAATGAAATAAAAGAGAAATAAAGTATCAAACTCCATAAGCCGCGTTTTTGACGCATGAACTAGACTAAAATTTGATTCTGTTATATTCACTTAATTAATTCACTTTTTAATATAAGAAGGTATATATTGTACGATTTTAACAGTAGTTTTTGTATTTTTTCGGATTTATATGACTTACACAAACTCAAAGTTCGTGTAATTCGTAGTTTTGATGAAAAATACGCAATGTCTGCTAATTTTACCTCAATTATTTATATGAGCGCAATTGTGCAACACTTTCTTCTTGACATATTTTATAAAACACATCAAAATATACAAAATATGTTAAAATAAAAGTATTTCAGAGCTGAGCTCATAGTAAAATATTAAAAATAGAGAGTAAATTGATGGTAAAAATATCAGAAATTGCATATTTTTTATCAAAACTACAAATTATACGAATTTTGAGCTTGTGTAAGACATATAAATCCGAACAAAATACAAAACTATTGTTAAAATGGTACAATATATACCTTCTAATATTAAAAAGTGAAATAATTAAGTTAGTATAACATAATCGAATTTTAATTATATTTCATGGACCAAAAACAAGGCTTGTGGACCCTGATCCTTTTATAACGTTAATTTAAAAATAACAATGATTTCGTTTTCTGTAAAGTAAATTTGAAACATATATTTTTATACAGGAATTTTCAATATGATTTACAGCACTTTTAAACTTTCATCTTGATATCTTTCCGAAAAAAGAAATTTAACTTGTATTAAAAAAAAAAAAAAAAAAAAAAAAAAAAAAAAAAAAAAAGACATTTTCACAAATACAATATCGCAGGAAAAACGTTCTGTGGAAAATATTGCATTCATGAAAACAGTTTTATTGGTGCTGATAAAAAGGCATTTTTTATGAACACAGAATTCACGTTTTTGTACTTTTAAAATGTGGAAGAATTGTTAACTTGGTACGTCATATTTATTTATTAGAGAAGTATTGTTATACAGGTATTTCGATTATTATTGAATTCTAACAACTTGTTCATCAGTACAAGTTCATTTATTGTTATATTGTTATTTTGTTTGTATATTTTTAAATGTGAAATGTTTAAATAGAAAAGAATATATGTTTCTGAATCTACAAAAATATAATATAACTACGAAGGGAAATGTACAATAATATCTTCCTATTTATTCTATTCCTATTATAGGAAATCTATCTATCTTTTCGAAAATCGTTCCTTTATCACTAGAATCCTGATAAAAAATGTGTTTTATAGATTTTACGAAGCAATTATAAAAGGAAAATTTCTTATACTGCTAATGAATTTGGGAAACGTTTCCAAGTAGTTGTTATAGTGCGTCAGTTAGTTGTCTCAACCTGAAATATAGGTTTTTAGGATGCTATCAACTCTCAAGTAAACACTCTCATCTTCAGAAAACATGTTTTGAAAACGAACATGATAAATTAACATTAACAATAAAATTAATATATATTCGTTACTCTTGTATGTATAAATTCATTTGTGCTTGAAAATCTTTAATTGAGAAATGGTAGCATCCATAAAACTGACAATTCAGTTTGAGAAAACGGATGAATACAATATACTTATTACTCGTAATCGTTTCTGGAAATCAGTAGCAGCAGATGAAATATTAATTATACAAATAATTTTTAAGATCTCAGATTTATATATTGGTTTCTGATTTTTCGGAAGGTAAAGCACGTGGAATTATGCAAAACTAGGAAGATGATATTGTATTTTTTTGTTAGTGTAGTGTTGTATTTAGTATTGTATATTTTTGTAAATTGCATTAATTATATAGAAAAAATTCTATAGGCAAAGTTGGAACGTCAATTCACCTTAGCATACTAATAAAAACATAAAAACAACTAAAATGATGCATAATTTGTTCTTAAATGAAACAGGTGCAAAACAATCTAACAGGTTTCGAAAGATTAGAACCAATTCATAGATATTAAATTTCGTCAGAATATACGAGTGCTTTAAACCAGAACATGGCCGTCATCAAAGCGATGAAAGAGAAAGTTTAGTAAGTTCCAGGATACACACTGATTAAATATGTGCGGGTGAAACCAAACCTTCAAATGTGAGGTGGAGTTGTTGAATTTTTCTCATTCGTCGCTCCATAGACACACTCCCCTCACTTTCTTTTAAAATCTGGTTTCACCCCCGCCCCCATATTAACCAATGTGCATTATGGAAGTTGCTGAATTTTTCTCATTCTTTTCCTTGATGATGTCCATGTTCTGGTTGAAAGCGCTCGAGAACTCCAGAGAAATAATTAATGCTTGTGAATTGGTTTGAAAATTAGTAAAACATTTAAATTGTTTCGCACCTGTTTTAGTAATGAATAAATTACGAATCATTTCAAATAATTTCCTGTTTTGGATATAGTACATTTTCCTAGATTAAGTAACATTTGTCTTCTTTTACAACATAATTTCTGTAAAATTAATCTAAGAATGAATGTTAAACATGGAAATACTACACACGTGAACTAGAATATTATTTACAGACACCTTTTAATTCTTAAGACTTTTTCTTACTGATGTTTTCATTCTTCACTTGCTTTCCCAAACATAAGCAGATAAATACTCTTTATTCATCAAATGGAAATTTCTGAATAATTTTCAAATTACACTTGGACTTTTTTAATTGAAAGGGCATTTAAAAAAAAATATTTCCCAGTTACAGTAAATATAATCTATTGATACATGTGCTAAAATAACTAATTTTTAATCAGTATCACGTTTATTAGTTAATTTAGTACAAAAAAAAAAATGTGCAATGCTTTCCGAAAAAAAAAATTCTTACATTCAGGGGATATGATCTAGATTTATTACTGTAAATAATTGAGTCAATTTCAGCATCATTTATTTTTTAATGGTTTCAATCTGAATTTTTGCATTAATGGCTTACATTTGAATTTTTACATCAAATATTTATACGCAGTCATAAACGGACTTTGTATGCTAATATACTTAACAAATTAGAATGTTATTAACGAATTAGACAGTAACAGTTTTAATTCTTTCGCTCAAAAAATCAGCATTACTGAAATCGAACAATTCTTTGTATGTTTAAATTAAGTAAAGCGAATTATGTATAGATATTGAAGAAGCAATGCTGATTATTTTCTGTTGTTATTTAGTTTTACCTATGCATAAAAAAAACAAGTTGTTAAGTGTGATCATAAATCGCACAGAGGGTTTCGTTTAATATTTCTTTCAAAACACTATCCTTTTGCAAAATATGTTAGCTCCACAATTCGCAACTAGGGAGTGCACTCTATTCTAAACAAACGTCTGCCCGACAAAACTCCGTTTTAGAACCTATTCGCACTTATATTAGTCGAGGAAATTGGACCCATAAAACTTAAAATAAGAAAGCCCTCCTGGCCAAGTGGAAATAAAATATGAAAGGCTATTGTGCATAAAATGAAAGAGTGGCCGAAGGATCGTCAAATGATATATCAGATGAGGCGTTTGGGAAAAAAATTGTCCCCCCCCCCCCCTCCCGGAGATTTCAAGTGAAACTAGCTCGCTGTAGCTTCATTAGCGGCTAAGTTAGAAAAAAATGCTTAAAAAACACAAGTTAGAGCCCAGAGGAGTCAATAATATAAGACTTTTTGAAAAGTGTATCATTTGTCGTGTGATCATAAGTGTTCAGCTATAAGTATGCAGAATTTCATATCCTCAGCTTAATTAGGGCTAAGTTAAATAAAATTGCTTATAATACAGAAGTTGAAGCCCAATGGGTTAATTGTAAGACTTTTTCAAAAATTCATATTTTGTCTTATGATCTGACGCGTTCAGCTATAATCATGCAAAATTTCATGTCTCAATTTAATTAGGAGCTCAGTTATAAAGAATTGATTAAAAAACACAAGCTGAAGTCCAAAGTGTTAAATATAAAACTTTTTCGAAAAAATATATCGCGTGGTTTCAGGTGTTCTGATATAAGTATGCAAAATTTCATGTCTCCTACTTAATTATGGGTCTCATTTAGAAAGAATTGCTTAAAATATATATGTGGGAGCTCAAAGGGTTAAATGTAAGACTTTTTGAAGATTTTATAATTTGTCGCCTGGCATCAGGTGTTCTGCTATAAGTATGCAAAAATTCAGATCTCCAATTTAAATATGGTCTCAGTTAGAAAGAATTGCTTAAAATCCACAAGCTGGAGTCCAAAGGGTTAAATGTAAAACGTTTTTCGAAGTTTATTATTTGTCGTGTGATCTGAAGTGTTCAGCTATAAGTATGCAAAATTTCATGTCTCAAACTTAATTATGGGGCTCTTTAGAAAGAATTTCTTAAAATATATATGTGGGAGCTCAAAGGGTTAAATGTAAGACTTTTCCAAGATTTTATTATCTGTCGCCTTGCCTCAGGTGTTCTGCTATAAGTATGCAAAATTTCAAATCTCCCAATTTAATTATGGGCTCAGTTAGAAAGAATTGCTTAAAATACACAAGCTGGAGTCCAAAAGGTGAAATAATAAACTTTTTTCGAAATTTATTATCTGTCGTGTGATCTGAAGTTTTCAACAAGTATTCAAAATATCAAGTCTCCAATACAATTAGGGGCTCTGTTAAAAAGAATTGATTAAAACACACAAGCTGGAGTCCAAAGGGTTAAACATAAAACTTTTTCGAAATTTATTATTTGGCGTGTGATCTGAGGCGGTCAGCTATAAGTATGCAAAATTTGAAGCCCCCAATTCACTTAGGGACTCTGTTAAAATGAATTGCTTAAAATACACAAGCTGGACTCCAAAGGGTTAAACATAAAACTTTTTCGAAATTTATTATTTGTCGTGTGACCTGACGTGTTTAGCTATCAGAATACAAAATTGCATGCCTCCAATTTGATTAGGAATTCTGTTATAAAGGATTGCTGAAAATACATAAATTGTAGACCAAAGGGTTAAATATAACACTTTTTCAAAGTTTTATGGGCTCATGTGTTTAACTATAATAATTCAAAATTCCATGTCTATAACTTAATTAGGTGCTCTGTTAGAAAAAAAATTGCTTAAAATACACAAGCTGGAGCCCAAAGGGTTAAATATAAACTTTTTTCAAAATTTTATGATTTGGCTTGTTGTCTCAGGTATTCAGCTATAAGTATGTGGAATTTCATGGCTCCAACCTTATTAGGGGCTGACTTAGAAAGAATTGTTTGAAATACACATGTGGGAGCCCAAACGGTTAAATTTAAGTCTTTTTCAAAATTTTAGGATTTGTCCTTTCATGTGAGGTGTTCAGCTATAAGTACGCAAAATTTCAAGTCTCCAACATGTATAGTTTCTTAGAACGGGCTCTGTGATGGACAGACAGACAAAGGAGTGAGACGAATAGGGTTTCATCAGATGAACGAAACCCTAACAAGCACCAAAACATGGTAAAAACTATTAGGTAGAAATTAAATCGACAACAAAGAGAACATAATATGGAATTGTCACAAAATAATTGAAATTAGAAATGTTTTTTCGATATTTTGTTTACTATATTAAAAAAATATATCACAGAAGAAATAACAGTAAATAAGAACAATTTCAATATTTCAAAGTGTAGAACTACAGTATTTTTCCAAGGAAATTACATAATGGATTATTTTAAGTTGTATCAGGCAAAAACTAAACACGGTGTTTAAGAAAATTGGCACAGTTTCGAAGAAAAGTTATTATTTATACATGCAACCTCAGAAAGAGGTTTATTCAACTGTGGATAAACCTAAAAAACAAGCAAAAAAAAAAATAAATAAATAAATAAAAATAAATAAATAAATTAGAAAGAATTATGTACAAAGAGAACTTGCTAATAGAGCTGTGCGGGTGCAATATAGCCATTTAATAACCAATCTAACAGGGTGCTAAGATTATTGATAAGATATAATGTTTTCAAATTAAGTCTCATTCACCAAATATAGTATTCCATTTAAACTTTAACCTAAAAAGAATAATCGCCTGCTTACTCGTGAAAAGTTTTAGATTAAATGGATTTAAACAAATAACAAATCAACCGATATTATACAAAATATGATTAGAAATATTTTAATGCATTAAAGTAAAAGAAATATAATAATATCAATTGCTTCTTTAACTTAATCTTTGAATTGTACGAATATTAAAACTAAAGAACATTTAACGATTAAAGAATTCATATTCTCTTTTTAAAATCCAATTTTTTAGCGTAATTTCAATATTTAAAATGTTTAAATAAATTTCTCTAAAATAAATTTCCTTCAAATTGAATTATTTTTTTCTTCTTACCTTTCAGCAAAAAAAAAAAAAAAAAAAAAAAAAAAAAAAAAAAAAATTACGAAGTTTTCATTTAAAGTAAATAGCTCCATACATTACTGTTTTTTTTTTTCTGTTATCCTTAATTAATTTTAAAGGTTAGGTTTCAAAAATAAAAAAGTACTTTTTAGGTGTGAATTTTTTTAACGTTAAGCAAAATTGTTTCCTTCGACCAAATATTTATTCAGTTTCTACTATCATTATTCTTTAATTTCTTAGATATTATTCAAATAGATTTTTTAATTATTTTTCTTTAGTAAAAGAAATTTACCATGTTACTTTCTTCTCCTTATGAAACATTTCAGTTTGATGTATTTTATTTTTAATTTGCAAATTTATATTTATCTTATTGAATATATTAGTATAATTTTAAATAGTTTTCAACTTTTGATTAAAGTTTAATTTAGTTCACTTACTTGCTTTGGATAAAAATATATCGGAATTAAATTTTATGGAATACAGTCTGCACTTTAAATTTATATATATGTGCTTCAATAAATAATTATTTTGTAGAACATGTATTGCACAGGAAATGATTTAAAATAAAATTTATTCCGCAATTGTTCAATGGATACTAATATGTCCTATAATCTGACAGCTTATATTTTATTTAGCATTATAAAAAAACAAAACAGATATGTTCTAGCAATTTCTTACATGTTATTACTTTAGATTTGTACATCAGTTCTTAATTAAAATATTTTATACAAAATAAGTATTTTCGAAAATTAGATAATGTTGTATGTTATTATATATAAGTCTATCAACATTATACATTATAAAACAATTATAACAAGTAAAAATTAAATTTAAAAAATCAAAAACCCGACTGCGTAAAAAGCGAACTAATTATTTATTTCTCACCAATGGGAAACTATTTTTTATATTGCTTACCCTTTTTTTATTTACTTGTATTGATGACTTTTAAGTTGTGTTTAAATGTTAGTTCCTATCTATAAACACTGTTTTGATGAGGCCTATAGATGTCTATGAAGGTTAGAGTTGCATAAAAGCTAGAGATCCTACCTACACAACTTCCAGGTTGTATAATATTTAAACGGAGCTCCTGACTATAAAATTGTCAATGAGACATAGTCTTCATTTTGAAAGACCTATCAAATGATTCGCCACTCCAGGTGGTGTGTAACAATTTTTTTCGTCTCTACCGCCATTTTGTATTTTACGGACACCATTTTGAATTTATAAAACAAAACCTAGCCTATAACGATCGGATGGTATAAACGATTCGACAGAGACCTCATTCATTAAAATCCACTCAGCCATTGGGATGTTTCGGTGGTATAAAACAATCCACATACCAAGATACGCGTGAAACACAAAACCCTTCTTCGCAGTCGGGTAATAAAAAATTGGATAACGTAACATTCTTCTAACGATTTTTCCTGCTAACGGAGATTTTTTTAGTTTTTCGACAAGGATAACAAATCGATTTTTGGGTGATCACGCAAGCATAATACATTTACAATACATTTTAATTGGAGTACAAATAACATTTAAATTGCCGATAATTTCGTCTATTATATGTGATTCATAAAAAAGTTTTTCTTCGTTAATAAAAATATCACTGTGTTTTAATTAATTACAATTTATTTTTTATATTTCACAAATTATCAATTTATATTATACATTCTTATATGGATGTAAAACTAAGAGTAATGAAATATGCTTGAAAAAGACTTGGTTTAAATAAAGGCTTAACACTGGTCGCAGACATCTTTCATGTAAATTTCCAAGTTTCCCATGTAATAATGCTATTTTGTTACAGAATAAAAATATTAGAACTATGCACAGGCCTTTCGACAGTTTCAACATTTAGCACCAATAATTCAATGCAGTATTTTTTTTGCCTTATTTACCCACAGGAATTGTGAGAATATATAATTATATACCGAAATTACTATACTGAAATACCGGAATTAAAATTTAAGAAGTGAACAAATCCTGCGCATAATTCCCGCACCTGCTAATACTTATTCTCATATTGTTTTAAACTGAGGCAGATATCTGGGCGTCATTTCATAACATAGAAGGATTCTTAATCAAACATAACATTGTTTAGATTTGTCTGTTCTGTAGAATATATTTCATTACTATATACCGAAAGGATTATCTTTATAGATTTAAAAAGATTGCTGAGTTGAGTAAGATTACGTCTCTAGCTATTATTTAAAATATTTAAAAATTCTGATGGTAATATTTTGTCTCATAAAAAATATGAATATTTTCTCAAAACTTTTGTAACATTATAAATAAAAATACATATTCGGTTAAAATTGTTTGAATTAATTACAGATAAATAGGAAATTAATATTAGAAAACCCATATAAAACCGATAAATAAGTAAAAATATTGATTGATTTTTTATGTTGATATTTATAAAAAAGATTTATAGCTGACAGCCGTACATATGGGAGAAAATTAGATTTTGTTTCAACAAAATTAATTAATTAACTGTACAGAATAAAAAAATCACTATAAAGACACAGATAATCTCTAAAGAATATATATATATATATATATATATATTATCCAAAAATCAAACCAAAAATTCGAAACCAAGGAACTGATCCGAAGATTAATATACTAAACCAAATGACAATGACAAAGTAACTAAAAATAACTAACTTCAAAAACAACATACTTTAAAATTATTCAAACTAAAACCAGAAGAAATTGAATCAATGGAGACAGGCGGAAAGCACTTGCGACTTAATCTGCGGGGTTAAAACCAGTTTTATCTGAACAACGCTCCCCCAACAACCTGTCAAGACCAAATGGAAAAAACCGACGTATCGGATGAGCTGCCAAGACCCATCGAAAACCAACAACTAGACGTGAAACTTCAATCAAACGCGCGCACGCAAACCCTAAACGGTCAAAATTGCAGTTACTCCTCTCTTCGTATCCACATTACCTCTAAATCTCTGCGATAAGTCTTACACTTTACGAAATTTCGCAGCAGACTCTTCAAAAATTTCCAAGGTACAATGCCAGAATATACCATTTGTAAAGTTGTTCAAATTTTTCCCCAGTTTTTGATGTCAGTCTATCTATACGGTTTAACCCGTTAACAAAATATATATATACTAGCAGGATGAGACCGCTGCGCTGGACCATTTTTCAAATAAACCTTCAATCAAACGACATGGAAAACCCGACCCTGTATTTTAATTAATATGGACCTTCACCTGGAAGGTCCTTCCGCATTTTCTGAATACACATCGGATTCAATTGGGCTATTCAATTGAAGAGTGGGTGGAAGTTGGTAAAAACCAGGCAATGTGTTTTGATCCCACTGGAGTAAACACTGGTCGCCTCAGAAGAACTTGCATATTGCTAAATCATTTATTAAAGTAAAGTCTCCTGTATTTACCATGTCGCCACCATAATTTACAAATTAACATAAAAGCTGTTTTCAGCCAGTTATTTAAAATAAACTTCAGATTGGATGACCTAAGTTGGACCAGATTAAGTATGAAAATGCTATTGATGGTAAAATATTAGATATAAAATACTTAATTCACAAGAAATTTCAAGCTTTCTTATAGAACATTTAAAAAGGAATAGCCCACGGATGATTATAAAGAATTTATCTAACTTTGTTTAATTTTTACAGGACGTCTTCCTCCACAAGACATCAAATTTCAATTCATCAACGATGGGTATCACAGGTCATTTATTCTCTCAAAATATATATTTTCATGGATCAGTTCTCATTAACGAATTTAGAAAAAGAAGGTGGTAGAGACATTGGATTATTTATAATCAATATTTATGTAAAGCATGTTTGAACGCTTCCACTTCCAGTTTGGCCCGCAATCATAACCTAAATTATTAAAATCACTTGTTGGGAACAGAAAAATTGACAAATAGCTTGCAGGGAAAGCACTCGTAAAATGATGATAAACCATTTTTGGTATCTGAACTCTGTTCAAGTTGCATTTTCATTTTTTGATAATACTTTGGGAAAAAAGTGAAAATAAGCATGACTGTAAAATTAATATCATTTGAAAAAGAAAGTGAGGATAATGATAGGAATCTAAGAGAAACAATAGGTTTCAACCAAGTGGATTATTTATTGAATAAAGAAGTCGAAGTTTTTGTTTAATATCAAGCTGATTTTTTGTTATTAGATTGTAAATTAATATGCAATTTCTAAATACTGGTCCCGATGTATGGTGTGAAAATAAACATTATTTGAAATAAAAAAAATACTGAATGATTTTAAGGTAACACAGCTGAAAGGGGAATAAAATTTATCCAAGATTTCAATTCCTGTTTAACAAAGGACGAAGAATAAAAACTTTTCTGCTAAAAGTTGTATCTGAATGTAGAAAAACATTTCAAGAAAGACCTTATCTAAGCCATTACGACCTTAACATGACAACAGGGTATATGATGTAAGGGATAGTAATTTATTTTCTCTATAATGCTTCATTTCTTGTTACACAACTTTAATAATAAAATGCATTTAAAAATTTGCGTTCCTATTACTATACTTTCTTTGCACGCTTTTCATAAAAAGTCAATTTTTAGGATTCGGATCAAGTCTGGTCTTGAAAAACGCGCGATGTTTAAATCTATATATTTTTACAAAAATGTAGCGAGTGGTTTTTCAAAGCAACAATATTTTTTTTATAAAATGAGATCAGCATTATGTTTCTAGGTTTAATTGTATTCATTTCGTGAAGAAAAAAACAACATTTTGGCGAAAAATCACGTTTTTTCTGAGCTTTGACCTCAATGAGGCACGGAATAATATTATCCAAATGAGCTGAAACTTTTCCAATCTCATTTTCTAGCCAATTGACAACTTTTTGAGAGGTCCCCCCGAAAAAATTCGAAAATTGATTTCTTATGGCCACCCTACTATACATATATAAACAAATTTTATTTTCAATCACTTATATTTCTTATTTCAATTATCATAATTTCATTTCTATATATCAATCTCGCATCATTTTCATTTCATAAAATCTCATACTACAATTCTCATAAATTTCATTTTGTGATTTTTTGTTTCAAAGTATTTCTAATCTAAAACTCTCACAGCACAAAAAAAGGATGGGCTACTTAGCCAAAATATTAAGAAAATATAATATCATCATATCTTATGATTATGGTTCCTCTAACTATTAGTAAAGATAATTAATTATATCTGTTATAGAATTATGTATACCACGTAGTAATCAATTAAATGGTTCAACTCATACAATATAAGATGAATAATAATAATAATAATAATAATAATAATAATAATAATAATAATAATAATAATTTTAAGAATGATAATGTTAAGAATGGCCAAATATTAAATATCAAAATAATTTTCACCATATACCTCAGTCAAATGTAGATGGAATTCATCCTTGGCAATCATTTTAGACCATACGCACATTTTGTTAGTGCACAAAATCACAAGTTTAAGTTATAATGTCACTTAGGTGTAGCACCAATCATTTTAGTCCATGTGCACATTTTATTAGTTCGCAAAATCACAGTTTTTTTTAATATCACTTAGGTGTAGCACAATAATGTTCTTGGTAATTTCTTGGGCTTGGCAGTTCACTCAGTCAGAGAGATTCCTGGAACGTGTCTTCTTCCGATTACAGAGCTGTTGATAAACTCTCCTAGGTGTATTCAGCTATCAGGAATATTTTCTTCTTTCCATCAGAACAAGTTTTAATCGGTGAATTTCTTCTCACGGTGCTTCGGCCTTCTGTAATTTTAGAAGCATGAGACCTTCTCATTTATTTTTCTCTTAAAATGAACTTCTTCCTCATTGATTTAGAATCGAGGAATCATCGCAAGAAAGTTGTGCTCAAGGTGTACACAGGCTTCTTCGCTTCTGAGGTCCAACATCTTTTGTAAGATCCTTAGGGATAGAGAGCAAGAGTGAAAAATAATTATCTTCACTGAAAAATAATTATCTTCACTGAAAAATATCTTCCTCAAAAATCAAATGTGGGAGGGTTTCGTTTAAACAATATGCTTTTACTCATTCGCTGCTTGAAGCTTCATTCTGATTTGTACACTGTATCACTTGAATATGATTCGTTTTCTCGGCCGCCTTCTTGGGCGTCGTTCTCGCTTGCCGTCGCATAGCTAATTTTTTTATGACTCCAGGTGTTATGACGTCACATAGTGTCGGATACATTTACCACATACGTTGACGACCAAAAAATTTCGCCCTGTCAGTCATAAATTTTGTGTTACGATCGTCGTAAATAATTGTGACTGATGCTATTCATCATTTGTCTTGATCTGGCGTCCATGTGTATTTTTATTGTATTTTATTGTCTTATCTTTGTCTGAGGTATATGTGAGTTTTTATCACACTGTTTACATGCATATAAAATTCTAAAAATTATTAATTATTGGCCATTTTTTAAAATACGTTCGATATTCGTAATCCTAATATTTTTACAAACAAAATGATACCAATAAACATATATGTATTTGTTTTTATATCCATTATAAATAATGAATTTTAATATATATATATGATATTAAGAATATTACCAAATTATTTTTTTTTTATTTTGAAAATACTTAACAAACGATGTCGTATAATTTTCACTGCGACACGCTGATTTAATATTTAGGGAGTGATTTATAATAAAGAAAACTCTCAAACACGCAAAACTATTGCATACTTTCGAGTAATTAAGCGCTCTATTATATTGTTTTATTATTTTTGTAATTTTTCAACGCATTTACAATTTACAAATGTATTCCACATTCCGAATATATTCATAATTATCGTCTGCATATATTTAAAAAAATTAAGAGAAATGAAACATGTTGGTAATCTTAAATTTTTGACGAATGTAATCCTAGAACTTTGAATAATTTTTCTACACAGAAGAGTTTGTTAAATTTATAATCATAGTTTTCAATTGACTGAAAAATTATTGCTTTGCATTTCATAATCTCCTTCAAAAAATCATATTTCATAATTATTCACTCTTTTTTAAACAGATTTCGTTTTTAAATATAAAATTAAATTTTTAATTGAAAATTTATCTCTCCATGTTCCGTAAAAATATTTTCCCTTTACATTTTCTAACTTAAAATAAAAAACAAGTTCGAAATCTGAAACAGCAATTTACCGCCACTTTTCCTATTATTTGCCGAACAATATTTAGATAATATTAGAAATATGTGATAAAATAAAATTTTATTTACATGATATATACTCACCAGTGACCAGTCTTCTGTAATAAAACAAACTTCACTTGAGGTTATGAGTTCGCAATTCCAACTGGAGTAAGTTGCATCATGATCAAAGAAGTATTGATTGTAACTTCGGTAACTACAGTCAGTTCAAATTGCGTTCACTTTGTTATTTGTTTATTGCGTATATTTATTTTTGGATAATATTTATTGCAAATGCTAGTAAATAAAATTACAGAGACTGGAACAACGAATACTTGTGTTTCAACTTATTTTTTTTTTTTTTTACACATTTAATATTTGGCAGTGAATTTGATTCATCTGCTAAGTTTATCAGGTAAACAGTAATAAGAAAAAATCCTTATCCAGTAGTCCCCTTCAAATCCACAATTCTAAAATCCTAAACTCTAAAGCCTAAAATCCGCACATCATCAGAGATGTAAACAATGAAACTTTCAGTTCAGATGCAGGGTCAGAATTACAGACTGAATTACTGATATCTTTTGTAGCCAAAATCTTTTTGCCAAATATATTTATGTATACTACTTATGTATGTTTCACTGCTGAAAAGTAGTTGAAAAGTTAATTAAAATTATATTTATATATTAATCAAGCTTTTTAAGTTACTAAATCTGACTAAACCTGAAATAAAACTTTCCTATTTTATGATTTTGATGTGAGTTAGTTATGTACCTTTATGAGGCAAGTTTCATTCAATAATTCAGGACAAATGTATCTCAACTTTTATTATGCATATTTAATTAAACAATATTAATTATTTACATGACCTTTAGTTTTAATAATTTAATCATTTTTAAAACTATTTCTTGACTTAATTATTTTAATATTTTAGTATATTGTAAGCATTCACTGTAATTTAGTTTGCAGTATTATATTCAAATTACTATTTAAAAAAAGTAAACAAACCAATGACCAGAAATCCACAAAATTCTAAAATCCGCACATCCTCTGGTGCCAAGCAGTGCGTATTTGAGAGAGTCTACTGTATTCCCGAATATAAGAAACTCTTACAGAAACAAATGATTAAAACAAACCTCATCGATTATGTATATTAATAATTAAATGTGTTTTAATGAAATTTGTTAAATAAGTAAAGGCTTATTTGTTTTTTAACAGTCACAAAACACAACACTAAATATTCTTTAAAAAATACTTAAATTTTTTTAGTAAATATTAATTAAACATCAGGCAACATAACTAAGTGCTATTATTTTGTTATTTTCAATGCATCTGTATTTACAAATCTCCTTAATGAACTTTCGAAATCTGTGGAAATCTCAATGGGAAGAGCGTGATTTATTTTACTTAATTTTATATTAAAATTACAGACATTATACCAAGAAATAAAATCACTCGGTGGAAACCTAAAGGCGTCCGTACAACAATTTTCAAAGAATTGTATGATAAAAAGACCCAGACAACATAAAAAAGAAATAAGTATATTTTTTTTCCTTTAAAATCATTGAAATTTTTCCTGATATTGCTCGTATTTCATCAGATAGTGTTATAAATTATTTTTCTTCAACGATTATTCGTAGCTAAGTACATGAACAGCAATTTAATTATCAAAATAGATAGTTATGAAACTTTAATTTCGAAAGGAGAATATTTGCATACAAAATTATTATTAATATTTAAAAAGAAATTAGAATGAAATTTCAAATAGAGTTAAAAGTGGTAAAATGAATGCCGAACTAAATAAGATTTTAGCGAAAAAAACATAAAAATCTTGACGGAGAGAACCGGTTTTTAGAAACTAATTTTGAAACTTTTGGAAATGAATTTCTGTTAAAAAATTCATAGGTAATAATTCTTATTTTAGATTAACTTATTTAATTTTTTAAAATTTATTTCAAAATATGAATATTTTTTCAAACAAAAATCGAAGTAAATATGAATTATGACCAATTATATTTTTTAAGTGAAATCGATTTTTTGAAGCTCCAGATGTAGTAATTAGAAATTACTTCTTAAAACATTTAAAAGTTTTTGAGTTATGCTGTACAAACAGCTCGTATTGCAATCTGTTTTTTGGAAGATTCTGTGCAAAATGGAAGAAACAGGTTTTCCTGTTAGGGCAGCAACAGAATATTTTTCAAACTTGTTGTAATACCTGCAAAATATCTATTACTTAAAGTTAAATCATGTATTTAGAAAATAAAGACCTTATTTAAAACGCATACTCCTAATAATGTCACTTTAAATTGTATTTTGTTTTTAACTCCCTCCAGGCTACAATAAAACAGCGATAAGATTATGAAGGATTTTATATTGTAATAATTTTCTTCATATTACATCCAACAACATATAAAATATTAATTATGTTATATTATAATTTACTGTGATCTGAAACTATAATAAAACCTTATATGGTTCAGGTACCTCGTGTTTTATTAGCATATTTTGCATTAAATAATTCGGTTTTAATAGTGGTTATCACAAGACGTTATATGACAATTTCCGGGATCTGAATGTAATCGATTCCATGTTGCATAATTTTATTGTTTTGTGCAAACGTTTATTGTTTGTTTTTGTGACCTTGTATATCCTCTTAAAGCATTTGGGTTATTAATACAAGTCTAAAATTGATGTTGTATATGTAATATTATTGTTATTTTCGATTTTATTATCTACCCTATATACCGGGTGTCCCAAAAAGGACTGACTGATTTTAAAATTCAATAACTCACAAACGGTGACAGATATTTAAAAAATTCTTGCAGGAGGGTTATGCATAAGGTCAAAAGTTTTATTACAGTGATTTTCAATTTTAGTTCGATTTACAAACAATAGATGGCGCTGTAAGCAATAGTCGCTAAATACAGGCTCGATTTTTGGTCCTTTATCTTGTTCCATGCAGAAAAAGGAGATGGAAATGTATTATCCGGGCCACGAAGTACTAAAAATTGAGCCCGTATTTAGCGACTATTGCTTACAGCGCCATCTATTGTTTGTAAATCGAACTAAAATTGAAAATCACTGTAATAAAACTTTTGACCTTATGCATAACCCTCCTGCAAGAATTTTTTAAATATCTGTCACCGTTTGGAAGTTATTGAATTTTAAAATCAGTCAGTCCTTTTTGGGACACCCGGTATATACATATATATATATATATATATAATCCTAATGAAACGGATATTATGAAACGAATTTATGTAACGATTCTATGAAACGACTGATTAAACAACTGATTATGTTTCACGGCGATTTCTCCTAAAATACTGAATATTTTGCGATGAAATTAACACCAAAAATCCGTATTGGTCTGCAGATCTCAAAACTGGTATTAGAATTTTTTAATTCGAATTAGTTTTCGAAATATTAATTTTTTCTAATTTTATATACATTTCTCTAATGATGGTAACTCAAATTTTAATCATAACAGATATTTTTTTTTTCCCTCAGATTTCAGAAAAGGTTACTATTTTAAACTAATTTGGCGAGAAGTTTGGCCTCCCTTAAATGTATGCTAAGAAATGTATCATGTTACTTTTATTCATAATTCAGTTTGTATTTCATTATCATTTTATTTAATACAAACTGAAACATTTAAAGTAAATGGCTTTCACTTCTTTATTTTTTTTAAACGAAATGAAAAGAAAAATATTAGGCACAGATATCATATACGCACCGGGGTACCTAAGTGGTGCCAAAATGACATTATTTTGGTTGACATGGTAATCCGGCTATTGTTGTTTATTTAATAATAAATGTTTATTTACCTTATTTTCTTTTTTTAAATTACATAAATTGTTTTGTTCTATAGTTAATTATTTTTTTGGTTATTTGGCTTTAAAAATAAAAAATAATAGAAAATAATTAAAAAATACGTTACTACTTAGTTATTCCAACGACCCATTTCGCCAGATTATATAAATCGCCAAAACACTCGCCAAATTATACAAATTGACATAATTTGAATTTTAAATAACGAAAAAACAAAGAAAATATTATAACATTAATAAACATACAAATAAAACGTCGAAATAAAAATCACTTGATGACGTAAAGACGTGTAATTTGCTTAAAGTCAAGTGAATGCGACATTTACGATCAACCATTATTGGCAATTAATCTTATAGTTTAGTGATAGATTTTTGGTCGACGGGATAACTAAGTTGTACCAAAAATACATATGTAACTTGTATTCGAAAACGAGGTTTTCGCCAAATTTTCGTAAAAAAAATCACGCCAAACCCGGTGCGTATATGGCATCTGGCCAAATATTAAATGATGTAATAAACGATGGCATTTAATTTCAACTTCAAAGCAATGTTTTAATCTACCACTCGAAAAAAAATGCTAACTAGCGAGTTGAAAATAGCTATTGGCGTGATTTGCACCCGACTAGCGTAACAGTACCAATAATTCTTTGCGACCATGGAAACTTTTATGTAGTTTTATTCGAAAAAAAAAAATTACTTTTTTATCAAAAGCTAAAACTTTTGGCACAGATGTCATATACGGACCCATATTGGCGCGATTTTTTTCTGACGCTAATGTCATATACGCAACGGGTGCTTAACTGGCGCCATAGTATCGTTATTTTGCTTGATTTGATAAGCCGGATGTTGTTCTTTATGCTGTTGATGTTTTCCCCAAATTAGCGTCGGAAAAAATCGCGCCAATATTGAGCCGTATATGATATCTCAGCCAAACTTTCATATGAAAAGCGAAGGGATCAGTGCATATTTATTTATGGAAGTTACATGACTTGCACTATTATAATATAGATGAAATGATGGCGATACAATAATATTTGGCGACTTATCACCTGTACCTGGCTAATATTAAAGTACCAAAATGGCACAAGGAATATAAAAAGCGAAGTGGTTCGCCCGGAACTGTTGATGATAGTCACATGATTTAGGCTATTGTTATAGAAATTGTTTTAAAATACCGGGAGACAAAGACTCTGTACACTTAATTCATTTTATTTTAGCTTCTTTTCAAACGTTTAACTGATCCTCTTTAATCAAACACGAAAACAACCATTGGATGTCTTAACAGCAACTGATTCGGCCTTAAATTTTTGAAATCAAAGGAAATTGAATGGAAACCCGTTTACAGGGAGATCTGCACAGCTTTTTTAAGTATAATTCTATCTTCTATAATATTTATAAAACCGATCAGATTAGCGTGTTTTTAGATTCTGCGGCGTCTGAACGGGGGTTGGCAAGCGTAGCTTGCAGGGGGCAGACCCCCCTTAAAAATTCGAAAGGAAGTCAAAAGAATAAAACAAAACAATATTGAGGTCTTGTTATCATATTAATCGCATTTGGGTCCTTTGGGTCAAAAAAAGGGTGTTTTCCCTATAATGGAAGTAATTACTTTCTTACTAATTAAAAAAAATGTGTTTTTTGTTTCAAATGTGAAGAAACATGCTTTTTGTCTTTAATAGTGATGGTATCACGTACTAGAAAATTTTAATTATTCAATATAGTGCATACTGGCAAGTTCTTTTCAAAATAAAGAGTGACGAATTCATCCTGTTTAGGAATGTGTGGTGGAAAGTTCTCATACTGATACCACATTTTGCACAAACAAGATCAAACTCTTTAATTTAAATTATAATTTCCTTATGATGGACTGTAAATGTTTAATTTCTTTTTAATTAATTTTACTGACAAGTAAACACTGCACAACACACTTACACAAACATAAAACTTGACTAATTTCAATTGATTATAAAATATAATTAATATCCATCGCGTAGTTTCTATGGAGTGTTTTGATACGTGTTGATGCTTTGACGATCAACAGCGTAATAACAACCTTTTTACAGACTGCTCTATAGGGAGGGGGGAGCTCATTATACTTCCGGCACGGATCATGCCGCCCGGGGATGAAATATTGAATATTTCAGCAATTAATATAAACATAATACTATAGATAACTAATTAACACTACAACTGATAATAAAATACAAAATACTAATATACAAAACAATCAGGACAATTACTTTAAAATAATATATAACAAATATAATGATGCATAAACATTAGTTAAGAGTCCTGAATGGGCAACAGGTGTACTTTAGCAATGCACTTTAAAAATATACCACATACAGTTTTGACTTTGACTGTTGTACTTGCCTAGAATTATTTCTATGATCCGGGAAAGAGCTCACTTACATGGTGGTAATTAATTGCCAATGGGTTAATCTATCGTCAGAAATATTCATAACATTAGGCTCTGGTTATACGGTTAATGTAGTCTGCCAATTAAAAAATGCCCTGGCGTAAGCACTTTAAATTGATTTATGTCATCAAAAAAGAGGAAATAAAGGGTGTGAATTTAGGATCCTCTCAATTTGGACTACTAAAGTTTCAAAATCCTCTAGAGTGATTTTATTATTACCTACGGCCCTAAGCAAATGATGCTTGAATGACACCGCCAAAATTAGGAGATCGCGGAGGGATAAATTTCCAAGTTATGAACTAACTAATCTAATCACAAAGTCATTTTCTCAATTGCCATTACACGATTTTTTATATAGTAACTTATTTGGGTAATTTTTGTGATCAGGTTAATGACGCATTTAGCTTGCATGATTTGTTCGGAAAATACGTACGGATTAGTAAATTACTCGAAATAATATTTTCAGATCGCAAAGGTTTTTGCAGACAAAATATTCCAGATTTGTCATAAGTTATGCTGCAGTCAATGCCGATTTGTTTTATTTAATGGTGCTAACACGTAATACAGCTCACCTTGTCGAGAATATGTTAGAAAACAAAACAATACAGCGTACGTAGTCGCCAGCATGCACTCATCATTTAAATCCGATCGAGTATATCTTTAACACATGCGAACAGCGCATTGCATTCGTCTGTTGACGTTTTCGGGACTTTGATATATCACTTTTTAAGAGACAATTCCCTAATCTCTTATCGATACCCTCATCGCATACATGAAAACAGATGTTCAAGAGTATTAACTGTTCGAGTGCGCCACACACCCAATAAAAGTCCTTAATTCTCCTCCAACATAATTTTTTGTCATTTAGAGGTAGTCAAATTGTCGCAGAAAGTTTTTTTATGTTTTTGACATCATTTCAAGAAATGAAAATTCTGATATAAGATATTTTATTGTTTTATTTTCCCTATAATTTTTGATGTATTGCGCACTTCCAATTTTATACCCATGCACGGCTGTCTTGTAGGTTTGCTTTTCCATTTTTTAAAACAGTGTATATTATATATATAGCGTATACACCGTATGTTATATTATTATAGTATTTTGTAATTCTACCATTAAATTTTTCACATTTTCATCAGATGAATTTGTGGCAGGTCTGTTTGGTAAGTATGACACTTCTATTTTTCCCGCGCGCAATAGTGATTCGAAGGCGGCGCACTGTGCACATTGGTAAGAGACAGCTTAATGCGCATGCCTCAGTTTTTTCTACGAATTCGAGTGAGCCAGTCGTTGCCTGCTTCCCCCGAGTGAGGTGCTGTTATAGGTGTGCGTCGGATTTTGATTTCTCTCAAGATGACTGAACGGTTTGAAAAAAGGTACTGCATCAAATTTTGTCAAAGCTTGGTGATCCTGAAATCTAAACAATTCGTAAGATTCATCAACTCTCCAGCTCATTCATCGCACCTGATCCAGACTTTCTTGGAAAAATGTGGAATTCTAGTGTTCGCCAAATTCCATACTCTTCAGACATGACTCCTTGTTACTTCTGGTTGCTTCCGAAATTGGAGTTTCCATTAAAATGATCCAGTTTTAAGGGTAGATGTGAGATATGTTGAATACGATGGCGGTTTTTAACACCATTAAAAAAAAAAAAACCCTGCCAGAAGTATTTTCTGCAGTGGAAAGAACGGTGGGTTAATGTGTGGAGGTGCAACAAGTCTACCTCGAAATGAATAAGGGTACCAATCCTGTCAGGTAACTTATGCATTTTTTTTCGTTCAAAGGTTGAATATTTTTCAGACAGGACACATATTGTCATTTAAAGATAGCATCTCATTTTCTATTCTTGTCACGAGTTATTATTAAATCTATGTTCTCACTAACATCGCTCAGACTAATCCCTCTTAGGAAAGTCGTAGTTTTAAGTAATATTTCGTTAAATTTTTAATATAATTGTTTATGTTAATTTCACTTACATTATTCAAAGGAATTTTGTTTTGTGAAAAATCGACGAAATTGTCTTGAAGAATGTACTTATGAACATGTCATATAAATGAAAAATGAAATTTGCTTTCAGAGAAGAAAAGTAATTAATATATTTAATTTTTTTTTACTGTCATCATTACAGCAGGTGCATCTAATGTATTCAGGTAATTGATTAGATTGTCTATTTGGAGAAGTTTCTTCTTCTAGCAGTCAATCTTTTCCTGCAAAAGGAAACATGCAATAATAAATAAAGTAAAGTAAGTTAAAAAAAAAAAACTTATATAATATCCACAGATATTTTATTTTTTTATTTTCGTGTGAAACATTAGTTTTTTTTTTTTCATTAATAGAATCAAAGAAACTTATATTTGTATACAAAAAAAATCCAAAAAAAAAAAACCATATATCTGACGCTTTTAAAATCTGTAAGTTATTTAAAAGACTAACTGCAATTTTGAGACATAAAGCAAATGATATTTTTTTACTTTTATATTATTTTCTAGATATTTTTCAATGAGTATGATTATATATATATATATATATATATGTTGCCAATCAATAAATCAGAATATAAAAAACGTAGTCCACTGGCAACATTGCTTCACAGCTTTAATTGACGTTTTCTCAAAACTTTTTTTCAGGTTTGTGTTCCTTTTTTTCAATATCTGTTAAACTTAAGAACTCAGATTTTTCAAAATACTTATGTTATAGTGCATATTTCAACAGAGGGATTTAATGATTGTTGAGAATTATTTATTTTAGGCAGTGAAATCTTACCAAAAATGCTAATTTAAAAATGTCTTTCAATAAATAATTAGTAATTAATTTTCAGTTTCACTCAGAATGAAAATGGTCTGTTAAAATACTTAAAGCATGTTATTCAAACTACTCTAAAAAATCTAGACCTCTAACTTAAACCATTTCTGAGAAAAAGATACATAAAGTTGGTATATTTTAAGATGGCTGGGATAGAGCTTATCCGGTCCCCTTAATAAAACTGTAAAAATTAAAAACAGATATTTGTGTTAAAGTAGCAACACAATAAATAAGTATCTTTCTTGAACTTTCCTGGTATTTTTTTTAAGTAAAATAAAAATTTCAAAGGCAGTTTATGAAAATTTTCTCCTTCTCTATTTCTGCGCATATACAATACAAAATTTTTGATAGAAACCAGTAAATTTCGCTAATATCAAAATAAATGAAAGAAAATATATTTTGAATAGAAAAATTCTGAAAGGCAATAAATGCCTCCTCATTTCTCTTTCTTGTTTCAAAAGCTGAAAGTTCTTAAATTTCATTCTGAGTTACTAAAACTAAATATATTGGGTAACAGACACTACAATAGATAAACATTTCAATTATTATGTCAAACATATGGTAAAGGAAGTACAGAAATCACAGAAATCACCCACTCGTGGACAGCCAACCTTGCGGTATAGGAGCTAAATGTCCACGAGGGGAAAAAACCCATATCCCCCATCCCACGAAACCCCCAGACACCGGAACGGGCCCAGAGGCCTCAGCAGGATGGAAGACCCCTCTTTTTTGAAATTTCACTTAGGATGTAGTACAACCTTCTCACAAGAGATACCCAATGTTGCATAAGCTGGGCGAGCCCAAATTAAACAATGTTTTGAAACTTTGGATCTTTTATGTATGGATATTACAGATCATCAATCAGTTATTGTGAAAACTACTTGTGAGTAGAAAGAATATGATTTATTTAAAGTTTAATAGAAATAGCTTAAAAGCTTGAAATCTTGAAGCCTGAAATTTAAAATTTGAAATTTAAAAAACTAATTCATCAAGGTGATTAGCATTAAATCTTAAAAAGTCATAGAAGTTTTGATAAATCTTAATAAATTCTTAATACAACTAAATAAGTAATCCATTTAGGATAAAACAGATAATTAAATCAATGCAAGAATTTGAAAATTTAAATAATATTTAAATTAGATATTAAACTTGCTGAATTTAATTATGTTCCTGAGTGATGACCTGTTAAACAAATTTGAGATATAGATCATTCATTATTATTAATTTTAGAGTTCTAAATTCGAAAGTCTTTGTATTTCACAGTTCATAAAGTTTGTTTCACAATTTTGAATCATTATATTTTACAGATCTAAGGATTATATTTCATAGTTCGTAGGCATTATTTTACAATCCAGAGCACTATAAATTTGAAGATTTAATTCACAGTTTGAGGATTTAGATCACAGTTTGAAGATTTAGTCATATATTTCACTATTTTGGATCAAAGATATTATATTTTTTTGTTCTTGGGCATTATTTTACTGAGCAAGGCACTACAGATTTCTGTTTGAAGACATATTTTAAAATTGAAAGACATATTTCACAGTTTGAAGATTTGAAAACATATTTCACAGTTTTTAGACATACTTCATCTTTCACAGTTTTAAAATTTAAAGATTTGACGATTTTGTCAAAGTTCAGAAATTTAGTCTTTTTGCAAATCAAGATATTACTTAACTATTTTCTGAATAATCTTGGTTGTTTAAGGCATTTTATTATTTTCTATAATATTCTATGACAGTGTTTATAAAATCTTTTTTATGAAGGAATAATGTTTATTGATGATATTGTAGTTTTCATTTAGCGCTGAAAAGTTTGCTGGATCAAGTAAAATTTTTTGGAAGTTTTTCCTTAAGGTTTTGCTCTTATTGAATTTGAAATGATTAGGTAAAAGAGAGCAATTCCCAAAAATATAATGTTGTACTGTTCCTCTAGCTTTGGTGCAGGAGCACATGTCCGAATTTAATTTGCCGATTTTATGTAAAAATGCAGGAAAACTGCCATGGCCACTAATATAATAGACTGACGATCTTGAAATGCAGATAAATTCTATGTTTACTTTATCTAGAATTTTGTATGTATCACGTCCTTTTTCTGGGTGTTTCCCGATGTCTTGCCAGTCAAGGATAATTTTGTCCCGTATATAATTTTTTGTTATTGAATTTGGGTATGGTATATATTGAATTTCATCGTAGTGGTCGTGTTTAATTGCGTTTTTAGCCAAGGTGTCTGCACGTTCGTTCCCAACAGTTCCTATATGAGCTTTTGTCCATGCTATATTTATTAATTTTTGCGGGATTTTTTGAATTTCTGTATAAATCTGTCTTATGATTATATTTCTTGGGAAAATAATTTTGAGGGCATCTAATGAAGATCTGCTGTCTGTCAATATAAGAACTGATGTGAATCTGGAGGTTGAAAACCATTCTATAGAATTTAATATTGCTTTAAGCTCTGCCTGATAGATTGAATTATGAGGATTTAGCCGTGCAGCACTATCATGGATAAAAGCATCGTTTAACATTACTGTAAAGGCACATGATGTCACCTGCTCCATTAAAGAGCCATCTGTATATATCTTTAATTTGTTGTTACGAATCTGTGACTCCGTTATTTCTTCTATTATATTCAGGTTATTGATTTTGTAGTAATCCGGAAAATCAAACGTACTTTCCTTCAACATTAAATTATCCTTATTTATTTTCATTGATTGAATTATTAAATTTCTTTTTCCCATTTTTGTATGGTATGCCATGAATTCATTCTGGATTTTCGTAATGATTGGTGATATGCCTGTTAAAACACTTAATGCTTCGTGTGAGATACTTCTGTAGTTTGGATGACACTCATTAAACTCATTCTTTGTATTGTCTTTAATGTTCTAATACCACGACTGTTTAAATTAGGGAACCAAATTTCATGTGCATACAACATTTGTCTTTCCACTACCGTCGTATACCACATCTTTTTTATTTTTGGATTAATTCCTTTCTGGTAATTTCCCAGAAATTTGAAGCTGGTCACGAACTGAGATATTCTTGCCTTTAACTCTTCTAAGTGAATTTGAAATTTTAATTTTTGGTCAAAGATAATTCCTAAGTATGGTAGTGATTTTTCAATTTTAATTGTTTTATTTTTTAATTTAAAAATTGGATGTCTGTTATTTAATAGATTTCTTCCAATGAGTATGGCTTTTGTTTTTTCTTGTGAGATGTTCAGGTTTAGCCTGTTACAAATTTCTTCAAAACTTCGGATCTTATCGTTAGCATCTTTTTCCAAGCCAGTTCTTGTATTTCCCTTTACTAAGACCACGAAGTCATCTGCATAGACTACTAGTTCAGGAAATTTTTTAAGTAGTTCCTTAATAATGAAATCTGCCACTATTAACTATAGAAGCGGACCTAAACATGAACCCTGCGGGCATCCCTTGAAACTGCGAATCCACTGAATGAAATCAAAATTGTTTGCTCCAATAAATCTTTCACTTATATAGTTTATGAGTAAATTTTTTAAATATCTAGGTAGTTCTCAATCTTCAATTAGTTCCGAGATCATATTCCAATCTATTGAATCAAAAGCTCCTTGGATATCAAATGATATTAGTCCTACATATTTATTTTGCTGGAGAAGTTCCATTATTTGATCTTTTACTGATTGTAATGCCGTTAGTGTGCTTCTCTTCTCTCTGAAGCCATGTTGCTGGTTTGCTAAGAGATTTCTGTTTTCTAGATAAGTTTGTGTACGAAATTTTATGACTCTTTCTAACACCTTACCCATAATTGGGAGTAAGGTTATTGGTCTGTATGACTTTGGAATTCTTGGGTCTTTATTTTTCTTTCGAAAGAATATAACTACACCTTTCTTCCACGCCGTTGGAAAATGGCCAATCTGAAGACATTTATTGTAAAGGAGTAGCATCAGTTTTGGATATGGTTTAGTTAGATTCTTTATTATTTTTATGTCAATTCTATCATACCCTGGTGGTTTTTTAGGATTTTGTTGGCTGATAACATATTTGAGTTCTCTCATATTGATTTTGATCTTGTCATAATCTTCATTTGTAATAGTGTCCCAATTTATTCTCGAGTGGATTTGCCCTGCATCTGGATTCCCAAAATGATGATAGATTAGATTTTGTTGTATATCAAGAAATGAGTCCTCTGTTGCTGATGTTTCTAGTGCTGTGTGGATTAACTTGGTATTTTTTAGGTATTTTCCCTTCATTATTTTGAAAGCTGTGCCATATACACCTGTGGTTTGTTGACAGAATGAATACCATGAGTCTTGTTTAGCTTTCTTGATATGTAGTTTGTATTCAGCTAATGCTTTTTTATATTCTTTCCTGTACTGTTGATTTTCTAAGTCTCTTCGAAATCGTTTATGTAGTGCGTTAAGTCTACTACGCTCAATTTTGAGTTGATATTTAGGTCTCTTTTTTTATTTTTCTTTTTAAGTGTCAAATTCATTAAATTTTCCATGTGTATTTGGAAGTTGTTTACCCATGTATCTAACTCCTCAGGAGTTGATGTTTCTTGAAGTGTTGTCCATAATTCTTCTTCCTTTTTATCAAATTCTTTATTGAATTTTTTAAAAGTTTCATATTTGGTTTTAAATCTGTACAGATTTCGTAAGAGAGATTCTAATTTCAATGTGAAGTTTATGTATCTGTGATCACTTAATGATGGAAAGTCCACTTCTACTGCCCAAGAGTCGAGTAAGTCCTTCGTACTTAATCCACATAATGTAAGATCAGGGTTACCTTTCTTCTTTCCCAAGAAAAAAGTTTTTTCTGCTTGTGGGTCATTCACTATTGTTAGATCTCTATTCGCAAGATAATCTAGTAGAATTTCACCTTTTGCGTTATTTCTGCTGTAACCCCAGGCCCTCAAATTGGCATTAAAGTCGCCTCCTAATACTAGATTAGTACAATTGTGAATGATATTTGACCAGTCCTCAAAATCTTTAGCTAGATCTCCTTTCGGCTTTGAGTATTGCGAAGCAAATTTAAAATTTTCCAACTTCGTTGTTACATTTATAAATACACTATTATCTGTTTGCAAAATCTTATTATGTACAAATAAGGGGTTGGCGATCAATATTCCCGCTGTTTTTAATGTTGATTGATATAAAGCCCAAGAAATCGGGAGACCAGTAAAAGAGTTTTTGCTTCTATGGTAGTCCTGGATTAGTGCTATGTCAATATTGTTCTGGTTCATGTATTTAATTAATTGAAAATTTGCTGCACAACAATTATTTAAGTTTATTTGGGTTACTTTTATATCTTGTTGATGTAATGGTGTACCACCAAAGAAGTACGTTGATTGTGATGATGAAGCTTGGTTTTGATTATAAGTGCCTCTATCGGCGACTGGGAGGCAAAGCCTCCTGGTTCTTTCTGTTCGAGTTTTCGAAGGTTCGCATTGTTATAATTCTTGTTTCTCCGTATCTATCCTTTACTTCATCCTCTTTATATTTTATCTGATTATCACTTCTTCCATATCTGTTATTTGTATATTCTTTACTTTTTGTATAATTGTTGTCATATTTATTGTCATTTTCATATCTATTTCCTCTAATTCTGTTTTCAGAAGGTTGGTTTCCAATATGTTGGTCTTCTCTCTTATAGTTTCTTCTTGACATTTTTTCAATTTCGTCTTTGTTTTCTCTTGTTAGAGTCTTCATATTCGGAAAGATTTCTTTCGATTTGTAGTATTCTTTCAGTTTTTTGTCTTTTTCATATTGGAAAATGGGGCATTGTGGTGAATACGCTGGGTGATTGACTTCGTTTTTATTGTATCTTATACAATTTATACATTTTGTTACTTTGTCTTCGCATCCACTAGTTTCATGTTTCCCCGAGCACTTGGCACACCTTGTCCGAAATTCGCACTGTGATTTGACATGGTTATTAAGTTCTTGACAGTTTGTGCATCGCATTACTTTGATATAAAATTCAACTCTAAAGACTTCATAAAAGAGTTTTACTTTACCCATTTTTACCATTTTCCTACAGTCGGCTGCTGGCACTTCGACTACCCAATTGTTGTACGATGTTTTCTGAATTTCTATTGATTTAAGTATGGTAAACGTTTCTAAATATTTTCTTTTAGTTAATTCATCTTCTAACTCTTCTTTAGTGATGTCTTTATTTATTTTCAGTAGTAATATTTTCATCGTTCTTTCTTCCGGATGTATGATTGTAAAGTTGTCTTGTTTATTTTCTAGTAACTTAGATATTGTGTCTATTTCTTTTTATGAGGATTTTAGCTCTATATTATTATTCGTGGTTTTTCTTATATTCTTGATTTCCGGAGGTTTGTCTGATTTTTTAGCCTCTTCTCGTATTATTTTTGAGACTTGTGAAATTTCCATATTCTCGTTCGGTATCAGAATGAGTTTTTTAATTTATTTTGTTTGCATCATTGGTTCTTGACGTGACCTTTCATTTTGAGGGTGTAATGCTATTATTATTTCATCTAATTTTTTAGTTTGATCTTTAAACTGCTTCTCCATGTTTTCTAACAGATGTTTCCTTAACTGTTCAGCTTGGTTCTCTTGAGATTCGTAATAGATAGATTGTAAGGTTTCTGTTTGTTTTTCACAGTATTGTTGTAGTTTATGAAGTTTCCCTTGCGTTTCGAATTTATATTGTTCCTGGTATGTCTGGAACGATGTGAACTTATTCTTCGAATTCCGTACTGTTTCTAATTCATTTAGGATTTTATCATGATAACTGTTTAAGGTTTCAGTGAGGTCTTGTGTGATTGAGAATATTGTTTTAATTGTTGTCGTTACTTCTATTGCTATTTTCTGCATGTCTAGCTGAAGAGTTGATTGTTGTTTCGGTGAGGTACTGTTTTGTTTCTTGTAGATTCTTAGAAAATTTGTTACGTCTTTGTCATTCCAAGTTTTACGTCCATGTCTAATGAACTCTTTTTCGAGTAATTTGTGTCCTCTTGTTATTTCTTGTTTCGAATTGTCTAATTCCTCGTTTTCTTCGTCATCACTCCCTGCAGAAACTAATGAGTACTCATTTTGTGAATCCTCTGTTTGTGTTGATTCGTCTGATTTCCTTTTATCTTCATATTGCTTTAGTTCGTTTAAATACTCCTCTATTTGTTCCTTTTTGAGAAGCAATTCTTGCTCCTTTGTTTCCAATTCTTCTTTCTTTTTCTTTATTTGTTGGTCTAGCTCTTCTAATTTTCTTGTTTTGATTTTTAATTCCTTTTCCGATTTCTTATGTTTATCCTCTAGCTGGTTTATTTTCTTTCTTGCAGAGTAACTGCCCGTCCTAAGTGTGTGGATCATGCTTGGTGTAGATTCCAATATCACGTCTTCTTCCTCTATCAAGGAATTTGAGGTATTCTTTCCAGTATCAGAATCTTCTAGTTTCTTGATTTTTGAATTTTCTATTTCTTTATTCAATAAGTTATATTCGTGTGTAATAAATCTATGTCTTAATTCCTCGTGGAAGTCATTCTTCAATTTTTGTAGGGTATCTTTTTTGTCTGTTTGTTTCTTTTTATAGAGATCTGCGATCTGAGTGAGACCTCTAAGCAGTGGATACTCTTCATCAAAAGTTTCACTATCTTTATCTGTCTGGTTTTCATCTTTGTCATCTACTGTAAGAATATCTGATTTGTTGGACATCAACTTTATTTTCTGTTCCAGGGCATTTTGATAATTTCTGGCTTCTTTATCGCTGCCTGACGTCTTACGTTGATAAAACCTTTCCATCAAATCGTACAGTAGAAAAATACTAACGTCATATTTTTGCACATCTTTGTATTTATACAGTAGCCTCCCTCTTGATGGTGGCAGGGAGCTACCGAAATTTTTCTCGGACATAATGAAGCTTCTTTGTATTTCTTCAACAGATATAAGCACGTGTTAGTCTACTTTCCTCAGCGGACCAACTTAATGAAAATTTCTATCCCTAAGAATTAGATTCTTGAGACATAAAAAAAAATATATATAAACTTTAAGGATATAGTTGCTATTTAAATACTATTATTAGAAAGCAGGTTGAGGAATCACCAGCCTCCCACCATATATCATTGAAAGAAAGGTAGTTTGGAAAGATAAAGCAAAAACCAATGGTCTAGTCTAGAGGTTCCCAAACTGTGCTCGGAGGAGCCCTGGGGGCTCCGCATGAACTTTCCAGGGGCTCCGCCGCGCTTTAGGAAAATAATGAAAATTTGAACGAAGCACACACATTTAAAGCAAGGGTTTTTTTTTTTCAAAAATGAGAACAGATTCTTTTGTTACAAAAGTATTTATTACATTGATGATAACTATCTTCGACAATCTGAACTCTTTTAATTAACTAAATTTTATTTCCTTTATAAAATGTCTGGTGCAAATATTAATTTATGCTCCATTTTTACGTTTTCCGATTAAAAAAAAAAAATGCGATAAATGGAGAAACAAACGTATATTTACTGAATGAAAGCCAGAAATTGTATTCTGAAGGAAATTTTTGATATTTGAATTTCCCAACTTTTCCTCTCAATGTGAGTTGAGGTGAAGTGCTATCCAATGACTCCACGTTTCATGCTCAGCTACGTCATCATTCCAAAAGAAATCAGTCTGATTTGAAATTTAAACCACCTGATTTTTTCAATATGAAGGGCAAAGTAATGTATGCATGCTACAAAAGAAAATATCACAAAACTTGTTGAAACAAATATGAAATGTCCTGGACGTAGGTGCTGACTTAACGGGTAGCGAAATAGGGAATAAGATATATATCTAAACCTAATTTAAAATTTTCCTTTTGTCTTGTTTAATCACTGTGATTAATTAGGACAAAAATAATGTTCTATAATTAGTGATAGAAGTTTGCCTTTTTAGACTCAGTTGCCCCCGTTAAGTCGGCACTTATGACCCCATGGCACTTACCTGATATTTTAACAAGTCGCTTGAGTTTGTGAACATCATATAATTGCAAAGACTCTTAATAAACCTCGTAAAATTGATATTGTCATGAATTTGCTTTATAAAAGAGGTGTTAATTTAGTGTCAATATTTCCTTGTCAAGTAGATCATATTTTTTAAATTAACTCTATAACAGGTGACGTAAAAGAACGCTGAAGATGCTGTTAACAGCATCTTCAGATGTACAAAATTCACTGGATTAGCAGTTTTGTTAGTATTTTTCAGTTACATATACTAATATCTTGTTCAGATTTGGGAAGTTAAGAGTCTTAACTGACTTTTTTGAAACGGGCACCCGGAACTTAACTTGACTTGTTTATTATTACGGTGTTTGAGACTATTAACTTGAGTAAAATTAAGCACCTTTCTAACGCCAGTCTGAAAGATGTTTCACAAAGCTATCAGGATCTAATTTTTTGTAGATCACTACAAACCAACGCACTAAGGGACGAAATAATTTTTTGATTAATACATAGGAAAACACATATGAACATGAATGCACTGATGATGCGAAAGCAATGATGTGTCACAATGCCATTGCAAAAATTTAAAGAGATTATAAAGCACCGTAGTATACCACCATTTATTGAGTTCTTTATAGATACACGCTAACCCCGGGAAAATTTCTTCTAAACTTATGAAAAGATTAAATGCTGTCATTAAAATAATAAACTACACTGCTCAAAACAATTAAAGGATATTGCAGTTTTAGGTGGATTTTGTATCTGGTAAACTGTTTTGCTGATTGATACATGGTCGACAGACATAGTAGGTTATATGAGAATAAATTACATATGTTTGGCAGAAAAAAATGCATTTTATTGTGCATTTGTGTACTAAAGGAAAAAAACACAATTTGTGCATATGAGAAAAAAAAATAAGAAAAGGTGTTTTCTTCAAAGAAAATCATTTTCAGTAGGGGGTATGGTTTCCACGGGTGGCCAGCAACGTTGAACACCTTTGAGGCATGGACTCAATGAGGCTATTAATGACGAGTTGGGGTATTCTGCCCCACTCTTCCAGAAGAGCTCTTTCCAGTTCTTGGAGAGTTTGTGAGGGTTGTTGGCGGCCAGAAACTAGTCTTCCTAGAGCGTCCCAAACGTGCTCGATTGGATTCATGTCTGGAGAACACGCTGGCCATTCCACTCGAACGATTCCTTCCTCGAAAAGGAAATCCTCCACCAGGTTTGCACGATGTGGCCTGCAGTTATCGTCCATTAAAATGAAGTTATCTCCGATTGCTGCAGCGTAAGGGACTACAATAGGTCTGTGGATCTCATCCCTATATCGGCGACCAGTCAGAGCTCCATCTCGAATGATGTAGAGGTCAGTGCGCCCGTCAATGGAAATGCCACCATACACCAACACTCCTCCACCGCCAAATCTGACACTTTTGTGCACGAACGCAGGATTATTCCTACTGCCACGGTCCCTCCAGATGAAAATACGCTTATTATCCGGATGCACAGAAAAACGGGACTCGTCAGAAAACAGAATATTGCTCCATTCATTTCTCCTCCAGTTGACATGCTCGGTTGCCCACTCCCTGCGGTCGCGACGATGCCTTGATGTTAATCTAACACATACCATCGGTCGGCGAGCATACAGACCTACAGCATGGAGCCAGTTTCGGACAGTCTGAGTTGAAATCGTGGTGCCTGTAGCCGAGCGAAGGTGTTGTTGGAGAAGAGTAGCGTTCATGGTTCGGTGTCTCCGAGCTGTTAACGCTAAATACCTATCTTCATTGGGCGTTGTTGCCCGTCTACGACCTTATCCTGGTTTTCGGCCTGCACATCCACTCTCCAAAAAACGGTTCCAGATCCTGGAAATGACACTTTGTGACACTCCAATGGCTTGCGCTATTTCGGCTTGAGTTTGGCCCCCTTCTAACCTACCAACAATTCTCAAAGCTTCTGAATCTCTTAAATGACTTCGCTGAGACATCGTACTCATCGAAACAAAGCAATCACTGAATGCCGATCATCCTTGTCTTCATTCTCTTTTATCCAGTTGAAAGTCAAATTTCATTCGCTGCCGCTGAAGCGACATTTTTGACGTCGAACTCAAAATTTGCATACTCCACAGTTTGAAAACCAGAAAAATTTGCATTTGTGATTCTCTTCTTCTATTTTCGGCAAAAAAAATTTCGTTTATATCTTTATTTTATATAAAACTTCAAATATCCTTTAATTGTTTTGAGCAGTGTATATAAAATCACGAACTCTTAAAAGCAAACTTTTAAAGCTTATGTATGAAGTTATTGGATGCCGGCATCCACCCTTCCTACTACATACCGAAGTAAGATGGTATTTATCGTCTATGAAGAGCGTTTACACGATTGTTGCAACTGCAGAGGTGATATTAGAAGAACCATAACTCTAAACTGGCAAAACTTTTAACTAATGAAGATTGTGAATTCTAATTGCATATTTTTCCGATTTGTTTAGCAAAATGAAATAAATGTACCTATCATTGCAATGAAAATCTGTCACAATTTGCAATTTATTTAACAAACTTTTCTTTTAAGTTGAAACGTGTGTTGGTCGGATTCTGAGTCAAACAATGATATCGATTACGTCCCTCTTGTTAAAAAGGAATGCAAACAACACCAGATAAAAAAAAAGTATACAAATAAATAAATATTCAGGGACATCCTACAGCTTTGAAATACTCTTTCAAACAACATTTTTCAACAGCTGAATAGAAAAGGCTTTGGATGACTGTGCATGTGTTCAGCGTTATAAAAATAAAGCATCCAGCTTAAACTAAACGAAACACCGATACCCTCGTTGATTTGACATCTCATAGCAAGTTACACTAAATGTACCAACAACAACCGGTTAGTTGGTGGTACCAAATGAAAATATTTTGATTTAAACCAGAAATTTTTCATAAAATAAATATAAATCAAACATAAATAAGTTAAATATAAGAGTTAAATAGTTTTAAATAAAAATTATTGGTCTTAAATATTTTTATAAAACTTGAGTAAAATTCCTGGTATACGTAGTAGTGTTAAAGATCTTACTTTAAAAACAAATCGAAATACAGAAGTCTTTTCAATGCAGAACCAAACATTCGCCTTTTTAACTTGCCTCCAAAACTAAAGGTACAGGAACTGGATGCTTTCGATTGTACACGGTTTGTCGAATATCTACCAACATTATTGGCGAATTGTTTTTGAACTTCTGGGATGTAAAGAACATGTTTGATTTCATATTTCTCGGTGAAGATTTAATTATGTGTATAATTAGGGAGGTAATAATAAATTTAATAATTAAATAATATTTGCGATCACCTATGTAACACAAAATGCTGGGAATGGTTTGTCGCTATGTTAAATGACTATTTGGGTCCTGTTAAACATTTGAATACGTTTATGTAAGCATAGCACTCATATCCGTGAAAATGTTATTGCGTCTGTGAAAAATTCAAAAGTTTTTTGCTTATACCATTCATAGTTTTCAACCTAATTTAACACAACTTGATTAACGAACACCTGACAAAGAAGAGTAGCAACAGTATACTGCTATTAAAACATGAATATATTGAATATTTGATGAGATATGGGTACTTGTATGAAATACTTTTTTACAGCGCATGCGAGGAAGATTTCAAAATTTTTATTTCATAATTTGGTAGTCAGTTATTTTGGGCAACTTCTATAAAATGTCCCGTCAAATATTGTGAAAACTCAGAGAGATATAGTGAGCTGATCGAAAAGTTGTCGAAAATCCTTTATAATTAAGCTACTTTTAGAAAGCAACTCACTATATCGCCCCTAGCATTGTGAATTTTCGCGATATTTGACCGGACATTTTAGGTAAGTTGCAATAAATAGCTGGCTATCAAATTATAAAATAAACATTTTAGAATCTTTCACGCATGCGCAGTTAAAAGTTATTTCATACAAGTGTCCATATCTCATCAAATATTCAGTATATTCATGTTTTAATTGCAGCATACTGTTGCTAACTTTGCCAGGTTTTCGGAAAGTGGTGTTAAATTTGGTTGAAAACTCTGTATGCTATAAACAAAAAATTTTTGAATTTTTCACAGACACAATAACATGTTCTCAAATATGAGTGCTATGCTTACACAAATTCACACAAACGTTGAACAGGACCCAAATAGTCATTTAACACAGCAACAAACCATTTCCATCATTTCCTGTTACATAGGTGATCGTAAATATTATTTTATTATTAAATTTATTATTACCCCCCCCTAATTGTCACCCCGCCTAAATATTCACCGATAAATATGAAAGCAAGCATGTTCTTTACATTCCAGAAGTTCAAGAATAATTCGCTAATAATTCTGATAGTTATTCGACAAACCGTGTACAATCGAAAGCATCCAGTCCCTGTACTGTACCTTAAATTTTGGAAACCAGTGTACTAGCAACTGGACCTGAATCAGATGTTTGTGCAAAACAATCCAATCAGATTAATCATTTATGCGTTATTGTTCGTCAATCTAACAATGTAAAATTAATTGTAAGGCAAATGTTATGATTTCTTAAGTTTTGGAGGTTTTTTAAGTTTATAAACTTTTCATAATTCCATCTGTATTGATGATAATTGAAAAAAAAATGAGTATTACAGTAAAAGTTTCAAAATATAATTTTATGTATGGGACAATGCACAATTGTTTCGATAAATATTCATTCTCTCTTCCTGTGCTCAGTATCAATGCACCTAAAAATCATTACCTTGTAACATAGAATACGGTAGGCTTCGGGGGCTCCGCCATAGAAATTCATTCTAAAAAGGGCTCTGCCAGTCGAAAAGTTTGGGAACCACTGGTCTAGATCATTGAAAATAACTAAGAAAAAACAATTTGGAATATTGGGCAATTTAGAATATTAAAATAAATTTAAAAAATAAAAATAAATAAATAAATAAATGATAGAAAAAATTAATGCTAAATAGTAAAAAGAAAATGAGGTACATGTTGCGACGACTTCCTATGCACACGGTCACGTGTCAGCCTGAGACCGACCAGACTAATTCAGTAATATAATTCAATAATATAGCTCATAGCTGCTATGTTGTAATATTTGTTATTTTATACAGTTAAATTATAATGATGATAAAATAAGTAATAATAATGAATATAGTAATAGAATATAATAAATGAACAATATATATACAGTATATACAAAGCATTATGATTGGTGCAATTTGTTTAAATAATTAATTACAACATATATACAATTTGTTCCTTTACAATTCGCTACTCGCACCTTACTGACGAGAATTATTGCAGCATACTACAGTGAATTCATAATTTTATGGTCACTCTTTGTTATAGACTAGACCACCTTAGCACTGCCTACAATTTCAAATTTCTGAGATTTCTGAAACTGTCTGAATTTATAGCAGAGCCCAAAGCGTTAGAGAGTTTATTTAATTGAGGAGTTGGTGGTCAGGTGCCATTTGTACAATTATATGCAGTATTCTAATTTAAAATTTACTTACCTCTATTCATGTGAAAGGGCCGTGCAGCGCCTGTTGAAGATCACCCACCTTGGACAGTCACATGGTCCATTCTAATGATGTAAGCTTGATTATAAGTTCCTTATTAAATAATTAACTTTTTGTTCAAAAATCTACAGAAATTTTGTGCTTTTTCGGAAATTTAAGTGAGGGTGTGTGTGTGGGGGGGGGGGGGGGGGACAGGTCAAGCCCGTAAGGACCTTCAGTTTGATAGATCACATGGATGGTCTAAGATAATTAGGTAAAAAACAGCCATTGTTAACCCTTTCAGGCACCAACGCCGATATTGTTAAAACTGAATGTACTTGCTTAAAATGATGTAACTAGATGATTCCAATAAAGAAAAAAGTTAGAAAAGTATATAAACTTGCTGATCCCCTTAATACCCCTTAATAAGCTCCCCTTTAAGTTAGCAAAAAACCAATTGCATATTCAGACTCCTCGTGAAAAGTTCTCATATAAAGTGACTTTCCTAAGTCTCGACCTCATATTAAAAGTGCTGTAATTTACTGAGTTATTAAGCTTTTAATTTTTTTTTTTTTTATATAAAAAGGCCCGAGACTTTATGGACATGCCTCATAGGGCTTAGTTGTTTTGAAATCCAGTCTGCATTTTCCATGACCTTTAAAATGAGGTATTATTTATGTGGATTAATCCTATAACTTACATTTTTCAATAAAACCAGACAAAACTTTATGAACGTGCCTCGTAGCTCATAGATTTGGTAATTTTCAGTCCGGATTTTTTTTCTTTTTTTTTTTTTTTGATATTTTTATTAACATAGGAAAATTAATTAATTAATTAAGATTAATCAAAACAAAATGGCAGAGTTTATAACAGTAATATTTATGTTTTCTTTACATAAGCCCTCAACATTATCCTTGTGGCCTAAAATGGTCGTATACCTCTAAAGTTTTCTATTATGATTTACTTTTTACTTAATTCCATTAACCAGAAACAAAATGGCCATAATTGCATTGGGAAACAAAATGGCCGAACTATTTAACTATATTTGTCTTATCTGTTTTCTCTTTAACCTTAAAAAAAAAAAAAAGAAGTACAGAAAAAAACACAAAATTAAACAGTATATATCCAAGGCTTTTAAAAGACGCAAGTTATTTAAAAGATTTACTGCAATTTTAACGCACGCGGCAAATGATTTTGTTTCATTTTTGCATTATTTTCTAAAGCTTTTTTGAATAAAGATGATATAGTTATGTATATATTTATATTTGAAAGTAGTTTAAAGATTTCAACTGCATTTTTAAAAATCGAGTTATTTCAAATTATCGATCTTTGTATTAAACGGGTAGAATGCCATTTATTAAATTTCTGTCAGAATATAACATTAAGAATACATTATTTTGAACCTTGAAAGCTATCTTTCTGCATCTTTAAAAGAACTGTACGAACGAAAAATAGATATTTCCGTTAAAGTAACCTCACAATAAATAAGTATATTTCTACAAAGTTCATGGTATAAAAATAAAAAGTAAAGTAAAAATTTCAAAGACAGTTTCTGAAAATTTCCTCTAAGGCACATTTAACAATACAAACTTTTTTGATAGAAACCAGAAAATTTCGCTGATATCGAAATAAATGAAAGAAAATATCTTTTGAATAGAAGCCTCCTGAAAGGCGATAAATGCCTCCTCATTTTTTCTTGTTTCAAAGGCTGAAAGTTCTTAAATTTCATTCAGAGTTACTAAAACGAAATATATTGTGTAATAGACACTACATTAGATAAACATTTCAAGTATTATGTCAAACATATGATAGAGGAAAAAAAGAAATAAAGTTCGAAATTACTCTTGAAAAATAGATATCGATGAAATCAAGCTGGAGGGAAACTTTCACATGTTATTTTATTTTAGTACTGTGGTTTTCTGTGGTTCTATTATGTTAAACAATGTATTACATTTTTGAAATTTTTACGACAATTCGAATTTATTTTAATCTTCTCAATGTAAAATCAAAAATGTTCTGGATTCTAAAGGATAAAAATCAAGGATGTTTTTTAATTGAAATATGCATTTTCCAGCTGAATTTTTTATATTTAGTAAACTAATAGATTTTTGTAAAATATAACTAAACCAAAATACAGGCTACACGAATAACTGTATGCATTGCCGACTAGAAATAATAATTTTTAAAGTAAGTTTTCATTTGCATTGTGCTATTTTTTTCATGAATTAAAGTTTAGTCTAATACGTGTTGTGAATAACAATGTATTATAATATTGATTACTGCACAAAATTATTCGAGTGCATTTCAGCCGATTAATGGAAACTGGTGAGAAAGGATTTTTGACTTTTGTACTCGTTTTCAAATTAAGCTAATTTTGTAACTCACTATGTAGTTTATATATACATTTATAAATCAGATTCAGGAACGCACAAAAATATTCGACTACCTTTCCGCATATAGGCGTAATTGCTGCAACTTGGTTTCATCTTTGAAAGTGGTGGAAAGTGTTTCTAAGTACATACTTGATCGTTCTTGATTGAAGCGAAATTGATTAATGATTGACCCGTATATTTAAAAGGCCATCATATAAAATCCTTTTTTATCAAACATTATCAAGGAAATTAACTCTAAAAATTTATAAGTAGACACAGTTCTATTATTCTGTTAAGACTAGGGTAAAGCCAGGTTAGACGCCCTATCGGGATAGTTTCCCTAGTCACTGTATTTAAGCTATTGGGCGTTTAGTTGAGGCGGAGATGTTTTCCTACTCCCCTTAGTTATAAAATTGCGTATTACACGATGTTACACCTATTTATATCTTCAAATAAAAGTTATATTCATCAAAGAAAGGTAAAATCAGCTCTAATTTTATGTTCTTGTAACATAGAAATAACCAGAAGAATGGATAAAATGTACTTACTAGAGATTTTTCTCGAAATATTTAGTGAACGTTCTTGAAACTTGTATGGATTAATGTGTTAATTATAGGTTCCAGCCATATTTCTCCCTACTTATAAAGCCACTGGCATCTACCGGGACTAAAATGATACAAGCCCCAACTGCGTCTGGAATACATGCTTCACTTGATATTCGGGTTAAGACGCCACATTTTTAGTTGAAAAATGTGAGAAAATTAATTAAATCTTCAGGGTTGTAAAAAAAAATAACTATTTCTTCTTTTTGTTGACAAGGGACTTTCTATAGGATCATTACCTAAGAAGTTCTCGGGCGGTGTTAGTAGCCATAAATTCCCCGTTTAAGCAATGACTAAAACGATTTGTTTCATTTCAGAAATTTATTTGAAAAGGTTACATATTCCTCACATTTTTAAGTTATATCCTTTAATTGTATGGTTTTTATAGCGGTGTACAGAATATTTTTAATCACATATTCTAAACTTTCTGTTTCTATCAGAATGTATTCTTAAGCACTAAATAGAGATAAAATACAAAATAGAAATCGAAACATCATTAAGTATACATCTTCACAGGAAATTTGGGAAACAATATACTGGGGCACCATATGAGAGGTGTGGTCCCTCTTTATGCTTATTTATTTATTTATTTATTTATTTTTTATTTTTATTTTTTATTTTTTTTTGCTGGCAATATTTCTATCTCCCCTTCCCCTTACTTTAAATTTCATAAGAATTCATAAGAAATTCATTTTTCCATAGAATATGATAAATATTTCGAACTCATTCTTTATGGAACGTAAAAATCTAATGCATTTAATTTGAGAATTTTATATTCGCTTTCCGAATCAGCTTTTAGATTTTCACATCGGATATAAGAAGACGGGGTGGAAGTATTAGCTTAGATTAAACAAGTATTCTCTTAGCTTATATTAAAAAAGTTTAGCATTCGTTAGAAGTACACGATTGAATTCAAATTTTGTATTTTTGCTTATTGGGGGAAGGCGCGTCCCGAATATTTTTTTACAGAGTTTGTAAATGGAATATAAGAAGAGGGGGGGGGGTATTAATTTTAGTTTATATTTAACAAATTTAGATCTTGTTAAAATTATGTTATTCGCTTCCAGTTTTGTGTACTGGCTTGTTGGGAGAAGTAGCAAACCAAATTAGTTTTTAGAGCTTTTACTTCGACTACAAGAAGGGGGTAATCTCTCTTAGTTTAGATCAAACAACTTTAGCTTTCATTAGATGCATCAGATATGCTTCAAATTTTGTATACAGGCTTAAGGGACAGGGAAAAGACGCGTACCGAATTAGTTTTTAGAGAGGTTGCACATCGAATATAAGATGGGAGACTTAATTGCTCTTATTTTATATTAAACAAGTGTAGATTTCGTTAAAATTATTTGATTGGCTTCAAACTTTAAGTACTCGGATATCCTTTGAATTAGGAGTTTACGGCAGCGTTAGTACACAGAACTTGTGAGCTTAACGTGAACAGTGTAACTGGCTATACATTTTATTATGCTTTGAATTCGTATTTCTATGGTGTTGTGTAAATCTACGCGAATTCATTAATGAGATGGAATTTGGTGAAATTGGTGTACTTTAATCGGCGTGATATTATAATATTTCGTCCAGAACAATCAGACGAAAGAACGAAAGGAGCAACCTGCGAAAATTATCTGTTTACGTCACAATGTACTAGGTTCTAAAAATGAAAAAAAAAAATGTTTGTGATTCATATTCAACGATTGCAAAAAGTTGGATTTACTCCAGGTAGAGCACCTTTTAGGCGTGTTTCATATTGATTTACAGAATCTCTAGCTGTTACTTTGAATAAAAAGGAATATATGACTGTTTACGATTTACTGAACTCGGTTTTAGACAGAAGTAAGGAATTAACAGTTCACCATACATGTGTAATTTCTATATGTCATGCAGATGGGAACAGTAGGAACAAGCAATGACTGTTTTCAAATTCTTAGTAAAATATATGGAATATTTGGTTTTCATAAAAAAAACAGGAAATTTTCTTTAACGTGGGTGAGACAGATGTCAGTTATATAAAGAAAAGTAATAGCTACGAAATTAGACAAATAAATCCACTTATTGACTTCTTATAAAAGAGAAGTGGATGTATCAATTATTGCATGTTTTAACGCAGAGGGCTTGATGCTCCCTCCTATTCTAATTTTGAAATATGTGAGACTGAACCTGGTTTTCAAATAGTCATTCTCCGCAATTAAAAATTGCATATGAACCCAAAATTGTATTTCACTTATTCCTATCTTCTCAGTAAGTGGCTGGAGAAACACGTCTTTCCAAGAAATCTATGAGACAAAATGCTACTCATCATTGGTAGTCACTCAGTGCAGGTGACTTCTCTTTAAATGCAGTATTGAGACAAGAATGACATAGTTTTACTGTGTCCGCCAAGTAATGCCCGCTACCTCAGCATAATCCTCAGCACCAATTTAAAATAATTTATTCTGGAATTTTTATTGAAATTGCAGGAAAAGTACAACGTGATGAGTTTTGCATTAATGGGCTCGTGCTCAACAGAATTTCCCCTCAATCAAGAACCTGTCCTGGAATATCTTTTGGCAATTTTAGAATGAGGAAAGGAGCACAAGAATTTTTGTTCCTCTACTCTGGATTGTTTTATAGAAAGCATACCAGGTGACTGCCCAAAGAATATGGATTAGATTTACATCGATATTTCTTAGACAAAACAAACCTATTTTGATTGTACATATAAATAACGTCGTCGTTCCACAAGTCAGTCTTCTTCTAAATTTTTACATATCATCAACCTTGTATCTCTCTATTCTAAAAAAAAGTAACTACCGCTGTCACCGCCGCCGCCGCCGCCGGTTTTGAATTTTTTGTGACAGGAGGTCTTTCTTCGTTAATATTAAGAAAACTAATGCATACAAAAATATGAAAATCGGTAGTATGATACAGAAATGTTTGATAAACACGCTGAGGCAGACAGTTTTCAAATCAAAGAATTATTTTAAGAGATATTTAATGCTAAAGTTGGACAAAATCGTTCCACTAAAAAAGTTTTATAGGAGCAAAAACTATTCATAGGAATTTAATCATTTTTAGATCATTTTATACGTTTGAAGTTCCCGGTGTGCATACTGTTTTTCTTTTTTTAATTTGACTAATTTTTTGAGGTTTTATTTCTATTTTAAATTTAAATTTTTAGCATTTCTAGAGATATTTTTTACAGATTTTAGAAAGTGATATTAATTTAAACTGTTGCCAACTGTATAAACAGTGGAAACAATAATGTTTGCTTCAAAACAAATATATTTATACTTGTAAATAAATTAAAAATTTATTTACACGTGACTATTATAAACAGAAAAAAACATTTGGAATTAGAATTAAATAATTATGTACAAGAAGCGAGAACTTATTAAAAGTTACGTCATAAAAACTATAATTACACGTGAATTTTAAGAGAGAAAGGAATTTGTAAAATAATAAATTTATTAACATGCGTTAGAAGTCTTAAATAGGAGAAATTACGTCATATTTACGTCACATATCAGTTATTACATAAAATGAATACAAAATAATATTGCAAAAAAGTTTAAATTCGGAAATTGCGCGAGACATTTATTTGATATTTTGAGCGGATACTTTTCAACTATTTATGTTAGGAAAGCGCAAATAATATTTCATTTCTAACACAAGCCTTTTCACGTGAATATTAAAAAGAGAAAGAATAGTTTGGTCAAAATTACGTCAGATTAAAAACGATTAATTTAAAAAGTCTTATTTAAAAGAACTTTCTTTTCGCTTTGTTAAAAAATACCGGGAGACAAAGACTCTGTGACTTAATTCCTTTTATATTAGATTATTTTGAAATGTTGTTAGACGTGTCTACGTCAAAGACGAAAACAGCGATTGACATATGTATTTTTGGTACTACTTAGTTATCCCGTCGACCAAAATCTATCATTCGCCAAACTATAAGATTAAATGCCAATAATGGTTGATCGTAAATGTCACGTTAACTTGACTTTAAGCAAGTTACACGTGTCTACGCCATCAAGTTATTTTTATTTCGACGTTTTATTTGTATTTTTATTAATGTTGCACTAATTTATTTGTTTTTTCGTTATTTAAAATAAAAATTATGTCAATTTATATAATTGGCGAGTGCTTTGGCGATTTATATAATTTGGCGAAATTGGTCGACAAGTTCATCAAGTAGTACCGCAGCGGATTTGGCCTTAAAATTCCCCATTCAAAGAGAAATGAATAGAAATCCGTTTATAGGGAGATCGCCACTGTTTTTTAAATTACAATTCAATCTTCCGAAATCTTTTTAAATCCGATCAAATTAGCGTACTTTTAGAGTATGCGGTGTCTGAACGGGGGTTGACGAGCGTAGCTCGTAGGGGGCTGAGCCCCCTAGTTAACATACAAAGAAATAAACCTTTTTTTATAAATTTTAATATGATTGAAAGATTTTTCGCTTAAATTTACACGATGAACATTAGACATCTTATTCGTTCATATAGATGATATTTATTTTGACTTTTGATATAAAAATCTAATATAAACTAAAACAATCTATATTAAATTTGAATAACTGTCGTCATAAAAGCAATATAAAGTATGTTTATTGTCAATAATACCGCTTTTCATTCTTTGTTCTTCACAAACTATTCTAGGCACGATTGAACAAATAACTGTTTTATGGATATAAGTATTTATCTGAGGATTTGCCAAAAATATTCGTAAGCAAAGGAAATAAATGTGCAATTTATTTTTCTTTAATGCACAGGAAAATGTATAAAAGGACATTCCACTAAATTCTATTATATTTTTGGAATATTTAAAAAAAAAAGAAAATGCATGCATCAATTGTTGAACTTTTATTTAGATATACCAGTAAGTCATCTATTTTTACTTATGCAGAAATATTTCTTTAAGCAATGAATATACGCTTAAGTGTTACATAGACAAACTCATACTCATCTATACTAATAATAGAAAGTTTCGCTCTTTCTGTCTAACAAGGAGAGGGCCAACCTTGTTAATCACAGATTTTGATTATTTTAATATATGTTGTAGGGTAGAGACCCCTTAGTGTCAGGTTCAACAGATTTTATCCAATGCTCCTTAGTTCTTGAGAAACCGGGTGGTCTAATATTAGTACACAAATTAAATACTTACTTTGCAACAAACTTGATAGGTTAGTCGTAGCTCAATTGGTAACGCGTTTCCCGGCTGGTCCGCGGGCCCGGGTTCGATGCCTGAATGCGGTACATTTGTTTTTCTCATTTTTTGTTTTATAAATACACTTGTAATTATAATTTAATAATTTCAATTACAAAATTTAATAACATACATTTATTATAATTTTAACAAACTTAAATTTATTATTTCTTATTTGTAAACTATTGTTTCTCATCCTTTAAAGAGGTTTAAAAAGAAATTGGATCTATTATTGAATGATAAAAATTCCAAAATCGTGACAAAATCTGTTGTGTCACCATCTAGTTTTTATAAAATAAAAGAATATTCAAATAAAATAAAAATAAAAGCAGAAATAAGATAAAGGGAAAAGCAAAATAATTGAAAGCGCAAGCATACTTATTACAAATTAAAAAATTTTTAATATGCAAAAAATCGGTTGTAATTTAATTCTGATGCTAATTTTTAATATAATTATGCTTGTTATTTTAAAAACAGAATAATAGTATTATCGCATTGACTTCCTTTGTTAAAGCAATGCGTAAATGATGTTTCTTTAAAATCATGAATTGACACAATTGCTCAATATCATTCCATCGATAAAGAATATATTAAATACATTTTAAAAGTGATTTTAAAAAAATTAACAGTTTTATGATGTTTTATTACAACTATTTAGTTAAAAGTAAAAAATTAAATAGGTTAAAATTATAATTGATATATAATATTAAAAATTTTAATTGACAATGAGATTATTAAATTACACTTACAAGTATATTTATAAAACAAAAAAATGAGAAAAATAAATGTAGCGAATTCAGGCATCGAGCCTGGGCCCGCGGAACAGCCGATAAACGTCATACCAACTGAGCTACGACTTATCCAGACCTTTGGTTTCAAAGTAAGTATTTAAGTTGTGTACTAATATTAGACCCCCGCCCCCCGGTTTCTCAAGAACTAAGGAGCGTTGGATAACATCCGTTGAACCTGACACTAAGGGGTCTCTACCCTACAACATATATTAAAATAATCAAAATCTGTGATTAACAAGGTTGGCCCTCTCCTTGTAAGTGTGTTTTTGTTGGTGATGGCTTGTGTAATTTACTACACGTAGAGGTCTGATAATAAAGGTGCTTATAATCCAAGGCAGATTCTGTTGCATTTGAGGTAGAGTTGTTTTCCCCTTTTTTTATAATTAGCTGAGATTTTTATTGTAAACCACAACAAACCCTCATCGAATATATGAGTTTTCTCGAAATGGCTCATGCTAGCATTTACAAATATTAACTCTCTCACAAATATTTCGGATAGCCGTTTGAGCGATATTTATGCAATATTTAAAATTCTGTATATCAAAATACAAAAAAAAGCAATATATTAAATTCACTGGTACACATGTATCTTAAAAACGGTATTTTTGTTATAAAAAATATTAATATTATCACGTTCAAAGAAATTTCTTTCTGAAACACGCTTCAATCTCTCTGTGTTAGAGCTTTTCCCGTTACAATTCATAGGAACATTTACGGTCTTACGTATGAGCTACGAAAAAGAGAAATAAATTCCTAATAAATAATTGTAATAATTGTAATAAATAATTGTAATAAGGTAGAACTAGGTACAATGCTCCGTGCTGTTTTTTTTTAATAATAAATTTATGTATGAAAAAGCAACTCCATTTGCTACTAGAATTATTTAAAAAATATTTAAATATATTTTTATATAATTTATGTGTATTAATTTAGAAAAATAGCTGCAAATCCCAGATATTTGAAGCGAAATTTAATTAAACTCACAATATGAAATAAATCGTAGTTGTTCAGTTATATATAATTGTAGAGATTGAAGTTAAGACACTCATAAAAATAAACACTATAGTCTCATAATCAAATAGTCATATAAACTCAGTTGAATATGTATGTATTAATGATTTAAGGAAAAAATTATTTACATATTACGATACTATTAACATTAGAAAGGATATCATCTTAAAAGCTTCAACTTATTGAATCCCTTTCCAGTTTAACCAGATATTCTGGACCATCTCAAAACTTGTAGTTCTTCCAATGTTTTTTTTTTTTTTTTTTTTTTTTTTTTTGTCACAACTTGCGGGAAAAACATATCATCGTCTGTCTCTACGACGCGACGGACAGATGTGATGTTATCTAGACATGAAGATATCTATTTGGTGCATATCACTTGATCTGCTCAGTGTAAAAAAAAAAAAAAAAAAAACAGGATGAGGGCACTTTAATCGGTAGGCGCTCAAAAGGCGTTGATGGTGCTGCAATCAGTAGACAGTTACTACAACGGGAAGCACGCAGGTGAAGCTTTGGACATCAGGAGATGCTCGGGGTGTCAAATGCGTCCCTAAATGTTTATAATAATAATTTTTGGAGATAGAATATTTTTCTTAAATGACTGTTCATAAAAATCACTTTTCAATCAAAAAGAATTTAAAGTTTTAATTTGTGAAAATCTAAAAAAAAAGTATTCTCATCAAATTCTTAAAAACACGGCGGATGTATTTAGAATATAACATTACAAGATTTTTTTTCTTTCTTTGAAGGCTCAGTCTCTTTCAATAGCAATTTATATAAGTTGCATTTAAGACTGAGAACTCAAGCTAAATAGACATAACAATATTTTCAATGATCGTACATAAAAAATCAAAAAGAAAAGTTTTGGATTCTTACTTGTATAGGTTGCTAAATAAAATAACGAAAGAAAACTGTGATAATCAAAAATTTGCTATTTAAACCTCTTCTAATTCCTTACATTTTCTTATCTAGATTAGTGCATTCAAATTCGTGTGTAATTTTTTCACACTGCTCTGTTATTAAAAAAAAAATTGTGTAAACATAGCTTAAATATTTTAACTGCAGAGCGAACCTTCTGAAAAAAGGAAGAAAACTGACTGCAATTGGCTAAAGACAGATAATTTTTAATATTCCCAATATTGTCCATTTAAACATAATAGACATCCTTAGTGTTCCTCGGCTAGAGTAGTGCAAACTTATTCGTATATGGGTCTTTCTCCAAAAAGTGTACTATTCCAGTCACAAAGTCATTTTCAGTATTTGACATGAACATTTTTGAACTAATTTATGTTTTCTATTGAAAACGAAATAAGACTAAATGTGTAATGTGAATACGTTTTTTATAATTATTTTATATTTTTTTTATTTCGTAGTACACAGTATGTGAGATCTCATGTCCGTGTCATGTCACACACTCAATGTTACTAAGGAAAGTGATTGATTACTTAATAAATTGAAAATAAAGTAGTTAAATAATTATTATTCTATCTACACTATCTCAAAAGCAAAGTAACTTAGCATCGTAAATTTCTTTCTTTGTATTTTTGTTTGTTTTCTGAGTACGAAACGGGGTGTCACATAATAAATTCTCACCTCTGCGAATCAAATATTAAGTTGCATTTTCACGTTAACAAATGTCCAAATTATCATGAGATTTTGATTCCCATGATGCTAAAATTAGCCAGTACGTTTTCTGTTGTTAGATTATAAATCAGAAATGTCTTTTTATACTCTGGTATCTGTTACAAAAAAACAACGATGGTTATTGGAGATTTTCGCATCCGTAAACTGCAATTCAAGGTGACTAAATCAACACTAAGATATTTGCTTATGCATTGCTTATGTAATTATATCAACAGATGTTGATTTAAATAACAAAGAAAAATTTTCTAAAAAAAAATAAATAAATATGTAGGTTAATATTTAGAGCATGTTCCTCGCTTCCGTGATTATCACCTCCGTGAACCTGTTAATTTTGAAAATGTATATTTCAGAGAAATATGCTTAACAAGAATTTGCAATGACTGTAAATCAAATTGTTTTTAAATCAAATGGTTTTTAAACTTTAAAAGAGAAGATTTGAATAACATATAAAACATGGCTGATGAAAAAAATCTCCAGATAGAAGATTTTTTTTTTTTTTTTTTTTTTTAAATATCCATTCCAAATAAATTCATTATGCATTCTTCTATAAAATTACTCAGTTATATATCTAATAGAATAAACAGTTTTTTATGCTTTGAAGCACTACTCAAACATAACTGTAGCATACACTTCCATGAATGATGTTAATAAGCAAATTGTGTTTCTGAAAGAAATAAATATAATGTAGCTTGGCCTTTGTTGATTTTTACTTGCAGTAAGTGATAGGTTTCTAAAAATAATAACATTTGTCTTGAAAACCTTTTTTTTTTTTTTTACGGGAAACATTTGTAATGAAAATGTACACTTTTGGGAGAATGACCCATATGTATATATATATCTACTAAAAAACAACTTTTCAAAAGTAAAAAATAAGCCAAGCAAAAAAAAAAAAAGAAAAGAAAAGAAAAGAAAAAAGGTGAAAGTTGTGGCTAAAAAATAATGTGTGATATCAAATTTCAAAGCTTATATTGCGGTACTTATTTAACGTTTTTTGATAAAAATTTACCATATGTAAATCGAGTACCTAAGTATGCGTTGATAGAAAGCCTTTTCTCCTTTACGAAATACATCATAACGTGTTTCTGAAAATTAAATTTTTTTAAATTATGCATGATGGGCTTGGCGGCCATCTTTCCATATTTTACACAAATTTCTAAGCACACAAGTTCATTGTTAAGATTGGAAGTTCGAAATTGTTACTAAAGCAAACATTTTATTCTTTTAATTTATGGAAATGAGTGCCTAAGAATTTGTGTCTAAAAATAAAGCTGAAGTAACTTCAGGTTTCATCTTATGATTCTCTTTATTCGGAGGGGGGTTAATTAATTAGTTAAAGCAGTAAAAATCAATTTGTTTTCTCAAAATAAAATACTTTCTTAATTTATCTGTCTGTAGCGAAAACTATAAGTTCGAAATTCTTAATAATGCAAATATGTTACGAGCTTGAGTGCTTAGAAATTTGTGTAAAATATGGAAAGATGGCCGCCAAGCCCATCATGCATAATTTTAAAAAAATTAATTTTCAGAAACACGTTATGATGTATTTCGTAAAGGAGAAAAGGCTTTCTATCAACGCATACTTAGGTACTCGATTTACATATGGTAAATTTTTATCAAAAAACGTTAAATAAGTACCGAAATATAAGCTTGGAAATTTGATATCACACAATATTTTTTAGCCACAACTTTCACCTTTTTTCTTTTCTTTTCTTTTCTTTTTTTTTTTTTTTTTTTTTTTTTGCTTGGCTTATTTTTTACTTTTGAAAAGTTGTTTTTTTAGTAGATATCAGTTCTTTTTTTAAAAGAAATGATATATAACTGAAATAATTCTACTAGCTCAAATTAAAATTAGTCCTTGTATAGCCTTTATAAGCAGGGAGCAAACACAATATTATACATTTTGTTTACCTATCATTCATTTTTTATAGTGATTAATAATTTAAAAGTAAGGAAAGTCAATTTCTTCTTTTAAAGTATCAGTCTTTCTCAATTTATAGCTCCTTAAAATTTTCTACGAAAGATGAAAATTTAGTAAAAAACAGAGTCGAAATAAAATATATATTTACAGTTAGTCTGTCAGTTAATTGTTTTTCTAACTTTTTTTGCTGACGGTTTTGCAAAATAAATTTACCTTTACAAATACCTACGGTTAATCCGAGAATGAAAACCCGCAGGCATCTAAAGAATCGAACATCTGTAAATCTAGCAATTCTAGACATAATAAAGGAACATTTTTGATAAAAAAAAATCTAAAAATTTAAAGATATAAACTGTACATATAACTTCATCTTCATTTAGATCGTGTTATAGAGAAGAAAGAATAAATATGTAATTTTACTCAAGTCTGTTTATCCATACCTATTTGCATAAATGTGAGGATATTAATTTACTATAAAATTTCCCCTAAATTGATTATCTTTAATAGTCTATTATTAAAGCCGCATATATATTAGAATTAAATATTTTTCGGTTAAAAATTGCCTGAAATCTATAGTCTTATCGTTCGTTAAATTTGTTTTTTTTTTATGCCCAGACTCTTTTTCTGAACTCTGAAAAAAAGATCACAGACATATTGAAGCTATCCAAATTCTTATATCTTTCTATCGTATTTCCTTTTTTGAGGGGGGTGTGAGGAAGAGCCTTAAGAACTTCGTTTTGTTCTCAGAATTCTGAATTATTCATTCAAAAGATCTACCTACATAAGTCTTGTTGCAGAATTTTCATTAGTTAAGAGTTGCATCAAATTATACATCATGTGAATCTATTAAATTAATTTTGTGAAATACTAGATGGGAGCCATTGATATTTCCAGACCATTTGCCTACATTCTAAACTTGAGTCATTTACTACTATTCATTAATTTTCTATACGAATTAAAGAAGTCGTTGTTTCCATGCCAACTGTACCTTTCACTTTTGCTTGCTTGTTTGTTTGTTTGATTTATTGAACACATACATCATATCACATGCGGATCACGGCGGGATTCGAATCTGCTTCCACCTACGCTCTCAAGCGATTAGCGGCATTGTGTCTTATCCACTCAGCCACAGTGGGCCACTATTGCTTTCTCTAATGCCGAGATACTCAAATTTAACCAACTGCACTTAGAATCATGGTCATAACACAGAACATTTATATGTTAGAGCAGTGTTGCCAGTAGGCTACTTTTTTTAATTCAGATTTCTTGATTGCCAGCACTTATTATAAACGGTAAAATTCCCATTGTTTTCGCCTTAATTAATATGTCATTAAATAAGGCACATTTTACAATTTCAAAAAAGTGGTGCCAATGAAGTATCTGAGTTAAAAAAAGTAGCCCATCTGGCAACACTGTGTTAGAGTGGTGACATATGCACAAGTCGTGTACTCATATTCAATTTTTTGTCCAAAGTACGGTAACTCAGTTTTCAGTAATAGACGAGGGAGATTTCAATTAAACTAACCAGAAAAGTTAACAAACATTGGCTTCCTGATTTCATTTTATTCAAAATTGTTTTAACCAACCAAAGTTAATGTCCGGGATCCAGATAAATTTTTATCTGTTAGTAAGATTACATTGACCAATCAGTAGCCTTTATCCTTGCAGGCTTTTCGGTGTTTACTGCAAACATCAAAAAGTTCGGAAAAATGCAGACATCTGATTGATCAATCCCATCCCGCTAATAGCGAAATATCTATCTTGATCCCGGCCTATTCAACGCCCTTTAAATATTGGAGAAAGCCTTGACACGTGTCAGAAAAACGTCACACAAAGCAGGCAAAACAAAGAAGAAAAATCATTCATTGGCTCGTTCATATTCACGAGCCGATGAATGATTTTGTTTCTTTGCTTTGCCTGCTTTGTGTGATGTTTTCGTGACGCAAGTCAAGACTTTCTCAGATATTTAGGATGCTTCGGCGTATTTCACCACCATGAAGTTATGAAAAGAGAGGAACAGTCATGTCAATCTTCCCGTGTGAAAAACGAGTTATTTCCCTCTCTTCTGCCCTTTTCTCTCTTGATTTTGACCGATAGCAGCCCATTTAGCAGTCTCCAGTACAAGATGCCGCTATATACGGCGGACGCAGGAGGGAGGGTGTTAGCGCGACCAACGACATAATAGGCCAGTTCATGATGTTTAAAAGTCACACGCAGTTGGATCGAGGCTAACGAAAAAGACAGGCTACCGCGGTGGGTCCGATTCTTCTTTTTTTACAAACCGCTGGAGTCACGTGATGCTATTTTCACGCACCTTCTTTGGTGCATTGGAGCATCACGTGACACCAGCGGTCTGTAAAAAAAAAAGAAGAATCGGACCCACCGCGGTAGCCTGTCTTTTTCGTTAGTCTCAGAGTTGCATCATCTTTACACGATGATTAGTACAAAGCTGCGAGCCGATTTTTTTGTGTCCATTGCCGTGTACAGATAATCAACTCCGTGTGACGTTATGAACTGGCCTTATATGTTGTTGGCCACAGTTTAGGAACAGCTACAAATGACTTCATCTATATCTACTCCGAGGTAAACGAAAAAGACAGGCTACCGCGGTGCTACAGCGCCTAGAATATATAGTGTGGAAATCGGCTCTCCCAGTAATACTTTAAAAAGTGCTAATATATTGGATCTCTTAAATTTCAAATGATGCTGAAATCCAATGAGTCGATCACAGCGATATCTGCAGGATATTTCCTAAAACTTCATGACGATTTGGTAACAGCGTCTAGAATACCTAGTGTGGAAATATTTTATTAAACAACGCTAAAAATTTGTATCCCGTAAATGATCGACGATACTGCTGAAATTCCAAGTGTCGATCGCAGCGAAATCTGCGGATTTTCGTATTACATTGTATAGACTAGCAATATCTTTCAGTTATAGAAAATATCCTGCAGATGTCGCTGCGATTTGTATATTTCAGCAGCATCGTTTCACATTTAAGGATACAATATTTTACCACTTTTTTAAGTATTACGGGGATAGCCAATTTCCACACTATATATTCTAGGCGCTATAATTTGGTCTAGACGCTGTAGCGTTTTTTTTTTTTTTTTTACATTTTATTAACATACATCTGACCTGTGTGCTTGGCGTCAAGCCCGCTGTAATAATTCGATGTTTACTTTGAAAGTTTATCACAGATGTCGATGTCGCTGCGATCACCTCCCTGGATTTCAGCGTCAGTGCACATTTAAGGGATACAACTTTTTAGCGCTGCTTGGATAGCAAAATTCCACAGTATGTATTCTAGACGCTATAGCGGTGCATTACACGTGTCTCTTTCTTCTTTAAAAAATATCCTGCTGATGTCGCTTTAAATGACTCTTTGGAATTCAACATCGTTGTACATTTAAGGGATTCACTATTTCCGCGCTTTTTTAAGTATTGCTGGGATAGTCGATTTCTACAACATATAATCTAGGCCTATAACTGAGCTATAGTACAGCGCCTAGAAGATACAGTGTGGAAAACGGCTATTCCTATAATGCTAAAAACTTGTATCCCATAAATCTCCAACAATGCTCAGCGGCAATATGCTGATACGAGCGCCATCTCGTAACTCTTTTCAATAAAAACACTGAGTTTTCAAAAATTATAGAATGTTAAATATCGGAAACTATAAATATAAGATATTTTGGTCTGTTATAAGCTAATTTAGTTAAGGAATGACGTGAAATATGTTAAAGAGTCTCTTTTAGAATGACTATCGTTTTTAAATCACTACGATGGCGCTACTATCGACATCTTGTTATTCAGCATCGTTGTACATTTATGGGATTCAATTTTTTAGCACTATTTTGTAGCCGTTTTCCACACTGTATCTTCTAGGCGCTGTATATATAGTGTGGAAATTGGCTATCCCTGAAATACTTTAAAAAGTGCTAAAATATTGTATCCCTTAACTGTGCAATGATGCTGCTGAAATATACAGATCACAGCGACATCTGCAGGATATTTTCTCAAACTGCAAGATATTGCTAGTCTATACAATGTAATACTAAATCCCGCAGATGTCGCTGTGATCGATACTTGGGATTTTAGCTGTATCGTCGCACATTTAAGGGATACAAATTTTTAGCGTTGTTTGGATAGCATATTTCCACACAAGGTATTCTAGACGCTGTAGCCATACTTTCGGCAAAAACTTGAAATGAGCATGCTTCCTGTGCATATATCACCACTCTTATGTATGAAGGCTCTCTGTTATGGTGTTGATTCTGAGCGCTCTTTGTTAAATTTCTATATTTGTGTTTTAGAGAAAGGAATACAGAAAAGTACTGTTACTATGGAAACAACTTCTTCTTTAATATTGAAAGGTATAGCAAAGGAGTTCAGAATCAGTGCCTTAAATAGTTTCGAATATGTATTGTTGTTATGACAATTAATACCCTACCTGGATGTGGAAATGCAAAATTGTGTTCAACATAATGGAGAATATTCCATCTACATTTTGATCACGTGGTCAAGGTAAAAACTTCTATCGTAAAGAAGGGAAGTCTCCGTAGACGTGTAATGTAAATCCCCGCTAGCCAATGAAACGGTTCGTGAAGCAAAGTAGTATCTTCCCTTCTTATCAGATAGAAGTTCCTTGGATAAATTACCGGTATCACCTGACTTTTTCAGCCTCGAACCCATATTTGGAATATCCTCCATTGTGCGCAATCTAGATAGATTTTTGGCTGTCAGAGAAACGAGATTCATCAATCAGAAGCCTGCATTTTTGTGAACTTTTCGCTGTTTGCAGAAATGCAGGCTATTGATTGGCGATTCTCGTTTCGCTAACAGCGAAAAATCTATCTGAATCTTAGCCATAGTTATCTTCGATGAAATCAATGCAAAAGGATAATATAAAAGAAAAGTATAAGATTTCTAAAATGTTTTGGCGGGTTTATCGCTATTTGGCATAATTTGTAAACTTTAGAACTAATTAACAGTTTTTCGCTAATTATGTATAGAAAATTAATGTTTTTAAAGCTGAATTTTATAAAAGCACGTAGATTGAGTAAATATCTATCCAAAAATTCAATCCTTACTTTTTTCTGTCCATTATTTAAGTCTCTACCTCGATTTAAACATAAGTTGTGACGAAGAAAATAAATCTGTCATTTTCAGTATCTCGACGTTATTTTAAAAAAATCTATATCTCTGTTTATAATTAATTTATGAGGATGCATTTGATCTCAAATTGAAGATCTTCTTTATTAGGTCCTTCTAGTGTTGGTTTTATTTTACTGAGATGATTGCTTCTTTTGATATGGGAAATTTTACGCTGGCATATTTCGTTCATTTAACATGGAGAAGTTGTCATCAGTATAATAAGCAGTTACGGTGTCTTGCCTTATTCTTGGCGTTTGTTTGTTTGGCGGGATTAGCATTTTTTTTCAGCTTGGCTTGGCAGAACGACCGTCCTGCTTGATAAGGTGTCCGATCTAAAAGTATCCTAAAGTTATGACTTTTTATTACAGAACTACCCATTAGAATACAATAGACTGATCCTGTGCGGATTGGAAAACCCTCCAAGATTTTTTAGGACTCCACCATACTATCACAGAGATGTTACCGAGTCTTTGAATATGACATTTCCTGGAAGTTGGATCGGAAAATGGGGCCTAATTGCCTGGCCGCTAAGGTCTCTGGTTTTGACTTCATTATACTTTTTTGCTTGGGTATTCATTAAATCCGTTGTGTAAAAACAAAAACAAAAAAAAATTCTTTGCATGAGTTGATGACGTGTATCATTCAAAAAATTCGCCTAATAACTCCTGATATGTTACAAAACACTAGGAGAAGACTGGATTTCTGTTTAGACGGTTGTCATTCTGTAAAAGGAACACAGATTGAAATCTGTTGTTATTAAAACTTGGTCAGATGTTCTTTCTATTTAAATATATATATAATTCTAATGGGCAGTTCCCTAAAAAAAGCCATAATTTTTGGATAATTTTAGCCTGGGCACCCTGCATTTAAACAGCAAATTATTGTCTAAACATAAAGTAACAAGAAATAAACATGAAGTAAATTCCTTTGACCAAAAAAAAAAAAAAAAATAAATAACAATAAAAAAATCTTAGACTCCTGTAAGTTAAAGACTATAAAATAAAATAAAATTAATATTTTTCAAATATTATTAAGTACAAATTTAATCTTAATTTATTTAATCTTAATTGTATGTCCAAATATTATTTAAGAACTTTAATGTAAAACTTGACCTATGCAATTATATAATTGTCTGAGTGAAGCGAAGGCTAATACTCAGCGAAATATTACTGTCCGGACAAATTACAGCTACGATGGATATTAACGCCATGTCCTACTAAAAAAACAGTGGCACTCCGGGAGTGCCAATAGAAGTGAAAACTTCAACAATTACGTGTGTGTTTTTTTAATCGTCAGGAAATGTTTTATGCGTTGAATTGTGTAGCAGCACTAATGAAAGCATCTGGGGACACGGCAGTGCCCCTGCCAAGTCTTGAAAGCACAGCCGTAAGCATCTTTTTCTGGAAGCAACTCAGGGTACTTTTGACCCCCAATATCTTTGTGTTGGTGATTCCCAGAAACTTGAAACTTCGTAAATCTAAAGTAATGTGGAAATGGAACTAAATGCTGAAATTTCACGTTTCTATCTTTTTTATTTCAGAAGATATAAGAACTTAAACTTTCGCCTTTTCGACACTGATTCACCGATCATCAAAACTCAGAGGTACGTCCTGTATCCCTAGAATCTTGAAATTTGGTATGAAGGTAGTGTTTGGGATACAATGAAAAGCAAAATTTAAAAAAAACCGGAAAATTTGGATAAAAAGTCGAAAAATGAAAAAATCGAGAATTTGGCAGAGATGTGATATACGAACCAGGTTTGGCGCTATTTTTTAACGTCAATTTGGCGAAAGCCCGTTTTCCAATACCAGTTACAATATATATTTTTAAAATATTTTCTATTGTTTTAAAAAGTAAACAACAATAAATAAACGGTAATTTCATTAATAACTATAGAACAAAACAATTGTACAATTTAAAAAATAAAATAAAAGTAAATGAACAATTTATTAATAAATAAGCAACAGTAGCCGGGTTACCTTGTAAAATAAAGTAACGCCATTTTGCTGTCAATTAGGTACCCAAGTGCGTATCTGACATCTGTGTCCCGTATTTTATCTTCCGTAATCGAAATTCCCGCCAATACTGTTGGTCATTGACCAGACCATCAACACGATAAAATACAGCGTTATCGGTTTTTAGTTACAAGAAATAGGTAGGGCACGAATACGGTATAATTCATTTTAACTGACGAAAAACAAAATAATAATTTGTTTTAGCATTACGCCTGGAGAAAAAGGGAGTTTTAGCGGCACAGATGTCATATTCGCTTCATATTGGCGCGATTTTTTTCGGTTGCCAATTTGGCGAAAACATCAACAGCATAAACAACATAATCCGGGCTACCACATCAAGCAAAATAACGACACTTTGGCGCAAGTTAAGTACCCGTTGCCTATATGATATTGGCGGCAGAAAAAAATCGCGCCAATATGGGGCGAATATGACATCTGTTCCGTTTTAGCTTCCTTCTTCTTTTGTGGATTGAGCTGAAGAGGGAAAAGTTCCTGTCATTCACCGCTTGGCGCGCTAGTGTCTATGTGTCAAAATGCTAGCATGTCGGTTACGTTACAGTGTCTCGAAATCAGTGGTTTTTCCCCATCTCAAAAAAAGCTCAACGCGCCTAAAGAAGTTTTCACTTCAAAAAAAGCCTAATAAAAACCTTTCGTCAAGCATAACTCAAAAAATATTTGTCTGATTTCGTTTCTGATTGCACCAGAAGGTACCTACGAGGGCCACCTACTGAATGCACCTACTATGAAAAATAAGTTCCAAACCGTTTAAAAATTATATTAAAAAAACTGATAAAAAAGCACAATTTATCTGCATACGTCACAGAAATTTGGTGTGCGCCACTTTCACCGGTGGATGTTTTCGTAGACAGTTGGTTTGAACACATGGAGCAAATAATAAAAAAAAAAAAATACGCACGCAGTAATATTGAATAGATCAGTTTCAACCACGTGATCACAAACATTGCAACAACCCGTGGCAACCAGTTTTGGTGGGCAAACAAATAATAATACAGTACTCCGTACCACGGTGACCGTTTTTAGCCTGTTGTATAAAATCTGGCCTATTGTATGACATACAACAGGCTAAATCCGGCTAAAAGTTGTCAGTCAATCGACTGGAAACAGATAACACTGATAACAGATTTTTTTTAATACTCGTATAACGAAATTTAGAAACGATTGTGGATGATTAAAACAAAAGACATGAGTGTTTATCGCTCCGGGAGGTTATCTTTCTCTGGATGTCTGTCTGTCTATCATACAGCATGCAATTTTCTTCTAAAGGATGATATAATTATGCAGTAAAACCTCCATAACGGACACACCCGATTAGCGGATACCTCTATTTAGCGGACATTTTTTCGATTACCAACCCTTAAATAACTGTACATTTATTACTCTCAGTAGCGGACACCTCCAAATAGAGGACAAATTCTGCACTCCCGAAGTGTTCGCTATTCAGAGGTTTTACTGGTAAAACCTCCATAACGGACACACCCGATTAGCAGATACCTCTATTTAGTTGACATTTTTTCGATTACCAACATTTAAATAAACGTACATGTTTTACTCTCAGTAGCGGACACCTCCAAATAGAGGGCAAATTCTGCATTCTCGAGGTGTCCGCTATTCAGAGGTTTTACTGTATATATGATTGATAGTTATTTTACAGGGCCGCACAAAAGAATAAGAATATATGAAACGAATATAAACAAAATTCGGGATTGGTAGATCGCGTAATTTTAGGATGTTGTTATAGTCATCCGCAGCATGTTTTCAGAGTTTCGTTCATCAAACGAAACCCTACCTGTCTCACTCCTTTGTCTGTCTGGCTGTCTGTCCGTCTGTCACAGAGCCCGTTCTCAGAAACTATATATGTCGGAGACTTGAAAATTTGCATACATATAGCTGGACAACATACATCAAACGGCAAATAATAAAATTTTGAAAAAGTCTAATATTTAACCCTCTGGGCTCTAACTTGTGTATTTTAAGCAATTTTTCTAACTCAACGCCTAATTAATTTGGAGACATGAAATTTTGCATACTTATAACTGAACACCTCACATCAAACGACAAATAATACAATTTTGAAAAGGTCTAATATTTAAACCTCTAATATTTTGTCTCGCGCAATTTTTAAATTTAAACTGTTTTGCAATATATTTTTTGTTCATGTTGCATAATAAGTATAATATGACGTAATTTCTTCTATTTAAGACTTCTAACGCATGTTAATGAATTTATTTTACAATATCCTTTCTCTTTTAAAATTCACATGTAAATATAGTTTTTATGGCGTAATTTCCAATAAGTGCCTGCTTTTTATACCTAATTATTTAATTCTAATTTGAAGGTTTTTTTCTGTTTATAATAGTAACGTGTAAATATATATATTTTTTTTATTTGAAGCAAACATTATGGGTAGAGCTGTTTATACAGTTGGCAACAGTTTAAATTAATACCATTTTCTAAAATATGTAAAAAATATGTGTCGAAATGCTGAATATTTGAATTTAAAATAGAAATAAAACCTCAAAAATGAGTCAAATAATAAAAAAAAATAATGGAATCTGCACACCGGATCTTCTATTGAATAAAATGATATAAAAATGATTAAATTCCCATGTATAGTTTTTGCTCCTATAAAACTTTTTTAATGGAACGATTTTGTCCAACTTTAGCATTAAATATCTCTTAAAATAATTCTTCTATTTGAAAACTGTATGCATCAGCGTGTTGATCAATCATTTCTCTATAATACCACCGATTTTCATATTTTGTATGCAATAGTTTTTTTTAATATTAACGAAGAAAGACCTCCGGTCACAAAAAATTCAAAACCGGTGGCGGCGGTGACAGCGTTACTTACTTTTTTTTTTAGAATAGAGAGATATATAAAAATGAAAACTTGTCTATCTGTCTGTTTGTAATTTTATAAAAATCCTCAATGTGGAAGCCAAAATTGTGAAAAGATACGTACATGTGTACTAAAACATGGCCGAGGCAACTAAAGTAATCCGGAATCGAAACAATTTCTAGTTAATTTTTAATTAATAAAAAACCACCAATTTAACAGCAATTTCTTATCAAATTTAAACATTTTTCGTTATAGCAGTTGCCAACAATTAAAATATGCAATAAAATTATTACTAGAACAATTAATTTTCTACTGCAAGATTTCCACGTGAAAAATGAAATAAATAGTTTGCCTAATTAAAAAAAAGTGAATATTACATCATAACATTTCTATTGCAAGATATTCACGTGAAAAATGAAAAAGAAATAAATAGTTTGACGAATTTAAATGAAAGTGAATATAGCTTCATAACTTTTCTATTTCAAGGTTTCCACGTGAAAGAGGAAAATATTACGTCATATTGGAAATATAAAGGACGTGGTGGATACAGTATAACGTCATATGAGTGCGAAAAATGTATTGAAGCATGATAAAAACCCGATTAGGGTAATATTGGCGTATTTTAACATTATTGCTCCAATTATAAATTGAAATAAGTTCATTTATAGCTGTATATTTTTGCGTCTGTTATATACATTTATACATTTTTATATAGCGTTTTCATATGATTCATTCATACAACATTTCGACTGCTTTTTTTAATGTTTGTTTTGTGATGTATGTTAAATTTTTAAATTGATTTTTCAGAACAAACATCCTTCAAATTCTGGGCAACGCCGGGCACATTAGTTTGTAACAGATAAATGGCTTTTGTATCTGTACATCTAATGCTAATATTATAAAGCGTTATAATATTATAAAGTGCAATGCAAATCGCAAAGGTACAAGCATTAATATATTATTAATGCTTGTACGTTTGCGAGGTGTTATCTTTGAAACCACATAGCCAACTTAAAAAAATGTTGGTGGCCATCTCTGCTCCGAAAAAAGACTGTATTTTATGTCAGTGCAAGAACCTACATCGCTGCAGGAGCAAAAAAGTTCTAAAATTGCGATTTCTGCGATATTGATTGGGTTAGAAACTTTAAATTTGGTGTGGTTGTTACTTTTAAGATGTAAATACTCGTAATGAACGCTCTCTAAACGGTTCAATTTGACGGATAAATGTAAAAATTTCTAGAAAGATTCTAATCTATGATTTATTTGGAATACTGAAATTGTTGGGATACTGTTGGGGTTAGAAACTAGAACTTTGGCATGGTAGTAGTTTATAAAATGTAAATGTTCGTTGTAGAACGAATTCTAAAAAATAGAAAGACTATACAAAGCGGAAAAGATCTAAAGATGATCTAAGTAACGAAGTACATGAAATTGTTAGGAATATAAACATGAAAATTGACATGGCTGTATTTATCATGACGTAAATTCTCGCAATAGAACAATTTCTAAAAATGTCGCTATATAAAACAGTGCAGAAACAAAAAACTTTCGAAAATTTTCTTTTTCTCTGTTACTGCTGAGCCCAAAACCTTGAAATTTTGCTTCGGGTTAGTTTTAAAATATGCAATTGTCTCTATGAATGGTTTCTAAAAAATTTAAAATTTAAAAAGATGAAATTAACGGAAAGCGATCTCAATTACCATTAATTTGGAATTATTAGGTATGGCAACTTTAAATATTTCATAATGCTGCATTTCCTCCACAAAACATGCAATTTAAATGCAAGAAAACTGATAGATACCCACCTAGCATGAAATAAATTGTGTAAATATTGAATAAAGACCTGTATGAAACAGTGAGTAGGTTGCCCGAATGTACTTGATAAAGTGTTCCTTCTCTAGTCTTTTCTCTCTGTCGCCAAGGCCACTAACAGAGGGAACTGCCGTTTTTAATGTGATATGAATTTTTTATCTGGTTCATTTTTCTAGACATTTTATCATAAGGTCATATTCTCAGTTATCATTAGTAGATTTTTTATATATTAACTTATTCTGGTGAAATTTTATAATCGGGTTCATATTGTCGTATGTTAGCTTGCATGATTTGCTGAAGAAATATGTATGGATTTGTAAATTACTTCAAATGACACTTTGACAGCTCAAAAGTTATGCAGACTATATATTCACATCTTGTGTCATACTTTATGTCGCAATCATTGCCGATTTCTTTTATTTAATACATGCTAAATACAGCTCAACTTGTGCAGAATGTGTTTTAATAATACAATACAGCGTATGTAGTGGCCAGCATACACTCATCATTTAAATTCGATTGAGCATATCTAAAACACACACTAACGAAACATTCCATACCACTGTTGATGTATTCAGTACTTTGATACTATATCAGATTTTGAGGAGAGAATTCCTTAACTGTTATCGACAACCTCATTGCATCCGTGGAAAACAGATATTATACAATATTAACTATTCCGGGGGAGCACACACCCTATAAAGTATAGTCCATTCTTTTTAAACATCATATATTTGTCATTTAAAGTTACTCAAATTGGTGCGGAGCATCTGATTATGCTCTTGACATCATTTTATACAGTTAAAATTCCGATATAAGGTAATTTAGTGTTCCATTTTCTATTTTACTTTTAATATATTGCGTACTTTCAATTTTATATGCATGCATGGCTGTCTTGCATAGTTTGATTTCCCATTTTTTTAAACTGTGTATACGAATTTATATATAAGATTTTGTAATTCTACGATTCTTTTATTTTCATCATTTCAATTTATCGCAGTATATGGACAATTAAAGATAACATCTCCTTTTCTTTGCTTCCACATGTTATTATTAAATCTATGTTCTCAGCAGTATTGCTCAGACTAATCCCTCAGAGGGAAGTCCTAGTAACGATATTTATAAAACACGTCTACTTTTTTCAAAAAAATTGGGATAACATAGTCAATTTTTTTTTCATTTGAAATTTCAACAGCTTGTAAGGTGAAATTAACTAGAAACCATAATATAATTTACGTATTACACTAATTAAAAGGGCTAAATTTTTGAACGTTTATATTTTTTAATGCGCTGTTTTATTTATTTATTTTATCTTATTTTATGCTTTTTAGAAGCGTCTGAAAGGAATCTATACGATAAAGAATCATTCCATTCATTCCCAGCAAACACAGAGCTATCGGTAAGCAATCGGGCGACAGCCGCTTGCCACTACCGGCGGTATTGGTACGATACCGGTTGCCGCTACCGGTTCCGTATCTTTTTTGATACGCCGCGCGAATGCGGCCCGATTCATGAGGCACGCAGCCGGTCCGGTATCGGCAGAAAACTATGCCGACAGCACGTCGATAGCTATCCATATGAATGCCGGCCGCAGTCCGACACCAGCATAAATTGAAAAAAAATCTGTTTTGATGGCGCCATCTATGAGCCATCGCGGAATGTACATTTGGAAGGAACGTGTTTCAGCGTTGAGAGAGGCGGGGTTTGATCCATCGTACCCAGGGACAGGAAGTAGTCACCTTCACCACTCAGCCACTGAGACTTGATCAGGGGAGTATTATATGAGATCATAAGGGGAAGGCATATTGATAAGTATTGGTTGTCGTTGAAGGTAAGTGGTAGATGGAAAAATGTGAATTTTGAAGTGTTTTTATTTTATTTTTTATTTATTTATTTGTAATCGTCTTACGCGCGTGTATTTAAAAGTTAATTTAATATTTAAGTGAATGAAATAAATACTTTAGCGAATTCGTTAAAGCAAACGAATTTAAGAATAATTAAGATATAGATATAATTAAGAATAATTAAGAATATATACATATTTAAGAATAATTAACTATTAAAAAATTTTTTAGAGGTTTTGTTCAGTTAATCAAATTTCTTTTTTAGGATTTATAATATAATTACATGCGTTGCGTTAATTTACAAAATATATATTTTTAACATTGAAAAATTTATTTTAATAAATAAAAAGTTGTTAATTAATAACTTTTAATTAGAATAAGAATTCATTTTATGTCGTTTTGATGATTTAAAGTAGAACATATATTTAATGAGTATGTTGCAATATTAATTTGTTACTTATCAATAGTTTTAATTAAAAAATAAAATAAAAATATTAATTTATATATATTTTTTTCTTTTGGAAGACAATATTAAACGGGGGATATTTCTGAATGTTTCTTATAAATTTAAGAATGCTTATTAAATAAAATAAGTGAATTTCAGAGGTTTTTCTCTTAATATAATTTTCTCTTTAGGAATTATAATGTAATTAAATGTGTTAATTCAAGAAATATGTACTTGTAACATAGAAAAACTAATTTTAATAAAAAAAAATAAGTTGGTAATTAATTACTTTTAATTAGAATAAGAGTTCAGTTTTTGCAATTTGATAATTTAATGTAGAATATATTTTTAGTAATTTTGTAGCAATAATGATCAACATTTCTTAATCATCAAATAAAATAGAAATATTAATTTATCTTTTTTTTTTTTTTTTTTTTTATAGAAGTGTGAGATTTCTGAATCTTTCTTTTAAATTTTAATGCTAAAAAGTTATGTAGGTTTTTTAATATTTTTATAGCTTGTAAAATAATTTTAAACACTTTTTTAATAATTTGATTTTTAGATAAAATAAGAAACATGACACTTTTAAAATGAATATAATAGCTAGAAAATAAGTTCAATTAATTTATGAATATTTTTTTTTTCTACGATTAAGTTTATAATGAATAATAATTTTAATGAGCGGTTTAAAAAACTCTTTTGATGATTTAAATAATTGTAAGTCCTTTTTAAAATGAATTCAACAACATTTTTTAAATAAATAAATTTAGGCTATTTTTGACATTTATTTTGTTTATCACTGTTAGAATTTTATATGAAATACATGAAATATACATATCTTATTAAAACTCAAACTCAAACCAAACTAAGAAAAAGAAAAAAAAAAGAGTCGGCTAAAACTAAAAATTCCGAATTCGGACCGATCTTGGCAAATCTGATCGGGCCACTATCAGAAATCACATATCGGTCCTGCGTCCCTTGCCGGCGTAAGTCGCTTGCCGATATATAACCATAAGGGGACCGATTACGGTAACCGGCAGTCGAAAAAGCAGATTCTTATGTTTCAATTGTAGACATGCTGCCGACGTTTCACCGAAACTACTGTGCCTATGCCGACACTTAACCGACAGTGCCAGCTGCGGCCCGATCGTGTGCCGAACGGTATGTGTTTGCTGGGTTCAGTCAGGCGTTTCATCAATATAATTTGAGACAGAGAAAATTTTGATTTTGTATGAAAGATATTCATTACAGAATTCATGAAATGGTTTTTAATATTATATAGACGTATACAAAGAGCCGCCCCCGCCATTTTTTTTACAATATCACAAAATTTAAATTTAAAATTATTATCGGTATAAAAAGTACATTTTTATGTAATTTTTTTTTTTTTTTTTTTTTTTTTTTTTTTTTTTTTTTTTACAAGTTTTGTAAAAGATGTTTAAATATTTTTCATTATTTATAAAATATTGAAGAAAAAAATATAAATACATATAATGAAAAACATAGATCAAAAACTACATTTCTCTTTGTTAATATATAATGTACATTGTCAGCATTTACATTGCACACTTTTTACTGTTCTAATAAATTATCTGAATATAATAACTCTGTAAATCACTGAAACTCAATTTTGTTTTATACTCCATATGAAAGTTTTAATGTAACAGTAAAACAAAAAACCTACTCACTATGCAATTAAAATTCAAGAAATAAATCCTATACAAAAGAAACGCAAATATATGAAAAAACTTTCTTAATGAAGTCCCTTGGTGAATTATTGTTTTATGCATGTCTTGCGAGATCATCTTTAACATCTATAACCTAAAAAAAGTTAAGATTTGTTTCTAGATAAAACATTTTTGATACATCATTATGCTTTTAAAATTCGTTACAATATACTTTAATAAAATCTTACGAATATATATATATATTAATATTCTCATTTATTTCAGATTGAATGTATTATTCGTGTATTATATTTATAAAAAAATCAGCGTAAAATAGATCTAATTACGGAGATTTGAAATGAAATAAATCTTTTAAATTCTAAAATGTAATAAAGTACTGCAAATAAAGCTAACATTGCTCAAATGAAACCACCTTTGATTCTAAAAAATTACATCATTAAAATGAATTGTTTCGACGAATATGATGAAATTTGAAATTTATATAATTCAATAGAAATAAGAACTAGATATTACAGGTGCGGCAGGTATATGGAAACAAAATAACGCCTCCTTTCAAACTTCAATAGGCACTAATCACTAATCGCTAATCACCCACTCGTGGACAGCTAACCTTTCGGTATAGGAGCAGATTAGTCCACGAGGGGAAAACACATATCTACTACCCGGCGGAGACTCCAGTACTTGCGAACAAGCCCGGAAGCTCCAGCAGGCTGGAAGACCCTGCTTAATGAAAATTACATGATTATTACAGGTAATTCAGAATGGGTTGGACTATTGAGCAAACCCGAGAAATTTTACAGTTATAGTTGATGATGAATAGTTAAAATTATGTTATAAAATAAAGTTAATGTAGGTACTTAACTACATCTCATTATTTAGTAATTTAACATTTAAAAAGTGAGTATTTACACTTAAAATTTAAGATAGGAGAATTATGTAAAGTAAACAATAAATAGTAGGATAATATGACAGAGCTTGATTAAAATGACAAAACAATCAAAATGATTATTAAACAATATGACAAAATGTTATGAAATAAAGTAAAATATTTAAATTAAGTGACTTGAAGAAAAAAGTTCATTGTACAGATGAGCGTTAAAAATCTTTTTTTTATAAATGAAAAAAGTTTGTTTAAAATATTATAGTTGGCTCTTAACTTGGCATAATTTGTTGGATCAAATAGGGTCCTTTTAAGGTTGAAACGTACAGTTTTGTTTCTTTTAAAGTCAAAGGTATGTGTCATTAATGAACATTTTGAGAAAAGGTAATGGATCGGGTCTTCTATCCCCTTGCCACATGGGCAGGATGGAGATTCTCGTTTCCCTATTTTATTAATAAAGGCGGGAAAACTGCCGTGTCCACTAACATAATATGGAATAATATGACTTTTGCAGATAAAATCAGAATCCACTTTATTCAAGATTTTATAAGTAAATCGGCCTTTTTCAGATGAAGTCCAATAATGTTGTCAGTCTGACAACATTTTATCCTTGAGTGCTTTTTTGATCACAGAGACTGGAAAAACTAAACGGATGATTGGTGACGTGGTGGATGTTGCTGTTGATTTTGCTAAGGTGTCGACTCTTTCATTACCTCTGGTTCCGGCGTGTGCTTTGATCCATTTGATGTAGATTGTTTTATGTGGATAATCTAGTACTTTAGCATATATCTGATGAATAAGTTGATTACGGGGGAAGGCTAGATTAAGGGCATCTTTTGCTGAGTGGCTGTCCGTTAATAGAAGTAGTGAAGAGTAAGAAGATGTTAAAAACCAGTCTATTGCTTGGCATATAGCGTATAGTTCTGCTTGGTAGATCGAGTTTAAATTATGTAGTCGAAAAGAGTTTTCAAAGATAAAAGAGCTGTCTTTTTCAACCGTGAAGGCAGCAGCAGTGCCTGAGTCTGCGACGGAGCCGTCTGTGTAAATTGTTAAATCTTGATTTAGTTGGTTATTGTCCGAAAAGGTATCTTCTAAAATTTGCAAGTTGTTTAATTTGTAATATTCTGGGAAACTGTAGGAAGGAAGCTTGGTCATTAAATTATCTATGGTTAATGAGGTATCTTGGATGATGTAATTTCTGCGTCCTTTTAAAGTATTGTAGTAAGAGAGTTCTTTTGCCAAAATTATTTGGTAAGCAACCCGTTAGGACACACAAAGCGTCAGTTGAGATACTGCGATAGACTTTGATAATGCCGAGCAGTGCCATTCTTTGTATCGATTTTACCTTCCGGATACCATGGCAGTTTAGACGAGGAAACCAAATTACTGCTGCATATAGAAGTTGACGAAGGGTAACCGTATTATACCAAGTTTTCAAGATGGAGGGGTTTATTCCCTTATTTAAAAAATGCAATTTGCCGAAACCAGTTCAAAATTGTTGTATTTTATTATTGGATAATATGATCTTTAAAATTGAGCTTTGAGTCTAATACAAGGCCTAAATAAGTTAGATTCTTTTTTATTGATATGGTTTGCCCCCGCAGTTTGAAAATTGGGTGGCGTTTTTCTAGTACACTGTAAAAAAAAAATGGTAACTTTCCATGTAAAATCCAGGAACGTTTCGCCTTTTCTCAGGTTTTCAGAATAATTTAGCTCTTTCCTGTGAAATTCTGGTTTTCTTATCTGAAACGTTCCTGAACAAAAGTTGGAAACAGAAAAACGCTGCGGCCGCCATTTATTATTTTTTTGCTATAATCCGTTGCTCGCGCGCGAGTGTCGAAAAAGAATTCCTTAAATGAATGTAAAAAAAATCAATATGGAATGCAAATAAATCAATAGACGACATAATCCTTTACGTCTCTATTGTCAAGACAATTCAGATGAAAATAAAATACCTCCGTGACATCGCTAAGAGATTATCTCTCGTACTTGTCTGTGAAATGTTTAAGGAGCAGACCGTGTAAGAAAAAATACACCTATTATTTGGATCTCCATTAACCAGGGGACCATCAAACATGATTCTCACCGATTTTGATTAATTTAAAGTATGTTTTAGAGTTCTTATCTCTAATTATTCTTGTGAAAGGATTTCTTCAAATGGGACTTAGATTTTCAGAAATTAGATGCCGAGGTTTAGCATACGTTTCAAATACCCATTAGTTTGCAGCTCTCAACGTGTCTTTCGTGGTGTGGACGCAGAAAGCTCGCACGCCACCCGTACGGCCCGAGTTCGATGCTACCTCTTGACTTTTTTTTTCTTTTTTAATTAATTTTATATTTTAACACTTTATTACAATTTGATTTAAATTTGATATATATTTGACACTTTGAATTGCTGCAAATTTGAATTTTTTTTTCGGAAAAAATATACAATTACGTTTAGGTTTTTTTTTTTTTTTTTTTTCATGAAAATTTATATGTATTTTATCTAACTTGTAAACTAACATAATTACTAACGAAAATCCAAAATATTTTATGTCTAGATTTTTTTTCTAATTATTATTTACATTTATATATTTTTATATTTTAAGCAAAGTTCAGAAACAATATATCATATATATATTTACTTTATTGAATTTTAACTGAAAATTTATTTTTTCGTGTAAATTTTAAATAATAATTTTGATGTCAATTTCAAAATATTTTTTCATTCTAACAAATAATGATAATAAAGCGAAAATTGTCAACTGGAAATGTAAAAATCGTCTGCGGATCCCGCATGCTGTGAAATGTCAGTAATGTTTTGCTGTCAACAGAAATATTCCAATATTAATACATGGAAATTATAATATATAGTAGTGCAAATTATACATGGAAATTATAATAAATAAATATTACATCTTGTGCTGCGTTTGTAGCCTTGCCAACATACAATAGTGAGAAATTTTCCGAGCTGTGTATCGTTTCAAGTGGTTTAGTCGGTAGAACGTCAGTGCGCTATACTGATGGCCCGGGTTCGAGTCCCGGCTTGGAATCTTTTTCACTATGTTGGCCTTTGCGCCTTTTAAGCAATTACTTCGAAATTTGATTTTCATTTGAAAAGAAATATTCCTGGTATTTCGCAGGAAACTTACTGGCATTTCTGTAGAAAGTTTTTAACATATACAGTAAAGTTCCAGTCATTTTCAAGAAATGTTTCTTGGAAATAATGGACAACTCAGCTGCCCATTTTTTCCCAGGAACGTTGCGGAATTTTTTTTACAGTGTAAAAAGCGGCCAAACATTATTGCTGTGGTCTTCGCTTGGGAGATTTTTAGGCCAGGTTGTTCACAAATATCTGAAAATTGTTTAATTTTGTTGTTGGCATCTGCTTCAAGTTGTGTCCTGGTGTCAACATATGCAAGAACTGCAAAGTCATCTGCATAAACCGTAAAGTCGTCAGCCAGCAACTGGAGAAGTTTTATTAAGAAATCAGCAATCAAAAGCCACAGCAGGGGTCCGAGACATGACTCCTGTGGACAACCTCTGTAAGTTCGAAACCGCGTTAAGATTGTTCCGTGGAGTAGGCTTATGAATCTTTGAGAGATATAATTTTTTAGCAAGTTTTTAAGATATAGAGGAAGTGGTGAGTTATCTATGATTTGTGATATAGTAAACCAGTTGATGGTATTGAAGGCTGATTCGATATCAAAATATATCAAAGAACAATATTTTTTACGTTGTAATAATTCGTCAACTTTTTTAATAATGTTGTCTAGTGCATCTGTTGTGCTACTCGTTTCGCGAAAACCGAATTGGGCTGGATGGAAAAAAATTCGCGATTCCAAATAAGTCATTGTTCTCAACTTTACGAGTCTCTCCAGAACTTTCCCCAACATTGGCAGTAAAGTGATGGAGCGATAGGCTTTCAGTTGTTGAGGATCCTTGTTCTTTTTTCTAAAGAAAATTACTAGGCCTTTTTTCCATGGAGTCGGAATATGTTGTAATTCGAAACATTTATTGTATAGATCAATAATTAAGGATGGGAATGTCTTGCGTAGATTTTTGATCAGGCGAGCATCAATATTATCGTATCCGGGGCTTTGCCGTTGTTTTATTGATGGATACAGAATTTTAATTCTCTAAATGAAATTCTATCTTCTGCTGAAAAATTATTGGTTGGAGATTGCTCGTTAATAAATTCGTGGATATTATCTTGTTGAATAGGTCGATTCAGTTAAAAATGGTGAGATATTAATTGTTCTTCAATATTGTGAAATGTGTCTGTAGTATTTGAGGTTTCTAGGATTGTTGAGATGAAATCTGTATTTTTAAGATATTTTGTTTTATCAGTTTAAAAAAGATAGATTCTTTTCTCGTTGCATCTGACTATAAAATTTCTCTCTGTCAGATTTTTTAATTCGGTGCTTTGCAATGAGATAGTCAAAACTTTGGTTAAACCAGCGGTTATATAATAATATCTAGATGTACTTTTTAACGTATGTCACCTTTCATTTTACCGCACACATTCCAATACTATTGGCAGCCTTCGAATTCTTTCTTACTTTCTCACGTTCTAACGCTTGGCTAATTATCGCCTCTTAGGCTTTTCATCTAAATTTAAACTGCCTCATGTATTCCAACGTAACGGTTATTCCTTGGCAAGATCTGTGTCTTTCCCAATATCTATCTCTTGCCAAAACTTTAATCTTTTTTATACAACATGTGTATATATTTGCCTGAATATGAATAAGATAGTATAGTGATTTTACATGAATGCACAGCTTTACCATGTTGTAACTTGATTTGCTTTGACTAATTAGTTTCTTGAATGTTTATTATTTCTCTTCGAAAAAAAAAAGAAATGGAAAACAAAAAATAATGCATTTGAAACTATTTCTTTAAATCCAATTTACAACTGTGGTACAGTATCGACGATACATTTTGTGCATTCATTTCTACATAACACAAACTTTTGCAATGAATAGATTTTTTTTAGTTCAGAAAGTTATTGAAGTTTATGTATTTGTATGTTTATCTTTTTATTTTACTTTTTAATGTGGTTCACAACCTTATTTTTTGGTATTTATTTATTTTACTGATGAGGAGTATTACTGTATTTTAGTAATTTGTTTCTTTTTTACACTATGTTAGTATCTCATGTCAGAAAGTTGTTAACATTAGTTACTCTGTTTATTTTTTTTACATACATTTTGTTTCCTACATGGATGTAACTTGTTTAATATTATGCTAATAGTATTATCAGTATAGTTAATCAATTTTCGATGACAATTAAGTTTTAATTACAAGGGTTATGTTTTTATCTATGCAGGGTTACTTTTATAAAAAAAATAAAAAATGGAAATTTATGTTTAAATTTTATTATTGTGTTTTTATTCTTATGCCTTCGATTATTTGGTTCTTTTGTAGAATATTTTAACTTTATAAATTGATGACTGGCATGATTTTTATTAAATGTCTTTAACATTTTGCTTCAAATGTTAGTCTTTTTAAATATATACACATATTCGTTTCCAATTGCATAAAAAAAACGCTTAATAATTAAAGCAATCTAGATATATTTTATGCTTGACTACTGAATAATGTTGAAGTTTTTTGAAAATGCGATAGGCTTAAAAGTTGTGCATTTTAAGTTTATTTAATTTCAAATGTTGAGTTATTTAATATTTCGGCAATTTCATGTTACCCATATTTTTTTCTTCCAGAAAATTCAGCTTTATTTTTCTTTCATTTCTTATATTTAAATTTTACGAATGGATTGGGTAAAAGAAAAAGAAATGTGTGACAAATGATTTGGTAAATTTTGTGATTTTTTTTTTTTTTTTTTTTTTGGCAGTGAGAATTAATTTTTGGAAAGTGTTCTGAATTGTTCTAGAACCATAATTGATAGCAGTAGTCGCCCATGCATGCCCATTTAAAAAGAATACACTGGAATTCAAAAAAATATTTACTTCTACGAATTACTTCATTTTTGTTGAACAAAAAAAAAATAAAGAAAGAGGTTTGGAATTTTTATAAAAAAACCAATCTTGTTTTAAATTTTTTCTTCTCTGGATATACACATGATTGTGAAGGATTATCGGTTCACTTTGTTATACACTTAGGTACATCTTATTACTTCGCCATATGGCATTGGTGATAATTTAATTCACATTTAACACTTAACTTTAAAGTTAAATGTTTGTATTTTTTTAGAAATTAGGTGTGTACTGTTTGGTATATTTTTCTCATCCGATTATTTACTGCAGGAATAGTCGGATGATTAAAACATAGTATTGTAGAGTGAAAATACACTGATGCGGGTCGTCAGATTTTTTTCACATGTAAAAGAATTTTTAATCGGAAGGGTACACAGCAACACTATACCCTTTTTGCACCAGTTACATTTTTACATATTTTTAGATATTCGGAAGAAAAGCTTAGACACTTATTTATATAGTTTAGTTCAAAGTTTACAAAAGTTTACGAAAGTTTACATTTTTATCACAATGTAGCATTCCCTGGTTACATTTTATTTAGCTTTTCTTTACTTAAAAACACACTTTTGTTTAATATTAAGTTAGACACATTTTTGTACTTGTGATACAATGTTGTTGGTTCCATGTGTACATGAAGAATTTGTTCATAGAATGCACATTTAGTTCATAGTTTATTTTGTTCATAGAAAACCCTACACTAGTTCATTGTGTTGTTAATTCTTTGTGTGCCCATTAGGGACTATTAGCACTATCATTTTGCTCTTTTGTAACAATCCTTAGTCCATAGCATTTTTTTTGTTTTCTTACACACATTAGTTCATAATTTTTTTTCGTTTGGTTTTACATATTGGTTCATTGTAGTTTTTTTAGAAACATTAGTTCATAGCAACTTTTCTCTTTTATTTTACTCCTTAGTTCATCGAAACGCTAATACATTTTAGTGCATTGAAATACTTTTGCATTGCTTTGGTTCATTGAAATGCACATATACTTATTCGGTTTACTGTGATGCTATTACAATTTTGTTATGGATGTTTGTTTTGGGTTTGTTTAAAAAACAATCGCACTCTGAGTTGAAGATGTCATTTTTTTTCAAGTTTTGAATTTTTTTCACATTACGGTTATTATTTTTTTTTTGTTGTTGCTATTTTCTGTGTCTCATTATACCAGGACTACTTTTAACTTTACATGACACTTGCTACCTAAACATTTATCAAACTTTATATTTTAATATACTCTTATTTTTTGGATTTATTTTCTTTTCATATACTTTATATTATGACATTCTCATGTCACCACCACTTTGTTCAACAAGAAAGATTTCTCAGTCTATATGAAGCTGCCTCTTCACATGTTATATATATATATATATATATATTTCAGTTTTATGATGTTTTTTTCTTCTTTTAGTTATTTTTTCACCAGGTTTTCAACCTGAAACTTTCTCACATTTTAAAATTTAACAGTTATTAGATTATCGTTTAATTTCGTGGTTCTAAATCTATCTATACTCCTATTATAAAGAGGAAAAAATTGTTTATTTGTCGGAGATAAGCTCTGGAACTACCGAACCGATTCCAAAAGTAATGGTATCAAAATGATGGTGTTAGTCCAGCTAAGAACATAGGCTATATCTTATGTCGGTGCCACTACCCCAAAGGGGGTGTAGGAGCAAAAAACGTTCTAAAAATGCGATTTTAGCGTTACTGAAGGGCTTAGAAACATGAAATTTGGAATGGTAGTTACGTATAAGATATAAATGATGTCTAAGAATAGTTCTTAAACAATTCGAAATTTAAAAGGGTTGAAAATGCACAAAAAGTGTTCTAAAAAACGTTCTAAATGGTAGTTTCTACACAATCTCAGGAAATACCAAACCGATTTAAAAGGTATTGGTGTCAGAATGACGGTGACAACCCTTGCTCCAACATAGGCTATGTTTTATGTCGGTGTCACTACCCCAAAGGGGGTGCAGGAGCAAAAAACGTTCTAAAAATGCGATTTATGTGTTACTGAAGGGCCTAGAAATATGAAATTTGAAATATTAGCTACTTATTAGATATAAAGGATTTCTAAGAACAGTTCTTAAACAATTCGAAATTTAAAAGGAGTGAAAATGCGCGAAAATCGTTCTAAAAAACGTTCTAATGGTGGTTTCTACACAATCTCAGGAAATATTAAACCGATCTAAAAAATAATGGCGTCAAAATAATGGTGAAAACCCTTGCTCCAACATAGGCGATGTTTTATGTCGGTGCCACTACCCCAAAGGGAGTGCAGGAGCAAAAAACGTTCTAAATTGCGGCCTTTGCATTACGGAAGGGCCTAGAATCGTGAAATTTGGAATTGTAGTTAGTTATAAGATATCAATGACCTCTAAGGACATTTCCTAAAAAAATCGAAATTTAAAAGGGGGTCAAAATGCGCAAAAAGCGCTATAAAAAACTTTCTAAATTGCGATTTCTATGCAATCTCAGGAAGTACTGAACCGATTTCAAATATAATGGTGTAAAAAATGATGGTGACAGATCTTGCTCCAAGATAGGCTATATTTCATATCTGGTTCCACTACCCCAGAGGAGATGCAGGAGCAAAATGCGCGAAAAGCGTTCTAAAAACGTTCTAGATTCCGATTTGTCGGCAATATCTCAGAAAGAATGAATCTGATTTCAAACATAATGGTAGGAAATTGATGCTGACAGCGTCTGCTAGACGCTATTTTATGTCGGTCTCACTATCACCAAGACGTTGCAGGAGCAAAAAAGCGTTCTAAATTTCGATTTTTGTGATCGGTAGGGGCTAGCAACTTAAAATTAGGCAAGGTACATATTTATTAGCTATAAATGATCTTTAAGAACCGTTTCGAAAAAAATAGAAATTTAAAAAGCGGTGAAAATGCGCGAAAAGCGTCCTAAAAACGTTCTAAATTGCTGTTTCTACTCAATCTAAGGAAATACCAAAGCTATTTCAAAAGTAATGGTTGCAAATCAATGGTGACAGTCCCTGCTATAACATAGGTTATATTTTATGTTGCTGTCATTATCATCTGAGGGTTGCAAAAGCAAAACATTTTCTAATTTGCATTTTTTGCACAACTGAGGGGTCTAACACTTTGAAGTATGGCATGGTATTTACTTACAAGATGCAACTGCTTTCTAAGAACAGTCGAAAGAAAATTCCAAATTTTAAAAAAATGAAGTGAGTGAAAAGCGTTATAAATTACAATTTTTAAGCAAACTTATAAATTACCAAACCGATTAAAAAAATAATGATGACAAATTTTGGTGATAGAATCTGCTCAAACATAAGCTATATTTTATGTCTGTTCCACTACCACCAGAGGGTTGCAGGAGCTAAAAACTTTCTAAATTGCGATTTCTGTGATACTGAAAAGGCTAGAAACTTTAAATATGACATGGTAGTTACTTATAAAATATAAATGCCCTCGAAAGAACGTCGAAAATAAATTCGAATTAAAAAGGGGTGAAGCGAAGGGGAGGGGCAAAAAGCATTCTAAAAAAGTTCTAAATTACGATTCTATGCAATTTCAGGGAATATAAACCGATTATAAAAGTATTTGTTGCGAATCAGTGGTAACAGTCTCTGATCCTACACAGGCTATATTTTATGCCGGTGATTCTACCACTTGGGGTTCAGAGGAACAACAAACGTTCTAAAAAAGGGCTCTAAAAGCTTTTTAAATTACGTTTCTGTGGAATATTAGGAAATAACAAACCGATTTCAAAATTAATGTTGGCAAATTAATGGTAACAGTTCCTGTTTCAACATAGCCCTTTATGTTGAGAGAGGTGGTAGGACATGGAATTCGACATGATGGTTAATTTTAAGATGTAAGAAGATGGTTTCTAAAAGATTCAAAACTTCAAATTAATACTGAAATGAGCGTATTAATTGAGCATAAAAGTTTCAAAATATTTTCTAAATTATCATTTATTTAGTTTTATTTCATTTTATTAATTTAAGTCTCATTTCTGCCTAATACAGTGTAATAATGATGTTTAGTCAAACTGTGTTTTAAATAGTAATTTTTGTATTATTCCTAAAAGTAATAAGTACCTTTTAATAAAATAAAATATTACCTTTTAATAAAATAAAAATTTAGTTAGTACCTTTTGATAAAAATTAGACATATAAATATCACTTGGCATATTTCAAATATTACGCGAGCAAAGCCGCGGGGTTTGCTAGTACAATGATAAAGTAATGTCATCACTACTTTGCTTAAGTGGAAATATTTTTTTGGCAGTTACATACTTTTAATCCTTCACGTGATATTTAAGACAATACTATACTGTTGTAACAGTTGCAGTTCACTTTTATCACAGGCTTCTCTACAATCACATAATACATTTCCTTTTTCTCAAATGATACTTATAAAGTAATATTTCGATGCACACCACTTTTACATTATACAAGACAGACGATGCGTTAAAAAAAACAGTTACTTTCAAATCACAAATGCTGTTTGCATGCAGTATTAGCAATTTAGCAATTTTTAGCAATTTCCTTATCTTTATCCATCATAGATATCCTCACTAACACAATGTCATTTTGACATATTAATAATTTGATACTTTAATAAATAAGCGGGCACACTGCATGACATATTTGTAGCTGCTATTACTATATAACGACTTTTAATTACTAAAAAAATAAGAATAACAAAAAAAAAAGTTTGAATGTTCATTATATTTTGATACAGCAACCATTTTTTTTTTTTTTGTTTTCTAATCAAATCTGCTCTTTTGCTTTTCTAATCCCTCCCTTAGAAACTGTATTCAATTCAAAATTATGGTCTTATGATCACACACTTCATTTGTGCTGAGAGACACTCCTAACAGGTTTAATTTTCTGTGACACATAGTTTATATTGCTTATTCATATTTTTATAAATGCTGTTTAGCTGTTTTTCATAGTGTATGTTCATTAGTTATATGTTGTGTGTATATATATATATATATATATCTTTTGCCCTCACTTCTATAATCCTATCTGGATCAAAATTTTGAAAAGAATTATATAACTTCATTTAAAGCTTGTGAATACTGGTCATGGCAAACAATTTCTAACAAATATTTGCAAATTTATTGATATTGGAACCTTACTTTTAATGTAAAGTCACAAAATATTTTTCAAGTTTAAAAAATTCCTGTTGTTGAATAAATATGTGCACAAGTACAGTACAGAATACTGTATATGAAAAAAAAATCTATAAGACTAGTTCACGTGAGCATTTATAAACTTCTACTGAACCTTTACAAAAAAGGATATTATGAAGATTATTTAAGTCATGACATATTTACTCGCATATATATTTTTATTCAAATTTCAAAATATTGTTTTGTATTGTTTCATGTAAATTTTTTTTTCTTTGGAGAAGACACAGATTTTTTTCCCTTCCCCATCTCTGGGCATTGAAAGCTCGTCGGTTTTTTGGGGGAAATATGTGATATGGTTTGATATCACATACATTATTCTTTATAGGTATTTCATATGATTCCTATAGAGTTAAAATTTAATATTAACTATCAATATAAATATGCGTCGTTCTATTTCTTTTTTATATCTAAGTTTTAAATTAATCTAAATCCTTTTTTACATATTACTTTAACGTTCCCAGAAAAATCTCTCTGTTCTTTTAACTAAGAAAATAAAATTTAAAAAAAAAAAAGAATATTCTTCACGGCCATGTCATTTCGAAAGATCTTTGTCTTTTCGCGTTGCATCTGCCTGTAAAATTTCTCTCTCCCAGATATTTTAATTTGATGCTTTGCTATGAGATAGTCAAAACTTTGGTTAAACCAGCTGTTATATAATAATATCCAGATGTACTTTTAAACATATGTCGCCTTTCATTTTACCGAACTCATTCCAACGCTATTGGAAGCCTTCGAATTCTTTCTTACTTTCTCACGTTCTAACGCTTGGCTAATTATCGCCTATTAGGCTTTTCATCTAAATTTAAACTGCCCCATGTATTTCAATGTAGCGGTTATCCCTTGTCAAGATCTGTGTCTTTCCCAATATCTATATCTCGCCATAACATTACGAATGAAAAATGTGAACTCTATAACACTTTGCCTGCAATTGATGATGTAAAGATCAAGATTTGATTTTTGTGTGTCAGCGGGGTCACTCCTAAGACACCTATGTGTCTTTTCGATTCTTCATTAAAGTTCTGTTTACGCTACAAGTAGAGTTCCAAATACCAGCTACTAGGTGTTCTTAGAAGTGAGCGCAACGCAGCCTAGCGGCGATAGGTAGAGTTTGTAACTTTAATTGAGAGAAGAAAGTTACGAAACATACGTCGTTGAAGTCTGTCTCATTTACAAACAGTAAAAGTAAAAGTGTCGAAACGACGTAATCTGGTACATCAAAAGTTTTTCAGATATGTGTTACTCATTTTTTAATAATATACTGATCATATATTGGCTTGAATTGATGATTAGGTTATTTTCTAGACATATATAGCTCTCAATTGCCACGCGCACATTATTGGTATTTTATTATATGAATAAGTAATACCTGTTTTAACTTAAACATAACACTGGTCTTAATACCGGCTACCGGCTACCGACTAGCCGGTATTTAGACCTCTCTCGGTTGCTCTGCTTGAAGGACAGGAAAAAAATTAATTTAGATAGTTCCATAATTAATAAATTAATTTAAATGGTTCAGAAATAGTTCCAGTCTCATTTTTCAATATGTAAAATAGCAACTGCGGCCGTGATTCTTCAGGAGCGACACTGGTTACAGGACTACGTCCCAAAAAAGTGCTGAAAGACACTCCAAAATTGTCTTCAATAAATGTGAAGTGAAAGAAAAAATAATTACGTAGGAAAACAGGAGAAAAGGGCAGAAATTGGATTTGAACCCGGCACCGGTATATGCTAAATATCACTTAATTTTAATTCCCAAATGCCACATTCACACCAGAATTTAGGAACTAAATATCGTTTCATATAATGTACGCGAGAAAAGCTTTTACTTAGTTTCATATAAAGTTGTTCATATTTACCGGTGTATATCCAATATGTTAACATTTTATCAAACGAAGTGCTTTGCCGCCGAAAGGGTTAAAAAAGTCATAAATGAAGCTATCCAATGGAGGAAGATATGGCTCAGTGTTAAGAATGCGATATGTGGACCTAGAGCGACCGCACAGATGCAGAGAGTGATATTGTTTGTGATTTTTTCAGATAAAATAATTCCCATTTCAAACAGCATGCTTTATTTTGTTTTACACGTTAAAAAACAAAACTAGAAACATAATGGAAAGAACAGTGTGAGAGATAGTCCTTAAGAATTTTATAAATTTTAAAAAAATGCTTCTTTACTAAAACTTACGTATTTTTTCTGTGTATAAGAAATATTATTAATCAATAAAATTTATTAAAATAATATTCTTATTGCTTAATAATTGTCATTAGTTCTATTTGTATGATCTTTTGGAAAAAAAAAAAAAAAAAAAAAAAAAAAAAAAAAAAAAAAAAAACTTAGGTAGCCGGTATTTAGATCCTATTTTCAAGACTCAAAATTTGAAGACTTTCGGAATTTTACTTTTTATAAACAGAAAACGATTTTTAATCTGATTTTGTTTTCTCTATATAGTTGTAAAACATGTCAAGGTACCCTGCTGTCACTTTTCCTTTTAATAATTTTGAAAATTGTAACATCTAGATTGAAAACAAAAGTGGTAGTTGGTATCTGGACCTTTTCCTCTATTATTTTTAATCTTCTGGACATGTGTCATTATTTGCTACGCGCAGTATTTTATTTAAATAATTCAAAAGACATTTCCATCTACTTATCAATATCCGAAGTTTTTATGAAAGAAAAACAACCCACAACAAAACCATTCATTAGTACAAACTTGGTAGTAATTCGCCTCTAATGTGTGCTCTCAAACACCTTCCCAAATTGTACATAATTTTATAAGAATTTGCGAACACCTTTGCGTAACAATCAACAGGAAATGTCTAAAAAAGGAATTTGACATAATCTTTTAATGCATTATATGTTATTATAACCCATAAAAAATACTATTCTAAAGATTTTAAGAAATTGGTTTATAAAACGACTTTATAAAACAAATTTTTGAAATGTTTGTGAAGCACTTAAAGCCAAGGGTTTAATAATTCTGACGGTAATATAATTTTTATATGTTATTAAATTTAGTAATAGCATCGCTTTTCTTCAATATGTGGGTTTACATCAATCGCAGTTATTGTATAATTATACGAATTGGGTTGCACTGACATCTAAGGGCATAATTATCTTATTATGTCATATTACTGCATTATCTGAAATTCTTCGAAATTTCGATGTTACTAATTATGCGATATGTTATTGCAATGTTACTGTGCTTATTACAGCATTTTCTTCATGAAAAGTATGTGGTGTAATATTTATGCTTCGTTCACAGGGCAACAAGAACTAATTAAGAAGCACTACACATTTTCTATAATTTTAAGCTATGACAACTCAATTTAAGTTCAAATTAAAATATAATATATTCAAATAGTATTTTTACGCTTACGACGTTCTCTAGCAATAAATGGATTAACCAAATTCAGATTAAACAGATTTTTTTCACACTACGACAACATATAAATCATATGAAATGTCAAATATAGAGTCAGATATGGGTATACTGGAATATATTATCGTGACAATGAGAGACTGTCCTTTCCCTTATACCTTCATACCAGATATTTCAACATAGATTAATTTTAACACAGATATTCTAATTGGTAATGATTTCAACATATCTTACATTTTGCACTCATAGGGTTTTTCATTCAAATTTCATTATATTTTCATTAGTGTAAATGTTTTAAAATATGTATTTGCTTTATAATTTGAAATATACAATTTAAAAATTCTTATTTTATATTACATGGTATGATGTTTCATCCTACAAAAGTACAAGTTGTGGAAACATGTCATCGTTTACAATTGTCATTCTGCAATTACGAATCATTCGCATGATGTAAGTTATTTTAATTATATTCTATTAATTGTTAATGAATTATTTTTTCCTAGAAAATTTCGTTTTTATTCAATATCAGGCAATATCTTTTGAGTATTAAAGAATCCATAATTTGTGGAAGGTGTTAACTTTGGTCAAATATATTTTTAAATCATATAAGTAGATACAGAAAATCTTTGTAAATAAAAGTTTCTCTTGATTATTTAATAAATCTCTCTATTCTAAAAAAAAGTAACTACCGCTGTCACCGCCGCCGCCGCCGCCGCCGGTTTTGATTTTTTTGTGACCGGAGGCCTTTCTTCGTTAATATTAACAAAAATAATGCATACAAAAATATGAAAATCGGTAGTTTTATACAGAAATGTTTGATAAACACGCTGATGCAGACAGTTTTTAAATCGAAGAATTATTTTAAGAGTTATTTAATGCTAAAGTTGGACAAAATCGTTCCACTAAAAAAGTTTTATAGCAGCAAAAACTATACATGGCAGTGTAATCATTTTTAGATCATTTTATGCATTAGAATTTGCCGGAGTGCAGATTGCATTAATTTTTTTATTTTGACTCATTTTTTCAGGTTTTATTCCTATTTTAAGTTCAAATTTTCAGCATTTCTAGAGATATTTTTTACAGATTTCAGAAAATTGTACTAATTTAAACTGTTGCCAACTGTATAAAAAGCGCAAGCAATAATGTTTGCTTCAAATTAAAAATTTATTTACACGTGACTATTATAAACAGGAAAAAAACTTTCAAATTAGAATTAAATAATTACGTATAAAAAGCAGGAACTTATTAAAAATTACGTCATAAAAAGTATACACGTGAACTTTAAAAGAGAAAGGATATTGTAAAATAATAAATTCATTAACAAGCGTTAGAAGTCTTGGGAGAAATTACGTTATATTTACGTCACATTATAGTTATTACATAAAATGAACACAAAATAATATTGCAAAAAAAGTTTAAATTTAGAAATTGCGCTAGACATTTATTTGATATTTTGAGAATTAATATAAAATGTCTCATTTAAAAGAACTTTCTTTTCGCTTTGTTAAAAAATACCAGGAGACAAAGACTCTCTTTACTTAATTCCTTTTATATTAGCTTATTTTGAAATGTTGTTACACGTGTCTACGTCATCAAGTTATTTTTATTTCGACGTTTTATTTGTGTTTTTATTAATGTTGTACGAATTTATTTGTTCTTTCGTTATTTAAAATAAAAAATTATATCAATTTGTATAATTTGGCGAGTGGTTTGGCGATTTATATAATTTGGCGAAATTGGTCGACAGGATAATCAAGTAGTACCGCAGCGGATTTGGCGTTAAAATTCCCCAATCAAAGAGAAATGAATAGAAATTCGTTTATAGGGAGATCGCCACTGTTTTTAAAATTATAATTCAATCTTTCGAAATCTTTTTAAAGCCGATCAAATTAGCGTGCATTTAGAGTCTGCGTTGTCTGGACGGGGGTTGGCGAGCGTAGCTCGTAGGGGGCCGAGCCCCCTAGTTATTTTAAAAGATTCTTATACCTTCTTGAATATTTTAAGAAAATGTAGGCAGATTTTAGCTTTTAGAGATAAGAAAAATGCTTTATAATACAATTTTTAAATATTAAAATTTCGAGCCGAATATTACTAAATATTCAAATTGCGTTTAAATTCATAAAATATATCTATCCTATATATTATAAAATATACTACTATATACTATATAAAATCTTAATGAAAAGAATTTATGAAACGCATATATGAAACGACTGAAAAGTAACGAATTTATGAAACTACTGATTAAACAACTGATTACGTTTCGCGGCGATTTCTCCTAAAATATGGAATACTTTGCGATGAAATTAACACCAAAAATCCGTATTAATCCGCAGATCTCAAAACTTGTAATACAATTTTAAAATTCGAATTAGTTTTCGAAATATTAATTTTTTTCTAATTTTATATACTTTTTTCTGATGATGGCAACTCAAGTTTTAATCATAACAGATATTGTTTTTCATATTTTAGAAAAGATTAATATTTTAAACTAATTTTGCGACCAGTTTGGCCTCCCTTAAATGTATGCTAAGAACAATACTTTTTTTTTTTTTTTTGCATTTCATAATCATTTTATTTAATACAAAACTTTCATTTGAAACTGAAAAATTTTAAATCACTGGCTTTCACGTCTGTCATTTTTTAAACGAAACGAAAAGAGAAATATTAATTGCAGATATCATATACCCACCGGGGTACCTAAATAGCGATAAAAGGGCGTTACTTGGCCTGACATGGAAAACCGGCTATTGTTGCTTATTTATTAATAATTGTTTATTTATCTTTATTTTCTTTTTATTTAAAGAAAAATGTTATAAATTGTTTTGTTCTATAGTTATTATTTATTTTTGTTTTATTTATTGTTATTTCATTTTAAAAATAATAGAAAATAATTTAAAAATACATATGTAACTGGTATTCGAAAACGAGGTTTTCGCTAAATTGTCGTAAAAAAGTCACGCTAAACCCGATTAATTATTGCAACAAATCCTAACATTTAATTTCAAATTCAAAGCAATGTTTCAATGGTACTAATTACTTATCCCGTCGACCAATTTCACCAAATTATATAAATCGCCAACGCACTCACCAAATTCTACTAATTGGCGTAATTTTTATTTTAAATAACGAAAGACCAAATAAAGGAACAGATATCATATACACCCCATATTTGCGCGATTTTTTTTTCTGACGCGAATGTCGTATACGCAACGGGTACTTAACTGGCGCCAAAGTATCGTTATTTTACTAGATTAATTTTCACACAATTATTCTAATTGGTAAACAAATCATATTAGATGTAAATTTCCAACTGGGCGAAAAATGTCCGGACCAGGATTCGAACCCGGGACCTCCTGGCTGAAGCCGCCAGTGCTCTGCCATCTGAGCTATCCCGGACGATTCTGGTCGAACTTTTTCCCCCAGCTAACCTTGAAGATTACAGCATCTGGTCTGAAACCTGGTTCATCTCAACAGAATAAATCTCAGGTAATGGAACTCCAGAAATCGCTGGATACGAAATTACACTAGATTAATTTTCACACAATTATTCTAATTGGTAAACAAATCATATTAGATGTAAATTTCCAACTGGGCGAAAAAAAGCCAGGAGGTCCCGGGTTCGAATCCTGGTCCGGACATTTTTCGCCCAGTTGGAAATTTACATCTAATATCGTTATTTTGCTTGATATGGTAATCCGGATGTTGTTGTTTATGCTGTTCATTTTTTCGCCAAAATGGCGTCGGAAAAATATCGCGCTAGTATATCACATCTGTGCCCAAATAAATCAGTATAGCATTAATAAAAATAAAAATAAAAAGTCGAAATAAAAATCCCTTGATGGCGTAAACACGTGTAACTTCCGTCCAGTCAAGTGAATACGACATTTACGATCAATCCTTATTTTCATTTAATGTTATAGTCTGCGATAGATTTTTGGTCGATGGGATAACCTAGTAGTACCGTTTTAATTTACCACTCTAAAAATAAAAAAATGCTAACTGGCGAGATAAATTGGCGAGATTTGCACCCTGCTAAGATAAAAGTACCAAGAATTATTTGCGATTATGGCATCTTTTACGTAGTTTAATCTAAAAAATAACTTTGATCCTTTAATCAAAATGGAAAACTTTCTTATGAAAAGCGAAGAGTAGTAATTGTTTATGGCAGTTACATGACTTGGACTATTATAATATAAATGAAATGATGGCGGTAGAATAATATTTGGCGACTTATCGCCTGTGGCTGACTAACATTAAAGTACCAAAATGGCCGCCTGGAATATAAAAAGCGAAGTGATCCTCCCGGAACTGTCGATAATACTGACATGAGTAAGGCTATTAATCTAGAGATTGTTTTCAATTCTAAAAACAGCTCAAAGAATAATATTTCCTAACGATTAAAAATTTATTTACTCGTAACTACTAAAAACAGAAAAAAAAAACACTTTAAAATTACTATTAAATGAGTAAGTGTTAAATGCAGGAAAGTGTTAAAAATCATGTCTTGAAAATTGTATTTACACGTGAATATTAAAAAAGAAACGAAACTTTAAAATAATAAATACATTAACATGCGTTTAACCCTTTCAGGGGCAAGGTACTTCTATTCGTAAAATGTTGAAATCAGTGAATGGTACCAGAATTTACAATCAAATTTCGAAATACGAAAATGCTTTTGTTCACTTACTTAATAAAAGGAAAATTTTCATTCCAATATTCCGATGTCAATGTGGCATTTAAGTATTAAAATTAAGCGGTCCAAAAGTGAACCACCGCACTTGAAGGGGTTAAATCGTTAAACTGTAGTAATTGTAGTAAATTGTATTAAGTCAATCGTTTTATAACGCTGATAAAAATACTGGGAGGCAAATACTCTGTTTACTTAATCCATTTTATTTTAGCATCCTTTCAAATGTTTAACTAGTCTAATCAAACACGAAAACAACCATTGGATGTGTTAACAGCAACTGATTCGGCCTTAAATTTTCTCAATCAAAGGGAATTGAATGAAAACTCGTTTATAGGGCGATACGCTATAGCTTTTTTAAGTATAATTCAATCTTCTCTAATATTTTAAAAACCTATCAAATTAGCGTGCTTTTAGATTCTACGGTGTCTGAACGGGATTTGGCGAGCGTAGCTTGCACGAAGCAGAGACCCCTAGTATATATATAACATTCAATTATAAAAAGAATGGATATACACACAGGATACATTCGCTAAGTAAAGTGTCAAAAGTCAAGAAATTTAAAAGAAGTTTTTATGCAGTAATAATTACTAAACCATATAAAACAAATCAATAGTTTGGTTGAGATGAAAATAACCAGTAAAACTGTAAGAGCTGTCTTGGTAAACGCAATACGCGACAGTACAATTTATTAGAAATCAGTTTTATTGGAATGTAATAATACTACACCTGCTTATCCAGCGTAAATTTTTAATTGAATAATTAAAACTGTAATAATTTAAATATCTGGCATTTCTCTAGTGCTTTTCAATGTAAAATTGAAAAATTCTATTTCGATAAGTAATATAATTTGAAGATGGATAAAACAATATTTTCTTTCTTCATTTTTTGAAATTGACTAATTTCAAATAATCAAAGTTTAATAATTTTTAATCATGTAATTCTTAATTTCAAATAACGTTTTATTAAAAACGTCATTTTTCCCATTGGCCGTAATGTAACGTAAAACATTAGAGCCCCTTTAATTAAAGTATACGTCCGATTTTCATAAAATTTGAAATGACTCGAGATAATTTTGCAACAATTATATATTTAAAATTTCAGACTATTCGGTTGGGTAGTTTTTGCTCTGTTATATGCGACGTTATATGGACGGACAGGCAGACGGACTGAACGGCGACTATATGTGCTACTTATTTATATAATTACAACCACACCTAAAAATGAGATATTATTTGTTTTGTAACGAGAGACAGGCTGTTTTTCATTTTTTTCATAAGAAAAGAATAGATTTCTCTAGGTATAGGTAACATTTGTAAGCTTATTAGAACAAACAAATGAACCAATGCACATCAAATCACATTTTCGAAGTAATTATTAAAAGTAAATACTGTAGAATAATTATCGAATTTTTCTCTACATTATTATAAGTCCTTTAAGTATTTGATAAATTAAAAATATATATATTGTTACTTTAAGAGACTAAACAGATTATTCACAAAGAAAATATATAAAATATGAAATATCTTTAACTCTTTGCAAAACCTTTAAAATTTTTGTACTTCATAAAAAAAAAAAAAAAAAAAAAAAAAAAAAAAGGCGTTGCTAAAGCTAAAATTAATCGTCTTTAAAAGCTAAAAATTTCCACAGCCGTTGTTAAAAGGCACTTCAATGTTAAAAGCAGTTTAATGACCACATGCTGGAAATTCTAAATACTTGAGATATTTTATTTCTAAAACAGAGATAATGAGAAAATTCTATTAAGAAGAGACGGATAAAAAGAAAGATTAAGTTAAACTACACCTCATTTCCACCGCTTAAAAACTATATAAAACTGCTCTAGAAAAATTCGTTATTGTGATTTAAAGTGGAAACTTTATTTTTCATGCTAAACTCTTCTCTGTAATTTATGCAATATGAGTTTAACATTTAAGGTTATAAGTAAAATAACCATTGTTTCATGATGTAATGAAAACTCAACAAATTTAATAAAGGATGTTATTACTTTAGAAGCACTACTTCCTTTTCGGCATTTGATGTTTGATACTTAGGAAAACTGTCAAAGATTGTGGAACACATTTAATGAAATCTGTGAAAAAAAGGCAAAATACTTTGCACACGAGACTTATTTTTATTATTTTTGACTTTATAAATGAAGGATCATTTAAGAAATCAGTTAATGTTAGAAACCATAATTATTTCACACAAGAATACCACAATTATGCAAACTATAAATAATTTCTCACGAAGCTGTAAATTTTGAAAATGTATAGATTAAACGCATTATAATCTTAATGAAATAGACATGTTTAAAAATATGAAGAAAAAAATAATCCCCGATTCATTCAGAGCTCAAGAAATTAAATTGTAGAGTCGTGGGAAAAAAAAGTAAACACCCCTTACTAACTCTGCAAAACATTATCGTTGAAGAAAGTTACTGGTACCGAACGATTGGAAATAAAGTCTACTTCTAAATGGTGTACATAAAATTTGCTTAGAGGGTTATCTACATATTAAAACGAACCCAAACTTTGTTTTTTTTCAATGGCAGTACACAATTCTGACAGCATAAATGAACTCTACCCCCTTCAATTAGCCTAAAAACCAATTTTTATGTAATTCGTACCATAAATTTCCGAGAAATTAATTATTTTAAAACGAGCGTATTTTAAGGGCTGTATCCAAATTGAAGTTCCGTACTCGATTGTTAACCGAGAGAGCCCGTTTCTTGATCAAGGCAACTTAAGGGGTCAAACAAGCCTTTTAGATTTCAGTACAGTAGAATAAATTTCCAAATGTCTACTCACTTCCAACATAGACGGCCCCTTAAACCATCATTTTGCCGTTTTTTAAGCATGAAAACTACTTGGAAGAAAAATGTGAAATTTTGGTTTTCCATAAAGCAGGACTTAATACATCTAAATACATCAAAAAAATTGTAGGCAATTCATATTTCTTTCGAATATTAATTTCATAATTCATAATTCACATCATAATATTATAAAAATTGCAAATTCAGAATATTTATGCTTGGGTATATTAGTATTATTGCTACAAAAAAGTAGCACATTAGGAGCATAATTTCAGGAGATATAAATAAGAATATGACAATGTAATTTAACTTTAGAAGCACTAAATTGAATGATTATAATTCAAAAACTTGTCATTCAAATGATTGGAAATTTGGTGCCTAGGCATAGTTTGAACCGAAGATTTCAAATATCTTGTTAAAATTGGGTATTGAAATTTTAAAAAATGAAGTTTGGATTCGTTTTAATATGTAGATGGCCCTCTAAGAAAATTTTATAGCATCATTTAAAAGTAGACTTTATTTCCAATCATCCGGTACCAGTAACTTTTGTCTACGATGATTTGTTTAGGAGTTAGTAGGGGGTGTTTACTTTTTTCTACCACGACTGTACATTCTGAATTGATTATTTGAAAATATTATTTGTCTCTAATGTTCATAGCAGGTATTTTAAAGATTTAAATTAAGGAAAAATACATAAATGGAAATTTCCGTTAACTTATGAAAAACAATAAAATTTCTATAAAAATTTTCTTTATATATATATATATATATATATATATATATATAATAAAAATATAAATAAATAAATAAATAAAAATAATCCCTCTAAAAGAAGAAAGTTAAATTGTTTTTGATAATTTTAACTAATTAGTTAATGTATTTCTAATAAGACTTCGTTTCGAAATGTATGCTCTTATTATAGAAAATACCTAAATGAAAAGTTAGGTTTGCTCCCATTTGTTCATATCAATACCAATAAAAGTCATAATATTTGTTACTAAATATCCCTTATTGAATAATAATATTAGAAAAAAACATTTACTTTTCCAAAATTAATTTTAAAAGAAACTGCTGAAAAAATGTAATTAACTAATTCAACTTTATCAAGAAAGCAATTTTTTTCTAAAGCCAGTTATTAAAAAGGTAAAGGGTGATTCAGTTATTTCAGGATAAATCCTTATCTGGCTATTATTTACTATTTCTCCATTCCACAGTGTACAAAACATTATACGATTTACAGTGTACGGTATTTAAATTTGTGTTGCAGTGTAGTGTAGAAATCTACACAACAAGGCTTGTTATTAATTTAACTAATTAAATAATTTTCGCACAATCCAATAACATTTAAAAATAATTGAATTCCCGGAAAATAATTCTTTAGTAATTAATTAATACAATAAATTAAAATAACATAAAAATACTCCAAAATTAAAGTATATTAAAATCAATAATTATATAATGCGTAAGAAAAATAAAAATATATATGTTGTTTGGTATTGGTATGTTTAGAAAAAATAAGGAATATGAATTGTGAATTTATTTTGTATTAATATTGAAAATTAAAAATTTCGAACTGTAAATATTTATATGTGCAAAAACAGTGTAATAAAATAAAACTCCCCAAATAAGACCAGATAGAAAATAGGAAATTACAGATAAAGCGAACAGTACTGACGCCAGACTTGGACAGAAAATGTATAGCGAAAGAATAGAAAATTTACGATGTTGAAACCATAAATTTTCTATCACTTAACCCTCTGTCTACCAGAAGGGTCCAATGGACCCGACATGTATATTCAAAATATCTATTCAAACCAGAAAATTTCTTCAAAACAAACTAAATGTATAAATCAGACAATAATAAGTTAAATAAACAAATTAAATAGTTTTAAGTAAAAATTCTGGTGTAGAATGTTTTTATAAAACTTGAGTAAAATTTCCGGTAGTTCTAGGGTTAAGATGGTTTTACAACACTCGATGTGGGTGGTGATTTCCATGAGAAACCTGATGCAATGGGCAAAAAATTAAGTTAATGCTATGCAGTGAAAAATAAATTGGCACGCCCATAGCTGGGGATGTTTAGAGTACCAAAAAAGGACCAGGAGTAGCCTCCAATCAGAATGACAGCTCTGGGTTAATTTAGCCCTCCCAAAAAAAAATAATTGGATCTTGGAAGATGGAATGAAAGAAGATTATTAAGTCTTGTGTCTCATCCTCAAGAGATTCTATAATTTTTTAAGATGTGACTTCCTCTAAGACGATCCAGATACTTCAAAATTTTACATCAAGTTCCTTCGCAGCAAATTTTAAGGACAATACAAAAATTAGCGATTGAAATGAATGCTGAAAGCTGACAAGTCTTGGTCACAAAAAAATGATTGATGCAGAAAAAAAGGAAATGATGATGGAAATTAATGCTGAGAGTAGACCTATCCTTGTCAAGATCTATTGACGAAGATCGCTGAGAGCAGACAAGTCTTTGAAAATGAATTGATGCAAAAATTTTACAGAAGATTTCACCTGATTTGGAGGAGTTCAGTGGATAGTAGAGAGATGTATGAAGTGTCTGCAGATTTTGCCAATGAAAGCGTACATTGTGAAGTTGGAGCTCGAATAATTTTCATGCGTCATAGAGTGCCTAAAGAAAGTGAATTTGATTGGTGAAAGACCCCCAGGAACTCTACATATACCAAAAAAAAAAAACTCAATTCATTAAATTAACAAGAAACTCCATCCTGGGTATATAATGCAGACCGCACTGAAAACGCGAGTGAGAAGCATTGAGCACGAGCGTCTCAAAAGAGAGAAAGATGCAGGAATATGGATATAGCTAGCTAGGAGAAAAGATGCGTGGGATAAAAAAACCACTTTTTCCACACATGTGATCAAAAGGCAGCGGATTTAACCCTACCCCCGTTTTTTTCTCTCTTCTAGCTGCCTGAGAGAATGCGCCCGAAGTGAACGCGTTTCTATAGCAACGGAAGAACTGGCAGGGGAAAAATGAAATCGAAACAACTGCTTTACTCAAAACTTGTTTTGGGCAAGAGACGAACTTTAAACTATATCAGCGGATGCTCAAAAACGGAGCGAAGTTGTTTAGGAGAATTTGAGTAACACGTATCTTGCAGATCAAAGAAGTGAGAAAATGCAGCTCATATTCTATCGACAACCACTCACTATTTTCGGAGAACCGGTTAGGGTCAAAACGGGATATGCAATGGAACAGATCGCTAGGGAAAAAATAAATAAAAAGATAAATAAAAGTTTTTCTCACCGAGCCGGTATTGAAGAGGAATTGAAGACTACGACTTTCGCCAGTTAAAGAGGACATAATCTGGGCTTCTTAGTAAAGAGTGGTGTTTTGAGCTGGCTGCGGGCTTAAATTGAGTCGGGCAACCGTGTTGTTTCACATGGGCGGTTCTGGCGGAAAGCGAATCCTTCTTGTTCCCTTTTAGATAATATTCATAATTTATGGCATCTAAAGAACTAATATTTTGAAATTATTAGAATTGGACGTTTCTTTATGCAACCTACAAGTTCGATATTTCCATTTCAACGTTAAATAAGGCGTCCTTGAGTTATTGTCAAAATTAATTTTATTCCAAAATTTTTTTCTCTCCTAATTTATTAATTAACATTATCCCATTTGATCTTTTCAGAACGCAGATCGGGATAACTGTTTCTATTGTACTAACCATTTTACTGTCTCGTGACCCTGTGTGTTATGACGTCCAAATCGTCACAACATGCAGTAAATTCTGCACCATATTATAATCTCGACTATACTGGACAATAACAAATGGAAAATTGCAAATAACACCCCAGTGGTTAGCTGAAAACAATCGCCATCATACAATTTCACACAATATGACCCATAATTATACATTGATGGCGTTCTAGAGGGAAAGTTCTAACAACTTCCCATAACAGCAAAGATTCTTTAAAAGCTAACGATATTCAAAGAAATACTTATTATAAACAAAATAACACCCCAATGGTTTCTGAAAAAATTCCTTTTCTAATAACTCCTCACAGTGGGTTCCATAACTTTTCATTGGTCACGACACTACATTTGGTTGTGATATGTATTATTATTTAAATGGCAAAAACGAACGAATAATAAATTTTTGCTTAACTAGGATAATTATTTATGTACACTATTGTACAGATAGATCTGGTTCGATTTTAATTACTTAATCTTCTGCAAAATATGAAAACTATTAATAAATCTTTTCTTCTTTCAGTTTTTGTTATAGAAAAATAAAATTAATAGTGACTATTAGCAATTTTTTATTGGAAGAAGAAGCTAGTAAAAACGATGGAAGGGGAATAAAATATTATACTTAGTGCAAGAAATACATTTCATAGAATAATTCTATATAATATGATACTTAATACATGATTCGTGAGCTAGGAATTTAAACTATACAAAAACTTTGCATTAAAATGACAGAATATTAACTTAAATTATTATAAGTAAATTATAGAATGTATTATAAGTTGTTGATTATTTTATACATAATTTAATGTAAATGAAATTTTGAAATGTGATTTAAACTTTAAACATATTAACTCATCTATTTCCAAAATAGTTTTTTTAAAGTTGAAAATTTTTATTTCATTTTCTTTCCCTTTTTCTATCCCTAGTGAAATACGATTGATTTTACTTTTACAAACATTAATTAAAATGTGCCCTTTTTAAATTGCTTCAGTTTCTATAATTCAATTAAAAGTTTTCGATTTATGTGCAAATGTAAATGGCATTAGTTCCCCACTCAACACTTCTTCCAATAAATTATGCTACCCATTTTTTTTTCTTTTTTTTTTTTTTTACTAATGAAGTTTTTGCTCGTTAGCTAATCACAGTCATATCAGATTACCTATAGATCCCTTTCTTTACATCCTGGATTGGTTATTCTTTAAGTATTACGTATAGATTTAAGAATTGTTTTTTTTTAGTGTAATTTTATTATTGAATTTTCCTGATTTCTTACACTGTATCCGTAATCTAATTAAACATCTGGTATTAACGAAACGAAAACATGTTGTTTAATCAGCAGCATAATCTTCTTTATGTTTAAAAAAAAACTGGAATTAAATGGAACATTCATGCATTTTATATTAGGGTGAAGCGATTTTTTTTTTTTGTTTTTTAATGTAACCTTAAAGTTTAGTGTTAAATGTAACCTTTATATAAGTACATCAACTTTGTGCAATTTTATCGCTGAAAACAAATTACTTAGGTCTACAATTCTGGTCTAAAAGTAGAAAATGTGGGTAAAATTGACAATTTTTCAAAAAAGATTAATAATTTCAATAGAACTGTTTACGATTTAAAAATGTTATTTGAACCTTTATTATTAAACATTTAAAATATTGAAACGATATCTTTATTCTGTGTACGTGCAGCAAAATTTACAATTTTCGGTAAAAAAGAGTCGTTGCAACTGGTCGCATAAATAACACATAGTTACTTTTAATAGATTTGTTATTTTTAAAAAGTGAACCATTGAAAAAAGGTATCTGATAGTTGAAAAAAAAATCTTTCTAAAATTCAATGGTATTTTTTTTTTAAATGATGATATAAAAAATCAAGCTTAACCGCTTTTCTGGAAATCGTGAACTTACGAATTTAGAAAGTATAAAAAAACAGACATAAATTATGTTTACAACGACAAGACAGAATAAACCAATTATCAGTTGTTAAAACATATTTTTCAAAGTATTAAAAATGATCGTTTGGTACCTGCTAAATATATGCTTCAATAATTGTATGCAATCTTATAAAATTTTAGCATTTGTATTTAAAATACTGATAATAAGAGAAAAATGAGTCCATTTAACTGCATTTGATACAAAGCATATCGAATTTATTATTTTCTAAAGTAAAATATGGAAAACTGAATAACAGTCGGAGACATTCGTTACAAAAACAAATAATGTGCCTTTTTAAAAAAAATGTGGAACACAATGTTAATCACCGGTGAACAATAGATATAAAGAGTAATAAAGATAAATTATGGTATTTTTCGGAAAAATAATTTTTTGTGAAAAAGTTTTATTACTTCATCTTATTACCTTGTTATGTTGTCACAAGAAAGTTTGTCGTTGTTGCAAATTATTTACAAAACGTCAATAATTACTTAGACTACATCGCATAGTTTAGAAAATGACAAAATATTAAAATTAATGAGCATATTTCGATACTATTTGAGTAGTCTGCAAATAGAGTTTGTGTGAAATAATTTTTCTTATTAAGAACTCATTAAAGAATTTGATGAATCTATCTATATTATAAAGGACAAACATATATGTGTGTAACGCAAACGTCATTTTGCGAATGGTAACACTTTGAAATTTGAAATAAAATTTTGGTTTTGCAATTTCCTCTACTGCAAATTTTTAAACTTCTAAACATCACACATTTTAAATTTTTACACCGTCGTAAAAGAAAAATGCTTTTTAAAATGCAATTTGTTTGAAAGCTGTTTCTGAATATATTTTTGAGATGTTAATTTTTTTGTAGTTTTTAATACCATTTTTTTAATTTTTTTCTCATTATTATTTTTTCCTAACAACTTCTTAGGTTCTCCAGCTACTACATGAACAACAAAAAAAAATTTCAGACTTCAGCTACCACCAATTTTGAATATTAATCTTCGTCATAGGGCCTTTGTTGCAGCTTCTTTAAAAACTACCCTATTCTATTGCAATTTTCTTTAACATAGTTTTAGCGTCTTCCAGCTACTTTAAAACCGCTAAAATATTTTCTTATACCCAACTATATTCCAGTTAAGACCCTGTCCCCCAGGGGCCGGTCTTTCTTTATCCCTCAGCTACCACCTTTTTCGAACATTAATCTCCATTTTCAGCATTAACTTACGTCTACTCACTACAGCCGTAAATTAAAAATCGCGTTACTTTAAAGGTTACTTTAGAGAAGGGATTTCATCCGTTTAATAAATATTGTGCTAATGCTAACAGTGATTCATGAAATTTACAAGGAGAGGAAGCTTCTTCCACCGCTCGGTGGCACGTTATTTCCTCGGGTTTAAGGGCCCATTTTCAACGGGATTTGCTTCCTTCAACTTAGATTCAGCTACTTTCTGTATTATGAAATTTTATCTTAGACTTTAGTTACCAACATTTTCTAACATTAATGGCGCATTCTTTTTTTTTCTTTTTTTGGTTTCTGTGAGCTTGATTCCTACGAGGTTTGGCTCACTCAACTTGGTTTTCGATTGCTCCGGCACGTGTGGGCACCTCCGGTAAATGCTGCCATATGTAGTGGGGATCTAGATTACAGGTTCGTTCGGAAAGAAGTTTGATGGGAACACATTTGACGCCGCGGAAGGCAATAGAGCCTCCGAAAATAGGTTCATTTAAAAGAATTTCCAAAGATATAAAATCATAGAAACTTAAGTTTTGTTTAAGGTTATTATTTACAAACGCCGGGCGGGTCTGCTAGTACTTAATAGAGTAGTATTTAAAACAAACACAATCTGTATTCTGTTCACATAAAATTAATGCTCTATCTGGTTCTCATAAAATATTTAAGTAAGATAAATCTCCATTTTAACCATCATTTTATTTAAAAAAAAAAAGAACTATTTTTTTACGTAAATATATCCTTCAGTAAAGTTATCAACTGCATTTTTAGTGAAAAAATAGCGAAGAAAGGTGCTAGATAAATTTCAAATTTAATTAATCATTTGAAAGAACTTTAATATTCTATTATTGTTAATGGAATTACAAAAGATACATCGTACCTTATTTTTTTTTTCTTTTTAGACCTTTATCCGGAAAGTCAATTCTGTGGATGAAATGTTCAAAGATTCACTGCCACCAGAATCTGCAAACAATTCAATTTGAAAATAAAAAAGCGGCATTTCCATCTCGTGCGTTATAAAAACAAAATATTTTACTAAACATTCCAGTTCAAATCGAAATATTAAAAAATTACGTGGGAAGTACACTGGTCATGAAAATTAAAGGATAATGAGAAAAAATATGCTCAGTGAGTTAATGTTGCAACCAATACCCAATGCTGCAACTTTTTATGTTAATTAAATACTATTGAACTCAAAATTGCACATCCTCGCTTACGTTTGCGTCGGAAATATGCAAATTAGATGACTGACAATGTGGTGCGCAATGGACGTATGTTGGAATTCTGGTCTATAGAGTAGTTTAAAGTGAATGTTGTGCCTGAGTGTGATCATTATTCATTAGTTATGGATCAAATGCATCATTTAAGTTAAGGCTAAAAGTGACGAATAACTGGTAGAATCTAGGAAGGTCAAACACAAATGGCCCAAGATTTGCATATCACTGAAAGTGTCATATCAAGAACTTCCAGCAGCTTTTTGAGCACTGGATTCTTTGATAGACACCCAGGTCAAGGGAGCCCAAGAGTAACTAAGGCATCCGAAGACCGTTTTTCTGTCATTGTGGACCGAAGAAACCGCGAAGCGACTACAAAAGATTTGGTTTGAGACTCAGCTTGCCACAACAATTCGAATATCCGTTCTACTGCAGCAGGAAGGCTTAACAATGGTGGACTGTATGCGAGAAAACCAATGGTTTGTGTCCCACTCACTCCAGATTCAAAGGGGCCCGTTTAAATTGTAGCCCTCGACATGTTCAATGTGAGCCAAGAAGACAGGAATCAAGTATTGTTTACTGACGAGTCCAAATTTAGTCTGTACATTGATTCTAGACGTGTTTGGATCTGGAGAGAGGAAGGAACACGCAACTTGCTTTCCCTTATCTGTGAAATATCCTGTTCGAGCCAGCAACTTACCTTCCCCTGTCCGTGAAATATACTCTTCGAGCCCAGTCTTCTTGGCTTTATTGAGCATAACGATGGCAACAGTTTAAACCTGACCCTTATGAAGGTGGAGTGAGTTGGACACAAACTATCAGTTTTCTCGCATAAAAGTCCAGCCGTTAAGCCTTTATGCTGCAGTAGAACGGCAAATTCGTGTTCATGTTGTAGCCTGAAAATCTCAAACCAAATCTCTTGTAGTTGTTTCGCGGTTTCGTCGAGCCACTGTTACGGAAAACGGTCTTCAGATACAGGTGTTGCTCTTGGTATACCGTGACCAGGCTGTCTATCAACGTATCTAGTGCTTAAAAAGCTGCTCGAAGCTCTTGATATGACACTTTGAGGGATATTCAAATCTTCGGCGACCTCCATTTGTGTTTGACTTTCCTCGATTATACCATTTATTCGCCAGTTTTGAAATTAACTTAAATGATGCCTTTGAGTCATAAATAATGAGTACTGATAACAGTCAGACACAACATTCACTTTAAACAACACTACAGACCATAATTTCAACATAGGTCTATTGCGCACTACATTGTTAATCATCCAGTTTGCATGCTTTCCGAAGCTAATGTATGCAGATATGTGCAATTTTGAGCTCAGTAGTATTTAATTGGCCTAAATAATTGCAGCATTGGACATTGGTTGCAGCATGAACTTAGTTAGCATAATTTACCTTGACCAGGCTGTCTATTAATGGATCCAGTGCTTAAAAAGCGGATCGAAGCTCTTGATATGACACTTTGAGGGATATTCAAATCTTGGGCGACCTCCATTTGTGTTTGATCTTTTTCAATTCTACCAATTATTTGCCACTTTTGATCTTAATTTAAATTATACTTTTGAGTCATAAATAATAAGTACTGTTTGCACTCAGACACAACATTCACTTTAAACAACACTACAGACTAGAATTCCAACACACGTCCATTGCGCATCACATTGTCAATCATCTAATTTGCATATTTCCGACCCTAACGTAAGCGGGGAATTGCAATTTTGAGCTTAATAGTATTTAATTGACCTACATAATTGCAGCATTGGGCATTGGTTACATCATTAACTTAGAGAGCATACTTTTTTCAAATTATCTTTTAATTTTGATGACCAGTGTATACCCGTTAAAATACTGAAAGTTCTTTTATTAAACAATATTTTTTTTAAGATTAGGCATATAACTACACTAATATTATTACGTATCTACACATATTTACTTAAATGTTTCAAAGGTAAGTCCGGTGTCCTAGTTACCCCATAAATGTTTCAAGACTGGGGTAACTGGAACATGATTCGGGGTAACTGACCATGCTGGATGCAATTACCCCAATAGTTATAAATAATATTTTGAGCTTCTCTTACTACGGGAAATAAATTTCACCATTGTGTTTTGCTCACAATAAAGGAAACTATAGAATACCTTATTAAAATTATGTAATAAAATTAAACTTTTCCCTATATAATGCGACTCTGGATACAGTTAAAGTACTTAAGTATTTACGTAGCCATTTGTTCTTAGATTTACCTTGCTATTTTTTCCGAAAAATACCCATGTGATTTTTATACTTATTACCTATACTAAAGTACATAAGTACTTACTTAATTTTTATGTTTTTGTCACAAATAAATCTAATATTTTCATTTTTAGGGTTTTATTTAGATATATTCACAGCAAAGGTTTCCCTTACAACGGTCTTTAGTTGTTATATAATTTACTTGATCTGCCTGGTTTAAATTTTTTAAAGTTGTTTACACTTTTCAAACAGGAACTGATATACCAAATGAAAAAAAAAAAAAATAAACGCGTGTGGAACATAGACCCTCCTGGACCATTAACGTATTTTTATGGAGCAATTTGACCTATGAGGAAAGAAAGATGAAATATGCATATTTTTATATTTTTAAATAATAAAATATAATTTTGAGCATTTCTATCCGTTAGAGGGAACGAACTGAATATATTTACAGAAGATCAGAGATTAATTCAAATAAACATTAGCTTTTTGAACTTGAATTGTCAGAAGCTCTAGAGTCACATTGTAAAATCATGGCCCAGTTGCCCCAACTAACCTTACTCGTTCCGTGTTACATTATATATTATTTCGAAAATTTAATTTTTAATATATACATGAAAAATGAATGTCTTGATTGAGAAAGAATTTTGTAACTGTCAAAATGTTCCACGGTTTAATTTCTTTTCAGGTTTTTTTTTTTATTATTATTATTGTTATTTTAACAAGGTACACCTAAAACAGTAAGTTCAGAAGATTATGTTGTTCGTTATAATAAATAAAAGTCTCTTACTAAACACGGCAGAATAAAGCAGTTGTAACAGGTGCACAGAAGTTTAGACGCAGCACAAGTTTGAGTTTAACAAAATACTATTGAGACAGAAGAATGTTTTTTATTACTGCGGATTATGTATATAGCGTATAACATGCAAGAGAAACACAAATAAGGTCATATGTAGCAATCTTGTTGACAAATAATTTAAAATCAAAAACAAAAGTGACAAAAACTTCAAATTTAGCCCTTTTATAAAAAAGCAAAATAATGAAGCTTCCATTTTTTTATTATATCAAACACACGGTCTTTCATTCATATAAGAATCTTTTGAATAATTTTTGGTTTAATTCTATACCAGAACTCTTCTATTGTCTCTCTTCTGAAACAGAATTCTTTCATTCATAGAAACAAAATTTGTTAGTTTACCCCATAGATCTTGATGAAATTGCAGTGAGAAATTAGGAAAGAACTATAAATAAATATAATACATCTTGCTGCAACTACTGATTTGGATGAGAGAATGGGCACATCATCTTGTTGTAATATCGAATGTCTTCCACCTGCTAACTAATGGCAACAAGTGACTTTCAAGGATGGTCTGTTACATCATGTAATTATATTTCTGCTTCAAAATCGTTACTCTGTCGTAAGTAAACCCGTAGTTGTATGGCATACGCTGTAGGACACAGTTCAGTTTTCTTTGCTTATGTTGTAATGGCTTGCATTCTCGTAGTGCTTTTCTTATGTCTGCATTCTATAATTTCCAACATAGAATTTCTCTTAAAAATCCTCCAGTTAACGCGTTTTTAATTTCATTTTCATATATTCATTTATTGAAGCCAGTCTCCTTAGTTGTGTATCATTACATATAGTCGTCAGTAGAAGCATCTAAGATCGTGATTTCGGTTGATATTTATCAGAACGAGTCACTACTAAAAAAATATATTGCTTCGTTTAATGCAAGAGAAAAAAAAACAGAATGCCCAAGCTTGCAAATGGGAGTGAGCGTATAAGTCTGAAAAGGATATACTAGAAAACGACGTTTTTTAATTAAGATATATTAATGCTTCTTAAGAAAATACACACACAGAGAGACACACACACACATATATATATACATGTTACGGTCAATTTGATTAATCGGTTTAATCGGTTATTATTAATAATTACCAAAAATATCCAAATAAACCGGTTAATATGATTATGAGAATTTATAAAATTAACTGGTTATTATTGATAAGTACCAACCAAGTTATGTCAATATAATAAATTTCACTCGTTTAGTTTGAGATTTGCATTACGTATGCGTAATTTATTCCCTGTCAGCGTCTCACTATTTTGCAATCGTATAACAGCTTCTGTGATACCGCAAGTTTGTTTATTGGCTACTACTTGACGATATCAATTGATAGGTTGTTTTAGATGCAGGCGGCACATCTTTCAGGACTGCCACTAATATTTATTTTTTTTTCAGTTTCGAAAATATTTTGAGATTAAAAGCTTTAAAAGATTTAAAAGCAAGAGAGGATGTTGCTTATCACCGAATAGATGTATTCACACTATTTGGTTCACCCGGAATCTTGCACAGTGACAATGTGCACGAATTGGTTTAAAATTATTGAAGAAGTTTGTAGAATGTAGAATCTACTCAAAATATTTCATGGAAGACCAGGGCACAGTTAATCGTAAGTTTCAGTTGAAAGAACAAACCAAGACATTTAAAAGATACTATCCTCTTGGCTTGAAACTAATAATAAAACGAAGTGGTCTCAATGAATAAAATTCATTCAATTTATATATTAACAAAAAAAAAAAAAAAAAAAAAAAAAAAAAAAAAAAAAAAAAAAAGGGAAAACCACTCTGCAATAGATCGCAGTCCATATGAAACTTTATTTGGCTATATAATGACTGTAGGTTTAATAACTATTTGCCTGTCGATATTTTGTCAATAATTACAAGTGAAGAAGATACTGCTCTATAAGAAAGCTGTCTAGAAACGATATCCAGCTTCATACAGCAATTTAAAACGAGAATGAGGATATAGGCGGAAACGCAACGAATATTGATGAAAAGGACGTCGAACTCGAAACTTCGAAAGGAGATTTGGCGGGAGACGTTCTAGGCTGAGTCCGAAATGGTAATATTAGAGTGTCTGTAAAAAAGAGGAACAACATAATTGAGAAACCGCAAAGTTAAAAAAAAAAGTTTCGATGATGTTGAAATGGAAGATTTTGAAGAACACAAGGAATAGTTTTCTCTTTCACTAGATGAAGTCTCGAAAAATATTCAAGAAGCTTTACGCTCTGCTAAACACTCACTAAATAAGCAAGGCGAAAAAAACGTTACGGATTTTGAAGTTAAAGTTTCCAAGTGTAAATGTAACAGAAACCATTCGAATAAGAATACCAGATATGATATGGGTGTGGCTGATAGCCGGAATATTATAACTGTTATAATTTCTAAGGAAAAGAAAAACTTTCATAAACTTAGTACAAAACATGGCATTTTAAATCAACTGTACATAACTGTACATAATGCAAGATTTTCTTGTCTCCAAAGAAGCGTTAATGTAGTTAATGAAGTTGCTGTGAATGAAATAAATCTAACAGAATGTGCTTTACTGAATTCTGACATAATATGTAAAGGATTTCAATATTGCAATTGGAAAAACAATTGCAACTCAAGTTCCTGCAAATGTAAAAAATCAATAACACTTTGTAAATCCCAAAACACTTCTTGGCTGGTGATGAACATATGACCTACGTCTTTTTCTTTCTTCTTTTTTATTTTATTATATTAGTGTAAGAATTGTCTTATTCCGAAATTAACTTCGCTTAATACATTTGCTATATGTTAAAGTAATTTTAATAGAAGTCTGATTTTAAAATTGTCTACTTATGTTACATTTTTCTTAATATTCGTTGCTAAAAGTATGCAGTTTAAACCGGAATTTATTATTTCATTATTTAAGTGTTTAAGATATTTACCTATTTGATCCATTAATAATAAAAATATTTATTTTTAAGCCCTTAGCATTTGAGGTCCAATTAATAAGACACATTTTTTGAATGAGTATTATTGTCTCACAGCAATTGTTTTTATTACTAGCTTCACAGTTATAGTAGCTCATGTTCCAATACAGGGTATATCTGTTACGAAGCTAAATTAATCATATTGACAAAACTTCATTGGAAAGTATTATTAATAACCGGTAAATATGATTAATATGCAATATTTAACAAATTTGCATAAAGACGCGGTTATTATTAATAATAAACGAATTTATCAAAATGACCGTAACATATATATATATACTTTTGAGCTTTGAATCTGTTAAGTTCTTTTTAAAAGGTCTGAAGTGCACCGAAATGTTAAGCGTGAAACAAATTTATCTTTCGTTTTTATTCTCTAAATCTGTCAATTTGTAAGATTTGTAAATTAAATTCACTGAGATCTATCTAAGTTTTCGAAACTACTTCGACGAATAAAAGCACAAATTTAAGAAACATCCTTTTGTTCACGCAATTACTTCGCTTCTTAAAATTCTGAAAATAACACAATTGGCAAGTTTGATACAAGTTTCTTTGCTATTAGAAACTCTGATTCAGCAGTTTTGTAATTTTTTGTTGTTGTTAATGTATTAAAAATACCGAAAACCTTTGATTTTTTCTTAAATGACATCTGTGTCTAAAATGTTGTGTAGGGCTCTATCATCAAATTGATATTAAGATAATAGGATGTTTGTTTGCCATTAAAATAGTACATCTTTATATACAGTTTGCAAAAGGAAAGATGATCAGAAATGTAAGGGTAGCATTACATTACAAAAATAAAAAAATAACCATTTCCATAATACAGAGGTTGGTGGAATAGGAAGTATACAGACAGAAACACAGTAATACTGAAAATATGGAAGTAAAGTTGGTTTAATAACAAATTCAAGACATAAAATTTGATACTTAGAAATATAGTTCAACTTTAGCTGCAATATGGACTGTGAATATTTCATGTTTAAATACCATTCTTTATGTGAAACTTCTGTTCTTTAACGGAAAAAGGGTTAAACGTGCAAAAATAAAAATATTTACATTTTAAATGAAATTTTCTCTAAAGAATACTTTAATCACATGATAACAGAAATTTTCCAGCATTTTGGCATCACGTTTTCTCTTTTATTAAGCTCAGTGTTTCCTTAAAGTCGCTCTACACTGGTGACAGCGCCCTTGCGGTCAACTGTATTACCCGAGAAATTTCATTGTCACATTACAGCTAATGGACATTTAGAAATTTTTGTAATGTGGTTCAAATGGAAATATTCTGAAAGAAATACTTATTATGCTTAGCTTCAAAAATTAATTAGGTGCCATTTATCAACTATTAAGATAAATTTTAGTAATTATACTTATTTTTTAATTATCTAATATTTAAATTACTATACTGTAAAAAAAAAAAATCTGAAAAGTTACTAAAGTTTTTCTAGAAAACTGGGATTCCTAGAACATTTATGTAACGACAACAGCAAAAATTTACGTAACAGACGCTGATACAAGAATTTTTGTTGTTGCCGTTACATAAAAAGTTCTAGGGATCCCAGTTTCTTAGGAAAATTTAAGTAACTTTACAGAATTTTTTTTTAAATGTATAGAAACTGTAATAAAATATTTTCATAAGTAAGCCATATTAATGCAATCAAAAGTTGAAACTTATTAATGGAAGTAAAAATAGTGATCAAATGTGAGTTTCTCTTAAAATCTAAAACCCTATAAATTTCATAACTTGTATATATATATATATATATATATAATGCCAACATGCCCTGCTAATTATATTTTAATTGAAGCGTATTATTATATTTTGTAATATTGACATCGAGATTTAATGCTCTTTCTTGTATTCATAATTGAATTTTCTTCGAATCCAATTGTATTTGTTTTTCCGTCCTATTCTTACAAACATCTAAAACTTTAGTAAAGAAATTTCCAAAATATTTATTAAAAGTTTAAAAGGGTTAAGGCTTGTTGAACTGTGTAACCCCTGACTGAAATATCTAGAAACCTTTTTGTGATCTAACTACAAAACTTAAACTTTCACTGTACTAGCTTCGAGAAGACTGCTTATTTGAAGTTTTGCCTCTAACATTTCTAATCCTACTATGTACAGTCGTGGGAAAAAAAGTAAACACCCTCTACTAACTCCTCAACAAATTATCGTAGAAGAAAGTTACTGGTACCAAACGATTGGAAATAAAGTCTACTTTTAAATGATGTATATAAAATTTGCTTAGGGGGCATCTACATATTAAAACGAATCCAAACTTCATTTTTTTTTTAATGACAATACCCAATTTTAACGAGATATTTCAAATCTTCGGTTCAAACTATGTCTAGATACCAAATTTCAAATCATTTGAATGATAAGTGTTTGAATTATAAACATTCAAAATTTAGTTCTTCTAATGTTAAATTACATTTTCATATTTTTAATTATATCTCCAGAAATTATGCTCCTAATGTGCTAATTTTTTGTGTAGCAATAATACTAATATACCCAAACACAAATACGCTGAATTTGCAATTTTTATAACTTTATGATATGAATTATGATTTATGAAATTAATACTCGAAAAAATTATGAATTGCAACCTACCATTTTTTTGATGGAATTAGATTTATTAAGTCCTGCTTTATGGAAATCCAAAATTTCACATTTTTCTTCCACAGAGTTTTCAAATTATGCTTAAAAAACGGCAAAATTATGGTTTAAGGGGCCGTCTATAATAGGAGTGACTAGATATTTTGAAATTTCTTCTGCTGTCGTATAATCTACCAGGCCTCATTGACTTCTTAAGGTGCCTTGATCAAGATGAGGGCTCTCTCGGTTAACAATCGAGTTCCGAACTTCAATTTAGATACAACCCTTAAAATACGCTCGTTTTAAAATAATTAATTTCTCAGAAAGTTATGGTACGAATTGCATAAAAATTTGTTTTTAGGCTAATTGAAGGGTGTAGAGTTCATTTATGCTGTCAAAATTGTGTACTGCTATTGAAAAAAAACAAAGTTACGGTTCGTTTTAATATGTAGATGGATATGTAGATATTAGAAGCTAAAATAAAATGAATTAAGTAAACAGAGTCTTTGTCTCTCGGTATTTTTAACAGCGTTATAAAACGATTGACATAATACAATTATTAAAATTTGCTGCTTTAACCCCTTCAAGGGCGGTGGTTCATTTTTGGACCACTTAATTTTAATTCTTAAATGCCACATTAGCATCAGAATATTGGGATGAAAATTTCCCTTTTATTAAGTAAGTGAACAAAAGCATTTTTGTATTTCGAAATTTGTTTGTAAATTCTGGTTCCATTCACTGATTTCAAGATTTTCCGAATAGAAGTGCCTTGTCCGTGAAAGGGTTAAACGCATATTATATTTATTATTTTAAAGTTTCCTTTCCCTTTTAATATTCACGCGTAAATACAATTTTCAGGACATAATTTTCAATATTTTCCTGCCTTTAACACGTACTCATTTAATAGTAATTTTAAAGTTTTTTTTTTTTTTCTGTGTTTAATAGTCACGTGAAAATAAATTTTTAATCGTTAGGAAATATTATTCTTTGCGCTGTTTTTGAAATTGAAAACAATCTCTATAAAAATAGCCTAAGTCATGTGACTATCATCAACAGCTCCAGGCGGATCCCTTTGCTTTTTATATTCCATGCGGCCATTTTGGTACTTTAATGTTAGCCAGCCACAGGTGTGATAAGTCACCGAATATTATTCTATCCCCATTATTTCGTTTATATTATAATAGTCCAAGTCATGTAACTGCCATAAACAACGGGCTGATTCCTTCGCTTTTCATAAGAAAGGTTTCCATTTTGATTAACGAATCAAAATTATTTTTTCGAATAAAACTACATAAAAGTTGAGATGATCACAAAGAATTCCTGTTACTTTTATGTTAGCCGGGTGAAAATCTCGCCAATAGTTATTTTTTAACTCGCCAGTTAGCATTTTTTTTATTTTTCGAGTGGTAAATTAAAACGGTGCTACTTGGTTATCCCATCGACCAAAAATCTGTCGCCAAACTGTAAGATTAAATGCCAAAAATGGTTGATCGTAAATGTCACATTCACATGACTTTAAGGAAGTTACACATGTTCACGCCATTAAGTGATTTTTATTTCGACGTTTCATTTGTATTTTTATTAATGTTATACAAATTTATTTGTTATTTTGTTATTTAAAAAAAAAAATATGTCAATTTGTATAATTTGACGAAATTGGTCGACGGGAGAAGTAATAATATTAAAACGTTGCTTTGAAGTGGAAATTAAATCTTATGATTTGTTGCATTGTCACATACTCACCGGGTTTGGAGTGATTTTTTTTTTTACGACAATTTGGCGAAAACCTCGTTTTCAAATACCTGTTACATATGTATTTTTAAATTATTTTCTGTTATTTTCAAAATGAAATAACAATAGATAAAAAAAAATAATAATAACTATAGAACAAAACAATTTATAACATTTTTTGTAAATAAAAAGAAAATAAATTCAAATAAACTTTTATTAATAAATAATCAACAATAGCCGGGTTACCATGTCAGGCAAAATAACGCCATTTTGGCACCAATTAGGTACCCCGTTGCGTATATGACATCTGTGTCTAATATTTTTTTTTTCGTTTAAAAAAAAAAAAGAATGAAGTAAAAGCCATTTATTTTAAAGGTTTCAATTTTAAATGAAAGTTTTTTTTATTAAATAAAATGATAAGGGAATACAAATTGAATTCTGAATAAAAGTAACATGATGCATTTCTTAGCATACATTTAAGGGAGGCCAAACTCGCCACCAAATTAATTTAAAATAACCTTTTCTAAAATTTGAAAAAAATATCTGTTATGATTAAAATTTGAGTTGCCATCATTAGAAAAAAGTATTTAAAATTAGAAAAATTTAATATTTCGAAAACTAATTCGAATTTAAAAATTCTAATACCAGTTTTGAGATCTGTGGATCAAAACGGATTTCCGGTGTTTATTTCATCGCAAAGTATTCCATATTTTAGGAGAAATCGCCGTGAAACGTAATCAGTTGTTTAATCAGCCGTTTCATAGAATCGTTACATAAATTCGTTTCAATTCGATTCATTAGGATTTTATATATACTAGGGAATCGTACCCGGGCTTCCCGGGTTAAAAAATATAGGTGAATTTTTATTTTTCCATATTGAAAACTAATATTTTTTTATGTGCAATAAATTTTTTAGATTGCCCGCTTACATTAAAAGAGTATTTTTCATATGGAAAATACGAATTATACAATCAAATAAATTTTTGAAATGTATTAAAAGCGTTATTTTCTTGTTAGCCGCATCATAAGACTTATTTGACCAAGAATTAGCTACTTACGGCATCCTTTTATTTTCTGCTAATTTCAAAGCTTGTCTGCTAAATTTGTGTTTTATTTATATTATATTATTTATTTATTCATAGGGAAGTTTTTTTTAAATGGATATTAACGGTAAGAAAATAACGAACTCTTTATTTTGTTTTAAGGTAAAACGGATTAATCTTTCGTAATCGAGCTCCGCACGATATAGATAAATTAAAAAAATATTTCATGCTTTAAAATTGTTTTTAAAACCATAGACAATTAATAAACTGAGATGAACTTTGCAAACAAATTCCATTTGAAAAAAAAAAAATCCTATTTGGTGATCTAAAAATTTTAATTGTATGATTACAAATATGTTAGATTTGCGTTTTTACAATATTATTCTTTTATTTGTTTATAAAAGAAGTATTAATTTCGTTATTTTGTCATTCACAAATATGTTAGATTGGTGGTTTTTTAAATATTATTCTTTTACTTGTTTATAAAGGAAGTATTAATTTCGTTATGCAAAAATAGTCAGAAACAAATGCTGAAAAATGTTTGTTGCTTTATGTGAAAAATGTTTATTATTATAATGTATTGAAACCGGCACGTGATAAGATAAACTTAAAAAAAACTGCTTAAAAATTATTTTAGAAAATATAATACATCAGTCAATTAAGATAAAGTTTTTAAACAAATTGCATTTGAAAGTAATTTTTTCCTTATGCGACGAAAATTGAAAATGTACAATGGTCAGAAGTTTAAAAAATTGCAGTAGCGAAAATTTCAAGACCGAAATTTGATCGTGAAGTGTTGCCATTCACAAAATGACGTCAGCGTTACGCACAGATACGTTTGTTCTTTGTAATATAGATACTTAATCAGTAAAATATAATAAAGATCAGTTATTAGGATGTGGTTATCAACTGAGGCTCTTATGCTTAGTATTCCGGAATGAAAAACAGCAATTTTCACTTTCTCAAAATTTGCATACGCACTTCTCATAGCCATCATTTAAAAAATAATAATGTATTTTCTTTGATCATTTAAAAATCATTTTAACTCAAAACCTGAAGTCACGATTGTCAGCAACCTCTTTTATGTGAATAGACGTAACCTTTACTTGAGATTCTAATCTCAATTCCGGAGAGTAAAAATTTTCCGTAATTTATGTTTTCTAGACGCATTTGTGATAAAATGTTTAGTTTTATCTAAGAAAATTATAGTTTTCTTTTAAATATGACTTCATTTTCCCTTAAATAAGCATTTCGCACGCATAGTTTCTGAAGCTTAGTATCAGTGCCCATGCAGAAGGAAAAAAAAATATAGAAAATGTATGAGGAAAAATGCGTGATTTCAAAAGCAGTATGTCATTTTCCGTTATTATGCCCCTAATATAATATTCTGCTCCTAATGGGATTTTGCGACACTAAACCCTATACAGCAATTTTTATCAACAATTTGGAATTTTTATCAGAAAATAGCATGAATAAAGGTAAAAATACCTCATTATTTTTCTCTTGTCTGCAATAATGAAAGCTATCTAATTTTCACCATTTTGAAGAAATTTTATAAAATGCTTTTAAAATTAAAATATAAAATTAACATTAAAAGTGGGGCTATTTAAAAAAAAAAAAAAAAAAAAAAAAAAAAAACAGTTAGTGCGATTACATTTACAAATGAAGGGCTTTCAGTTAAAAAAAAAAATATATTAGCAAAATTGGATCAGCAGAAAGATCAGGACAGATGACTAAAAAACACACTTGTGTTTTAAATATATAGATTATATAAAATTAGGAAAAATTAAATTAAGCACATTATGTTAGTTTGATAAAATTATAGTAGAATGTCCTAAAGAATAGCATTAAAATTTCATTATTCGAGAGGATTTTGGACAAAAACTTCAGAACATGATATTATTTTAAACCACGAATTATTTGTTCGCTTGTCTAACTCGGCAAGCAAATGCATCTAGGCGAGAATCATCAATTTCTGAAATATAAATCTCTATTATTTACATGTCACCTCTCTTCTATAAAGACACGTAAAATATTGCGTTTTATCAGTGTGTGATTTCAATTACATTATTTTAAAAAGTGAAGCATTTTCACCTGTGCAGAATTTCAAAGCAGCTGGGTTGTGAAAATGACGCACTTCTACAAAACATAATTCAGGTTTAAGAATTAAAATACACGCTTTTTTATAAATGACGTCATTTTTATCCGCCAAAGCAATCCACTTTTACAATCCAGTAATTTTTAAATCCAGTCTTTAACTTCTTCTATAGAAAAGTATGCATATGACGTCATTATCACGGAATAACAGACAATATTCTTGATCTAGCCCATATTTTAATTTCAACTTTTTTTTCAGGTTTTATTAAAACATGGCAAAAAAAAAGGTACATTATCTCCTATTTTTGACTATTTTCCATTTACTTTCAATAACTTCTAATAGAAATGGGGTACTTTTATTGCCACGATAAGAAAAATTATAATAAAAACTACAAAAAATTAATATCTCAAACATAAATTGAGATACAGCTTTCAAACAAATTGCATTTAAAAGAACGTTTTTTCCTTATACAACGGTGTAAAAATTTAAAATGTGCGATGTTTAGAAGTTTAAAAATGTGCAGTAGCGAAAATTGCAAAATCAAAATTTTATTTCAAATTTCAAATTGTTGCCATTCGCAAAATGACGTATGCGTTACGCACAGATATGTTTGTCCTTTATAATATAGATAGGGTAGATATAAATAAATATAGGGAGATTGTGAGCTAATAGTAGGAATTGAAAAATAGTTTAACCTTTATGAGAAATAATTAATTAATTCGCTTTTTACGCAGTCAGGTTTCTTGATTTTTTAAATTTAATTGTTTTTTTTTTACATTATTGTTTCATTGTTCTCTATAACATTTCTTTCGAAATTTTAGGAAGCTCCATGGATGCTGAATCATAGCAAATATTATCATTGCGTAAGAAGATCTCTTTTGATTACCTGATGATGGAAGACCAATACCTTGATGGATAAATATTCCACTACTTTAAAAATCTATTTATAAAGATTTCACCATATCCGTACCATTCACCAAAGAAGATGGTAGAGTGCAATTTTATATAGGAAGGACAAATAGAATGCTCAAAACTATGATCAATGAACATGTAGTAGACATCAAATACAATAAGAAAACTACAGCTCTGGCCAGACTATATAACAGAGAACCTTTATAAATAGATTTTAAAAATAGTACAATAATTTATCCATAAAGATCTTATGTGCCAGACATCACCAGAGAATCAATAGAGATCTTCTTAGGCAATGACAAAATTTGCTATGATTCAGTGAGCATTTTTCTTTATTTCGTAATAATCCGGGGGTAATGTACATTTTACCTTGCAAAAGGTCGGGAAGAAAATTTCTTTTTCTGAATTGTTTCTAATGATGCCAGTATGGAAAACCCAAGTTTTCTAACAAAATTTCTTGAGGCTATATTTTGGGACCTTTTTCTATTTATTTTTTAATATCTCGAGACTTGTTGCCGTAGCATATTATTTGTCAATTACAATATCAAAGAAGACAAAATATTCTACAACTTTCATATTTACAACTTTTTTATACATTCAGTAGCAAGCGCAGTACGCTATTTCAAAAATAAGACATTTTTTTTCAATTTTCTTAAAAACCGGAAAAACGCAGATTTGAACCGATTATTCAAATGTTCCCCGCAGATTTAATCGTGTATGTCGACTTTTAACAATTGATAGCAGTAAATTATCTATTATTTGCACACTCACGTCTTTATTTGTTTTCATCTCAACAGACATTTCACATTCAATAAATTTATATAATTTTAAAAGTAGGGTAGAATTTAGAAGATTGAGACAATTTCCATATTTAGACAGTAATTTGTAAAGTGTATACTATGTTAACTTCAAAGCATTGTTTAAAATAATACTTCAACATTTAGTAATTCATTTTCACGATAGTTTCAATTAAGAAATAATTCTTGTTTAATTTTAATAATTTTATACTTTTTTTTTTAAATTTTTATAATCTCTATATAATAATTGTCATTGTAACGCGTCCAGGACGAACTAATCGATTTTGCCAATCTCCGATATGAAGGAGCCACACTAGGCTTAATTTTGATTTCAGATGTGTAAGAGAAAACGTATCTGCTTAAATACAAATCTTTTCTACCTGAAATCCTTTCTATTCAACATAATTTTCTTTAAAAGATTCAAAACTGATGACCGTTCAGTGATTTGCGCAGTTGAAAAACAATTTCAGAGAACGAGTTCAAAACATACATTATCGTAAAATGTAAACAAGCGATAGCGAGTCATTCACTTGATTCATTGAATTGAAAAATAAAGCATTGAGTTATGTCAAAAATCAAATACGGTGTGCATCTTTCGGCCACGAATCTTCCCACTCCGGATAAACAGCGCATGTGCTAAGACCGATCTCCAATGGGAGTTCCGTATTATTCCTGTCTGTATACAGATATCGTCACGCGACGCGTATTCATTGATCTCAGCATTACTGAGATTTTGTTGTCTTCTGGGTATAATTTTTTGGATTACACATTATTAGGTATTTTGTTAATTTATTGTTTGTTTTTTAAATCTGATTTGTTGTGATTCCATTTTTAACTTTTCTTTTGATTTACTTAGATTTAATGTGTTCTTTGTATTTTTCGCGTATTTAAACTAACAAGTGGAAACTCTAACCCTATTGTTATGTAGATATTACGAACCGTTCAATTTCTCTTGAAATATCTCTTAACGTTTTAATATCCAGCATCAGTAATTATTTTTACAATGCCTTATGACTTCATAGTTGGAAATTTCTGAATACTTTCTGAAAAGAGCAACAGAAATAAATTTTCTGTACTTTTGTTTTTTTACATATCGATTACGACAGAAATATTTTAATATCCAGCAGTAATTATTTTGACAGTGTACCTTATAGCTTCATACTTTAAAATTTCTCTTAAAAAACTTATATGATAAATTAAGCATGAAAAACTTAATACTTTGAAAGGCTGAGACAAATATAAATTTTTAAAGCAGATATCATACAATGAATGTTTAATCACAATGTTTTAACTAAAATAACTTTAAATACTAACAAATTTAAACAAAATGATATTTTTAATTCATTTTAAGACGATTAATTTTTCGCGAAAAAGGATAAAAAACTTAAAACTATTTAGCTGGAAAAGACTACAATGTTTCTGTTGACAAATAAATGGATTTTTCAATGCTTACATTAAAGTAAATTTAAAATTCAATGTTAGAGTTACAAATTAATTAAATTGTTTATTGTGGGATCCCCATAACTCAAAAAATATTTGAAAATAAGTTATCACCGTTTTTCCAATTTTTGTTGACAGACGATTGCGATTTGTGTTAAAAACCACCAAAATAACATTCTCTATGCCCTGTCATATGATACATACCAATAGATTTCTAAACAATTTCCACTTGAAAATCTGAAGACCATTAAGATTACTTAATCAAAAGAAAAGTTCATGATTCATTCCCAATAAGTCAGAGTGAATAAATTTCAAAACACATAATATGTGTGATCCTATTTTAAAAACCTTTTTCCAAAAAGGTAGAAATTCATTCACATAACACTGACAATAAAATTATCAGTGTTTCGGTTGTCGGGAAAACATTTAGTGTATTTTATCAACGCTGTCCAACATGGCATGATTTTTTTTTGGGGGGGGGGGGGGTTGAGGAGAGCACAATTTAGTTGAGGGCAAAATTTGCAATCCCATGCAGGATTTCATGGATCTTTCCCAAAATAGGAAAATGCTGCATAATAAAAAATGCTGTGTGTTCCGCCTCATTAAATTTTTCTACAGACATGTGACTCTTACCGATTTTTTTCACCCCGAGAAAGGGATTTTTATTCTTTTGCGCGATTTTGCAAAATTTTCTGAATTTCTTTGAATGATGGTAGAAAAATATTGTGAATTTTGCCAGTGAGTCGCAAATTGAAATGACAAGATTTACCAATCAACTAGAACGACCAATCGACAGATTTTGCGTTTTTTCCAACGACTGTTTGATGAATTTCTGACAGTTTACATATGAACTTCACAATATTTTAAAGAAACCGATTAAAGAATTTTGAGTTTTTTCCGATGATCAACTGCAATCTTCACGATTTTTTCTGAACAATGAAGGAAGAATGTTGCAACTTTTCCCCACAATTGATGAATTTTGCAGTACTTTTCTTTTTACTCTACCGATTGGGTAATTTTTGGGGGATTTTTTTTATGTGACAAATTTCATTTTTCCCTCACAACCAACTGTTGATTTTTCTTTTTCCTCTTCGACCGATTGATGAATTTTGTGATTTTTTAAGCGATAGATTGACAAATTTTGCAATTTTTTTTGTTGGCATTATCAACTGAAGAATTTCCTGTAACCAATTGGTGAATTTTTCGATTATTTTTCCCTTCACAAGAGCGATTTAGAAATTTCTCTACATACATTTATAATCCACATAGACAAAATTCATGCATTTACAAGATTCCTGTTTGCTGAATATTCTGTTCCATTATTTTTTTTTCATTCCCTTAATGCAGAACTATATAATACAGAGAACCTGACTTGAACCTGCAAAATCCATTTTACTGACATGTTACTTTTCTGCGGAATTGCGCTTTTTTTGGCACTGAATTTTATTATCCCGTGGATCTATGCAAATATGCATTAAAATTTGTTGACATTTTTATGGGGGAAGGGGGGATAACGAAAGAAATACAAGAAAAAACGCGAGTACCGACTGTGCCAAATTCAGCGAATTTATTCAAAGGATCTTGGGAAAAAAGCAAATTTTTTTAAGGATCGAAAAAAAAAAAATTCGATAAACGTTAAAGGATCGTGAAAAAAAGTGTGATTTTCTTTAAAGGATCACGGGAAAACATTGCATTTCCAGATTAAGCTAAATAATGCTATGAAAAGTGTTAAAATATCTTTATTAAGATTGACTATCGTTTCATCGCACAAACGGCGACATTTTCAAAATTTTGAAAATGTCGCGGTTTGTGCGATGAAACGATCGTCAGTCTTAATAAAGATATTTTATCAATTTTTTGTAACTTTACAAAAAAAGTATTGTAAATGCTAATAGTGTGTTTATTAGAACATAAAAAACCAAACTTGCTCATATAAACTCTTACTTGGTGGATGTCTTATACATCGCTGTTAGATGCACTAACATTTTGAAGAGAGTTTTATGTTCTTACTGCTGATCCCCAGTTTCTGTGCGTATTTTTAATATTTATATGTTCAGTAAGTTAAAACTCAAAAAGTTGTCCACATGCTTATTCAGCCGTTAAAAGTTTTGCTAAATCTTTTTTGGTACTTTTCTGTTACCCGGGCGCCAGTGTTATATACTCATATATATATATTGTATATATATGTATAAATGCATATATTTGTATATATTTATACACTGTATATATCCATACATATCCATACATATACATACATATGTACATATATAAAAATATTGTCAATATTTTCCCCACTTATATCAATAAATATAACAAGAGATTATATCATTTTAGCATGCAAAAATATATAAAATTTTAAGGTTATCTATTAATTGCATTAAAGCTCAAACAGAAAAACTTACTTTGGTTGTTGAAAAATATGCTTTGAGGAATATTCTAATCTTCTGTCACATGTAGTGTTTGAAACTATATCTGTTTAATGATCTCAGTGATACCATTTATCAAATGAAATGCCAATTTATTTATGATTGTAGACCATATAATGTTTTCGCAATGATCACCTGTTTTATTGAACTCCACTTTCCCAACACAAAGTAAGTTACGCAAGATAACTGCATAAGCTGAATGGAAAAATGTATTTTAATAATAATAATTTCTACAGGCTATTTAACAATATTTTTCTCTGTTTGATGGAACTGTTGTAGGATAATTAGCATCCCGTTTCGAAGGAATATCATTAACCTGAATAAAACAGATATCTGGATCAAAGATAAACGAAAGGCAAAGGGGGAACCAAATGAAGTTTTTATTTGTCGATTAATATATGTACATATATGAAATATGAATAAAAATATCTCGCTGCCGGGAAAAAAAAAAAAAAATTCTGTGATCAAAATAGAAAACCAAAATAACGAAAACATAAAACGTAAACGCAATCCTGTTAGAATTCAACGTCGGCAATTCTAAGGCAAAAAAATCATTTAAAACTATTAAATTACAAGCGAGGAACTGTAAAAAGAACGCTCCCATAGATTTAACATTAGTGTTCCAGTGTCTTCGCGTGACTAGTGTAATCTCGCGCGAAAACATTTGCATGCTAAAGTTAAACCTATGGGAGCATTCTTTTCAGAATTCTTGATTAAATTCCAATATCTATTTATTTTTTTTCCAAATGATATCTGAGGTCGATGTCTAACATTGTGCGCTTTTATTTTTCGAATTTGGTTGCATTTTTTTAATGAGAATAGTTTATATTTCAGAACGGGTTCCAAGCAGTTTTCCAAAAATGAAAGTGTCCGAATATTAAAAACAAAAAATACAACCAAACCCGAAAAAGCACAAAAGCACAACATTAGATATTGATCTCAGGTATCCCATAAAAAAAGAAAAAAAATTAGAATGCAAGCGAGATATTTGCTCCCATATGTTTAATATTACCTTGCGACTGTCTTTGTTTGACTAATCATCTCATAATTCATATAACTGTGACTTTAAATGCCTCAATACTATAACTACCGTAAAATCTTTAAAAATGAAATCTGTATATACGGAATCCGGTCCTTAAAGAAAAAATGATATATTTTCAAGAGAGTGAGAATAAGAACAATTATACCTGCTAAGATGGAAACCTGTTTAAAGTGGAATAATTTCAGTTTCTTTCGGTTCGGTTTTCAAGGTTTTAATCGGGGTCGGGAAATTTTTCCGGTACGATAAGGGCAACTATTTTTCGAATTCCTATAGGAAAACAGGTGGTTTTTTTTTTTTTTTTTTTTTTTTTTTTTTTTTTTTTTTTTTTTTTTTTTTTTTTTTTTTTACAGTGTATCGGAGAAAAGTAAAAATTTCTCGTCTAGTGTTGCTTATTTTTATTTCTTACATTTTTTTCGAAGTGAGTGAAATATTTAAAGCATTAAATACCAGGTCTATAAAGTATTAAACATCCTTTTTGTGGATACGGATAAAATGAATTAAAAGTACCTTTAAAAAAATACTTTAATACATACAGACATTGTAAGAAAAACGAATATTTATTTTAATTAAATACATTTTTACCAATTTCATAGAGATATTTTAAATAACATATTTTTTTTATTAATACCGAATAACTTTGAAATTTTCCATATACATTTAAAATTATTTCTCTTAAGCTCCGTCAGCAGAATTTCATTTAAAATTTTCTTTTCCTTCCAATGGTTCATAAAATAATTTTAATCTGATTCATAAAATTTCTCAAACAGCAAAAAAAAAAAAAAAAAAAAAAAAAAAAAAAAAAAAAAAAAAAAAATTCCTTGGATTTTCATAAAGTTTTTTGATTAGAAATGTTAATGAAATCATACCACAAAACTCTTTCATTCGTCTTTAGGGAAAGTGGAAACGCATTTTATCTCAGTTTGCGAAATTAAAGGAATAATTAAATATTTAATATTAAAAGTAAGTGGTATAAATATTTTATCTAAAAAGTTTTTGCTGATTTATTTTTGAAATTATGTTTCTTGTTCTTGTGTATTTTTTAATTATATGATCCTGTAAAAATATCTATTTATAAAGTTTTTCTTTATCTCTGAGCAAATAAAATTTTTATTAAAGAATGAGAACTTTTTTAGTAAAATATAAGTTATTTGTTATATGTTATAATACGAGCAAACCTTGTGCCTCTCTCTGTGTGTTTGTATTTGGAAAGTTCGAATAAACAAATGTTATAACGATTTTGATTAAATTATGTATCCTACCGTTTTAGGATACGAGAAAACCATTCTCGAAGCTCGTGAAGCTCGTGAAGCTGAAAAGGGAGGAAAAAACTCAAACTAAGTTTCTGTAGGCCTAAATCTATTAAATCCAGGTAAAACAGTCCAGTTGCATGAACTTCAAAGGATGAGTTTTTCAGACGTCCTGCTTGTGATGAGTAATATTGTGACCCACAAACAGAAGACTGGATCCAATGCTGTAAATGCCAAGAGTGGTGGTATGAGGAATGTTCCAATTATGAAAATGTCATTTCTATTTGTTACTATTGTTCGCTGCACAACTAAACGCTTCAACATTACGTTACAGTTACGTACGTATACGTGTTTAGTTTGATACTTTGTAAGATGTAAAAACACAGTTATCATTTGTTAAACCATGTAACATATTCAAAAGATAAAATATGTTCAACCTTTTTCATTGTTGTCATCTTTCCCCAAGGCCAAAGACATCTTGCCCCAGTACTGGGGCAAGATGACGATTTGTTAACGTTGTACAAAAATAAAATTATTCTTTATTTTTTTATTTGAAAAATTATATGGTAATATAATTAATACTACAAAAGAGTATTGTAACAGTTCATGTAAAATTAATTTTACGATACTTAAAAATATATTAATAAAAAACAAAAATTTTTAACATAGTCACCTTGTCCCGGTCACCCCTACAAGTAAAAGAAAATGTCGTTTTTAAAGAATGCGTTTCATGTTTCCTTTATCAGCAGTTATTTATAGCGGCGTATTTGTCACTGTAAATTTGGTAATAATTCAAATTTCCAAAAATTGCTTATGTTCTATATTCTATAAGCTATTAGCAAAAGAAAATAATAATCATTAAAAGATTATTGGAATATTTGACAGTTTTAGACGGGTGGCGAACCATAAATATATATATATTTTTTTTTTTTTTTTTTTGTGTGTGTGTGTGTGTGTGTGTGTGTGAAATCCTCTATTCCTGTATTATTAGAGACACAAGCGAAACTAGGTAAAATCTAAAATTATATTAAAATTTGTTTTCGTTTCAGGTTTCTTTTTTTCTAAGAAATGTTAACATTATATTGTAAATAAATGAAATTCGATAAAATTCCTCATTTGTTTCAATATTTCGATGTTATTCTTTGTACTCAATTATGAATTTTATTGAACTTTTTTAACATAACATACACTCATTCGTTTCACTATATTATACAAGAATAGAAAATTGAGCTTTAAAACTCTATAATAATTTCAAACCTTAGTATTATTAAATCTTAGAAATCTATATAATTTTTTTTATTGTTACAAACAGTCTTAATTTATAATTATTTGAATTATGAACTGGCAAAATTTTGAAAACGAAATTATGTTAGTTTAGAAAGTGGATTCAACTGTTTTACGTATTATCAAGTTTGTAGAAGAATGATTCCATCACGCACAATAAACATTAAACATCTTTAATCAATTAAGAGTCCAGGTCTTTAAGAAGTTTTAAGGCTTTAAATATTTTGCTGTGAAGTTAAATTACAGTATTTTAACAGCGATACGCCTCCGTTTAATTACTTTTTAAATTTTATGTTCGGATTCTTTTCATTAGTTTGATTGGGATTATTACTAAGGTACCTGTACCCAATATGGACAGCCTAAGGAAAATTGATTTTTTTCACACCCTTCTACACGTCATAGGAAATATATGACCACTATCCCTGGAATGTTGAATATCATTATTAAAATTAGCGACCTTGTAACTATTCTGGTTTAATTTTAATGATAAAAACAAAAAATGTTTACAAGTGTCCATATAAGGAACCACCTGTCCCTATTATGGACATGCAGTTCCAAAGTAGGGACAGGTGACTCCTTATTGACCTACTACACAGGGTGTATGGAAGAGCCACTCTTCCAAGGGATTTTAGAGGAGAGGGGATAAAAGAAATATATCTTAAAGTAATGGGGGGGAGGGGGCCATAGTAAATATCTTCAGAACATGCCCTTTAGTAGGGAGGGGCCATTTTGGTTGTGGCTCTTCGACGACCCATGCAAAGCACCTCAGTTACTACAAAATATTATGACACAATATAGTTGGTTTTGTTTAGCTTTATTGCATCTATTTGCAGAATTTACATCTGTTATTACTCAGTCCTCACTGGGTGGACACATAAAAACTTCTTCATCATGGGCGGTTAGTCCCACACAGTCCTCATGGGCATATCTGCCGCATGTCATGCATAGCCACATGTCTGCAACAGTATCAATACTGCATAAGAAGCAGTACCAGCTTTCCTTTTTTGAGGAAGTCATACCGCTGGTACCCTACTGAGAGGAGGCTTTTTTCTGGAAGGGCATTTTGGAGGATTTTTTTTTTAGAGGAGGTTTCTTGGAGGATTGTTCAGATGACATTAAACAGATATTTTACAATTTTGTGAATCTAAAGATTCATTTGCTGTATTTCCAATGTGGACATAAGGTGTCCATATTAAGAATCGGGCATAGTTTTACTAAATCTTGTAATAAATAAAAAAAGAAAACATTTTAAAACAATATATGTAATAGCAATTGAAAATACGTTTTATCAGCTTTCTAAAACACTCCACCTTTCAATAGTTAAAATAATTTTACCATATCTAATAAGAATTTAAACTTACCTGTAATTACGATGAGCACACCACGAAACAGCAAGTTTCCTTCTAAATGGCGAACAGCGCGCTTTTTTTGCACTTTCCAGTTTTAATTATCTTTTCAACTGCCTTTCTTCACGTACATGTAGTGCCATCTCTCGATCAAAATTGTTACTTTTAAAGATATTAGGGGTGCCTGTATTGAGAGCACTATCTATATTGCGTACAAGTACCTTATAACATAGTAGTTTAAAAATATAATGTACACCATATAAAATACTTTTGCTTTTAAATAATTTTTATGTTTCACTTATTTCACAGTTTTTAAAATTTTACTCTTTGACTGGAAATTGTATTTTAATATAATTAAATCTTAATTAAATTTAATAAAAATTTTTGAATGTTGTTATGGCTACAGTCAAAATTGTGTGCAATTTCATATTTGCGTATTACGGCTACATCTACATAATAAAAGTATATATTACTTGCTTAACCGATACGAATACGGGGCAGGCCGCTTCACATTTCAAAATTTGATCTGCCAAACATTTTTTTTTTTTTTTTTTTTTATATATATAAAAAAACTGCATTTTTAAAAAAAATGCATTTTGGAAAATAAACTACATACATTTTTTTTCTTTCAGATTGTATTCAAATTAGTATGTGTACATTTTGAGATCTCTTCACTTGAATTGTGACTGATTGTCTGATATCTCACTGTGTCAAAATAAACAGGATTCATTCTTCTCTAATTGACAAAATTATTAAAGCACGGAGGAAATTAGTGTCTAAGGAAAATTCCCAGTGACGGATTTGTCAAAAAAATGTCACGGGAAGAATCAAATATAGAATCTTTGGATTGTGTTTAAATTACGTAATTATCAGTATGTTGTAAAATAATAAAATTATGTATTTAAATGATATATATATTTATAAATATTTAAATTATATATTAAATCTGTAACGAAAATGATCAACTTCACGTTGTTGGCCAACAAAGTATGTTGTTTCAAAACCTTTGGACATTCAGCTTTCTAATTCAGGTATGCTTGCATTATAATTATTTACAATAATTTGACTTAAGCATTTATGAAGAAACAATTGCCTTATCGTTATTATTGTACTTTTTTAAAATGCAGTGTAATGTTGGTATACGATTTAAATCTAGAACCAAACCCGTAAACTAATCTAGTTGTTATTTTTCAGATATGCCACGTAAATGTATAAGGTAAACAAACATGAGATATAGCATGAATCATATTAAAATGGCTATAGCAGATATCAAGAATGGTTTATCAGTGAATCGTTCAGAAATTAATGTATGTTGCTTATCCTACGTTAAGGCCTAGTAATATATCTTTAATGAATATCTGAAAACTCATTGTTATTTCTTAAAATATCTGAATTTACCTGTAGAGGGATAATTTATGTACACTTAAAATATAAAATACTTATTTATTTGTTAATACACAATATACTCATTTTTTTTTATTAAAATTTACTTCAGTATAAATTTTATTTATCTAATAAAATTATCAAGAAATGTTGCACCTATTTTATCTCATTCTAACAGAACACGTTGCTTTTAATTTAAAAAAAATCGTATTATATGTAGCACTTGTTAAATTTCAAAGTTAACAGCATGAAATTTTATACACAAATTATCCCCAAAGAGACAAAAATGTCAGATTATAGACAAAAATTTCAATAACTTATCATCATCTTTTTAAAAGACTCTCTTGGTTTCAAAGTTTTCCATAGCAAGACACAATAATATGTACATTCATACAAAACTTAAAAAAATAAATTCAAACTCTGATAAGTCATATATATCAAAATATTACTTTATATGAGAACTTCAACAGACATTCAATGCTGTATTAAATGTATACATATATTAGTTTAAAGGATTTCAACATTATAAAGTTTTGAACGTTGCTTTTTAATTTGAAAATAATGAATAATTTATTCACAATAAGGTAAAAGGGCTAAAAATGTATTTAAATGCATTTATAATTTTTCAAAAACGCTAATTTTGAAATCTTATTATTGATTTCTATAAGAAAATAGCGCTTTATAAATTTACCATGTATTGTACAAATTACATATTATTTCGTAAACATTTATTTCCCTGAGGTATGACAAACAAGATAATTTTAACTCATCGTTTCGAAAACCCAATAATTAAATTTTCATGTTAAGAAAAAGGCCAAAAGTAAAAGTTCTAAACTTCTTCCTAGAAACGCCGTTTTTTAATTTCATTTTATATAGTGTAAAATATACAGTGAAACTTCTTTTAAAGGCCACCCCTATTCAAGGCCACCTCTATTAAGGGCCAATACTTTTAGGAACGAAAAATTTCCCCAGAGACTTAATGTTAAATTTACTCCTATTAGGGGCCGCACATACCCCTCATAAAGGCCTTTTTTTTTTTCAGATGTGCCTTAAATCCTAAACAGGTGTATTGAATTATTGAACCCAGCAAACAACTGCACTTGCAACAAAGAAGGCAGGGAGAGATGGGTAGGATTTAGTAACACAATGAGGGACCAGAAACGTTTCCTCAAGTGAAACAAACAAGTGTTACCCACACTCTGTTTGACCTTTCAACCTGCAGCGGTTGGGTTAAAGGGGAAACTTGACCCTTTGTTGTGGGCACACAAAGGATAACAGGTTATCTAGAAAAACTTATTCCACATTTACTAAAATTGTGAATGCATATCGCAGAACAATTTTTATATCTGTCAGGAAACGCTAACAGAAATAAATAACTAATATCTCATTCTAAGGCATTAATAAATGATGCAAAATTAAGTAATTTGTTCCATAAAGTAAAAGAACCATTATACACCAAAATTGTCTGCGACAAAATTATGAAAAGTAAACAAACTTCAATAGAAATTTTTTTCAATCATGTATAGAGTTTGGAAATGTTAATAAACAGTTTTTTCACCTATATAGGTTTTGATTTCCTTCATTTAGTTATTATTTTTTCTTCATCCCTATTCAAGGGCCACCCCTCAGAAGGGCCAATTTTCAATGGATCGGTAGGTGACCCTTACAGAGAGGTTTCACTGTATGTATGTTTTTTTAAGCATGAAGGTTTACAAGAAAACTATATATTTACTTTGGTATCTCAGAAAATATTTCCGTAAATATCTCTATTTTTGAATCTCCTAAATCTGAAATTATTTCTCTTAAGAAAGGAACTAGAAAATATTCAGTCGCATTTTGTTCATCTATATTCGTGATGCATTCAATAATACATCTTGAAGAAAAAATATTGTTTTGTGATGACAAGACCGTACAGTGTATGAAACCAAGTTCTTCTTTCGTTTCTATTAAGTTCATTAATAATTAACCCTCATGTATTTTCGATTATTCCAAAATAAAGAAAATAAGCTGCTGTGGCAAAATTGAATTATCAATAGAACAGAATAATAAAATATACTTACTCACTTCGTTTAAACTTATAAGTGTTTTAATACGGTACATTGTGTTAAAAAAAGATTTTTAAATATTGTTTTTGATAAGATTGACGCGGGTTGTGTACGCAGACAACCATACAATGGTAGAAAATGTGCCTTATATCGATATATAAAAATCCCTATTCTGCTAAATTAAAAATTAATTCTGCTCTTTAATTGCTAAAAGCATTAAATATCTGACGTCAGCCATATTGTAAATAATATCTCTGCTGCCACAGTAACTACTCAAATATAACCTGAGTGATAGTTTGCATAAATTATCTACAAAGAAACTCATAATTTGTGTCGCACTAAATCGTGCTGCGAAATGCGATTGGTTGCAATGGTGCATAGATCATCCTGATTGGAATGCCGCAGCTAAGTTCTTTTCACTGATGAGAATTCTTTTTGTTTGGCGAAGATTCCTGACGCATTGTGATCTGAAGAAAACAAAATACGCACAAAAGACTGAAAATATATCTTGAATGTGTCAATACAATAGGGGCAGAATCATGGTATCAGCGGGGACGCTTTTAATGCCCTCTCCAACCTACTAATGCTAACCGTTCAATCATAAGTGATAATATATACAGAAATGAGAATTTTAATAATTTTGTTTATGAATGACAACAGCATTTGCATGCACTTAATGAATAATACTGCGCGCCCCCAATGCGCTGCTCTAAAAACAAATTTTATTCTAAGTCAAAAAAAAAAAAAAAAAAAAAAAAAAACAACAGCGGATAGAGGTGCCCGAATAATGTCCGAATTAAAAGCCTGTACGAACAGCTGTATGCGCACCAGAGTGTTGACGTGCACCACTGTAGTTGTAATATACTTTTCTTTAGTAGTTTCAATGTGCTAGTCATCTTGAATACAATTTGTACTAGAGGAACAACTGAAAAACCTTATGCACAGCGGAGCGTGGAAAATCGATTCATTTTTGTCAGGTTTGATGGCCCACCATATCTTTCCCATATATGTCTACAAAATTGTAAAAAAAAATAAGGTTATAACACCATCTTTTCCGGGCCGTACTTTTGTGCGTTGGTATTCAAATGCATTCCTTAAAAAAAGGGATATTCTTGATAATTTTATGTTTGGCAGACATGACAAAATAAAAGTCTTTTATAATTTTATGTTATTCGCTGTAGAAGCATTTACATTACGTGAGTTTTTTTTTACCTATTTATTTAACGTTTCCCATTAGTTAATAAGTAAAAATATGAAAATGTCTAAATTAAAGCATTTTAGATAAAGTATTAAAAAATAATTTTTTATCTGCAAAAAAAAAAAGAATTTTTTTAAGATACATGAAATGAATTGACGCACAAATTCCTCTTTTTTAATTACAGAGTGGTTATAAAGAAAATTTGACAATATATAAATTCCTATCAACTGAATATACATCTAAACCACTCGAAATGAAATGTGTGACATTTTCATTTAAACTTACTTGCTCGACATTGTGTTAAACACGAAGAATGGAACCTGCACGGTTAAGCTTACAGTAAAAAAAAAAATAAATAAAATAAAATAAAAATAAAATTTTCAATGGTATTCCAAAATGATCAGCGCATTGAAAATCATAAAAGGCATTGGAACGGCACAAGTAGCAAGAAAAACAGGGAGGTAGGAAAAATGAAAAGATTGAATTGTATGTACCCATCACATCAGAAAGACCAAAAAAGCGCGAACCATAGAACGAAACTCTTTGAAAACAAAACGCTCATATCCAAGGGATTTATTAAGTTTAAGAAAATTTCGAAAACGGTCTATATACTAAATAATTACTTCAAAATGTACAGAAGATAATAGAGTCAATAAGGCGGAAAGAAAGTACTCAAACTTCCTCCTGAATTATCTTAATCGAAATGGTTGTAGCAGTAATTGCAATAAGCGGGTTTTTGAAAGTGTACGCATCAAATACAGGACATCACATGGTGCATTGCGCAGGCTTCAGACGCTGTGATAGATCTCAACACAATACAGTGGGAGGAGCTGAAATAAATCTACTCCCATTGCTAAGCCGTCACATAATCTACTCACTATCATGTCAGCTTATAACAGCGAAACACACCTGAAAGTAATGAGGGTCCCCCGACATGGAATGACATTACCACCAGCCTAGATAGCAACCACCCTATGAATCACTATAGATATGTCTGTAATCCAATACAGCGAACAAAACAACACAAAACATAACGTATGATTAGGAAAAAAATATAGACATAAAAAATAGGTAAGTTAGTAACCGGCATCGTACATACCTCCGAGTAACTACTCAGAGGACGTCAGAGCTACAGGGTAGGATTTTACATCATAAAGTTTTGCTCGGAGTCGTGGTACCACCTGTTTCCCGTACCCTCATCCGCCAGCAATGCAGCCACCTGCTTCTGATGCACGCAGGAGAAACTGTACATCAATCTCTCTCGTCACAGACTGGGTAGTGGATGTTGGCAAGATGTTATACAGGAGAAACGAAATCTCTTGACACACGTACTCTGAAAACGTAGTCTACAGTTAGGACGTGTGGATTCATCGGTAATAGCACACGTGAAGGTTTTAACATTGTTAGAAAGCCCCAACTTTAAAAAATAACATAATATAACTTAGGTCATGTAACAACATAATATGCCTTAGTAATATACCTGAGTAATATACCATATAACAATTACTTGCTTAACAATTATTTTGACACAAAATAAGTATTTTATAGATGATATTATTATCTTAAAATATCTTACTCATAATAAAATTCAAGTTCTACCATAAACGATAAGCACGTATTGGAATTCATATTATAAATTTCTATATGTATGAAAACAGATGTACATAGTTTTGAATCATCGAAATTCAATATTTCTACGATAATATCTCTAATCTGATATAGAAAGATTTATTATATAAAAGTTACATGGATTTTTATTCTTTTTATATTGTCGTTTAAATAGTTGAAAACTGTAAGAGGAAAAATAAATCATTAGAAATATTTATAAATGAGATTTAAAATAAAGTACGCTCCAGTTTCTTTACTTTTGTTGTTGTTGCTTCAGAAATCCTATTATGATTCAGAAAATAACATATAAAAGCGTTTCTGAATAGTTCTAGATGCATCGAATAAAATCATCTTTTCATATCTTTTATTTGCAGGTGTACGGCTTTGACAGGTGAAATAAGAATATTTTAATGTCCTTCTTTTGAATTTATATCTCGCTCAATATGCTTTCATGTGTCTTTAAAATAAGTAAAAATGATTGACAAAGCAGATTGAAACACAACCCCATTGCATAAAGCATTTCATTTTTAACAACAGTAAAAAATCGATCTTTATAAGACAATTTTAACTCATTAAAAATCCTTTAAGGGGTTATACAGCTCATATTCAAAGTATTAGAATAATTGAGAAAAAGTAATAAGAAGAAATTATTTTTCATTTATTTAATTTTGATACTAAGTAAATGCATTTAAATTTCTTATAAATTAAATCTGGAATGTTTAGATAAGATATTAATATTTACAAAATATAAAATACAGTATAATAATTTAGGTATACAGCTTTCTGAAACACATCAAAATATTAGAATATTTTATTTTACGCAACAATATTACCTTAGGAATATGAAGTAGATGGTAGTTAATTTTTCGTAGCATCCCCTTTAGGTTTCATAACAGCGTACAATCGATCTTGCATACTATATACAAGATGTTTACAAACATTTCTATCAATATTAGCCTATATAGACTTTAAACGTGCTACTAATTCAGTTTTACAAGAAGGACGATTTTCTTGGAATTTTTCCTTCATTATACACTATAAGTTTTGGATGGGATTAAGGTCTGGTGGGTTTGGTGGCCAAGGAAGTACCTTAACGTTGAGTTGGCGGAAACAAATATTAGTTGACACCGAGGTTTACGCTGACGCCAAATCCTGTTGAAAAATGAAATCATCTTCAAATAAATCTTCTGATGATGGAATCATATAATATTCCAAATTTTCTTGATATATCTGAAAGTTAACCTTTTCGTAGACGATGCATAACATTCCAGGTCCTTCTGCACTTCTGCAACCCCAAACCATGACACTAGCAGCAAGTTTTACTGAACATTTAAGGCATTATTTATCAAATTCTTCTTGCTTCATTCTCCAAACTCGAATACTTTGATTACCATAAGAAACACAAAACATACTTTCATCACTAAATAATATTTTTTCCAATCTTCTTCGCTCCATAAACGTCTTGATTTACACCAATTCAATCTTATACGCTTTTGTTTTGCAGTCATGAGAAGTTTTGTTTTCGGTACACGAGATTCAAACCTAAATTTATGGAGACGTCTTAACATGGCTGCGTTTTCAATATACCTAGAACGGCCGTGAACGGTCATTTTAACCGCTCTTTCGAAAAAACTAAAAAAGCTTTAACTAAAATAATATATCTGGCAAATTAATTATAGATTGTCTGCTAGCCTAAGAGTAATATCTTAATACTTTTACCAGAACTCGTTATCTTTTAAGCTTCTCTCTCGCTCTCCATTGGTTGAGTGACAGCTCGCATTTCATCCCATGTCTCGTTTCTGTATCTGTTTGGTTCGTCTAAACTTTACATCTCAATCCTTTTTCCTAAGTGAGTCCTGACAAAACTGAGGTCGCATGAGGTCGAATACAGCGATTTTTTTTTGTGCTGTTCGATTGTTTCGAAAATCTGTTAGCGCCTTATCATCTGTACAGTAATAATAGGCTCGAAGCAGCAGTAGTCGTTCGGTAGCTTCATTTTTTTTGTGCTGTTCGATTGTTTCGAAAATCTGTTATCAGGCGTCTTATCATCTGTACAGTAATAATAGGCTCGAAGCAGCAGGAGTCGTTCGGTAGCTTCATCGTGCCAAGCCGCCCCCACCCCCCCCCCCCCCGTCTCGGTTTTCGGTGTCTTTATTTTGTGTAATTTTCCTTTTAAATTTTTCCGGTTTCAATTTTTGATTTTTTTTCATCAATCTTGCTTTCGCTAGAGTGTCTTTTACTCGGGACGTGGCTGGGGACCTATGAACCTTGCTTCCGCAAAAGAGCCATACTAAGTGGAATAATAAAGGGCTGCGGACGCAGAGACGGCGCTAGCCGCGGCGGTCTTTTAAATTTGTCTATTTTAATCTCACATTTTAATCACATTTAATTCTTACTCTCTTTTTGAGCCTATTATTACTATCCCCTATGTCATTAAGATCTGTTATACATGGGATATAATTTGTGCTGTAGCCTGAAGGATCTGCGAAAACTCTCGCCATTTGGGAAATTTTCACGTTTTTATGTGTTTTTGAATAAAAATTTTCAAGTTATTTTTTATCTCTGTTTTAATAGAGTTAATGGGAAAACTACCGGATTTTTTAATCCGTTACTTACCACTCATAAGGTCTGACCTGCATTTGACTGCATCATGAATCGCTGGTGTTTCTTTTGAACTTAGCCAATCTCACTACTATAAACTAATCGATATATTGTCAATTGCAAAGTACCAGTCCACAGCTGCTAATATTCTACCATATTGATGCCTCTAGCATTAATGTTACCCTAGGTGATACAAAATGTATGCAACCTCACCAATGCCTGACTAGGATTTAGTAATAGTCCAGCCATATATATATAAAATATGAAAAAGCCCATGTAATATATATATAAAATACGAATGGAAATTTTGTTCCGGCTGCTTATACTCGAGTTCCGGATCGTGATAGAACTTGCACTGTTAGAAGTATAATGTTTAGGGTATGTTTTAGTATATAACATATAGTTCAACGTAGATTGCTTATCGAATTATGATGATAAAATGTGTTATTTTGGACTAAAAGCTTATAGATGAAAGAATTGAAACGACTATACACCTCGAAAGAAAACTTACAAATTTTATAGAATAAAAAGCAGTTTTGACGAGTGATAGTATAATAAACGACAATATTTAATTTGAACATGAAAGTGAATGTTCGCAATGATTAAAAAATTACACTAGCCTGCAAAATTTGTGTTACGATTTTTTTTTTTTTTTTGGATTGTGTTAATTGATTCTTAAGTATTTTGTAGCACTAAATCCGAAAATGACCTTTACTTTTAACCAACACATCACGAAGTTTTTCAAATTGCTGATTTCAAAGTAAAAAGCTAAAAAAAACAGTGAAAAATATAAAATGAATGTGATTGTTTGATTTTTCGATTTTGATAATTGATTCTTGTGTATTTTGTAGCGCTGAATCCAAAAAAGATTGTAACTTTTTTACCATGAAGTCAGGGTTTTTCAAAAATCTCGAATTTCTAAAAAGTCGAAATATTGCAAAAATCTGATACTGTATATCAGACGTAAAATGTTTTTTTCATAACAATTTATTTATCTTTTGTCTTATACTATGCAATTGTACAGCTAAACATGTAAAAAAAAATCATCCTTCTTATTGCCCTGACATTTGCTTACCACATCTTTAAAGGCACCCAAGAATTCTTTTTCCGCAACATTCATTTGTTTATAAAAATTACTATCTTTCAGAATTTTTCTAATGTCAGGACCGCTAAAGACACTTTTTTTTTGTGTGTGTATGTGTGTGTGTGTTTGATAATGCTGGGATATTATCGCAGATGTATTTAAAACATTTGTCTTTTTTTCGCAAGGCTTTCACAAATTGCTTTGGGAGATTTTTACTTTTTTTTTACTTTTTAAATCATGCGTCAAGGATAGATTATGAAACACTTTCCAACACATTCAGAATAATGTAACAAAACTGCACCATTTAAAAAATATAAAATATTGCGTTTAATTCAACCATATGGAAACGTATAACACTTTTCAAAACCCAATATCAGCTGTTCCCATCACAATCGGAAAATTAACCGATTTTTTTAGCAGCCCTGTATAGGATATATCGATTTATATCTACCAACTACATGCATGCCAAAATTTATTTCACTTATAAGATACATATACTTCAGTTGAAAATTTCCCTTCAGCAATTTCCTCTAATAAGGAGAACGATACTTGAATATTTTTGTGCTGCCCCGTATATCTTGTATAGAATTTATATATGACGAGTAACATGCAAACAATTAATTAAATTTAAAAGCGCTACCCAATTTTAAACCGTACACTCCAGCCATTGTTACTCAAACAGTACTGCAACCGATATCTTTTATGTGTCCCTGTAAATCAACAAAAACGCCATGAATACTCTGTTCTAACGTGATCATAGTGAAAGTCAGTGATTTATATCAGTTTCAATATATTTTAAATATCGTAATGTCATTAAAATACTCTGCAAACGATTATTCCCCATATAAAAGAATGTAATAGAATACTTTTGACTGCCTCTGTAATAGAACTATTAATCCTACATACTTCATTTACAATACCAAACATGCTTTGGTGACCCTAAATAATCTTTAACAATTTCATGAAAATCGGAGTATATTTACGGGAGTTAGAGCGTAAGGCGGCCAGAAGAACATACAAACCGATTGCATAAACCCTTTTCAACTTTGTTGGAAAGTGTTAATAATAATGGCGAAACATGTGAGTTACATGTTATTTGTTTATTTACGATTTCGTTTTTAATTTTGTCGCCAAGCAAGTTTATTTTAAGTGAAAAACGCATAAGTTGACTTCGGTACTGACTTTCTAGGGAAAAGTATTCTCAAATTCAGGGTAAAAAAAGTTTTTCAAAATATTCAGTTTAAATATAAGAACAGCAAAATTTCTACTTCCGATCTTCTTACATGACAAACAAAAGGTCGAACATTTCATGAAGAAACCTTTCCATATATATTTTGACAATAAATGTAGGTGATATTTATCAAATTTAAAGAATAAATAAAAATAAAAACGGGTACTTTTTAAAAAAATAATAAAATCTCATTTTTGTATTCAGTAAGAGAAAATAATTAGGAAAAAATTATATTTAATTAAATTTATTTTGAAAGCCACTAATATTTGTATGAACTATTAAAACGTACGTAAATTGCTACTGAATTTTTACAAAATCTTTTAACATTTTTTTTTCTAATTAATGTATGTTTTAGAAGCACAGATGCACAAGAGTTGATGCCCTGGTAGAAGTCTGAGATTTGATAGACGATTAGCTGGAGCTATGGTATTCAATCAGTTTAGGACTGCCAATGCCTCACCTTTTACTTGAAAACTGAAAAAAAAAAAAAAAAAAAAAAAAAAAAAAACCAGGAAGCAATCAGAGTTGTTTTCGCGTTGTTCAGAAATAATTATTATTTTATGATATGAGCTCTTCTTTATTTAATTGAAGGCTTTATTATGATTCCAGGAAATAAAAGAACAAATATAACATTAAATGTGGATGAAATAATCCTAGAACAGATCACTTAAAAATAATTAACAAGTCAAAATCAAAATATTAAATATGTAATATGAACTTTAAAAAGCTCACTATTTTACTTAAAAGGCGACTAAAATAATGAAAAATATGGATTTTATTAAAAAGTACTTTCAATCTTGTCCAAGATCATCATGAAAGAAGATTTTATTAACTGAATGTTGTTTATTTATACTAATGCGCCACTTTGTTTTCAACGAGGCTAACGAAAAAGACAGGCTACAGTGGTGCATTCCTCTGTTTTTTTTTTTTTTTTTTTTTTTTTTTCAGACCGCTAGAGTGACGTCATGCTCTATTCGTACACCTGCATTGGTGCATTCTAGCATCATGTGACTCCTGCGGTCTGTAAAAAAAAAGATACGCGTAAAGCACCCGCGGTAGCCTGTATTTTTCATTAGCCTCGGATTTCAAAATGAGAGAGAAAATAATTAGAAAAGTTGAAATTAGAAGTAGCAGTTTCTTGGATTGAACTTAATTAGAGAAAATATATATTATTATTAACAGAGGTTCTAATTAATTTATGCCATCACTCTATTCTCATACACTACTTTCATGTTAAATATGTAGCTGAACAGTTGAAGTGGCAGTGTTCCAGATTAAATTTGCGTAGAAGAAATATTTTACTGCCGTACTGCAAACTTATTTATTTCCAGGATATTGAACCATAAATTGGGGATATTGTGCGTAATGATGTCGTAACATACTTGACAGTTTTTTTTTTTTTTTTTTTTTTTTTTTTTACAGGATTTTTATGGATTCTCTGATAGGAGATGCGCAATAATTGGATGTTGACTATATGATTTTTATAAGCACGAGGTGAAACCCGTCGAATTTCGACGAAAGAAAATGTTTACTAAGGAACTGTTGCATCAAATTTATAATACATCGACAACAATAATTACAATAACTCTCCAAAGACATATTTTCGTTGGAGTTTAAGTGGCCTATTAAGCCAAAAGCACTCCATTCTCGATAGCAGGAATTCGCTGTCTCATATTTAAACAATTAGAAAAAATCTCTTGTGGCTATGCTGCTTTTGAAATGGAAATAGGTAAAATGCGCTTACCTGGGATTCATCAATATCGCGATGACGTATAACTCCATCGGTGTGGCGTGGCCAGGGATTATCCAAAAGCTTCTTGAAGAAATTATTTTTATTTTATTTTGTGAAGCATTATTTATCCTTTAAGGATCCTTTGAGAGCTTAATATAAATCCGCTAAATCCATGGGAAGATATAATGTAATATGAATTAGTATTGTGTGTTTTTACGATAAAGAAAGATTCCAATTTTAGCTTTAAATACTTATAATTAAACATATTACTGGAGTATAAGAAACTCCGTGTTAACAGAGAAGCTAGATGATTAAGAGAGAGAATACATAAAGCTGCTAAAAAACATATTCGCAGCGTAGAAAAAATATATAATAATTAAAGGTGTCTGGCAAAAGTCAAAATGTTCAGATGTTCCTTTTAGTTACATATCAGTGGTGAAATCTTAGTTATTAGAACATATGCTTTAGAGAGTTACTCAAGTGGGCTGCAATAGCACTCATTATTAAATGCGGAAGTAAAGAAACAGTTCGTAAATTGGCTTGTTTAAATGATCTGTGTATAGTAACAAGTTCTTTCTTTCTTTTTTTTAATCACTTTTAGCAGTTGCCGAAGAACATCTGGGGAATTAAATTTAACACCCCTCCTTAATCTCCTCAGATGGATAAGGTAACAAGTTCATAGTCTTGATGTCACACAAAAGTTGAGGTTTGGGTGTGGGCTTTGTCAAGCAGTCAGCAATCATGTATTGCGTGGGACAATATTTTAATTCGATAATTTTATCTTCCTTTAATTGTCTTATGGCGTGAAAGCGGATATCAATGTGTTTTGTCCGCTTTGAAAATTTTTCATTTTCTATCATCTTTATACTGCTTTGGTTGTCATGGTAAAGTAAAATAGGTTTTACTTGGTACAAGTTAAGATCTCCTAGCAGTTTTAATAGCCATAAAATTTCTTGTCCTGCGGTTGCTGCAGCAACATATTCCGCTTCAGCGGAAGAATATGCAATGCTTGACTGTAATTTTGTAGTCCATTGAATGGGATTATCACCAAGAAAAAAAATATTGCCGGTGGTTGATTTTCTATTTTTAGTGTCCCCAGCCGAATCCGCATCAGCATACGCGATGAGTATTGGTGGTTTATTTTTACTTATTGTTAGGCATAGGTTTTTTTGTGCAATTGAGGTAAATAATAATTCTTTTTGCCGCTTTCCAATCCTTCTCGCGTGGCGTTGCACTTCTCCTACAAAGTATATTTACTGGTGCCATAATGTGGGGTCGAGTGACTGTGGCAATATACAAGAGCGAACCGATCGCTTGCCTAAACTTTGTATTGTTCGGAAGTAAATTGTCGCTATCTTCTAATTTATAGAAACCTACTTCCATCGGTGTACCAATAGGTCTTGCATCTGTTAAATTTAACTTTCTAACCAAATCTTCTATTTTTGACTTTTGGTTTAATTTGTAACCATCATTCGTTTTGATTATGTTGGTTCCTAGGTACTGACTTATTTCGCCTAAGTCTTTTACTCCGTACTCATTTTGCAATTGTTTTATTACATCTTTAATTATTTCACTTTTACTCGCGATTAAAATATCGTCAACGTAGACGATGATATAAGTGAAATTTTCCTTTTCTTTTCTAGTAAACAAACATGAGTCAGCAGTGCTTTGCACAAAATTCATGTTTTTTAATGATTCTGCGATCTTTTTGTGCTAGGCTCTAGCTGCCTGTTTTAAGCCGTAGATTGTTTTATTCAGTTTACACACTTTGTTTTCACAATTTTTTTCTATAAAACCTTCTGGTTGTTTCATGAAAATTTCTTCTTCTATTTCGCCGTGAAGAAATGCAGTGTCGATGTCAATGTGTTGAACAGAAAGATTTTTATATGCCGCTGAGGCTAAAAATGTGCGGATTGTTGTGTGTGAAACTACGGGTTCGAAGGTTTCATCATAATCTTCGCCGTACTTCTGATTATATCCTTTCGCTACTAAACGGGCCTTGTATTTTTGTACATTTCCTAAATTATCTAACTTTCTCTTAAAAATCCACTTGCAACCAATAATTTTCTTATTTGGTGGGGAATCCACTAAGTCCCAAGTTTTATTTTTCTTTAATGAGTTGATTTCTTGCTGAGCGGCTTTGAGCCAATTTTCTTTTTCTACTGGGTTGTTCATGTTTGCTATGTCATAAAAATCGGTTGGTTCGAACGTGTCATTTGTTTTTACGTGACATACGTATCTGTCGGGTGGTACTCCTCTATTTGACCTCTGAGACCTTCTCGGTTCTACGTCGGGTTGTTTGGACGCGGTTGGTTCTTCGTCCGAATTACTTAACTCTGTTTGAATGTAGTTGTTGTCATTGTCTGAGTTTTCTACCTCTTCGCTTTCTTTTAAGTTGTTTTCACTATTTTCTATAAATTTAACTGTTCTCGCTATTATTATTTTGTTTTCTTTTGTGAATATACGGTAACCTTTTGATTTGTTGCCATACCCCACAAGTATTCCTTCCTGCGCTCTATCATCTAATTTGTTTCGCTGATGTTTCTGTATATAGGCATAAGCTTTACAGCCGAATGTACGCAGGTAGTGTAAGGTGGGTTTTCGGTTGAACCAAATTTCGAACGGTGTTTTGTTTGTTATTTTGGTTGGTAGCCTATTCTGCAGGTGATTGGCGGTATTTATGGCTTCTCCCCAGAATTTTTGAGGTAAGCCTGCTTCGGAGAGTAGACTCCTAGTCATATCTAATAATGACCTATTCTTTCTTTCCGCTACGCCGTTTTGGGTCGGACAAAATGGTACCGTAAACCCTTAGGTATTCTTCCGTTTGTTTACCTAAATATTCCCTCCGTTATCGGATCTAATAGCTTTAGGGAATCTGCCGAATTGGGTTTTCACCATGGCTACATAATCTTTTAACTTTTCGTGAACTTCATTTTATGCGAAAGTAAGTAAATTACTGTGAACCTTGAATAGTCGTCTATAAAAGTGACGAACATTGTTTTTCCCCCGATAGTAGGTGTACCGATAGATGTGCACACGTCCGTGTGTATCAGATCGAGCACTTTGCCTGTTTTGGGACAGTTTGTTCATTTCGGATATGGGGCATCACTTATTTTTGTTTGGATACATATTTCACACAATGCATTATGATTACAGTTATTTATTTTTATACCGTCTGCTAAGTTTTTATTTATTAATTCTTTTATCGCATTATAGTTACGATGGCCAAGCCGTTTGTGCCAAACTTCTATGCAATTTTTATTTTTACATTCATGTGCAATGTTTACTTTATTAGTTTCAGCGCTTTCTAATAATTCGACTTGATATAAATTATTTTTCATTCTTGCTTCAAGATAAATATTCCCGTTTCGGGATAACGTGCATTTTTCTTTATCGAAAATTAATTTATAGCCATTCTGTGTTGCTTTGCTTACCGATATGAGGTTCGATTCTAATTCTGGTACGTATAATACTTCTTTTAATGTGATTGTGTTTACCCCTCCATCGGATGTTTTTGTTTTAAATGTCGTTTCATCTGTACCGTGTGAATTCAGCGTTTTTCCATTGGCAATGATGACTGTCGTCTTTTCAGTGTCGTTAAACTTAGTGAATGCATCTTTACTGTTTAGAATGTGTGTCGATGAACCTGAGTCGATTATCCAGGTTTGTTTTCCTGGTTTCTGGACTAAAAAAGCTGCGTTGCTGCCTTTTCCTGAATTTCCCTGTGTTTTGTTAATCCGAATTGGTTCTGTTTCTCGTTTTTTGTTTTCTCTATAATAGTTTGCGTCTTCATAACATAACGATGATGTGTAATACTTGGATTTGTGCGGCTGTTGTTTTTGTGACGGTGAGTAAGTGTTTCTGTTCTTAAGATGCCAGCACTCCCTGTATGCATGGTTTTTTAATTTACAGTATGTGCACTGTTTGTCCTTTTTATTATAGTGTTCAGCCGGAAAATTTTTATGCGTTTTAAACGCTTTTGAGGAATTCTCGCTCTGATCTGTGTTTTCTAAACGTCTTGTATATTCACCAGTGAGTTTTCCTTTTATAAACTCTGAATTAAGTTCATTTTCTGGACGGGCCTCGAGGGCTATAATTAAGGTGTTGTAGCTAGGTGGTAATGAACAAAGTAACAGAGCTGAAATGTGCGAGTCATTAATAGTTTCGCCTATGGCTGAAAGTTTATCAACAATAATGAAGGCAACGAATATTTTTTCCAACTGGATTAAATCATATTCAAAGCTGGAGTAGCACAGTTGAAGTTTATTCCAACAGAGCGAAAAATGTCCAGACCAGGGATCGAACCTGGATACTTGGCGTGCCGTGCCAATGCCTTACCTGTTAGGCTATCCGGACCGATACCTGGCTGACATAATTCACTCTTATTAGTTGGACTTGGCTGCGAACTGCAGCGCTAGTTTCATTCATCCGAGCTATAACTATAGCATTTACATGATGAAACTACTTTAACACGGAAACTCCTGTATACCATGTAATTAGGTCATAATGAAGGCAACGAATATTTTTTCCAACTGGATTAAATCATATTCAAAGCTGGAGTAGCACAGTTGAAGTTTATTCCAACAGAGCGAAAAATGTCCAGACCAGGGATCGAACCTGGATACTTGGCGTGCCGTGCCAATGCCTTACCTGTTAGGCTATCCGGACCGATACCTGGCTGACATAATTCACTCTTATTAGTTGGACTTGGCTGCGAACTGCAGCGCTAGTTTCATTCATCCGAGCTATAACTATAGCATTTACATGATGAAACTACTTTAACATGGAAACTCCTGTATACCATGTAATTAGGTCATAATGAAGGCAACGAATATTTTTTCCAACTGGATTAAATCATATTCAAAGCTGGAGTAGCACAGTTGAAGTTTATTCCAACAGAGCGAAAAATGTCCAGACCAGGGATCGAACCTGGATACTTGGCGTACCGTGCCAATGCCTTACCTGTTAGGCTATCCGGACCGATAACTGGCTGACATAATTCACTCTTATTAGTTGGACTTGGCTGCGAACTGCAGCGCTAGTTTCATTCATCCGAGCTATAACTATAGCATTTACATGATGAAACTACTTTAACACGGAACATTTTTCGCTCTGTTGGAATAAACTTCAACTGTGCTACTCCAGCTTTGAATATGATTTAATCCAGTTGGAAAAAATATTCGTTGCCTTTATTATGACCTAATTACATGGTATACAGGAGTTTCCCTGTTAAAGTAGTTTCATCATGTAAATGCTATAGTTATAGCTCGGATGAATGAAACTATCGGTGCAGTTCGCAGCCAAGTCCAACTAATAAGAGTGAATTATGTCAGCCAGGTATCGGTCCGGATAGCCTAACAGGTAAGGCATTGGCACGGCACGCCAAGTATCCAGGTTCGATCCCTGGTCTGGACATTTTTCGCTCTGTTGGAATAAACTTCAACTGTGCTACTCCAGCTTTGAATATGGTTTATCAACAAGTTCTAAAATATGTGTAATGTGTTTTATTAGATTGCCGTTTTCTGGGAGTTTTGCTCCGTATAATTTTCTCAGCAAATATAACTTGCTTGAGAGATTGGCCCTTTCATGAATTGTTTTTAAAGCTTGCCAGGTTTCTCTGGTAGTGTTTAAGTGCTTTACATGCACGATTTGTGAGTCTTCAATACTCAAGTTGATAATTGCACGTGCTTTACGGTCCCTTTTCGTCCAGTCCGTGTTAATTGGATCTGGGGGATTTTCTGTTATTACATCAAACAATTCTTCTTTTATTAAAATCATTTCTACGCGAAATTTCCAATTTGAGTAATTATGCGAATTTAATTTTTCGACAATTTGGACGTCTTTGATCCCTGCCATGTTTACTCTTATTTATATATGCGACGAACGTATTTCCTTTTTATTTATTTATTTACTGTAAAATGAACGATTTCTTTTTTTATTATTGTTATTATTACTCACAACCAACAAATTGTTCATTCACTAATTATTTAAATGTTCATTACATAAAACATAAATATATAAATGTTTCTTTTTCATTCACCTTTATATTTCTGGTACAATAACATTCATTATTTTATTCAATGCAGCATCTTTTTATTTTTTTTATTCAGAACATGAATATTTTTAATATTTATAATCTAAGCCACTATATAAAATTTTTCTTCTTTTTCGCTAAACATGAGCACTTTATCTGTCTCATTAATCTTTTTGTTGGAGTTTAAGTGGCCTATTAAGCCAAAAGCACTCCATTCTCGATAGCAGGAATTCGCTGTCTCATATTTAAACAATTAGAAAAAATCTCTTGTGGCTATGCCGCTTTTGAAATGGAAATAGGTAAAATGCGCTTACCTGGGATTCATCAATATCGCGATGACGTATAACTTCATCGGTGTGGCGTGGCCAGGGATTATCCAAAAGCTTCTTGAAGAAATTATTTTTATTTTATTTTGTGAAGCATTATTTATCCTTTAAGGATCCTTTGAGAGCTTAATATAAATCCGCTAAATCCAGGGGAAGATATAATGTAATATGAATTAGTATTGTGTGTTTTTACGATAAAGAAAGATTCAAATTTTAGCTTTAAATACTTATAATTAAACATATTACTGGAGTATAAGAAACTCCGTGTTAACAGAGAGGCTACATGATTAAGAGAGAGAATACATAAAGCTGCTAAAAAACATATTCGCAGCGTAGAAAAAATATATAATAATTAAAGGTGTCTGGCAAAAGTCAAAATGTTCAGATGTTCCTTTTAGTTACATATCAGTGGTGAAATCTTAGTTATTAGAACATATGCTTTAGAGAGTTACTCAAGTGGGCTGCAATAGCACTCATTATTAAATGCGGAAGTAAAGAAACATTTCGTAAATTGGCTTGTTAAAATGATCTGTGTATAGTAACAAGTTCTTTCTTTCTTTTTTTTAATCACTTTTAGCAGTTGCCGAAGAACATCTGGGGAATTAAATTTAACAATTTTAACCTAAGATTAACAAAATATTTTTTTCACAAACTTCAACTGTTAAAATTATTGGATAATTAAACTTTATTCATATACGTAATCAGTAACATATAATCAAGGTAAGTAATTTTGATTAAGTTATCAATTGATGCTTGGTATTACGGAATGAAAAAATCAGCAAAAAGGATTTCACCTTGACATAATTATAGAATCCCCCCCCCCTTTAAATCTAAACAAATCAAGTCATTTTCAACGTTTCACATCAATATTAACCATTTAAAAACATTTTAACGTGCAATAGGTTATTGATAAATATATTTTCAAGCTTTAAGTCACGTTTGTCAAATATTACAACTTGCCATGTTAAAATTCCCACTCGTGATTTGAGATCTTATAACAATCTCTGTACCTGCGCGTAAAAAATCCAGAAATTTATAACTTTTAGACGTATTCATGGGGAAATAGCTTGTTTTATCAAATAAAATTATCGGTTTCTTTTAAATATGACGTCATTTTCAGTCGCTGAAATATTTTGCCTATTGTCTCAAACTCAAAGTCAGCGAAATGAAAAAATAGGGAAATATAACAGCATCATCAGGGAAATTGTGTCTTTTTTAAAGCGTAACGTCATTTTCTGTTCAAATTTTTAAAAAATGTATTTTTAATTGTAATGCGAAAATGGCATCAGTAAGAATATAATCAATAAAGATAACTAAACCACTTTTAATAAAAATGAAGTACTTCAGTTGCCACGATTAGAAAATTGGTATTAAAAACTATAAAAAAATTAATATCTCAAAAATAAATTGAGGTACAGCTTTCAAACAAATTGCATTTAAATGTGCATTTTTTTCTGCATACGACGGTGTAAACATTTAAAACGTGGTATGTTTAGAAGTTTAAAATTTTGCAGTATTGAAAATTGCAAAACCAAATTTTTATTTCAAATTTCAAAGTGTTGCCATTCGCTGAATGACGTATGCGTTACGCACAGATATGTTTATCCTTTATAATATAGATAGATCAAACTTTGGGCGAAATTTCAATAAAAAGCTATAATCTTTAAACAACGATTTTTACACACAAATAACGTACAGACACGACTAAAAAATCAGTCAATCAACAATCGTATGGGATTTTTTGAAGTGTCTACGTTATTTGTGCGTAAAAATCGTTGTTAAAGATTTTAGCTTTTTTATATGATTTTTGTCTGATGCAAATCTATTCTGATATTCTGATTGAAACTTAAAGCAAGCGAGAGAGAGGGCTGCAGATTGACAATCTACAGTCTACAATCTAAAATCTAAAATTACGATTTTATTTAAAATAAAAATATTCTGACTGCTATATACTATATCCTTCTTCATAGCAAACATCATATAATTTTTACATATTTATTTTTCAGTAAAGTTTATTATATAAATTTTTACCAAATTTTTCAAAACTTTTCATCAAGTGATTTAAAAAAAAAATTAATTTGATTAAATTTTGATTGATTATTGAATCAATGAAATTTCAGAAGTAGTGCCTTTGAAAAAGAATCCAAAGTTAATATGCATTTCATCGGCGTTGTTAGTTTGCAGTATCTATTAAGAGACATCATTCAAGAAAGTAAAAAATGTGGTTTTTAAATTCGTTAAATATAGTTACAAAATAACAAGACAAATTTTTGAGTGCATAGAAATAAATAGTATTACAGTTCTCAGAAATAAAATGATATATTTAATATTAAATGATGAGAAAATGATGAGAAATATAGATGACATAATAACAATTAACAATGTAAAATCAATGTACAGTCACTCGTATATTATATTGCTTTTTCGAACAAATTCAAAAGAAAATTTTGATGTGCATATTAGGGTGTATCGATTTTTAACTTTTTTTTTGTTTCGAAATTCCAAGTTGATAAAAAGTTGCTACTAGACACCACAACTTACCACAAAAAATTTTGGATTTTTAAAAAAATGTTTAGGTCTCCCGCACAAGGCCTAAAGTTTAGAAATTTTACTTAAAAAGTAAATTTTTACAAAAATTTAAAAAAAACTAAAACACTTTTTTTTCTAAATTGCAAGTTAAAATTCCACTAAAATTGAGCACAAAAAACGATAGATAATGTATTTCAAAAACTTAGCACAACATTTAGGTCTCCCGCACAAGGCCTAAAAGTCATAAATTTCAGCCAATTTTTGAACATTTTTCAGTGCTTTGATATTTGTGTTGTTGCTGGTTTAAAAATTAAATGTAACTAAAGCCTCGTTAGGCGTGATTGGAATTGTTGAAATACGTGAAATAATAAATCACATTTCAATACGTCAAGCGTCAACTTGAAGTGATGGGGTGGGGGAAGGCCAGACTGTCGCGCCACCTATGAATCACCGCGCAGACTTGTCAGTAGTCGTCTGCCCGCGAGCGAGCATTACGGTTGTGTTTTAGTGCGATAGTCTAGTTGTAAGAATCAATTGAGTGAGTGTTGTTGTTGTTCATTATGAGTAAAATACCGCATCTAACTAGACAAACTACCGACAGGCCGGTTATCGAGCAACCTATTGATGTGAATGAATTTAATGTTCTGCCAACCAAGATGGATGTTTTGAAGTATTTTGAGTGTGTACGCATTGAAATGAAACAAGAGGGAATACATCAGCCTGCAAAGAAGGTAATTGCGTTAAGAGTTGCTTTAAAACTTGAGGAAATATGGAAAAGAGCTTCAATTCCTGTTTGTGGTACCAAAACACGATATTTATGGTTTTAAAACTGCATGAGTTGCTTGAGAAAATTAAAAAGTGTTCAGAGCCTAAAAGGAAGTATCCTAACTCCTACAAAGATGCAGTAACTAGCTTTCAGTCAAAAACTGAAACTGCATTATTTGATATTTGTACTTGCAAATGTGACCTCAGCAACCGTATTTGCTTTATTGACAAAAAATTCCCGGCACTAGAACACGAGTTTTTGCTCGACCAACGTGGTCCTAGATTGATGTCAATTGCAGAGTGTGACAAAAACGAGACTAAAAAGCTTAAAAAGCGATTAGAAAGAAAATCTAGGTCACAAGCTTTAATGCAGGTAGTTGTAAAAAAGACTGAGGATGAAAACTTAAAATCTGTTGATAACATTGATTCTGGTGATAGTACAGATGATTCAATGCCTCACACATCATGTCAAGATAGCGGTTTTGAATTAAATGTACTTGATACGAGTCAAAAAAGTGTTTCAAGTGTAGAAGTAAAACAAGAACTGCCACAAAGCATATGTCTTTGTTTTCACGAGCTTGTCACTGCAGGGGCATTTCTAGTAGAACTGGAGCTCAGCTAGCTACTGCACTTTTGCGAGACTTAAATGTCGTTACTGCGGAGAACCAAGAAGCAGTAATCGACAAATCAAAAGTAGCACATGAAAGACTTAAGTCTCGTAAAGATGTAAGCTCAACTCGAACCTCCGATCTGTTGGCCATTTACTTTTATGGTCGTAAAGATGAAACCATAACAAAGAAATTGTAGCTGGTAATCTTTAATGGAAGAACACATATCTATTGTTGAAGAACCTGGATCCAAGTATTTCGGTCATGTAACTACCCTAAATGGAACAGGAAAGGAAATAGTTACATCATTTGTAAAGTATTGTGAAGAAAAAACTGTCAATCTTAAAAAAACTAAAAGCTGTTGGTTGTGATGGTACGGCAGCAAACACAAGCACTTCAAATGGAGTTATCACCTTATTTGAAAATAAAATACAACAGCCACCGCAGGTAGTTGTGTGTCTACTACATTTGAATACATCGTTGGTCGAGCAAAAACTCGTGTTCTAGTGCCGGGAATTTTTTGTCAATAGAGCAAATACGGTTGCTGAGGTCACATTTGCAAGTACAAATATCAAATAATGCAGTTTCAGTTTTTGACTGAAAGCTAGTTACTGCATCTTTGTAGGAGTTAGGATACTTCCTTTTAGGCCCTGAACACTTTTTAATTTTCTCAAGCAACTCATGCAGTTTTAAAACCATAAATATTGTGTTTTGGTACCACAAACAGGAATTGAAGCTCTTTTCCATATCTCCTCAAGTTTTAAAGCAACTCTTAACGCAATTACCTTCTTTGCAGGCTGATGTATTCCCTCTTGTTTCATTTCAATGCGTACACACCCAAAATACTTCAAAACATCCATCTTGGTTGGCAGAACATTAAACTCATTCACATCAATAGGTTGCTCGATAACCGGCCTGTCGGTAGTTTGTCTAGTTAGATGCGGTTTTTTACTCATAATGAACAACAACAACACTCACTCAATTGATTCTTACAACTAGACTATCGCACTAAAACACAACCGTAATGCTCGCTCGCGGGCAGACGACTACTGACAAGTCTGCGCGGTGATTCATAGGTGGCGCGACAGTCTGGCCTTCCCCCACCCCATCGCTTCAAGTTGACGCTTGACGTATTGAAATGTGATTTATTATTTCACTTATTTCAACAATTCCAATCACGCCTAACGAGGCTTTAGTTACATTTAATTTTTAAACCAGCAACAACACAAATATCAAAGCACTGAAAAATGTTCAAAAATTGGCTGAAATTTATGACTTTTAGGCCTTGTGCGGGAGACCTAAATGTTGTGCTAAGTTTTTGAAATACATTTTCTATCGTTTTTTGTGCTCAATTTTAATGGAATTTTAACTTGCAATTTAGAAAAAAAAGTGTTTTAGTTTTTTTTAAATTTTTGTAAAAATTTACTTTTTAAGTAAAATTTCTAAACTTTAGGCCTTGTGCGGGAGACCTAAACATTTTTTTTTTAATCCAAAATTTTTTGTGGTAAGTTGTGGTCTCTGGTAGCAACTTTTTATCAACTTGGAATTTGGAAACAAAAAAAAAGTTAAAAATCGATACACCCTAGTGCATATACTGTTTTATGGGCGCAATGTACTGTTTTTCAACAATGCAATGTTATCCCTCTTGAGTGATATGATGGTTTGGATCGCTGTGTTGAATTTATATTACGCCTTTATAAATTTTGAGGAGTGAAATTTGAACTTTTCGCTTTCATATTTTATAATGTTTTTCATTTTCACCTACAAAATACTTAAGGGGTAAACAACGCTTGAAAATAGAAACATCAAATTGGAAACAGCTGATTAAGTAGTACTTCTTTCTTGAAAATAACTGAAGCGATTTTAAGCATACACATTCAATAGTATTACCAGTTGTTAAAATATAAATAGATCCTTCAGGGTAAAAAATATATATATAGTGTAGTAACTACGCGATTTTTTAGGCTAAAAAATATTTTTTTCTTTAATTACATTTATTAAAAATTAGTGCATTTTCAAGCAAAAACACCATCAGTATTAGGATGTTTCAAGAGTAATGGGTCCGAATAAAAATTTTCATTTTGATTTTGCATACCCTTTTATTTTATGAGGTTTGATGATATAAGCTTATTTGTAAAATTTCTAGAAACTAGGAAAAAGTTAAGTGACCTCTCAAAGCCGTCGAACTTTTAAAAAATTGGCCTTTTTTTCGAAAATCTCCAAATTGACGTCCATATTTTCAAAAGCAATAAACAAAACAATTTTTACAGTAGGTTGAAGTTTGAATTTCTGATGATATTCTACTGTGTGATAGAGGAGTTGACCTTGATCCTCATCTTACACGAGTACATTATTGAATTTAGTGTCTAATAACGCGCGCATACTGGCACAGCAATTTTTTTTTCATTTTGATATTGCATACCCTTTTATTTTATGAGGTTTGATGATATAAGCTTATTTGTAAAATTTCTAGAAACTAGGAAAAAGTTAAGTGACCTCTCAAAGTCGTCGAACTTTTAAAAAATTGGCATTTTTTTCGAAAATCTCCAAATTGACATCCATTTTTTCAAAAGCAATAAAGAAAACAATTTTTACAGTAGGTTGAAGTTTGAATTTAATATTCTTGATCTCTTAAGGTAAGTTTTTTATAAGCGTTTCTTCAATGGCCAACTAATGATTTGCTGATAATATTATATTGTATGATAGAGGAGTTGACCTTGATCCTCATCTTACAGGAGTACATTATTGAATTCAGTGTCTAATAACGCGCGCATACTGGCACAGCACATTAGGCACAATCATTTACCACTAATAATTTTTTTTTTTGACAATATTGCAATCGATTATCTACAAATGAATCAACATCGTTTATTAGAAATGAACTGACAAATTTTAGGACTGTAGAAAGATTGATTGCTTGGCTGCAAAATCTCGTAGCATTTAACCATGTTTCTTCTTAGGTTTTCTGAAACTGAAACAATTGCCTTTTTCTCTTCAATTAATACAGGATCTGAAAAGAGTGATAACCCATTCATGTTCTCACTTAGGTACCAAAGTTTTATTTTATGTTTTATCAAGAACTTTTTTGCCAGTTCATTGTCTATTTTTTAAAAATAATTCCAGAGATTTAAGAGATTCAAATCATTCTAAGGTGCGCTACAGCTTAAAGGTACAGAGGACCACGCTTTTATATAAATTGCCATGATAAACAGGTGCGTTTTAATACACATACCTCATATTTCATGAGGTTGAATTGCTCACGAAAGCGAAATTTTTTAATGGAAGAAATTCTTTTTGTTATCCACCGCGTACGCTGGTATGCACCAGAAGGGCTGAATGTAACTTTGTTTTTGTTTTTAATAAATTGTGATGTGATTTCCCACAAAGTAGTAAGGGTACGTTTTATGCCAGGGACTGCACTAAAATTCTAAAGCATTTGCTGGGTTTCCCTGGGTGGCCATCCCGGGTTAGTTTATTGAACTTCAGATAATCATCACAAGTTTGAATATTTCTGTGACTGTTTGTAAAGGAAGGCTACAATCACACTTCTGTTTAGTTGTAGCTAGTGTTCTTCATCTTCAGTTAAAACACAACCATCAGTATCCTTATCAATTGCTGCATAGTTGGCAATATTTATCATGGCCAGTAATCTTTAATTCTACCCAAAATAGCGATTTGAGGTCCTGATTCCTGGTGAAGTGAAAATAAGTCAAATACAGCAGAAGCTATGATTATAAGGTTATGATGCTTCTTATGTTCGCGCTGTACAAACATTTTATCCTCATGAAACGTAATCATTTTCTGCACTTCTAGTTGATCATGAAGCTGTTTTATTTTGATATTGCATACCCTCTTATTTTATGAGGTTTAATGATATAAGCATAATTGTACAATTCTAGAAACTAGGAAAAAGTTAAGTAACTTCTCAAACCTGTAAAACTTTTAAAAACTTGCCATTCATTTCGAAAATCTACAAATTGATGTGCATTTTTTCTAAAGCAATAAACAAAATAATTTTTAAAGTATGTTGAAGCTTGAATTTAACATCATGTACAAACGATGTAATGTTTGACCAGTAGTTGGTAATAATTGGTTATAAAGTTCTTTATGAAAAATGGAAATCAGATGTGAAGACCACATTATTACTTTTGGTTTTTCTACTGCAGATATGTCACTCGTCTTCTTTGACAAAAGGAATTGCTTAAATTTGTATTTGATACAAAAATTTTATCAATTTTCACAGTAATTGTGAGGAAACATGTTATAAAGAAAGTATTAAAAATTGAACTGGAACATCATAATTCAGATTTCAGAACATGTAACCAACGAACATGAAATAAGCTCCTTTCTCTAAAAATACTAGACATTTCTCTTTATTGCGTTTTTGAAAATTTTTTTCTTCTTTTCACTTTAAGAGATTTATAATAAAGGTTTTAATAAACTATATACCGGGTGTCCCAAAAAAGACTGACTGATTTTAAAATTCAATAACTTGTAAACGGTGACAGATATTTAAAAACTTCTTGCAGGAGGTGATGCATAAGGTCAAAAGTTTTTTTACAGTGATTTTCAAATTTAGTTCGAATTACAGACAATAGATGGCGCTGCGATCAATAGACGCTCAATTCAGGCTCGATTTTTGGTACTTCGTGGCCCGGATAATACATTTCCATCTCATTTTTCCGCATGAAACAAGAGAAAGGACCAAAATTCGAGCCTGTATTTAGCGACTATTGCTTACAGCGCCATCTATTGTTTGTAATTCGAACTAAAATCGAAATCACTGTAATAAAACTTTTGACCTTATGCATAAACATCCTGCAAGAAATTTTTAAATATCTGTCACCGTTTGCAAGTTATTGAATTTTAAAATCAGTCATTCCTTTTTAGGACACCCGGTATTTCTAATATGTGCAATTGCAACGTCATTAAAATAACGCTTATTCTAAGGAAATATTAGATACCTCACTTCACTTCTATTTTTGCACTTTTTATTCTTCACTTTACTTTATGCGATTTATAATAAAGATTTTAATAAACTATATTTCCATTACGTACTGTGTGGTGTCATAGATAGAGGAAATTATGAGGAAAATGAATGCGTTATTGCAATTATTTCCATGCTATAATGACAAGCTTAAAAAATACAATTATGAAATCTTTAAGCTTCTTGAGAGGTCAGTTGTTATTAAAATAAAAACTTCAACTTTTTACAATGTGTTTATCTCATCATTTCTCACAATTTAAACCCCTATGCATGTCACTTTTCATTTTTTTTTTATGGAACACCCTAATCAGTATGTAACTAAGTAATATTCAAAATAAAAATAAAATAAAATATTGAAATCGCTTCAGAGTTTTCAGAGAAATACATGTGTTATCTGTAAATATCTGTCTTAGCTTTCAGAGAAATTAAAAAGAGCTGCTTTCCGTGAGCTTTCAGAAAAACCGTTTTCCCTAAGCATTACTTAACAGAAATGTAGTTAGAACTTTCATTCGTCTATTCATTTACGGTTTTTCCATAATTACGTATTTAAAAGTAAATATGGAATAGTTAAAGTGTCATTTGAAGTTTTCTGCATGAAAACGATTCGTTTCTTAAATTCAATCAAACGCTTGTAAAATAAATTACTTGCAAATAGTGATATAATTAAATTAATTTTTGACATCATTCCGAAACAGACAATGATCAATTACATACGCAAAAGATAAAACATTTATTTAGTAATCTGTGTTATAAAATTGCATAAATTATTATTATTTTTATTGCAAAAATTAATTATTTTTTGATTGATTAATTACGATCTTACATACTTATTGTTACAAAATTAATTCTCTTCTCATTATAATAGTATCATAAGTAATCATTTGATTTTTGTTCTGTTTATTAAATAAAGTTGTGTAAAATGTTTTAAATATCTATTTTGTTACTGCCGATGAAACAAATTCATAATAAAGCGATACTTGACGTTTCAAGTACAAAAAAATCATCTTTACACATTTAATTGTGCTTTAGTAAGAATTTTTACTGGTAGAAAGAACCCATTTATGATCACCCAGTTGTGAAATATGCCTGTGTTGAGAGGCAATTTTCTATCGAGTTACAATCTAGAAAGAGGTGATTCATCTTTGAGTTTGAAAGGACAATTCTGTATATTAAACCAAAGGGAGAGATCTTGAAATCTTTCTAGACGAGCAAGGAGAAATTTTTAACTTTCATTCCCACGGTAATCAGAAGAGGGACATTACCTCATGGTAAACCAATAAAAAAAGCTTTTAAGAATGGCATAATTTCTTAGGTTGGCGATAGGAGAACCTTAATTCCATCCTAATTATTTTTTTCTGGTGAAAAAAAATTAATAAGGGGAGGAAAGGTAATTTTTGGAGATGAGGTGCAGGAGATATGTTTATCACAAGCAGGACGATTGCAGCCAGTCCAGCAAGAATAAATCTCTTTGACGCACGAGATGTGCTAAAATCAAATGATTGCGAGAGGGGAAACTCAGGATAGCTGTTCTAGAGTAAAGAAGATGGGATAGTGAGAGATCCATATGAATATTACGAAGATGTTCTCCAAAATTTCGCGAAATATCACTGAACTATTTTTGAACTTTCGAAAAGACTGTATTGATCTTCCTTTGGATTTATATTCAAGACTTATTTATTTCAATAAATACTTATTCAACTAATCTAATGAAAATAGTTCGTGTCTCATGGTACCATTCATCCTTTTGATCGACGCGTATTTCTTTATACAAGGGGAAAAAATTAACCAAAATACATTTACTAAATAATTCATTCACTACCATGTCAGAAAGAAATATCTGCAATTAATGTGAAAGAAAAGCTTAGAAACAGTTTTTTTTCACGGCTGTTTAGCTAGGATAATCTCTTCCTTTTATCCCACCTTAAAATGCAATTTTCCTTCGATCCACCCTTCGGACATGAGGCGTGGTCTCAATTGTTTCTTTTCTGACATGTTGCATTGTGTGTAAATTTAGTTTTTCGCTTAGGCCGTACAGTTTACAGTACTGCAGTAAATTTTGTTTCGTTCATTTTTTAAATCGTTCATTTTTCATTATTGAGTCATTCAGGATGACGTATAAACGTAAACACGCTACGCTCACCATAAAGGAAAAATTGAGATAATATAAAAGTTTGAGAAAGGTCATTCAAAAACACCGTTGGAAAATGAATACGGAATTGGCCAATCGACGGCTTTCAACATTGTCAGAAGCAAACAATAAGTAGACAAGCTCGATAGTCAGCTGATAGAGAAACTTCCACTAAATCACGGAGAATCGTAAGAAAACCTGATCATGATAAAGTGTGTGAGACGCTGCACATTTGATTTGTGCAATGTAGGGTTTAGGTCTTCCTGTCGGTGGACCAATTCTGACGGTAAATATTCTCGCTTTAAACCAATTATGGGTGGTGCAATTTTTAATACCAGCAACGGTTGGGTAAATCGTTGGAAAAACAGTCACGGCGTTCGTTAATTGACGGTAACTGGAGAAAGCAAATCACCAGATGAAAAGGCGGCAGAAGAATTTCAGAAAGACTTTGAGAAACAGATTAAAGAAAACAACCTGGTGCCCACCTACGTCTATAACACAGACGAAACGGGACTCTTCTGCAAAATTTTGCCATCTAAAAACTTAGCGCTGGAATGTAAATCAGAGGTACGTGTTCATAAGAGACAAAAAGCACGGGTCACAGTTCTGGCATGCACAAACGCCGGTCGTAGTCATTAACTGCCTTTTTTGGTGCTTGGGAAGTCTGTACGTCCTGTGTGCTTCAAAAAATTTGAAATGGGATATTTACCAGCAGAGTACGTCAATGAGCGATAAAGCGTGCATGCATTCGTTAACACTTCAGAATTGGTTTCATCTTCTATTTGTTCCTCATGTGAAATAAGAACTGCATTTAAAGAAATTACTAATTTTCGACAATTCTCTATCATACACGAATGCAAATGATCTAATTGATGGTGATATCCGAGCCTTTTTTTTTTTGTCAGAACATTTTACATCAGACATCAGCCACTGGATGAAGGTGTTCTGGAGGCATTGAATAGGCGTTACCAACGAGCTTTGTTTTTAAATTTGCTTCATTCTATGGACATCGAGGTGACTACAGAAAAGTTTATAAAAATCTGGAAAAATGTGAACACCCACCATGTTGTTTTAATATAGCAGAAAAATGGAATATCATTTCCGACGAAAACATAACAAAATGCTATAAAACAATTTGACCCGGAGCTGTCAAAAGAGAGGACGAAACTGGTAACGAAATCTCATCAGTAATAAGTAATTCGAAGAATTTTTCAGCCAACTGCTTCGGTGTAAACACGTAGTCGAGTCAGACATTGTGAGATGGCTTCAGTACGACCAAACGGAAGTTCCACATCGCATTCTGACTATCTAAGAAGTGGTTGAGAGTATGATGGTATAAGAACTTGAAAGCAATGAAGGGTGCAGCAATACGATTTCAGGCAGCATTGCCCACACAGAAGCTGCAATATATTATATAAAGGCCCTGATGTGCTTGCTACCAGAGCGCGATAGAAACTGTACGGATTTAATGCTGTTGAAATGTTTAACAAGTGGGTAAGTGTGATCACAGATCGCACAGAGGGTTTCGTTTAATATTCCTTTCAAAACACTTTATCCTTTTGAAAATTCTGTCAGTTCCATATTTCAAAACCAGGGGGCGCACTTGATTCTAAACAAACCTATATCCGAACGAAAATCCTTTTTACATACTATCCGTAGATATATTAGTCGAGGGGATTTGGCCCATAGCACCCGAGATAAGTAGGCGCACCTGGCGGGAAATAATGGAACTAAAATATGTAAGGCTATGGTGCATAATATGAAAGAATGGTCAGAGGGGTGTCGGCAAAAGTTGGAAAATTTCTTCCAGGGTTAGAAAATTGCTTAAAATACACAAGTTAGAGCCCAGAGGGGTAAATAATAAAAGACTTTTTGAAAATTTTATGATTTGTCGTGTGGTCTGAGGCATTCAGCTATACGTATGCAAAATTTCATGTCACCAACTTAATTAGGGGCTCTCTTAGAAAGAATTACTTCAAATACATATGTGGTAGCTAAAAGATTTAAACGTAAGACTTTTTCAAGATTTTATGATTTGTCCCCTGGCCTCAGGTGTTCTGCAATAAGTATGCAAATTTCAAATCTCCAATTTAATCAGGGGCTCACTTAGAAAGAATGGCTTAAAATACAGAAGCTGGAGTTGAAAGGGTTAAACATAAAACTTTTTCAAAATTTATTATTTGACGTGAGATCTGAGGTGTTGAGCTATAAGTATGCAAAATTTCAACCTAAATAGGGGCTCACTTAGAAAGAATGGCTTAAAATACAGAAGCTGGAGTTGAAAGGGTTAAATATAAAACTTTTTCAAAATTTATTATTTGACGTGAGATCTGAGGTGTTGAGCTATAAGTATGCAAAATTTCAACCTAAATAGGGGCTCACTTAGAAAGAATTGTTTAAAATGCACATGTGGGAGCACAAAGGGTTAAAGATACGACTTTTTCAAAACGTGTGTGAATGTACGACAAAAATGTACGACTTTTTGATTTGTCGTTTTATGTGAGGTGTTCAGCTATAAGTATGCAAAATTTCACGCCTCCAACCTAATTAGGGGCTGACTTCGAAAGAATTGTTTAAAATACACATGTGCGACTCCAAAGGGTTAAATGTACGACTTTTCCAAAATTTTATCAATTGTCGTATGATGTGAGGTGTTCAGCTATAAGTACCCAAAATTTCTTGTCTCCAACATAATTAGGAGCTCACTTAGAAAGAATTGCTTAAAATACACATGCGGGAGCCCAAAGGGTTAAAAGTACGACTTTTTCAATTTTTTATGATTTGTCGTATGATGTGAGGTGCTCAGCTATAAGTACCCAAAATTTCATGTCTCCAACATGATTAGTTTTTGAGAACGGGCTCTGTGACGGACAGACAGACGGACAGACAGACGGACAGACAGATAGACAGACAGAGGAGCGAGACGAATAGGGTTTCGTCAGATGAACGAAACCCTAATAAATGGAACTTGCGTACGACGCATCAAACTTACAAACAAAAGAAAATAACGGAATGTTCAAATTCAAAGATCCACAGACTTTATTAGTCGAATTTGATTATTGATCATTTGTTAACCTTTTTTTATTTAAAATTTGTAACTCAAACGTTATGTAATTTTTTTCAATATAATTTTACTAATAAATTGTTAACACTTAAAAAATAAATAAGTAAAATTAAATTAAAAATGTTAACAAAAATTAAAATTGGCATTACACGATGTGTTTTGCGCGCACGCTTTCTGGCACTCCAAACACACTATTAGCCTTTTTTTTATTCGACCTTTATGGTAATACGATGCTATTAAAAATAGGAATAGACTGAATTGAGGGTTTTAAGGGCGTATATGCGCAAATGCTCACTCATTGATTAAATAATTATTTTCATTTGTTTGTTTTCTATAGAAAAGTTAAAATATCATTATTATATTTATTTATTGTACAAAACAATGAAATATTAAAACATATGAAACAGTTTTATAAAAAAAAAATCATTTTCATGTAGATAATTTACGTAGCGTGCCTATTAGATCTAAACAGTAAAATTATTATTTTAAATATCAACAACAAATTTTGAAAATATTTCAAAATATTAAGGAAGATTAATTTTCACAAATATTATTCAACTTTCTATTGTTGGTTTTTATTTAAAGATATTAGAAATTAATTATTTTCATCCTCAAGAACAGATTTCGAAGGGAAAAAAACATTATTAATACGTAAATAACAAACCTTCTAAAAGTAATTTATCTACAAGATAAGTTTTTTAACGTACTTCTGGTTTTCTAGATAAGATTTTTTTTCTATCAGTTTTACATTTTTATTTCCTTTTATGTTTATATATATATACTAAGCAAGAGAAAAAAATCATTAAATCCAAATTTAATCAATGTTTGTAAGTGCACCTTTCGTTTAACTTGGTGGATTTCGTATATATAAACTAATACTCAACTATATTTTACACATAAATACCAAAAGGAAAATTATTTTGAGATTTTTTTTTCATGAACACGTTTTTTCGGTGCTGGGGTTATATAGAAAAATTATTAAAAAACATCTTTCTAAGCACTAAACTAAATATGATGCTGTTTTCATTTTATAAATGAATTTATGTAAGCAACGAAATGAAAAATATTTAAAAAAATGTTGATGAGAAGAATTGTTTTAGCTCTTCTATAGCTAAGATACGAAGCTTGGTGGGATGCAATTACGTTAAATCTAATATTCATTGCATTGTTATATTATGTAATTAGATAGTGATATGCAAAAAAGTTGAATGGCAATAAAATGGCAGTTTAATTATTTAAAATAAACATTTTTTATTTAATTAAACTGTCATTTATAGTTCTTACTCAATTTTAGTATAGGTTTACGTTGCAATGTATTGAAAAATGTATATATAATTTTATACTGATAAATTCTGATGATAAAAAATATTTTATCTCTACGATCTAAACAATTCGCATGAGCTAAAATATTTTTATATAAATGAGAATTTAAATTTTACATGGTCTTTCATTTTGTTATGTATACAAAGATGTCTACATCGGAATTTTTAAATTAAACTATTTAATGAACATAATAAATCTAACTTTAAAATAATAAATCCACCCCTAACAAATAAAACTGATATAAATTAGTTAATAAAACAGTCTTTTCGCTTCAATAAAACAAATTAATGAACGAAAATTCCATCTTTAGAGAAGAGCTGATTGGATAAGATTATTTCACAAATTGTACAGAAACGGAGATAAGAACATAACACTGAGATCCATACATAACAGGAGATCTGTATTCCTATTTCCCGACATGACTTCTAGCGGTCAGCGCGGAAGGATACAGTGGCGATGATTTTAGTTCGATTTCATTTCGAAAATGTAGTTTAGCGCATTACCTTACATAATTAGAGAAATGTTTATTAATTTGTTAAGTATAGCTTAAGGGTACAGTGGACTTTGAAAACTAACTTTTTTAATTACCAATTTTTTTTTTTTTTTTTGAAATTTTCAGGATATAGTTATACTATAAAAAAAGTGTTATTTACTAAATTTTATGAAAATATCTTTAAAATTTTTTGAGATATTTAAATTTTAAAATTTTAAAATTGCCAGATTTCAAAACGCTCCATGCGCATTCCAAACTTAACCACATTTCCAATAATCTCGCATAATACTCTTTGAATATATAAACACAAAACTTACTACAAAATTTTAGAAATTTTTTTTAAAAAGATAAAAAAATTGATTTTTTTCAATTTTTTTTTCATTAAATTTTGTATATTACTCTTAAATTTTCAATTTTAAATACGTGTAACAAAGTTTATTTCTAGTAACAAATATGTACACAGATATTAAGGACATTTCTGAGAAGTTTCATTAAAATTGAAAGCTGTGTGTTGCGCATGGAACATTTGAAAGTCATGAAAACGGTAAAAATATTGATTCTGAGAAAAACACGTTTTAATGATTTAAATGTTCGTAAATTTTTTAAAAGCTTATATTGAAACAATTTTGGATACAAGTGAAGGATATAATATTATTAATAACCTATATAAAATTTTGTATGTCTCTAAGAGAAATATAGATGCGTACTTACTCCGTTGCAGAAACGGGGCGAACAGAAACATTGTCGCAGAAACTAAACGACATATTTCAAAATGACCTTTTACACAAAGATACCAACATATATATATATATTAACTTTCTATATATATTTATAATGCGTATAAGAACTAATGCACAATATTTAGTATAATAACTCCAATAGAACTCGAAATATTCAAAACTAAAAAATTATAAATGACGGAAATTACCATATCTATAAAATCAAAACGCTCCATGCGCAATCCGATTCCAGACACATTTGCAATAATCTGATAAAATCATCCTTGAATGCACAAAAACAAAACTTACTACGAAATTTTAGCAAATAATATTTAAAAAAATTAAAAAAATTCATTTAAACTGATGTTTTTCAATTTTTTTATTAAAATTTCTATAAATTTTGTATATTACTCTTACATTGTCAATTTTAAATACATGTAATAAAATTTATTGTAAGTAAAAAAATATTTACACTGGTATAAAGAAAATTTCTGAGAATTTTCAATAAAATTGAAAGCAATGTGTAGCGCATGAGACATTTGAAAGTCGAATAATATACCCCGTTACAGAAACGGGGCGACACGCAACACTGTCGCAGAAACTAAACGACAGTGTTGATTTCAGGGGGTGGCATCCTCCCCCCCCCCCACAAAGATTTGAGGTTTTGTGTTTTCAATGGTCAAAATGTGCAATCCCCCCCCCCCCCCCAACTCTATAATGTCATTCCGGAGCCACAGAAATCCCTCCCGGAGAAAAGTGTCCGAATTCAACATTACTAAACGACATATTTCAAAACGACCTTTTACAGAAAAATACCAGTATATATATATTAACTTTCTACATATATTTATAATGCGAATAAGAATCAATGCACAAAATTTGATTATAAAAACTCTAATAGAACTCGATGTATTCAAAACTAAAAAATTATAAACGACGGAAATTACGATATCTATAAAATCAAAACACTCCATGGGCAATCAGATTTCAGACACATTTGCAATAATCTGATATAATCATCTTTGAATACTCAAAAACAAAGCTTACTACAAAATTTTAGCAAATTATATTTAAAAAAATTGATTTAAACTGATGTTTTTCAATTTTTTCATTAAAATTTCTATAAATTTTGCATACTACTCTTACATTGTCAATTTTAAATATATGTAATAAAGTTTATTGTAAGTAAAAAATATTGACACTGGTATAAAGAAAATTTCTGAGAATTTTCAATAACATTGAAAGCAATGTGTTGCGCATGGGACATTTGAAGGTCGAGTAATATGCCCCTCTGCAGAAACGGGGCGACACAGCGACACTGTCGCAGAAACTAAACGACAGTGTTAATTTCAGGGGGTGGCATCCCCCCCCCCGAAGATTTGAGGTTTTGTGTTTTCAATGGTCAAAAGGTGCAATCCCCCCCCCCCTCCCCAACTCTATAATGTCACCCCGGAGCCACAGAAATCGCTCCCGGAGAAAAGTGTCTGAATTCAACATTGCTAAACGACATATTTCAAAACGACCTTTTACAGAAAGATACCAGTATATATAAACTTTCTACATATATTTATAATGCGAATAAGAATTAATGCACAAAATTTGGTTATAATAACTCTAATAGAACTCGAGATATTCAAAACTAAATAATTATAAACGACGGAAATTACCATATCTATACAATCAAATGCGCAATCAGATTTCAGACACATTTGCAATAATCTGATATAATCATCTTTGAATGCTCAAAAACAAAACTTACTATGAAATGTTAGCAAATTATATTTAAAAAAATTTTTAAAAATGATATAAACTGATGTTTTTCAATTTTTTCATTAAAATTTCTATAAATTTTGTATATTACTCTTACATTGTGAATTTTAAATATATGTAATAAAGTTATTGTAAGTAAAAAATATTTACACTGGTATAAAGAAAATTTCTGAGAATTTTCAATAAAATTGAAAGCAATGTGTTGCGCATGGGACATTTGAAAGTCGAGTAATATGCCCCGTTGCAGAAACGGGGCGACACAGCGACACTGTTGCAGAAACTAAACGACAGTGTTGATTTTAGGGGGTGACATCCCCCCCCCCGAAGATTTGAAGTTTTGTGTTTTCAATGGTCAAAAGGTGCAATTCCCAACCCCACCCTGGAGAAAAGTGTCTGAATTCAACTCTGCTAAACGACATATTTCAAAACGACTTTTTACGGAAAAATACCAGTATATATATATTAACTTTCTACATATATTTATAATGCGAATAAAAATTAATGCACAAAATTTGGTTATAATAACTCTAATAGAACTCGAAATATTCAAAACTAAAAAATTATAAACGACGGAAATTGCAATATCTATAAAATCAAAACGCTCCATGCGCTATCAGATTTTACACACAATTGCAATAATCTCATATAATCATCTTTGAAAACACAAAAACAAAACTTACTATGAAATGTTAGCAAATTATATTTTAAATAAAAACTTAAAAAATGGATTTAAATTGATGTTTTTCAATTTTTTCATTAAAAATTTATAAAATTCTTTAAATTACTCTTAAATTTTCAATTTTAAATACTTGTAATAAAGTTTACTTCAAGCAACGTTAAACCTATCAAGAGTCGACTGTATAATAAATTGAAATATTGCCAAATGTTTCTAATTACAATACATACAGTGAATATAAACGATGAAATAAAAGAGATCTATGCTTTTTATCGTTCACAGTAATGATAGTACAAACTTTCAACACATACCTTTTAGATAACTCATTGTTTTGCCAAGCGACTCTCAGATTCCTTTTTATTGAATCTTTGATATATAAATTAATAATGAATGCTTGCAAAAAATAAAAAATGTAGCGTATGTCATTTCTAAGTATTTGACATTTCAAATCACTTACTATCACTGTTTCACAAACCACTACCAGGTAAAAAATCTAATTTTAATTATGTAATACAATTGAATACACAATAAAATAATTCGAAATATACAATTTTCAAAACCTTTTCCAGTGCGGCATGACCCTCCCCAAATGATAAAAATGCAGCTGTAAGTTTTCTGTTTACATCAAACTTTTTTGTTGCTATTTCACGTTCACTAGTATAAACATTAAACATATCCATAAGATTTTGCACAGGTTTCACATACAAGGTCTAATTTTGATGAGAATCCAAAAGAATTATGCTTCAAATTATTTAATTTACATTGTTGACACTCACTACAAGGTACTTTCTGAAGTAAATCTGCCCAAATAGAGTTGCTTACTAAACTGTATTCAGTAGACATGGCATATAAACTATCAAAATGATCGCTTGTATTCAATGAAAAAAAATCCAGGAACAATTTCAGGATTAATATTCTCGATGGAATAACCATTAATTGATTGCATTTCAAACTATATTTCCACTTTAAAATATTTGCAGAACCAGTCTTGCTTCGCTTAGTTGGTGGGCCATTACGCTTCTGATACTTTGAAGTTATGCAGTGCATGTTTACAAATGCATTCAGAAACAAAACAAATTAAAAAGATAATTTAGTAAATTATTACCCTAACAAATGCTTTTTAAAAAATATAAAAACAATGTTGTTAACAACAGGCAGTTCCAGTTCTTAAAAGAACTGCTTTTTAAACTGAAATTATAACTAGAGAGAACTGCAACGAAATTCAAAAAATGAAAACAAACGATGTAAACAAACCAGAAACAACCAGTTTAGGTCCCAGTTAAAATACGCTGTTGCTAAATAATAAAGAAATATATATCCTTTATGAAAATTACATGGAGTAAGCTCAAGAATATCATATAAGCATGATTTCACAGCTTTTAGATTAGGCGTATCTACGTCGCGAAAGAAGAAAAACAATGGCAGAAAGGTAAACAAAGGGGCGTGGCGCATCAGCTGTTAAAATTAAAATGGCCATAACTCCGGCAAAAATCAACATATTTGAAAAAAAAAAGTGCATCCGGTAGATATGATTATATGTGTAATTTCTACATTAAAAATGAAAAATCGACTTTTTGATATATTTTCGCGAATTTCAAAGTCCACTGTACTTTTAACCCTAGATCTACCGGGAATTTTATTCAAGTTTTAATAAAACGTTCTACACCAGAATTTTTATTTAAAACTATTTAACTTATTTATTTACCTTATTTTTGTCTGGTTTATATACTTAGTTTATTTTAAAGAAATTTCTGGTTTGAATGAATATTTTGTATGTACCTGTCGGGTCCAATGGACCCGTCTGGTAGACGGAGGGTTAATTAGAGAAGCATAAATCAGAATAATAGTATATGAGACCACTAATATCTAACATTGGCAACACGTACTATTTTTTACCTTTGCCTTGCAAGTTTCATTTACCTTGTAAGCTTCTGACCGACGACACAGAACTCCTGTTACATATGGAACTGAGTGGACCATAAAAGGAATGATTCATTAATTGTAAAAATGAAAAATAATGTTATGCTTCTAAGGTAAATAATAATGTTTGTATCGATTTTTTTTTAAAAAGAAGTTCAACTTTTGGCCTGTAGAAAGCATGATGTGAAACTGCATTTGAAAAGTCCTCTACACATGTCAAATAGTTACATCATACAAAGGTATCAGGTAATTCAATACAAATATCCTATTTCTATATGATAGTATTATATTTTTTTTCTGATCTGCAATATAACTGTACAACTAGTTTTTTGTAGAACAGCGACAAAACATTCCATAATCTTAAGCTGTTACTGTTTTCCAACTCTGCTGAATGAAACTTTAAACCTTAAATGTGGTTTAAAATGATGTTAATAATCTATTTATATAAAATCCACGTCTCTGTGTGTCCCTCACTATTCCGGTAGGACCGCTTCATTGAAATGAGTAATTGTTGAAAAATATTAATGTAGGGTTACCACAGTAGCGCCAAATGTTAGCCAACTTGGCGATAGCTGGCTAATTTGGCGAAATTCCCATTTAAAACCATTAATCTTTCATAATGGAGGTGACCGAAATTTAATAATTAATTCAACTCCACTCTTTTAAGATATTTTTTCGAAATCTATGGGTGAGAATTTAAAGTACATCTTTACATCTTCCTAACGATGCTACTAATAAAATAACCGCCAATAGACAACGGTGTACTGTGTGAGCTCCTAACTGCGCGATTTTCATGTGCTTTAGGTACTTTTCGAGTATAGGTGCTTGGCGAAAAAGGAAATTTGGTAACATATTTTCCGGGAACCTATTCACTGTTTCATTTTATATACACACGCATTTTTTTCGATATTTATACGATTTATTTAACATAAAAAAGCCGTTTCTATAATTTTATACAGAAAAAGATGTAATTTGTACATAAAAACATCAATAATATACATATAAAACAAACAAAAACGCTCACCAAATTTGTTTTCATAGCTGTTTATATGATTTGACAACAAATCTCGATATTTTTCCGTTATACGGACACCATGCCAAAATGTATGCTAATGCGCCAATTATTTCAAAATGCTAAAAGATATTTGTAATTTTATGCCAGCAATTTAATATGAGTTTTATTTTATTGCTTTATTTTATAGCAGTTATTTGTTCACTTATTTTAAGTATATATTTGTGATTTGATGAAATAGTTCGTAAAAGTCTGGAATTTTCAAATGTTATATTTTTTAAATGCTCACTTTAGTATCGACAATGGTTTTTCTTTTATTTTTCAAATGCTTCGATTCACGATTTTGCGCCAACTATTACGCTTGCCGACAATGGTGTCCGCATAACGGAAAAGTACCCAAATCTCACTTTCTGATGCCCAAATTACACCAAGCTTTTTTTAAAAAAATGCCAAAGCCCCTACAGTGGAAAAGTACCAAACTGTCTATTATTTTGCGCTATCCGTATTATAGTTTGTACTATATGCAAAGGGAGTGGAGCGAAGAGTTTAAACATTAAATATTAAAGTTCCGGCACAGATGTCATATACATATAAAACAAACAAAAACGCCCCATATTGGCGCGATTTTTTTCTGACGCCAATGTCATATACACAACGGGTACTTAACTGGCGCCAAAGTGTCGTAATTTTGCTTGATATGGTAATCCGGATGTTGTTGTTTATGCTGTTGATGTTTTCGCCAAATTAGCGTCGGAAAAAAATCGTTATCATATATTGGCGCGATTTTTTCCGACGCCAATTTGGCGAAAACATCAACAGCATAATCAACATTCGGGTTACCATTACAAGCAAAATAACGACACTTTGGCGCCAGTTAAGTACCCGGTGCGTATATGACATCGGCACCAAAAAAGAAATCGCGCCAATATGGGCGTATATGACATCTGTGCCGACAATTTAATATAAAAAAAGCTATTTACCCATTTTTATAAAGAAACAGAAGTAATTTTTGCACAGATGTCATATACGCATGGGGGTTGGCGTGATTTTTCTATGACACCAATTTGGCAGAAATCTCGCTTTCGAATACCAGTTACTTATATATTTTTCAATTATTTGCTATCATTTTGAAAAGGAAATAACTATAAATAAATAAAAGTTTGAATAATAACTATAGAACAAAGCAGTTTATATAATTAAAAACAGAAAATAAAAGTAAATAAACAATTTATTAATAAATAAAAAACAATAGCCGGGTTACCATAGCAGGCAAAATAACACCATTTTGGCACCAGTTAGGTATCCCGGTTCATATCTGAAATCTGTGCCGTAATTTGTATATAAAAAAAAAATTATATATATTTAGAAACGATTTTTTTATGCATATAAGTGCATATATAAACAAAGATAAATGTTCATTAGATTTGTTTTCATAGCTGTTTATATATTTTCGCAACATATCTCACTTTCTGATGCCCGAATCGCGCCAAGCTTTTTTTAAAAATGCGCTATAATGGAAAAGTACTTAAATAAATAATTAACAGAAATAACAAATTATACAAACTAAAACTTTTTATTTCGAGATCAAAGCATTGTTTTTAATTTCGATTAAAAATACATATATCCTTGGATAACTTCAATTTAAAATTAGGTTCACAGCTTAATATCTCATTCCATAAACCTAAACAAACACAAGTGATTCATTCATCGTGAAACGTCAAAAATATTAAATCATTGAGATAATCATTCACAAAGTAAGTTCTCCAACAATCAATGGGCAATATTCTAATGACGTCATAGTAGGTAAAATGGTGGCGGTATCGTTTGTTTATTGTTTGTAATCACAAAGATTTAATTTTGTAATGTCTCTTAGTTACATTATTTTATTGTCGTATTTATGAGCTCAGAACAAAAGCCTATTTTTTCATTATTTAGTTATTAAAGACGGAAAAAAATCATAAATGCATGATTTGAAAATTTTAAATAATTTTCTTTCTTAATACTAAAAAATAACATCGGGAAGTAACAGCGGGTTTAAGTTAAATAAGTTTAACTGTTTAATTCTGTTGTAATATTCAAAATAACTGTATTTATTAGATTTCAGTACTCAACATCAGGGGCCGATTAAACTTGGAAGTTAGAGGAATTACAATGTCATTTCAGGACCTTTCTTTTGGAGAAGCTTTTCTAAATCCCATATATACATGGAAAATCTTCAGTGTTAGAAATATTATTCCTATGACTGACATAGCACGAGAACGGTCTGCAATTTTACACAAGTTTTTGAAAGCTACTTTATATCAGAAATTTTACTAAAAACTGGTTACTTTTTTTTATAGCGGCCCACACTATTAGGATTATGACAAGTTGCAGCCAATTTCGCCAACGTCGTAACCAAGACCGTGAAGCACACACATATAATACCATATAATACCATTTCATGAAATCGTATACGATAATTTAATAGTTATTAACCTTACTTCAAGTGTGTTATTTATTTATTTTAAGGCTCAACAATCTAAATTGTCCAATATATAAATTTTAAAAAATGTAAACAAAGCTTGAATAGACATGACCGCAAAAAGCCTCAAATCTGCATAACACTTGGAACCAAACTGTGCATATTAGTGGTCTTCTACTGTACACAGTTTTTCATAAATGTGTTTCGTTCTTAAAATGTGTTATTTCCATCTATCACTGCGGAACAAGCGAGAAAACTCATATTCTTGCACATGAGTTGCATATATCTTTATATCTATATTTCCGTCATTTTTGACGGGCTACCTTTCTAGTTATATATATGTACCCAATTATAACATGAAAATTAGAATAGCAGAAATTGCATGGTATTTCGTGGGTAACATATCACATATTTGAGTAAAAAATCCTTATTGGTTATATTACAAAAATATATACATTAAATTAAAATGTTTCCGTAATATATACATTCGAATAGTAAAATTTGCTAAAAATACTTGTGATCAACCTCGTCATTAATGGTTTTAGATTTCTATTTTCTGTCTATGCTCATGTTACTACCGATGGAATGAGAGCTTAGCTTTATAAACCTACCGAATTAAAGTTCCTTTTTCAGCAAAAGATAGAAATTGTAGCATTTGAAAATTGAAAAGAACATGATACATTGAAAAATTAAAACTAGAAAACGGGAATTCTGCTGTTTCAGAATTCGCCCCCGATGACAAAAAAATATATGTATATAAATATAGATACAGTAGAGTCCGATTATCCGAGTTAATCAAATTTATGCGTTTGGAATTGATAATTTTCTTCTGATTAACTGATGGCTTCCATTATTATGAAACAGTCATTATAAATGAAGTGTTAAGTGAAGATGAAAGAGCAGTCGTAAAAAGTTAGATCTCTGATTTTCTGGTCGGAATAGGGAAAAATGGCCATTTTTGTCCCATTCTGACCTGAAAATCAGAGTTCTAGCTTTTTACGACGGCTCTTTCATCCTCACCAAACACTTCATTTATAATGACTGTTTCATAATAATGGAAGCCATGAATCCATCAGAAGAAAATAATTCGGTGAAAGCGGAAAATCCGATAATCGGGACTCTACTGTAGTTCAGTTTTAAGACTTATAACACGCGATTTTATTTTACATAAAGTGACGTCATTCACATCCGCTGAAGAATTAATCATTTGCAATCCAGTGTTAAGCAACTTCTACAGTAAAGTACTCTTAGTATTATTCACTATCGCTGAATAAAAAAAAAATAATAATAAAAAAAAAAAAAAAAAAAATTCGTGCTTCAAAAAACTTGGCTATCTAAAGATTCATAGAACTTCATTTGTTTGCATTATTAATATGGATATTTAAAATTAAATTTATTTTCTAATAGCTCCCTGTTTCATCAGAAATCCTTCATTTTTATTTTTTCAAAATAGCACGTTTTATAATTATTTTTTTTTTAGTTTTTATGGGCAAATGGCAGCAAAAATATATAATTGCTATTTTTCTTTACCTTTCTACAATAATGGATTTCTTCCGTTGCCAATATTAAGCAAATGGCTCTAAAAACTACAAAATAAATAATATTTCAAAAATAAATGGAGATGCGGTTTTCAAAACAATTGCATTTAAAAGTACTTTTTTTCCAATACAACGGTATAAAATTGAAAACGTGATGATTAGAAGTTAAAAAAATTGTTGTAGAATATCTAATCGTACTGCTTTGTTTTACGGCTGGCTTCTGTAAGGTAACGTTATTTTTTGGAGACTACACAAAATAGACTAGGAGAAAGATATAGCATACCGTACCGAAGCTAATAAACATTTTGCTTATTTACTTAATGTGGAATATTTTGCAACTCTCTTGAGCGGGCCACTCTTAGCCTGACAGAAGGCTCCAGATCACGTGGTCTGACTAGAGAATTAATATTAAAAAACATTTTTCCTTTCTTGGCTTTTTTTTTTTTTTTTTTTAGTTTAGATTAGATTAGATTTTATGTAGTAATGATGAAATTTGAACGCAGCAGGTAGTCAGCGTATATATTTTTTGTCAAGATCTTCTAATAGAAAAAATGATATTGTAAATGTGAATCTTGAACGCAACATGCTCGTTGTGTATTTCTTGATCTTCCAAAAAGGGAGAAATAAATATTCCTGAATTTAATAAGAAATCATCTTGGATTCCCAGTGTTGAATTTATATATATTTAAACCAGTACTTTTCAAGTATTAATTATAGGTTTCATCTATAAATATGTAAATAGTGTGCATTTTGTATGTAATTGGATTGCCAATAACATGTTCTAAAGGATTTCTTGTTGGTGATTATTTACAACTGAACAACACGTTTGCCACTTTCAGTCGTCAATTCTTCAACTATGCTCTCCCAATAATAATATCGTGAAACTCGTGAAAATCATGAAGAGTATTCATTATTCTTTGCTGCCTCAAGAACCCGGAAAAATGGTAAGAAATACCTTTATTATTCTGCATGACTGTTGATTTCTTGAAAATAAACATTTGTCGAATTAAAATTTAAACATGGATAAACCAGAAAAAAATAAAAGTAAAAGGGCTACTGTTCGCGCAGCTATTACGAAATTAATTACAAAATGTGATACATTGTTATCTGTTGATATTGATAAGACTGATTGCGATTCTTTAATGGAATCATTAGAGCTCGTAAATGAAAAGGAAGCTCTACTCAAGGAATTAGATTCCGAAATAGATGAGCTAATTCAGGAAAATCTGAATATGAAAAATAACTAAAATCGGTAGAAGAATATTCTGAAAAAAATATCAAGTTTGAAATTTAAAATTAAGATGAGGCTTAAAAAATGTAAATTCGAAACTGAACCAAAAGTTTTACTAGAATCAAGTAACGGTTCAAAAATCGGTAGTAAACCAGTTTCGGCAGTGAAGCTGCCTAAACTTAGCATAGAAAAATTTTCTGGGGATGCAAGCCAGTTCTTGGAATTTTTTAATTTATTTACTAGTGCAATAGATTCAAATGAATCGTTATCAAAAAGTGAAAAATTCCAATAACATAAATCCTTGTTGTCTGGACCTGCATATAATATTCTAGCTGATTTGGAACTGACAGATCAAAATTATTCAACGTGTTTAAGGTTGCTAGAAGAAAGGTATGATAAGCGGGAAAATATAATAAATTGTTACATCTTAAGTAATTGTTAAAATCTTAAGTCTTGAACCAGTGAAATCCACTAACAATGTTACATCTTTAAGAAAGTTGTATGACAATATTGAAACTTGTATGAGAAATCTTGATGCGTTAGGAGTAACATCAGGCTCCTACGGCCATTTATTACTACCCATATTATTAAGATTATTACCAGAAAATTTGATACTAGATTTTCATCGAAAACGTGACCCCGATAAGGACTGTGAAGTCATTGATTTAATAAATTTTATTAAAACGGAATTAAGATGTCGTGAAGCTTCTAATTTAATAAATAATTCCAAAAGCAAGGCTTGTGAAAATTCTAAAATCAAATATGAAAATTCTTCAAGTAAATATCAAAATTTCCTCAAAAGAAAAATATACCTTCGGCCGCTGCTTTAAATACGTCTACAAAACAGTTTTGCACATTTTGCAAGTCTTCTGATCATGTAAGGCTAAATTGTTCAAAATTCACTGATGAACAAAAACAATATAAATTAAAGAAAGAATGTCGCTGTTACAAATGTTTTATAAGTCGCATTTATCAGCGAATTGTAGAACAAAAATTAATCCTTATTCCAAATGTCGTAACAACACCCATAGTCATTTGTTTTGTTTTAAAGAAACAACAAAAGATAATCCTGAAAGAGAAAAGAAAGGTACAATTGTATCTATGACGTCAGAACAAAAATATAAACAAAATAAAACAACATTATTGCAGACTTGTACAGTTTCTGCGTCTGCTGGTAAACAATGCTTGTTGGCTCGCGTTTTATGTGATAGTGGATCAGAAAAATGTTTTGTGAAGCGATCTCTAGTACAAAAATTAAAATTGAAGCCATTGCGAAGAGACATTTTATTAGTTTATCCCTTTGGGCGGAGACGCCCTTGTGAATCTTGTTACGAACTTGTTGCTCTTGAATTATCCAGTGTTGAGCAACCTATCAACTCGATAAAGATCGAAGCTCTTGTGTTTGATAATATAACTGGGGCTTCTGTAAAAACCCTAGAACCAGAACTTCTAGACATAATGAGAACAAGAGGCTTTAAGCCTGCTGATACAGGTCTTGAACAGGAAATAAATATTTTCTTAGGGTCTGACTTTAATGTGGAAAATATTAAAGGGGATCGAGGGAAAATTGACAAAAGAATTATACGTTGCAGAAACTATTTTCGGTCATACGGTGCAAGGGCAGATAGAGTCGAATAAAAAAGAAGTAGCTTGTTTGCGTGTTTCAGTTGAAAATATAAATACTCAGCTGAAAGCATTTTGGGATCTCGAAGCAATTGGCATTGATGAAAGCAATGAAAAGAACATTACCTCTCTTGAGGTAATAAAAGAATTTAAAGAAAATTTTAAATTCGTAAATGGACATTATGAAGCAAAATTATTTTGGGAAAATTCTGGCGAATTGCTTAGAAATAATCTTGAAGTAGCAAAGAAGCGGTTTTCCAGTTTAGAAAATAAATTCTTGAAAAACGATTCCTTGCTTAAGGAATATAACTCCATTTTATTAGAGCAGTTTAATGAGGGTGTAATAGAATTGTGCACCGAGAAACATTTCAAAAATTCCTATTAGATGCCACACAGACTTGTTATCCGTGACGACAAACATACAACAAAAATGCGCATAGTCTATGATGCTTCTTCCAAATATGATTAATTAATCTTTATCATTAATATATATATTATGTAATTCTTTATCATTAAACGAATGTTTGAATCATTTCCCTAACTCTAATCCTTATGTTTTAGATGTTGAAAACATACGTATTTCGAGTTGCGAACCCCCAAATACTTCCTTGAAAATTTTAGGATTGATCTGGAACAATACAGATGATAAAATAGGACTAGAATTACGACCCGTGTTAGAAAAATTAAATGATTCTTCTACTACACGCAATGTTTTGAAAATTGCAACTATGTTGTTTGATCTAGCCTGATTTATTGTCCCTTTCATTTTACGCTTCAAATGCCTCTTACAATATTTATTGGTAATGAGAATATCACGGGGTGAAAGTTTTTCTGGTGAACTATAAAATCCTTGTCAAAACTGGCTTTCAGAAATCCCGGATTTCGCTCACTTGAAAATTCCCTGGCAGTAATTTAGCAACTTGATCATGGAAAAGGAGCATCTTCAATCGCATATTTTTCCTGATTTTAACCCTAATGTGTATGGTCCTGAATTTCTTTCCTAGCTCGATGATCAGTGGTCTAGCATTAAAATTGCTGCAACACAATTACCTGATGTTTCTAAATAGAAGTCTCGAAAAGCAGCAACCATTGCTTGTATTGTTCAAACAAATAAAGCCGATGAAACTCCCATTTTTAATCGTGAAAAGTATAGTTCCCTAAAGATATTGTATCGAGTAACTGCATGGCTATTTAGATTTATCTATCCTATATATATAAAATCCTAATGAATCGAATTGAAACGAATTTATGTAACCATTCTATAAAACGACTGATTAAACAACTGATTACGTTTTACGGCGATTTCTCCTAAAATATTGAATATTTTGCGATGAAATTAACACCAAAAATCCGTATTGCTCCACAGATCTCAAAACTGGTATTAGAATTTTAAAATTAGAATTAGTTTTCGAAATATCATTTTTTTTCCAATTTTAAATACTTTTTTTTCTAATGATGGCAACTGAAATTTTAATCATAACAGATATTTTTTTTCACATTTTAGAAAAGGTTATTTTAAATTAATTTGGCGACGAGTTTGGTCTCCCTTAAATGTATGCTAAGAAATGCATCATGTTACTTTTATTCAGAATTCAATTTGTATTTCATTATCATTTTATTTAATACAAAACTTTCATTTAAAATTGAAACCTTTAAAATAAATGGCTTTTACTTCATTCTTTTTTTTTAAACGAAACAAAAAGAAAAATATTAGATACAGATGTCATATACGCAACGGGGTACCTAATTGGCGCCAAAATGGCGTTATTTTTCCTGACATGGTAACCCGGCTATTGTTGCTTATTTATTAATAAATGTTTATTTGCATTTATTTTCTTTTTATTTACAAAAAATGTTATAAATTGTTTTGTTCTATAGTTATTATTTATTTTTTTTATCTATTGTTATTTCATTTTAAAAATAACAGAAAATAATTTTAAAATACATGTGTAACAGGTATTTGAAAACGAGGTTTTCGCCAAATTGTCTAAAAAAAAAATATCACGCCAAACCCGGTGCGTATGTGACAATGCAACAAATCATGAGATTTAATTTCCACTTCAAAGCAACGTTTTAATGTTATTACTTCTCCCGTCGACCAATTTCGCCAAGTTCTATAAATAGCCAAATTATACAAATTGACATTTTTTTAAATAACAAAAGAACATATAAATTAGTATAACATTAATAAAAATACAAATTAAACATCGAAATAAAAATCACTTGATGGCGTGAACATGTGTAACTTCCTGACATTTACTATCAACCATTATTGGCATTTAATCTTATAGTTTCGCGACATATTTTTGGTCGATGGGATAACCAAGCAGCACCGTTTTAATTTACCACTCGAAAAATAAAAATAATGCTAACTGGCGAGTTAAAAAAAAAAGCTATTGGCGAGATTTTCACCCGGCTAACATAAAAGTACCAGGAATTATTTGTGATCATGGCAACTTTTATGTAGTTTATTCGAAAAAATAATTTTGATTCTTTAATCAAAATGGAAACCTTTCTTATGAAAAGCGAAGGAATCAGCCCGTTGTTTATGGCAGTTAGATGACGTGGACTATCATAATATAAACGAAATAATGGGGATAGAATAATATTCGGCGACTTATCACACCTGTGGCTGGCTAACATTAAAGTACCAAAATGGCCGCCTGGAATATAAAAAGCGAAGGGATCCGCCTGGAGCTGTTGATGATAGTCACATGACTTAGGCTATTTTTATAGAGATTGTTATCAATTTTAAAAACAGCGCAAAAAAATAATATTTCCTAACGATTAAAAATTTATTTTCACGTGACTATTAAAAACAGAAGAAAAACTTTAAAATTACTATTAAATGAGTACGTGTTAAAGGCAGGAAAATATTGAAAATTATGTCCTGAAAATTGTATTTACACGTGAATATTAAAAGGGAAAGGAAACTTTAAAATAATAAATACATTAATATTCGTTTAACCCTTTCACGGACAAGGCACTTCTATTCGTAAAATCTTGAAATCAGTGAATGGCACCAGAATTTACAAACAAATTTCGAAATACGAAAATGCTTTTGTTCATTTACTTAAAAAAAGGGATATTTTCATCCCAATATTCTGATGCTAATGTGGCATTTAAGAATTAAAATTAAGTGGTCAAAAATGAACCACCGCCCTTGAAGGGTTTAAAGCAGCAAATTTTAGTAATTGTATTATGTCAATCGTTTTATAACGCTGTTAAAAAATACCGAGAGACAAAGACTCTGTTTACTTCATTCATTTTATTTTAGCTTATTTTCGAATGTTTAACTGATCTGCTTTAACCAAACACGAAAAGAACAATTGGATGTCTTAACAGCAACTGATTCTACCTTATATTTCTGCAATCAAAGGGAATTGAATGGTAACCCGTTTACAGGGAGATCGCTACAGGTTTTTTCAGTATAATTCAATCTTCTCTAATCTTTTAGATTCTACAGTGTCTGAACGGGGGTTGGCGAGCGTAGCTTGCAGAGGGCACAGCCCCCTAGTATCTAATATAAAATTAAAGGTAGAAAAAAGTGATTTTTCAGAATTATCAGCTGAGAAAATGTCTCATGCTGAAAAGTTTTGGTTAAAGCTAATAGAAGTTATAAAATCCTAGAAATTTAACAAGAGTATCCCTAAAGAATAGAATCTTCTACAGTTAAATACTATGTTGTCAGATGAAGGTTTGCTGTTGGTACGAGGACGGTTACAAAAGTATGATTCCTCATTTTATGAAAAACATCCTGCTGTGATTCCTGCAAAACATAAATTAACTGAATTAATCGTGAAAGTTGCACATGAAAATGTTTTTCATTCAGGAGTGTCCAGTACATTAGTACAAATTCGTGAAAGTTTTGGATTTTAAGATCTAGACAGTGCATAATATCAGTCCTAAACGAACGTGCTATCTGCAAGAAATTTAACGCACGACCTGGTCAACAAGTTATAGAATCTCTAAAACGTATCTTGTTTTTCCCAACTATAAAGGTGAACGATTCAATCTTACCAGCAACCATGGAACCTTTGGTGAAACGCTTCCGTTTACGCGAGACTCCTCTGAATCATTTTTGGAAGCGCTTGAAAAATGAGTATCTTCTCAACTTACAATCTGCTCACTATACGGACCAGAAAAAAAAAAAATCTTCTGACTTTGAAATATATGATGTGATACTTATGCATATGAACATGTATCAAGAACTTTCTGGAAGTTGGGTATTTGTGGGCAGAGATAAAAAAAAATGAGGTCTTATGATCTGAAGGCAAATAATTCCATCATTAAAAGACCTGTTAATTTTTTGTATAATTTAGAACTGAGAAAAAAAAATTGATTTCATTAATAGATTCAAAAATAAACTCTCAGTGACATTTGACTTAAACAAGTTATAGAATCTCTAAAACGTATCTTGTATTTCCCAACTATAAAGGTGAACGATTCAATCTTACCAGCAACCATGGAACCTTTGGCGAAACGCTTCCGTTTACGCGAGACTCTTCTGAATCATTTTTGGAAGAGCTTGAAAAATGAGTATCTTCTCAACTTACAATCTGCTCACTACACGGACCAGAAAAAAAAAAAAAAAAACCTTCTGACTTTGAAATATATGATGTGATTCTTATGCATATGAACATGTATCAAGAACTTTCTGGAAGTTGGGTATTTGTGGCCAGAGATAAACAAAAAAATGAGGTCTTATGAACTGAAGGCAAATAATTCCATCATTAAAAGACCTGTTAATTTTTTGTATAATTTAGAACTGAGAAAAAAAAAAACTTTGATTTCATTAATAGATTCAAAAACAAACTCTCAGTGATATTTGACTTTAAAAAAATCTTGAACTGTTTTTGTTATTGACTTTAAAAAACTTTTTATTTTTTTTTCACTTAAAAAAAGATGTTTCTTGTTTGATAATATTTCTAATTTTCAGTTTAATTTTTGTATTGAGTATTCTAGAAAAAGTTGTATAGATTTAAATTGTTCTTTCTATATTTAGTAGCAGAAACCTCTTCGAAATTTTTTTAATTGTTTTATTATTTATTTGAAGTCCAGTATGTAAGTATATATTTTGATTTTTATTGTATTTATGTATATAGTAATTCATGATTTTTTAGAACAATTTTATTTCTACTTTAATTTTTGAATCCCCATTTTGATGAACCGTTGTTCATCGGGAGGGGGGGGGGGGGTTGTGGAATATTTTGCAACTCTCTTGAGCGGCCCTCTCTTAGCCAGACAGAAGTCGCCATATCACGTGGTCTGACTAGAGAATTAATATTAAAAACATTTTTTTTTCTTGTTCTTTTTTTTTTTAGTTTAGTTTTTATGTAGTAATGATGAAATTTGAACGCAGCAGGTAGTCTACGTATATGTTTTATGTCATGATCTTCTAATAGAAGAAATGATATTGTGAATGTGAATCTCGAACGCAGCATGCTCGCTGTGTATTTCTTGATCTTCCAAAAAGGGAGAAATACATATGCCTGAATTTAATAGGAAATCATGTTTGATTCCCAGTGTGGAATTTATATATATTTAAACCAGTACTTTTCAAGTATTAATTATAGGTCTCATCTATAGATATGTAAATAGTATACATTTTGTATATAATTGGATTGTCAGTAACATGTTCTAAAGGATTACTTGTTGGTGATTATTTACAACTGAAAAACACCTGCGCCACTTTCAATCGTGAATTCTTCAACTATGCCTCTCCCAATAATAATATCGTGAAACTCGTAAAAATCATGAAGATTATTCATTACTTACATTTTTAGAATATGATGTGCGGTAATGCATGCTTTTAATATTACTCTGAAACATTTAAGTATCTCCTGGAATAACTTATGTTACATTCAAGAATCAAACTTCAATCCTAAAAGTGCAGTTACAAGAATAGTTATCCATGTTATTTTTCCCCATCAAATATCACTTATGTTCAGTTACTGCTACATATACATCATATTGATGTTGTGTATTTTTGTTATTGTCTTGTCAGAATTAATTAGATACTTGCTGTTAATGCAACATAAAACTTTTTTAACGGAATGGAAAATAATAGAGATTATTTTAAAAATTAGTATTATAAAATGATTGACAATCTATTGTATTGTAATAAATATTTTTATGAAATATATTTCTTATACTAATATATTATGATTTTCTACGGAGAAAGAAAAACCTCGAAAGCGATCGTGTAATTTATTTTATCTAAAATATTTCATAGTTTTAACAAATGATATTTATAAAAATAAATGTAAGTTTAATGAGTATTTGTGTCGCCTAGTTGCAAAACCGGCCATCTCCAAAAAATAAAATTTTGAGAAAAAGCTGATTTTTTACCACACTTAGCCAAATAAAGTTTGGAACCAAAACTCTTCAGTTTTATAGTCATTAGGGCAGTATATTTGAAAACACTGAATAAAGTGGCAGGGCACATGAAGGGAAGGGGTTATTTAGGTCTTTGTTTTGGATTTGGCCGCCCTTGCCACTTACTTTGGAGTTGGCCGGTTTTGCAACAAACCAGAAATTAATTTTTGCCAAATTTCATCTGACTTTGGGTTTTTAGGGGTTGCAAATACACAAAATGTTTTGTTCAACTTAATGTTATTTAACAAAACGAACTTTAGGAAAGTTATTAACGTAAAACGACTTTTACACAGTTACTAATTGTTAAAACTGACTAACAGTTAAAACTTTTTGACTCGCTGTTAAAATTGATTTAAATGTCACTAAACAAATGATTTAAATGACATGATATTATTTTAAATAAAATTATTAAATTTAAAAAACTGAAACAAAAATCATACTATGTACATGTGCATACAATTTCAAACTTTAGTGGTCTCATCGTTTTCGATAGTCTCACAAATTTCGTCATGATGGTCTATCCATGCGTCTTTTTCTTCATCATCTTTGCTTTCTGCTTTTTAAGCAGCTGATGCCAATATATTTTTGTAAAAAAAAATAACCGCTTGCCAGAATCCCAATTTGGTCCGAAATGTTTCGTTAGTAAGTTTTGGACATCCCGAAGTTTTAGAGGCTTCACCACGGTATCCGGAGCCACGTCCTCGAGCTTGTTGTTCACAATACTTCTCATACTCTTGACAACAGACTTTCTGACTTCTACCACATATTTGTAGAAGACCTCTCCTTGCACCAACAGCTTATTTTTATATTCTGTTATGAAGGTTTTTTTTCGTAGGAGCAAATTTGAAATGTCACAGTGCAGGTGGTTTGGGGAAGAAATTGCTAGTCTTCTTCCAGACTTGAAAACTGTTCCATATTCAGATGAAATTGCTTCATACTTTGCGGGCTGAATGAGGGACTCGATTTTCTTCAATCTCCTTTCAATTTGAGCTGAAACACGGTCTGGAGGGATAAAAGAATATTGAATCAACGTAGGCAAGTTATTAGATTAATAAAATATTATGGCATCATGATAATTTATTAATCAAAATATGCTAATTGTGATATTATTATGTTATCAATTAATTGTGTATTATATTATCCCCAGGGTGGATTACCTATAAGGCAACTTAGGCTATGGCCAAGGGGCTTACGTTACGTAGGGTTCGCAAAATTAAGAACTTTAAAGTTTTTAATTTTAATGAAATAAGAACAATTTAAAATTTTAACGAAAAGTGTTAAATAAAAAATGAATTTGTAATAATTGCATTTAAAATAATTTTTTCTACTTCTAGATACACCAACACAAAATTCTCTCAGATTTTAAGTGTAACAAAAGGCCATTCATTTCCAATCTACAATCCTGAAAATACTAAAATTTATAAAGCAAAATTTAAATGTATTACTAATTAATTAATAGATTAAAAAATTCTTAAATTTGTCAAAGAAAATTCACTTACAGTTTCATGAAGGCGGGGAAGGGGGCGGAAAAGTATTTTGGCCTAGGGCGTCAAAAAATGATAAATCACCCCTGGTTATCAAAAGGTGTACAACATTACCTTTGAATTTTGGGTTTTCTCCTTTACCACGTCCTAGATCCACTTTGCCGCTTCCTTGGTTGATTAGTAGACACTTCTTCCAGAAACACTTCCATAGTCAGAGAAAATACGAAGCTAAATTATTAGAAAATTTGTATGCACCAAGGGAGTGCAGTCACAGGCGAGAGAAAACATGATAAGGTTAATCTAATCAACAAGTGAGTAGTTATTGTGGGGTCGAGCAGAAGCGTCAGCTAGCGGATATGGAGATGGCCGGTTTTGAAAATCCCCGGCTGAAGGATTTGGTCGCTTTTGCACCACATCGTGATTTTCAAACGCGAATAACACAGGGATTGACAGGTTTTTGCATAGTTTATCGTTTCCAGATGATAGAAACCTTTACTTAGAATTAAAAAAAAACTTAAAAAACACATTTTCAAATTTTGAGGAGTTGCCCGGTTTTGCAACTAGACGACACATTTAGTGTATGACTTCAAATACATAATTTAAATTTTATTGTTGTTGTTGTTCTTGCAGTTGTTTTTAAACTTATTTTTTATTATAGAGATGATACCTTTTTTCCGTTAAAATTGACATAATAGTAGATTTTTTATTTCAGTTATTGAAGAGTAGCAACAATTGTATGAAAGGCATTTTATTTCAGAATTCTCGGTAAATTGTCTCAGTCTGCTTTGTTTCGAACATAGGATTCAGAAATTGACTGAAGTAATATATTTTAGTGTTTTATTATATATTTTTTTCTTTATTATTATCCATAAACTGACATTTTGCTTTAACCGATCTCGAGCATAATTTTAAATGCTTCTTAAAGAATTAGGTCAATGAGCAGAATCATCGTAATGAATTTTAGCCACACTTCCAGAATTTAATTCTTTACTATTTCCTTTTTTAATATAATATTTCCTCATTTCTCTGTAGCATTTATCTATTGCAAATATTTATGAATATTTTTTTTATCTTCAATTTATTATGATTAAATTATGCCTTCATGTTTGGTTAATTAAACCAAATTCATTTTATCGTATTCTCCTGAAACATAATTCTGCAACAAAAGATTAAGTAAAAAAAAGAATACCTTTCAGCATTAACATGTACATTGTTTCCTTAGTTGATTCTTAGTAAATGCACATTACTTTGCATCCATTTATTTGGGTTTCGATTGTTCTAATTGCGATATCTTTGTTAACATTGTAGCGATAAGGAAAAGTAAATAATTAATTAACAGATTGCTTTAATTAGTTATTTTTGTATCAGAAATACGATTACTTTAGTCCTAAGTAATTAACTCGATAAAGGAAAATAATAACTTTCGAAACTACTTTTTTAAGTAAAAGTAACATTTATCTCAGTTATACAGATGACTAAGTTACAGATTACTGTATCCATTATTCTATTCACAAAACAAGTTTTAGGCTTTTTGCGGGTTTTTTTTTTTGTTTTTTTTTTTGTTTTTCATGAAAAGTTGTGAAATACCAAAATAACATTTGTGTACATGAAATTTTATTATTTAAAACATACAGTTATTTTCAAAAATCCATTTCCTATGTAATAAATATAACCCCTAATAATCCTATATTGATTTCCTATTTTGAAATATTTATTTCAAAATTTTTGTATGAGAAATTTTTAATAATTTTATATTAGCCCCCACAACTATTTCTTTAAGCCAACAGTTAAAGTGTCATCCCTAAAAAATAACGCTCCGTTGCATAAGCCAGCCGTAAAACGAAGTCGATGTATCCTTGAATGGTTAAATACTGATAATATCTATTGCAAATTTTTAAACTTTTAAACATAGCACATTTTGAATTTTTATACCATCGTATAGGGAAAATGTACTTTTAAAGGCAATGTGTTTGAAAACTAAATCTCAATTTATTTTTGAGATATTAATTTTTCGTAGTTTTTAAAATCATATCTGTAATGGTGGCAACGGAAGTACTCAATTTTTGTAGGAAGTAAAGATAAAGTAGTCAATTAATATGTCTTTTTGTTGGCAATTTCTCACGAAACTGAAAAAAAAGTACTAAAATATGTGCTATATCAAGAATATCGCCTGGTATAAAAATGTATTTTTAAAAATATTCGTTACATATTTTCTCCGCATATACTTAATTCCTACTTGAAAGCTGAAATATTATGAATCCGTGTTTAATAAGTTTTTCCGACTTTTGAAAAAAATAGAAATGAATGATTTCTGACAAAACATGAAGTTATTATGAACTACTAGGGGATCGTACCCGGGCTTCCCGGGTTAAAGAATATAGGTGAAATCATTTTTTTTAATTGAAAACTAATACTTTTTTTTATATTCAATAATATATTTAGATTGACAATTTACATTAAAAAAGCATTTTTCATATGGAAAATACGAATTATGCAATCAAATAAATTTTTGAAGTTTATCAAAAGCGATATTTTCTTATTAGTCGCATGCTAAAAGTTATTTGCCAAGATTTTGCTACTTATGGCATCCTTTTATATACTGATAATTTCAGAGCTTATACATGTCTGGTAAATTTGTGTTTTATTTATATTATTTTATTTATTTATTAATAGGGAATTTTTTTAATGGATATCAGCCGTAAGAAAATGATGAAATCTGTATTTTGTTTTAAGGGCAAACGGATTAATCTTTCGTAATCGAGCTCCGCGCGATATAGATAAATTAAAAAATATTTCATGCTTAAAAATTGTTTTTAAAACCATAGACAATCAGTAAACTGAGATGGATTTTGCAAAGTTATTCCATAAAAAAAAAAAAAAAATCCCTTTGGTGATCTAAAAATTTAAATTGTACGATTATAAATATGTTAGATTTGTTGTTTTTTCAATATTATTCTTTTATTTGTTTATAAAAGAAGTTTTAATTTCGTTAATTTGTCTTTCAAAAATATGTTAGATTGGTGGTTTTTTTAATATTATTCTTTTATTTGTTTATAAAAGAAGTATTAATTTCGTTATGCAAAAACAGTCAGAAACAAATGCTGAAAAATGTTTGTTGTTTTATGTGCAAAATGTTTATTATTATTATGTATTGAAACCGGCACGTGATAAGATAAACTTTTAAAATTCATGCTTAAAAATTATTTTAGAAATGTTTCAGTCAATTAAGATAAACTTTTTAAACAAATTGCATTTGGAAGTAAATTTTTTCTCTATGCGACGAAAATGGAAAATGTAACGATGGTCAAAAGATTGAAAAATATACTTTATAAAGATACTCTAAATTTTTGTAAAACATTACGTTTTATCAGTGTGTGATTTCGATTACATTATTTTTAAGTGTGAAGCATTTTCACCTGTGAAGAATTTCAAAGCAGCTGGGCTGTGAAAATGACTCACTTCTACAAAACATAATTCAGGTTTAAGAAATAAAATACCCGCTTTTTTATAAAATGACGTCATTTGCATCTGCTAAAGCAATCCTCTTTTACAATCCAGTTTTAAACTTCGTCTATAAAAATGTTTGTATATGACGTCATTATCACAGAATAACAGACAATATTCTTGACATAGCACCTATTTTAATTTTAACTTTTTTTTTTGAGGTTTTATGAGAAAATGGCTACAAAAAGATGCAGTATATCCTATTTTCGACTATTTTTCGTTTACATTCAATGACTTTCAATGAAATGAGGTACTTTTATTGCCACGATAAGAAAAATGGTATTAAAAACTACCAAAAATTTAATATCTCAAAAATAAATTGGGATACAGTTTTCAAACAAATTGCATTTAAAAGAGCATTTTGTTTTCCTTTTACGACAGTGTAAAAATTTAAAATGCGCGATGTTTAGAAATTAAAAAAATTGCAGTAGAGAAAATTGCAAAGCCAAAATTTTATTTCAAATTTCAAAGTGTTGCCATTCGCAAAATGACGTATGCGTTACGCACAGATATGTTTGTCCTTTATAATATAGATATTCAATTTTCGGTATCCATATTAATGTTACAAAAAAACGAAGGCTTATGTATCATTAGGTACCCGATTATTTTGTCGAATTTCTTGAATGACGATATCGCTTTTTTGCTGATTTGTGTATTATTCAGCGATATTGACGTCATATGCGTGCTTTTCGAGGCTAACGAGAAAGACAGGCTACCGCAGTGGGTGCGATTCTTCTTTTTTTACAGACCGCTGGAGTCACGTGATGCTCTTTTTGCACACCTTCATTGGTGCATTCGAGCATCACGTGACTCCAGCGGTCTGTAAAAAAAAGAAGAATGGAATCCACCGCGGTAGCCTGTCTTTTCCGTTAGCTTCGCGTGCTTTTCCATTGCTGTTGCTTAAGACACGGGATCGTATTTGCGGATTTCTTCAGCGAATGCAAATGACGCCATTTTATAAAAAGTAAAAGCGTGTATTTTAAGTCGAAAACGGAAATATGTTTTGTATATATATATATATTTCAACAGGGTAGACACAAAATAATAAATAAATAAAAAATTGCAAATTTGCAAAAAAAAAAAAAAAAAAAAATGTTATTGAGAAATCCTGACAGGAGTAAGAGGGTCATGCGGTTATCTTCCTACATCCATTCAAATTATTTTCATATATGAACAAATGACGTACACCGTTTTTAAAATATTGATTGTTTTAAGTGACTATCTTATCAAATTTAAATGAAAGGATATCATTTAAAAAAGGTTAACCTCTTGAGACGTTCCGGTACGCAAATGTGAACTACTATTATTTTCCTCATAAAAATTAAAGTGGCAGCACCGATGCCCATGTCCTTATAAATTTATTGTTATTTTTATCCGAGTTCGAAAAATGCCTTCAACACCAAACAAACTGCACCGAACATTCACACCTGTGAAATTTCCCCTGATGAGGGCTGCTTTGAAAATGTTAGTTTTTTAACGTAATTTGATGTTTTGTATGCACTAAAAACATTTAAAACTATTTTAGCTCCTTTTTAGTAAAATAAATCAGAAGTTTCAACGCGTATATTTTCATTTAATAATCAAGATGAAGATAACGTCCGAGAATTATAGTTAAACTATATATTTATTATGAACTCAAGAGTCTCACATAATACCTCACTTCGGCTAACAAAATAAGAAACTGTCATTATTATCTAACTTGAATATTTTGCGATGGCACCTATTGAGGATTTGCTGATCATTCACGTGTTAAAACCGCTTCATTTCCTATTGCATTAGTTTAGGTTCATGATTACTCTACTGATATGTTAAGGGTGCTGGTAATTTTATATCCAAATTAGTTCATTTAAATACCACTCTCTTAAACTGCCAGTTTCAGAGATAAGGTTCTTTCTGTCATCTATGGTGTCATTTCCTAAATGAAAAAGCATTGCATGTGTAGTTGTAGTGGTATTTTAACTTCAGGCCCCAAAAGGTTAATTTACGGTTTGACATTTTAATTTAAAAAATGCAAAATATTTTCACATATTCTGAAATATTTTTTAAATACTCCATTAATCGGTGATCTTTTAGGGATATTAATTTTTTTCTGATCATATTAAGGTCACTTATATGCTCAGATACGATTAATAATATAATAACTAAATCGTTATCTTCAACGCAATCATTATCTGCAAAAACTGTCCAAAGAGTGGACAGTTTATTGCAGATTTTGCACACGATACATTTTTTTTTTTCGCTAAGATTATTTTGAAATGTTCTAAAAGTTAATAATATTACTATAATGTAAATAATTCCATAAATTCTATTAATTTAAACTAATTTTTGCAAATATAGGATCTATTTGTCTGAAATCTTAATTTCATTTAGTAAGTATATTTTTTTCAATTGAAGTAGGAAATAATGTATATTTTATATAAAAATATTGATATATAATTTTAAGAATTTTATTTGTTTACAAATCTTAACAATTATTAATGAATTAAAACAGGAATAAATGTATAAATAAAATATACCTGACCACATTTCGAAAGAAAAATTCCTTCTACACAATCCTAATTCCTACGACCATTCTACCTTTTCTTGGAACAAAATTTCCTTATATCTGCTTCTGTATTCCATCGAAACATAACTAAGTTTTACGAAAACAAATGCAATGCTTCTATGACAAATTTATTATACAACGTTCGACTGTTAAGTTTATGCAATTATGTTTAATTCTATTTTGAGGAAATTACTTCGAAAGGTCTAGATGACGTGGGAAACTTTTAATATTTAATACATTTAATAATCCTTTTGATATTTCTACCATTCTTCAAACTGTCAATTCTATTGACCCACATATTCAGCAGACTTTTGAGTTACAAAATTGTAATAAACTTCATTTCCTTGATGTTTTAGTTACTAAATGTGATTCTTCTTTCAAAGCGTGTGTTTATAGAAACACTTTTCTGTCTCTAACCCATCTCATGCTCTCTCTAATCATCCTGTCTACAAAAAAATCGGGTTTTTTACCCGTATGTAAATGGTGCTCTCAAAATTTGTTCCATCTCTGCATCAATTAAGGATGAACTTAATTACATAAAAATTGTTGCTGTCAAAAAAGGTTTCAATCTTTCTGTTATCGACAATGCTGTGAAAAAATTCAATAGACAGTCTAATAAATCTACTTTTTCCAAATCTGTCAAAAGCAAACCAGATAATTTTGTTGGCCTCCCCTTTTATACTCCTTTATGCTTCAAATTAACTATATGTTAAGATGTTGCAATTTTAACATTATCTTTAAACCTGCCAATAAATTCAAATGACCCTCCACTAAATCTCCTGTGCTAAATGAACAAATACTGTTCCATTGGCCACTTTTGGCATTTCAAAAACTTTTTTTGTACATTCAAATTAATGCTTTTTTAATGATAGTAAAATAACTGTACATGAAAAATATCTATTAGTAAATCTTCTTTTGTCCGTTTGCTCCATACTAAAAAAACATAAATTTACTAATCGCTAATTACTAAAAGTACAAATTTCGTGTAATCTTCTGAAATCGGATTTACCGTCCACGGTTCCTTTCAAATATAAACGAATCTTCCAACACTATACAGTAAATTCGCCAATTGTAAGGTGGTTGTTTATGGAAGATTCATCCAATATGTTTTTATAACATTTCTAAAAGAAGGGAAGATATGAAAAAAAAAATAAACGACGAATGAAATGGAATATCGAAAAGTGATTTCAGAAAGCAATTTTTATTGCAAAATGTCTTTTTTCGTGATATAAATGCACATAATAGCTTACATTTTCTTGAGAATAATCTTTACTACCTATAAGGGAAATTGGCGATATGTTTTTTTATTAAAAAAAAGAATGGACAGTATTAGCTAATCTGGTTTCGAGGTTATAAAAAATCACAAATTTGGGGAAAACAATCCGACATGCTTTCGCAGTAAAGTATGATGAGAAATTTTTTAAATGTCTAAAATTAAATTATTTTACAGTATGTATGTGCGTGTGTGGCAGACATTTATACTAAAATTAAAATATCTGGCTCCATTTTTAAAATATTAATTGCTGTTTATATATTGTACATTTGAATTTTAAAAAATACTCAAAAAATGCTTTCGTACTCTTGCAAAATCAACTTTATTGTAAACATCGCTTGAACCCAATTCACGCTTACGTCTTTTTGGCTTAAAATCAAATTGTTTGGCGACAAAAGTGAACTAAAAAATCACAAATAAACATATAACATGTAAATCATAACTACCATCATTTTTACAATTACATCTGCTAGATTCGTCTGTGATGATGGAAGAGTTAGAAATAAAAAAGAACAAATCAAAAACAAAATTGTTACCACAAGGAAGGTCTCCTTAAAGAGCATACTCAAATTATTTTGATAAGAAAAATGCTTTTAAAACTACTCATGTGTGTAGTAAAACATCAGTCAAATTTTGCGGCGGAATCCCAGTAGAAATATGAAAAAAATCTATATATATTCGAATATTTGGCGCAAAAAAGACGAACGTTCCACGCTATTGGGCTAGCCAAACACATTTACATCCCAAATGCAAGATATTTAAATGCATTTGAAAATTGCTTGTTAAATAAGTGTTTAAATGCCTAAAACTCAATTAATTTAAATTTATACGAAGGATTAGCGTATTATTTTTTATCTTTAAGCGTATATAATATATACAAATTGCGTGTTGCTGTAGATATTTAATTTTACATGGCTTCACCGGCTGGAAATGTTTTAAGGGTACTATTTGATTATTCATTCAACCAAATTCGCCAAATTATATAAATTGCCAAACTATTCACCAAATTATATAAATTGCCAAACTACTCGCCAAATTATACAAATTGACAAAATTTTATTTTAAACAACGAAAGAATAAATAAATTTGTAAACATTAGTAAAATTACAATTAGAAGTGAAATTAAAAATCACTTGATGACGCAACAAACACGTGTACCGTGTTAAATGTCAAGTGAATGTAAAATTTACGATCAGCTATTATCGGCATTTAATCTTATAGTTTGGCGATAGTTATTTTGTCGACGGGATAATACAGTAGTACCGTTTTAAATTTGTTTTAAAAGTAGCTTGCTAATTAAAAATGCTACCATTAAACATTTTATATATAATACTTGTTTCCATGGCAACAATAACCTTCATTTCTTGTTCACACTAACAATATCGAAGTCAAATTACAATGTTCCGAATCCGATATTAATTTTGAATTTGGAAAAAAATTAATAAACTGAAATTTTGTTTTAAACCGTATAAATACGATAATAAAATGTTAATATATACACATATAAAGGTGTATGACAAAACTGTAGTAATAAAAATGTATTTATCACGTTACACTTAATCTATCTTCGTATGAAGAGTATAAAAAGATTTTACTTAAAAATTATTTATCATAAAAAAAGTATCATTCAAAATTTTATTGTGCCGCCCAACCAGCATTAAATCGCCAAAAAAGTTAAATTTTCATTATTTTTTTACAAACGCTAAGTCGAGGTTCTGTGGATTTTTTTTTTTTTTTTATAAACATATTATATGTCAAGAGAAGAATATTCTATATATTCCTCATGAGAAGAATATTATATAATTTTTTCAAATATTTCTGAGCATGCACTTATCGAAACTTCATTGATATCATCCTATCAATTTTTCAGATGCATTTTTCTTAACCTGACGCAAAAGATAAAGAGCCAAATCTTATTTCAATTGCAATATTTTAACTGAGTAATTTTTTAAGCATTACGAACATTCTCTTTCATATTTAAATTAAATATTTTCGTTTTTTAATATTATCACTCATTAAAACGAATTTTCTTCTTCTTTTTTTCTTCCTTCTTTTTTGTTTTGTTTTTTTTTAATTAAAATTAGTAACAGTTTTTTCTTTTATGTTTCGAGGTGTAATAGCTATTGCATTTTTTTTTTTTTTTTTTTTTTTTTTTTTTTTTTTTGTATCAACGATAACTTTCGCCAAGAAATAAAATGGTAAACCTTATCGTCCAAAATAACAGAGCTTTCCATCATAATTCTATATTTAATATAGGTAGAATAATGTGTTATAGCTTAAAAACTTCCCGAAACTATACCTATCTAATTGTATAAGTTCCGTATAAATCCATGCAGTAGAACTCGAAATCTAGGCGTTCGGAACGAAATTTCCGTTTGGATTTTATATATATATATATAATAGATGATAAATCTGATTCCGCAAAGCTCTCTGCAGCTTGGAAATACTTTTTCAGTAATACGATATAATTTATTTTTGTATTAATAAATATTATTGTCTTTTTTACATTTTATTTTTATTTATTTATTAATTTCATCTCTTTCCATATTTTAATATATGTGTGTGTTTTCATTTTATTATAATTTATTTTTAAATGTATTTAATTTTATTTTCGTGACCTACACCTCAATTTACTTCCTTATTCCCCTTCTACTCTGTGTTCTTTTGTTCGGATTATACTCTTCTGTGATTGACTGTTGTCTTCTAATTTCCTATTGGCTGTTGAGTTCTACTTTCCTATTGGCTGTTTCTTCAGTTGTTTCCTTTCCCTTATCTCTCATTTCAGTCTTGTTGCCGCTTTCATAGTAGAAGCACATCTCCTTTGCGCCTGACGAAGAAAGACTCAGATCTTTCGAAAGGGCTAGCGCATTTAAAATTTTGATGGTGTTTTAAGAAGATCTTGTAAGATCTTATAGATTCACACCTGTTTAAACCTATTTTCTTCAATATTATACTGTTTAAAATTTGCAGCAAATTGTCCAGTTATTTTAAAAAATGTTTACATAACTGTAATTTAACCGTCAATTGAAAATATTACTGTCCATATTTTAGTCAGAATAGAGTTAAATTACGTTTATTGAACTGTTTTCTATAACAATGGTTGAATGACTGGACATTTGTTGCAAACTTTTAATAGCGTATGTTCAGATACGCTTAATAATATAGTCAATTAATCGTTTTATTTAATAAAGGAATTTGCAAATTGCTGCAGATTTCACAGAATATATTCAAATTTACATTTTCTTTCTTCTTATTTTTAAACTTATGCGACGATTTAAAAATCAATTTTTCTATATGTATATTGTGCATATTACATATCTTGTTACTTATATTTTTAAATTGTCAGAATTTTAATTATTGATTTGTCAAGCGCCTCCTGTACTGGCGTCTATTAACCAGACGAGCAAAAAAATATTTTTCTCAATTTATAAAAAAAAAAAAAATAACGTTTGTGTTACTTATTTTCAATTCCAATAATATGTGTATCGAGAAATAGGGGAAAAAAACATATTTGTTTCATTAAAAAAATTTAATTATGTTTATATTAATAAAATCTATGATTATGTTTTTTACTAAAAGATGTTTAGTTTAGTTTAGTTTTTTGTTTCAAAAAGCAGAGGGGCGTTTTGATTTTGTTTGTTTAATGAGTTTATTTCTTTCAAACCGCTGGCGAGGCCCTTGCTACCGGGCTATATTCCTGTTTTACGGGTTTGAGTGCCTGGAAACGGTAGAAAATCACCTGATAGCCGCGAAGCAGCGGTCTAACTCAGAAGCACTTATACCGTCTTAATAGCAGCTATGTAATTGGGAAAACCTCAATCGCTTAGCTGTTTTGACTCTGAAGACTTTGCTAGCTTCGTTACTAAAAGTTTTTGGATACCACTAATTTTCAACTGCAACCTTCTCTTTATTAACTGCCAAACATTTTTCGATTAATAAGTCAAAAATATTTTATCACGGAAAAAATGGTGTTTTGCCCCTGTTTTTACCCGACTGAAAAGAAGGGTTATATGTTTCACGCGTATGTGTGTATGTGGATTTCTTTATACCCTCGAAACAACCCAAAGGCTGGATGGATTTTAATGAATGATGTCTCTATCAATTCGTCTTAACGGTCCGATGGTTATAGACTAGGTTTTGTGTTTATAAATTCAAAATGACGGTAGAGACGAAAAAACAAATTACGTACCCTATTGAGTGGCATATCATTGGATAGGTCTTTCAAAATGAAGACGATGTTCCATTGACTATTTTACAGTCAGAAGCTCCGTTAAAATATTATACAACCTGGAAGTTGTGTATGTAGAATCTCTAGCTTTCCTACAACTCTAACCATCATAGACATCTATAGACCTCATCAAAACAGTGTTTATAGATAGGAAATAACAATTAAACACAACTTAAAAGTCATCAATACAAGTAAATAAAAGAAAATAAGTAAGTAGTATAAACAAGTAATATAAAAAAAGTCAATTCCTACTTGGGTCATTCCATGCAAAATGAGCAAATCAGCTATGGCAGGCATGTGAGAGATTTTAATGAAAATCAGTATATAAGTAGATCATATCTATTTAAAACGAAATTTAAAATAATAGATTTCAAGATTGTTTATTTAAGTATTAAAATTTTTATTAAAAGTGGATGCAAAATCGAGGTTTTGTCTAAAAGCTTAAAATTTCAATTTTGATTATTAGCCTTAGGAATAGAAAGACTATGTTAAAAATTAATTATAATTAGGAATGAATAATAAGTAACAGATTGGCGTAAGTTAGTAATTGTATTTTCATTCCGTAATGAGAAAAAAATTATTTTTCAAAAATTTTGAGGGAAAAATGCAATATTTCTATTACTCGATTAAGCATGAAAGACAGCTCTTACAAGGTTATTTTTTTTTTTACGATATAGCTAAAAGTGTATATTTTAAATATCGAAAATTTCATTCTTGAGTTTTTATTCCTTAATGAGAAAAAAAAATAAATAGTAAAAAATGTTGAGAGTAAAATGCAATATTTCTATCACTTCTTTGAAAGTGAGGGGAAGCTTTTTAAGTCTTTTAAATAATTTGATATTATAGATAATTGTGTATATTTTAATTAGAGAAACATTTATTCCTGCTTTCAGTTTATTTTTACCTCAAGAATATATTTAATTAAAGTAGAAAAAATGAGTCAGTTTCGAGAAAAAATTACATGCTAATCCTAAATCCACATACAAAAAATAGATGGCAACACTCATTTTTTTCACCTTGAAATATTTTAATAAATTCGCCAATATTTTAAGAAATGAGTGCAAATCAAGGATGAATAGCTCATTAAATGTAACAGATATTACATTTCTGAACCCATTTTTGCTAGGTTAGGAGTCAAAAGGCAATCTTGATTTTTTTTTTTTTTTTTTTTTTTTTTTTTTTTTTTTTTTTTTTTAGCATATCATGGACTTATTTATCTTTATGTCTGTGCCATATTGTTAATGTCGGACGTTGCCTTTATTTATATTTTTACTCATACATAAGAGGAAAAATTATGATTTTGTAATTTTCTTTAAAGTTTCTAAGTTTTTTTGAAGAAGAAGGAAATAAATGGCAACTTTCAAACTTGGGGAATTTAATCTTCATACGTAATACTACATCAGACATCAATTTCACAGATGTTTTTAGCTTCCTTTGATTTTTATTACGTTTCTAATTTTCTCAAAATTCAGAAATTTTCAATTTTTACAACCAATTAAATATTAATCATGGTATTACCAGATTATTATTACTCAATAAATAGGAAGATAATTTTCAGAGGGCACAATCTTGCAAAACAAGTTCATTTCTGTTAAATAGTTTTCAAGATACAGAACTTCAAACTTGCAACTTTGGACGATTGCACACATGTCATTCTTTATCACAAGTTTTTAAAATGTCAAAAACTGCTAAAAAAATTATTTTTTTTTGTGAAGATATTTCACATAGCTCTATTTTATTATAGATTGAACCTGTGTATCAAATTTTAGTAAAATCGGTTACTATGTGGCCACGACTTTTTTTAAAAATTTGCTCATTTTACGTGGAATGACCCACTTAGGTCAACAGAATTTTTTTTCTTCCATTTTTCTTGCCGCCCCACCAGTGGCTGAGAAGTTCTGCTCTCGAAACTGGTAGACGGGAAGTGCTGGGTTCGATCCCAATCGCGCCCGTCGGCCTAATCGTTCGGAGTTTTCGTGGTTTTCTTCGAACCATGGATTTCCATGCGTTAATACGGGTTAGGTTCCCTTAGAAAGACCCCCACGAAGGGCACATACCCTCGGGCCTATATCCCTAGTGTAGATAATCGGCCGTCACAAAATCAACCAACCAACCAACCATTTTTCTTGCCTCTTGAATGACGCTTAAAATGCCTTGATCAAGAAGAGGGTTCTCTCGGTCTTAAAATACCTTGATCAAGAAGAGGGCTCTCTCGATTATTGAAAATTGATTAATTTAATTTAATTAATTAATTATTCTTTGAAAAAAACTGGATTAACATCAATTGTAATCCACTAAAAGTTTTAAAAAAATTATTTGAGCTTGATTGGAGAAGTATTAAATATTTTATTAATGATTGAAAATTTTAACAAGATATATATAGCGAGAGTGTGAGATAATACTCGGAATTGAAAATAAAATAGTTTCACATTGATGAGAAATAATTAATTAGTTCGTTTTCTACACAGTCGGGTATTTTGATTTTTTAAATTTAATTGTTTATTTTTATATTCTTATTAAATTCTGTTAAGACTAAAGTTTTGACTACAGAGTTTTCATAGGTGTAATGTTATCTTACATATGAATATTAAATTCAAAATCACAAATTTATTAAACGGTGTATAAAATGTTGTAAAGTCAAAAAACCACGCAAACATTGAAATAATGTTAAAATATTCAACTTTTCGACCATCATATGTGATCTTCATCAGGAAATCATTGTCTTATTCTTCTAAAAACAGATCAAAACTAAAATCGACTAAACCAAAAATGATTTCTTCTGTTTTTAGAAGCATTATGATAACGTTTTCCTGATGAAGATCACATATGAGGATCGAAACATAGAATATCTTAAATTTATTTTAATGTTTGCGTTGTTTCTGGACTTTGCAACATTTTATAGACTGTTTAGTAAACTTGTGATTTTTATTTTCACGCTTATATGTAACTTTTTCATGGTGTAAATGTTATATTATTTTATATTATAACTAGGGGGCTCTGCCCCTGCAAGCTACGCTCGCCAACCCCCATTCAGACACCGCAGAATCTAAAAGCACGATAATTTGATCGGTTTTAAAAAGATAAGAGAAGATTGAATTATACTGAAAAAACCTGTAGCGATCTCCCTGTAAACGGTTTACCATTCAATTCCCTTTGATTGCAGAAATTTAAGGTAGAATCAGTTGCTGTTAAGACATCCAACGGTTGTTTTCGTGTTTGATTAAAGAAGACCAATTAAACATTTGAAAGTAAGCTAAAATAAAATGAATTAAGTAAACAGAGTCTTTGCCACCTGGTATTTTTTTAACAGCGTTATAAAACGATTGGCATAATACAATTTACTACAATTACTGCAATTTACAGGTTTAACCCCTTCAAGGGTGGTAATTCATTTTTGGACCACTTAATTTTAATTCTTAAATGAACCAGAATATTGGAATGAAAATTTTTCTTTTAATATTAAGTGAACAAAAGCATTTTCATATTTCGAAATTTGTTTGTAAATTCTGGTGCCATTTACTGATTTCAACATTTTACGAATAGAAGTACCTTGCCCCTGAAAGAGTTAAATGCATATTAATGTATTTATTATTTTAAAGTTTCCTTTCTCTTTTAATATTCACATGTAAATACAATTTTCAAGATATAATTTTCAATATTTTCCTGCTTGTAACACGTACTCATTTAATAGTAATTTTAAAGGGTTTTTTTCCGTTTTTAATAGTCATGTGTAAATAAATTTTTAATCGTTAGGAAATATTATTCTTTGCTTTGTTTTTAGAATTGAAAATAATCTCTATAATAATGTCCTAAGTCATGTGACAATTATCAACAATTCTGGGCGGATTCCTTCGCTTTTTATATTCCAGGCGGTCATTTTGGTACTTTAATGTTAGCCAGACACAGGCGATAATTCGCCAAATATTATTCTATCGCCATGATTTCACTTATATTACAATAGCCCAAGTCATGTAACTGCCATAAACAATTACAACACTTCGCTTTTCCTAAGAAAGTTTTCCATTTTGATTAAAGAATCAAAGTTATTTTTTCGAATAAAACTACATAAAAGATGCCATGATCACAAAGAATTCTTGATACTTTTATGTTAGCCGGTTGAAAATCTCGCCAATAGATTTTTTTTAACTCGCCAGTTAGCATTTTTTTTTATTTTTCGAGTGGTAAATTAAAACGGTACTACTTGGTTATCCCATCGACCAAAAATCTATCGCCAGAATATAACATTAAATGCCGATAATGGTAGATCGTAAATGTCACATTCACTTGACTGTAAGGAAGTTACACGTGTTTACGCTACCAAGGGATTTTTATTTCGACGTTTTATTTATTATTTTTTTTTATCATTGCTAAGCACAGATGTCATATACGCCCCATATTGACGCGACATTTTTCCGACGGCAATTTGGCGAAAACTTCAACAGCATAAACAACAACGTCCGGGTTACCATATGAAGCGAAATAACGACACTTTGGCGCCAGTTACGTACCCGTTGCATATATGACATTGGCGTCAGACAAAAATCGCGCCAATATGACATCTGTGCCCAATGCTATACTAATTTATTTCGGCACAGATGTCATATAGTCCCCATATTGGCGCGGTTTTTTTCAGACGCCATTTTAGCGAAAACATCACCACCATAAACAACAACATCCGGATTACCATATCAAGCAAAATAACTATACTTTGGCGTCAGTTAACCTTTAACCGGAATCGCTAAATTGTTCCACATTAGTGGAATCTTATGTCCAAAGGGACCCTTTAATTAAAATCCAAGTTATTTTCTAATATATATGAAATTGCCACTTAGATGGGTTATAAGCGCATTGAAAAAAGTTTCATGTACTATATAAATCAACTTTTATTCATATATATCTTGAAATTATACATTTTTTTTTAAATTAATTCTTTAAGCGTTGATGCGCGCGTTTCGAAATTAAACGTTTTTTTTTGTCGCTGTCCGGTCAAAATGGACCCACGATTCCGGTTAAGGGTTCAGTACCTTTGCGTATACGACATTGGCGTTAGAAAAAACCGCGCCAATATGTGATGTATATGACATCTGTGCCTTTATTTGTTCTTTCGTTATTTAAAATAAAAATTACGTCAATTTGTATAATTTGGTGAGTGCTTTGGCGATTTATATAATTTGGCGAAATTGGTCGACTGGATAACTAAGAGTACATTTGAAACATTGCTTTGAATTTGAAATTAAATGTCAGGATTTCTTGCAATATTTAATTGGGTTTGGCGTGGGTTTTTTTGTACGACAATTTGGCGAAAACCTCGTTTTCGAATACCAGTTACATATGTATATGTATATTTAATTTATTTTCTATTGTTTTTAAAATGAACTAATAATAAATAAAAATAATTAATTAATAACTATAGAACAAAGCAATTTATACCTTTTTTTTTTGTTTTAAATAAAAAGAAAATAAAGGTAAATAAACCTTTATTAATAAATATATAACAGTAGCCGGGTTACCATGTCAGGCAAAACAACGCCCTTTGGCGCTATTTAGGTAACCCGGTGCGTATATGACGTATTTTTCATTTCGTTTCGTTTTAAAAAAAGAAAGAAGTTAAAGCCATTGATTTTTAAATTTTCAGTTTGAAATGAAAGCTTTGTATTAAATAAAATGATAATGAAATAATAAAAAAAAACATTGTTCTTAGCATAGATTCAAGTAAGGCCAAATTAATTTAAAATAATAACCCTTTCTGAAATACGAAAAGAAATATCAGTTATGATTAAAATTTGAGTTGCCATCATTAGAAAAATGTATATAAAATTAGAAAAAAATTAATATTTCGAAAACTAATTCGAATTTAAAAATTCTAATACCATTTTTGAAATCTGCGGATCAATATTGATTTTTGGTGTTAATTTCATCGCAAAGTATTCCATATTTTAGGAGAAATCGCCGTGAAACATAATCAGTTGTTTAATCAGTCAATTTATACTTGCGTTTCATACTTCCGTTACATGCTTCCGTTTCATAAAATGCGTTTCATTAGGATTATATATATATATATAGGGTAGATATATGTTACTCTTTTATATATATATTATATATTACTCTTTTATTAAATGTTATATTATTTTTGAAATATAGACATTTCTTTAAATATTTTTTTATTATTAAATAAGGAACTTTCTAAAAGGATAAAATAACCGTTTTATAAACTATGAATAAAATGTCATATTCAAACATCTTTACGAAAACTTTTAGATGCTCAATTTTTATGTAAAAAAGAAGTAATGTTGAGTTGTTTCATTATACACTATATTGCCATTAATGACAGGCAACTTTCAATTTTAGACATTTTGTCGAATATTTAGAAATATACTTGACAAAATCTTCTGGAATTTCAGGATTAAAATAACAGGTATGACCTCATTATTAGCAATGTTGATTTGTTAAGGGGGGCGAATAGGAGGCCAACAAAAAATCAAAGAAAAAAATAATACTTGCGATTACCCTGTAAAATAAAATGCACGAAATGATCTACCGGTGCCGAATATAAATAAACAGACATTGTGCAATATGTGTATTCTTTTGTGTAAGAATAGGACGTATATTAATAGAGATATGCGATTTATTTTTAAAAAAATTAAAAAATTCTTGCACGTTTATTGCTTATAACATGCAGGGTTTTCAACCAAATTTAACGCCGATTTCAGAAAAATTGGCAAAATATAGTAGAAACAATATAGTGTAATTGGAATATAAATATACTAATTATTTTAAGAAATATGAGCAGTTGTATAAAATAATTTATATCTGCGCATGCGCGAACGATAACAAGGATCATTTTACATAATTTAATAGTCAAATCTATGTAGCAACTTATTAAAAAAAATTAGTCAAATATCGTAAAAATTCAGAAAGATATAGGCGTTAAAGTGAGCAAATATTTAGTTGTTCCCTAAAAGCAGCTGAATGATAAGGGATTTTACACAAATTGTCATTTTTTATTAACTGACTTTCAGAAAAAACGTTAGTATTTAGTGAGTATCAACGAGTAGATTTAAAAAAAAAAAATGCTTCGATTTTGATACTTCTTTTGATCATGGTATAAGCTCGTTCTGGTGGTTATCCAAGAAGAAATAAAGCATCAATAAAGAATGAAAATTTAAAAAAAATTAAAAATTAAAAATGACAATTTGTGGGAAATCCCTTATATTTCAGCTGCTTTTAGAGAACAACTAAAAATTTGCTCTCTCTAACGCCGATAACTTTCTGAATTTTTACGATATTTGACTAAATTTTTTTCAATGAGTTAAATTTGGTAGAAAACCCTGCATGTTATAAACAAAAAACATGCAAGATTTTTTTTTTTTAATAAATCGCTATATCTCCAATATTATACATGCTATTCTTACACAAAAGATGGTTGATGGTTGCTTGGTTGGTTGAATTTGTGACGGCCGATTATCTACACTAGGGATACAGGCCCGAGGGGGAGTGCCCTTTGTGGGGGTCTTTCTAAGGGAACCTAACCCGTATTAACGCATGGAAATCCATGGTTCGAAGAAAACCACGAAAACTCCGAACGATTAGGCCGATGGGCGCGATTGGGATCGAACCCAGCACTTCCCGTCTACCAGTTTCGAGAGCAGAACCTCTCAGCCACTGGTGGGGCCTTACACAAAAGAATATACATATTTTACAATGTCTGATTATTTATATTCGGTAGCGATAGATCATTTCGTGCATTTTACTTTACAGTGTGATCCCAAATATTGATTTTTCTTCTTTGATATTTTGCTGGTCCGCTGATTGCCCTCCTTATCAAATCGACATTGCTAAATATGAGGTCATACCTGTTCTTTCATATCCTAAAATTCCAGAAGAATCTGTCAAGTATATTTCTATATATTCGACTTAAAGCCTAAAATTGAAAGTTGCCGGTCATTAATGGCAATATAGTGTTCATTGCTCAGTATTTCTGAAGAATATTTAGAGTTTTCATTCTCTTATCAAAATCATCAAATATTATTCACGACTTCGAAAATCGACAAAAAAGGGAAAAGAGAAGTTTCCCCTGGTAACTCTCGAACTCGCAATCCCGGTATACCTCACAAGTGCTGTCTTATAAATACCGTGCGCTAACCAATTGCGCCGCATGGGACGCTCCTGCTATGCTCAAATAATGCATCTGTAGCATTCAGAAAAGTTCTGCTTTATCTGTTATTTATATATTATCATTAAATCAGTTAATACTGAAGTTTTGACTACAGAGATTTCATAGGCGTATTGTTACCTTACATATGAACGAGAAAATCAAAATCACAAATTTATTAAACGGTGCATAAAATGTTACAAAATCTAAAAACTACGCAAACATTGAAATAAAGTTAAAATATTCAACTTTTCGATTATCATATGGGACCTTCATCAGGAAAACATTGCCATATTCTTCTAAAAACAGATCAAAACTAAAACGGACCAAATCAAAATTTATTTCCTCTGTTTTTAGATGCATTAATACAACCTTTTCCGGATGAAGATCACAGATGAGGATCGAAACAAGGAATATCTTAAATTTATTTTAATGTTTGTGTAGTTTCTGTTATTTTCAACATTTTATACACTGTTTAGTAAACTTGTATTTTTATTTTCATGTTTATATGTAGAATTTCACTGTGTAAATGTCCAGCTCTTTTATTAAGTGTTATTTTATTTTTGAAATTTAGACTTTTCTCTATATATTTTTTATTATTAAAGAATAAGAACTTTCCAAAATGATAAAATAAGCTTTTTACAAAGTATGAACCCAATACGATATTCAAGCATCTTTACGAAAAATTTTACATACGCAATTTTTATGTAAAAAAGAAGTAATGTTGATTTGTTTTATTGTACATTGCTAAGTATTTCTGAAGAATCCTTAGAGTTTTCTTTCTCGTATCAAAATCATCAAATATGTTTCACGACTTCGAAAATAGACAAAAAAGGGAAAAGAAAAGATTCCACTGGTGAGGCTCGAACTCACAACCCCGGCGGATCTCACAAGTACTGTCCTATAAGTACCGTGCGCTAACCAATTGCGCCACAAGGGACGTTTTTTAACGTTCAACTAATGAATCTGTAGCATTCAAAAAAGTTCTGCTTTATCCGTTATTTATGTATTCTCATTAAATCTGTTAAAACTGAAGTTTTGACTACTGAGTTTTCTTAGGCATAGTGTCACCTTACATATTAACGTGAAAATCAAAATCACAAATTTATTAAACGGTGTATAAAAAGTTGCAAATTCTAAAAACTACACAAAGATTGAAATAAAGTTATAATATTAAACTTTTCGATTATCATATGTGACCTTCATTAGGAAAACATTGCCATATTCTTTTAAAAACAGATCAAAACTAAAACGGACCAAACCAAAATTTATTTCCTCTGTTTTAGATGCATTAATACAACCTTTTCCGGATGAAGATCACAGATGAGGACCGAAACATTCAATATTTTAAATTTATTTTATTGTTTGTGTAGTTTCTGTTATTTTCAACATTTTATACACTGTTTAGTAAACTTGTGATTTTTATTTTCATGTTTATATATAGAATTTCACGGTGTAAATGTCCAGCTCTTTTATTAAGTGTTACCTTATTTTTGAAATTTTGACATTTCTCTATATATTTTTTATTATTAAAAAAAAAAAAACTTTCCAAAATGATAAAATAAGCTTTTTGCAAACTATGAACCCAATACGATATTCACGTATCTTTACGAAAAATTTTACATACGCAATTTTTATGTAAAAAAGAAGTAATGTTGATTTGTTTATTGTACATTGCTAAGTATTTCTGAAGAATCCTTAGAGTTTTTTTTCTGGCTGAGAGATTCTGCTCTCGAAGCTGTTAGACGGGAGGTGCTGGGTTCGAACCCAATCGCGCCCGTCGTCGTAACCGTTTCGGAGTTTTCGTGGTTTTCTTCGAAACCGTGGATTCTTATGCGTAAATACGGGTCAGGTTCCCCTAGAAAGACCCCCGCGAAGAGCACTCCTCCTCCAGGGCCTATATCCCACGCGTAGATAATTGGCCGTCATACACACAAAACCAAAAACCAAACCTTAGTGTTTTCTTCCTCGTATCAAAATCATCAAATATGTTTCACGATTTCGAAAATAGACAAAAAAGGGAAAAGAAAAGATTTCCCTGGTGAAGCTCGAACTCACAACCCCGGAATATCTCACAAGTACTGTCCTATAAGTACCGTACGCTAACCAATTGCGCCACAGGGGACATTTTTATAACGTTAAACTAATGAATCTGTAGCATTCAAAAAAGTTCTGCTTTATCAGTTATTTATGTATTCTCATTAAATCTGGTGGCTGAGAGGTTCTGCTGTCGAAGCTGGTAGACGGGAGGTGCTGGGTTCGATCCCAATCGCGCCCGTCGGCCTAATCGTTCGGAGTTTTCGTGGTTTTCTTCGAACCTTGGATTTCCAAGCGTTAATACGGGTTAGGTTCCCTTAGAAAGACCACCACGAAGGGCACTCCCCCCCCTGGGCTTATATCCCTCGTGCAGATAATTGGCCGTCATAAATACAACCAACCAACCAATCTCATTAAATCTGTTAAAACTGAAGTTTGCACTACTGAGTTTTCATAGGCGTAGTGTCACCTTACATATTAGCGTGAAAATCAAAATCACAAATTTATTAAACGGTGTATAAAATGTTGCAAATTCTAAAAACTACGCAAACATTGAAATAAAGTTAAAATATTCAACTTTTCGATTATCATATGTGACCTTCAACAGGAAAACATTGCCATATTCATTTAAAAACAGATCAAAACTAAAACGGACCAAACCAAAATTTATTTCCTCTGTTTTAGATGCATTAATACAACCTTTTCCGGATGAAGATCACAGATGAGGACCGAAACATTGAATATTTTAAATTTATTTTAATGTTTGTGTAGTTTCTGTTATTTTCAACATTTTATACACTGTTTAGTAAACTTGTGATTTTTATTTTCATGTTTATATGTAGAATTTCACGGTGTAAATGTCCAGCTCTTTTATTAAGTGTTATTTTATTTCTGAAATTTAGACTTTTCTCTATATATTTTTTATTATTAAAAAATAAGAAATTTCCAAAATGATAAAATAAGCTTTTTACAAAGTATGAACCCAATACGATATTCAAGCATCTTTACGAAAAATTTTACATACGCAATTTTTATGTAAAAGGAAGTAATGTTGATTTGTTTTATTGTACACTCTTAAAACGAAAGAGCCAAAATAACTCAAGTTGAGCCGAAATCCACTCATCTCATGATTTGAAAGTCAGCTTCTCATAAAGAGTTGAAACAACTCGAGTGAATGAGTTGTTTTTAAGCAACTCATGATTGAGTGATCTCTATTTTACTCATACTTGAGTGAAATCAACTCAATGAAGGTAAAATCCAGTAGCACTTGAGTGATTTGTAACCAACTCATACTTGAGTGAAATTGAGCCATTTAAGACTAAATTCAGTCGCACTTGACTGATTTGTAATCAACTCATACTTGAGTGAAATGAAGTTATTTAAGAATAAATCAGGTAGCACTTGAGTAATTTGTAAGCAACTCACACTTGAGTGAAATTAAGTCATTTAAGACTAAATCTGGTCGTACTTGAGTGAAATGGAATCCCTTTGAGACTAAATTCAGTAGCAGTTGTGTGATCTGTAGCCAACTCATATTTGAGTGAAATGAAATATTTTAAGCCTAAATCCAGTACCACTTGTGATTTATAATCAATTCAAACTTGAGTGAAATGAGGTCATTTCAGATTTAATCCAGTAGTTCTTGGGCAATTTGTAACAATTCATACATGGATTAAATCAACTCATTTAAGAGTTCATGCAATGAACTCTTAAATGATGTTCTTAAAATGCAAAATCCCGAGGGATTTTTAATAAACTCATTCATAAGAACACGCTCAAATTTACAAAAAAAAACCTTGAGCGATTTCTAATTAACTGATTAAATAAAATCATGTCATTTTAAATGAAATTCAGTAACCTGTGATTGATTTTTATCAATGAAATTCAAAATAACACAGAATTCTTGCCACATTTTCAAATTAAAATAATAAATAACTAATTTTATATTTCTTCATACTGGTTTATATAATTGTATTACTTTTTGATTGAAAAAAAAATGTGATTTATAACTAAAAATTACAATTAAACCAATCTTAAGTATTTAACTTAAATAAAAAAAAAAAATCGAAAAAAATATCTAAATGTAAACTTGAAATCACCAAGGAAAGGAAAAATCCCAATGACAACTTTAAAGATGACTTCTCAAATCCAAATGGCAACTTTCTGACATAAGTTTTAATTTATTTTTGATCGAAAATGCATGAAACTAGCATGGTGGTGTTCAGAAACTATGTAATCAAGCTGCTTTTTTCATTTTTTTGCAAACGCAATAAATCTTTCAGAAAATAGTGTCAAAGTGGATGTTTTAAACTTAATTTCTGCATGAAAGGAGAAAAATCACTCAAGAGCGGGCGAAAACGTGTTTGTCACGTGATCAAAATCGTTTATAACTCAATAGGTAATTTATTGATTTAAAAAAAATGGAAAATTCAATTCCAAAACCAGGCTTTCCAATTTTATATCTTTCAATTAAAAAATGAATTTGTAAATGTATCAAAACGTTTTGTGCTTGTTGAGCAGAGCCATTAAGAACAGCCTTAAGATCCTACACTAGTCGCTGAAAAAGTATAGAAGGGCGATTCCATGCAAAGTCACATGTAATGAGGGCTTTAATTTTCATTTATTTATCAAATTTTAATGCTAATTCTGATTTTAAGTGGTATGGTAAATAAGTTATAACCATATTTTTTAGTTTAAATGTGTGGAAATAAAACTCCCAGAAATATATCATTAAATTTCATTACTCAAAATGTGCTTTTTTCCGAAGTAGGAAAAAAGCACATTTTGAGTAATGTAATTAAATAATATACTTCTGTGAGGTTTATTGCCACACATTTAAATTTAAAAATATGGTAACTTATTTACCATACCACTTAAAATCAGAATTAACATTAAAATTTAATAAATAATAAATAATTGAATAAATGCAAATTAAAGCCTGTGTTATGTGTGTGACACTCTCCATGGAATCGCCCAGAAATGATGGTGTTAATCCTATGGAGAAGTTATTTTCAAATACATTGTTTGGATTTATATATATATTTTTTTTTGCGGGGGGGGGGGGGGCATAGTATCTTTATGCAGGCTTATTTTTAATTTTGCAATTTTGGTTAGTTTTTTTAATACAGTAGACGATTTTACGAACTGGTGTACTGGTCCCGCCCAGCATCTTGCTGAATTAATGTTACTCCCATTTACGAACTTTTGACTTTATGAACACATATGAGTCCCATCGAGCATTTACTGTATTAAGATATCAATTTTAGAATCGGTTCCGAAAATTAAAGTATTTAAAATAAAATATAAAACCTAAGTTAAAAAAGTAAAAACTAGCCAGCATATAGATTGTCTTCAGCTATCATATGCAAAAAGAAGCCTGTACAAATATTAAAATCCAAGCAAGATATTTGAAAATAACTTCCCCATGGAACTAACATTATCAGAAGTGTTGTCACACGGCTATTGTTAGGCTGTAATAAGTAAAACAAAATATTTCAAAAAAGATAAACACTAACCCATTATATACTTTGTTGTAATTATCCCTTGATTTAATTCACACTACTTAAATTGACTAACTTTTAAAGAAATATTAATTGTTAAGCTTTTTTATGCTAATTAATTAGCACTTGATAAATGTCAATTTAAAGGGGTTCATATATTTACAAATAAATTATGCACCAAAATAACTTTAGAAATGGATCAACTTAATTTTTTGTATCATTTAAAACATTTGTTGAAACTTGAAATTATGTTCAAGTATAACTTTAAAATTTAGCTACTGGGTTAGAAGGAACAATGTCTTGATTGGATAAATACCAACCTATTAGGTACTATCTTGCAGTTATTCTTTCTTAATCTTGTCTTGTTGCAATTAACCATTGATTTTATTCAATGTTTCTTAAATCTACTAACTTTTATAAAGAAATGTAAAACTTTAAAATGGCATAAGATTGTAGCTTTTTATGCCAAAAGCAGGAGCCAAATATGCAATTTAAAATATCGCTGGGGAAAGAAACAACATTATTTACTAACAATTTTATTGAACAAATAGAAAAAACAAATGTAGCATTGATAGCAATTTTAACAACAGATGGAGTGTTTGACAACATTTTTAACTGGACATGTAAATATTTTCATTTAAAATTTTCTTGTCAAGACAAGAAAATATGTATTCTTCTCTGCTGAAGATCCTTGAGAGATTCGATAGGGTTGTTGAATTCCACTCCTCGCAGCGGAATTGCATTCCTCCATGAGGTCACTATTCTCCTGTGTTAAAAGAAAATATTGAAATTAAGTTAAATAGCAATAATTGTAATGCAAAGGATTGTGAATCTTTTAAAATATTAGTTTTAAGATTAAAGTAAATATAAATAAATTCTTAAAGTCTTAAGCAACTTCTTAAAATATTGTTGAACATTCACCTTTGTTACCATTTTCAAAATGTATACAAACATATCTTTTTAAACAATAATTGGGGTGGGGATGAAACTTTAAAAATTAAATTTATTCTAAATATGAAAATATATATAAGGGGTCGTTCCAAGCAAAATTTAGGGCCCTTTCACAAAAATCTAATAAAATAGGCCCCTTTGTAACATTCTTTTTCACACAAACTGTTTTAAAATGTGTAAATTGTAAATCAAACCAGCTCACTGAAAACAAACTTTACCAAGGGGATTTAAAGAAGTTTTGTCAAAGTCTTCATTTAAATTTGAGTAACATGATTTCAACTTTCATTACAAAATGTTATTTATCACAAAAATAACTTACTTTTCACAAAATGGGCCCCAAAAATAAAAACCTACACACACACAAAACCGCCTCCCCATGCATATTCTTAAAAAAACATACATTAAAACTTTTAGCTTTATGTAAAGTTACACCACTGAAAATTCGGCTAATTGTGAATAAAATGGAAAATGAATAAATGAAACCTTCTGTGCAATCACACTTACCTGCTTGTTTATCATGTTACTTCTGATTAGGGTGTAAAAAAATCATGATTTTAAAAAAAAATAAAAAATAAAAAAAATCTGATTTTTTTTTTTTTTAATCTGATTTTTTTTATTTTTTTTCCCGTGTTAAAATATTAACATCTACCAAGAATTAAGCATTTCAAAAATGAATAACCCTCCAATTACTAACATAATCTATGTTTTTTTTGCTTTAATTGATAAAATTTTAATTATGTAATTATAGAAATTACAAAAAACTGCAAATAAAAAAATTCTTTAGTAACATACAACATTATGTGCATTAATATTTTATAATAATTATGTAAACCAATATTAAATACTGCTTATATTTTAAAGTTATTGATAAATTGCATTTAATTTTAAATTGATGATACAGATTAAATTTTGTAATTATTAAACAATTAACTGTTTAATTAAGAACACAATCTACATTTTTGAAAAAGTGGTTGAAAAAAGGTGATAAATAATAGTTTGATAAATTCATAAAGCAGCCAGTAATTTTACACAGGTTTTAAAGCGTATGTCTATCAAATTGATCAAAAATTGTAGCAATGTATACAGCAAACTTACACATAATTTATAAATAGAGTACAAAAATTGTATTTTTGAAATTTAAATTGGATATTTTTCCCCACAACATTAAAATATTTGAATAGCTACTAAATATTATAATGTTTTGAAGTTATTTAACATTTAGTTAGATTTTTTTAAATGTATAATAACATCTTTTTACACAATTTAATATTGTTATAATTAACAATAACAAATATTACATTTTTTTACAAGTGATTTAGTGATCGTTTTCATTATTGATTATCATGCTTTTTCACAACATTTTAAAAAATCAGAAAATATGTGATTTTATCATTTGATTTAAATCAATTGATTAAAATCATTGACACTATTGCTGTGTTTATTGCATATAAAATAATAACTTGATTATTAAAAGGAAATTATGACATTGAAAGTTACATTAGATTTAAATATTTTTAAATTAAATGCTTTTTATGTTTGTTAGATAAAAAAACATGCTTTTTACAAACTTACTGTACTTAAAATTTTTCACAATACTCAGGAATTATACTTGGAAACAATTATTTAAAGCTTTGTTTTGTGTATTCATAAGTCACAATAATTTGAATACTTTTTTATGTCATTTTAAACATTAAAAAAATTTTTGATTTTAATCAATGATTTTTTTTTAAAAAAATCACTTGATTAAAATCATGATTTAAATCGTTGACACCCTACTTCTGATACAATCTTAAAATAAATTTCTATTTTAAAAACAAATTTAAAAGGTCTTAAGCAACATTACAAAATATTGCTGAAAATTCCCCTTTGTTGCCATTTTCAAAATGTATACATTGGAAGGGGGGGGATGAAACTACATTTAAATTTATTCTAAATATGAAATGTTTTATTACAACAATGATGTTTAACCTTACCCCATAAAATCTAAGCAGTCAGGTGGCAATTTTCTTCCAACAGTCAAATGCATGTCATGTGTCAGAGATACATGTCTAATTTAATACAGTATAACCTCGAAAATCCTGTATCAGGACTAAGACTAGATTTATAAAAATTCTGGATTTCACAAAGATAATCAAAACTTTCACTGTTTTTAATGGTACCTTTAATCATAATTTAATAACAAAGTTATAATTATGTAAGAAAATGAAAAAATAATATTGAAAGGCTTACTTTCATTGAAATTTACGTTAAAAAATTTTCTATAAACAGTGAATTTTGAAAATTGAATTGCAATTTGCTTTTTTTTTAACTATTAATAAAAATGCTTTTCATATTAAATACATGTTAGGAATATCTATTTCAGAAATACAGACTTGTTTTTCTAACTTGCATAATGTTATGACAAAATTAAATTTTATATGCTGTTTCTATACCAACAACATTACTCTATTCTATTATAAAAAAACTTCCAAATCTAACACATATCATGGATTTCTATCTAATATCGGAAGAAAATGTATGTTATTGGGCAAATGTATCTGACTGATAGACGATACTAAATAAATGAACTAAAACTGCATAGCACTGCATTCCAAACACATAGGAAACCCGGTAGCAGAAAGTTCCTGACGGGTGACATGCGTCGCAGATTTTTTTTCCCATTGGATTTTTTTCCAACTTTATATTATGTTTAGTTCTTTATTATTTATTACTAAAACTTAAGATTATTATTAATAAAAATTAGTAAAATGCTTAAAAACATTAAAAGTAAATTTTCTGCTATTGGGATAGGAAAGATAGATGCTAGGTATGAAGTTTACTAATATGAAAACAGATTTTTTTTTTCCACATATGTATCTGTAAGGTCACACTGGCCCAATACAGTGTTAATTACTAAACACACACACACACAAAATGAAATTCCATGACAAAATCAAAACTTAAATATATTTAAGATTAATATGTAAATTTATACCTTTCTTGCTGATAATACACCTCTTCAGGATTATCACGTGTCTCTTTGATAGTCCTCTTTGTTGGTACTTTTTTGGGCTGGTGTTAAATTTAACCTCATTGTTGCCATAACCTCCATTCAACCATAGCAGCTTGAGTGATAGGATCAAAGTATTGTTCCTAAAATGAAAATGTGCAAAAACAATGTTATCGATTTAAAACGTTTAAATGATTTTAACTTAAAATTTCAAAACAGACGTAATGATGAGTTCATACGAAAGTGCCTGAAACATACAAAAAACAGAAATTCATTTCCCTGCAATTTACCCAAGCAATAAATTGGGTTGGGTTGATTTTTGACGGCAAAACTCTTGAGTTTTGTGCGATCGAACAGTAAAATTCGCGATATCTTTTTGTGACTAATTAACAAAATTCACTATTCGTCGCGACCTTTTGACGAAATTTGTAATATTCTTCACCGAATAAGTTTATCAATATTCCCGATTATTTTTTGCGCAATCTTTTGACGAAATTCGCAATTTCTTTCTGAACTCTTTACGAAAATAGCAATTTTATTCAACAACCAATTGAAGATAATTACCATTTGTTTCTGAGATATATGACAAAATATCTGGTATTTTTCCATGATCATTTGAAGAAATTCTCAATTTTTTCCCGCGACCGATTCATGAATTGATTTAGGGAAATTCGGCAAAGTGTTGCAGAAAAAACAAATTTTGCCAAAGAGGTACAGAAAAAAAATTTGCCAAAGGGTTGCAGAAAAAAACGAATTTTGCAACAGGGTTGCAGAAAAAACAAATTTTACCAAAGGGTTGAAGAAAATTTTGTCAAAGGATAGCAGAAAAAAACACAAATTTTGCCAAAGGGTTGCAGAGAAAAAACACAAATTTTGCCAAAGGGTTGCAGACACAGTTGTATAATATAGACGCACGTGCAGAAGATTTTCCAAAAATTCGGAACCTTGCAGAAAAATTTGTAGAAAAAACTTATTTTTGTAACTTATTTTTTTTTTTTTGAATACCAAAAAATTAAAAATATTCTCTATATTATAATTTCGTCAAAGAATCGCAAAAAAAAAAAAAAAAAAAAAAAAGAATTTCTTAAAAGCATAGCGGAAAAAGCCCGAATTTGTCAAAGGATCGTGAAAAAAAAATCCCGCAAATTTCGTCAAAAAATCGCAGAAAAAACTTATTTCGTCAATGGATTACGGGAAAAATATGAATATCGCGAAAAGCTGAGAAAAAAGCACGTATTTCGTCAAAAAATCGCAGGAAAAATGCGAATTTCGTAAAAATATCACAGAAAAAACGTGAATTTCGTCAAAGGATCGCGAAAAAAAGCTAATTTCGTCAAAGAATCTTAGAAAAATGCAAATTTCGGCAAAAGGGCTCAGGAAAAAAAAAATTCTTAAAAGCATAGCGGAAAAGCCCTAAATTTTGCCAAAAGATTGTGAAAAAATGCAAATTTCGTAAAAGAATCGTGTAAAAAACTACTTTCTTCAAAAAATCGAGAATTTCGTCAAAAGTGTTGTGAAAAAAAGCGAGAATTTTGTTAAAAATGCATGAAAAAGTACGAAATTCGTCAAAAGATCGTAGGAAAATGCAAATTTCGTCAAAAGATTGGGAAAAAACTGATTTCGTGAAAGAATCTAAGAAAAATGTGAATTTCATCAAAGAATTTCATCAAATGATCACAGAAAAAACGAGAATTTCGTCAAAGACAAAAGGAAAAAACATGATTTTTGTCAAAGGGGCGCGGTAAAAACTCACCAGTCTCTTTAATGATGATACCTATGAATGGATACCTCTTCCTAGAAAAGGTGATTTAGTTGTTTCAGTAGCAATGTCACATTATTTCTGCCCTTCTTATGCATTTTTAGCTTTTTTTTTTTTTTTTTTTTTGACCAAAATAATTATTCTTTGATTAATACTAATTATTTTTAATTTAAATGGTAATTATTTTAAAAATACTCTTTTTAATTCATATTGTTAAAATAACATAACACGGTATTTTACGTTATTAAGAGGTTACTTCAGTCAAGTGAAAAGACCCGTTCGCTAATGCTATGGAAGAAATTTATAACGATATCTTGGTTGTATTTTAATATTTTTAAATGATTTTTTTTGCATTGGATAGCTGAGATCGATCTGTACAAAGGTCGTTTTTTACATTTTCTATTTTGTTTACAGATATTTTTAATGAGGACACTTTCATTTTTGGAATAGGTTTCGAAACTGAAAGCATCCTCATTTTAAAAATCTGCAATCGAAAAAGTAAAAAACGGCCTGCATACAGATCGATCTCAGCTATCCAATGCAAAAAAAAAAAAAATCATTTAAAAATATTAAAATGAAACCGAGATATCGTTATAAATTTCTTCCATAGGATTAGCATTAGCAAATGGGTCTTTTCACTTGACTGAAGTAGCCTCTTAAACATTAAATTAATGTGCAGATAGTTTTTGACCCAATATTTATGCGCACAGAAAGTTTTTGGTTTTATACAAGTCTGGTTGCAGAAAAAACAAACTTTGCCAAAGGGTTGCAGAAAAAACGGAAGTCTCTTTAGAAAACAACATATACACAAATATCTACGTTTATTATAACAGGGATAAACTTAAAAAATATACCAAACTAACTTTTGAAAATTTGGGTTTAACCCGAACCCAACTTGCAGGAATTCACACTCAGCCTCAAATCGACCTGAACCGATTTTTCTTCCAATTTTTCCACTTTTACTGTTTGATTTTAAAATGTTAATTCATAGAGGAAACCATTAAATTTAAAATTTTATTAATTAATAAAAAGTCTTATCCTTTAAATAAACTCAAAGCAAGTTTTTTTTTCCCAATATGAAATTTACTTATAAAGAGCTTATTTAACAAAATGTAATTGTTTTATCAAATATTATGTAAAGTTGTTTTAAAAAATAACATTTTAATACCTTAAACCTTGAAATAAAAAGTATTCGGCCAAACAGTTACTATTCGGCTAGCTGAATATTCAGTATTCGGCCAAAATCACTATTCAGAGCATCACTAAATCTGACTTGCTACTTTGAACAACATTCATAATCTTCAATTTTAATTTTTAGCTTAATTGTTTACATATCAAATACCTACATATGTGAATTATGAATCACTGCAGGATTAGTATTAGTTTTTGCCACTTACTGAAAGAAACTAGTTTCTGCCCTGATGATATGAAAAAGTAAAATGTTTTAAAATTTTACTGTTGTATGATATATTTCTCAAATCATTTTCATTTATTAATTTTCTTTAGAATATGAAATTATGGCTAAATTGATAAGCTGGGGAGGGAGGGGGGGGAGGGGTGATTGTGGCTTCATCATGAAAAAATACCAAAAATTTTAGCAAAGACAGTGTTGACTAGGGATGCACCGAATAGTGATTTTGGCCGAATACCGAATATTCGGCCTAGACGTGAACCGAATACCGAATATTCGGCCAGCCGAATAGTAACTGCTAGGCCGAATACCGAATATTCGGCCGAATACCGAATATTCGGCTTGTCAAATACTTTTATATTTCAAAGTTTAAAGGCATTAAAATATTAAATTTTAAAACAATTTTACATACTATTCAATACAGAAACTTACATTTTAATAAACAAGAGTTACAATTACAAGTAAACTTTATACTGAAAAAAATATGCTTTGAGTTATTTAAGAAGAGGATAGTTATAAAACTTTTTAAATTAGTAAAATTTTAAATTTCGTGGCTTCTTCTGAGAATTAATACAGATAAATAAAATTTTCTTAAATTCTAATAGAAACATTTTAAAATCAAAGTTTAATAGTGAAAAAATTGGAAGAAAAATTGTACAGTATCATATATTATTTGTTTGTCAGGAAGAGACTGAAGTAAAAGTAAACAAATATTACAAATCAATTCAAATTTTATATGGTGGCAACTTAGCAAGAATAATTGTTCTACTCCCTTTAATTTAAGCAAGGAAGTTTTTAAATACATCCTAGATAGGTGTCTGGAGTGGACAATCATTTTCAGAGATTCTAAAAATTGTTCTTAAAATCTTAGCAAGAAACAGATTATTTGCTAGACAAAATTTAGGAACTTGCATTTGTACATAATTCATTTCTATGAAAATCCTCGTGATTGGTTAATTTTCTTACATAATACTTAACAAACAGCAAATAAATAATGTAATAACATTCTCTTTTATTTAAATATAATTCTGTTTCTAATTATTCTGAATATCTTTGTAAGTTGATTGTTAAATGTAGAAGTTGTATAAAGTTTTTAAAAACATGTTTAAAAAATTTTCCTTAAGTATTCGGCAGGCCGAATAGCAAACTATTCGGCCAAGCCGAATATTCGGTATACCAAATAGTTGGATATTCGGCCAAATCGAATATTCGGTAACATGGCCGAATACCGAATAGATACCGAATATTCGGTGCATCCCTAGTGTTGACTAGAATAAAAGGACTGTTTTTACTGCAAAAACTTTATGTCGCCGTCTCCCCCCCCCCCCTCCCCGAGATCCTTTGACAAAATTCATTTTTTTTTTTCATGATTCTTTACTGAAATTTTTTTAAGTTCTCTGGCGATACTTGCATTTTAATAAAATTAGTGCTTTTTAACTTTTGACAAAATCTGTATTTTTTTCCTGCCCCGTTATGCGAAGATGCTTGCGAGTTAAGGCTATTCATATTTTTATGGGAAGGTTTTTTTTTGCTAATCTTATTTGCATTTCGACATTTTGAATTTTTTTTTTTGGTGGTGGTGATGGCGCATTGTATATCTGAGCTTGATCCTCACGGCACCTGTTTACTTTTTCGATTTTGATTGCAGAATTTTTATTTTTTTGAGAAATTACTTTTACCTTTCAGAATCTGTTCTAAAAGGGAAAGTATTTTCTAAAAAATAAAATAAAATTCTGCAATTAAAGATTAAAGTAAACAACAAGGGGCACTGTAAAGATCAACTATACAATGCCGCAAACAAATTGCAAAATGCAAATGAGATATTAGAGAAAAACCTATACCTATTTTACCCCATGCTTACAGAGTAAAATGGATATATGCTGGTTATAGTTGAATTACAATAAAATTAATGTGTAAACCATTTAAGAGTTTTGTACTTCCATCCTCTGAATCATATGTAAACTGGGGTGAGGTAGGAAGACAAAAACCTGCCCCTTTCAGTTTGTTTACATTTTTTTCTTTACAAATAAAAACACTTATGAAACTAATAGAAATAAGATGCAAGTACAGACAAATCCTATCCTATCCCCCTCCCCACCCACACAAAACTGCTCCCAATTTTCACAACATCAGTTTACGTCCATGCTCTGAATCATGTTCCTAATAGTGTTTCATTTTTAAAGTTTTTTTTTTTTTTTTTTTTTTTTTTTTTTTTTTTTATTGCAGTTTAAAAGCAGATAGATATCAGCATAAGTATCTGTAGGAAAAAATGAGAAATTAATTAAAAAATATTTTAAATCAAAAGCAATTTATAAAGTTAACTAGCTATAAGGGAATGAAAATTTATATACAAAATGTATACAGCAATGACCGGTGCAGCTTGGTTGAGAGACTTCCTAACAATTCAGGATGCCTGCACATCAGCAATGTCGTCTTTCTCAGGGAAGACATAAAATATTCCGGCAGATTACTTTGTTGCAAACTTTACAATGTATTTATCTTCTTCAGGGATATCAATAATAAGAACTGTAAATTCTTGAACAGACTTCTTTACACCGAATTTCACAAGGACCCAGCCACCAATCATTGGATTCACTACAGCAAGAACCTTTGGTTTAACTTCCATGGGTTGCTTCGATTCTTTTTACTGTTTGTCCTCTTTTAATCCACCCAATTTAATAATTTAGTATAGTTAGAACATGTGTTTTAATTTAATTTATGGCTGAAAATATGGTACTTTAACGTGATTTTTGAGAAATTGTCAATTAACAGCGATTTTTAATGTTACTTACATTCCAACATGCAGCGCAGATAACAGATGTTCGCGACTAATTTATAGCATAATTTCACATTTAAGCATAGGATCAATAACAATTTGCTCTCAAAGGTCTTTCAATTTTGATCCATCTTCATACATTCATATCTTGACAAACTCTCATAAAAAAGATACCTATTTTACCCTATGTGACAAGAAATCAGGGTTGGGTTTTTGACGTCAAAAACTGGTTTTTGACATGACAAGCGTCAAAAACTGGTTTAAACTGTCATAAACTGGTTTAAACTGTCGAAAACTGGTTTAAACCGTCGAAAACTGCCAAATACATGTAACAGGCTAAAACATTTTAACAATAGATAAACATTAAATAAGTCAATGATTTATGTGATCTTTTATTGAAATTTAATAATTAAAAAAATATATTATTTGCAATAAAATATTTTTTTTTGGATTTATCAACCAGAAGAAAATAATTTTGTACAATTAAATAATCCGGATCAATTTTACCCCGCAGCATACCATGTGTTTAGCACATTTATTTACACCCAAAAGATTGAGTTTAGAGTGTATGAAGCATTAGAAAACAGTCTGTCTCTTAATTGATGCTGAGCTAGTAGGACTTGATAGCAAAAGCATTGCTAGATGAGCAAGTTTTGAAGCAGGCTCAAAAAGCTGTTGCATTTAGTGATACCTTTCCACCAAACAATGGAGTACTCCCTATAGCACTGAAATAGGAAGACTGGAAAGGGGATTCTTTAGCTTCATACACAATCAGTATGGGTAAGCATCCATAAACTCTCTCCGTAGCTCAAGCGCGAGCTGAATCAACTGATACAGCAGTCAACCCTTGCCCCTGATGGTTGGTATGCAAAGTATAAGCCAAACAATGGTATGGTTTCATGATTTCATCCCTTCTATTATGCACTTTTTCAATATGGGCTTACAGGAATTTTCTTTTAGATGACCGAGCCAATTTTGTTCAGTTTTAAAATCGAAAACATTTTTATATATTGAAAGAAAGCATGTTTTAAAAAGATTTTGACTTTAAGCTTTTTTTTTTTAATTACTTCTGTTATTTTGTAAATGTTTGAAATTAATAATCCAATTTCAATTTTGAATGGAATGGTTATTGCCTAGACTAGAATAACATTGATGCACATTATCTTGTTATATATACAAAAAAATCTACACTTATCTAAGTTTTTTTTCCCCATAAAAAAAGCTAGCTAGTGCTTTAAGCTCTTAAAAGTAAGTTAAATTAAAACGATTTTAAGTAAGAGAAAAAATGTACAGCTCAGGTGAGCTTTAGTAAAAACACAATTTTACAAAAAAGTAAATAAATAAATAAAAAATAAAAATTTTACCCTGTTAAAAAGTTGTACTTAACAATAATACTTTACTATGTACTAATTACTGATATACAGTAAGAGTGAATTTAAAATATTACATGAAATGTTGTCATGTGTGACATTTAATTTGTATTTTTACAGATCAATTTAGTATTTGAGGTTTTTGACATGACGGTTTAAACTATGGTTTAAACCTGACAAACTGACACATGTCAAAAACCTGCCAACCCTGTAATTATTACTAATACTATATACTAATTATACAATTACAGTAATAGTGAATTTTAAATATGACATTTAATGTGAAATTTTACAGATCACTAAGTATTTGAGTTTTTTGACGAGGTTTTTGACAAGGGGTTTTTGACATGACAGTTTAAACCGCAGTTTAAACTGTCAAAAACTGACATGCGTCAAAAACCTGCCAACCCTGCAAGAAATCAAGGTTGGGTTTAAGCCGTCAAAAACCAGTTTTTTGACGTGACATAGGTTTAAACCGCATTTTAAGTGTCAAAAACACCAATATTTAAATATGCTCAGAACAACAAAAAAAAAAATTGTTAGTATAGCTAGATACAGCACCGCTTTTATTTAATGATAGACACTTTAGTTTTAGTATTTCTTTTACTGATGAAATATTAAATTATAATTTTTTTCTTTGTTTATGACTAAATTGCCAAATTTTTTATGTGGATTTTTAGCATACTTGGTTGCTTTTCTTATTTAATAAATATGTATATAGAGATAGACAAACTTTTTGTAATAATAAAGCATTTAACAAATGAAATCAAACAAGATTTTACAAAAATAGATTATATATCAGGGGTCGATCCAGGCGAAATTTGGGGCCTATTTAGGGCCCCTTTACAAAAATCTATTTAATAAAATAGGGCCCCTTCAGAAAAATAAATTTAATAAAATGGGTCTCTTCATAAAAATGAACTTAATAAAACAGGCCCCTTCGCAAAATTCCTTTTAATAAAATAGGCTCTTTTGTAGCATTCTTTTTCATAAAAAGTGTTTTAAAAATGTGTAATTTATAAATAAGATCAGGTCACGAAAAACAAAAACTGTAACAAGGGGATTTAAAGAATATTTTTGTTCATAAATTCTTGGTTTGAATTTGATTCACTGGATTTCAACTTTCATTGCAAAATGTTATTTTTCACAAAAATATTATAAAATTCACAAAATTAACTTACTTTTCACAAAATAGGCCCCAAGAATAAAAACCGGCACCGACCCCTGTATATATACAGTCTTTAACAGAAATATTTTCCTTGCAGCATAAATATATATTTTTTTTTTTTGGGGGGGGGGGAGGTGGGGGGTGGAAATAAAATACAGAAAAACAACAATAAAAATGATTTTATCATGTGTGCAAGAAGTCCATCCAAGCCAAGACTGAAAACTTTTCCAAATATTAGGTATAACCTATTGGCGATGGGCTAGACAATCTCAATGTCTTGATTTATGGCTGAAAATGGATTTTTTACAATAAAAAAGAGCAATTAAAAGTTTTTGCTAGTAAAATTGCTATTATCTCAATATAAAATATAATTTACAACCAGCCAAAAATCTTTCCGAGACTGAAGGTCTTGCACCCATGTTTATAATTGAGAAAAGAATTTAGTGATTGGTTATACCAAAATTATCTTATTTTTTATTTAAATCTTTTGAAATGAGGGACAAATGTATAAAATGTATACAAATAATAATTCACCATACCAGTAAGAAAAGAAAAAAAATAGTATGCTGCTAGTTTGTTTTTACAAAGTTTAAATATTGCCAGATATGTGACCATTTCATTCACACTTTTAATTTTTCAAAAAATTTTGTGTGGTAAAATAATAATAAAAAATATACTCATTTTACCTCGGCTACCCCTATTGTCAGGAAGGTTAATTGGAAAATATAGCTCTCGGAAAATTGAAAGGGAATTGCTGAAAAGTGATGGTGAATGGATGCAGTAGAACACTGTTTATGTAATTATTTGAATTCTTTTACACAAATAGTATTGTATAGAAATAAACTATTGTACTTCTAAGGAATAAAATTGACTTTTGAAAATATAATTAGATTGAAAAAAATGTATAACTGAATACCAACCTTGAATTAAAATTCTGTATTTGGAGAAAGAAAGAATTCTCTGGAAAATTTTAGGGAGGAATTCTGGTAATTTTTCACAAAATTATTTACTACAAATTATAAAACGTATTTTTGTTTGATATGATTTATCTGAAAAATTATTTTTACAAAATACTTAGAACTGTTATATCTGACAAAAAGTTTCGTCACACGAAAAAGTAAACTTTTATTATTTTCACCTCCCCCGACCCTTGCTTTAACATGACGCTGTGATCAGCTTATTTATTTATTTCTCAACAAAGTAATAAACAGGACATTTTAAACGAAAATAAATAAGTAAAAAATAAAAAGGCAGAATAATTTTAAAATATAGAAGCATTTCTAAAATTAGCTGCCTCCAGCGTGACGCGGAATGTGTTACAACGTGCATTAAAAATTATTAATTTAAATCATTACATGCAATTCCACTAAAAAGTAAGGATAAATTAAATGCTTTTATAAAACTTACCGAATAAAACAGACACATCCTTTCGTTCCTTCATTAAGAAAACGTCTTGAATGTTTACATATTTATCTACACATTTGCGTCCATCTTGAAGCAGGCCAGCGACACGATAAGACGAGACGAACGAATCTAAGAACGACTCGCAAAAGAGCGGCAGGAAACGAACTTGCTAATCAAGTTGAGCTGTTTTGCGGTCGCTCTCGTTGAGTAAAATAGAAGAATAAGAGCTTAAATCAAGTTGAGTGAAGCGTTTAAAAATCAACTAATTCACGATCCAATAAAATAGTGCTCATTCTAGAGTAGGCAAATCCACTCATTCGTTTTAAGAGAGTACATTGCTAAGTATTTCTGAAGAAACCTTAGAGATTTTTTTCTGGCTGAGAGGTTCTGTTCTCGAAGCTGGTAGACGGGAGGTGCTGGGATCGAACCCAATCGCGCCCGTCGTCGTAACTGTTTCGGAGTTTTCGTGGTTTTCTTCGAAACCGTGGATTCCCATGCGTAAATACGGGTTAGGTTCCCCTAGAAAGACCCCCGCAAAGAGCACTCCTCCTCCAGGGCCTATATCCCACGTGTAGATAATTGGCCGTCATACACACAAAACCAAAAACCAAACCTTAGTGTTTTCTTCCTCGTATCAAAATCATCAAATATGTTTCACGATTTCGAAAATAGACAAAAAAGGGAAAAGAAAAGATTTCCCTGGTGAAGCTCGAACTCACAACCTCGGAATATCTCACAAGTACTGTCCTATAAGTACCGTGCGCTAACCAATTGCGCCACAGGGGATGTTTTTATAACGTTCAACTAATGAATCTGTAGCATTCAAAAAAGTTCTGCTTTATCAGTTATTTATGTATTCTCATTAAATCTGGTGGCTGAGAGGTTCTGCTCTCGAAGCTGGTAGACGGGAAGTGCTGGGTTCGATCCCAATCGCGCCCGTCGGCCTAATCGTTCGGAGTTTTCGTGGTTTTCTTCGAACCATGGATTTCCATGCGTTAATACGGGTTAGGTTCCCTTAGAAAGACACCCACGAAGGGCACTCCCCCTCCGGCCTATATCCCTAGTGTAGATAATCGGCCGTCACAAAATCAACCAACCAACTAAATACAACCAACCAACCAATCTCATTAAATCTGTTAAAACTGAAATTTTGACTACTGAGTTTTCATAGGCGTAGTGCCACCTTACATATTAGCGTGAAAATCAAAATCAAAAATTTATTAAACGGTGTATAAAATGTTGCAAATTCTAAAAACTACGCAAACATTGAAATAAAGTTAAAATATTCAACTTTTCGATTATCATATGTGACCTTCATCAGGAAAACATTGCCATATTCTTTTAAAAACAGATCAAAACTAAAACGGAAGAAACCAAAATTTATTTCCTCTGTTTTAGATGCATTAATACAACCTTTTCCGGATGAAGATCACAGATGAGGACCGAAACATTGAATATTTTATATTTATTTTAATGTTTGTGTAGTTTCTGTTATTTTCAACATTTTATATACTGTTTAGTAAACTTGTGATTTTTATTTTCATGTTTATATGTAGATTTTCACGGTGTAAATGTCCAGCTCTTTTATTAAGTGTTATTTTATTTTTGAAATTTAGACTTTTCTCTATATATTTTTTTATTATTAAAAAATAAGAACTTTCCAAAATGATAAAATAAGCTTTCTACAAAGTATGAACCCAATACGATATTCAAGCATCTTTACGAAAAATTTTACATACGCAATTTTTATGTAAAAAAGAAGTAATGTTGATTTGTTTTATTGTACATTGCTAAGTATTTCTGAAGAATCCTTAGAGTTTTCCTCCTCGTATCAAAATCATCAAATATGTTTTACGACTTCGAAAATAGACAAAAAAGAGAAAAGAAAAGATTCCCCTGGCTAGGCTCGAACTCACAACCCCCGTATATCTCACAAGTTCTGTCCTATAAGGTCCCACCAGTGGCTGAGACGTTCTGCTCTCGAAACTGGTAGACGGGAAGTGCTGGATTCGATCCCAATCGCGCACGTCGCCCTAATCGTCCGGAGTTTTCGTGGTTTTCTTCGAACCATGGATTTCCATGTGTTAATACGGGTTAGGTTCCCTTAGAAAGACCCCCACGAAGGGCACTCCCCCTGCAGGTCCTATATCCCACGTGTAGATAATTGGCCGTCATACACACAAAACCAAAAACCAAACCTTAGAGTTTTATTCCTCGTATCAAAATCATCAAATATGTTTCACGACTTCGAAAATAGACAAAAAAGGGAAAAGAAAAGATTCCCCTGGTGAGGCTCGAACTCACAACCCCGGCATATCTCACAAGTACTGTCCTATAAGTACCGTGCGCTAACAAATTGCGCCACATGGGACGTTTGGAAATTGTTCAACTAATGAATCTGTAGCATTAAAAAAAGTTCTGCTTTATCAGTTAATTATGTATTCTCATTAAATCTGTTAAAACTGAAGTTTTGAGTACTGAGTTTTCATAGGCATAGTGTCACCTTACATATTAACGTGAAAATCAAAATCACAAATTTATTAAACGGTGTATAAAATGTTGCAAATTCTAAAAACTACGCAAACATTGAAATAAAGTTAAAATATTCAACTTTTCGATTATCATATGTGACCTTCATCAGGAAAACATTGCCATATTCTTTTAAAAACAGATCAAAACTAAAACGCACCAAACCAAAATTTATTTGCTCTGTTTTAGATGCATTAATACAACATTTTCCGGATGAAGATCACAGATGAGGACCGAAACATTGAATATTTTATATTTATTTTAATGTTTGTGTAGTGTCTGTTATTTTCAACATTTTATACACTGTTTAGTAAACTTGTGATTTTTATTTTCATGTTTATATGTAGATTTTCACGGTGTAAATGTCCAGCTCTTTTATTAAGTGTTATTTTATTTTTGAAATTTAGACTTTTCTCTATATATTTTTTATTATTAAAAAATAAGAACTTTCCAAAATGATAAAATAAGCTTTCTACAAAGTATGAACCCAATACGATATTAGAGCATCTTTACGAAAAATTTTACATACGCAATTTTTATGTAAAAAAGAAGTAATGTTGATTTGTTTTATTGTACATTACTAAGTATTTCTGAAGAATCCTTAGAGTTTTCGCCCCACCAGTGGCTGAGAGGTTCTGCTCTCGAAACTGGTAGACGGGAAGTGCTGGGTTCGATCCCAATCGCGCCCGTCGGCCTAATCGTTCGGAGTTTTCGTGGTTTTCTTCGAACCATGGATTTCCATGAGTTAATACGGGTTAGGTTCCTTTAGAAAGACCCACACGAAGGGCCCTACCCCTCGGGCCTATATCCATAGTGTACATAATCGGCCGTCACAAAATCGACCAACCAACCCAACACTTAGAGTTTTCTTCCTCGTATCAAAATCATCAAATATGTTTCACGACTTCGAAAATAGACAAAAAAGGGAAAAGAAAAGATTCCCCTGTTGAGGCTCGAACTCACAACCCCGGCATATCTCACAAGTACTGTCCTATAAGTACCGTGCGCTAACCAATTGCGCCACAGGGGACGTTTTTCTTACGTTCAACTAATGAAACTGTAGCATTCAAAAAAGTTCTGATTTATCAGTTATTTATGTATTCTCATTAAATTTGTTAAAACTGAAGTTTTGACTACTGAGTTTTCATAGGCGTAGTGTCACCTTACATATTAACGTGAAAATCAAAATCACAAATTTATTAAACGGTGTATAAAATGTTGTAAATTCTAAAAACTACGCAAACATTGAAATAAAGTTAAAATATTCAACTTTTCGATTATCATATGTGACCTTCATCCGGAAAACATTGCCATATTCTTTTAAAAACAGATCAAAACTAAAACGGGCCAAACCAAAATTTATTTCCTCTGTTTTAGATGCATTAATACAACCTTTTCCGGATGAAGATTACAGATGAGGACCGATACATTGAATATTTTAAATTTATTTTAATGTTTGTGTAGTTTCTGTTATTTTCAACATTTTATACACTGTTTAGTAAACTTGTGATTTTTTGTTTCATGTTTATATGTAGAATTTCACGATGTAAATGTCCAGCTCTTTTATTAAGTGTTATTTTATTTTTGAAATTTAGACTTTTCTCTATATATTTTTTATTATTAAAAAATAAGAACTTTCCAAAATGATAAAATAAGCTTTTTACAAAGTATGAACCCAATATGATATTCAAGCATCTTTACGAAAAATTTTACATACGCAATTTTTATGTAAAAAAGAATTAATGTTGATTTGTTTTATTGTACATTGCTAAGTATTTCTGAAGAATCCTTAGAGTTTTCAGTGGCTGAGAGATTCTGCTCTCGATGCTGGTAGACGGGAGGTGCTGGGTTCGAATCCAATCGCGGCCGTCGGCCTAATCGTTAGGAGTTTTCGTGGTTTTCTTCGAACCGTGGATTTCCATGCGTTAATACGGATTAGGTTCCCTTAGAAAGACCTCCACGGAAGGCACGCGCCCTAGGGCCCATATCTCTCGTGTAGATAATTGTCCGTCAACAATCAACCCAACCCAACGCTTAGAGTTTTCTTCCTCGTATCAAAATCATCAAATATGTTTCACGACTTCGAAAATAGACAAAAAATGGAAAAGAAAAGATTCCCCTGGTGAGGCTCGAACTCACAACCCCGGAATATCTCACAAGTACAGTCCGATAAGTACCGTGCGCTAACCAATTGCGCCACAGGGGACGTTTTTATAACGTTCAACTAATGAATCTGTAGCATTCAAAAAAGTTCTGCTTTATCAGTTATTTATGTATTCTCATTAAATCTGTTACAACTGAAGTTTTGACTACTGTGTTTTACTAGGCGTAGTGCCACCTTACATATTAACGTGAAAATCAAAATCACAAATTTATTAAACGGTGTATAAAATGTTGTAAATTCTAAAAACTACGCAAACATTGAAATAAAGTTAAAATATTCAACTTTTCGATTATCATATGTGACCTTCATCAGGAAAACATTGCCATATTCTTTTAAAAACAGATCAAAACTAAAACGGGCCAAACCAAAATTTATTTCCTCTGTTTTAGATGCATTAATACAACCTTTTCCGGATGAAGATCACAAATGAGGACCGATACATTGAATATTTTAAATTTATTTTAATGTTTGTGTAGTTTCTGTTATTTTCAACATTTTATACACTATTTAGTAAACTTGTGATTTTTAGTTTCATGTTTATATGTAGAATTTCACGATGTAAATGTCCAGCTCTTTTATTAAGTGTTATTTTATTTTTGAAATTTAGACTTTTCTCTATATATTTTTTATTATTAAAAAATAAGAACTTTCCAAAGTGATAAAATAAGCTTTTTACAAGGTATGATCCCAATATGATATTCAAGCATCTTTACGAAAAATTTTACATACGCAATTTTAATGTAAAAAAGAATTAATGTTGATTTGTTTTATTGTACATTGCTAAGTATTTCTGAAGAATCCTTAGAGTTTTCAGTGGCTGAGAGATTCTGCTCTCGATGCTGGTAGACGGGAGGTGCTGGGTTCGAATCCAATCGCGGCCGTCGGCCTAATCGTTAGGAGTTTAGTGGTTTTCTTCGAACCGTGGAGTTCCATGCGTTAATACGGATTAGTTTCCCTTAGAAAGACCTCCACGGAAGGCACGCGCCCTAGGGCCCATATCTCTCGTGTAGATAATTGGCCGTCAACAATCAACCCAACCCAACGCTTAGAGTTTTCTTCCTCGTATCAAAATCATCAAATATGTTTCACGACTTCGAAAATAGACAAAAAAGGGATGTATGTGACCTTATCATATGTGACCTTCATCAGGAAAACATAGCCATATTCTTTTAAAAACAGATCAAAACTAAAACTGGCCCCACCAGTGGCCGAGAGGTTCCGCTCTCGATGCTGGTAGACGGGAGGTGCTGGGTACGATCCCAATCGCGCCCGTCGGCCTAATCGTTCGGAGTTTTCGTGGTTTTCTTCGAACCTTGAATTTCCAAGCGTTAATACGGATTAGGTTCCCTTAGAAAGACCCCCACGAAGGGCACTCTCCCTGGGCCTATATCCCTCGCGCAGATATTTGGCCGTCAAAAATCAACCAACCAACCAAAACTAAAACGGACCAAACCAAAATATATTTCCTCTGTTTTAGATGCATTAATACAACCTTTTCCGGATGAAGATCACAGATGAGGACCGAAACATTGAATATTTTATATTTATTTTAATGTTTGTGTAGTTTCTGTTATTTTCAACATTTTATACACTGTTTAGTAAACTTGTGATTTTTATTTTCATGTTTATATGTAGAATTTCACGGTATAAATCTCCAGCTCTTTTATTAAGTGTTATTTTATTTTTGATATTTAGACTTTTCTCTATATATTTTTTATTATTAAAAATAAGAACTTTCCAAAATGATAAAATAAGCTTTTTACAAAGTATCAACCCAATACGATATTCAAGCATATTTACGAAAAATTTTACATACGCAATTTTTATGTAAAAAAGAAGTAATGTTGATTTGTTTTATTGTACATTGCTAAGTATTTCTGAAGAATCCTTAGAGTTTTCTTCCTTGTATCAAAATCATCAAATATGTTTCACGACTTCGAAAATAGACAAAAAAGGGAAAAGAAAAGATTCCCCTGGTGAGGTTCGAACTCACAACCCCGGCATATCTCACAAGTACTGTCCTATAAGTACCGTGCGCTAACCAATTGCGCCACAGGGGACGTTTTTATACCGTTCAACTAATGAATCTGTAGCATTCAAAAAAGTTCTGATTTATCAGTTATTTATGTATTCCCGTTAAATTTGTTAAAACTGAAGTTTTGACTACTGAGTTTTCATAGGCGTGGTGTCACCTTACATATTAACGTGAAAATCAAAATCACAAATTTATTAAACGGTGTATAAAATGTTGCAAATTCTAAAAACTACGCAAACATTGAAATAAAGTTAAAATATTCAACTTTTCGATTATCATATGTGACCGCCATCAGGAAAACATAGCCATATTCTTTTAAAAACAGATCAAAACTAAAACTGGCCCCACCAGTGGCCGAGAGGTTCCGCTCTCGATGCTGGTAGACGGGAGGTGCTGGGTTCGATCCCAATCGCGCCCGTCGGCCTAATCGTTCGGAGTTTTCGTGGTTTTCTTCGAACCTTGGATTTCTAAGCGTTAATACGGGTTAGGTTCCCTTAGAAAGACCCCCACGAAGGGCACCTTCCCTGGCCCTATATCTCTCGCGCAGATAATTGGCCGTCAAAAATCAACCAACCAACCAAAACTAAAACGGACCAAACCAAAATTTATTTCCTCTGTTTTAGATGCATTAATACAACCTTTTCCGGATGAAGATCACAGATGAGGACCGAAACATTGAATATTTTAAATTTATTTTAATGTTTGTGTAGTTTCTGTTATTTTCAACATTTTATACACTGTTTAGTAAACTTGTGATTTTTATTTTCATGTTTATATGTAGAATTTCACGGTATAAATGTCCAGCTCTTTTATTAAGTGTTATTTTATTTTTGAAATTTAGACTTTTCTCTATATATTTTTTATTATTAAAAAATAAGAACTTTCCAAAATGATAAAATAAGCTTTTTACAAAGTAACAACCCAATACGATATTCAAGCATATTTACGAAAAATTTTACATACGCAATTTTTATGTAAAAAAGAAGTAATGTTGATTTGTTTTATTGTACATTGCTAAGTATTTCTGAAGAATCCTTAGAGTTTTCTTCCTTGTATCAAAATCATCAAATATGTTTCACGACTTCGAAAATAGACAAAAAAGGGAAAAGAAAAGATTCCCCTGGTGAGGTTCGAACTCACAACCCCGGTATATCTCACAAGTACTGTCCTATAAGTACCGTGCGCTAACCAATTGCGCCACAGGGGACGTTTTTATAACGTACAACTAATGAATCTGTAGCATTCAAAAAAGTTCTGATTTATCAGTTATTTATGTATTCCCATTAAATTTGTTAAAACTGAAATTTTGACTACTGAGTTTTCATAGGCGTGGTGTCACCTTACATATTAACGTGAAAATCAAAATCACAAATTTATTAAACGGTGTATAAAATGTTGCAAATTCTAAAAACTACGCAAACATTGAAATAAAGTTAAAATATTCAACTTTTCGATTATCATATGTGACCTTCATCAGGAAAACATAGCCATATTCTTTTAAAAACAGATCAAAACTAAAACTGGCCCCACCAGTGGCCGAGAGGTTCCGCTCTCGATGCTGGTAGACGGGAGGTGCTGGGTTCGATCCCAATCGCGCCCGTCGGCCTAATCGTTCGGAGTTTTCGTGGTTTTCTTCGAACCTTGGATTTCTAAGCGTTAATACGGGTTAGGTTCCCTTAGAAAGACCCCCACGAAGGGCACTTTCCCTGGCCCTATATCCCTCGCGCAGATAATTGGCCGTCAAAAATCAACCAACCAACCAAAACTAAAACGGACCAAACCAAAATTTATTTCCTCTGTTTTAGATGCATTAATACAACCTTTTCCGGATGAAGATCACAGATGAGGACCGAAACATTGAATATTTTAAATTTATTTTAATGTTTGTGTAGTTTCTGTTATTTTCAACATTTTATACACTGTTTAGTAAACTTGTGATTTTTATTTTCATGTTTATATGTAGAATTTCACGGTATAAATGTCCAGCTCTTTTATTAAGTGTTATTTTATTTTTGAAATTTAGACTTTTCTCTATATATTTTTTATTATTAAAAAATAAGAACTTTCCAAAATGATAAAATAAGCTTTTTACAAAGTATCAACCCAATACGATATTCAAGCATATTTACGAAAAATTTTACATACGCAATTTTTATGTAAAAAAGAAGTAATGTTGATTTGTTTTATTGTACATTGCTAAGTATTTCTGAAGAATCCTTAGAGTTTTCTTCCTCGTATCAAAATCATCAAATATGTTTCACGACTTCGAAAATAGACAAAAAAGGGAAAAGAAAAGATTCCCCTGGTGAGGCTCGAACTCACAACCCCGGCATATCTCACAAGTACGGTCCTATAAGTACCGTGCGCTAACCAATTGCGCCACAGGGGACGTTTTTATAAGGTTCAACTAATGAATCTGTAGCATTCAAAAAAGTTCTGATTTATCAGCTATTTATGTATTCTCATTAAATTTGTTAAAACTGAAGTTTTGACTACTGAGTTTTCATAGGCGTAGTGTCACCTTACATATTAACGTGAAAATCAAAATCACAAATTTATTAAACGGTGTATAAAATGTTGCAAATTCTAAAAACTACGCAAACATTGAAATAAAGTTAAAATATTCAACTTTTCGATTATCATATGTGACCTTCATCAGGAAAACATTGCCATATTCTTTTAAAAACAGATCAAAACTAAAACGGACCAAACCAAAATTACTCTGTTTTAGATGCATTAATACAAACTTTTCCGGATGAAGATCACAGATGAGGACCGAAACATTGAATATTTTAAATTTATTTTAATGTTTGTGTAGTTTCTGTTATTTTCAACATTTTATACACTGTTTAGTAAACTTGTGATTTTTATTTTCATGTTTATATGTAGAATTTCACGGTATAAATGTCCAGCTCTTTTATTAAGTGTTATTTTATTTTTCAAATTTAGACTTTTCTCTATATATTTTTTATTATTAAAAAATAAGAACTTTCCAAAATGATAAAATAAGCTTTTTACAAAGTAACAACCCAATACGATATTCAAGCATATTTACGAAAAATTTTACATACGCAATTTTTATGTAAAAAAGAAGTAATGTTGATTTGTTTTATTGTACATTGCTAAGTATTTCTGAAGAATCCTTAGAGTTCTCTTCCTCGTATCAAAATCATCAAATATGTTTCACGACTTCGAAAATAGACAAAAAAGTGAAAAGAAGAGATTCCCCTGGTGAGGCTCGAACTCACAACCCCGGCATATCTCACCAGTACTGTCCTATAAGTACCGTGCGCTAACCAATTACGCCACAGGGGACGTTTTTGTAATGTTCAACTAATGAATCTGTAGCATTCAAAAAAGTTCTGCTTTATCAGTTATTTATGTATTCTCATTAAATCTGTTAAAACTGAAGTTTTGACTACTGAGTTTTCATAGGCGTAGTGTCACCTTACATATTAACGTGAAAATCAAAATCACAAATTTATTAAACGGTGTATAAAATGTTGCAAATTCTAAAAACTACGCAAACATTGAAATAAAGTTAAAATATTCAACTTTTCTATTATCATATGTGACCTTCATCAGGAAAACATTGCATATTCTTTTAAAAACAGATCAAAACTAAAACGGACCAATCCAAAATTTATTTCCTCTGTTTTAGATGCATTAATACAACATTTTCCGGATGAAGATCACAGATGAGGACCGAAATATTGAATATTTTAAATTTATTTTAATGTTTGTGTAGTTTCTGTTATTTTCAACATTTTATACACTGTTTAGTAAACTTGTGATTTTTATTTTCATGTTTATATGTAGAATTTCACGGTGTAAATGTCCAGCTCTTTTATTAAGTTTTATTTTATTTTTGAAATTTAGACTTTTCTCTATATATTTTTTATTATTAAAAAATAAGAACTTTCCAAAATGATAAAATAAGCTTTTTACAAAGTATCAACCCAATACGATATTCAAGCATATTTACGAAAAATTTTACATACGCAATTTTTATGTAAAAAAGAAGTAATGTTGATTTGTTTTATTGTACATTGCTAAGTATTTCTGAAGAATCTTAGAGTTTTCTTCCTCGTATCAAAATCATCAAATATGTTTCACGACTTCGAAAATAGACAAAAAAGGGAAAAGAAAAGATTCCCCTGGTGAGGCTCGAACTCACAACCCCGACATATCTCACAAGTACTGTCCTATAAGTACCGTGCGCTAACCAATTGCGCCACAGGGGACGTTTTTATAAGGTTCAACTAATGAATCTGTAGCATTCAAAAAAGTTCTGATTTATCAGTTATTTATGTATTCTCATTAAATTTGATAAAACTGAAGTTTTGACTACTGAGTTTTCATAGGCGTAGTGTCACCTTACATATTAACGTGAAAATCAAAATCACAAATTTATTAAACGGTGTATAAAATGTTGCAAATTCTAAAAACTACGCAAACATTGAAATAAAGTTAAAATATTCAACTTTTCGATTATCATATGTGATCTTCATCAGGAAAACATAGCCATATTCTTTTAAAAACAGATCAAAACGAAGACGGCCCCCACCAGTGGCCGAGAGGTTCCGCTCTCGAAGCTGGTAGACGGGAGGTGCTGGGTTCGATCCCAATCGCGCCCGTCGGCCTAATCGTTCGGAGTTTTCGTGGTTTTCTTCGAACCTTGGATTTCCAAGCGTTAATACGGGTTAGGTTCCCTTAGAAAGACCCCCACGAAGGGCACTCTCCCTGGGCCTATATCCCTCGCACAGATAATTGGCCGTCAAAAATCAACCAACCAACCAAAACTAAAACGGACAAAACCATAATTTATTTCCTCTGTTTTAGATGCATTAATACAACCTTTTCCGGATGAAGATCAGAGATGAGGACCGAAACATTGAATATTTTAAATTTATTTTAATGTTTGTGTAGTTTCTGTTATTTTCAACATTTTATACACTGTTTAGTAAACTTGTGATTTCTATTTTCATGTTTATATGTAGAATTTCACGGTGTAAATGTCCAGCTCTTTTATTAAGTGTTATTTTATTTTTGAAATTTAGACTTTTCTCTATATATTTTTTATTATTAAAAAATAAGAACCTTCAAAATCACAAAATAAGCTTTTTACAAAGTATGAACCCAATACGATATTCAAGCATCTTTACGAAAAATTTTACATACGCAATTTTTATGTAAAAAAGAAGTAATGTTGATTTGTTTTATTGTACATTGCTAAGTATTTCTGAAGAATCCTTAGAGTTATTAGTGGCTGAGAGGTTCTGCTCTCGAAGCTGGTAGACGGGAGGTGCTGGGTTCGAACCCAATCGCGCCCGTCTGCCTAATCGTTCGGAGCTTTCGTGGTTTTCTTCGAACCGTGGATTTCCATGCGTTAATACGTATTAGGTTCCCTTAGAAAGACCTCCACGGAAGGCACTCTCCCTAGGGCCCATATCTCTTTTGTAGATAATTGGCCGTCAACAAACAACCCAACCCAACCCTTAGAGTTTTCTTCCTCGTATCAAAATCATCAAATATGTTTCACGACTTCGAAAATAGACAAAAAAGGGAAAAGAAAAGATTCCCCTGGTGAGGCTCGAACTCACAACCCCGGCATATCTCACAAGTACTGTCTTATAAGTACCGTGCGCTAACCAATTGCGCCACAGTGAACGTTTTTATGAAGTTCAACTAATGAATCTGTAGCATTCAAAAAAGTTCTGCTTTATCAGTTATTTATGTATTCTCATTAAATCTGTTAAAACTGAAGTTTTGACTACTGAGTTTTCATAGGCGTAGTGTCACCTTACATATTTACGTGATAATCAAAATCACGAATTTATTAAACGGTGTATAAAATGTTGCAAATTCTAAAAACTACGCAAACATTGAAATAAAGTTAAAATATTCAACTTTTCGATTATCATGTGTGACCTTCATCAGGAAAACATTGCCATATTCTTTTAAAAACAGATCAAAACTAAAACGGACCAAACCAAAATTTATTTCCTCTGTTTTAGATGCATTAATACAAGCTTTTCCGGATGAAGATCACAGATGAGGAACGAAACATTGAATATTTTAAATTTATTTTAATGTTTGTGTAGTTTCTGTTCTTTTCAACATTTTATACACTGTTTAGTAAACTTGTGATTTTTATTTTCATGTTTATATGTAGAATTTCACGGTGTAAATGTCCATCTATTTTATTAATTTTTTTTTTTTTGAAATTTAGACTTTTCTCTATATATTTTTTATTATTAAAAAATAAGAACTTTCCAAAATGATAAAACAAGCTTTTTACAAAGTATGAACCCAATATGATATTCAAGCATCTTTACGAAAAATTTTACATACGCAATTTTTATGTAAAAAAGAAGTAATGTTGATTTGTTTTATTGTACATTGCTAAGTATTTCTGAAGAATACTTAGAGTTTTCTTCCTCGTATCAAAATCATCAAATATGTTTAACAACTTCGAAAATAGACAAAAAAGGGAAAAGAAAAGATTCCCCTGGCGAGGCTCGAACTCACAACCCCGGCATATCTCACAAGTACTGTCCGATTAGTACCGTGCGCTAAGCAATTGCGCCACAGGGGACATTTTTTTAACGTTCAACTAATGAATCTGTATGCTTTATCAGTTATTTATGTATTCTCATTAAATCTTTTAAAACTGAAGTTTTGAATACTGAGTTTTCATAGGCGTAGTGTCACCTTACATATTAACGTGAAAATCAAAATCACAAATTTATTAAACGGTGTATAAAATGTTGCAAATTCTAAAAACTACGCAAACATTGAAATAAAGTTAAAATATTCAGCTTTTCGATTATCATATGTGACCTTCATCAGGAAAACATTGCATATTCTTTTAAAAACAGATCAAAACTAAAACGGACCAAACCAAAATTTATTTCCTCTGTTTTAGATGCATTAATACAACATTTTCCGGATGAAGATCACAGATGAGGACCGAAATATTGAATATTTTAAATTTATTTTAATATTTGTGTAGTTTCTGTTATTTTCAACATTTTATACACTGTTTAGTAAACTTGTGATTTTTATTTTCATGTTTATATGTAGAATTTCACGGTATAAATGTCCAGCTCTTTTATTAAGTGTTATTTTATTTTTGAAATTTAGACTTTTCTCTATATATTTTTTATTATTAAAAAATAAGAACTTTCCAAAATGATAAAATAAGCTTTTTACAAAGTATCAACCCAATACGATATTCAAGCATCTTTACGAAAAATTTTACATACGCAATTTTTATGTAAAAAAGAAGTAATGTTGATTTGTTTTATTGTACATTGCTAAGTATTTCTGAAGAATCCTTAGAGTTTTCTTCCTCGTATGAAAATCATCAAATATGTTTCACGACTTCGAAAATAGACAAAAAAGGGAAAAGAAAAGATTCCCCTGGTGAGGCTCGAACTCACAACCCCGGAATATCTCACAAGTACTGTCCGATAAGTACCGTGCGCTAACCAATTGCGCCACAGGGGACGTTTATATAACGTTCAACTAATGAATCTGTAGCGTTCAAAAAAGTTCTTCTTTATCAGTTATATATATATTCTCATTAACTCTGTTAAAACTGAAGTTTTGACTACCGAGTTTTCATAGGCGTAGTGTCACCTTACATATTAACGTGAAAATCAAAATCACAAATTTATTAAACGGTGTATAAAATGTTGCAAATTCTAAAAACTACGCAAACATTGAAATAAAGTTAAAATATTCAACTTTTCGATTATCATATGTGACCTTCATCAGGAAAACATTGCCATATTCTTTTAAAAACAGATCAAAACTAAAACGGACCAAACCAGAATTTATTTCCTCTGTTTATATGCATTAATACAACCTTTTCCGGATGAAGATCACAGATGAGGATCGAAACATTGAATATTTTAAATTTATTTTAATGTTTGTGTAGTTTCTGTTATTTTCAACATTTTATACACTGTTTAGTAAACTTGTGATTTTTATTTTCATGTTTATATGTAGAATTTCACGGTGTAAATGTCCAGCTCTTTTATTAAGTGTTATTTTATTTTTGAAATTTAGACATTTCTCTATATATTTTTTATTATTAAAAAATAAGAACTTTCCAAAATGATAAAATAAGCTTTTTACAAATTATGAACCCAATACGATATTCAAGCATCTTTACGAAAAATTTTACATACGCAATTTTTATGTGAAAAAGAAGTAATGTTGATTTGTTTTATTGTACATTGCTAAGTATTTTTGAAGAATCCTTAGAGTTTTCTTCCTCGTATGAAAATCATCAAATATGTTTCCCGACTTCGAAAATAGACAAAAAAGGGAAAAGAAAAGATTCCCCTGGTGAGGCTCGAACTCACAACCCCGGAATATCTTACAAGTACTGTCCGATAAGTACCGTGCGCTAACCAATTGCGCCACAGGGGACGTTTATATAACGTTCAACTAATGAATCTGTAGCGTTCAAAAAAGTTCTTCTTTATCAGTTATATATATATTCTCATTAACTCTGTTAAAACTGAAGTTTTGACTACTGAGTTTTCATAGGCGTAGTGTCACCTTACATATTAACGTGAAAATCAAAATCACAAATTTATTAAACGGTGTATAAAATGTTGCAAATTCTAAAAACTACGCAAACATTGAAATAAAGTTAAAATATTCAACTTTTCGATTATCATATGTGACCTTCATCAAGAAAACATTGCCATATTCTTTTAAAAACAGATCAAAACTAAAACGGACCAAACCAGAATTTATTCCCTCTGTTTATATGCATTAATACAACCTTTTCCGGATGAAGATCACAGATGAGGATCGAAACATTGAATATTTTAAATTTATTTTAATGTTTGTTTAGTTTCTGTTATTTTCAACATTTTATACACTGTTTAGTAAACTTGTGATTTTTATTTTCATGTTTATATGTAGAATTTCACGGTGTAAATGTCCAGCTCTTTTATTAAGTGTTATTTTATTTTTGAAATTTAGACATTTCTCTATATACTTTTTATTATTAAAAAATAAGAACTTTCCAAAATGATAAAATAAGCTTTTTACAAAGTATGAACCCAATACGATATTCAAGCATATTTACGAAAAATTTTACATACGCAATTTTTATGTGAAAAAGAAATAATTTTGATTTGTTTTATTGTACATTGCTAAGTATTTCTGAAGAATCCTTAGAGTTTTCAGTGGCTGAGAGGTTCTGCTCTCGAAGCTGGTAGACGGGAGGTGCTGGGTTCGAACCCAAACGCGCCCGTCGGCCTAATCGTTCGGAGTCTTCGTGGTTTTCTTCGAACCGTGGATTTCCATGCGTTAATACGGATTAGGTTCCCTTAGAAAGACCTCCACGGAAGGCACTCTCCCTAGGGCCCATATCTGTCGTGTAGATAATTGGCCGTCAACAATCAACCCAACCCAACCCTTAGAGTTTTTTTCCTCGTATCAAAATCATCAAATATGTTTCACGACTTCGAAAATAGACAAAAAAAGGGAAAAGAAAAGATTCCCCTGGTGAGGCTCAAATTCACAACCCCGGCATATCTCACAAGTACTGTCCTATAAGTACCGTGCGCTAACCAATTGCGCCACAGGGGACGTTTTTATAATGTTCAACTAATGAATCTGTAGCATTCAAAAAAGTTCTGCTTTATCAGTTATTTATGTATTCTCATTAAATCTGTTAAAACTGAAGTTTTGACTACTGAGTTTTCATAGGCGTAGTGTCACTTTACATATTAACGTGAAAATCAAAATCACAAATTTATTAAACGTTGTATAAAATGTTGCAAATTCTAAAAACTACGCAAACATTGAAATAAAGTTAAAATATTCAACTTTTCGATTATCATATGTGACCTTCATCAGGAAAACATAGCCATATTCTTTTAAAAACAGATCAAAAATAAAACGGGCCCCACCAGTGGCCGAGAGGTTCCGCTCTCGAAGCTGGTAGACGGGAGGTGCTGGGTCCGATCCCAATCGCGCCCGTCGGCCTAATCGTTCGGAGTTTTCGTGGTTTTCTTCGAACCTTGGATTTCCAAGCGTTAATACGGGTTAGGTTCCCTTAGAAAGACCCCCACGAAGGGCACTCTCCCTGGACCTATATCCCTCGCGCAGATAATTGGCCGTCAAAAATCAACCAACCAACCAAAACTAAAACGGACCAATCCAAAATTTATTTCCTCTGTTTTAGATGCATTAATACAACCTTTTCCGGATGAAGATCACAGATGAGGACCGAAACATTGAATATTTTAAATTTATTTTAATGTTTTTGTAGTTTCTGTTATTTTCAACATTTTATACATTGTTTAGTAAACTTGTGATTTTTATTTTCATGTTTATATGTAGAATTTCACGGTGTAAATGTCCAGCTCTTTTATTAAGTGTTATTTTATTTTTGAAATTTAGACATTTCTCTATATATTTTTTATTATTAAAAAATAAGAACTTTCCAAAATGATAAAATAAGCTTTTTACAAAGTATGAACCCAATACGATATTCAAGCATCTTTACGAAAAATTTTACATACGCAATTTTTATGTGAAAAAGAAGTAATGTTGATTTGTTTTATTGTACATTGCTAAGTATTTTTGAAGAATCCTTAGAGTTTTCTTCCTCGTATGAAAATCATCAAATATGTTTCACGACTTCGAAAATAGACAAAAAAGGGAAAAGAAAAGATTCCCCTGGTGAGGCTCGAACTCACAACCCCGGAATATCTCACAAGTACTGTCCGATAAGTACCGTGCGCTAACCAATTGCGCCACAGGGGACGTTTATATAACGTTCAACTAATGAATCTGTAGCGTTCAAAAAAGTTCTTCTTTATCAGTTATATATATATTCTCATTAACTCTGTTAAAACTGAAGTTTTGACTACTGAGTTTTCATAGGCGTAGTGTCACCTTACATATTAACGTGAAAATCAAAATCACAAATTTATTAAACGGTGTATAAAATGTTGCAAATTCTAAAAACTACGCAAACATTGAAATAAAGTTAAAATATTCAACTTTTCGATTATCATATGTGACCTTCATCAGGAAAACATTGCCATATTCTTTTAAAAACAGATCAAAACTAAAACGGACCAAACCAGAATTTATTTCCTCTGTTTATATGCATTAATACAACCTTTTCCGGATGAAGATCACAGATGAGGATCGAAACATTGAATATTTTAAATTTATTTTAATGTTTGTGTAGTTTCTGTTATTTTCAACATTTTATACACTGTTTAGTAAACTTGTGATTTTTATTTTCATGTTTATATGTAGAATTTCACGGTGTAAATGTCCAGCTCTTTTATTAAGTGTTATTTTATTTTTGAAATTTAGACATTTCTCTATATATTTTTTATTATTAAAAAATAAGAACTTTCCAAAATGATAAAATAAGCTTTTTACAAAGTATGAACCCAATACGATATTCAAGCATATTTACGAAAAATTTTACATACGCAATTTTTATGTGAAAAAGAAATAATTTTGATTTGTTTTATTGTACATTGCTAAGTATTTCTGAAGAATCCTTAGAGTTTTCAGTGGCTGAGAGGTTCTGCTCTCGAAGCTGGTAGACGGGAGGTGCTGGTTTCGAACCCAAACGCGCCCGTCGGCCTAATCGTTCGGAGTTTTCGTGGTTTTCTTCGAACCGTGGATTTCCATGCGTTAATACGGATTAGGTTCCCTTAGAAAGACCTCCACGGAAGGCACTCTCCCTAGGGCCCATATCTGTCGTGTAGATAATTGGCCGTCAACAATCAACCCAACCCAACCCTTAGAGTTTTTTTCCTCGTATCAAAATCATCAAATATGTTTCACGACTTCGAAAATAGACAAAAAAAGGGAAAAGAGAAGACTCCCCTGGTGAGGCTCAAATTCACAACCCCGGCATATCTCACAAGTACTGTCCTATAAGTACCGTGCGCTAACCAATTGCGCCACAGGGGACGTTTTTATAAAGTTCAACTAGTGAATCTGTAGCATTCAAAAAAGTTCTGATTTATCAGTTATTTATGTATTCTCATTAAATCTGTTAAAACTGAAGTTTTGACTACTGAGTTTTTCATAGGCATAGTGTCACCTTACATATTAACGTGAAAATCAAAATCACAAATTTATTAAACGGTGTATAAAATGTTGCAAATTCTAAAAACTACGCAAACATTGAAATAAAGTTAAAATATTCAACTTTTCGATTATCATATGTGACCTTCATCAGGAAAACATTGCCATATTCTTTTTAAAAACAGATCAAAACTAAAACGGACCAAACCAAAATTACTCTGTTTTAGATGCATTTATACAACCTTTACCGGATGAAGATCACAGATCAGGACCGAAACAATGAATATTTTAAATTTATTTTAATGTTTGTGTAGTTTCTGTTATTTTCAACATTTTATACACTTTTTAGTAAACTTGTGATTTTTATTTTCATGTTTAAATGTAGAATTTCACGGTGTAAATGTCCAGCTCTTTTATTAAGTGTTATTCTATTTTTGAAATTTAGACTTTTCTCTATATATTTTTTATTATTAAAAAATAAGAACTTTCCAAAATGATAAAATAAGCTTTTTACAAATTATGAACCCAATACGATATTCAAGCATCTTTACGAAAAATTTTACATACGCAATTTTTAAGTAAAAAAGAAGTAATGTTGATTTGTTTTATTGTACATTGCTAAGTATTTCTGAAGAATCCTTAGAGTTTTCGCCCCACCAGTGGCTGAGAGGTTCTGCTCTCGAAGCTGGTAGACGGGAAGTGCTGGGTTCGAACCCAATCGCGCCCGTCGGCCTAACCGTTTCGGAGTTTTCGTGGTTTTCTTCGAAACCGTGGATTCCCATGCGTAAATACGGGTTAGGTTCCCTTAGAAAGACCCCCACGAAGGGCACTCCCCCCAGGGCCTATATCCCACGTGTTGATAATCGGCCGTCATAAACACAAACCAAACAAACCTTAGAGTTTTCTTCCTCGTATCAAAATCATCAAATGTGTTTCACGAATTCGAAAATAGACAAAAAAGGGAAAAGAAAAGATTCCCCTGGTGAGGCTCGAACTCACAACCCCGGCATATCTCACAAGTACTGTGCGCTAACCAATTGCGCCACAGGGGACGTTTCGATAAAGTTCAACTAATGAATCTGTAGCATTCAAAAAAGTTCTGCTTTATCAGTTATTTATGTATTCTCATTAAATCTGTTAAAACTGAAGTTTTGACTACTGAGTTTTCATAGGCGTAGTGTCACCTTACATATTAACGTGAAAATCAAAATCACAAATTTATTAAACGGTGTATAAAATGTTGCAAATTCTAAAAACTACGCAAACATTGAAATAAAATTAAAATATTCAACATTTCGCTTATCATATCTGACCTTCATCAGGAAAACATTGCCATATTCTTTTAGAAACAGATCAAAACTAAAACGGACCAAAACAAAATTTATTTCCTCTGTTTTTAGATGCATTAATACAACCTTTTCCTGATGAAGATCACAGATGAGGTTCGAAATATTGAATATCTTCATTTTATTTTAATGTCTGTGTAGTTTCTTGACTTTGCAACATTTTATACACTGTTTAGTAAACTTGTGATTTTTATTTTCACGTTTATATGTAGAATTTCACGGTGTAATTGTCCAGCTCTTTTATTAAGTATTATTATTATTTTTATTTTTATTTAGACTTTTCTCTATATATTTTTTATTATTAAAAAAATGAACTTTCCAAAATGATAAAATAAGCTTTTTCAAAGTACGTTTGGTTGGTTGTATTTATGACGGCCAATTATCTGCACGAGGGATATAGGCCCAGGGGGAGTGCCCTTCGTGGGGGTTTTTCTAAGGGAACCTAACCTGTATTAACGATTGGAAGTCCAAGGTTCGAAGAAAACCACGAAAACTCCGAACGATTAGGCCGACGGGCGCGATTGGGATCGAACCCAGCACCTCCCGTCTACCAGATTCGAGAGCAGAACCTCTCAGCCACTGGTGGGGCTTTTCAAACTATAAACCCAATACGATATTCAAGCATCTTTACGAAAAAAATTACATACGCAATTTTTATGTAAAAAAGAATTAATGTCGATTTGTTTCATTGTACATTGCTAAGTATTTCTGAAGAATCCTTAGAGTTTTCGCTCTCGAAGCTGGTAGACGGGATGTGCTGGGTTCGATCCCAATCGCGCCCGTCGGCCTAATCGTTTGGAGTTTTCGTGGTTTTCTTCGAACGTTGGTTCTCCAACCGTTAATACGTGTTATGTTCCCATAGAAAGACCTCCAAGGAAGGCACTCCACCCCTTAGGGCCTATATCCCACGTGCTGATAATTGGCCGACATAAATAGAACCAACCAACCTTAGAGTTTTCTTTCTCGTATCAAAATCATCAAATATGTTTCATGATTTCGAAAATAGACAAAAAAGGGAAAAGAAAAGATTCCCCCGGTGAGGCTCGAACTCACAACCGCGGAATATTTCACAAGTACTGTCCTATAAGTACCGTGCGCTAACAATTTGCGCCACTGGGGACGTAATTATAAAGCTCAATTAATGAATCTGTAGCATTCAAAAAAGTTCTGCTTTATCAGTTATTTATGTATTCTCATTAAATCTGTTAAAACTGAAGTTTTGACTACAGAGTTTTCATAGGCGTAGTGTTACCTTACATATGAACGTGAAAATCAAAATCACAAATTTATTAAACGGTGTATAAAATGTTGCAAAGTCTAAAAACTACGCAAACATTGAAATAAAATTAAAATATTCAACTTTTTGATTATCATATGTGAACTTCATCAGGAAAACGTTGCCATATTCTTTTAAAAACAGATCAAAACTAAAACGGACCAAACCAAAATTTATTTCCTCTGTTTTTAGATGCATTAATACAACGTTTTCCGAATGAAGGTCACAGATGAGGATCGAAACATTGAATATCTTACATTTATTTTAATGTTTGTGTAGTTTCTGGACTTTGCAACATTTTGTACACTGTTTAGTAAACTTGTGATTTTTATTTTCATGTTTATATGTAGAATTTCACGGTGTAAATGTCCAGCTCTTTTATGAATTGTTTTTTTTTTTTTTTGGAAATATAGACTTTTCTCTATATATTTTTTATTATTAAAAAAAGACCTTTCAAAATGATAAAATAATCTTTTTACAAACTATGAACCCAATACGATATTCAAGCATCTTTACGAAAAATTTTACGTACGCAATTTTTATGTAAAAAAAGTAATGTTGATTTGTTTTATTGTACATTGAAGATTGTATTTCTGAAGAATCCTTAGAATTTTCTTTCTCGTATCAATATCATCAAATAAGTTTCTCGACTTCGAAAATAGACAAAAAAGGGAAAAGAAAAGATTCCCCTGGTGAGGCTCGAACTCACAACCCCGGCATATCTCACAAGTACTGTCCTATAAATACCGTGCGCTAACCAATTGCGCCACAGGGGACGTTTTTGTAGAGCTCAAATAATGAATCTGTAGCTTTCAAAAAAGTTCTGCTTTATCAGTTATTTATGTATTCTCATTAAATCTGTTAAGACTGAAGTTTTGACTACAGAGTTTTCGTAGGCGTAGTGTTACCTTACATATGAACGTGAAAATCAAAATCACAATTTTATTAAACGGTGTATAAAATGTTGCAAAGTCTAAAAACTACGCAAACATAGAAATAAAGTTAAAATATTCAACTTTTCGATCATCATATGTGACCTTCATCAGGAAAACATTGCCATATTCTTCTAAAGACGGATCAAAACTAAAACGGACCAAACCAAAATTAATTTCCTCTGTTTTTAGAAGCATTAAGACAAAGTTTTCCTGGTGAAGTTCAGAGATGAGGATCGAAACATTGAATAACTTAAATTTAATTTAATATTTTTGTAGTTTTTAGACATTGCAACATTTTCTACACTGCTTAGTAAGCTTGTGATTTGTATTTTCACGTTTATATGTAACTTTGCATTGTGTAAATGTCCAGCTCTTTCATTAAGTGTTATCTTATTTTTGAAATTTAGACTTTTCTTTAAATATTTTTTTATTAAAAAAAAAAAAAAGAAAAGAACTTTCTAAAATGATAAAATCCCTGCCGGCCCGGCCTACAGGCGGAGGTAGATTTCGAAGTTAAGTATACTAATTTCACAAACAATAACCAAATCATGATTAGAGATAAACCCACTTTAACAATTCTATCTGACCGCTTTTGACGAGTTTTTAATTCATTTTTATATAATAACTGGTTTTATCAGAATCATGTTAGGGCGGAATTAAAAAAAAAATACTTTTCCTGCTCAACAAATAGAAATTTTCTGGCATAACTCCAGATTCAGTTTTAATAGGAAAAACATGAATCCTGTTGATGTGATTTTTGAAGAGATTTATAAGCGACCTGTTTTTTTTAATTTTCCTTCAATTAATTTAAACTTGATATAAAAACAATTATTTTCTCAGTAAGACAATATTTTTCATTTCTAACACAATCGCTTCGGGAAATTCCGTTCAAAATGCCCATTTTGACATCATTTTTTGAAATTTATTCTGCCTCTGTCAAAAAAACCAATCATTACGGTACATTATATAGTTTCTGAATAAGGGAATCTACCAATTGGGTGCGTTTGAGAACAAAAATGAATTTAAAAATGAGTCAGAAAATAAGCAGTTTGGATTTGAATACTCCCTTAACACGATGATTTTTCCAACACAATCCGCTTCGGGAAATTCGGTTCAAAAGGCCCACTTTGACAGCATGTTTAAAAATATATTCTGCCTCTATCAAAAAATTGACCATTACGGTGCATTATATAGTTCCTGAGTAAGAAACGTTACCAATTGGAAGCCTTTGAGAGTAAAAATGAATTGTAAAATGAGTCAGAAAACAAGCAGTTTGGATTTGAATACACCCTTACAAAGATGATTTTTTTCTTCAACCGCTATTCATTTTTAATTTGTTTTTGCTGTAAGAATTGTCCTATCCAAAACTTGTCTATATAGATGTTGTAGACAATATTAAGAAGATATATGATAAATTCATGGGGATTTTATAGCTTTTGAATTGACGGAGTTATAGATTTTTTTCTTCTTCAAACGCGCTTTTTGTTTTTGTTTTTAATTATTTTTTGCGGTACGAATTGGTCCTATCAAATATTTGTGAATATAAAAGTTGTAGATAATGTTAAGGAGATTCTTGATAAAATTAATTGGATTTAATATCTTAAGAATTGACGAAGTTATGAATTTTTTTCTCACAAAAACCCTATTTTTTGCGCCCCTTGAGCCCATTTTTAACTTTATCAAAAATCTGTGATACATAAATTTTGGGCCCTATTTTTAGAAGTAATAAAAACTTTAAACTGATTCGATATGTACAAAATTTAAGAAGTTATCGTGGTTTTTCGGTTTTCACAAAACCCCTCCCTATTTCCATCCTCTTGGTCCGATTTTGCCCATTAACGAACTTGACCGAGATTTTATGCCCCTTGATTTTATGTATCAGTTTCGAAGAGATTGGTGCAGAATTGTGGAAGTTATCGTGTCCAGAAGAAAGTATTATATATAGATAGATACATAGATAGATAGATAGATAGATAGATAAATAAAGTTTTATACAGAGGGTGGTTTTGGGATCTAGGGGTCATGATCGGTGTAGATCTGCAAAACTTTTTCAGAAATTCCAACATAGGAACGGGCCCCACCAGTGGCCGAGAGGTTCTTCTCTCGAAGCTGGTAGACGGGAGGTGCTGGGTTCGATCCCAATCGCGCCCGTAGGCCTAATCGTTCGGCGTTTTCGTGGTTTTCTTCGAGCCTTGGATTTCCAAGCGTTAATACGGGTTAGGTTCCCTTAGATAGACCCCCACGAAGGGCACTCCCCCCTGGGCCTATATCCCTCGAGCAGATAATTGGCCGTCAAAAGTCAACCAACCAACCAACCAACCAACATAGGAACGACGCCAATAGGTAGTATTTCATACGAAATCTACCTAAAAATAAGCTTTTTATAAACTATAAATCCAATATGCATATTCGAGCCCCACCAGTGGCTGAGAGGTTCTGCTCTCGAAACTGGTAGACGGGAGTTGCTGGTTTCGAACCCAATCGCGCCCGTCGTTCTAATCGTTCGGAGTTTTCGTGGTTTTCTTCGAACCTTGGATTTCCAAGCGTTAATACGGGTTAGGTTCCCTTAGAAAGAAAATTCCCCCCGAAGGGCACTCCCCCCTGGGCCCATATCTCTCGTGCAGATAATTGGCCGTCATAACTACAACCAACCAACCATTCCATGCGTAAATACGGGTTAGGCTCCCTTAGAAAGACCCCCACGGGGGGCACTCTATATCCCTCGAGTCCCTAGGTCCTATATCCCTCGAGTTGATAATCGGCTGTCAAAAAGGAACGCACACTCAATCCAGTGTCCATATTCAAGCATATTTACGAAATATTTTACATATATAATTTTTATGAAAAAAAGAAGTAATTTTTATATGTTTCATTATACATTGCTACTTAAATCTGAAGAATCTCTCCCAACCAGTGACCGAGAGGTTCTGCTCTCGAAGCTGGTAGACGGGAGGTGCTGGGTTTTAACCCACTCGCGCCCGTCGTCCTAATCGTTCGGAGTTTGCGTGGTTTTCTTCAAAACTTGGATTTTCAAGTGTTAATATGGGTTAGGTTCCCTTAGAAAGACCACCATGATGGGCACGCACCCCTTAGTGCCTACATCTCTGGTGTTGATAATTGGCCGTCATAAACAATTCCAACCACCCTGAAGAATCCTTAGAGTTTTCTTTCTCGTTTTCTAATCATCAAATATCATTCACGATTTCGAAAATACACAACAAAAGGGGAAAATAAGCTTCCCCTGGTGAGTCTCGAAGTCACAACCCCGGAATATATCACAAGCACTGTCCTATAAGTACCTTGCGCTAACCAATTGTGACACAGGGTACGTTTTTACTGTGCTGAAATTATTAATCTATTAAATTCAGAAAAGTTCTGCTTTATCTGTTATTTATATATTCTCATTAGATTCTGTTAAGACTGAAGTTTTAACTACAGAGTTTTCTTAAGTGTAGTGTTACCTTATACATGTACGTGAAAATCAAAATCACAAATTCAAAATCACAACTTTTCGATCATCATATGTGACCTTCATCAGGAAAGCATTGTCATATTCTTCTAAAAACTTATCAAAACTAAAACGGTTGGTTGATTTTTGATGTCCGATTATCTACGCTAGGGATATAGGCCCGAGGGGGGATTGCCCTCCGTGGGGTCTTTCTAAGGGAACCTAAACCGTATTTACGCATGGAAATACATGGCTCGAAGAAAACCACGATTACTCCGAACGATTAGGCTGACGGGCGCGATTGGGTTCGAACGCAGCACCTCCCGTCTACCATTTTTGAGAGCAGAAGCTCTCAACCACTGGTGGGCCTCAAAACTTAAACGGAGGAAACCAAAAATGATTTCCTTTGTTTTTAGAAGCATTAAGACAACGTTTTCCTGATGAAGATCACAGATGAGGATCGAAACATTGAGTTGGGTTGGGTTGATTTTTGACGGCCAATTATCTACACGAGGGATATAGGCCCGGGGGGAGTGCCCTCCGTGGGGGTCTTTCTAAGGGAACCTAATCCGTATTAACGCATGGAAGATCCACGGTTCGAAGAAAACCACGAAAACTCCGAACGATTAGGCCGACGGGCGCGATTGGGATCGAACCCAGCACCTCCCGTCTACCAGCTTCGAGAGCAGAACCTCTCGGCCACTGGGTCGAAACATTGAATATCTTAAATTTATTTTAAAGTTTGTGTGGTTTCTAGACTTTGCAACATTTTATACACTGTTTAGTATACTTGTAATTTTTATTTTCATGTTTATATGTAGCATTTCACGGTGTAAATGTTCACCTCTTTTATTAAGTGTTATATTATTTTTGAAATATAGACTTTTCTTTAAATATTTTTTTTATTATTAAAAATAATAACTTTCTAAAAGGATAAAATAAGCTTTTTATAAACTATGAATGGAATGTCCATATTCAAGTATCTATGCGAAAAATTTTACATATTCAATTTTTATGAATAAAAGAAGTAATGTTGATTATACAGTGAATACATATTTTTCCTTAAACAGTGAAGAAGATCCGAAGAATCCTTAGAATTTTCTGTCTCTTTCCAAAATCATCAAATATGTTTCAGGACTTCGAAAATAGAGAACAAAAGGGAAAAGGAAAGTTTTGCCTGGTGAGGTTCGACCTCACAATCACGGCACATCTCACATTAACTTTCTTTTAAGTACCGAGCGCGAACAAATTGCGCCTCAGTGGTCGTTTTTACAGTGCTCAAATAATGAATTTCCAGTGTTCAGAAAAGTTCTGCTTTTTCTGTTATTACCCGACCACGCGTATCTGTGTAAGTGGATTTCTTTATATCCTCGAAGCAATCCAACGGCTGGATGGATTTTAATGAATGAGTTCTCTATCAATATGTCTTAACGGGCCGATGTTTATAGGTTAGGTTTTTTTTTTTTTTTTTTTATAAATTCAAAATTGCGGTGTAAAACACAAAATGGCGGTAGGGACGGAAAAAAAAATATTTACTCCCCCTATTGAGTGGTATATCTTTGGATAGGTCTTTCCAAATGAAGAGGATGTTTCATTGATTATTTTACAGCCAGAAGCTCCGTTAAAATATTATACAACCTAGATGGTTGGTTGTATTTATGACGGCCAATTATCTGCACGAGGGATATAGGCCCGGGGGGAGTGCCCTTCGTGGGGGTCTTTCTAAGGGAACCTAACCCGTATTAACGCTTGGAAATCCAAGGTTCGAAGAAAACCACGAAAACTCCGAACGATTAGGCCGACGGGCGCGATTGGGATCGAACCCAGCACCTCCCGTCTACCAGATTCGAGAGCAGAACCTCTCAGCCACTGGTGGGGCTATACAACCTAGAAGCTGTGTATGTAGGATCTCTAGCTTTACAGCAACTCTAACCATCATAGACATCTATAGACCTCATCAAAACAGTGTTTATAGATAGGAACTAACAATTAAACACAACTTAAAAGTCATCAATACAAGTAAATTATAAAAAATGGGTAAGTGTAATGAACAAGTAATATAAAAAAAAAAAAATATGTTAAATGAATTCCTACTTAAGTCAGTAAGAGAATTTTTTTCTTCCATTCTTCTTGCCTCTTGAATGGCGCTTAAAATGCTTTGATCAAGAAGAGGGCTCTTTCGGTCATAAAATGTCTTGATCAAAAAGAGGGCTTTCTCGGTCTTAAAATACCTTGATCAAGAAAAGAGCTCTCTCGATTATTAAAAATTAATTAATTTAATTTATTTAATTAATTAATATTTGAAAAATACTTGATTAACATCAAGTTTTATCCACTACAAGTTAAAAAAAATATTTGAGCTTGATTGGATGAATAATAAGTGTTTTATTAATGATTGAAAATTTGAACAAGATATATCTAGCGAGAGTGCGAGCTAATAGTAGGGTTGATTGTTGACGGCCAATTATGTACACGAGGGATATGGGCCCTAGGGGGAGTGCCTTCCGTGGAGGTCTTTCTAAGGGAACCTAATCCGTATTAACGCATGGAAATCCACGGTTCGAAGAAAACCACGAAAACTCCGAACGATTAGGCCGATGGGCGCGATTGGGTTCGAACCCATCACCTCCCGTCTACCAGCTTCGAGAGCAGAACCTCTCAGCCACTGGTGGGGCGCTAATAGTAGGAATTGAAAAAAAAATAGTTTCACATTGATGAGAAATATTTAATTAATTCGTTTTTTACGCAGTCGGGTATTTTGATTTTTTAAATTTAATTGTTTATTAGTTCTTGTTATAAAAAAAAAGTAAATAAAATAAAAAGATTCAGGTAAGCGGTTAACTAATGTAATCAAATTACTTGGAGATTTGGGGCAAGATTGTATGCAAGATAGTGAAGGCTGAAACCCTTTTTAAATAAAAAGTGTTTTTTTTTTTTTTTTTTTTTTTTTTTTTTTTTTTTTTTAACAGGGCATGAAGAGGGGCGTTTAAGACTGGCTAAGAATAATTTTTTCCTCAAATTAAATTTAGAAAACGTAAAAAAAAAGTACAGTGAGCGTAAAAATGTATATTGAATGTTTCATTTTTTTAATTATAGATTATATAATGTACGAAAGCAGATACATTTCATTATACAATAAGAGTATAATCACTTTACGAAAGGAAACTAAAACAGAATATAATTAAGAATAATTCCATGAGTTGAAAAAGTTATAAAAAAAGTAACACGGGGAACCGTATGTTTCAAATTTACTTCCACTTTAATCAAGTCACCGATTATTTTTTACATAAATTTAAAATAAGATTCTTTAGGCAATAATTTATTTTAAATTTAATTTCTGATTTTCTGAAAACAGTTTAATATATTATGCCAAGAGGAAGCAACATTCTATACGAAAAAAAAACAAGGAATTTGATGGAGAAAGGTAAAATCTTTACACAAAATACAAAAAAGTCATGTAAAAGTCCTTAATTCGGCATAGAAGAATGGCGATATAGAAATATTATATAAAGATTGATTAAAATTTTCAGTGACTAATTTGGTAGTGAGAGCCTGTAGTTAGAAATGCTAGTCGGATGTGCCAATCCCGAAATATTCTTCTATTTAATTCGAAATAAAGCTTTTTCTTCTTACCATAGCCAAAAGTATATGCATGAAATTTGGTTCAATTCTATGCATAATTTTTTCTGTGATAGAAAGAGGACGCTCACACACACGCTCGAGCACATGGATAGACAGACATTTTGTAAAACTTTTGTTTTAGGCATATTTTTATCCTAAAACGTGTAAATTAGTCTAAATCCTAATATCAAAAAGAATTCGATTACTATACTTTCTTCTATTATAGATAGAAGAAGGTAAAAAAGAATTGCGAATAATTGCTGGGAATTTTTTACAATATATCAGACAAACATCAGTTATGGTATTTGTTATAAGTACACTCTGGAACACAGAAAACAGCGCACCAAGAAAGGAGCATCGGATTGAAATTAAATTTAATACACATAATGATACAGATGAGAGATTGACTTGATACCAAAATCAAGACAGATAAATACAGTGCAACTTCAATAGCGCGTCGGACCGCTGCCTACTGCATTATATGCCTCCTACGGTATTACATGCCGCAACACGGTCCGGGATTGATTTGATTTGACGTCTGATGTTGTCCTGACGCAGATGAGCCCACAAATCTTGAATGGTCACCTCCAAATAATTCACTGAGTAACACGGCATTTTCTGGCGTTTCAGCTTTGTCCCACACATGTTCTGCAGCAGACAAGTACGTGTTGCGTGTCGGCCATGGAAGATTCTGAACACGACGTAAGAATATTTTCAGCAACTCGAGCTGTATGCAAGCATTATCTTGCTGGAATATTGCCCTTGGAAGACTATTTAGGAAAGGTACCACGTGGGGGTCGAATAATGATATCAACATAAGATTGTCCCATTAAGTTTTCACTACCACAATTAGAGGAGATTGGCTATAATAGTATATTTCTTTCCAGAACCTTTCGCCTGCTATGCGGGTGGTGTATCGCGCGACAGCGTTGGTAGACTTGTATCATTCAACAAGTAGTCTCCACACTCGTACGAGGTTATCATCTGTCTCCAAATCGAAATGGACTTCATTTCTAAACACTATGTTTTGCCAACCAGTGACATGCCACGTCGCTTTGGCTTGGGATCACTGCAGACGGAGTCGCCGATGTTACGGTGTTAAAAGTGGTACACGAAAAGGGCACTTGGATTGCAGATTCTCCTCCGAAAAGCGTCTGGAAATAGTTTTTGGAACAGCTAGCACCCCTACATCTGATTGTATCGTAGAACGAGTCACTGTGTGATCCACAAGCGCTTGCCGCATGATTCTTCGATCCTCTCGCTTCATTTTCATTCTGGTAGATCCAGTACCGGTACGCCACACGTGCGTACCATCTCGTGTCCAACGCTCTCAACATGTTCTGACGGCACACTCCGAACGATTGACCTGGTGAGTAACACGCCATGTCGATCAGGCTGATGTTTACAAGCCGAAGATGAGGCCCCTCTCAACCTCGTATAACTGTAAGAAATATCTTCTTACACGTCTATCTGGTATACTTTACTTACTAAAGTCCTCCTGGAGTCGTAATGTGATCGTCACATTTATAATTCTTCCACTATGCGCCATTTTATATAGGGACCACTTCCCGATTGCAGTACCCCTGCAGGGCGTAAGGTAATGCGTATTGCCACCAAACTTAGATCATTTGCATATCGGATCTCATTGTACTTATTTGCAAAGTTTCTCGATTGTATAGCTCTTTCTTCTTGCTGCGTTACTTTCAATGTTCCTGGGTGTATATAAGGACAACTCTTCACAAACATAGCTTATCTATAAGGACACATCGTAAGAAGCCATAAATATCTAAAGCAAATAACAAAAGTATCTGCGTTTTGCCAGAAAAATTTAAAATAAGGATTTAAATTGAAGAAAATGTATTTTTTCAGTCAAGGTAGCACATTGGTAGTAAATGTGCAAGAAAGAAGCTGCAAAAAAACATGGTGATAAAAAAATATAAAGAATTCATTGACAAGCGTATAATACAGGTCACGGTTTCTCGATTTTAATTTGGGGATGCAAGGTATAGGTACCCGAAGTGTAGTTTTGGTAGTGTTAAGAACGTATGAAATGCATTAATTAATCATATTAAAAGAAAATGTTGTTAAAAGCGTTTACTAGTCTAGTTTTTCAAAAAACTTGTCTTCTAATTCGACAACAATCCCGGTTACTCATTGAAAATGATGACGATATTATTGCAATTATATCGAAAGCACAAGCTTTGTGCATACCACGACAGCCCCGTGCGATAAGGACAATGATGTGTCTCGAGAAAAAATTACACCGGGTTGGGTTGATTGTTGACGGCCGATTATCTACTCGAGGGATATAGGCCCTAGGGGGAGTGCCCTTCGTGGGGGTCTTTCTAAGGGAACCTAGCCCGTATTAACGCTTGGAAATCCAAGGTTCGAAGAAAACCACGAAAGCTCCGAACGATTAGGCCGACGGGCGCGATTGGGATCGAACCCAGCACCTCCCGTCTACCAGCTTCGAGAGCAGAACCTCTCAGGCACTGGTGGGGCAAAAATTACACCGGAGAAACACTTCACTACCACTTTGTCAGGCCAGGTTGCTCAAATGATAGTAAGTGTAAGTCAAAGAGTTCGGTCTCAAATATCGGCTCGCTCAGGTGGAAAAATTTAATTCGTATAATAATTTTAACAATCAGTATTATATAGCTAAAAATAGCAATGTTTCTACGTTCTCATCTTTTAAATAGAGTTCCATTACCTACGGTTTATTCTGTTGGGCTGGCTATATGGCCGATTAGACGTTCTTACAAATAACGTTATCTCAGTGAATTATGACAAAGGTTGTTAACCAGACATCTCAATCGGTAAAACACTAAAATGTAAGTCAAAGGATCTGGGTTCGAGTGCCAGCTTAGGTATTTTTTTATGAAACATTAATGGTGATACCAGACAGCTCAATCGGTAAAGCGCTGAAAATGTAAGTCAAAGGATCTGGGTTCGAGTTCCGGATTGGGAATATTTTTATGGAAACTAAATGGTGATAACTGACTGGTGATCACGCATGCTTGATGTTAGGCTTTTTAAAATCAATATTCTTCCTAAAAATATAAATTCTACTGAATGCATTGAAACGAAAGATCTGATATTGAAAAGTATTTGTGTGATTTCAATCACATAACCTTCTACCAAAATGCGCTGTCTTTCAAAATTAGGTTTGAAAATTTAGATTTTACGTTTATATTGCGGTATAAAATAAATGTTTATAATTAGTTGTGATTCATAATATTGAAAAAATTTGTGGTTGAAAGATTTTATGGAATTATTAAATACTAAGTAACAAAATAATTGATATAATATAACACTGCCATCCAATAAGTAAAAACCCTAAGTAAAGTGCCCTCTTTATTCTCAAATGATTATAAAAACAATGGATATAACTCACTAGTCATCGATTATATCTGATCTTAGTCTGTCCTAAATCCGCATTCTTTCCTAGTGATGGAAAATAATGATGATTAATAGAGGATTTTGAGGTAGAAAAGCCATTAGTAAATAATAACGCAAATGAAAAACTGCAAGCTTAACCTTTAATCTATTATATATACGAGGTAGAACCCGTCGAATTTCGACGAAAGAAAATGTTTACAAAGGAACTGTTGCATCAAATTTATAATACATCGACAACAATAATTACGATAAAAAATCCATCTTACACTTGTTAGTTTAACTTTCCAAAGACATATTTTAACCTAAGATTAACAAAATACTTTTTTCATAAACTTCAACTGTTAAAATTATTGAAAAATCAAACTTTATTCGGTACTACTTCGTTATCCCGTCGACCAAAAATCTATCGCCAAAATATAAGATTAAATGCCAATAATGGTTGAGCATAAATGTCACATTCACTTGCTTTAAGCAAGTTACACGTGTTTACGTCTTTAAGTGATTTTTATTTCGTCGTTTTATCTATATTTTTGCTAACGTTATACTAATTTATTTGTTCTTTCGTTATTTAAAATAAAAATTATGTCAATTTGTATAATTTGGCGAGTGGTTTGGCGATTTATATAATTTGGCGCAATTGGTCGACGGGATAACTAAGTAGTACCCTTTATTCACAATCAGTAACATATAATCAAGATCAAGGCCTCCTGTATGATAAGGGAGTATTGATCAAGATAAGCAATTTTTATTAAGTTATCAATTGATGCTTGGTATTACGGAATGAACAATCAGCAAAAATAATTTCATCTTGACATAATCATAAAATCCCCCCCCCCCCCTATAATCTAAACCGAATCAATCATTTTCCACGTTTCACATCCATATTAACCATTTAAAAACATTTTAACGCGCAACAGGTTAGTAATAAATATATTTTCAAGCTTGAAGTCACGTTCGTCAACTATTACAACTTTCCATGTTAAAATTCCCACTCGTGATTTGAGGTCTTAGTATAATCTCTGTACCTGCGCGTAAAAATTTCAGAAATTTACAACTTTTAGACGTATTCAAATATCTCGTTTTATCAAATAAAATTATCGTTTTCTGTTAAATATGACGTCATTTTCAGTCGCTGAAATATTTTGCCTATTATCTCAAACTCAATATCAGCAAAATGAAAAAAATGGTGAAATATAACAGCATCATCAGGGAAATTGTGTCTTCTTTTAAAGCGTAACGTCATTTTCTGTTCAAATTTTTTAAAAAGATATTTTTAATTGTAATGAGAAAATGGCATCAGTAAGAATATAATCAATAAAGGTAACTAAACCACTTTTAATATAAATGAAGTACTTCAGTTGCCACAATTAGAAAATTGGTATTAAAAACTGTAAAAAAATTAATATCTCAAAAATAAATTGAGATACAGCTTTCAAACAAATTGCACTTAAAAGTGCATTTTTTTCTGCATACGACGGTATAAACATTTAAAATGTGGGATGTTTAGAAGTTTAAAAATTTGCAGTAGCGAAAATTGCAAAACCGAAATTTCATTTCAAATTTGAAAGTGTTGCCATTAGCAGAATGACGTATGCGTTACGCACAGATATGTTTGTCCTTTATAATATAGATTAGCAGAATGACGTATGCGTTACGCACAGATATGTTTGTCCTTTATAATATAGATAGATTATATAAAATTAGGAAAAATTAAATTAAACAAATTCTGTTATTTTGATAAAATTATAGTAGAATGTCCTAAAGAATAGCATTTTATTATTCGAGAGAATTTTGCACAAAAACTTCTAGAACATGATATTATTTTAAACCACGAATTGTTTGTTTGCTTGTCTAACTCGGCGAAGTAAATCTATCCATTCGAGAATCATCAATTTCTGTAATATAAATCGCTATTATTTGCATGTCACCTCTCTTTTATAAAGACACTCTAAATTTTGTAAAACATTGCATTTTATCAGTGTGTGATTTCGATTACATTATTCTCGAAAGTGAAGCTTTTTCACCTGTAAAGAATTTCAAAGCAGCTGGGCTGTGAAAATGACGCACTTCTTCAAAACATAATTCTGGTTTAAAAATTAAAATACACGCTTTTTTATAAAATGACGTCATTTGCACCCGCTAAAGCAATCCACTTTTGCAATACAGTCTTAAACTTCGTCTATAAGAAAAGCATGCATATGACGTCATTATCACGGAATAACAGACAATATTCTTGACATAGCCCATATTTTAATAAAAAAAATTTTTTCAAGTTCTATGAGAATGTGGTTTTATGATGGCAACAAAAAACATACAGTATCTCTTATTTTTGACTATTTTCCGTTTACTTTCAATAGAAATGGGGTACTTTTGTTGCCACGACAGGAAAAATGGTATTAAAAAATACAAAAAAATTAATATCTCAAAAATAAATTGAGATACAGCTTTCAAATAAATTGCATTTAAAAGAGCATTTTTTTCCTTATACGACGGTGTTAAAATTTAAAATGGGCGATGTTTAGAAGTTTAAAAAGTTGCAGTAGAAAAAATTGCAAAGCCAAAATTTTATTTTAAATTTCAAAGTGTTGCCATTCGCAAAATGACGTATGCGTTACGCACAGATATGTTTGTCCTTTATCTATTACATATATATAATCCAAACGGAAATTTCGTTCCGAACGCCGAGATTTCGAGTTCTACCGAATGTATTTTTACGAAACTTATACCGTTAGATAGGTATCGTTCCAGGGAAGGTTTTAAGCTATAACACATCATTCTACCTAGATTAGTTATAGAATTGTTACGGAAAATTCTATTATTTTGGACTTTGTTACTTCATATTTCCTTAAATATCTGGGCTCCTATTGGTCGTACAGCTTAGATCTCGCGCCAAAAGTAGCTCCGAAGCACCCAAGCAAACTTTTCCCCGCGATTATTTTGCCGTCTTCCGATTTCCTCTAACTCTATTACGGGCCCGCGTAGGGCCCCTTTAAAATATTTTTCGTAGTAATTTCAGCAATTATCTTAAATTATTGGCTAAGACCGCCACCCTCCCGATTCATGTATCTACGGAAAGGCTGCATGAAGGAGTTTCGTTCAGATACGCTTTCGTTAAGAATAGAATGCGCTCCCTGGTGGCGGAATGTGGAACTAATATAACGCGACATTGTTAAAATTAGGAAATCTAACAATGCGATCTGTTTTAAACTTTGAGATAGTTCATAACACATAATCTATTATCTATTCTATTATATATATATATAAAATCTATTATCAATTCTATTATCTATTTATTATATATATAAAATCCAAACGGAAATTTCGTTCCGAACGCCTAGATTTCGAGTTCTACTGCATGGATTTTTACGGAACCTATACCGTTAGATAGGTATTGTTTCAGGGAAGGTTTTAATCTATAACACATTATTCTACCTATATTAGTTTTAGAATTATGACGGAAAATTCTGTTATTTTGGGCGATAAGGTTACCATTTTATTTCTTGGCAAAATTCATCGTTGATAAAAAAAAATTGAAACGGCTATTAAACAACGAAAAATAAAAGAAAAACTGTTACTAATTTTATTTAAATGAAAAAAAAAAAGAAAAAAAGAAGAAGAAAATCCGTTTTAATGAGTGATAATATTAAAAAACGGAAACATTTAGTCAAAACCTGAAAGAAATATTTGTAATGCTTAAAAATTAATTTAATAAGAAATATTACACTCGATACGCAATATTTGGCTCTTTATCGCTTGCGTTAGATATGGAAACGAATCTGAAAATTTGATGAGATGAAATTTTAACGACATTTTCTTTCTGTTCTGTTCTTTTCCCTTTTTTTTATATCTAATTGTCCCATCACGTGACTTATAGAAGAAACAAGCAGATGTAATTGTGAGTCACATGTGTAATTACTATTTGTTTCTTTACAATTTTTTCTTTTTCTTTTGTCGCCAAACAATGCGATTTTAAGCCAAAAATGCATAAGCGTGACATTAGCTTGAGGATGTTCTCACAAATGGTGTTTTTTTAGGTGAAAGAGATCATTTTTTGAGTACATTTTCATATTCAATTGTAACTTATATAGATATCAGGTAATATTTTAAAAATGGAATCGAATACTTAAATTTCAGTGTGAATTTCTGCCACACATACATATTGTAAAATAATTTCATACTTTTTAAAATGTTTTTCGCCGTAATTCCGAAAGCATGTGATATTTATAAACTCGAACTCAGATCAACGAATATTACCCATTTTATTTAAGCAAATATTATCTATTTTCTCAAGTCATATCGCCAATTTCATTTATAGGAAAATTCACAGATTCGAAATCTAGGAAATAAAGATAATTTTTAAGAAAATTTATGTTTTAATACGTTATTACTATGGAAAAATTCAACATTTTGAAAAAAAAAATTACAAGTCTTTTGTAATTCGTCATTTCTTCTTCGTCTTTCTTCGTACTTTCTCCTCTGTTATGTAATATTTCAAATGACATTGAACTAATTTTCGATCATCGATTCACCGCAAAATCGCATATCTAATATAGTATATGAAATAAAGTCTAGATTAGGGGACTAATTAACGCACAGCGCAAACTACTGAACCTAAAATCTTGAAAATCATGGTAAAAATACTTCTTATGACATAAACTTCTGCTAAGAAAGGATTTTCTAAAGTGTCACCCCTAATGGTTTTTGCACGGGGAGGGGGAAAAAATCTAATATCAAAATTATGCGTCAAATGATAGCATATTTTAATGTAGTTTTGTATGCTGAATCGAATGCTACGAAATGAATTTTTATAAGTCCAACAGTTCATGACACATTTCATATTTTTCTAATTTGGCGGTGTCTTTGGCATCTTAACCTCAAAATATCTATCATTACATCCGTTACTCTAGCAACGGAAAAAATTCAAATCAACCCTTTTGGCTAAAAAATAAAAACTCCTCTATGAGTTTGAAATAAAAATGCAAGCATCTTAATTTTTTAAAAAAATAGTGATTTTATGTAAAATAAAAGGGAAAAAATTACTGAGAATTTAGCGTTATAAAACAAAAATGGAAAAGGTACTACTTAGATATTCCGTCGACCAAAAATCTATCGTCAAACTATAAGATTAAATGCAAATAATGGTTGATCGTAAATATAAAATTCACTTGAATTTAAACAAACTACACGTGTTTACGTCATCAAGTGATTTTAATTTCGACGTTTTATTTGTATTTTTATTAATGTTATACTAATTTATTTGTTATTTCGTTATTTAAAATAAAAATTATGTCAATTTATATAATTTGGCGAATGGTTTGGCGATTTATATAATTTGGCGAAATGGGTCGACGGGATAACAAGTAGTACCAATGAAAATATTTAAGTATGAAAGCAATGTTTGTAACGACTTAAAAATTATTTTCATATATATAAACTCGGTTTATGGCGTCAGATGCCGTCATCCGAAGAATCTACAAGAGTCTTTTTCCTTTTTTTCCGGTCATAGGTTCCTCAATGAAAGAAATTGGAATTGGAATAATATTGTGCGATTTATAAATTGCTCCTCGATAAGAAGAAAAAATCGGTACATTTATAACAACCGTGCGCACATCTCGCTGATAGCATTTTTAAAATTCCCAGTAGAAGTAGTTACATTTTGCGTATGTAAATTAAAAATATTTTTTTGCTTTTAATTATGGCATTATTTCCTGTTATTGTTTATCTTTTCAGTTTTTTAAATGAAATTAGTACAAGGCATGCATTTTAAATTAAATGAGTGAAAGGTTTGTGTTTTAAATGAAAATAATAAAATAAGAATATGCTATGAAAACAATCTTTATTGATTTATTACCTGCGCCCGGCTGACATAAAAGTATCACAAAAGCCACATATTCACCTTTCTTTGAGTAGTTGCTCATGAGAATTCAAGTTAACCTTCCGTAATGGGATACATCACATATTGGTGTATTAGCTTTAATGTTGAAAGCATCGTTTATGTTTGAAGCGAAAACTTTACTATGAATTCTATTACACAAAATCGCATCATCATCATCTACTATATATTTACAACGGAAATTTGTATTTCATTCCGATTGTTTATAATACTTTCGTAGGATATACCACAATTAGTTAGGTAATAATTTTGGAAAGGTTTTAGTGTATACATATTGTTCAAGGGTACTTAGTTATAGAGCAACAGTAAAAGTTCAAAAATTAAGTGAACCTGATTATGAAAGTTTAGCCTTTTTAAAAAAACTCTACAGAACATATTTTGTTACAAGTGACCCTGTTGCATGACTTTTAGGAATGGTGTTAGTATATACGATTTCATTATATGTTGATTACTTACAGAGGTATTAATTCCTGTTGTCATAACGGTCTCATTACCCGACCATAAGTGCGCTGTTTATAATCAACTAAAACAATTACTTCTTAATTGCTAAATTTTGTCCAACGCTTAAGATAACATTATATCGCAATGGCGTTCGCATCGTTTTCAGTAATGTACAAGGTCAAGCTGAAGATCCATATTGTTTAAAATACAAGTTCAAATTCACCATTTAGTTTAATCCAAGGTTCATTTGGAAATATTGACCAGCGCAGCGGGCATAGCCTGCTAGTAATATAGATAAAATCCAAACGGAAATTTCGTTCCGAACGCCGAGATTTCGAGTTCTACCGCATGGATTTTTACGAAACTTATACCGTTAGATAGGTATCGTTCCAGGGAAGGTTTTAAGCTAGAACACATCATTCTACTTAGATTAGTTATAGAATTATTACGGAAAATTGTATTATTTTGGACTTTGTTACTTCATATTTCCTTAAATATCTGGGCTCCTATTGGTCGTAGAGCTTAGATCTCGCGCCAAAAGTAGCTCCGAAGCACCCAAGCGAACTTTCCCTCGCGATTATTTTGCCGTCTTCCGACTTCCTCTAACTCTATTAGGGGCCCGCGTACGGCCCCTTTAAAATATTTTTCGTAGTAATTTCAGCAATTATCTTAAATTATTGGTTAAGACCGCCACCCTCCCGGTTCATGTATCTACGGAAAGGATGCATGAAGGAGTTTCGTTCAGATACGCTTTCATTAAGAATAGAGTGCGCTCCCTGGTGGTGGAATGTGGAACTAACATAACGCGATATTGTTAAAATTAAGAAATCTAACAATGCGATCTGTTTTAAACTTTGAGATAGTTCATAACACATAATCTATTATCTATTCTATTATATATATATATAATCTATTATCTATTCTATTATCTATTATATATATAAAATCCAAACGGAAATTTCGTTCCGAACGCCTAGATTTCGAGTTCTACTGCATGGATTTTTACGGAACCTATACCGTTAGATAGGTATTGTTTCAGGGAAGGTTTTAATCTATAACACATTATTCTACCTATATTAGTTTTAGAATTATGACGGAAAATTCTGTTATTTTGGGCGATAAGGTTACCATTTTATTTCTTGGCGAAATTCATCGTTGATAAAAAAAAATTGAATCGGCTATTAAACCTCGAAAAATAAAAGAAAAACTGTTACTAATTTTATTTAAATGAAAAAAAAAAAAAAAAAAAAAAAAAAAAAAAAAAGAAAAAAAGAAGAAGAAAATCCGTTTTAATGAGTGATAATATTAAAAAACGGAAACATTTAATCAAAACCTGAAAGAAATATTAGTAATGCTTAAAAATTAATTTAATAAGAAATATTACACTTGATACGCAATATTTGGCTCTTTATCGCTTGCGTTAGATATGGAAACGAATCTGAAAATTTGATTAGATGAAATTTTAACGACATTTTCTTTCTGTTCTGTTCTTTTCTTTTTTTTATATCTAATTGTCCCATCACGTGACTTATAGAAGAAACAAGCAGATGTAATTGTGAGTCACGTGTGTAATTACTATTTATTTCTTTACAATTTTTTATTTTTCTTTTGTCGCCAAACAATGTGATTTTAAGCCAAAAATGCATAAGCGTGACATTAGCTTGAGGATGTTCTCACAAATGGTGTTTTTTTAGGTGAAAGAGATCATTTTTTGAGTACATTTTCATATTCAACTCTAACTTATATAGATATCAGTTAATATTTTAAAAATGGAATCGAATACTTAAATTTCAGTGTGAATTTCTGCCACACATACATATTGTAAAATAATTTCATACTTTTTAAAATGTTTTTCGCCGTAATTCCGAAAGCATGTGATATTTATAAACTCGAACTCAGATCAACGAATATTACCCATTTTATTTAAGCAAATATTATCTATTTTCACAAGTCATATCGCCAATTTCATTTATAGGAAAATTCACAGATTCGAAATCTAGGAAATAAAGATAATTTTTAAGGAAATTTATGTTTTAATACGTTATTACTATGGAAAAATTCAACATTTTGAAAAAAAAAAATTACAAGTCTTTTGTAATTCGTCATTTCTTCTTCGTCTTTCTTCGTACTTTCTCTTCTGTTATGTAATATTTCAAATGATATTGGACTAATTTTCGATCATCGATTCACCGCAAAATCGCATATCTAATATAGTATATAAAATAAAGTCTGGATTAGGGGACTAATTAACGCACAGCGCAAACTACTGAACCTAAAATCTTGAAAATCGTGGTAAAAATACTTCTTATGACATAAACTTCTGCTAAGAAAGGATTTTCTAAAGTGTCACCCCTAATGGTTTTTGCACGGGGAGGGGAAAAAATCGAATATCAAAATTATGCGTCAAATGATAGCATATTTTAATGTAGTTTTGTATGCTGAATCGAATGCTACCAAATAAATTTTAAGTCCAACAGTTCATGACACATTTCATATTTTATTTCTAATTTGGCGGTGTCTTTGGCATCTAAACCTCAAAATATCTATCATCACATCCGTTACTCTAGCAACGGAAAAAATTCAAATCAACCCTTTTGGCTAAAAAATAAAAAAGGCTCTATGAGTTTGAAATAAAAATGCAAGCATCTTAATTTTTTAAAAAAATAGTGATTTTATGTAAAATAAAAGGGAAAAAATTACTGAGAATTTAGCGTTATAAAACAAAAATGGAAAAGGTACTACTTAGATATTCCGTCGACCAAAAATCTATCGTCAAACTATAAGATTAAATGTCAATAATGGTTGATCGTAAATATCAAATTCACTTGAATTTAAACAAACTACACGTGTTTACGTCATCAAGTGATTTTAATTTCGACGTTTTATTTGTATTTTTATTAATGTTATACTAATTTATTTGTTATTTCGTTATTTGAAATAAAGATTATGTCAATTTATATAATTTGGCGAATGGTTTGGCGATTTATATAATTTGGCGAAATTGGTCGACGGGATAACAAGTAGTACCAATGAAAATCTTTAAGTATGAAAGCAATGTTTGTAACGACTTAAAAATTATTTTCATATATATAAACTTGGTTTATGGCGTCAGATGCCGTCATCCGAAGAATCTACAAGAGTCTTTTTCCATTTTTTCCGGTCATAGGTTCCTCAATAAAGAAATTGGAATTGGAATAATATTGTGCGATTTATAAATTGCTCCTCGATAAGAAGAAAAAATGGGTACATTTATAACAACCGTGCGCACATCTCGCCGATAGCATTTTTAAAATTCCCAGTAGCAGTAGTTACATTTTGCGTATGTAAATTAAAAATATTTTTTTGCTTTTAATTATGGCATTATTTCCTGTTATTGTTTATCTTTTCAGTTTTTTAAATGAAATTAGTATAAGGCATGCATTTTAAATTAAATGAGTGAAAGGTTTGTGTTTTAAATGAAAATAATAAAATAAGAATATGCTATGAAAACAATCTTGATTGATTTATTACCTGCGCCCGGCTGACATAAAAGTATCACAAAAGCCACATATTCACTTTTCTTTGAGTAGTTGCTCATGAGAATTCAAGTTAACCTTCCGTAATCGGATACTTCACATATTGGTGTATTAGCTTTAATGTTGAAAGCATCGTTTTTGTTTGAAGCGAAAACTTTACTATGAATTCTATTACACAAAATCGCATCATCATCATCTAACTATATATTTACAACGGAAATTTGTATTTCATTCCGATTGTTTATAATACTTTCGTAGGATATACCACAATTAGTTAGGTAATAATTTTGGAAAGGTTTTAGTGTATACATATTGTTCAAGGTTACTTAGTTATAGAGCAACAGTAAAAGTTCAAAAATTAAGTGAACCTGATTATGAAAGTTTAGCCTTTTTAAAAAAATCTACAGAACATATTTTGTTACAAGTTTCCCTGTTGCATGACTTTTAGGAATGGTGTTAGTATATACGATTTCATTATATGTTGATTAGTTACAGAGGTATTAATTCCTGTTGTCATAACGGTCTCATTACCCGACCATAAGTGCGCTGTTTATAATCAACTAAAACAATTACTTCTTAATTGCTAAATTTTGTTTAACGCTTAAGATAACATTATATCGCAATGGCGTTCGCATCGTTTTCAGTAATGTACAAGGTCAAGCTGAAGATCCATATTGTTTAAAATACAAGTTCAAATTCACCATTTAGTTTAATCCAAGGTTCATTCGGAAATATTGACCAGCGCAGCGGGCATAGCCTGCTAGTATATAATAAAATAGAGTTAATTTTATTTTGAAAACATTTTATATTTAATTGTATGCATTTTACGCAGCTGAGTTTACAATTTTCAAAACGAGTTGGAAGGACATCCTTTTTATACTAATAAAATTTACTCTAAATCTGAATATTTTGTAAAAGTTCAACTAGTTTTGTTCGTTCTTCGGAAAATATTGAAACTTTTTTGGATATTGTGGAGCGCTACAAAAGTGGATAAACGAATTTACTACATTTAACTTGAACCTAAATTTCTGATATTATTTATGTAATTTAAGTAATTGTATTAAATGAACATGTAGTGCTAGAAATATTCTACACTGCAAAAGATCTGCAACAAATGATCCAGTCAACGGTATTTGTAAATACCGTTTACTTGACAGCCCGGCCAATGGCTAAGAGGTTCTGCTGTCGAAGCTGGTAGACAGGAGGTGCTGGGTTCAAACTCAATCGCACCCGACGGCCTAACCGTTTCGGAGTTTTCGTGGTTTTCTTCGAAACCGTGGATTCCCATACGGGTTAGGTTCCCTTAGAAAGAACCCCACGGAGGGCACTCCCCCTAGGGCCTATATCCCTCGTGTTGATAATCGGCCGTCAAAAATCAACACAACCCAACCCGTTTACTTGACTATTAATATGTAGTTTTATGGGTATATTAAAGTCGGAATTAGTTATAATAATTTAAGCAATTCCATTAAACGAACATGTAGTGCTAGAAATCTTCTACGCTGCTAAAAACCTGCAACAAATGATCCAGTCAGTCGACAGTATTTGTAAATACCGTTTACTTGACTATTAATATGTAGTTTTATGACCATATTAACGATCATATTAAAGTCAGGATTAGTTATAATAATGGGTTATCTTCTCACAGCTGCCATTATCTTTAAAAACGGTCAAATGACTGAACAGTTTGTAGGAAATTTTTACCAGTGTAATTAAATAAATAATCCGACTGTTAAGGAAAAATAAGAATATTTTTTTTTTTCTTGCAGTTCGAAATTCTATCCTTAAAATTATGTACTGTAAAAATTATTAAATATAATCCGTTTTAAATTATTTCTTTGTAAATATTAACCTAGTGATTCAAAAATTGTTGTTCTTCTATCTGTAATTTGTTCTAATGATTTTAAACTTCTAATGATACTCGGATGGACCAAACTAAAATAACAATGTAGATAGTAAAATCTTACGTTTGTTACTTTACTTTTAAACTATACAAAAGTCTATTTTTATCATTGTTATTAGCAATTAAAATAATCTAACCATACCGAAAATTTTCACTGAGAAATAGTGTGATATTTACTATTTTCTACAACTTTTTTATTCAACTTGTCTTGTCTTTCTTTTGGGCTTAAATCGGGTAATCCAATTTTAACACACTCCCTGTGCTGAATTCCAATTTTTGGCAGTGTGACGTATTTCCGGTGAGCAAACAATTTTCTGTAAGTAAAATTGAAATTTACCTCAGCCGAACCTCAGAGTTTTTTTTTTTTTTTTTTTTTTTTTTTTTTTTTTTTTTTTTTTTTTTTTGAAAAACAAACTGATAAAATAATCACTTCTATTTTAATTTATTTATCTTAAGAAATGCAATTATTTAGAAAAACTGTCCTTGAAGATTCTTTGTCAATGTTGGGGCATTGAAATAAAAGCTTGCAATTAAAACATTCTTTACTTATAATTTATTATTTTAATGAGAGTGTTTTTTTCAGATGGAATTTCTGTTAGTATATAATTAGTCCGTACCTGCAATGTTTCTCATTATAAAGGTAATACAAAATTCTAAATAAACAACTAACTTCATTAAAGCAACATTTCAAAAACATACTTTCTCATAATCTGTTATAAGATTTCCATTATCTAATATTTAATCTTACATAAAATTCTGAATCATATACAAGCTTTATACAAGATGCAAAATGTAACACTCAAAAAATATTTTCTCTAAGATTATCCGGAAAAAGGACTGAATGCCTATCTTCTGTATATTCTGAAATACAGACACGTGATCTCAATTACCACACTTCATCAAGATCACTTTACGTTTTTCAAAAGTCTTTTCGATATGTAGTAAATATTTTTCTGGCACACAACAAAATGAATTGAATAAGCACTTTATTACTATATTCAACATTTGTTAAATGAATAAAACAGTAATATGCGTCATGAAGTACTACAATGTTTAAACTTTCAACAGGAAAATATTTTATTTCAATCTATAGCTGAACATCTGAATGAAAAAAAAATCTTTCGTACAGGTTTTTTAAAAATAAAGGACGATAGCAAAAATAGGATAAAAATTAGGGAAAAAGTATTCACTTACTCTTTTTGTCAAAAAATCATAGTCAACTTTAGGTTGACCGAATATATTCAGTTGCTATTTTTTAAAATGTATAACGCATCGCTTTCGCTGATACACTCTTACATCTCATCTAACTCTTGCATAATGCAACTCTGTATAAAATATATTTGGAAAAAATGTACTTTCAGTTGAATTTATATATATATATATATATGTAGCTCAATTTAGTGACTTTAAAAAAAAATGAGCAGGATAGTTTTAAATCTAACTTAACAACGAGCAGCTGTTTACTACAATAATCTAAAGGAGCTACTAAAAAAGCTACCACAATTGACCATTGATTGCCCAAGCGAAATTAAATGTAAAAAAGGCTTAAAATCATAAGATCAGAACTAATGTAAGTTACCGCATATGCCATTTTATGTTGAGAATAAGATAAACTTAATGTGACATGGTTAAGAGATTTTTGCAGTAGTATTTTATCGTAATTGTATTTTAATCTGTTTCTTTTTTACTCTCATAATAAAAATTTAAATTATAGTTGCGTAGTGGTCGGCACGCATGTCTGCTGCGCTGTAGGTCGCAAGTTCAACTTCCGGCTGAGAAAGTTTCACTCAACCGTTTCATCCTTTGGGTCTCAATAAAATTAGTACCAAGCTATCTTTGAAATTAAACACCCAGGGCCTCTCGTTATGCTTACTACCTGAACAGGAAATATACGGTACAGCAAATTAGGCCCGCCGTCAAGTAAGCAGCGTTGCGCACCATAGGGACTGATCGTTAAGTGATCGTATAGCTACAGATTTTTTTTTTTTTTTTTTTTTTTTTTTTTTTTTTTTTTTTTTTTTTTTTTAGTGGAGTCGTTTTATTTTGTTTCCGCTGATATTCCGCTGATATTTTTTCAACACAATCCACTTCGGGAAATTCGGTTCAAAAGGCCCACTTTGACAGCATGTTTTAAAACATATTCTGCCTCTAACAAAAAATTGACCATTGCGGTACATTATATATTAGGGTGGAGCGCTCGCCTATGGGGAAAAAAAAAATTCTTCAAATCAAAATTGGCCGGTGTTAGAAAGTTGCTCTATCAGATCCTCATTCTGAATATAAAATATCTTTGAAAAATATTAATATTAAATCCTGCCCCAAGGTCATTGAATATTGAGAAAAAACGTAAAAGCGCTCGGCTATGGAAAATATTTTTTTTTTTTCAAATCAAAATGAAGCGGTGTGTGAAAGTTGCTCTATCATATCCTAATTCTGAATAAAAAATATCTTTGAAAAATATTAATATTAAATACTGCCCAAGGTAATTGAATATTGAGAAAAAACGTAAAAGTTGTGCATTTTCCTATTTTTTCCCTCAAATATACAAACTATTTTATTAATTTAATTTAAAAGGATGATCATCGAATTATCATTGTTGTTATTATAAATTTTTAGTAAAATTATGTAATATTTATATCAAATTCGCTTTTATTATGCTTACTCAACGACTATACTTTATTTAATATATGAAATTTGGGTAATTGTAATTGTTTTATATTTTTTACTTAACCTGTGTAAAAAATATAATTTGAAATTATTCTTAATGAACTATAGTAATAAGATAAAAATAATTTAATATTGCAATTTACAACCAACGAAGTTACCATTTTATAGTAGTCCATACTGTTTTTTGGTTTTTAAAAACTGCCTTTTTTTCCGAGACTCCAGACAAGTTTTAATGAACTCATCGCGTCTCAAAGGACCACAAACAGCAGAAGAAGCCTCCGTAACAAGTTTCACACATCTTTCAGTGGCTTGATTGTGACAAGGGAATATTTTAATCTTAGGTAAGATGTCTTCATCTATTGCCTTTGGATTTAGGATACAATTTGTAAGAATATTATGGTCTAAGAACTTAGTTAATGGTGGTTGTATCACGGTCACTTCAGCCCAATTTATAGAATCTATATAGACTTTGGCTTCCAAATTTATCCGTATGTAAAGAATTTCGTGACTTTCGAGATTTTATTGTTCTGCGTAGTGCCAAAGCTCTTACATAGTATGTAAATGTGTTGGCACTACGCATAATAATAAAATCTTGAAAGTGAAGACATTCTTTAGGTACGTTCAAGTTACCTGAGATCACGTACGTAAAGAATTTTTTGACTTTCGAGATTTTATTATTCTGCGCAGTACCACACTTATATAGTATGAATGAAAATAATAATGCTATGCAGAATAATAAAAGTTTCACGAAAACAAACGATCAAGTTACCTGAGAGACCAAAGACTATATCGATTTCATAAATTAGGCTGAAGTGACCGTGACATAACCACCATTAACTAAGTTCTTAGATCATAACATTCTTACGAAGTGTATCCTAAATTCAAAGGCAATAGATGAAGACATCATACCTAAGATTAAACTATTCCCTTGACACAACCAAGCCACTGAAAGATGTGTGAGACTTGTTACGGAGGCTTCTTCTGCTGTTTGTGGTCCTTTGAGACGCCATGGATTCATTGAAACGTCTGGAGTCTCAGAAAAAAATGCCAGTTTTTGAAACCAAAAAACAGTATGGACTACTATAAAATGGTAACTTCACTGCTTATAAATAAAACAGTAAATTATTTTTACCTTATTACTATAGTTCTTTAAGAATAATTTCAAATTATATTTTCTTACACAGGTTAAGTAAAATATGTAAAACATTTACAATTACCAAAATTTCATACATTTAAAAACTATATAGTCGTTGAGTTAGTATAATAATAGCGAATTTGATATAAATATTACATAATTTTACTATCTATTTATATAAAATCCAAGTCTCTGTGTGTCCCTCACTATTCCGGTAGGACCGCCTCATTGAAATGAGTAATTGTTGAAAAATATTAATGCAGGGTTACCACAGTAGCGCCAAATGTTCGCCAACTTGGCGATAGCTGGCTAATTTGTCAAAATTCCCATTTAAAACCATTAATCTTTCATAATGGAGGTCACCGAAATTTAATTTAAACTCCACCCTTTTAAGATATTTTTTCGAAATCTATGGGTGAGAATTTAAAGTACATCTTTACATCTTCCTCCCGATGCTACTAATAAAATAACCGCCAATAGACAACGGTGTACTGTGTGAGCTCCTAACTGCGCGATTTTAATGTGCTTTAGGTACTTTTCCAGTATAGGTGCCTTGGCGAAAAAGGAAATTTGGTAACATATTTTCCTGGAACCTATTCACTGTTTGATTTTATATACACACGCATTTTTTTCGATATTTATACGATTTATTTAACATAAAAAAGTCGTTTCTCTAATTTTATACAGAAACAGATGTAATTTGTACATAAACACATCAATAATGTACATATAAAATAAACAAAAACGCTCATCAAATTTGTTTTCATAGCTGTTTATATGATTTGACAACAAATCTCGACATTTTCTCGTTATACGGACACCACGCTAAAATGTATGCTAATGCGCCAATTATTTCAAAATGCTAAAAAATATTTGTAATTTTATGCCAGCAGTTTAATATGAGTTTTATTTTATTGCTTTATTTTATAGCAGTTATTTGTTCACTTATTTTAAGTATATATTTGTGATTTGATGAAATAGTTCGTAAAAGTCTGGAATTTTCAAATGTTATATTTTTTAAATGCTCACTTTAGTATCGACAATGGTTTTTCTTTTATTTTTCAAAAGCTTCAATTCACGATTTTGCGCCAACTATTACGCTTGGCGACAAAAGTGTCCGCATAACGGAAAAGTACCCAAATCTTACTTTCCGATGCCCAAACTACACCAAGCTTTTTTAAAAAAAATGCCAAAGGCCCTACAGTGGAAAAGTACCAAACTCTCTATTATTTTGCGCTATTCGTGTCATAGTTTGTACTATATGCAAGGGGAGTGGAGCGAAGAGTTTAAACATTAGATATTAAAGTTTCGGCACAGGTGCCATATACACCCCATATTGGCCCGATTTTTTTTCTGATGCCCAAATTACACCAAGCTTTTTTAAAAAAATGCCAAAGGCCCTACAGTGGAAAAGTACCAAACTGTCTATTATTTTGCGCTATTCGTGTTATAGTTTGTACTATATGCAAGGGGAGTGGAGCGAAGAGTTTAAACATTAGATATTAAAGTTTCGGCACAGATGTCATATACGCCCCATATTGGCGCGATTTTTTTCTGACGCCAATGTCATATACACAATGGGTACTTAACTGGCGCCAAAGTGTCGTAATTTTGCTTGATATGGTAATCCGGATGATGCTGTTTATGCTGTTGATGTTTTCGCCAAATTGACGTCGGAAAAAATTGCGCCAATATATGATAACGTATATGACAACTGTGCCAAAGTTTCTATAAGGTTTCTATAAGTTTCTATAAAGCAGTATAAGCAATATAATTAAGAATAAAATAAATGCAAAATAGCACTAAAGAAGAAAGAAAAATCATGCGTTAAGCATAGAATATGAAACACTTTCCAACACATCCTGAATGCTTTAACAAAACTTCGTTATTTAGGGAAATAAGGTAAATAAGATAACGTTACTTCTTAGATATCCCGTCGACCAATTTCGCCAAATTATATAAATCGCCAAATCAATAGTAAAACATTAATAAAAATACAAATAAAACGTCGAATTAATGGTTTTATTGGCCATTATTGGCATTTAATTAAATAATTAATGGCAACCAATATTGGCAATTAATCTTACAATTTGGCGACAGTAATGTGGTCGACGGGATAACTAATAAGTACCAAGATAACTAAGTAAACATTTTAGAAACGCATAAAAACATTTAAAAATTGATTTCAGCAGTTATAGTCCATAGCCTATAGTACCGTTATTACATGCCACTATTTAGCTAAAATTTAATTTAAACTACTCTTAAAACAACTGAAATCACATTTCCAGATATTATCATCCATAGACGGTTTTGTATCCAATTCTTTGCGTAACCATGTATATCATTTTATCTATATTCCACAAAAATTTCTTAGGAAACTAAATGCAGTTCAGCGTAAAAATGCATAACTTCTTTAAAAACCACCTTTAAGCAATTTACTCTCATACTCAGTAACCCTTACGAATTCTTTTGTGTAGCCCTGCATATGAACTGCAGCATTTATACACACAGTATAGGATGCATAAATGTAGTGAAACATAAAAGCGCATATCATAATTAAAAATGCATTTCTAGCAATCATTGCTTATGTACAATATTTCGGAGAAAAGTTTCTTGGCGAGAAAGAAGTTTTCTAACGTATTTTCTGGCAACCTATTTACTACTTCATACTCACAAGTAATTTTTTCCATATGTATACAATTTGGCACAGATGTCATATACGCCCCATATTGGCGCGATTTTTTTCCGACGCCAATTTGGCGAAAACATCAACAGCATAAACAAAATTCGGGTTACCATTACAAGCAAAATAACGACACTTTGGCGCCAGTTAAGTACCCGGTGCGTATATGACATCGGCGTCAAAAAAAATCGCGCCAATATGGGCGTATATGACATCTGTGCCGACAATTTAATATAAAAAATGCTATTTACCCATTTTTATAAAGAAACAGAAGTAATTTTTGCACAGATGTCATATACGCATGGGGGTTGGCGTGATTTTTCTATGACGCCAATTTGGCAGAAATCTCGCTTTCGAATACCAGTTACTTATATATTTTTCAATTATTTGCTATCATTTTGAAAAGAAAATAACTATAAATAAATAAAAGTTTGAATAATAACTATAGAACAAAGCAGTTTATATAATTAAAAGACAGAAAATAAAAGTAAATAAACAATTTATTAATAAATAAAAAAACAATAGCCGGGTTACCATAGCAGGCAAAATAACACTATTTTGGCGCCAGTTAGGTATCCAGGTTCATATCTGAAATCTGTGCCGTAATTTGTATATAAAAAAATTATATATATTTAGAAACGATTTTTATGCATATAAGTGCATATATAAACAAAGATAAAAGTTCATTAGATTTGTTTTCATAACTGTTTATATACTTTCGCAACATATCTCACTTTCTGATGCCCGAATCGCGCCAAGCTTTTTTTTTTTTTAAATGCGCTATAATGGAAAAGTACTTAAATAAATAATTAGCAGAATAACAAATTATACATACTAAAATTTTTTATTTCGAGATCAAAGAATTGTTTTTAATTTCGATTAAAAATACATATATCCTTGAATAACTTCAATTGAAATTAGTTTCATAGCTTAATATCTCATTCCATAAACATAAACAAATACAAGTGATTCATTCATCGTGAAACGTCAAAAATATTAAATCATTGAGGCAATCATTCACAAAGTAAGTTCTCCAACAATCAATGGGCAATATTCTAATGACGTCATAGTAGGCAAAATGGTGGCGGTATCGTTTATTTATGGTTTGTAATCACAAAGATTTAATTTTGCAATGTCTCTTAGTTACATTATTTTATTGTCATATTTATGAGTTCAGAACAAAAGCCTATTTTTTCCTTATTTAGTTATTAAAGACGGAAAAAAAATCATAAATGCATGATTCGAAAATTTTAAATAATTTTCTTTCTTAATGCTAAAAAATAACATCGGAAGTAACAGCGGGTTTAAGTTAAATAAGTTTAACTGTTTAATTCTGTTGTAATATTCAAAATAACTGTATTTATTAGATTTCAGTACTCAACATCAGGGCCGATTAAACTTTGAAGTTAGAGGAATTACAATGTCATTTCAGGACCTTTCTTTTGGAGAAGCTTTTCTAAATTCCATATATACATGGAAAATCTTCAGTGTTAGAAATATTATTCTTAGGACTGGCATAACACTAGAACGGCCCGCAATTTTACACAAGTTTTTGAAAGCTACTTTATATCAGAAACTTTACTAAAAACTGGTTACTTTTTTGTTATAGCGGCCCACAGTATTAGGATTATGACAAGTTGCAGCCAATTTCGCCACCGTCGTAACCAAGATCGTGAAGCACACACATATAATACCATATAATAACATTTCATGAAATCGTATACGATAATTTAATAGTTTTTAACCTTACTTCAAGTGTGTTATTTATTTATTTTTAAGGCTCAACAATCTAAATTGTCCAATATATGAATTAAAAAAAAATGTAAACAAAGAAAGGTAGACATGACCGCAAAAAGCCTCAAATCTGCATAACACTTGGAACCAAACTGTGCAGATTACTGTACACAGTTTTTCATAAATGTGTTTTCTTAAAATGTGTTATTTTCATCTATCACTGCGGAACAAGCGAGAAAACTCATATTCTTGCACATGAGTTGTATATATCTTTATATCTAAATTTCCGTCATTTTTGACGGGCTACCTTTCTAGTAAATATATAATAATTATAATAATAATTCGATGATCATCCTTTTAAATTAAGTTTATAAAATAGTTTGAATATTTGAGGGAAAAAAATGGGAAAATGCAGAATTTTTACGTTTTTTCTCAATATTCAATGACCTTGGGGCAGTATTTAATATTAATATTTTTAAAAGATATTTTTTATTAATATATCTGGCCAATTTTGATTTGAAGAAAAAAAAATCGCTCCACCCTATTATATATTTCCTGAGTAAGAAAAGTTACCAATTGGAAGCCTTTGAGAGTAAAAATGAATTGTAAAATGAGTCAGAAATTAAGCAGTTTGGATTTGAATACACCCTTACTAAGATGATTTTTTCTTCAACCGCTATGCGTGGCCGAGAGGATCTGCTCTCGAAGCTGGTAGACGGGAGGTGCTGGGTTCGATCCCAATCGCGCCCGTCGGCCTAATCGTTCGGAGTTTTCGTGGTTTTCTTCGAACCTTGGTTCTCCATGCGTTAATACGGGTTAGGTTCTCTTAGAAAGACCTCCACGGAAGGCACTCCCCCCCTTAGGGCCTATATCCCACGTGCAGATAATTGGCCGACATAAAATGCAACCAACCAACCAATCAACCGCTATGCATTTTTAATTTGTTTTTGCAGTAAGAATTGTCCGATCCAAAACTTGTCTATATAGATGATGTAGACAATATTAAGAAGATATATGATAAATTCATGGGGATTTTATATCTTTTGAATTGACGGAGTTATGGATTTTTTTCTTCTTCAAACGCCCTTTTTGTTTTAATTTTAATTTTTTTTTTTTTTTTTTTTTTTTTTTTTTTTTGCGGTACGGATTGGTCCTATCAAAAACTTGTGAATATAAAAGTTGTAGATAATGTTAAGGAGATTCTTGATAAAATTAATTGGATTTGATATCTTAAGAATTGATGAAGTTATGAATTTTTTTCTTCCAAAAACCCTATTTTTTGCGCCCCTTGAGTCCATTTTTAACTTTATCAAAAATCTGTGATACATAAATTTTGGGCCCTATTTTTAGAAGTAATAAAAACTTTAAACTGATTCGATATGTTCAAAATTTAAGAAGTTATCGGTGTTTTTCGGTTTTCACAAAACCCCTCCCTATTTCCATCCTCTTGGTCTGATTTTGCCCATTAACGAACTTGACCGAGATTTTATGCCTCTTGATTTTATGTATCAGTTTGGAAGAGATTGGTGCAGAATTGTGGAAGTTATCGTGTCCAGAAGAAAGTATTATATATAGATAGATAGATAGATAGATAGATAAAGTTTTTTACTGAGGGTGGTTTTGGGATCTAGGGGTCATGATCGGTGTAGATCTGCAAAATTTTTTCAGAAATTCCAACATAAGAACGACGCTAATAGGTAGTATTTCATATGAAATCTACCTAAAAATAAGCTTTTTATAAACTATGAATCCAATGTCTATATGCAAGCCCCACCAGCGGCTGAGAGGTTCTGCTCTCGTAGCTGGTACACGGGAGGTGCTGGGTTCGAACCCAATCGCGCCCGTCGGCCCAATCATTCGTGGTTTTCTTCGAGCCATGGATTTCCATGCGTAAATACGGGATAGGTTCCCTTAGAAAGAACCCCCACGAAGGGCACTCCCTCTCGGTCCCATATCCCTAGCGCAGATAATCGGCCGTCAAAAAGTCAACCAACTGATATTCCGCAATCGGGTCTACTACTAAAATTGACATCAAAGATGGATGGGAAAAGCTATGGCTTTGAAGATCTGAAATTTAAAAAATCGAGTTAATTAATTTATTATTCTTTTGAATTTTTAGAGACACAGAGCTAAAATCTAAAATTGAACTCTTGAGATACAAAATACAGTGGCTTGAAACGGTGTTAAGATATTTAGAGTTGGGTTGGGTTGATTGTTGACGGCCAATTATCTACACGAGGGATATAGGCCCAAGGGGGAGTGCCTTCCGTGGAGGTCTTTCGAAGGGAACCTAATCCGTATTAACGCATGGAAATCCACGGTTCGAAGAAAACCACGAAAACTCCGAACGATTAGGCCGACGGGCGCGATTGGGTTCGAACTCAGCACTTCCCGTCTACCAGTTTCGAGGGCAGAACATCTCAGCCACTGGTGGGGCTAAGATATTTAGAAAATCAGGAATTTTGGAACTACATCAAAGTAAAAAAAAATTCTAAGTTTGTCTAATTTCTGACACCTTATGTAAAATTTAAACACTTAATATTATTTATTCTTCTTACTTAAAATGAGCCCCACCAGTGGCCTAGAGGTTCTGCTCTGTAGGCTGGTAGACGGGAGGTGCTGGGCTCGATCCCAATCGCGCCCGTCGGCCTAATCTTTCGGAGTTTTCGTGGTTTTCTTCAAACCTTGGTTCTCCAAGCGTTAATACGGGTTAGGTTCCCTTAGAAAGACCTCCACGGAAGGCACTCGCCCCTTAGGGCCTATATCCCACGTACAGATAATTGGCCGATATAAATACAACCAACCTTACTTAAAATGCCTTTTAATTTTTTAAATGGTCTGTTGATAAGATATATATTTCTCAGGTTGGCTAGAAAATAATTTAGTATAAACTTTTTTTTTTTATCTATTTATATAAAATCCAAGTCTCTGTGTGTCCCTCACTATTCCGGTAGGACCGCCTCATTGAAATGAGAAATTGTTGAAAAATATTAATGCAGGGTTACCACAGTACGCGAAATGTTAGCCAACTTGGCGATAGCTGGCTAATTTGGCGAAATTCCCATTTAAAACCATTAATCTTTCATAATGGAGGTCACCGAAATTTAAGTTAAACTCCACTCTTTTAAGATATCTTTTCGAAATCTATCGTTGAGAATTTAAAGTACATCTTTACATCTTCCTCCCGATGCTACTAATAAAATAACCGCCAATAGACAACGGTGTACTGTGTGAGCTCCTAACTGCGCGATTTTAATGTGCTTTAGGTACTTTTCCAGTATAGGTGCCTTGGCGAAAAAGGAAATTTGCTAACATATTTTCCGGGAACCTATTCACTGTTTCATTTTATATACACACGCATTTTTTTCGATATTTATACAATTTATTTAACATAAAAAAGCCGTTTCTCTAATTTTATACAAAAACAGATGCAATTTGTACATAAAAACATCAATAATATACATATAAAACAAACAAAAACGCTCATCAAATTTGTTTTCATAGCTGTTTATATGATTTGACAACAAATCTCGATATTTTTCCGTTATACGGACACCATGCCAAAATGTATGCTAATGCGCCAATTATTTCAAAAGGCTAAAAGATATTTGTAATTTTATGCCAGTAGTTTAATATGAGTTTTATTTTATTGCTTTATTTTATAGCAGTTATTTGATCACTTATTTTAAGTATATATTTGTGATTTGATGAAATAGTTCGTAAAAGTCTGGAATTTTCAAATGTTATATTTTTTAAATGCTCACTTTAGTATCGACAATGGTTTTTCTTTTATTTTTCAAATGCTTCAATTCACGATTTTGCGCCAACTATTACGCTTGGCGACAATGGTGTCCGCATAACGGAAAAGTACCCAAATCTCACTTTCTGATGCCCAAATTACTCCAAGCTTTTTTAAAAAAATGGCAAAGCCTCTACAGTGGAAATGTACCAAACTGTCTATTATTTTGCGCTATCCGTGTTATAGTTTGTACTATATGCAAGGTGAGTGGAGCGAAGAGTTTAAACATTAAATATTAAAGTTTCGGCACAGATGTCATTTACGCCCCATGTTGGCGCGATTTTTTTCTGACGCCAATGTCATATACACAACGGGTACTTAACTGGCGCCAAAGTGTCGTAATTTTGCTTGATATGGTAATCCGGATGTTGTTGTTTATGCTGTTGATGTTTTCGCCAAATTGACATCGGAAAAAAATCGCGCCAATATATGATAACGTATATGACAACTGTGCCAAAGTTTCTATAAAACAGTATAAGACTACAAAATTAAGAATAAAATAAATGCAAAATAAGACTAAAGAAGAAAGAAAAATCATGCGTTAAGCATAGAATACGAAACACTTTCCAACGCATCCTGAATGCTTTAACAAAACTTCGTTATTTAGGGAAAAAAGATAAATAAGATAACGTTACTTCTTAGATATCCCGTCGACCCATTTCGCCAAATTATATAAATCGCCAAATCAATAGTAAAACATTAACAAAAATACAAATAAAACGTCGAATTATTGGTTTTATTGGCCATTATTTTCATTTAATCTTACAATTAATTAATTAATGGCAACCATTATTGGCAATAAACCTTACAATTTGGCGACAGTAATTTGGTCGACGGGATAACTAAGAAGTACCAAGATCACAAAGTAAACATTTTAGAAAACGCATAAAAAATTCTAAAAATTGATTTCAGCAGTTACCGTCCATAGCCAATAGTACCGTTATTACATGCCACTATTTAGCTAAAATTTAATTTCAACTACTCTTAAAACTACTGAAATCACATTTCCAGATAATATCATCCATAGACGGTTATGTATCCAATTCTTTGCGTGACCATGTATATCATTTTATCTATATTCTACAAACATTTCTTAGGAAACTAAATGCAGTTCAGCGTAAAAATGCATAACTCCTTTAAAAACCACCTTTAAGCAATTTACTCTCATACTCAGTAACCCTTACGAATTCTTTTGTGTAGCCCTGCATATGAACTGTAGCATTTATACACACAGTATAGTCTACATAAATGTAGTGAAACAAAAAAGCGCATACCATAATTAAAAATGCATTTCTAGCAATCATTGCTTATGTACAATACTTCGGAGAAAAGTTTCTTGGCGAGAAAGAAGTTTGCCAACGTATTTTCTGACAACCTATTTACTGCTTCATACTCACAAGCAATTTTTTCCATATGTATACAATTTTGCACAGATGTCATATACGCCCCACATTGGCGCGATTTTTTTCCGACGCCAATTTTGCGAAAACATCAACAGCATAATCAACGTTCGCGTTACCATTACAAGCAAAATAACGACACTTTGGCGCCAGTTAAGTACCCGGTGCGTATATGACATCGGCGTCAAAAAAAAAAAATCTCGCCAATATGGGCGTATATGACATCTGTGCCGACAATTTAATATAAAAAAAGCTATTTACCCATTTTTATAACGAAACCGAAGTAATTTTTGCACAGATGTCATATACGCATGGGAGTTGGCGTGATTTTTCTATGACGCCAATTTGGCAGAAATCTCGCTTTCGAATACCAGTTACTTATATATTTTTCAATTATTTGCTATCATTTTGAAAAGGAAATAACTATAAATAAATAAAAGTTTGAATAATAACTATAGAACAAAGCAGTTTATATAATTAAAAAACAGAAAATAAAAGTAAATAAACAATTTATTAATAAATAATAAACAATAGCCGGGTTACCATAGCAGGCAAAATAACACCATTTTGGCGCCAATTAGGTATCCCGGTTCATATCTGAAATCTGTGCCGTAATTTGTAAATAAAAAAAATTATATATATTTAGAAACGATTTTTTATGTATATAAGTGCATATATAAACAAAGATAAAAGTTCATTAGATTTGTTTTCATAGCTGCTTATATATTTTCGCAACATATCTCACTTTCCGATGCCCGAATCGCGCCAAGCTTTTTTTAAAAATGCGCTATAATGGAAAAGTACTTAAAAAAATAATTAATAGAAATAACAAATTATATTAACTAAAACTTTTATTTCGAGATCAAAGCATTGTTTTTAATTTCGATAAAAAATACATATATCCTTTGATAACTTCAATTGAAATTACGTTCACAGCTTAATATCTCATTCCATAAACATAAACAAACACAAGTGATTCATTCATAGTGAAACGTCAAAAATATTAAATCATTGAGGTAATCATTCACAAAGTAAGTTCTCCAACAATCAATGGGCAATATTCTAATGACGTCATAGTAGGTAAAATGGTGGCGGTATCGTTTGTTTATGGTTTTGTAATCACAAAGATTTAATTTTGCAATGTCTCTTAGTTACATTATTTTATTGTCATATTTATGAGCTCGGAACAAAAACCTATTTTTTCATTATTTAGTTATTAAAGACGGAAAAAAACATAAATGCATAATTTGAAAATTTTAAATAATTTTCTTTTTTAATATTAAAAAAATAACATCGGGAAGTAACAGCGGGTTTAAGTTAAATAAGTTTAACTGTTTAATTATGTTGTAATATTCAAAATAACTGTATTTATTAGATTTCAGTACTCAACATCAGGGCCCGATAAAACTTTGAAGTTAGAGGAATTACAATGTCATTTCAGGACCTTTCTTTTGGAGAAGCTTTTCTAAATTCCATATATACATGGAAAATCTTCAGTGTTAGAAATATTATTCCTTGGACTGACATAACACGAGAACGGCCTGCAATTTTACACAAGTTTTTAACAAACTTTATATCAGAAATTTTACTAAAAACTGGTTACTTTTTTTGTTATAGCGGCCCACACTATTAGGGTTATGACAAGTTGCAGCTAATTTCGCCAACGTCGTAACCAAGATCGTGAAGCACACACATATAATACCATATAATACCATTTCATGAAATCGTATACGATAATTTAATAGTTTTTAACCTTACTTCAAGTGTGTTATTTATTTATTTTTAAGGCTCAACAATCTAAATTGTCCAATATATGAATTTAAAAAAAAAATGTAAACAAAGATTGAATAGACATGACCGCAAAAAGCCTCAAATCTGCATAACACTTGGAACCAAACTGTGCAGATTAGTGGTCATCTGCTGTACACAGTTTTTCATAAATGTGTTTCGTTCTTAAAATGTGTTATTTTCATCTATCACTGCGGAACAAGTGAGAAAACTCATATTCTTGCACATGAGTTGTATATATCTTTATATCTAAATTTCCGTCATTTTTGACGGGCTACCTTTCTAGTATATATATATTTTTAAATCTAATGGGTAGTTCCGTAAAAATAAGCCATAAATTTTGGATACCATTAGCCCGGACATAGTGTATTATTTTTATAAATCTACCTGTAACTCTAATTGCTATGATGTGCTCTCGAAGCTGGTAGACGGGAGGTGCTGGGTTCGATCCCAATCGCGCCCGTCGGCCTAATCGTTCGGAGTTTTCGTGGGTTTTTTCGAACCTTGAATTCCCAATCGTTAATATGGATTAGGTTCCCTTAGAAAGACCCCCACGAAGGGCACCCCTCCCCTTTGGGCCTATATCCCTCGGGTTGATAATTGGCCGTCATAAACGCAACCAACCAACCAACTAATAGCTATGATGAACTAAATATTAAAAGTTAAATCTCCCGAAATATTTTACAATAGACCATTTAAATATTCTCTAGAAAATTGAAGTTTAGTGTATGATGATTCTAAAGATGGCATCAATAATAGGATTTTTATATGAGAACTATTGTTTTCAAAAATTTTCTTCAATTTTATGTACTTTAATGGATTACAACTCACATGATTTACGCATTTTTGTTAAAAGTTTATATTTATCTGCATCATTAATCTTTAAAATTATTTTCACTTCTATACCTAATGACACATTATGCTATTCGTATTAAGTACTCAAACCCATGTTACATTATTCATACGAACAAGGTTGAAATCAATGAACCAAATATAATCATCCGATAAAAATTTTACAATAGACCATTTAAATATTCTCCAGAAAATTGAAGTTTAGTGTATGATGATTCTAAAGATGGCATCAATAATAGGATTTTTATATGAGAACTATTGCTTTCAAAATTTTTCTTCAATTTTATGTACTTTAATGGATTACAACTCACATGATTTACGCATTTTTGTTAAAAGTTTATATTTAACTGCATCATTAATCTTTAAAATTATTTTCACTTCTATACCTAATGACACATTATGCTATTCGTATTAAGTACTCAAACCCATGTTACATTATTCATACGAACAAGGTTGAAATCAATGAACCAAATATAATCATCCGATAAAAATTTTACAATAGACCATTTAAATATTCTCTAGAAAATTGAAGTTTAGTGTATGATGATTCTAAAGATGGCATCAATAATAGGATTTTTATATGAGAACTATTGCTTTCAAAATTTTTCTTCAATTTTATGCACTTTAATGGATTGCAACTCACATGATTTACACATTTTTGTTAAAAGTTTATATTTAACTGCATCATTAATCTTTAAAATTATTTTCACTTCTATACCGAATGACACATTATGCTATTCGTATTAAATACTCAAACCCATATCATATTATTCCTAAGAACAAGGTTGAAATCAATGAACCAAATATAAACATCCGATAAAAAATTGAATTGAAAATAAACTTTGCAACATATCTATTAAAATAATCTCTACAAAATAGTAGTTTATTACATGATGATTCTCAAAATAGCATCAATAATGTTTTTGGCTTAAATATTTAATTCTTCAGTTTTTAAATAGATTCATTTTCAGTTGACTCATTCATTCTGTTTTAAAGATTTTATTTAATAGCATTTATAAGACATATAGATATGACTTTTAGAAGTAATGTAAATCCAATCGTCGATATCATTATCCTTTTATCGCCTTTTGTAGCGAAGACATATATTTATTGTTTGTAATGACAGCTTAAAACATTTTACGATCAATTGTAATTTAATGAATGTTTGAAAAATATTTTAATTTCTTCTTTTTACTACTTAGAGCTAATAAAATTTCGTTTTAAACATCTAGTGTTTTCTTTATTTGCAAAGAATCTTCTCATTTTTTATTTTTAAAAAAAGCAAGTATGTAGAATTTCAATACGTGTTCATTAAAATGCTCGTGAGTGAAAAGTAGCTTTCAACGATGGGCGTCAATTCTAAATTTTGATATTGAGTTCTTAAAATAATATAATTCTAACTAATTACTGAATTTACTTTTAACTTTTAACTTTTTTGGCTCTTTATAAAACATTCCAATGAAAAATAGCTTTCAACGATGAGCTTTTATTTTATGAAATTCTGAAATTAACTTCTTAAACTAATTTCTAAGTATTTTTTTTAATTACATTTTATTTTTTATTTCTTTCGCTTTTTATAAAATGTTAGTAGCATTTAGAATTTGCAGCATATAGTCAGTAAATTGCTTATGAATGAAAATTAGCTTTCAAAGATGTCCCTTAAATTTTTTAACTTCTGTAAAGGATACATTTTACATTTAATTTAAGTTTGTTAAAATATTGAGTAACGATTTATAAAAGATTATATAGTAAATAGTATCTATTGTTTGTGCATTAATTTCGATTTCCTAAATTAACACATAAATATATTAGTATTAACATTTTGAGAATACAGTTTTTAAACTTATAATATTTGTTTTTACGAAAAGACTGTAATAGCCATGATGAACAAAATATAAAAATCCAATTAAAGTTTTAAATCCCCCAAAATATTTTCAATAGACATTTTCTATATTTTTCTAGAAAGCTGACGTTTTCTATATGATGATTCTAAAAATATCATCAATAATATATTTTTCACATGAGAGCTATTTCTTTCATATTTTTTCTCTAATTTAGGGTATTTTAATGGCTTGTTACACGATTTATTCATTCTGTGTTAAAACGTTTTATTTAACTCCAGCATTGAGTCTTTAAACATTTTTCACTGCTATGAATAATGTTACATCAAAAGTCAAAATCGTTATACCTTACAATTACTCGCATTTTAAAGTGAAGAAAAATAACAACTGCATATAATAAAATTGCTGAAATTTTATAATATATTATCATTTAACGAGAGTTTTAAAAATAGTCCAGTTTTTTTTTTCTCACTACTGAATAGGCAATTATGAAATTAATTTTAAACATTTAGAGTTTTATTTCATTTGCAAATATTGCTGCTTTGTTTCCATGTACATTAATTAGAACAAAACAGTGTTTTACATGATTATTTGTTAAAAGAGGTATTTTAAATCATTTAATATGACAAAGTAAGTGTTGTTTTTATATTGTTGGTTTAAAGAGGTCTGAAGATTGGTATAGTGAGCAGTTGTAATAATCTAATTCTAGAAATTATGTAAGCTTTTGTTTGACTTTTTACAATAATATCAATAAAGGGTCAACAGGGGCTACTTTGGGCCACTTTTTCCTGGTTCCACTCACATTTCCATTATTAAAAAAATATTAAATGTGATTTTTCGACGTCGAAATGGAGTTGTAAACAATTAACATGAAACAATGAAGCAAACTGTGTGGTTTTAACGAGGATATTTTTTATTTTTATATTTTTAAACTATTTTTAAAATTTTGGAACAAAGTAGCCCCTGCTGGGTGCTTCTGCCATTCACTTAGTTTTATATAAAATGAATACATTTCATATGTAAATGAATACATTTTTATTGAAACTCTCTTGCAATAGCATTTGCTAATAAATTAACACTACAAACTCAATAAACAAATGTTTTTTTTTTGTTTTTGTTTTTTTACGTTTAAAATCAATAAACCAATTGTTAATATTCAAGAAACGAAAACAGTTTTTTGTCCTGTTATCCTCAGCAACTGCAAAAAAAAACAATTAATGTAACATTGGAGAGTCAAAATTATACACTAAAACTTCCATTTACAAACGGCCCCACCAGTGGCTGAGAGGTTCTGCTCTCGAAGCTGGTAGATGGGAGGTGCTGAGTTTGATCCCAATCGCGCCCGTCGGCCTAATCGTTCGGAGTTTTCGTGGTTTTCTTCGAACCTTGGATTTTCAAGCGTTAATACGGGTTAGGTTCCCTTAGAAAGACCCCCACGAAGGGCACGCCCTCCTGGGCCTATATCCCTCGTGCAGATAATTGGCCGTCATAAATACAACCAACCAACCAACCATTTACAAACACATCCAGTGTTGCCAGTAAAAAAAAAAATTAAATTACACCCAAACTATTCAAATACACTGTAGTAGGGTATAAAATATTTTTTCAAGGGCAAAAACTCCAAATTAACTTGTATTGTTTGTTCAATACAAAGAAAAAAAAACTTTTTTTATTCAATGGACCAAAGTAACGCAAGGACCAAAGTAGCCCCGGTTGACGGTAAATGGATTTACCTTTATTTTGTACTTGCACAAAATAATCATTTCAGGTAAGTGTAGATTATTTCTCATAGCGTATTGCCGGAGGTTCTTAGGTATGTAGCGACGCCATCTTCCACGGAAAGTAAAACTAGTCTTCGTAGGAAGCAATCGAGGTAGCACTGTTATCCGCAATAAAGATCTCGCCTAAGGTTTCAATTCTTTTTGGCGCACACATCTTCTGTGTTGGTTACCTTTGACAGATTCAGCCAGGCGGGGAGGCCTACCAGTTGGTTTGAGATCAACTAGCCCCACCCAGCAATGTTTATTTAAAAAAAAAATACAGAGCAATTATTGAGTAATAAAATAATGGTAGGTAATAACAAATAATTGAGATAATGAAATAAGTACAGGTAACAATAGTAAGATAGCCGAGTTGAGCGTTTTACAGACGTATAACATATAATGTTTCTTTAAAACAGTTATAGAATTAGTGTTATTGTTAAAGTAAAAGTTTGTTTGATTAGTTCAATAGGTGATCATCATTATCATATAATAGGTCATGTGGAAGCATTTGGAAAAGTCCTTGATTGTTTTCAATCAGTGTTATGCAGTTTATAATTTTTTGTAATAGTGCTGGTTGTTTTCTGATTACTTTGAACCATGAAGAGAGACTTATCATTCTGGAGATTCTGAGGTGGTATATGGATGTTAGTGTGTATTCCGTTACGCAGTGCAGCGAGGTTCCTCATTTTCCGCACGTGCAGTAGCCCGAGTCGGATTTTCCGAACTTTACAAGGTAATGTGGAAAGGGCCCGTGATTTGTTGCAAACAAGAAGAGGTTTCTGTGTGATAGTAATGTCTCCTCTGAGACAATAGGTAGAAGTGAATATGTAAACCTTCCTCTATGATCAGAGTCCCAAATTCTCTGCCATTCCTGTTGTATTTGTAATTTTAGTTGTCGTTTGAGATGGGATAGTGGGAAAGGTAGAAATACTTCTGGTAAGTTAGGATTTATGATTTCTTCTTTTGCCTTTTGATCTGCTGCTTCGTTTCCTGCTATTCCGGAGTGTCCTTTTATCCATTTTAGTATTATATTTTTATTTGTATTCTGTAGTAATTGAATTATGTTCTGGACCAGTGCTATTTTTGTTGTGCTGTCTTCAATGGCTTGTATGCTCGAGAGGCTATCTGAATATATTATTGCACTTCCGTACTTGCTTTTTTCCATCCATTCCACTGCTCGAAGTATCGCTAGCACTTCCGCCTGGTATACGGTGTTTTCTATCCTTAATTTTGTTTGATAAGTATGGCACAAGATTGAGTTTTCGTATGCACAGAACGCTAACCCCGTCCCTTCTTCTATTTTGGAGCCGTCTGTGTAGATTTGTACTTCCATTTGGAGGTTTTCATTTGCCTTGTGTAGGTAATTTTTGTAAGGACATACTGATGAATTTCGGGATTTACCTTGATAGAATTCTGGTCGTCGAGCAAGCACCTTCACCATCTTCGTTCAATACCTACAGATGGCACCACTGAAACACCCCGATTACGCAAAGCCTGTGAAACGCTCACTGCACGAAAACCTATGACGAGTCTATTAGCACAAAAGCCTGTCATAGAGCGCATCTTCGGGGCACACGTGTCCTTGCAACGCGACAGCATCACTCTCTGGCAACCGCCACAGCAACATGAGTGGACATTACTTATCTGATGTGTACCAAATAATCTACTCTCTAGGGGGGAGGAGTACTGTGGCAATGCCATGTTGCACGGACAGTAAATCGTCTTTCTCGCAGGAAGCGGATCGAGCTAGCCTTTTGCTCGGCACTAAAGATGAGGCCTACTGTCCGTGGATTCTCCTATTCAGTAATTTTTGGCTCACACATTTCCTGTTGATGCCTATAGTACACAAAACCATACACTAAAATGTCTGACGATTTGAAATTTTAAAATAACGGATATATTGTCTGTACTATTAAACATGAGAAAATATTTATGTTACAATATAAGAAGGTGTAATGTCACCATGGTGTCACCGACATCACATACTAACATGAACACAAAATTACACACTATGACATATGAAAAACTACAACAAAGCCTTTTCTAGAAGTTGACTGGTACTGCCATGATGGGATTGAGTTGAGTTGATTTTTGACGGCCGATTATCTACCCGAGGGATATAGGCCCTAGGGGGAGTGCCCTCCGTGGGGGTCTTTCTAAGGTAACCTAACCCGTATTTACGCATGGAAATCCAAGGCTTCGAAGAAAACCACGAAAACCCCGAAAAGGTTAGGCCGACGGGCGCGATTGGGTTCAAACCCAGCACCTCCCGTCTACCAGCTTCGAGAGCAGATCCTCTCAGTCACTGGTGGGACACTGCCATGAAGGACTGCTGGGGTAAAAAGACAATATTTGAGCTTCAGTTTTAGCATATACAAATACATACACGAGTATTCATAACACTACTGATTTTATATTTTAAACACGTCTAGATGCATTCTTTCATTCCAATATTTATATTGTAGTCCTAGAAAAGAATTATTTTGCTTGTGTCTGTAAATGTGAATGCTAAGTATTCCATATCCATCATCTATACAAATCATGTTGTACTGAAAATGAGTGATCCATTTAAATTTTAATATTTTTGAAGTACACTAACGTCATTAGTAGGTACAGAAAAAAAAAAAATCCTCCATAATCCCCAGTAGGATTTATTTACTCTTATTTCCCTTTTTTACAATTAAATAAATTATTTTCTGTCTATAGTTATTAATTAATTTTTTTTATTTATTGTTATTTCCTTTAATAATAGAAATTTTTTTAATAAGTATACATATATGTAACTGGTATTTGAAAACTACGTTTTCGCCAAGTTGTTGTGAAAAAAAAACGCGCCAAGCCCGGTACGTATATGACATCTGTGTCTAATAGTTAGGCAAGAGTTCCGTTTCCTGTTCTGGTTTTTTGGAGAGTTTTTTTTTTTTCTTTTTGTGATAAATGTTTCAATGTGATTGTTGCGATCTTCAGCATTTTGGGTTGCGTTTTTCTTTGAATGCTACTGGTGGATAAGTAATAATTTTGCATGCATATTTTTTATAATTATTTTTTGAAATTTATAATTTTCTGGATTTTTTTTTGTTGTTGTTTGTTTAAGCAATATTTTTCTGTGAATGTAAACGTTCTTTAACGTTAAAAATTCTTTATGCAAATATATTTTTCGTGGGGTACTACTTGATTATCGCGTCGACCAATTTCGCCAAACTATTCGCCAACGCCATATTATACAAATGAACGTAAATTTTTATTTCAAATAAGGAAAGAACAAATAAATTAGTAAAACCTTAATAAAAATGCAAGTAAAAAGTCGAATTAAAATTAGTTTGAAGACGTAACAAATACGTGTAAGTTGTTTAATGTCAAGTGAATATGACATTTACGATCTTCCATTATTGGCATTTAATCTTATATTTTGGCGATAGTATTTTGGTCGATGGGATAATCAAGTAGTACCTTTTAATTTTATTCCACAAATTTAGCTTTAAAAATCCACTTTTTTTTACTTCACTGTTCGAATTAATATATAAGTTAAAAGCTCATCATTGTCTGCAAATAATTCTTTAAATTTTTTATTCTATTTATTCTGCTGGAATAGACAGATGGAAAACAGTAGTAGACCTGCCAGAAGAGGACGTTTATTAAAAAACGTAATGTAACATGTAATGAGATTGAATTTAAGCTACCAGTACCACATATAGCCCAAGTTGAGATGCTGGGAGTTCAACAACAAACAAATGAAAATGAACAATCGGATTGTTCTTAAAAGTTCAAAAATCACTCTAGTCAATCGTTGTCATGCTCTCTAATTTAACAGTGTGATGACTAGAGAATACTGTAATTCCTGTTGTCATAACTGTCTCATTTCCGTACCAAACTCTACTTTAAATGGTCAACTAAAAGGGTTGTTTCTTAATTGCCTAAATTTTGTCTAAGGCATAATATAGTATAATATCCCAATGAAGTTAGCATCGTTTTCAGCAATGCAGGACATTCCAGTTGATGGTCTTTACTGCTTTAAAATAGAAGGTTAAAAATCACAATTTCGTTTCATTCAAGATTCGTTTGGAAAATGGACCAGCGTAGCGGGCATAGCCTGCTAGTTTTGTATAATTCTGCAAGTATGATGTTTTTAAGCATAAAGGTACAATAATTTTACACGAAATGAATGATAAACAACTTTCGAGAAAAATACTTACTTGAAAATTCCTGATTAGTTTATTTATCAGTTTTTGTAGTTTAATTTTTTCATCTTTCTTCAATTATGTCCTAGCTTCTGTGTTTTAATTGTAATTTTATTTGTGTACTATACTGAAACCGGTCTTCAAGATACTGAAACAGAAACTGTTATCATTTTTTAGATCTGCATATTTAAACCAATGTATTTGCAGGTTTTTTTCTTCGCTTTTTATTAATTTTCTACATTCTTATTTTCTTTCTCCTATAATGAAACAATTTTCATTATTATTTTTTTTTTTGCAATTTTTGTACTGCATATTGCATCTCTATTTAATATTATTCACTGAGTTAAAACAGCCACTTTCACTAGTTTGCAATTTGTTTAAATATTCTGTTAATTAGTACGAAATTATTCATTGAATATAATTATTTTCAATTTGTTTAATCTGTATTTCGTTATGATATTGAACAAAACTGTTAAAAATAAAGTGTAAGGGATAAAAGTGATGAAAATCATAGAAGTTAATAATTTATGGTTATAAATTGGGAAGCACATATACATTCATGTGTAATACAGGTTAGTTGGTTGGTTGTTTTATGACGGTCAATTATCAACACGAGGGATATAGGCCCTAAGGGCGGGAGGTTGCCCACCGTGGGGGTCTTTAAAAAGGAACTTAAACCGTATTTACGCAAGGAAATCCAAGATTCCAAGTAAAGCATGGGAAACTCCGAACGATTAGGCCGACGGGCGCAATTGTGTTCGAACCCAATACCTCCGGTCTACCAGCTTCGCGAGCAGAACTTCTCGGCCAATGGTGCGGCCGTGCGTAATACAGAAAATAAAAATTGTATGGGATTTTATTGCTTTAATACGATGTAAGGGACAAGAAAAGAAGTTCTAAGAAAACAATCATTATATTCGTCAATGACGGAAAGTGGTGATTGAATATGGTAAAGGATTTTTATTTCGTGAGTGTTACTTTCGAACAGCTACTACAATTGAACTTCCATTTTCCATGGATGCGATAATGTTGTCAGTGAGTTTTTAGGAGTTATGTTCCCCTGTTATAGAATTTCGGTTCCTTAGGTAATTATATAATCAACAGAAGCACTGGTATAGCTATAATACCGTCACAGGATGGCTAAAGTAAGTGAAGCTTTGTGAGATTAAGCATTAATTATCGTGCCTTAAAAAATCATTAATAGTTGTAGCTTATGATACTTTATGAGAGCTTAGTCTAATCTCCATTACATTTAGTTTATCATGCTACCATTGGGGATAATATGAGTCGGTACGTCCACTTATACTTAACACAGCCCAAATGGTCAAATTACGTTGTCTATACTGTGATTTTCTTTCTCTACGAAAGAAGGATTATTTCGAGAGTCGCTTTCCATCATACCTGAATATGTCGATTATCATATCACATACTAAATAGAGCCTTGTGAATAAAAAGCAATTAATTCCACTCATGTAGCGCTCAATTTCTGTTTTTAGCAGATCAGTTATTCGTGTTTAATGCTGTGTTGAGTGTGAAAAAGTGAAGCTATTGTCTTATGTTCACATAGTATATATAATTAAAACTAATATTCTGGTGTCCATGTTCTCAATTTAAAGATTTTACAAGGTTTGAAGTTAAATTTATACATAAATATGATTTTTTCAGGGGAGGGGGTGTAACACAACTAGATCCTTCATATCCCTTTGAAACCGGAAGATTTTTGGTAGAAATGAATAATTTCGATGTTATTTCCTAAATAATAGGATGATATTTGATCAAAACAAATATTTAAATAAAAAAAGTGTCCTATGTCCACTGAGGCCAAGGGAGGATAAACGCAATTCTCTGGATGCAGGCTTTAAATTGCACGAAAAAGGGATTTTCTTTTTTTTTATTAGGATCACCAATACGAATGTATAAGTCAGATCTTAACCCTTTATCTACTGACGGTACTATTAAGTGCCATTAAAATAACTTGTTATAAAATTCATTTAATACATCTATTAGTCGTAATACAGATTAGAATGAGTTATAGATGCATTGCTTTAAATTGTTCCAAAACCATTATTGGTTATACACAACAAAAATATTTTTAAAAGTATGATTTCTTCTCTCTTTGCATCTTTTCAGCTTTCTTGGCGTCGAAGTGGGGTGCGGGATTTCACAATTCTGAAATATTTCTATATTTCTATTGTAAGAACATTATATTTGTATATTTTCTAATTCTACAGAATACTAAGAAAAATATTTAAAATAAAAGATTTGAGTGGGGTTATAAATATTGCACAAAATCCCTATCAATTCAAATTTAATTAATCCTTCAAACTCCTTCAATCCTTTTAAAATCCTTCCAAATTGTAGTTAATGTTTGTGTAAATATTCTAATGTAGTTTTAACAATTCAAGAAAAATGATTTACAAAATAAAATTTTCAGGAACTTATAATTCAGTACATAAAGAATTGAAGGAATAACATTGTTCAGTAATAATTTTCCAATACACAAATTTTGTTTCTATACATTATTATTTTCGCATGAAATAGCTTGAAGACAAAAAAAAAATTGATATTGAATGCATACCATACACATTCCTTTCATTTTGAATAATCATGAATTCCCAGCACTGTAAAACAAGTAGATTTATCTCCTATTTTATGGATCAAAATCCAATATTTTTCTTTGAAATATACGTTCGTTGCAGGGTTCGTAAATATCATGATATTTTCGAAAATATCAAAAATATCCGATATTTTGATATATATCCGATATTTTCGATATATATCCGATATTTTCAAAATAGTCAACTTCTGCTGATAATAAATATTTTCAAGCATAAGATAAATTAGAAACTAAAACATATTGCACTTAACATGAAAACTTAAACAATATACTAAAAGCGCATTTATCTTTTCCTTTTTACTTAGAACAAAATTGAAGATCAACTAACTGAAAACAGAAACAATTTGCTTTATGCACTTAGATAAAAAAAAATAAAAAAAGAAAAGAAAATAATAGAAAATGCTATAGGATTCAGTAAAAACTATCAAGAAATCAGAAATTTATAAAACAAAATTTTAAATACAAAATATTGTTTTAATTGAAAATTTTTAACATTAATGTAAGATTATTTTATTTTTTATTCCCTATTTTGCTATACAGTTTAAACTGAACTAAATCAATACCAGAACAGATTCTTTTCTAATGAAGCAGTATATATAACTGAGCATCTAAATTAAACAGTTTTTCTTTCAGTGTCTGTTCTGAAAACTATGCCCTCATAATCTACAGTTAAAAGTGAAAAATTCAAACATACAGCTTGGAAAAGATATTTGTTTTCTAATTTGGCTAAAAAAGTCACTATCAGAGACAAAAATTATTTACAGAACAACACAGTCAAAAACAGTTGGAAATTTCATTTGCACTTGTTTCAACTGAAAATATAAAAAATATCTTGCACAGTGATATTTCGAAAATAAATATCAAACATAGAAAAATATTGAAAATATCACACATCTTGATATTTTGAAAATAAATATCAAGTAATATGAAAATATCGAAAATATCAAAAATCTTGATATTTTGAAAATAAATATCGGATATATATCATGATATATATCAAGATATATATCGATTGATATATATCAACGAACCCTGGTTCGTTGTTTATTACAGCAAATGAATCTATACAACTATTTAAATTCCTACGTTTTATTTTACAAATTATTTTTCCAAATGTATCAAAATAAATGATAAAGTAAACATCTCATAAAAATATTTATAAATTTGATATATAATTTTTTGTTATCTAAAATTATTTTTAGTGTAACTGAAATCGTATTATGATACAAAAAATACTGTATAGAAGATTTCTTATTGTGTGCGAATAGGATAGCAGTGAAACTCTTCATTTTTCTTCGCATTAATTTATATCTGACCAAGTATCCTTATTAAGTATGATAAATTATCGGAAATGATCGACACAAAAATTAGTGGACAAAAACGTACTAAAAGAAATAAAGCAGAATTTCGAGTTATTAGTTTTCAACCAACATAAATATTTATCAATTTATTTCCAGTGATATGAAAAGTAATTTCCATTATCTTCTTTTGTTTTACATGCTTTATAGTTTTTCCGATAATAGTTTTAATAATTTACTCATCATCCTCTGTTTTATTTCTGCTTAAGTACTGATACTAGCAAGATTAGATTGAATGTGTTTGTTAAGAGAAAATATCAAAAATCAAACATATAGCTCTGTTTTGTCTTTTCACAAAGGCAGGACTGTTTAACCACTTCATCAGGAGGGGTAGTTATTATTATTACTAGCCGCGTTGGTCGACCAGTTTGGTCTCCTTTAAATGTAATACTAAGCAGAATATCGTGCTACTTTTCTTCATAAGTTAATTTACTTATTCAATTCTTCGCCAAATCGGAAGATTCTGATAGAAAAACCAAGAACTCGGTATATTTATGTTAGTCGGAAGCAGGCGATAAATCGCCAAACATTGTTCCGGGCGCATTTTTTCGTATTTTATTAATTTCATTTAAAATATAATCATTTCACTCATTTTATTTAAAATACACAACTTAATTTAAAACCTAAACGTTTAAAATTCATAACTTTTAATTATTTCTTAAAAAAAGAAAGAAAATAACATAAAAATAAAAATAAAAAATGATGACGTAAACCATGACATTTAATTTAAACATCAAAGCATTCAGGGAAGAGTTGAAACACGTCAACAGTCAAATAAAACTATTTTACAGTTTTTTAAGTAATCCTTTTAGTAATTAGAAATAAAATAATATATCAAAGTAATTTTTTAATTTATCACGCTAGAAATAAAGAATGCTAACTGGCCAGTTAAAAAATGCTATTTGCGAGATTTTTACCCGATTAACATAAAAAGGCCAAATATTCTTTGCAATCATGGTAACTTTTACGTTCGTTTTATTTGAAAAAAAAATTGATTGAAAATGGCTACGCATAAGAAAATCGTACTTGTTTATGACATTCACAGGACTTGATCTATTATAACATAGATTAAATGATGGCGATTGAACACTATTTGGTGATTAATCCCCTGCGGCAAGTACCGAAATGGCCGCCTGGAATATAAAAAGCGAAGTGGTCAGCCCGGAACTGTTGATGACAGTCACATGACTTAGGCTATTATTATAGAGATTACTATTATTATTATTATGTCGCAGATTAGGCTTTTACTTGCCGAGAAATATGCCTAGCTTAACGAGTCTTTTAAACAACATTTAAAACAAGAGTAATAAGTATAAGAGTATCAACTTTTAAAAATGCTTCATTGATTTAAAATTAGGTCTTAATTTTCAGAATTTTTTTTTTCATATAAATATTTTAATTTTATATTTTTAATTCTGGAAAACCAATTTACGTTATGCAAAATGTTTAAAAACAGTTTTTTCCAACATTTTAAACTGTTTCAGTAAGTAATTTTAAAATTTGGTCTTAATTTACAATTTTTTTTATATAAATCTATTAATTATATATTTTTAATTACGGAAAACCCATTGCATGTTAATCAACATATGCAATTCTATACAGTGTGCTGTAGCAAACAGTTTTACTAACAAATAAAGAAAAAGAAATTAAATAAATAAAAAAGCATTTAAAACTAAAAAGTTTTACCTTAAATCGCTCTCGAAAAATTTCGAAAAGTTCCAGAACGATAAATTTAAGCAATTCTTGGTTTCATAATAACATACTGTACAGTATTGCCAGCGGACTGCTTTTTTAAAATTCAGATTTCTAGGTTGGCACCATTTCTCTGTAATCACAAAATTCCCCTTGCTTTCGCCTTAATTAATATGTCATTAAATAAGGCGAATTTTACTATTTCAAAAAAGTGGTGATAATCAAGAAATCTGAATTAAAAAAAAGTAGCCCTCTGGCAACACTGGTACTGTATTTTGTTTCCCGTTGCAGTGTCAAACATTTGCGTACCAATAGCAAGAAATTCGCATACCAGTACTGGTACGCGTACCATAGTTTGAGAACCTACGGCTAAAGAGTTACTTTTCCGCAAAACATTGAAAGCGAATGATTGAATTACAAATTTGAAATTTCCTCCCTAAAATGTCAAATTGCGCCCCACGTTGGTAACCTCTAGATTATACTTCTAATTGAAATGTTAATACTTTAGTACCCCGGTTAAAATTTCATTAATATATTGTTCCTATTTAATAGAAATTCTAAACTTTTTTATTTCATGTGACATTTACTTTTTCATCAAACTAGTTTTTGCATAAATAGCAGAATATAATTAATTTTTTTATCGTACAGATATATCAAAAGATCATACCTAATTTAATTTTTAGAATTTAACGTTCTTTATCGATTTTTGGTTTCCAAAACCGGGTGCTTTGACTTTTCATAAATAACCATTCATTTAATTTGATATTATTAACTAATAATCTATTTAGAACCATTTGTAGAAAGAGTGCAGAATATATAGGAAAAATTACACTAAATTGCGACTTGAATAAGCAACTAATAGTAATAAGATGTGGTCCAGTTTTGACCACTTAAATCACTCTTCCTAAAAAGGGATACGTTAATGGTTGAGAGCTGAAAAACATTAGAAATTTGATATCTGTAAAACTGTAAAATCTAAAAATTGAGAATACATTTTATATTCAGCGATATGAGAATTTTAATAAATGATAAATATATCTATGCATATACGATGATTCTTACAAAAAATTATTGAAAATGTTTCATTTTAGAGGATTATCATAGGTTTAATAAACGTAGAAAAACGTTCAGCATTTTGACATTATATCATTTAGACATTTTGTTTCATAAACATGTAAAATTAAAGAAATATTTAGTTAACAGTGGTTGTCCTTTTTAGTTTAAATTTCTGTGCTCAGATAAGTAAATATATGTATATATATGTATATATATATAGACATTTACTTATATGTGCGTGAATGTGTAATGTTTGAGATCATTTTAGGAATTTTTGAACTATATCTATCTAATCTATCTTTCACTCTATATATATATAATGGAGACTGGGGAGAGTTGATCCAGTTTTTACAAAATGAATTTTATTTTTTAAATATTGAACCTAGAATAAAGTTTCATATAACCTTTTTGTCGTTATATAAAAATAAAATTGCGATATATGTGTAATATATAAGAAACTTGAAAAATGATTAATTTTAATCATGAAAAAATAATAGGTCAAGGCTCCACACATATGGGAGATCTCATGCACTTTATTTTATATTGAAATATTTGGATATATAAGGAACATAAGGAAAATTATTTTGAATTTTAAGGAAAATAAAATCAGTTTAGAAAAAGGCATAAAAACTTTATGCTACATTGTTTAATTATTATTGAAAATTATTTGGGGCACAAGAGAAAAATTCCATTTTAAACACCTGCTTTTCACCACTCGACCTGGTAACACTAGTTGTCACACAGTTTTGTTTCATTTCATTGTGTTCATCTTGCTGAAATTTTTCTACATACCTTCCTAAAGTGTTTGATCAATATTATGTTTTTTTTTTTTTTTTTCAGAAACATGACACACATTTCTTAATTCTGCTGCTTCCATCATTTCTAGTCTTTTCCTTTCTTTCTATTTACCAACTATGGTTACCATTTAAATGAAATAAAAGTTCCTATCAACTTTCCAATTTAAATTTATTAAATGTTTTTGTGGTTCTATAGCAATTTTTCACATCCTCCTTTAATCAATTTTAAATATTTTCCTTTCTTCTACCTCTATTCACTCTAACTTTAGAGAATAAAGTTCAATTATTTTAGAAATATAACCATTAATTCTTTGTTATCACAATGTATAATAAAAAGGTTTTAAAAAGCACTAAATTAAGGAAGCTTTGGCCATATGGTCAACCCTCCCTCACAGTGATGGAATAAAACCTCCCCACATAGAGCTTTTTAAAGTGTAGCACATTGTTATCTTTAGCCTAATTTGCTGTTCAATCTTTATCCCTGGAATGAAATATCAATATGTCTGCAGTAATAAAAACCTACTTACTTAAATTTCTATGATATATTTTATCCGAAAAAAAAATCTTACAGAATATTTCCAAAAAATACACTAGTTAATCTGATTAATCTTCACAATTAATTTTTCCTTACTGTTTCAATTTTCTACATAAAAAAACACTATGGTTTCAGTATTTCAGCAGCTTTGCTTGCCACTTATTAGCAAAACTCTTAATTTTTTTTTAAATAGGAAAACTGAAGGGTGGGTTAAGCCATCTCTATTGTTAACCACCGCCCAGTCTCTCCTATATATCTTTAAAAAACTAAAGTTTTTTGCTCAGATTTACAGCCAAAGATAAATCTGGGATCTAAAATGAAATTGTCAAACCCTGACAAGTTTCAACATCGTAAATATTTTTTAGAAAATCATGCCCTTAGAAATACCCAAATGGGTTGTACACATGATAATGAAACTTCTTTCTATAACCCTATGACAAAGCAACGTGTAATGATATTTTATGTGCTAAAGCTATCCCTGAAAAATGGCCTAGTAAACGTAATGTAAAAGTAATGGCCAGTGCGCGTCCCATAAAAATCAGCTAATCAGAGCTCTGGACTAAGGGTTGCCAACTGAATTACAAAATTTTGTAATCGTCTCAGCTTCGGAGTTTCCTTCATCGCATTTTATAGGGATGATAAGAAAAAGAAAAAAAATGTTCTTAAGATTATTTAATGTTCATTGTCAGTGATAGAGTTTTCTGTGATATTCTGTACTCTTTATAGTGAACTCTCATAATTGACGTAGCAAAAATTGCTTCCATAAAATATTACACTTTTTTCCACACGATTGCTCTCAAAATTATATCTATATTGACTTCAAATTGAACTGGTAGTCGATTGTGCCATGGTTTGGCCGGCAATCTTCAGTCCGTAAACCTAGAGAAATAAAACGTTTCTGGAAAAATGAACGAAATGCCTCTTTTCTATCCCATCGACTTTATTTTCGGGGTGAATTATGCATTCAGTTTCTACCCCATTTCTACATTTCATTTAAGACCCTGCCACCCTTGGGTCCTGGTACAGGGCCCCTTGAAGTTTTAGTGCATTATATTATTAATAAATTGCTTCCTTTTAATCCAATCTTCATTGCTGGGAACTTTTTTTCATTTAGTTATTCTCTCGTTTCTAAATTCCATTTAAGACATTGTGCCCGTTAAGGATCCAGTAGGGCCCGGTCAAGGGCCCCTTGAACTTTTTGTATATCATGCATCATGAACTTTGATGCCATGCAGTTGAGTCTTGGACTCATCTCCCTTCAGAAACACACACATATTTTTATTGGGGCCCTAGGGCCCTTTTTTAAGCATTTCCCCATTTTTTTGCGCATTTCTTTAAAATTACATTCTAATTAATAATTCATACCATATGCTTAATTTAAACTAATCAAAGATTTAAAACGCTAAGTACTAGAACGTTTTAACGTGTTTTCATGTTAGGGCCTTTCTCTCAGTTATTAGTTGGCCCCTTTTGGGCCCCATATTATAGCTCCACTAAAAATAAACAGATTCACTAACTTTTTTTCTAACAACTTCTTTTATTCTCCAGGTACTACATGAACGTCAAAAATTATTTTTCAGACTTCAGCTATGACCAATTTTGAATATTAATCGCCTTCTTGGGCCATTGGTGCATCTTCTTTAAAAATGATCCAAATTGCTTGCAATTTTCTTTAACATAATTCTAGCGTTCTCTTATTACTTTAAAAACTACTAAAAGGTATATTTATAGCCAACTACATGCCAATTAAGTCCCTGGACCCTTCGGGCCCCTTGAAGTTTTTACACCATAAATTGATAATAAATTGCGTCCTTTTAACCCCATCTTGATTTTTGGGATCCTTTTTTATTTAGTTATTCGAACGTTTCTACATTCTACTTATACCCCTGGGACCGTTTCGGGTCCTTTAGGGCCCGGTTAAGGGTCCCGAGAACTTTCTGTGAGCCATGCATTTTTCACCCCCTAATTTTTCTCCTCCTGAGTACGTAATTTTAAAGTTGAGTCTTAGACTCATCTCCCTAGACCAACATCCACTTATTTTCATTGGGCCCCTACAGCCCTTTTTAAGCATTTCCCCATTTTTTGCGCATTTCATTAAAATTCTATTCTAATGCAAAATTCATACCCTATGTTTCATTTTGAATAAACGAAGATCTAAAACGCTAAGTACTAAAATGTTTTAACATGTTTTCATGTTAGGAACTTGCTCTCAAATATTAGTTTGCCCCTTTTGGGCCCCATATTATAGCTCCCTTAAAAATAGTTCGATTCACTAGCTTTTTTTTAACAACTCCTTAGGTTCTCCAGAAGCAACATAAACAACGAAAAAGTTTTCAGACTTCAGCTACTACCAATTTTGAATATTAATCGCCTTCTTAAGGCCCTTGGTGCAGCTTCTTTAAAAATGATCAGAATTACTTGCAATTTTCTTTAACATATTTCAAGCGTCCTCTGATTACTTTATAAACTACTAAAAAGTATCTTTATAGCCAACTACTTGCCACATAAGTCCCTGGCCTCTTGTGGCCCTGTACAGGTCCCCTTGAAGTTTTGCACTATAAATTGTTAATAAATTACTTCCTCTTTATTTGATCTTCATTTTTAGATATTTTAGATATTCCCCCTTTTCTATATTCCAGTTAAAATCCTGAGGCAGCCTAGGGTTCCATAACTTTTTGTGCAGCATTCATCTTTCACCACCTAATTTTCTCGCATTTTCAATGCAAAATTTTAAAACTGAGTCTTTCATTCTTCTCCTAGGAGCAATACCTTCTTATTTTTACTGGAACCTAGGGCCCTGTTGTAAGCATTTTCCCTCATTTTTTGCGCATTTCTTTAAATTTTCTTCTAATGATTAATTCATACCCTATGCTTAATTTTGACTAATTGAACATTTAAAGTGCTAAAAACTTAGATCTTTTAACAAGTTCTCATTTTAGGATCCTGCTGTTTACTATCTGTTGGCCCTCTTTGGGCCCTTTTTTATAGGACCCTTAAAAACGTTCCGATTCACTGGCTTTTTTTAACAGCTTATTAAGTTCACCTGCTGCTACATGAATGACAAAAAAAAAATTCTCAGACTTCAGCTACTTTTTAATATTAATCACTTTCTTTGGCCTTTGTTGCAGTTTCTTTAAAAACTATCCGATTCTATTACAATTTTCGTTAATATAGTTTTAGCGTCCTCCAGCTACTTTAAAACTACTAAAAAAATTTCTTATACCCAACTACATTCCAGTTAAGACCCTGGTCCCTAAGGCTCGGTCTTTCTTTATACCCCAGTTACCAATTTTTTCGAATATTAATCTCCTTTTTTGGCATCAACTTACGTTTACTAGCTACAGCCGTAAATTAAAAATCGCGGTACTTTAAAGGTAACTTTAGATAAGGTATTTCATCCGTTTATTAAATATCGTCTTAATGTTAAAAGTAAGTCATGAAATTAACTAGGGAGGGAGCATTTTCCATGACTTCGGGGCGCATTTTTTCCTCCAGTTCTAAGGAGTCCAATTTCAACGAGACTTAGTCCATTCAACTTACAAGGGAACCACTTTAGGTGTTGCTCGCACCTAGAATCGAGACCTGGTGCATTTTGTAGCCCTATGCATAAAAGTTAGAGAACCGATAAAAATTCTTTGTTAAAATCATATTTTATATATTTTTTTATATTTATAATTTTTCATTATTGGATTTTTATTTGTTAATTTTACACCAAAAGAGAGTTAAGTCGCCAGATATGGCACTTCAGAATTTTCACTAGCTTTATACTTGTAATAGATTTACGTCCAAACCATTACAACACGGTGCGTAACGAAAATACTGAGCTAGGGTTGCCGGAAAACTGTACGGGACGAAAAAGACGCCAATCTTTCCCCGCCAAATATGTAAATATAATATTGTATTTTTTTTAAAATCAAATTCGTAGGTTCTTGAAAGAATTTTAAAACTTTTTTCAACATTTTATAGTTATTATTGACTAATTTATATTTTTAACTATTTTTTTTTTTTTTAACTTTCACTTTAACAGCCCGAAAAGTGGTCTCGAAAATTGCATTTTCAGAAAGTTAATCTGCATTAAAATCAAAAAATATTATTTTAACAAAAAAATTTTATCGATTCCCATACTTCCTAATATAGAGCTTTAAAATGCACCAGGTTTCAATACTAGGTGCGAGCAACACCTAAAGTGGTCCCCTTGTTAGATTACAATTCATTCCTTTGACTTCAGTTACCAACATATTTCATCATTAATGATGCATTCTTTTTTTTTTTAATTCTATGGGCTTGATTACTACGGGGCTTGACTCACTCAACTCGGTTTTCGATTGTCTCTGACACGTGCAAACATTTCAGGTACACGCTGCCTTAGGTAGCATTGATCCAGGTTACAGGTGCGTTCGGAAAGAAGTTTGTTGGGAACACACTAGACGCTGCAGAAGGCAATGGGGGCTCTCGAATTTAGGTTCATTTAAAAGAATTTCAAAGATATAAAATCATACGCACTTGTGTTTTGTTTCAGGTTGTTATTTATGGACCCCGGGCAACGTCGGGCGGGTCTGATAGTCATAAAATAAAAATAAAAATAAATAATCATAACCGCACCTAAACTTTTAGCTTAATAAACAGGGGTTTTACACAAGTTGTGTGAATTTTATTTTTAGTAGGCAAATTTTAAAGACTTAAATAAATTAGAAAAACAAGTGAAGATGATAAAACATAAGAAGAACTTTCTCGGCTACGTATATTATAAGTAATAATAAGTTTTAAACTGTAGATGAATAAATGCATTTCTTAACTCAAAAACACTTAGCATAATCAAATAAAACATATTTTATATCACTAAGTATTGTAAATTACGTGATTAGGAAATGATGGTATGAGTAAAAGTGTACTTTTGAAATCTATTGCATTTCAACTTTCCTTATTAATCTTTTTTTTAATGCTATGTATATTATAATCGAGTAAATTGAATTTGTGTCCAGAGAGATTTACTTAAAATGCTTACTTCTGCGTAAAAAAAATAGAAAAAGTTAAATTTATTCATGACATTTTTTTTTCAGAAAAAAATAGATTTTAGAATTACAAATGCGTTTCTCTTAATTAAATTCTCGTCGAAGACTGAATAAGTGTGAACATGGATTGAATATTTAATATTGGAAAATAGCTTCTAGTTCTGAATAATTGAGAAAAAATAGATCTTTTTTCGGTGTAAACTTTAGTAATGAATTTCAAATTATTTAATTTTTTTATTCTCTTAGAATATTTAAAGTAACAAAAGCATTAGAAAATTGTTGATATTGAAACAGAAAATATATGCAATATATAAGTGATTTATAAAAATTACGTGTTTAGACGACCGTAAAAAGAGTTTCTAGACATTCCTAAATAAGAAATAAAATTATTTATTAACATATAAATAAGTATAAAACGATCATAAATTAATATGTAATAAACAGGCAAAGAGCTGCCCACCAGGCCTTGAAAAGAACAGACACTAGCAAAAAATTATATACCTTTTTTCCATTGTTTGAAAATCACATATTATCGCTTCTCCCCATTAATCCCTTACATGTGATGCTTTATTTCCCCTACACCTCACAGTAGAATTAGAATAATAAAAAATAACTAATTATAAATTTAAATGTATACTCTTAAAAAACGTGCTGAAGTAGACCTACAGTAGAGCGCCAATTATCGGGACTCCAATTAAACGAACTTCCAACTACCCCGAACAGCGGAATTTTTCTCAAAAGTTTTTTTAAACCGAACTTCCAATTACCCAAACACCCTAGTTCTCTCATTTTTCCCACTTCAGATTTAGCAGGCAAAATAGATTCCCCGATTAGTATATTTTTGGGTGCAGTAACAACGAAAAATAAATTGAAGAAAATGAAAACGAATGCACTGTAAATGACCTAAAACCAATCCATAACGAAGCCCTTGAAGGTTTGGAAACAGATATGAAATAACTCTAACGACAGAAGAACGTTGATCCTGTTCAACTAACATGTTTAAGAATAATTCGAGATATGGTAGCATTGAAAAGAATGTGTTCATAGAAGCAAGAGACAATCGACAGCTTTTTTCCTTCAATTATAATCTCTAGAGTTGAACAGATGATAAAAAAAGTAAAAAAATAAAATAAAATAAAATAAAATAAAATAAATGATAAAAAGGTAAACAAAAACAATTAAAAAGACACAAAAAATTTCAAAAGACAAACAATAAAAAGAAAAACAATTTTTGAACACGCCAGCACTACCGGTGCTGGTACTCCGAAGCCTGGATAAAGTGGGAAGGTTTTAGTATAGTCAGGAACATCCCTTAAAATGTCTGTCCATTTTTCCGAACTTTTGCTTATCCGAAATAAGGTTGGACCCGATTTGTTCGGATAATCGGCGCTCTCCTGTACATTTAAAATAATCCCACATTACGCAAGTCAAATTGCATAAAATAATAGCGAATAATGGGGATTCGTGATGCTGGTAGGAGAATCGTTAATTTCATTATCCTGTGCTGCTTTGAATCGCAGAGAAACCAGCCACAAAATACAACAATAAATAAAAATCCTATATTTTTAGAGGTTGTTAAATACTTTCTAACATTATTATAAAATTGTAAGTAAATACTCGCAAAGTCTAACTCTAAAAATTTGTCATTACATTATGCAAATACTTTGCAAACGTCTGTAAAACCAATATCAGAGCTACAATGATATTTGAGCGATATAGTATCCAGATGAGGAAAATAGTATTTGGGGGAAATATTTTTGATATTCTGTAATTTTAATAGTGTTTTGTTAAATTTAAAAATGTGGAACCTAAAAGAATATTTGAGGTATTAATGATAATCTGTTTCTGTTATTTAGGATATATCCTACATTTGTCACATAAAATACTAAAATTTAGCCAGCTGATCAGCTGACTGCTATACGTTATTCGAATAACGTATAATATAAGGTAAACACAGTTAAAAGTTAAAAAAGAGCTGAAAAAAAAATAATTTTTTTTAATACTTCTATAAGATTCTTTATATGCTAATACTAGTCAGTCACGTTCTTAGGTATTTGCATAATTTCACAGTGATCTCTGGGAGTAGGATACTGCATGTTTCATTATTATCTCGAAAAACTGAATTAATTGTAATTTTTTTTTTTTTTTTTTTTTTCAGAAAAACACATAGAAATGAGTTAATGTTTCTAGATATAATCACTTGGTCCAACATCTTTGTCAGTACACATTGTTAAGAGTATATTAAAATTTTTCTCACAGCGGAGCTTCTAACTATTTAAAATTTCTTTTCATAGGCATTTTCTGGATTAAAAAAAAAAGACGTCACTGAACTTAATGAAGAAAAATTAGCATGAAAACAATAATGTAAGATTCAATTGCAAACAAACTTCTAAAACATACAAATAGACTAAAACCTTTTTGTTTCAAACTTCGCGTATTTCAGTTAAAAACCCCTCCTTTTTCCCGTAGTTCTGCAGGTCTGATTTATCACATGTCCTTTGATTTTTACATTACCGATTTACCCTTACTGTCTCTCAAATACTCCTAGGTTCTATTGCATGTTCAATTTTTCCGTTTTGTTCTTTGTTTAGGTTATGATTTTTTTTGCAGGACCTTCCGTTAATATTGTTCTGATCAGAAGATTAAATACTTTTGTTTTTATTTCTGTTATTAGCTTTGCTTTCTCGCCTACCTTGGATCATTTAAATATCTCTTCAAACGGAAGAGAATGTTTCAATATGATATTTTGATTTGTAACATCAGAAACAGCATCGTGCCAGACCTCAAATAACATACAAACAAAGGAAAATGAACCTGTTAAGTGATCAAAGCCAATTCAAAGGGTCACAGATTAAAGACCACAACAATTCAACCCATCAGCGGCAAGTTCGCAAAGTGACAAAACCTCGAATTTAGACATCCACCATGACCAAATACCAAGACAAGGAAACCTCCGCAGAAGAACAAGTCTACTGGGTAAGATAAGCATATTATACTAGATAAATATAATGAATTACTAAATTAAATGTTAATTTAGGTCAAACCCAACCCATATAGCTTATGTCAAAGTTGCAACTTCAAGCAACTAGCTGAATTAGAAATTAGTATATTAATCCTACTTGGTCAGCTCGTTAGTCTCCTATCAATTCCCTCCTAGCTAAGTAATAGTATGCCAATTCATAGTTAACTTGCCATAAGATAATATAAAAAAAAATAATAAATAAATAAAATCCAGATTCTAATATTAGAAATGGTTAAAAATATAAATTCATTTTAAATAGCCAGGCAATATTTAAGTAATATAAAGTAAATTACTCTAGTTAGTTTAATGTGACCTAGTGATATAGGAATATATTAAAACAATATATATAATAAATGATAGTTAAGTAAATAGCTATACGTAAGTTTTAAGTGTAATAACATGTACAAGATAACCCCATTCAGGTTTTTTTTTTTTGTTTATTTCGACTGCCGCCTTTTTATTATTTGTAGTTGGACATAGGCTATATCCTTTACAAGATTCCCGACCCTCTCCTGTGGGAAGTCTACGGAGCCAGTTTCTACGCGCAGGGGTACGGTAGATAGGCGGAGTCTCATCTTCCCGCATCGTTATGTTTCCCTAGCATTTCGGCCCAAAATTAATTTTCGGTGCAACTTGTCTATCTGCGGCGCATTTTTTTTCTCTTTTTTGCTTCCCCCCCCCCCTCTAAAATCCATTTTCTTACGACAAGTCTGCACCAACAATTCTGTTTCTAAACCCCACGTCAATGAGAAGTAGTTCGGGCAGCGGTGGACCAGTTGGCAGGGCATCGAATCTGCAGCTAAGGCAGCGGGATCGAGGCCTACTGCTGGCTATAATCCGCCATGTACGCTAATGGCACCTGATGCATGTAAAATCCGTCGTGGGTGTTAAGTCCTCCAAGTTACCTGTGAATTAAACCTCTGGAGGTGCCTTGCCAGGTGAAGGTCTCGTCATCTGATCAATGTTCTAAATTACGAGAACAACTTGAGTAGGAATGTGCAGGTGTCAAACAACAGGGTATAACGTTATAGTCCAGGCAATAGGGAATTTTACCTATCAAAATTAATGGTAGTTCTGGAAATTGGCTTACTTTATGTTTTTTGGGTCGCTGAATCCGAATTTGTAACTTCCAACCAAAATTTCCTCCGGCAACACAAACAAAGTTAGTAAAAAGCTCCCCAAAAAAAGGTGTTTATTAAAAAAATCAATTTTTTTATTCATTTAGGGTAAAAGTATCTAGAAATTCAGAAAGTCGACAAAATTTGCAACAAATTAGATTTACGACATTATGACTTAAGATGAAGGGGAAGGGGGGGATCTGCCTCGGAACATGCGCGCTGTGCTGCGTGGACTAAGTTGCGCATTTCCACTTAACCACTCACACGTTTACATTCGCCCTCCCATCTCCCATTCAAACTTTCCTTATAAGGTTTACTTTAAGTTTTTTGGGTCGCTGAATCCGAATTTGTAACTTTCCGCCAAAATTTCCCCTCCCCGAAACCCACTCAAAATAGTTGTTATTAACATAAATTTCTTATTGTTTTAGGAGAAAAACATTACGAAATTCAGAAACTAGACAAAATTTGCAACAAATAGGATATATGACATTATGACGTAGGATAAACGGGGAGAGAGGGGACTGCCTCGGAACATTCCCCGCGCGCATTTCTCAAAAACCAAATAAAAAAAAAATCAATTTTTTGGGGTGTTGCCGGGTGAAATTTTGGTGGAAAGTTACAAATTCGGATTCAGGGACCCAAAAAACATAAAGTGAGCCGAAATCCAGAACTAGTATTAATTTTTCCAGGTAAAATCCCCTATTGCCTGGACTTCATAATTTAGTGCACGTAGCGCCGCAGTGCATGTTCAGAGGCAGCCCTCTCCCTCCCCGTTAATCCTACGTCATAATGTCACATATCCTATTTGTTGAAAATTTTGTCTAGTTTCTGAATTTTGTAATACTTTTCCCTTAAAACAATATGAAATTTAAGTTAAAAACAACAATTTGGGGGGGGGGGGGGGGGATTTTTGGGAGAAGTTAAAAATTCGGATTCAGCGACCCAAAAAACTTAAAGTAAACCTTATGGAAGAAGTTCAGAGGGGAGATGGGAGGCGAATGTAAACGTGTGAGTGGTTAAGTGGAATTGCGCAACTTAGTTCTCGCAGCACCGCGCGCATGTTCCGAGGCAGATACCCCCTTCTCCTTCATCCTAAGTCATAACGTCATATATCTAATTTGCTGCAAATTTTGTCTACTTTCTGAATTTCTAGACACTTTTTAAAATTGATTTTTTTAGTAAAAAGCTTTTTTGGGGAGCATTTTACCAAAATTTGGGGGGGGGGGGGGGATTTTGATGGGAAGTTAAAAATTCGGTTTTAGCGACCCAAAAAACATATAGTAAGCCTTTTTCCAGAACTACCATGAATTTTCCTAGGTAGAGCCCCTATACGGGGTCTATTGCCTGGACTATTGAATAACCGGCAAAACAAAGTATACACAAACGAGCTGTAGGCACTGCAGATACGATGAAGATCGAGGCAATGATGTCAGTTTTATTGCCGCTTCGTGGCGATTAGGCGGTCTTATGCAACGATGCCAGGTACTAAACCCGTTAAGCTGGGGCAACCCGGCAGGTAGGGGCCTGGTCATCGGTTAGAAAGAAAGAAAGAACAGATGGGAACAAACCGTTTCCTATTACAGGCTCATGGAATATTCTCTCTCTTCAGCGAAGAAAGAAAAAAAAAGTAGCACAATTCCGAATCATTGTCACAATCTAAAGGTGTAAAAATATACTCAATTATATCTTTATAAATACAAAAACCTACTTTATGAAGATTATTTTAATTTCCTCAAATCATAAGAGAGCTGCAGTAACTGAAAACAAAGAACTATTGATAAATAAATCATAGCACATTGTATAGAAGCACGTCATTTCATAATGATGGTCTACAAATGGAAATTGTATAACACCCTTTTAACAAGTGGCAAGAGGTTCTGCTCTCGAAGCTAGTAGACGGGCGGTGCTGGGTTTGAACTCAGACGCGTCCGTCCACCTAATCGTTTGGAATTTTCGTGGGTTTCTTCAAACCTTGGTTTTACAAGCATAAATATGAGTTAGGTTCCCTTAGATAGACCACCACGGAGAGCACTAAGGACCCACCCTAAGGGCCTATATCCCTCGAGCTGATAATTGGCTCTCATAAATACAACCAACCAACCCTTTTAACACTTTCTAACAAAGTTGAAAAGTGTTTATGACTTCGGTTTCTATGTCTGTCTGACATTCTGGTCGTCTGTTCGTTTTTCTGTGCTCTAACTCTTGTAAATATACTCAGATTGCCCTGAAATTTATGGATGGTATTGACGTTTACCATAGCATGTTTCCTATTTCAAATGAAGTTTGTAGCATGTTTAGTTCTTTTACAGGGACACAGTCAAAAGTACATTACATTACATCCAATGGAAAAAAAAACGTTTAAAATGATTTTTAAGGGTGTTAAACGTTTTCAAACATAATAAAATTGATACGAATTTATTAAGTGCAAGAAAATATGCATTCTGTAGAATATGCGATACGGAGAATCGTTATTATTCATTTACAGGGTCACACAAAAGATTTCCGTTCTATAATGATATAGGGGTGGAGGGAATTGTTTGTGACTTATTGTGATTATGTTAAATTATTTCATGTATACTGAAATTGTTATACTTCGCTGAGGTTTACTATAAAATATTTCATGTATAATGCGGAGTGCATGGCATTTACAGGGACACACAAAAGATTTCAGATACTATATTGTATCCGAACTTCTGTACAGTAGTGATGATTGTTGGAAATGCATTTTTAATTATGATATGCGGTTTTATGTTTCACTATATTTATGCATAGTATGTCGTGATTATAAATGCTATAATTCATATACAGGATTCCCCAAACGAAATCGTATTGCTTACTGTGTATGAGCGCAAATTGCTTAAAGGTGTTTTTTTAAATGAGTTCTGTATTTAGTTTCCTAAGAAATGTTTGGGTGATATAGATAAAATGATATACAGGGTCACGAAAAGAATTGGATACATGGCCATGGTGGTGCAATGATAATTTCTGGAAATGTGATTTCAATAGTTTTAAGAGTGTTTTAGTTTGAATTAAATTTTAGTTAAATAGTGGCGTGTAATAAAGGTACAAGGTGAACTACACGGCTTGTACAAAAATACTGAAGTATATAGCCATCTATTAGTATAAATTGCTGAAAGAGAAATTTCTCCTGTTATGCATTTTCTTGCTAAACTAAATTTTCCCATTATATATATCAATCTGCAGATCAAATACAGGGCTGTTCAAAAGAATTTGAATACATATTTGGGTATGGACGGTAATTGCTGAAGTCAGTTTTTTATATATGCGTTTTCTAAAATGCTTACTTAGTAATCTTATTTACCTTAATTCCCTAAGTAACGAAGTTTTCTTAAAGCAATCAGGAAGTGTTGGAAAGTGTTCCATAAGCTATGCTTAACACATGATTTTTCCTACTTGTTTTATTATTTTCAACGCGTGCGTAAAGAAAGAAAAGGCATTTAAAAATGTTATTGGTAGAGTTTTATAATAACGCTTTTATCAAATATCAACAAAGCTAGAAAAGACGGTAACAAATGTGACTTATTCTATTTTTTTATCTGCCTTCTTTAAGTTTGATTTCATCTTAGTTCGATAGGTTAAGTGCCACAGAATACCTCTTATAAGGTATTCTGTGGCACCTGTTCTCAATTACTCTCCAACTTTTCAGTTACCACAATTGACCCTACATACATAATTTCTAAAAGAACATTCAGTCGGAATTTATATCCTATAGTATGCATATTTATTATATTTACCTTTTACATTATTTTTAATTTAATATATCTTAAATATATTATTTATTTAAATATTATCCCATACAAAATATGTGTAATATCATATAAACTCATATAAATCCGGATGAATTTATATTATGCAAAAAAAAGATAAAAATTAGCAATAAACACATAACTCTGAAAGTGTAGCATTTCGTTTGGTAGAACGAAGTTGTGATCAGCGAGATATATTAATATCTATGCAGTATAGAGGTGTCAGGGGAGTTGGATGTAACAGGGGTAGATTGTTACACAAGCTTTTTCACTAAAACGATAAATGAGTCAACAAAAAAGGAAGCATTCGTTAATATTCGCACTTTTTGTTCTTCATAGTGATTTGCAGTGACTGTCATGAGTCTAAAGGGGGAAAGTGCATACGTGGTTAGTAGTTAAATCAACGTAGGACAGGTTGTTAATTTAACAACCAACCCATCATGAATACAGACGACGTTTTGAAATTTCGCCAACACGTTGTAAGGCACATTTGATGCCCTGTAAGAAGACCAATATAAATAGTTCTCTGTAACCTTGAATCACACTTTTCTGTCAAAGGAATTCATTTTGCTAAATCCCGTATGGTGATGCGTTTTTCATTTCCCCTTAAACTATTCTCACAAAGTTCATCTCCTTCACATGTCAATTTACTTTTCCTAAAAATATATCGACAATTATGGTGACGCTTGGTGGTGCAACAGTCCTTGAAAATAAATGTCTATTTACAACATTTTACAAATAGTTCGTTAACTCTTGATGCACCAATTAAAAATATTTAATTTGCGTTCCGTGCTTTGGAAGTTTTCCGAAATAACAGAAACATATTTACTGAAGATAAATCTATCCCCTTTGATGTTACAGATCTTCCACGACCTTTCAGAAGCAGCAACTTTTGATTCAAGGTTTGTGAGTCATACATTCATAAAGAAGCCACTGTGCGTAAAATTATGCCACCTCCATCAACCATCAATTGCTTCACCAGCAACATTCCTTGCTGCAATGGATTCCCGGTATTCCTATTCATCAAGATTCTAAGAACCAGCTGCGTCTGAATCCTCCAAATATAAATTCATGCAACATGTATTTAAACAACTTTTTACATTCCGTCTGATATCCTGAAAACTGCGTTACGTGAAAGTTAAAATAGAGGATGAAGGGTTGTACTAATGAACACGTTCACCAGAAATAAATTAGCAATTGAATAAGGAATAAAAATTTCCAAAACGAGGAGGCAGGGCCCTATTTTAACATAATGGAATTGTCTAAAAAAAGGCGTTCACAATGTCGCGTATAATTCAGAAGGGGAATAATATCTCTATTTTTATTATAGATAATCATACTCAAATTTAATGCGAAATGTAATGTACATGTAATGTACTTACTCAATGTAAGAATTAGGCTCATTTAGAATGCACTAACTCAGATGTTTATTATCTTTGTAATTATTGTAACTCAGGCGACATTTAAGCATACAGTTGACTATATGTAACAATTTAGTCCAAGGATTTAACAGCTAACCCGAAGTAAGAGCAAATCGTTACAGTATGTTTATTCATTTTTTTGCAAAATCGGTTTATCTTATGGAATAAAAAAAAATACACTAGTCTCCAAAAGTTAAGCACAGGGACTGGATGCTTTCGATTGTACGTGTTTTTAGGAATATCTGCCAAAATATTCTTGAACTTCTGGGATGTAAGTAACATGTTTGATTTCATCTTTCTCGGTAAAGATTTATTTAGTTTGGTGGGAGCAACAATTATGGGACTAAGAATAAATTTAATAATAAAATATATTTGTGACCCCCTATGCAACAGAAAAGGCTGAAATTTTTTTGCACCATATTAAATGAATATGTGGGTCCTGTTCAACGTTTGTGTGCATTTGTGTAACAATAGCACTCGTGTTCGTGAAGATGTTATTGTATCTGTGAAAAATTTAAAAGGCTTTTCTTTATAACATACAGTGTTTTCAACCAAATTTAACACAACTTTCCGAAAACCTGACAACAAACCGTAGTAACATTATACTGTAATTAAAACATGAATGTATTGAATATTTGATGAGATATGGGCATATGTATAAAATACTTTTTAACAACTATTCAGCTATTTTTGGGCAACTTCTATAAAAATTCCAGTCAAATATTGTGAAAACTCAGAAAGATATAGTGAGCTGATTGAAAAGTTGTGGAAAATCACTTATAATAAAGCTATTTTTATAAAGCAACTCACTATATCGCCCCTATATTTCTGAATTTTCGCGATATTTGACTAGACTTTTTATATGTTGCCCTAAATAGCTGACTACCAAATTATAAAATAAAAATTTTCGTATCCTCCACGCATGCGCAGTTAAAAATTTGTTCATATAAATGACTACATTGCATCAAATAATCAATTTATTCATGTTTTAATTGCAGTATACTGTTGCTGCTGTTCTTTGTCAGGTTTACGAAAAGTTGTGTTACATTAGATTGAAAACTCCGTATGCTATAAAACAAAAGCTTTTGAATTTTTCACAGACACAATAACATCTACACGAATATGCGTGTTTTGTGCAAATGCACAAAATCGTTGAACAGGACCCAAGTAGTCATTTAACACAGTGACAAACCCTTTTCAGCATTTTCTGTTACAAAGGTAATCGCAAATATTTTATTATTTAATTCATTATTAGCCCTCTAATTTTTCCCTCCGACTAAATCCTCACCGAGAAATATGAAATCAAACTTGTTCTATAATCCGTTCGGAACCATGGGTGCATATATGCACCCTCAAAAAGTGCTTAAAACGCTTGAGTTTGGTACCAGTAAAAAATAAATGTAAAATTGATTTCATTTAATTACTGAACTGAACAGGTGCTGAACAGGTGAACAGCATTGACAGGTTTCCTACCTGATATCAGCTTAACACAAGTCTAGGAATTGAAATATCTTACGTTTTGTGAGCCATTGGGATATGTTAAACTGTAGATTAGAACTAATTAAAACAAACAAAAAAAAAATAGGAGAAATAATAAAAAAAGTATATAATTAAAGAATAGAAAAGTATTAAAGTTAAAAATTAAGATTTAACATGAGTAATAAATTGATAATGGTCTTAAAGACTTTTAATAAATGATCTATCTGTAGTTAAAATACTACTTTATAAAAAGAGAAGGATTAAAGAGAAAAAAAATGTTAGCACTGATCAGAAGTTACTCTTGCCAAGCTTGGGCAGGAAAAGCTGTAAGGAGGCTGCAAAAGCCACATTAACAAAAAAGGCACTAATCATGGTCGTACATTTTTTCCCTATATATTTCAATATAGAGAAGATAGAATTTTTTTTTTATATATATACTAGCAGGCTATGCCCGCTGCGCTGGTCAATATTTCCAAATGAACCTTGGATTAAACTAAATGGTGGATTTGAACTTGTATTTTAAACAAAATGGACCTTCAGCTGGACCTTATTCATTACTGAAAACGATGCGAACGCCATTGCGATATAATGTTATCTTAAGCGTTGGACAAAATTTAGCTATTAAGAAGTATTTCTTTTAGTTGATTATAAACCGTGCATTTATGGTCGGGTAATGAGACCGTTATGACAACAGGAATTAATACCTATGTAACTAATCAACATATAATGAAATCGTATATACTAACACCATTCCCAAAAGTCATGCAACAGGGCCACTTGTAACAAAATATGTTCTGTAGATTTTTTTAAAAAGGCTAAACTTTCATAATCAGGTTCACTTAATTTTTGAACTTTTACTGTTGCTCTATAACTAAGTACCCTTGAACAATAAGTATACACTAAAACCTTTCCAAAATTATTACCTAACTAATTGTGGTATATCCTACGAAAGTATTATAAACAATCGGAATGAAATACAAATTTCCGTTGTAAATATATAGTAGATGATGATGATGCGATTTTGTGTAATAGAATTCATAGTAAAGTTTTCGCTTCAAACAAAAACGATGCTTTCAACATTAAGGCCCTACTTCAGTCAAGTGAGAAGACCCGTTCGCTAATGCTAATCCTATGGAAGAAATTTATAACGATATCTCGGTTGCATTTCAATATTTTTAAATGATTTTTTTTGCATTGGATAGCTGAGATCGAACTGTACAAAGGCCGTTTTTTACATTTTCTATTTTGTTCACATATATTTTTAATGAGGACGCTTTCATTTTCGGAACCGGTTTTGAAACTGAAAGCATCCTCATAAAAAAAAAATTTGTAATCAAAATCGAAAAAGTAAAAAACGGCCTGCATACAGATCGATCTCAGCTATACAATGCAAAAAAAAAAAAAAAAAAAAAAAAAAAAATCATTTAAAAATATTGAAATGCAACCGAGATATCGTTATAAATTTCTTCCATAGGATTAGCATTAGCGAACGGGTCTTTTCATTTGACTGAAGTAGCCTCTTAAAGCTAATACACCAATATGGGAAGTATCCGATTACGGAAGGTTAACTTGAATTCTCATGAGCAACTACTCAAAGAAAAGTGAATATGTGGCTTTTTTGATACTTTTATGTCAGCCGGGCGCAGGTAATAAATCAATAAAGATTGTTTTCATAGCATATTCTTATTTTATTATTTTCATTTAAAACACAAACCTTTCACTCATTTAATTTAAAATGCATGCCTTATACCAATTTCATTTAAAAAACTGAAAAGATAAACAATAACAGGAAATAATGCCATAATTAAAAGCAAAAAAATATTTTTAATTTACATACGCAAAATGTAACTACTGCTACTGGGAATTTTAAAAATGCTATCAGCGAGATGTGCGCATGGTTGTTATAAATGTACCCATTTTTTCTTCTTATCGAGGAGCAATTTATAAATCGCACAATATTATTCCAATTCCAATTTCTTTCACTGAGGAACCTATGACCGGAAAAAATGGAAAAAGACTCTTGTAGATTCTTCGGATGACGGCATCTGACGCCATAAGCCGAGTTTATATATATGAAAATAATTTTTAAGTCGTTACAAACATTGCTTTCATACTTAAATATTTTCATTGGTACTACTTGTTATCCCGTCGACCCGTTTCGCCAAATTATATAAATCGCCAAACCATTCGCCAAATTATATAAATTGACATAATCTTTATTTTAAATAACGAAATAACAAATAAATTAGTATAACATAAATAAAAATACAAATAAAACGTCGAGATTAAAATCACTTGAATATGTTAACATCTGTAGTTTGTTTAAATTCAAGTGAATTTTATATTTACGATCAACCATTATCGGCATGTAATCTTATAGTTTGACCATAGATTTTTGGTCGACGGAATATCTAAGTAGTACCTTTTCCATTTTTGTTTTATAACACTAAATTCTCAGTAATTTTTTCCCTTTTATTTTACATAAAATCACTATTTTTTTTTAAATTAAGATGCTTGAATTTTTATTTCAAACTCATAGAGCCGTTTTTATTTTTTAGCCAAAAGGGTTGATTTGAATTTTTTTCGTTGCTAGAGTAACGGATGTAATGATAGATATTTTGAGGTTTAGATGCCAAAGACACCGCCAAATTAGAAAAATATGAAATGTGTCATGAACTGTTGGACTTATAAAAATTCATTTGGTAGCATTCGATTCAGCATACAAAACTACATTAAAATATGCTATCATTTGACGCATAATTTTGATATTCGATTTTTTTCCCCTCCCCGTGCAAAAACCATTAGGGGTGACACTTTAGAAAATCCTTTCTTAGCAGAAGTTTATGTCATAAGAAGTATTTTTACCACGATTTTTAAGATTTTAGGTTCAGTAGTTTGCGCTGTGCGTTAATTAGTCGCCTAATCCAGACTTTATTTTATATACTATATTAGATATGCGATTTTGCGGTGAATCGATGATCGAAAATTAGTCCAATATCATTTAAAATATTACATAACAGAGGAGAAAGTACGAAGAAGAAATGACGAATTACAAAAGACTTGTAATTTTTTTTTCAAAATGTTGAATTTTTCTATAGTAATAACGTATTAAAACATAAATTTCCTTAAAAATTATCTTTATTTCCTAGATTTCGAATCTGTGAATTTTCCTATAAATGAAATTGGCGATATGACTTGAGAAAATAGATAATATTTGCTTAAATAAAATGGGTAATATTCGTTGATCTGAAGTCGAGTTTATAAATATCACATGCTTTCGGAATTACGGCGAAAAACATTTTAAAAAGTATGAAATTATTTTACAATATGTATGTGTGGCAGAAATTCACACTGAAATTTAATTATTCGATACCATTTTTTAAATATTAACTGATATCTATATAAGTTACAATTGAATATGAAAATGTACTCAAAAAATGATCTCTTTCACCTAAAAAAACACCATTTGTGAGAACATCCTCAAGCTAATGTCACGCTTATGCATTTTTGGCTTAAAATCACATTGTTTGGCGACAAAAGAAAAATAAAAAATTGCAAAGAAACAAATAGTAATTACACATGTGACTCACAATTACATCTGCTTGTTTCTTCTATAAGTCACGTGATGGGACAATTAGATATATAAAAAAAAGAAAAGAACAGAACAGAAAGAAAATGTCATTAAAATTTCATCTAATCAAATTTTCAGATTCGTTTCCATATCTAACGCAAGCGATAAAGAGCCAAATATTGCGTATCAAGTGTAATATTTCTTATTAAATTAATTTTTAAGCATTACAAATATTTCTTTCAGGTTTTGATTAAATGTTTCCGTTTTTTAATATTATCACTCATTAAAACGGATTTTCTTCTTCTTTTTTTCTTTTTTTTTTTTTCATTTAAATAAAATTAGTAACAGTTTTTCTTTTATTTTTCAAGGTTTAATAGCCGTTTCAATTTTTTTTTATCAACGATGAATTTCGCCAAGAAATAAAATGGTAACCTTATCGCCCAAAATAACAGAATTTTCTGTCATAATTCTATAGGTAGAATAATGTGTTATAGATTAAAACCTTCCCTGAAACAATACCTATCTAACGGTATAGGTTCCGTAAAAATCCATGCAGTAGAACTCGAAATCTAGGCGTTCGGAACGAAATTTCCGTTTGGATTATATATATATAATATATAATAGAATAGATAATAGATTTTATATATATATATAATAGAATAGATAATAGATTATGTGTTATGAACTATCTCAAAGTTTAAAACAGATCGCATTGTTAGATTTCCTAATTTTAACAATATCGCGTTATGTTAGCTCCACATTCCACCACCAGGGAGCGCACTCTATTCTCAACGAAAGCGTATCTGAACGAAACTCCTTCATGCAACCTTTCCGTAGATACATCAATCGGGAGGGTGGCGGTCTTAACCAATAATTTAAGATAATTGCTGAAATTACTACGAAAAATATTTTAAAGGGGCCCTACGCCGGCCCCTAACAGAGTTAGAGGAAATCGGAAGACGGCAAAATAATCGCGGGGAAAAGTTTGCTTTGGTGCTTCGGAGCTACTTTTGGCGCGATATCTAAGCTCTACGACCAATAGGAGCCCAGATATTTAAGGAAATATGAAGTAACAAAGTCCAAAATAATAGAATTTTCCGTACTAATTCTATAACTAATCTAGGTAGAATGATGTGTTATAGCTTAAAACCGTCCCTGGAACGATACCTATCTAACGGTATAAGTTCCGTAAAAATCCATGCGGTAGAACTCGAAATCTCGGCGTTCGGAACGAAATTTCCGTTTGGATTTTATATATATAATAGAAGAAGATATAAAAAGGTTTTAAGTAAAGAAAATATAGACAAATAACAATCTTAGAGTGGTGTATCCAGAGGTTACTGGATGTCCATAATGACATTTTCCTAATTTATAAAGTTAAATCAAATAATTAACAAAAAGTGGTTTCAAACAAATAAAATTCGTGTAAAAGATGCCAGTCCTGAACGGGTAAAATCCCAGAAGTTCAAGAGCAATTCGATAATAATTTTCGCAGTTATTCGACAAATCGTGTACAATCGAAAGCATCCAGTCGTTCCTTTTCATTCACTTTTGGAGGTCAGTGTAGATTAACATAATTAAAGCACACTTCGTGGTCATTTTATGTCAATTGAAACATGCGTTCATGGATTATGCGTTCATGGATTAATATTCATGAAACATGCGTTCATGGATTAAAACTCACAGACCGGGATTTTGAAAAATTTCTGTGTACATATTGTATCTTCATGGTCATAAATCTATGATTTTTTTTTCGTTTCTCGACATAAAATATTTTTAGAAATATGGTGCGAAATATTCAGATGTTTGAACAAACCGCACATTTCTGAATATGTAGTTTGACTATAATTTCCATCTTCAATTTTTCTTCCTCTAGATTTAAAGTTTATATGAGAACAAATCGCTGTAAGCTAATAACAACGTAGTGATTTTAATAAAAAATATTAAAAGCAATCCTTCGAAATTTTTAAAGGAAGACATATTAAACAAAAAGATTAAATTATAGTTATTTTTCTCAATTTTGCCATGTTATAAAAAAATGCTCTCCGCAAGGAGAAAATTCAGAAGGCCAATAAAAAAAAATATGTTTTAGGCACTTTAAAATGAAATAATAGTGATCTTTTTTAAGTCTTAATTAATTTTTTTCTATGAATTAGGAAAATTGCGAGTCGAAGAATTTATTATTATCTAATATGTGCTTTTTTAGGGTTTCGTTCATCTGACGAAACCCTATTCGTCTCGCTCCTCTGTCTGTCAGTCTGTCTGTCTGTCTGTCTGTCCGTCACAGAGCCCGTTCTCAGAAACTACACATGTTGGAGATTTGAAATTTTGCATACTTATATATGACCACCACACATCATACGACAAATCATAAAATTTTGAAAAAGTCGTACATTTAACCCTTTGGGCTCCCACATGTGTATTTTAAACAATTCTTTCTAAGTGAGTCCCTAATTAGGTTGCAGGCATGAAATTTTGCGTACTTATAGATGGACACCTCAGATCAAACGACAAATCACAAAATTTTGAAAAAGTCATTCATTTAACCCTTTGGGCTCCCACATGTGTATTTTAAACAATTCTTTCTATGTGAACCTCTAATTACACTGGAGGCGTGAAAATTTGCATACTTATAGCTGAATACCTCACATCAAAGGACAAATCATAAAATTTTGAAAAAGTCGTACATTTAACCCTTTGGGCTCCGACATGTCTATATTAAACAATTCTTTCTATGTGAACCTCTAATTACATTGGAGGCGTGAAAATTTGTATACTTATAGCTGAACACCTCACATCAAACGACAAACTATAAAATTTTGAAAAAGTCGTACATTTAACCCTTTGGGCTCCCACATGTGTATTTTAAACAATTCTTTCTAAGTGAACCCTAATTAGGTTGGAGGAGTGCAAATATTGCATAATTATAGCTGAATACCTCACATCAAACGACAAATCATAAAATTTTCAAAAAGTAGTATATTTAACCCTTTGGGCTCCCACATGCGTATTTAAAACAATTCTTTTTAAGTGAGCCCCTATTTAGGTTGGAGGTGTGAAATTTTGCATACTTATAGCTGAGTACCCCACATCGAACGACAAATCATAAAATTTTGAAAAAGTCGAACATTTAACCCCTTGGGCTCCCACATGTGTACTTTAAACAATTCTTTCTAAGTGACACCCTATTTACGTTGGAGGTGTGAAATTTGGCATACTTATAGCTGAACACCTCACATCAAATGACAAACCATAAAATTTTGAAAAGTCGTACATTTAATCCCTTGGGCTCCCACAAGTATATTTTAAACAATTCTTTCTAAGTGAGCTCCTAATTAGGTTGGAAGCGTGAAATTTTGTATATTTATAGCTGAGCACCTCGCATCAAACGACAAATCATAAAATTTTCAAAAAGTCGTACATTTAACCCTTTGATCTCCAACATGTGTATTTTAAACCATTCTTTCTAAGTGAGCCCCTAATTAGGTTGGAGGCGTGAAATTCTGCATACTTATAGCTGAGCATCACACATAAAACGGCAAATCCTAAAATTTTGAAAAAGTCGTACATTTAAGCTTTTGGGTTTCTACATGTGTATTTTAAACAATTCTTTCTAAGTGACACACTATTTAGGTTGGAGGCGTGAAATTTTGCATACTAGCTGAACACCATCATGCGACAAATCATAAAAATTTGAAAAAGTCGTACATTTAACCCTTTGGGCTCCCACATGCGTGTTTTAAGCAGTTCTTCCTAACTGAGCCCCTTATTAAATTGGAGATTTGAAATTTTGCATGCTTATTATAGCAGAACACCTGAGGCCAGGCGACAAATTATAAAATCTTGAAAAAGTCTTACGTTTAACCCTTTGATCCACCACATATGTATTTTAAGCAATTCTTTCTAAGAGAGCCCCTAATTAAGTTGGAGACATGAATTTTTGCGTACGTATAGCTGAATACCTCAGACCACACGACAAATCATAAAATTTTCAAAAAGTCTTATATTATTTACTCCTCCGGGCTCTAACGTATATTTTAAGCAATTTTTCTAACCTCCGCCCTTTTCACGCGGGGAGCACTTTTCCAACTTTTGCCGACACCTCTTTGACCAATCTTTCATATTATGCACCATAGCCTTAAATATTTGAGTTCCAGTTTTTACCGCCAGGGGCGCCTACTTATCTCGGGTGCTATGGGCCCAATCCCTTCGACTAATATATATACGGATAGCATGTAAAACGGAGTTTCGTTCGGATAGAGATTTGTTTAGAATAGAGTGCGCCCCTGGTTGCGAAATGTGGAACTAACAGATTTTTCAAAAGGATAAAGTGTTTTGAAATGAATATTAAACGAAACCCTCTGTGCGATCTGTGATCACACTTACCCACTTGTTTTTTGTTAGTATTTCTGAGTTAAAGTTTATTCGATGTTTTATCTAATAATTTAAAACAAAAAAATTCTCTATGACTGCTGTATTTTTTTCAGTAAATTCAGTGAATAATTTATATGTGTTATTTTATTTTTATAGGCATTGTATTTTATATAAAAAAAATTAATTTTTCTTCTTAATAATGTAATTCAACAACAACAAAATATTTTGTTAGTAAATCCTTCTTTCCCGTATATTTGCCTCACATCATTTTACTTTCTTCTATCTTTACTGAATTATCTGAAAGTTTTGGATTCGTGAAAATTTTCGAATTCGGGTTTGCGACGGATTTACACATTTTAGGGGACAGATATCTCGAAAAACATGTTTTTACAAATTGTCTGTTTGTGAGTTTGTCTGACTGGCTGTCTGTGTGTCTGTGTGTGACACAATTTTTTTGCGCGCTCTATCTCAGGAACTAATGAACGGAATTTAATAAAACATTATAATCAGTTAGTCCCTCCCAGCTAAAAATGAACTGCAGTGAAACTTTAAAAAAAATATAGTTGGAAGACTGCGGTGATTTGGCACAAATCCCTGCAGTGTTTTTGAAGTCGACATAACTATAAATTAACCGCAGTAAATGTGTAGTTGATAACTACACACTCACCGCAGTCAATTTATAGTTATGTCGACTTCAAAAGAACTGCAGGGATTTGTGCCAAATCACCGCAGTCTCCCAACTACATTTTTTTTGCAGTTTGACTGTAGCCTTTTAAAAATTTATTAGAAAATATGGGGAGAAATGCCGGATGTGCATAACATAAATAAGTCGTATTAGGCCTTTCCAACAAAATGCCACATGATGGGTGACTCCAAAATTTAGAAAAAGTGCCCCATTGGGGGGGGGGGGGCAAAGTGGGGGGAGGGAAACCGGATGTGCATAACATGAATAAGTGGTATTAGGCCTTTCCAACAATATGTTACATGATGGGTGACGGCAAAATTTAGAAAAGTGCCCCCCTTAGGGGGGGTGGGCAAAGTGGGGTGAGGGAAGTTGGATGTGTGCATAACATGAATAAGTGGTATTAGGCCTTTCCAACAATATGTCACATGATGGGTGACTGCAAAATTTAGAAAAGTGCCCCCCTTGGGGGGGAAGTGTGGGGAGGAAAGCCAAATGTGCATAACTTGAATAAGTAGCCATTGGCCTTTCCAGCAATGGGTCACACGAGGGGTGTCGGCAAAATTTAGAAAAGTGACCCCTCAGGGGGGAGCAAAGTGTGGGGGGGGAGAACCGGATGTGCATAACATGAATAAGTGGTATTAGGCCTTTCCAACAATATGTCACATGATGGGTGACTGCAAACTTTAGAAAAGTGCCCCCCTTGGGGGGGGGCAAAGTGGGGTGAGGGAAGCCGGATGTGCATAACATGAATAAATGGTATTAGGCCTTTCCAACAATATGTCACATGATGGGTGACTTCAAAATTTAGAAAAGTGCCCCCTTGGGGGGGGGGGCAAAGTGGGGTGAGGGAAGCCGGATGTGCATAACATGAATAAGTGGTATTAGACATTTCCAACAATATGTCACATAATGGGTGACTGCAAAATTTAGAAAAGTGCCCCCCTTGAGGGGGGCAAAGTGGGAGGAGGGAAACCGGATATGCATAACATGAATAAGTGGTATTAGGCCTTTCCAACAATATGTCACATGATGGGTGACTGCAAACTTTAGAAAAGTGCCCCCCTTGGGGGGGTGGGCAAAGTGGGGTAAGGGAAGCCGGATGTGCATAACATGAATAAGTGGTATTAGGCCTTTCCAACAATATGTCACATGATGGGTGACTTCAAAATTTAGAAAAGTGCCCCCCTTGAGGGGGGCAAAGTGGGGGGAGGGAAACCGGATATGCATAACATGAATAAGTGGTATTAGGCCTTTCCAACAATATGTCACATGATGGGTGACTGCAAACTTTAGAAAAGTGCCCCCCTTGGGGGGGGGGCAAAGTGGGGTGAGGGAAGCCGGATGTGCATAACATGAATAAGTGGTATTAGACCTTTCCAACAATATGTCACATGATGGGTGACTGCAAAATTTAGAAAAGTGCCCCCAAAGGGGGGGGGGAAACCGGATGTGCACAACATGAATAAGTGCTCACAGGGCTTTCCAACAGTATGTCACAAGGCATGATGGCAAAATTTAGAAAAGTTCCCCCTTGGAGGGGGGGGGGGCAAAGCGGGTGAGGAAAGCCGGATGTGCATAACATAAATAAGAGGTGATGGGGCCTTTCTAACAAGTTACATGAGGGATGTCGGCAAAATTTTGAAAAGTGGGGGGTTGCACCACCTGGAATACATCCTCACTCCTCTATGAAATTTTTATATATTATAAATGACATTTATCGGAGGGCTCTGTAAAAAAATCCAATCTAAAAGGATGAAAATATTAAAAAAGTTCAAAAAGTAAGAGAAATAATTAAATTCTTCGATCGGCCGTGGTGAAAATCTGTGAAATTCATCCATCGACAATATGAAAAAAATCGCACGAGTTTTGCAAATCAATCGCAAGGAAGCTCCCGCACATTTCCCCGATCAGTAGAAATAAAATATTGCAAAACTCGAGAATTGGTACCGTGAAAAAAATTGCAAAAATCATTACTCACTCAATGAAAATATTTATGAAATTCCCCAGTCCATTATTGAAAAGCCCCACCAGTGGCCGAGAGGTTCTGCTCTCGAAGCTGGTAGACGGGAGGTGCTGTGTTCGATCCCAATAGCGCCCGTCGGCCTAATCTTTCAGAGTTTTCTTCGGACCTTGGTTTTCCAAGCATAAATACAGGTTAGGTTCCCTTAGAAAGACCACCCACGGAGGGCACACCCCCCCCGTTAGGGCCTATATCCCTCGTGCTGATAACTGGCCATCATAAACGCAACCAACAACCATTATTGAAAAAAAACAAAAACAAAAAAAAAGCAGAACAATTCTTCAGTCGGCTGCTTTAAAATATTGTGAAACTTGTCAACCTGTTGCAGAAATCAATCGTGAAATTCATCAATCGAGACAAAACTCACAAGATTCTTCAGTTGGTGGCATTAAAAAATGTGAAATTTGTCGACCGATTGCAGCTGAAAAACTGCTAAATAAGTCACATTAACTGATAATTGAAAACTAGTTATTGCATATAATAATATTTAAAAAAAGGAATGCATAATAACATTAAATGGGGGGAAAATCGCAAAATTCAATCTGTCACAGGAAAACATTGCAAAATTTTATTGATAAAAAATAGAGCTGTACTGAGTACTCGGTAAATACTGAGTATTCGGCATACTCGGCGAAATTTTGGCCGAGCACTCGGCCAATACCGAGTAGTTGTAAGAATTTCAAACTGATCAGTAAAAAGTTATTCGAATATCAATGTATAATATATGTAATAATTCATAAAACTATTTACTCAGTATTTAACAATATGTGTACAAAATATAGAAAAAGTTAAGCAAAAACCCCTCATAAAATAATTCAAGATTAAAATTTAGTTTCACACATACAAATAAAAGTAAGTTTTTCTTATTACACAACTACTCGGTATTCGGTCGAGTAGTCAGTGGCCGAGTACTCGGTACTCGGCCAAAGTACTACTCGGTACACCACTAATAAAAAAGGAGTCTAAGCAAATCAATTAAAATTATTTTTTGTGAACAAGGTACACGAATGCAAGAAAAAAATTTAGGTGCCAATGGGCAGTCTCTCACCACTAAATTTTATTTATTATTTTTTGTCTAATATTTCACCTAAATTTTTTGTAAGAATTTAAGTGAAGAGAACTAATAAAATTTAGTGGTGAGAAACTGCCTGCTGGCGCCTAGATTTTTATACTTCTGTTCTGCGAGTGCCCTTTTTTAAAAATTCGCACACAGCAGTCCTTTTTTCTAGAATCATCAATATCCTAGTGTTGATTCTAGATAAAAAGGGCCACTGAGCGGAAATGTTTAAAAAACAGCACACTTGTACCTTGTCGCTTGCAGGGAAAATCTGAAAAAGTGGTCTGAAAGTCTAAATTCATTCATCGACCATATGATAAAAATCCCACGAGTTTCACAAATCAGTATCAAGAAAAAACTACATTTTACCAGTGGGTAGAAATATAATATTGCAAAATTTGTCAATCAATTGCATGAAAAAAAACTGAAAATAGTCATTAAGTCGTCAGAAAATTTGGTGAAATTTGCCAGTTGATTGTTGGACAAAAAAGAGAAATCCTTTAGTTGGGGATTTTGATCAAAAATTTACCTTAACACTTTGGCTGCCCCCATTTTTCAAAATCTGTTCCCAGGCACCGAATGCGTGACTTAGAGATCTGCACGGGCAGTCCCGTGGCCCCAGAGTTGATTTCAGGGGGTGGACGGGGGGGGGGCTCTCATTGCTTTGGAAGGAATGTGTGTGTCCCCTCCCCGGACCACCCCCTGAAATCAAATCTGGGGCCACGGGTCTGCCCATGCAGATCTCTTAAGCCATGCATTCGGTGCCTGGGAACAGATTTTGAAAAATGGGCGGCAGCCAAAGTGTTAACGTAAATTTAAGGATATTGTCATTGGTTTAACATTAGCTTGTGAGTATTGTAACATGACAGTGTACTAAGCTCATTGAATATCCTCCTATAAAAAAAAAAAAACATTTAAAAGAAAAATTAAGGATTTTGTCATTGGTTTAACATTAGCTTGTGAGTATTGTAACATGACAGTGTACTAAGCTCATTCAATATCCTCCTATGCACAAAAAACATTTAAAATAATTAAGGATATTTTCAGTGGTTTAACATTAGCTTGTGTGTATTGTAACATGACTGTGTACTAAGCTCACACAAATCAGTATCAAGAAAAAACTAAATTTTACCAGTGGGTAGAAATATAATATTGCAAAATTTGTCAATCAGTTGCATGAAAAAAAAACTGAAAATAGTCATTAAGTCATCAGAAAAATTCGGGAAATTTGCCAGTTGATTGTTGGACAAAAAAGAGAAATTCTTTAGTCGGGGATTTTGATCAAAAATTTACCTTAACACTTTCGCTGCCGCCCATTTTTCAAAATCTGTTCCCAGGCGCCGAATGCGTGACTTAGAGATCTGCACGGGCAGACCCGTGGCCCCAGAGTTGATTTCAGGGGGTGGCCCGGGGGGGGGAGGGGGCTCTCATTGCTCTAGAAGGAATGTCCCCCACCCCGGACCACCCCCTGAAATCAACTCTGCGGCCACGGGTCTGCCCGTGCAGATCTCTAAGTCACGCATTCGGTGCCTGGGAACAGATTTTCAAAAAAGGGCAGCAACCAAAGTGTTAACGTAAATTTAAGGATATTGCCATTTGTTTAACATTAGCTTGTGAGTATTGTAACATGACAGTGTACTAAGCTCATTCAATGTCCTCCTATGCACAAAAAAAAATTTAAAATAATTAAGGATATTTTCAGTGGTTTAACATTAGCTTGTGTGTATTGTAACATGACTGTGTACTAAGCTCACACAAATCAGTATCAAGAAAAAACTAAATTTTACCAGTGGGTAGAAATATAATATTGCAAAAATTGTCAATCAGTTGCATGAAAAAAAACTGAAAATAGTCATTAAGTCATCAGAAAAATTTGTGAAATTTGCCAGTTGATTGTTGGACAAAAAAGAGAAATCCTTTAGTTGGGATTTTGATCAAAATTTTACCTTAACACTTTGGCTGCCGCCCATTTTTCAAAATCTGTTCCCAGGCACCGAATGCGTGACTTAGAGATCTGCACGGGCAGACCCGTGGCCTCAGAGTTGATTTCAGGGGATGGGCGGGAGGGGGGGGGGAGGACTCTCATTGCTCTGGAAGGAATGTCCCCCCCCCGGACCACCCCCTGAAATCAACTCTGGGGCCACGGGTCTGCCATGCAGATCTCTTAAGTCACGCATTCGGTGCCTGGGAACAGATTTTGAAAAATGGGTGGCAGCCAAAGTGTTAACGTAAATTTAAGGATATTGTCATTTGTTTAACATTAGCTTGTGAGTATTGTAACATGACAGTGTACTAAGCTCATTCAATGTCCTCCTATGCACAAAAAAAAACATTTAAATTAATTAAGGATATTTTCAGTGGTTTAACATTAGCTTGTGTGTATTGTAACATGACGATGTACCAAGCTCATTCCATATCCTTCTTAATAAATGAAAAAATCATTTAAAAAATTTAAACGCATATGAAAACGCTGTCATGTGGAAAAAAAATAATAATTCTTCGATCGCTTGCAGGGAAAATCTGAAAAAGTGCTCTGAAAGTCTAAATTCATTCATCGACCATATGATAAAAATCCCACGAGTTTCACAAATCAGTATCAAGAAAAAACTAAATTTTAACAGTGGGTAGAAATATAATATTGCAAAATATTGCCTTTATTATTTGATTCTGAGAAGTGTCATAACTGACGAAAAAAACTAATTTGGCCCTATTACCATTCAGAAGTGTAAATTTTCTTTTTAAAATAACACAATTCATATGATAGTAAAAAAAGATTGCTTCATTTAAAAAATTTAATATTTTACATAATTAGTGAGTATGTACTCATTAAATAAAAATTATTATTAACACAATGTGTCTAACCGCTTTGTATTACATAAAACTGTTTCATTCCTAAAAAGAAAATAAGTTACTTACCTGTGAAATGTTATGCACTTATTGTAGGTATCCTAGGCAGGCATCAATTTATAATTTGAAGTTCAGTATTAATTTTTTGTGTAACTGAACATCAAAACATACTTTAATACAAAGCACAGATAGGTATCTGTGTAAGATATATAAAAATTCTGAAACTTTTAATCTAAAAGAACATACTGATTGAAGCAAGTGTAAATCTGAAATAAAACATTGTTAATTACTATAAATAGATAAGTGCACTAAATCAAGTAAAATCGAACTATCTGGATAACTATCTGGATTGTCAGAAACAAAATTTTATCAAATGTTTTGGATGACATTTGAATTTAATTAATCCTGTTAATATGAAATGGACCTAATTTTTTTTTTTTTCGCATGCATTAACCGTTAATAGTACAATCTCATCTAGATTTGAAATACTAACGATGATTGTACAAAAATTGCGACGGTTTATAAATCGTTATCACTTTATTCAAATTAACTCAATCGTGTGGATCTGAAATTAATTTCTTTCGATTGAGAATGTAAAAATACCCATACAGCCACTTTATTTCAATAAACAGTGGTGATATTTTTCGCCAAACTGCAAAATAAATGAACTTCTTTTAGCAAATCAACGTGGTACTCCGCGCCGATTTTCATAAACAAGCCGGCGTTTCCGTGAGTTGAGGTGTTTCTTTAATGCTTCTCCTGCAGTTGCAACGAAACCATGGTGTTAGACATTCAGCTGTAAGGGGTTGAAAAATAAATCATATGTCCAAATGAGAAATTTAAATAAAATAAAGGAAGAAAATTATACTATTTTTTTGTTGATCTTCTTTGTTTTTATGAGGTAAAAGTGGAAAACTGGAAGTTATATGTATGTCCGATATGGAAGAAAGACAATTTATGCAATATGCAATGAGTAAACCCATCTGTGTTTCTAATTTCTAATCATGGGCGACATATAAAAGAATGGTTGGGCCACTGTCCCTCTCGATTTTGAAATTTATCTAATTAAATTTCCTTTTTCTTCGATTTTGAAAAACATAGTAAATTTTTTTCGAGTAATTTAAAATAAAAGAGGAACTAAAAACTAGTTATGAAGATAGTGGGGCAGTGAGCAAGGGAGACCTATTGCCCCTACCTTGATTTTAAAATTTAATTAATAAGAATTTCTTTTCTTCTGTTTTCAAAAACATTATGTAAATATTTTGAGTAACTTAAAATGAAAATAAATAAGAAATTTTCAGTTAAGGGGTGTTGGTGGTGTTGTTGGTGGTGGTGTGAGTGTGTGTGTGTGTGTGGGGGGGGGGGGGTGAGACTCATTGCCCCTTCCTGGATTTTGAAATTTAATTAGCAATTTTTTTCTCCAATTTACAAAAACATAGTAAAATTTATTCTTTTCGAATAACTTAAAATAAAGGAACTAAGAACTTTCTGTTAGGGGAAGGGGGCATATGTGAGTCATTGCCCCTCCCTCGATTTTAAATTGTAACTATTTTTTTTTCTCTGATTTTTGAAAAACATAGTGAAATTTGATCTTTTCTCTTATCTTAAAATAAAAGAATAACTAAGAATTTTCTCTTATGGGAACGAAGTTAGAAGAGAGCTATTGCCCCTCCCTAAATTTAAAAATTTAATTAATTAAATATTCTTTTTCTTTTCTTTTCAAAAACATAGTAAAGTTTATACTTTTCGAGTAACTCTGAATAGAAAAATGAGAAATTTTACATTAAGAGGGAGGGAGGGGGGGGGGGTGAGAGGTTCATTGCCCTCCCCTCCCTGGATTTTAAAATGTAACTAATAAAAAAAATTTCCACTTTTGAAAAGTAGTAAAATTTATTCTTTTCGACTAACTAAAAATAAAGAAACTAAGAATTTCCTGTTAGGGGAAGGGGCATAGCTGAGCGATTGGCCCTCCCTTGAATTTAAATGTTAACTATTTTCTTCGCTTTTGAAAAACATACTGAATTTTTTTTTAATTATCTTAGAATAAAAGAGGAATTAAGAATTTTCAGTTAGGGATAGGGTAGGGGGTAGGAGAAACCTATTGCCCCTTCCTGGATTTCAAAAGTTAATTAATTAAAATTTCCTTTTCTTCTATTTCAAAAACATAGTAAAATGTATACTTTTCGAGTAATTTACAATAAAAAAAAATGAAGAAATTTCTCATTCCCCCCCCCCCCCTGGCTTTTGAAATTTAATTAATATTTTTTTTCTCCGATTTTGAAAAAAAAAATAGCAAAATTTATTCGTTTAGAGTAAGTTAAAAAAAAAACTAAGAATTTTCCGTTGTGGGCAGGGGCACAGGTGGGTTGATGCCACTGCCCCTCCCTCGATTTTGAAATTTAACTAATTTTTTTTTCTCTGATTTTGAAAATCATAGTGAAATTTAATTTTTTTTATCTTAGCTTAAAATGAAAGAGGAACTAAAAATTTTGCGTTAGGCAGGAATGTGACTTTCAATTAAGTCCTTAAAAGTCTTGGAAAGAGTATTAATTATCATTAGTATATAAAAAGTGTGTTTCATAACATGCAACTCTCACAAAATCAAAACAATTTTAAACACTTTAGAAAATTCGGGATATATCACACAATCATACAGCATTGTGTATTGCAAAAGTATCTTACAGTAACTGCTGTTATACTGTAGTTACTATTATAATAATCATACTTACAAAATTAAGACCTGTAAAGTTCTTCAGAAACAGCAGTCAGACTGCAGATACATCACCGAAAATTTTTGTGAATTAATTGCTATAAAATCACTTGAAATTCACTGCCGTTTTACTGTAGACATAAAGTCTTACTATTTTTTAAATTTTGGGTTGAAAAAATACTTGTCAATAACTGGAAAATAACTGAAGTTTTTTTACTGTTGATATTGCACTACAAAAAAAACTACAGTTGACCGTAGAAAAACTTGAAAAATACATCATTTCTGTAAAAAAACTACAGTTCATTTTTAGCTGGGATGATATAGATTGGCGCAGATTAGTGCAAATCGCTCAACAGGTGGCGCTGCTAAACTGCATTTTTTTACGATTTTCGCAATGGCTTTATCTCATGAACTAATGCACGAATTTTTATGAAACTTTAGATTCTGTTAGTCCTTGATATGACTTGGTGTTTACTACATTTTGGTGTAAATCGCCCAACAGATGGCGCTGCTACACAGCATTTATCGCGATTTCCGCAATGGCTATATCTCAAGAACTAATGCGAGAATTTTCATCAAACTTCAGATACAGTTAGTCCTTGATCTAATCTGGCGCTGACTACTCTTGTTGTCCTGTTGTCGTAAATCGCCCAACAGGTGTCGCTGATATGATGAATTTTTCCTGAATCGCGCAATATTTTTATCTCAAAAAGTAATGCAAGGATTTTAATCAAATTTTAGATTCAGTTACCAAGTTGACTTAAGTTGTTGCTTATTAGGCTTTGGTATAAATCGCCCAACAGGTGGCGCTGGTAAGCAGAATTTTTTACGATTTCCGTAATAGCTCTACTCAAAAACTAATGCACGGATTTTCACGAAACTTCAGATTCAGTTAGAAGTTGAAATAAGTTGTTACTGATTATATTTTGGTGTAAATCATCTAACCGGTGGCGCTGTTATACTGAATTTTTAAGGAAGTATTAAGATGTATGAGACAGACAAATGTTTTCGGATTGCAACATGCGGATAGTTTTAATTAAAATCATTAATTATTTGCACTTACGAATGTCCAAATGCTTTCACTTTCTTTTCTTTAGTAATTTGAACCAGCCTTTTTTTTTTTGTTATTTTTTTTTTATGTAAGTAAATATATTTTAGCAAGTCTATGTTTTTTTCACCAGGATGAAACATGCATATAAACCTTTCTTTTCTAACCACATTCTGACATGTTTAAAAAGTAAAAAAAGACGTGTCGTAATACGGTTAGAAAAAGTAGTGTTCTTTCAATACAAAATCTTCAGAAACAAAAAACAAAAAAATACGATATCATTTTTCGAAAGCCAAAATTATCACCGTAAAACAAGTTTATATCCTTCTCAAAAGATTGTATGGAAAATCGTGAATTAGTTGAGATAAACAATATTCGGCCTTCCCTTAATTTTGACATCAGGAGGTCATAAATATGGTGTTAAACAATGTTTTGTAGAATATAATTATAAAATCTGCAATACAATAGATTATGAACTACTCCGTGTACTATGCGAACATTTACATTAGAATAATATGTACAAATTATAAAACATATCCCTTTTACTCATTATCGAGTTTTATTAATTGATTTGACGGGCATTTTTAAATTTATGACAATTCAATATGTATCTTGTATTTCCATTATATTAATAGTATGAGTGAGACATGGGCTTTTATAATATTAGTTGGTTAACAAATTGTTTATAGCTTTTTTTACTTTACATATTTTTCATGGTATTTTATATTACTTCAAGTATACATACAACATACATAATTATTATTATATATATATGTATAAAGGGTACTTACTCACTCTCACAAGATTCCCTACAGTAAATATATGAATTATTAACTGTATTATTAAAAATAATCGTTGCTTAAAAAATAAAACTTTGTAAAAAAAAAAAAAAAAAAAAAACTATACAATGTAAATTTGGGTATAGCTGTTTATACTGGAATGGGAATGAATGGGAATACCATAAAATGAGATATGAAGCCTAAATAACATCAAATATTGCTATTTTGTATATATTTTTTTCAAATTATATCCTAATCTGTTTATGATGAACATAATTCGGTACTGGACAGTAAAAGTAGTGCAAATTTAAACTTCATTTGGCATTTCATAAAACCAAATTCAGCATAATCTTTTCTATTTACAGTGTAGCTAAAACAAAACCATTGTTGAAAGTTTAAACTTGGCATTGTGCTAAGCGCGCTTCGAAAGGCGGTCGCAAAGTTGCAACGCCACCTTTGCCCGTTTCGCGATTTTACAGCTAGGATTTTAATTAACTTGTAAAGACACGGGAGGCGTATTTAGAGATCCACTCAATGCAAAATACGCGCGAATCCCGCACTATTTATGTGATTAATTCTAACCTGTTCGGGACCATTGGTGCATATACGCACCCTCAAAAGAGCATACAGAATTTGTTTTTGGAGCCAGTAAGCAAAAAAGTAATATTTAGTTTCTTTAATTAGAGCATTCTCGTGATTGTTTCAGTAAAGTTAACTTTAAAAAAATGTGATGCAAACCGAATGAAATTTGTATAAAAGCCGCCGGTCCCGAAAGGGCTAATTAAATTAGTGTTTTTTTTTTTTTAACAAGTTGACAGTTATTGCTTTTATACTGGTACTGCGCATTGCATTACACAAATATATCATAAAAATTGTTGTTTTAGCTTTAAAAGCAAATAGTACATTAGAGTACGCCGACCCTGTCATTATGCATGTCCAAACCGTCCGTGTCATTAAGGGTTAAATATCTCGGCGAATCACTGATGGTTTTGTTTTGAAAATAATTATCAACAATACTTTTATATTTCTGTTACGATAGGTACCTCCAGAGCTCTTCTGTACCTTTTCTGAATGTCCGCTAATCGAAATTTATGTGTAACATAAAAATGCGCTTTTCTCAAAAACTATCTGGCCTAGGGTAATCGCTGTAATTTTCCTCCAAGTTTTAAATTAACGACTACCTCTATTTTTATCTTAATTTTAGTTTTAGTAGATTCGGAAGTAGAGGGGGGGGGATATTTTTGCACTACATTTTTGACGTTATCTCTGAAAATGTAATAGTACCTAAAATTAAAAGAAGTGTATTTTGAGTTCAGCGTTACGGAAGCTTTCATATGGTACCCCGCATGATGTACAAAGAAAATATCTCTTTTTTCAAGTAACTTAATTAGCTCCTCTAAGTTTTTCCTAAATATATTTGTGAATATAAAAAATATATTGCAGTTCATCAGACATGCAAGTACAAATTAAATAAATACATTTAATACAATCAATAAAAAAGAAAAGTGCCCAGGTAAACTGATGGCATTGAGCTCACAGGCTATTCACAGTAATTGCATATTATACTCTTATTTCAAAGAATAATGCCCTAAAAAAATAAGTGAATAAGTGAAAAATAAGTCCCCCTTTATACTTAACCAATGAATCTACAAATCTAATCAGGGAAGCTCCTTAACATAATAAACCGGTATACCAAATTTGGAGCAATTCGAATAATCCTGCAAAAAACCCCATTTATCTAAATTAAGGAAAGTGGACTAGCACCCCTTTTCCCTCTTTATCCTAAACCAATGAATCCCCAAACGAATCAGGGAAGATCCTTAACATAATGAACCGGTATGCCAAATTTGGAGCAAATCGAATAATTCTGCATGAAAAACCTGTTTATCTAAATTAAGGGGTGGACTAGCCCCCTTTCTCCCCTTCATCCTTAACCAATGAACCCCCAAAATTAATCAGGGAAGCTCCTTAACATAATAAACCGGTATACCAAATTTGGAGCAAATCGAATAATCCTGCAAAAAACCCACTTATCTGAATTAAGGGGGGTGAACTAACCTCCCTTTTCCCCATTTATCCTTAACCAATGAACCCCCAAAATTAATCAGGGAAGCTCCTTAATATAATAAACCGGTATACCAAATTCGGAGCAAATAGAATGATTTTGCATGAAAAACCCATTTATCTGAATTAAGAGGGGTGGACTAACCCCCCTTTTCCCCCTTTATCCTTAACCAATGAACCCCCAAAATTAATCAGGTAAGTTTCTTAACATAATAAACCGGTATACCAAATTCGGAGCAAATCGAATCATTCTGCATGAAAAATCCATTTATCTCAATTAAAGGGGGTAGACTAACCCCCCTTTACCCCCTTTATCCTTAACCAATGAAACACCAAAATTAATCAGGGAAGTGCCTTATCAGAATTAAACTAAAAAATAAAATTGAAGCAAATGGTATGTTTCTATCAATCGTTATCGCGTTACGTACATACGTACGAACGTATGTACGTATGTACACACGTACGTACATACGTACACACGTACGTACATACAGAACCGGCGGGCACATAAGCTCTCAGGCTTTGATAGCCTGTCAGCTAAAAAGCAAACGTTTTGAGCTAAATTTTAGCTCCTCATAAGTGCAATAAATAACATTCAAATGACAGAAAACTATCTAACATGTTTACAGTTAAAACTTATTAGCAGTTAAAATTAAGTAAAGTATAAAAATATATAAAAACAATGCTGTGTATTCAGGTGGAAGTGCACATGATTCATTTATTGGCGAAGATTGCTTACGAGTGAACACGACTTCCAGAAAAACTCTACTTTTAACAATATTGCAACCGGATCTGATAACTTTCATATTTGCGAAATCTGGGATGTGGTCGGTATCTAAATAATGCTGTACAATTTTAGACTGTACGCTTCCAGATTTGTAGGCATGTTTATGTTATGCAAAGCGAATGGCGGAAGTACGACCAGTTTCGCCAATATGTACCGAGTCACAATCTTTACATGGGATACTGTAAATTGATCTGATTCTTAATAAGGGGGGGATTTTAGGTTTAGATTTACAAAGTAAATTTTTAAAAACGTCTTGTGGCTTGAATGATGTACTGATATTATGAGACTTCAAAAGACTAGACATTTTTTCAGAAATATATTTGTTGTATGGTAGAGATATGTAAATAGTGGGAACCTTACAAATTACAGAGGATGACACGCGATGCTCAGAAAAAGTCCTTTTTAACCATCTTAAAGGATAGCCATTTTGATTTAAGTCAGTAAATATCTTCTTTATTTCAAATTGGAAGGCTGCATCAGTATTTCAGTAAATTTTAGCTGTGTGGATTAAAGTTCTAACGACTGCGATTTTATGGAAAAGTGGGTTCACGGATTCAAAATTTAGGTATATATCAGAATTCGTAACCTTAGGATATGCAGGTGATCTTTCTGAAAATCAGTATTCTCTACTCTTTCAACCAAAACGTTGAGGAAAGGTAATTTTCGATCAGTCTCAATTTTGACAGTGAATTGGATTGCTGGACCTAAATTTTGAATTAACACAATGATTATTTATTTTATATTTGTGAATGTTTATTAATTTGTACATATCTCTGTCAATAGTCTACATTACTTCCCTCAATTTGAACTTTCCATGCCCCATAGTTTACGAGTAAAATGACTGTGACAGACAGAGAGATACAGGAGTGATCTTATTATGGTTCCGTTTTTACTTTTTATGTACGGAACCCTAAAATAGGAAAAGAAATATTAGTCTCTTAATTAACAAAAAATTCTAAGTGGTATTAGATATAAACAAAATTTCTATATACTTATCAAAAATAAAATTTTCAGATCAGTTTGATTTCCAAAACGATATACTTTTTAGAAATTCTAGATTTTTAACCCAGAAATCGAATTTGTTTTCCATACAAAAGTTACTTTCCAAACTATAAATCAAATTAAAAATTTGTTCTTGTGTAAATCTATAAAAATTCTTAATTCTACTGTCAAAGTTTAATCTATACTCATATTATAAAGAGGTAAAAATTGTTTATTTGTAGGAGGTAAGCTCTGGAACTACCGAACCGATTCCAAAAGTAATGGTATCAAAATGATGGTGTTAGTCCAACTTAGAACATAGGCTATATTTTATGTCGGTGCCACAACCCCAAAGGGGGTTCAGGAGCAAAAAACGTTCTAAAAACGCGATTTTTGCGTTACTGAAGGGCCAAGAAATATGAAATTTGGAATATTAGTTACTTATAAGATATAAATGATGTCTAAGAACAGTTCTTAAACTATTCGAAATTTAAAAGGGGTGAAAATGCACAAAAAGCTTTTTAAAAATCGTTCTAAATGGCAGTTTCTACATAATCTCAGGAAATACCAAACCAATTTAAAAAATATTGGTGTCAAAATGATGGTGACAACGCTTGCTCCAAGATAGGCTATGTTTTATGTCGGTGCCACTACCCCAAAGGGGGTGCAGGATCAGAAAACGTTCTAAAAATGCGATTTATGTGTTACTGAAGGGCCTAGAAATATGAAATTTGAAATATTCCCAAGCAGCAAACAATCCCTGGCCGAACCTCCGCCGTATGTCCTAATCTGACTATATTTCGCCCGGTCGACCTCATTTCCTGAGATCGGCAATAAAGGCTTTTTGGCCGCACGGCAAACGATCTGGGGATCGTATGATCCTGATATGTTGTGCACAGATTTCGGACATATTGCCGAAATCTTTTTGACTACTGAGTTCAGGCTGTTTTCTTGTTATTTTCTACCCCGCCCCCCCAAGTTTTTTGCTCTCTTGTTTTCGTGGTATGCTAGCTGTGAAAACCATACCTTTTAAAAGTGCACTTTGTATTAAAAGTAATTTATAAAGAAATATAACATTTATTTTCATGTGAATTATTAATCTATGACTTTGAAATTAATTTTAAGTAATACACGTAAAAGTTATTTTTGGTGAATATAAATTGCTTAGCAAATTTTTTACACAAATTAGCAAACTCCCATCCAAAAAAAATAAATGACAGCCCGACAAATGTCTCAAAATAAGTCTTATTATTAGAAGAAGCTTTTTTTTACTGTTTTTTTTTTATGAATTATGAATGATCAGTAGGGTGGGTCGAAAAAACCGAAATATTTACAATCGAAATGCAATAGAGCGGAAAAGTTGCCTTTTGTAATGAAGAATAAATTCGTAAAATATTATACCAATCGGTTAATATCTTTTACCGCCGCAAGGGGGCAAAGTTTCAAAAAATCGCAAAAAAACATGTTTTTTTCAATATTTTTTTTAATTGTCCAAATGTACGAATACAATTTCTAATAGGACGCAATAGCTACATGAAGATATAAGAAATGACCCGGTAAATGTTCATTATGATAAAATCATATCTTTTACTGTCGCAAAGGGACCATATTTAAAAAAAAATTTCAAATTTGCATTTTTTCTAAATTTTTATAATATGTCTAGAAGTAAATAAATTTACTTTATATCTATTAATATGTCATACATTTTGTTAAATATTTGTCATAGAATGGAAAATAAAAACGGTAATCATTCATTGTTCTTTACAATCGTTTCATCTACTGCTGTTTTACTGCATATCATCAGTTCATATACCACAAATCTTCAAAAATGATATAAAATGTTTGAATATTTTATTAATTAAAATATGTATAACCGAAAAGATTAAATAAACTTAAAATAAAGAAGTGAATGTAAATGAATTTTATAATATGACTTGCTTTCAAATAAAGCCATTGTTCTTCGAGAGGCCGAAATTGATCATATGTGGTCCTCGCTCTGTTCTGGTCCACAAACTTAACCTGCACTTCAGCGACCAATTTCACGAATCTTTCTACTGATTGAGTGGGACAAGGTAAGTTATAATAGCTGGTGTCTGTAATCGAACATTCTAAACTCACCAGCGTTGTTAGATCGCCAGTTGATAGACAAACCGTAACAGGTTGTTTCGTTAGTTTACAGTTTTGCATTTTGTCTAAAGCCATACAATTTTAAGCTTCAAAGTTCAAGTCTGTAATGACAAAATAACGGATGGCACTGTTCACAGAACTTTGTGCATTGGCAATTTTAAATTTTGGCAATCGGCTGATGCAGTACACTTTCAGGATGTACTCACTGAGTACATCCTGAAAGTGTACTGCATCAGTTGGTTCACAGTTAAAATGAATCCAACATGGTTTTCAGATTCTGTGGACTATAATTAGTAACCCCCATTTGTCATATCATCTACGAAAACATATAGTTCCTGAAATTTCACGAAATGCCTATTTTGCAAATCCTGAAAATAGCCTCATTGGAATGATAGCATATGAAGGAGAGGACATCAGGACCCCAGCCATAAAGAAAATTGCCAAAGCACTATGTTCTGTGGACACGAATAGTGCCATTCATTCCAGACTTGAACTTTGAAGCTTAAAATTGTATGATTTATTCGAGTAGCAAAACTGTAAACTAACGAAACCACCTGTTATGGTTTGTCTATAGACTGACGATCTAAAGAAGCTGGTGACTTTAGAATGTTCGATAAAAGATACCAGCTATTATAATTTTACTTATCCCACTCAATCAGTAGAAAGATACCTGAAATTAGTCACTGAAGTGCTGGTAAAGTTTGTGGACCAGAACAGGGGGAGGATCACATGTGATTGATTTCGGCCTCTCAAGCAACGATGGCTTTATTTGGAAGCAAGTCATATTATAAAATTCAATTAACTTGAATACTTCATTTTCAGTTTATTTAATCCGTTTTAGTTAAACATCTCTGTATTTTAATTAATAAAATACTAAAATAATTTGTTCAATTTATATTTTTTGTGATTCGTGGTATATGAACTGCTGATATGCAGTAAAACAGCAGTAGATGAAGCGATCGACAAGAAAAATGAATGATTACCGTTTTTATTTTCCAGACTATAACAAATAGTTAACAAAATTTATGACATATTAATAGATATGAAGTAAATTTATTTACTTCTAGACATATTATAGAAATTATAATAATTCAGAAAAAATGAAAATTTGAAATTTTTACAATTTTTTTTTAAAAATATGGTCCCTTTGCGGCAGTAAAAGATATGACTTTATCACAATGAACATTTACCGGGACATTTCTTATACCTTCATGTAGCTATTGCGTTCTATTATAAATTGAATTCGTACGTTTGGATAGTTAAAAATATATATTGAAAAAAACATGTTTTATGCGATTTTTGGAAACTTTGGCCCCCTTGCGGCGGTAAAATATATTAACCGATCGGTGCAATATTTTACGAATTTATTATTTATTACAAAAGGCAACTTTTCCGCTCTATTACATTTCGATTATAAATATTTCGGTTTTTTCGACCCACCCTAATGATCAGTCATACTTAAATAATGTTTTGAAAAGTAAAATGCAATGGAATACACTGTTGTACACTTTAAATACTAGGGTATAAAAACTAGGTTATTTTGGTCGATTTAAATGAATAAATTCAAATAAAGTATGTAGATAATAGCTAAAATTTTGAATATTAAATATTAAAACTATTATTTGCAATAAATGCGTTTTTAAAGTAAGGATAAATAATTGATGAGTTGAAATAATAAATTTAGCATCGCATTTTTAAGAGACATGTTGAAACAATTTTTTTTATTATTATTATCAGAACAATTTCTAACATTAAAACTTTAATCAGGTCTAAACTAATAATGCACTATTAATAAACTAAAATGTTTCACGTTTTCTGAAATGCGTTTAATTTATAAAAGAAAGCATTATTTTATTTCCTGCAATGCATAAAAATTTATTGATAATAATTTTTCATAAATCCCGAAAAAAAAAAGAAATTAAAATCTCACATTCTAGGTTTTTCTTACCCCCCCCCCCCCTTATTACAGTGTTTGCAAGGTAAAAAGTATTCAGGATTTATATTATAACATCTCGTTCAAGTAGGCTATTCCTTACGGTAATATTTCCAGTTTTCCATACTTTCCCTAATCCTAACTTAAAGATAGAAACAAAAAAGAAAAAAACGCAAATAATTGTTTAATGTTTTAATTTTATTATTAAATATTATTTATTATTAATTTATTCATATAAATCATAAAAACAATCTAGTCTTTGCATCAAGTATATAATTCACTTTTTTCTATTTTTAAAGCAAATTTTTAAGTATGAGTAACTATTCGTAATTCAAAAAAAGGGTGCACACTCCTAATTTCTAGAAATATTTGCGGTATATATCGAGCGATCGCTTATTTTTGAAAGGTGAAAAATTGCTAACTTCTGAAGAAAAAGCTTAGAAATTTATACTCACTCTCTCACTTTACATAGCGTCTCCTCGCATTCCCGTATCCCTTCTCTGTCTGGTTAAAAATGACCTTGCTTGCAACACAATCTTGAGGGGTTTGATAAGGTGGGTGAGAAAGACCTTGAAAGGGAGTGGGCAGTCACGTGTTTCGGAAGTACGCTGAAACTGCAGGGGGTATTGATGAGGGGTCGCACATTGTCGGGCATTAATTGCCCCAGGAATGTCGGCCGATGTTATTTTCTGAGTAAATATTAACATATCAAATCTATCAGTTAGTGCGATCTCGTGCCAATACCAGCGTTGGACTACTGGAACAGAGTATGATCTATTGACATCATAATAATGTCAGTGGGCGATTACCGATATTTCGCCGATAATTCGGATAAACGGCCTAATTCATTTCGATATATTTTGCTGTCTGGGTTAGCTACTTATTAGGTATAAAGGATTTCTAAGAACAGTTCTTAAACGATTTGAAATTTAAAAGGTGTTAAAATGCACAAAAAGCGTTCTAAAAAACGTTCTAAATGGTGGCTTCTACACAATCTCAGGAAATACCAAACCGATTTAAAAACAATGGTGTCAAAATGACGGTGAGAACCCTTGCTCCAACATAGGCTATGTTTTATGTCGGTGACACTACCCCAAAGGGGGTGCAAGGGGAAAACGTTCTAAATTGCGGTTTTTGCGTTACGGAAGGACCTAGAATCGTGAAATTTGGCATGGTAGTTAGTTATAAGATATCAGTGAAATGCGCAAAAAGCGTTGTAAAAAACGTTCTAATTTGCGATTTCTATGCAATCTAAGGAATTACTGAACCGATTTCAAATATAATGGTGTAAAAATTATGCTGACAGATCTCGCTCCAAGTTAGGCTATATTTTATATCTGTTTCCACTACCCCAGAGGAGATGCAGGAGCAAAATGCGCGAAAAGAGTTCTAAAAACGTTCTAAATGCCGATTTGTCAGCGATATCTCAGGAAGAATCAAACTGATTTCAAAAGAAATGGTAGGAAATTGATGCTGACTGACTCTGCTCTAACATAGACGCTATTTTATGTCGGTATCACTATCACGTAGACGTTCCAGGAGCAAAAAAGCGTTCTAAATTTCGATTTTTAAGATCGGTATGGGCTAACAACTTAAAATTAGGCAAGGTACATATTTATTAGATATAAATGATCTTTAAGAACAGTTTCGAAAAAATTAGAAATTTAAAAAGGGGTGAAAATGCGCGAAAAGCGTTCTAAAAACGTTCTAAACTGCGTTTTATACTCAATCACAGGAAATACCAAAGCTACTTCAAAAGTAATGGTTGCAAATCAATGGCGATAGTACCTGCTATAACATCTATACTAATATTATAAAGAGGTAAAAATTGTTTGTTTGTAGGAGGCAAGCTCTGGAACTACCGAACCGATTCCAAAAGTAATGGTATCAAAATGATGGTGTTAGTCCAACTTAGAACATAGGCTATGTCTTATGTCCGTGTCACTGGTCAAAAAGGGGTGCAGAAACAAAAACCTTTCTAAAATGCGTTTTGTGTGTTACTGAAGGGCCTAGAAACATGAAATTTGCAATGGTAGTTATGTATAAGGTATTAATGATCTCTAAGGACATTTCATACAAAAATCGAAATTAAAAAGGGGTGAAATGCGCGAAAAGCGTTCTAAAAAACGTTCTAAATGGCGATTTTTACGCAATATCAAGAAGTACCAAACTTATTTCAAAAATAATGGTGTCAAAGTGATGGTGTTAACCCTTACTCCAACACAGGCTACATTTTATGTCGGTTCCACTACCCCTAAAACGGGTGCAGGAGCAAAAAGACGTTCGAAATTGCGATTTTTGCGTTACTGAAGGGCCTAGAAACATGAAATTTGGAATAGTAGTTACTTATATGATATAAATGATTTCTAAGAGCATTTCTAAAAAAATTAACTTTATTAATTAATTAATTTCTTAAAACACGTTCTAAATGGCGATTTCTAAGCAATCTCAGAAAGTACCCAACCGATTTCAAAAATACTGGTTGGAAATTGATGATGACAGCTCTTGCTCCAATATAACATCCACTTCATGTCGGCGTCACTACCACCTTGAGGTTGCATTTTAAAAGACGTTCTAAGTTGTGATTTTTGTGATACTGAAGGGGCTAGCAACTTGAAATTTGGCATGGTAATTACTTATGAGATGTAAATATTCTCTGAGAAGAGTTCTTTAAAAATTTGAAATTTAAATGGGGTGAAAATAAACGAAAAGTGTACTAAAAACGTTCTAAATAGCGATTTATACGCAATCTCAGAAAATAAAAACCGATTTCAGAACTAATGATTTCAAATTGATGGTGACAGTCCCCGCTCAAACATAGCCTATATTTTACGTTGTTGTCACTACCACCTGTGGACTACAGGAGCAAAAATGTTCTAAATTGCATTTTTGTGTTAAAGAGGGGGTCTAACATTTTAATTTTGGAATGGTAATTACTTCAAAGATGCAAATGCTTTCTAAGGATTGACGAAAGAAAATTCCAAATTTAAAAGGATGAAGTGAGCGAAAAGCGTTCTATAAGCGTTCTAAATTACTATTTTTATGCAATCGTATCAAATACGAAACAGATTTCAAACATAATGGTTGCAAATTGATGGTGATAAAACCTGCTCAAAAATAAGCTATATTTTATGTCGGTGCCATAACCCCTGGAGGGTTTCAGGAGCAAAAATCTTTCTAAATTGCGATTTCTGCGGTACTGGAGAGGCTACAAACTTTAAATATAGCACGGTAGTTACTTATAAAATATAAATGTCCTCAAGAACAGTCGAAAATAAATTTGAAATTTAAAAAGAGTGAAGCGAAGGGAGGGAGCGAAAAGCATTCTAAATGAGTCCTAAATTAAGATTTCTATGGAATCTCAGGAAGTAATAAACCGATGACAGAAGTTATTGGTTGCTAATCAAGAGTGATAGTCCCTGATCATATACGGGCTATTATGCCGGGCTATATTTTTTGCCGGTGTCACTGCCACCTGGTTGGCAGGAACAACAAGAAAGCCTTTAAAAACCTCTAAATTTCGTTTTCTATAGAATATTAGAAAATACCAACCGATTTCAAGGTTAATGTTGGCAAATTAATTTTGGCAGTCTAAAATTTTTCGAGACATTCTATTTCAATTCTGTTTTGGCATTTTATGTTGGTGCCACTAACACCAGAGAGGTGGTAGACTGTTAGACAAGAAGCTTGGAATTTGACATGATGGTTAATTTTAAGATGTAAATGTGTTAAGATGGTTTCTAAGAAATTCAAAACTTCAAATGAATACTGAAATGAATGTATGAAATGAGCATAAAAATCTCAAAATACTTTCTAAATTATCATTTATTTGAAATTAGTTTTAGTTCTTATTATTAACTAAAATCTCATTTATGTCTATTGCACTTTTATAATGAAGTTTAGTCAAACTGTAGCTTAATTTCTAATTTTTGAATTATTCCAAAAAGTGTACTTCTAATAAAAAATATTCAAGCAACTATCACTTGGCATATTTCAACTATTACGCGAGCAAAGCCACGTGGTTTGCTAGTATAACATATTTTGGAAAAAAAAAAATCTGAAAAATTAAACTTGCTAAAATAACATTTTAATCTGATAGATGGATGTCTTAATGATTCAAAATAAGGAAAAAATAGTCAGCAGCGAAAATGTTTTTATTTAACTGAGGTTTAAGTTAAACTTGCGAGTTTAATTTTCCTTACCATTTTACCCCTATAACTTTTTATTTTCTTCTAAATTTTTACTTATAATGAATTTGCATAGTACCCAAAGGACATTCAAATAAGAAATGATAACAATGTAGTACTTTTAAAACAGAATTTTTGTAAAACATTGCCTTAAAGGGGTGTAAAAGAAGGGACGTTAAGGTAAAAAAAGGGGGTGGTATTGGAAAAAAGGGACGGTAAGGAAAATTACCACCTATTTTTAGGAAAATCATGTTAAGACTAAGTGATAGCCACATGTTCATTGATTTTTAGAAACAGTTTTTAACACTGTATTAAATTATTATTATTTTTACGTTCTTCTATCTTTACAAGAAGAAAGTATTGGATTCGTGAAAATTTTCGACTTCCGGTTTTCGACGGATTTATACGTTTTAGAATGCCGAGAACACGATTTGATGGTTTTTAGAAAATGTCTGTCTGTGAGTCTGTCTGTCATTCTGTCACTCTGTGAGTCTGTATATGACAAAACTTTTGTGGCCGCTCTATCTCAAGAACTAATGCACGGAATTTCACAAAACTTCATATTTAGTTAGACCTTAATATAATCTGGACTTGATTAGTTTTTGGTGAAAATCGCCCAACAGGTGGCGCTGCTTTGCGGCATTTTTCACGATTACTCCAATAGCTATATCTCAAGAACTGCTGCACGGATTTTCATAAAACTTCATATTCCGTTAGCCAAGAATATAGTTTGGTGCTGATTAATTTTTGTGAAAATCGACCAACAGGTGGCGCTGCTATGCTGCATTGTTCATTATTATCGCAATAGCTCTAACTCAAGAAAAAATGAACAAATTTTCATCAAACTTCAGATTCAGTTAGTCCCTGATATAAATTAGTGCTGTTTAATTTTTGGTGTAAATTGCTCAACAGGTGGCGCTGCTACGCTGTATTTTTGACGATTTCCGCAATAGCTTTATCTCAAGAACTAATGCTTGGATTTTCAACAAACTTCAGATTCAGGTATACCTTGATATCGTTTAGTGCTGTTTATTTTTGGTGTAAATCGCTCAACAGGTGGCGCTGCTATGCTACATTTTTTTCAGAATTTCCGCTATAGCTCTATCTTAAGAACTAATGCACGAATTTTCACCCAACTTCAAATTCAGATATACTTTGATATGAATTGGTGCTAAATCGTTGTTATTTCTTGTACTATTTAAACGATTTAATTGACGTCATTTATATAGAAGAAAGCTTTGTGATAGCCACAACATACTAGTTTTTAATTTTCCTCGAAAAGTGCAGGAATAAACCTTGTGGACGGTGAGACTACCAATAAAGCCACAATGCTTGAAATTGATATTTAAATGCTGATTTAAATTCTACAGTAAATTCCTTGCTAAATATTTTAGACTTTATTTTTCTAGCATAATACGGCATTAGAAAAAAAAATGAAAAAATATTCTGTGGCTGCATCTGAAATGATTTTCTGTAAGAAGAGGGATGGCAAGGAATCTAAAACCAAGGGACAGAGCTTAAAAAATAATATCAACCCTAAAAATGTGTGCAGGTTAATTTTAGCTACATATTTATATAAAACAATAGTTCCATTTCAGAAAAAATTACATCGAATTATTTGTATTGAATCAATTTTATCCAGACTGCTCCAAACATATCTAGTATATTGTGGCCATCACAAAACTTTCTTCTATATAAACACGTCAATTAAATGATTTAAATAGTGCAAGAAATAACAACGATTGAGAACCAATTCATATCAACTTATATCTGAATTTGAAGTTGGATGAAAATTCGCGAATTAGTTCTTGAGATAGAGCTATAGCGGAAATTCTGAAAAATGTAGCATAGCAGCGCCACCTGTTGAGTGATTTACACCAAACATAAGCAGCTCTAAATGATATCAAGGTATACCTCAATCTGAAGTTTGTTGAAAATCCAAGCATTAGTTCATGAGATAAAGCTATGGCAGAAATCGCAAAAAATACAGCATAGTAGAGCCACTTTTTGAGCGATTTACACCAAAAATTAAACGGCACTAATTTATACGTCAATTCATGTCAAGAACTAACTAAATCTGAAGTTTGATGAAAATCCGTGCAATAGTTCTTGAGATACAGCTCTTGTGGGTATCGTGAAAAATGCAGCACAGCAGCGCCACCTCTTGGGCGATTTACACCAAAATTTAAACAGCACTAATTTATATCAGGGACTAACGGAATCTGGTGTTTGATGAAAATTCGTGCATTGTTTCTTGAGTTAGAGCTATTGCGATAATCGCAATAATGCAGCATAGCAGCGCCACCTATTAGGCGATTTTTACAAAAAAGTAATCAGCACCAAACTATGTCCTGGACTAACTAAATCTGAAGTTTTATGAAAATCTATGCAGTAGTTCTTGAGATATAGCTATTGCAGTAATCGTGAAAAATGCCACATAGCAGCACCACCTGTTGGGCGATTTTCACCAAAAACTAATCAGGTCCAGTTTATATCAAGGTCTAACTAAATATAAAGTTTTGTGAAATTCCGTGCATTAGTTCTTGAGATAGAGTGCCCACAATCTTTTTGTCACATACAGACTCACAGAGTGACAGAGTGACAGATAGACAAACAGACTTACAGACAGACATTTTCTAAAACCCATCAAATCGTGTTATGGGCATTCTAAAACGTATAAATCCGTCGAAAACCGGAAGTCGAAAATTTTCAAGAATCCAATACGTTCTTCTTGTAAAGATAGAAGAAAGTAAAAATCAGCATCAGGGACACCGGACCGTAGATGAGTTTTCCTGATATTTGCAGCCCCAACATCGTCCAAAACTTATTTATCTCGTTAATATAGTTATGCAATCATGCAATGGGGTGTTCCTCAGTATATGAAATAAAAAAACCACAAAAAATTGCTTTAAATAAAACAAAAATATTATCCAGGGACATGAAAGTCAAAAGATTGTGAGAATTCCCCATATATTTTTTGTATCTGTCCAGTTTCCTTTTAATGTCTTTAAGCTAGTGCTAGAAAAGTATCAATTTATTTGGAATCTGAATTAAGAGGAATATGTATGATATATGTGTACACTTATTAAAGCAATTCATTTCCTTACTAATTTGGAATTACATAGATCATCAAAAGGGACATAAACTAAAAATTTTTATAACGTTGACATGTGAAGACATTAAAGCTATTAAACATCATATTCCTTCCTAAAAATAAATCTAATTTACCGTTATTTAATCAAACTTGCAATAGTCTATCAATTCTATTTCTGTAAAGAAAACTGCGTATTTTCCTAAACTAGGACTTCCCTCAGAGGGATTAGTCTGAGCGATATTACTGAGAACATAGATTTAATAATAACATGTGGAAGCAAAGAAAATGAGATGTTATCTTTAATTGTCCATATACTGCGAAAAAATGAAATGATGAAAATAAACAAATTGTAGAATTACAAAATCTTTTATATAAATTCGTATACACTGATTAAAAAAATGGGAAATCAAACCATTTAAGACAGCCATGCATGGATATAAAGTTGAAAGTATGCAATATATTAAAAGTAAAATAGAAAATGAAACACTAATTTACTTATATCGGAATTTTAACTGTATAAAATGATGTCAAGAGCATAATCAGACGCTGCGCACCAATTTGAGTAACTTTAAATGACAAATATATGATGTTTAAAAAGAATGGACTATACTTTATATGGTGTGTGCTCCCGCGGAATAGTTAATATTGTACAATATCTGTTTTCCACGGATGCAATGAGGTTGTCGATAACATTTAAGGAATTCTCTTTCCAAAATCTAATATAGTATCAAAGTACCGAATACATCAAAAGTGGCATGCAATGCTTCGTTAGAGTGTGTTTTAGATATGCTCGATCGGATTTAAATGATGAGTGTATGCTGGCCACTGCATACGCTGTATTGTTTTGTTTTCAAACATATTCTGCACAAGTTGAGCTGTATTTAGGATGTATTAAATAAAAGAAATCGGCAATGATTACAACATAAAGTATGACACAAGATCTGAATATAACGTCTGCATAAATTTTGAGCTGTCAAAGTGTCATTTGAAGTAATTTACAAATCCATACATATTTATTCAGCAAATCATGCAAGCTAACATACGCCAATATGAACCCGATTACAAAATTTCACCAGAATAAGTTAATATATAAAAAATGTACTAATGATAATTGAGGATATGACCTTATGATAAAATGTCTAGAAAAATGAATCGGATAAAAAATTCATATCACATTTAAAACGGCACTTCCCTCTGTTAGTGGCCTTGGCGAGAGAGAGAAAAGCCTAGAGAAGGAAAACTTTAACAAGTACTTTCGGGCAACCTACTCACTGTTTCATACAGGTCTTTATTCAATATTTACACAATTTATTTAATGCTAGGTGGGTATCTATCAGTTTTGTTGCATTTAAATCGCATGTCTTGCTGAGGAAATGCAGCATTATGAAATATTTAAAGTTGCTGTACCTAATAATTCCAAATTAATGGTAATTGAGATCGCTTTCCGTTAATTTCAACTTTTTAAATTTAAATTTTTTTAGAAACCATTCATAGAGACAATTGTATATTTTAAAACTAACCCGAAGCAAAATTTCAAGATTTTGGGCTCAACAGTAACAGAGAAATAGAAAATTTTTGAAAGTTTTTTGTTTCTGCAATGTTTTATATAGCGACATTTTTAGAAATTGTTCTATTGCGAGAATTTACGTCATGATAAATACAGCCATGTCAATTTCCACGTTTATATTCCTAACAGCTCCATGTTCTTCGTTACTTAGATCATCTTTAGATCTTTTTCCGCTTTGTTTAGTCTTTCTATTTTTTAGAATTCGTTCTACAACGAGCATTTACATCTTATTAATTACTACCATGCCAAAGTTCTAGTTTCTAACCCCAACAGTATCCCAAAAATTTCAGTATTCCAAATAAATCATAGTTTAAAACCTTTCTGGAAATTTTTACGTTTATCCGTCAAATTGAATTTTCGAACCTTTTAGAGAGCGTTCATAACGAGTATTTACATCTTAAAAATAACCACCACACCGAATATAAAGTTCCTAATCCAATCAATATCACAAATATAGCAATTTTAGTACTTTTTTGCTCCTGCAGCGATGTAGGTTGTTGCACTGACATAAAACACAGTCGTTTTTTCGGAGTAGAGATGGCCACCAACATTTTTTTAAGTTGGCTATGTAGTTTCAGAGATAACACCTCACAAACGTACAAGCATTAATAATATTATATACTTTATAATATTATAACGTTTTATAATATTAGCATTAGATGTACAGATACAAAAGCCATTTATCTCTTACAAACTAAAGTGCCGGCGTTGCCCAGAATTTGAAGGATGTTTGTTCTGAAAATCAATTTCAAAATTTAACATACAACACAAAACAAACATTAAAAAAAGCAGTCGAAATGTTGTTGAATGAATCATATGAAAACGCTATATAAAAATGTATAAATGTATATAACAGACGAAAAAGAATACAGCTATAAATGAACTTATTTCTATTTATAATTGGAGCAATAATATTAAAATACGCCAATATTTCCCTAATCGGGTTTTTATCATGCTTCAATACATTTTTCACACTCATATGACGCTATACAATATCCACCATGCCCTTTATATTTCCAATATGACGTAATATTTTCCTCTTTCACCTGGAAACCTTGAAATAGAAATGTTATGAAGTTATATTCACTTTCATTTAAATTCGTCAAACCATTTATTTCATTTTCATATTTCACGTGAATATCTTGCAATAGAAAAGTTATGACGTAATATTCACCTTTTTTTTTTTTAAATTCGGCAAACTATTTATTTCATTTTCATTTTTCACGTGTAAATCTTGCAGTAGAAAATTAATTGTTGTAGTAATAATTTTATTGTGTTTTTTAATTGTTGGCAACTGCTATAACGAAAAATGTTTAAATTTGATAAGAAATTGCTGTTAAATTGGTGGTTTTTTATTAATTAAAAATTAACTATAAGTTATTTCGATTCCGGATTACTTTAGTGTTCTCGGCCATGTTTTAATACACATGTACGTATCTCTTCACAATTTTGGCTTCCAAATTGTGGATTTTTTTATAAAATTACAATCAGACAGATAGACAAGTTTTCATTTTTATATATCTCTCTATTCTATAAAAAGTAACTAACGCTGTCACCGCCACCGGTTTTGAATTTTTTGTGACCTGAGGTCTTTCTTCGTTAATATTAAGAAAACTATTGCATACAAATATATGAAAATCGGCGGTATTATAGCGAAATGTTTGATCAACACACTAATGCATACATTTTTCAAATCGAAGAATTATTTTAAGAGATATTTAATGCTAAAGTTGGACAAAATCGTTCCATTAAAAAAAATTATAAGAGCAAAAGCTATACATGGGAATTTAATCATTTTTAGATCATTTTATTCAATAGAAGATCCCGGTCTTCAGATTTCATTAATTTTTTTTTTAATTTGACTCATTTTTTGAGGTTTTATTTCTATTTTAAATTCAAATATTCAGCATTTTGACAGATATTTTTTACATATTTTAGAAAATGGTATTAATTTAAACTGTTGCCAACTGTATAAACAGCGCAAACAATAATGTTTGCTTCAAATAAAAAAAATTATTTACACGTTACTATTATAAACAGAAAAAAAAAACCTTCAAATTGGAATTAAATAATTAGGTATAAAAAGCAGGCACTTATTGGAAATTACGCCATAAAAACTATATTTACATGGAATTTTAAAAGAGAAATGATATTGTAAAATAAATTCATTAACATGCGTTAGAAATCTGAAATAGAACAAATTACGTCACATTATACTTATTATGCAAAATGAACAAAAAATAGTATTGCAAAACAGTTTAAATTTAAAAATTGCGCGAGACAAAATATTAGAGGTTAAATATTAGATTTTTTCAAAATTTTATTATTTGTCGTTTGATGTGAGGTGTTCAGCTATATGTATGCAAAATTTCACGTCTCCAACTTAATTAGGGGCTGAGTTAGAAAAATTGCTTAAAATACACAAGTTAGAGCTCAGAGGGTTAAATATTAGACTTTTTCAAAATTTTATTATTTGCTGTTTGATGTGAGGTGTTCAGCTATAAGTATGCAAAATTTCACGTCTCCAACTTAATTAGGGGCTGAGTTACAAAAATTGCTTAAAATACACAAGTTAGAGCCCAGAGGGTTAAATAATAGACTTTTTCAAAATTTTATTATTTGTCGTTTGATGTGAAGTGTTCAGCTATAAGTATGCAAAATGGCAAAATGTCATGTCTCCAACTTAATTAGGGGCTGAGTCAGAAAAATTAGTTAAAATACACAAGTTAGAGCCTAGAGGGTTAAATATTAGACCTTTTTCAAAATGTTATTATTTGTCGTTTGATGTGCGGTGTTCAGCTATAAGTATGCAAAGTTTCATGTCTCCAACTTAATTAGGGGCTGAGTTAGAAAAATTGCTTAAAATACAGAAGTTAGAGCCCAAAGGGTTAAATATTAAGCCTTTTTCAACATTTTATAATTTGTCGTTTGATGTGAGATGTTCAGTTATAAGTATGCAAAATTTCCTGTCTCCAACTTAATTAAATTAGGGGCTGAGTTAGAAAAATTGCTTAAAATACACAAGTTGGAGCCCAGAGGGTTAAATAATAGACTTTTTCAAAATTTTATTATTTGTCGTTTGATGTGAGGTGTTCAGCTATAAGTATGCAAAATGGCAAAATGTCATGTCTCCAACTTAATTAGGGGCTGAGTCAGAAAAATTAGTTAAAATACACAAGTTAGAGCCTAGAGGGTTAAATATTAGACCTTTTTCAAAATGTTATTATTTGTCGTTTGATGTGCGGTGTTCAGCTATAAGTATGCAAAATTTCATGTCTCCAACTTAATTAGGGGCTGAGTTAGAAAAATTGCTTAAAATACAGAAGTTAGAGCCCAAAGGGTTAAATATTAAGCCTTTTTCAACATTTTATAATTTGTCGTTTGATGTGAGATGTTCAGTTATAAGTATGCAAAATTTCCTGTCTCCAACTTAATTAAATTAGGGGCTGAGTTAGAAAAATTGCTTAAAATACACAAGTTAGAGCCCAGAGGGTTAAATATTAGACTTTTTCAAAATTTTATTATTTGCCGTTTGATGTGTGGTGTTCAGCTATAAGTATGCAAATTTTCAAGTCTCCGACATATATAGTTTCTGAGAACGGGCTCTATGACAGACGGACAAACAGACAGACAAAGGAGTGATACAGGTAGGGTTTCGTTAGATGAACGAAACTCTAAAATCATGCTGCGGATGACTGTAACAACATCCTAAAATTACATTACCATCAGCGATCTACCAATCCCGAATTTAGTTTATATTCGTTTCATATATTCTTATTCTTTTGTGCGGCCCTGTAAAATAATTATCAATATTATATACAGTAAAACCTCTGAATAGCGGACACCCCGAGAATGCAGAATTTGTCCTCTATTTAGAAGTGACCGCTACTGAGAGTAAAACATGTACAGTTATTTAAGAGTTGGTAATCGAAAAAATGTCCGCTAAATAGAGGTATCCGCTAATCGGGTGTGTCCGCTATGGAGGTTTTACCAGTAAAACTTCAGAATAGCGAACACCTCGGGAGGGCAGAATTTGTCCTCTATTTGAAGATGCCCGCTACTGAGAGTAAAAACTGTACAGTTATTTAAGGGTTGGTAATCGAAAAAATGCCCGCTAAATAGAGGGTCCACTAATCGGGTGTGTCCGTTATGGAGGTTTTCCTGCATAATAATATCATCCTTTACAAGAAAATTGCAAGCTGTATGATAGACAGACAGACATCCAGAAGAAGATAACCTCCCGGATCAATAAACACTCATGTCTTTTGTTTTAATCATCCACAATTGTATGTCATACAACATGCCAGATTTTATACAACAGGCTAAAAACGGTCACCGTTGTACGGAATACTGTATTATTATTTATTTGCCCACCAAAACTGGTTGCCACGGGTTGTTGCAAGGTTTGTGATCACGTGGTTGAAACTGATCTATTCAATATTACTGCGTGCGTATTTTTTTATTATTTGCTCCATGTGTTCAAACCAGTTGTCTACGAAAACATCCACCGGTGAAAGTGACGCACACCAAATTTCTGTGACGTATGCAGATAAACTGTGCTTTTTTAAGAGTTTTTTCTATATAATTTTTAAACGGTTTGGAACTTATTTTTCATAGTAGGTGCATTCAGTAGGCGACCCTCATAGGTACCTTGTGGTGCAATCAGAAACGAAATCCGACAAATATTTTTTGAGTTATGCTTGACGAAAGGTTTTTATTAGGCTTTTTTTGTAGTAGGACATGGCGTTAATATCCATCGTAGTAGTAAAGTGTCCGGACAGTAATATTTCGCTGAGTATTAGCCTTCTCTTCGCTCAGACAATTACATAGTTATTTCATTGGGTTGTCATGAGCAAACCGTCAAATTGAAATACTGCTAAAAAAATGATGAATTGAAAATTCTCTCGTACTCGTTATCGAATTATATTCTTTGCACCTTATCATTTATGCATTTGTATATTATTTTCTAATTAATTTTATTAAATATAATTTTTTTTATTAATTTCTAAAACTATCTTAATCAACCTACAATCATTTTCCCATTAAGTTTTTTATTTTGTTAGATGTAATATTAGAATTAATGAACCTTAAACGAATTTAAAAAAAATATTTTTTTTTTGTTTTGTTACAGAAAATGTGTGTTACGGCTTGCCTCGATGCTGTTTTGAGCGCATCTCCTTGCGCATTCCTCCAGATTTTTGTTTCTGCCGTTTGGCAACGGTAGTCTCTATCGTCTGTTGTAGTTGTTCGCTCGTCGAATTTCTTATGGAATAAAAACCGCATCTAGTGAATTACTTTGTTAGCTAAAATGGCCATGGGGTGATTATTGTTAGTAATCAGGGCCTAATTAATACATTGGCCTCCGGAGCCTCGGCCCTGGGCCCATCAATTTCAGGGGCCCACAAATTTGTGCGTACTTTCTCACAATTTAAGATTTTCCACTGTGTGCATTATATATTTTGGTCCATTTGGACGTAAAAACAAAGTTTTACTGTAATAAAAAACCTCCATATTTAATTTTTATGTAAAAGCCCTTTTCAATTTGAGAATATCTATACTTTTCAAAACTTGCCGTATCCAGAAAATCAGATTTGGGGAAAATGCCAAAAACTGCATGCTGTGTCTATTGGTTTCAATATAAACGAGGGTTTTACAAAGTCAGAATTATAGTTTAAAATGGTTACTAGACTGTTAGGGAAAACACAATTTTTCTGATTTTGGATAAGACGAGTTTTGAAAAAGACGTCCTCATTAATTCTGCAACATAAACTGTGGATCATAGATGTTTCTGAATTATACAAATGCTTATTTGAGAAAGTGGACGGTAATTCATTTTGTTGATTATCGTTGTAAGTTAATTTTTTTTGTAAACTTGAAACGTTCATCCAAACAACTTTGTCAACTTATCAAATAAACCTACTTTTTTTTCTTAAAGTGTCGCCGGGAATGGTGAAATAGGGGGCTCCCAACTTTTTAACAGGCCCTGGGCCCAACTTCAGCTTGATCAGGCTCTGTTAGTAATAATGTCTATTATAGCATTGATGTGAAAAAATTTTGTCTTTAATTCGAGTAGTATTGTCCATCAACTAGCATCGCAGTATGTTTCGTAACTGATTATGGTGCCATTCCTGATTCAGGATCCTGTATATATGTATATAAAAGAACTGTTTCGTTATTAGAGACTCTTCGGATTATTTGACTATCTTCGCATTTATATCTGAACTCGTTACAGTCCATTTGCTAATTACATACACGCACAATATGCTTTATAAAAGAAATATTTATTATAATTGAGCAAGTATATAATTATTTAATATTTTAGCAATATTGTTAATAATGTACTGGTAAATTATAATTTATGAATATTTTTAACATTTTAACATGTACTTACTAGACGTAAAGATACAGGTGGACAGGACTTAGCTAATCGAAGGTGTCTTTAATTTCTGATACGAAAGCAAATAAAATATTGTTCGTAAAACTAGATGCTTTAAAATTTCTTCTCTAAATTTACGACTTCAATTAATCTTTCTATAATAAAATGGACTTAGTGAAACACATTCCAAGACAAGTAAATACCTTTTAAAATGTTGTCCGTAATAGGAAAAAAAATGTACTTATGATTTATGCGATCAAGAAATGATAAATCATTTAACCGGATTTTCTCGTCACTTTTAAATATATATATTCTTCAAGAAGATTTCAAATGAAACCATTTTTGATACGCTAAAAAATTACATACGATTAATTTGACAGCAAAAAGCGATCGCGTGTTAGATATATGACAAAGAATGATTTTTCTTTTCAAGTGGAGTAGATAAGCATTAACCGTACATGATAATGTAAGTGCGTCTATTTTGTTATGTTTATCTTAAAATGTGAAATTTAACTGACATATTGAAATATCAAATGCATTATACAGCCTTTTTACCTTTATTTGTGTGTGATTTTATTCTAAAAAAATGCATACGATTTATTTGACAGAAAAACGTCATCATATGTTAGATTATATAACACATATATCTAACTGTCATGTCAACTTAGATATATGACAAAGAATGATTTTTGTTTTCAAATTGTAGTAGATAAGCTTCAAATGTATATGATAGTGTAAGTGTCTTATATTTTTTTTTATGTTTCTTTGACAATTTAAAATTTTAGTCACATATGGAAATCTCAAATGCAGTACAAAACCTTTTTTATTTTTTATCTATGTATACTTCTCTAAGTTTCACTTTTTGAATACAAACAGGAATTAATGATTAATAGGTACTAACGTATTATTCAAGAGCGGTCATATACAATGGCGCCAAGCATGACTCCAGTTATACTAATTACACTAACCTTTATTTTTTGATAACTGTATAGAGTAGCACAGAGCTGTTCATTGAGCCCTTTGGAGATTTTCTTGGCTCTCTTTTGAAGATTTCCTGATATTAGACTTTTTAGAAGCATAATTCCATTATAAAGAATGCTTTATTTAAAACAATAAATCAGATATATTTTCAAAACCCGTGAAAATACATTTTTAATCATGCATATTTTCACGATTTGTATTTATTTTTTAAAGTGTGTAATTATGATAGTTAGGTTTGATAATAAATGAAAATAGCTCTTTTTAGTACTAAGAAATAACAGAAAAATAAACGTTTTTCACATTCCGACGATTCTTTGAGAGCTCATGTGCATGAGAGTTCAGGTTATTTCACTTTGGCCCATTGGCTGTTTCATACGAGGGATAAAGGACCTTAATATTTCCTTATTCACTTTTGACATTTTAGAAGGTTTTTTTATTATTATTTCCTAAGAAAAATTAATAAAGCAGAAAAATTTCCATCTCTGAAAGCACTGCCAGATTATCTCTCTGGAAACACCCATATGGATTGGTCACTATCACACCTGTCTTTGTTTTTGTACTCTTTATAAAACTAGATTCACGTCTTTAAAATAAGTCAAAGCATATTTTTACATGCTAAATGAAAACTAGCAATATTTCTGATTTCCGTGTTTATTTTTATTTTATATTTGTTATTGTTGTTATTACAGGCACGATTAAAGTTTCTAGCACCTTACCTTACAAACATTTTTGAAAAAGACCTCTCATAGAAAAATTTATACTAATTTGAATTGAGACCAATAGTTGAGGTTCGTTCCAAATTTTGGACAGACCTGGCGTATCATACTTAACAAGTGCTATAATATAATAATAACAAGTTGGAAATTGCTCGTCAAACGTGGCAAATGAGGTGCGTTCGTACTATAACTAGTTTTAGAATTATTTTTTGCACCCCATATTGTACTGAATGTGTATTCATTTGCAATTCATAAGTGCATAGTCTGTAACATCATTAAAATGCACTTGCAATAATTTTTTCCCACTCCCCTTAATGTAACGGAAAACTTTTCACTGTCCCTGTAATTAAGCTATACATCCGATTTTCATGAAATTTGAAATGGCTCGACAAAATTTTCAGCAATTATATATTTAAAATTTCAGCCCATTCGGAAAGCTGTAACATCATTAAAAGGCACTTGCAATAATTTTTCCCATTGGCCGTAATGTAAAGAAAAAATTTGACTGTCCCTGTAATTTAACTATACATCCGATTTTCATAAAATTTGAAATGGCTCGACAAAATTTTACAACAATCATATATTTAAAATTTCAGACCATTCGGTTGGGGAGTTTTTGCTTTATTATATGCGGACGGACGGACAGACAGACGGACTGAACGACGACTATAGGTGCAACGTATTTATATAATTACGAACGCACCTAATAACACATAATATTTATTATTTTTATTATGAGAGTTCAGGTTATTTCACATTGGCCCATTGACTGTTTCATACGAGGGATAAAGTACCTTAATTTTTCCTTATTCACTTTTGACATTTTAGAAGGTTTTTTTATTATTATTTCCTAAGAAAAATTAATAAAGCAGAAAAATTTCCATCTCTGAAAGCACTGCCAGATTATCTCTCTAGAAACACCCATATGGATTGGTCACTATCACACCTGTCTTTGTTTTTGTACTCTTTATAAAACTAGATTCACGTCTTTAAAATAAGTCAAAACATATTTTTACATGCTAAAAGAAAACTAGCAATATTTCTGATTTCCATGTTTATTTTTATTTTATATTTGTTATTGTTGTTATTACAGGCACGATTAAAGTTTCTAGCACATTACCTTACAAACATTTTTGAAAAAGACCTCTCATAGAAAAATTTATACTAATTTGAATTGAGACCAATAGTTGAGGTTCGTTCCAAATTTTGGACAGACCTGGCGTATCATAACAAGTGCTATAATATAATAATAACAAGTTGGAAATTGCTCGTCCAACGTGGCAAATGAGGTGCGTTCGTACTATAACTAGTTTTATAATTATTTTTTGCACCCCATATTGTACTGAATGTGTATTTATTTGCAATTCATAAGTGCATATTCTGTAACATCATTAAAATGCACTTGCAATATTTTTTTCCCATTCCCCTTAATGTAACGGAAAACTTTTGACTGTCCCTTTAATTAAGCTATACATCCGATTTTCATGAAATTTGAAATGGCTCGACAAAATTTTGCAGCAATTATATATTTAAAATTTCAGCCCATTCGGAAAGCTGTAACGTCATTAAAATGCACTTGCAATAATTTTTCCCATTGGCTTTAATGTAAAGAAAAACTTTTGACTGTCCCTGTAATTAAACTATGCATCCGATTTTCATAAAATTTGAAATGGCTCGACAAAATTTTACAACAATCATATATTTAAAATTTCAGACTATTCGGTTGGGTAGTTTTTGCTCTATTATATGCGGTCGGACGGACAGACAGACGGACAGACAGACGGACTGAACGACGACTATAGGTGCTACGTATTTCTATAATTACGAACGCACCTAATAACACATAATATTTATTATTTTTATTATGAGAGTTCAGGTTATTTCACATTGGACCATTGACTGTTTCATACGAGGGATAAAGTACCTTAATTTTTCCTTATTCACATTTGACATTTTAGAAGGTTTTTTTATTATTATTTCCTAAGAAAAATTAATAAAGCAGAAAAATTTCCATCTCTGAAAGCACTGCCAGATTATCTCTCTGGAAACACCCATATGGATTGGTCACTATCACACCTGTCTTTGTTTTTGTACTCTTTATAAAACTAGATTCACGTCTTTAAAATAAGTCAAAACATATTTTTACATGCTAAAAGAAAACTAGCAATATTTCTGATTTCCATGTTTATTTTTATTTTATATTTGTTATTGTTGTTATTACAGGCACGATTAAAGTTTCTAGCACCTTACCTTACAAACATTTTTGAAAAAAACCTCTCATAGAAAAATTTATACTAATTTGAATTGAGACCAACAGTTGAGGTTCGTTCCAAATTTTGGACAGACCTGGCGTATCATACATAACAAGTGCTATAATATAATAATAACAAGTTGGAAATTGCTCGTCCAACGTGGCAAATGAGGTGCGTTCATACTATAACTAGTTTTATAATTATTTTTTGCACCCCATATTGTACTGAATGTGTATTTATTTGCAATTCATAAGTGCACAGTCTGTAACATCATTAAAATGCACTTGCAATAATTTTTTCCCATTCCCCTTAATGTAACGGAAATCTTTTGACTGTCCCTTTAATTAAGCTATACATCCGATTTTCATGAAATTTGAAATGGCTCGACAAAATTTTGCAACAATTATATATTTAAAATTTCAGCCCATTCGGAAAGCTGTAACATCATTAAAATGCACTTGCAATAATGTTTCCCATTGGCTTTAATGTAAAGAAAAACTTTTGACTGTCCCTGTAATTAAACTATGCATCCGATTTTCATAAAATTTGAAATGGCTCGACAAAATGTTGCAATAATTATATGTTTAAAATTTGAGACCATTCGGAAATCTTTAACATCATTAAAATGCACGTGCAATAATTTTTCCCATTGGCCGTAATGTAAAGAAAAAATTTGACTGTCCCTGTAATTTAACTATACATCCGATTTTCATAAAATTTGAAATGGCTCGACAAAATTTTACAACAATCATATATTTAAAATTTCAGACCATTCGGTTGGGTAGTTTTTGCTCTATTATATGCGGACGGACGGACAGACAGACGGACAGACAGACGGACTGAACGACGACTATAGGTGCTACGTATTTATATAATTACGAACGCACCTAATAACACATAATATTTATTATTTTTATTATGAGAGTTCAGGTTATTTCACATTGGCCCATTGACTATTTCATACCAGGGATAAAGTACCTTAATTTTTCCTTATTCACTTTTGACATTTTAGAAGGTTTTTTTATTATTATTTCCTAAGAAAAATTAATAAAGCAGAAAAATTTCCATCTCTGAAAGCACTGCCAGATTATCTCTCTGGAAACACCCATATGGATTGGTCACTATCACACCTGTCTTTGTTTTTGTACTCTTTATAAAACTAGATTCACGTCTTTAAAATAAGTCAAAACATATTTTTACATGCTAAAAGAAAACTAGCAATATTTCTGATTTCCATGTTTATTTTTATTTTATATTTGTTATTGTTGTTATTACAGGCACGATTAAAGTTTCTAGCACCTTACCTTACAAACATTTTTGAAAAAGACCTCTCATAGAAAAATTTATACTAATTTGAATTGAGACCAATAGTTGAGGTTCGTTCCAAATTTTGGACAGACCTGGCTTATCATACATGACAAGTGCTATAATATAATAATAATAACACGTAATATTTATTATTTTTATTATATTTTATAGCTCGTTTTTATTTATTCATTCTAGTTCATTATTCTAGTTATTCTAGTTATTTATTCTAGTTCATTATAATCATAGTTTATTATAATATCATAGTTTATTATAATTTATATATATATATATATATTTATTTATTTATTTATTTTACCATTTTTAGTAATTCTATGTCTGCACAGTGAAACTTCTCTGTAAGGGCCACCTGCTTTTTCATTGAAAATTGACCCTTATGAGGGGTGGCCCTTGAATACGGGTGACGAAAAACAAAAACTAAAATAAGGAAATCAAAACCTATATAAGTGAAAAAAACTGTTTATCAACGTTTTCAAACTCTATATATGATACTATATATATACTATATATGATACTCTATATATATAGTTGAAAAAAAATTTTGAGGTTTGATTACTTTTAATATTTTTTTCGCAGGCAATTTTGATTTCTAATGCTTCATTTACTTTATGGAACAAATTACTTACATTTGCATCATTTATCTCATTTGCATCATTTTTTTTTTGTCTTAGAATGATATATCAGTCTATTTATTTCTGTTAGCATTTCCTGACAGGTGTAAAAATTTCGCTTCAATATGCATTCATAGTTTTAGTAAATATGGAATCAGTTTTTCTAGATAACCTGTTATCAGTTGTGTGCCCACAATAAAGGGTCAAGTTTCCCCTCTAACCGAACCCCTACAGTTTGTAAGGTCAAACAAACTGTGAGAAATACCTGTTTGTCTCACTCGTGGAAAAGTTTGTGGCTCTTCATTGTGTTACTAAATCCTCCATCTCCTCCTGCTTTCTTTGTTGCAAGCGCAGTTATTTGCTGAACTCTTCTCTTTTGGTTCAGGTATTCAATACACCTGTTTAGGATCTAAGGCACAAGTGACAAAAATGGCCTTTATGAGGGATAGTTGCGGCCTCTATCAGGAATAAATTTAACATTATGTCTATGGAGAAAATTTTTGTTCCTAAAAATAGTGGCACTTTATACGGGTGGCCCTTGAATAGGGGTGGCTTTAAATGACGTTCTACGGTAATAATGTAAAATTTCTGTTTTTAAAGCGATAGGCAACGCTAAACAAGATAGGCAATTGACAAACTGTTTTGACTATCTCTCTCCTGTCAAGAGTAATAGGTTAGTACCGATTAATTTGACAAATCTTTCTCTAAAATGAATTACAAAGTTTAGAATACTGGTTACACATTGCAGAAGAGGACATTTTAAATTTGAGAAATATAATTGAAACAATACCATATACATGTTACTTAGAAAATTAATAAACATATAGTTACTTACTTCTGAGGAAAATTGGTAATCATTTTAAATATTTGAAATTTGTTTCAGAGGAGCATATTCAGCAGTTAAAAACAAAAATAAATTGTTTCAGTACTAATAGCGCAGTGGTAGGGGAGGGAAAAAAGGCCGAATTCGGAATTAATTAGGGGAGAGGTGGAAATTGTTTTAATCCATTTAGTTTAGGTCTAGAATGAATATACTAAGTTCTACCCTCGTAGAAGGTGAGCGTTAGAAAATATGTACAGATTTATAGTCAAAAAACACGTTTTTTTGAATAACATAACAATATCTCAGAACAGTAAACTATATCAAAAACATTGTCAATGCAAATGTTGTAGAGCATAAAATTCTGAGTAAAATGAGTACCTACACCTCATATTTTTGTTGAACATTAAGGTCACAATTCTACTTTAAAGTTTTAACCCGTGGTCAGGGGGTTGTACTCAGAATTAATTAGGTGAAAACTGGAAATTGTTTTAATCCCTTCAGTTTAGGTCTAAAATGAACGTACTATGTTTTCTTTCTCGTACTTGGGTGGATGTTGGAAAATATGTTCACATTTATTTTCGAAAAACACGTTTTTTTTTTTTTTTTTTTTTTTTTTTTTTTTTTTTTTTTAATTACATTAACAATATCTCAAAACAGCTAACTCTATAAAAAACATTGTCAATACAAATGTTGTAGAGCTTAAAATTCTAAATAAAATGAGTACCATCAGTAATATTTTTGCAATTCTGCTTCAATTTTTTTAAAATGAAGAGCTTGAAGCAAGGATATACCAAGTTAATTTAACAATATCTCAAAATTGCGGTCTTAATATTAAACAAAAATATTAAGTGTAGGTACTCATTTTATTCAGAATTCTAGGATCTATAACTTTTGTATTGACAATATTTTCATAGATTTAGCTATTTTGAGATATTGTTAAGTTAACTTGGTCTCTCCTGGCTTCCAGCTCTTGATTAGCGATTAAGGCGAAATTTTGAAATAGAATTGTGACCTTAATATTGAACAAAAATATTAATGATGGCACTCATTTTATTCAGAATTTTAAGCTCTATAACATTTGTTTTGACAAATTTTTTTATAGAGTAGCTGTTTTGTGATATTGTTAAGGTAATTAAAAAAAACGTGTTTTTCGACGATAAATAAGTACATGTTTTCTAACATTCACCCAAGTACGAGGAAGAAAACAGAGTAAGTCCATTTTAGATCTAAACTGAAGGGATTAAAATAATTTTCAGTTTTCTCAAAATTAATTCTGAGTTCAACCCTCTAAGCAGGTCTCTAAAACTTTAAAGTAGAATAGTGACCTTTATGTTCAACAAAAATATTAAATGTAGGTACTCATTTTACTCAGAATTTTAGGCTCTACAACATTTACTTTGACAATGTTTTTGACAGAGTTAGCTCTTTTAAGATATTATTATGGTATGCAAAAACACGTATTTTTTTACTATAAATCTATACATATTTCCTAACGCTCACCTAGTACGAGGGGGAAAACATAGCATATTCATTCTAGATCTAAATAGAAGGGATTAAGACAATTTCCAGCTTTCCCCTAATTAATTCCACATTCAACCACTGGGCTATAAATGAAAATTTTCATTATGTTAATTAGAAAACTCTATTAAGTATAAATGCTTGTGTAAATCAAATTATGACAATACTTTGCCAAAGCTTGAGTGCTTTTCTGCATTTTCACGAAAATGCTAATAAAAATAATCTTAATTTAAATTTTATTTCACTGTTTGTTTCTAAAACACACGTCATGGCCCGTTATTTGACATACATTTTAAATTAATATTATGTTCCAAATATTGTTTTCTACAACCGATTTAAGTTGTTTTTGGAAAACGGAAAAATACGGGCAAATCGCTCAGAGGGTATCCAAAATGATCAAATCACACATTTCGGATATAATATGTAAAAAATCTGAGTTTATAAAATTAAATCAGATACTGTGAAATATTTGTGCAACTCCTTTTTTTCGGGTCACTTTCAGGTAGACTGAAACGGCTCTAATGATCACGTGATCTAACTAGAGAATTGTTATTAAAAACATTTTTTTTTCCCTTGTTCTTTTAGTTTAGTAGTAATGAAGTAAGTTCGAACGCAGCAAGTAGATTACATTTTTTGTGTCTTGGTCTTCTAAATATAGAAGAAATGTTGTTTTAGTTTTAAAAAGGAAATTATTGTTCTTAATAGAAGAAAATAATTGCCGGAAATTTCATTGTATTTAGAATCATGGGTTGTAGAAAGAACAAAGCAACTATATATGTTTCATCTCTAAATATGTAAATAGTGTACATTTTGTATATAATCGAATTGCCAATAATAATAATCTAAAGGGTTTCTTGCTGGTTAATTATTTACAAATGATAAACACAAAAGTAAAAACTCTCAGTTATGAAACATGATGACTTTAATATGATTTAAAATGAATCGTTTATTCTTAAAATAATGCTCTTCCTATAACAATTTCGTGAACTATGATTTAATTGTGAAATTCGTGAATATACCTGAAATGTCTTCATTAGATACAGAATATTGATAATTTAGAGCAATTTGGTTTATATGAAAAGAAGTAGTTTAAATATATTTGACATTCCCTTATAAGAAAGATAATTTATTAGAAGAATAAATGAAACAGATTTCTATTTATTATTTTGGCATTAAACTAAAAAAATTTTTAATGTACATCAATTGGTAAACTAAATTAAAAAATTATTAAATGATGCACAGTGGTAGATTTGCCGATTCGATTCTAGATGGCCAAAAGTAAATTTTTAAATGTTTATTCCAGCGTAACACATGTTTGACTGTTATAACTTAATAGTAGGCCACTGTACCCTCTTATTGGTCTTGATATAAATATGCCTGTATGGTCCATAGACTAGAGCAAAAATGGTGCTTCTTACTTGGGAATGAATCAATCAATTTGAGTATAGTTTTTAAATCTGTTACTTGAAGCAGAATAAAATATGCTGCTCGATTATAGACGCTTCAAACAAAATAACGCTCATGAACTTTACAGCACGCATTTAATGCAAACCTGATTTGCAAGTTCTGAGTGGCGCTACTAGCGCCACACCTATGTGCAAAGCGCGAAATTTGAATCGATGTCACCTTTCAAATGTATAAACACGCCTACCAAATTTTGTTTATCTAACACAAGTATTTCTTGGTGTTGGGATTTTTTTTTTCCGTCAGCGTATATAAAATGGGATCAATGATGAAGATGACACCCAGATTGATTGAAGTTTTGAGAGTATTACGTTGAGGATCGCCGATTTTAAGATCTACTCTTCTAGCCGAGTTTTAAACAAAAATTTTGTTCCTGATTTACTGAAAGGCATTCATTTATCAGTTGAAAATATATATATATATATATATATATATTTAAGGGATATCAAAACGGAACGTTTTATCTTATCAGATGTGGTAACAACAGAACATGCAATATTTTTTTTACTAAAATGTACAGAAAGTCCAATTTACTTATCTGATAAAGTTTTGAAATTTGCAAATATGTGATTTAAAAAAAATAGCAACTGCAAATGGAAGCAAAGAATCAGCTGTTTCAACTTCTTCCTAAATTATTCCTTGCCAAAAGGTGATAGTTTCATACCTCGCCTCCAGATGACAGAATCTTCTCATATCTTAATTCACAACGAGCCTGTTTTTAGACTTTAGTCTATATTTGAAACTTCTTCTCTGCTTTTTGATTGTCACTTTTAACAATAGCAGCTGCTGAAAGATCCATAAGACGACAAACATTATTCATATCAAAACACACCATTTCATTAGGCTGAAAGGATTCCCATTGTATTTCAATATAGACTCTGTGACATCGCCTTTTTACATTTCTAGCAAAAAACTCCTGTTTAATGTATATAAACAGACTTCATTCGCAAGTACCTTCTACAATAGTTCATGTATAGAATGTTGTTTCCATCGAAGTTGTATACTAATAGGTTTTACTAAATCAGTCAATAAACACAGAAATAATTGGAAATTAAAAAAAGAAAAGTGCTGAAAGAAAGATAAGTTAGAAAGTATACGAATTTCTTTTACACACGTGCAATATAAAAGAAATATTTGCAGAAAAACTACTAAAAACATTTATATTAGAAAATTTAGTCCTTGTACCGAACGACAAAATGCCATTTATTGAAGGAGGAAATGCAGCGGGCGTTTCAGATCTGTTGTTTTACTGTAAAGGTCGCTAAAATAGAAAGTGTTTTTATCAAACCTCGAACATACAGTTATGTTTTAGAAGATTTTACTTAAGTAATGGAATAATTATGCAGTTAGTCTATCAAAATTCTAGAGAAACGATTTTCGTATAGGTAACATAATTAAAATCATTTTCTAAAAAGAACATATTCTCTCACTTGAGCGCCTATAATAACAAGATTTTCACCTGATGAAAGTAGCTTTCTATGAAACGCGAAGATTTGTGAATTGTGATGTGTTGTGTAAATGGCAACAAATAAACTGTCAGCTACGTTGCGAATGATGGAGAATATGTAGTTGTATTGTGTGATAGCATATGGAAAGTGTTTCTAAACCTCATGATGTCATAAATCCCAGAATATGAAGTAAATATGTTTTAAATATCATTATAATATCTTCATTACTTTTAAAGTTATGAAAGAAGATCCAAGTTTGCCTTAGATTGATGTACTCTGTACGTTTTTGCAGAATAAATAGATTACGGCCTAGATTCTTATACAAAAATGTTTCGTGTAGATGCGTATTATCGTCAGTAGTTCACTTGATTTAGAAATGATTTGTGTACACTGTAAAAAAAAAATCTGTAGTTCTACAGATGTAAAGTTACATGCTTACTAAACTTTCACCTGTAACTGTACGAAAAAAGCTGCAAATCTACAAAACTAGTTTCTGTAAAGCTACAAAAATCTGTAACTTTACAAAAGAATCTGCTAAAATTTCAGTAATCTTACTAAACTTTTATTTGTAACCCTGGCTGCAGTTACATGAAAAGTTCTCGGAATCCCAGTTTCCAAAAAAATTCTTAGTAACCTTACAGATTTTTTGATTTTCGGCGCAAAAGTGTGTCTGTTACATGAAACCTTGTTGTTGCCGTTACATCAAAAGTTCTAGGAATCCAAGTTTCCTAGAAAAACTTTAGTAACTTCACAGATTTTTTATTACAGTGTATTCGATTAACAATTAAAATTTTATATTATTGCAATTTTCTTATATTTTTTTTTTATTCTCTACTTTTTGCTTTGTGTATAACCATTAAAATTCGATTTTCTGTCACGAATTTTCTTCTAAAAATCTGATATCGATTTTCAACCTCAAATTTAGCCAGTCATTCTCAATCCTAAATTCTTTTAAGGGGGATTTATTTCGGTTATACTCTTAAATTCTTCCCGTTTCATGAATTCTATATTAAAGCATCAAATAAAGCGGACCTGCTTTTTTTCTTTCTTAAAAAGAAGGAAAAAAGGGATTATAATATTGCGAAGACTGCTAAATCACGTACAGAATCCTTTATCAATTTTTAATTCTGTGGAAAAAATCGATTTAAGTGTAATGCGAAAAGAGACTCGTTGTTTCGATAAAAATAAAAATATCCATATCTTTATAAAAATCGGAAGCACCATCAAACATTCCAAAATAAATGTTAAACTGATAAAAGATATTTTTAAACCATACAATACTGTTCATTCTTTAAAGAATTTCTAGAAGGAATACACCAAGATTGTAATATATTATTTATTGAGAATAATAATTCTAAAGTTTTTAAATCAATGGTTGTATCACTGGAGAAATGAAATAATACTCTGATTACAACATTAAGCCGATGACGTGTAGCGATTTCTTTTTCGTAACTACATTAATACCTGTCAGTTACGAATGGATCAAATTTTAGAAAAATATTAAGATTAAGTTAATAAGACATTTTTTTTCTAATATATTTACTGAATTCTTAAAAGTTACCATTTATATATATTTAAACCAATGCTGTTAAGCACTATTTATTTTGAATCTATATATTAGAATCAAAATTATCAAAAAGAAGTTTTTCTTTGGCCTCTTGGGAAGATTTTGCATAATCCCTGTGAATACCAACTATTACCAACAAACGTAATGAATGTGTTCAAGGTTACAATTGACCGTAACATTGTAAATAATATAAAATAAAAATACTAATGAGAACAACGCAAACAAACTTTTAATCAGGTAATTCACTAATATTTGCCTATCATTTTTCTCTATGATTACACGAATGAACTGACTCTCGTTCAAAGACAATACAACTAAAATGTTTCAGAAAGACACGCAACTTGAGGAACTGATTTCGATAACATAAAAACTTAATGTATCGCAATGTTTCTTCTCTCAACAACAAAATTTTGCACTGCCGTTTTCTTCAGAAATTGAAACAGCATACATAATAAAGTATACGTATGACACTTTTCTGTGATATTCCAGTAGTTATTTCATTAGTCTAAACACTCCCTTTGATTGATTTTGTTAACCATATATCGCCGTCTATTTAATAGAATTTCGTCAAACGTGGTACACATTTAGACTTTGGAACATACACATGCAAGTTATCTTTTGCTATATATATACGAACGGATGGCTCTGTTGTGGTGCGTTATCTTTTAATGCTGGCTATATATTTCTATGTATGAAAGGGAACGTCATCATACTTCACATTTAGTTAGATTTTGATATATATTTGTCTTTATAAGAATTGAATGTGCATCTGGCTGTATTTTCTATGATTTCCGTTAGTTTTATATCTCAGCATTTATGATATGGAATTTTACTAAATGTAATATGTAAAATACTTCATAGAATTCTTTTGATTTCATGTTTTCCTTTTTTACTCAACATGGAACGCTTCTTTTCTTTTTTTCTAGAGATGAGCTTTTTAGCTGTATCTTAATATCTATTTGTTTCAAATAAGCTCTACATTGTATTTGAATCGAGTATTTAAAAAAGTGTATGTTCATTCAAATGTATATTTGAACAAGCAACAGGGTCGATGTAGAACATTGTTTTCAAAGAAATGTAAAATATGTTGTAATAGTTTGCTTGTAATGGCTCTACTTAATTAAATAATTTAGAAGAATATAGAAGAACGTTTTAGTAATTTTCAAAGTATACAAATTTTGGAAAAGTTAAAATAAGTTTTACCCTGGAATATATTTTCGGCATATCAATGTTTTTAGACAAACATGAATAGATATTAGAAATGGTCTTGAATTTTCGTTAAAGAAAAAAAAAAGAAAAAAAAAATAAATAAAAAAAGTTGTACTAAAACCACAGTCGTTAAACAATAATAACCATTATTTAAAAAAAACGACGATTTCAAAAACTGTATTTGAAAGAAACTTATTGTAACATATCTTAATACAATTATTTAATAACTTCATAAAAATAAGTAAAGACTGATATACCGATGGTGTCATACAGTAACACTTCAAAGTTCTTTCATGGTTTCACAACTTGAAAAGAATGTTCTCATACAAAAGGCGTATTTTAAATTTAGAAAAAAATGTAAATTCAACAGGTATCTGTATTTTGGCAACAAAGAATTATTTGAAATATTTCTTTCAAAAGATTATTTACCTACTTAATCTGAAAATGGATAATAGTAATTTGTAAAGCAGAAATTCAAGCAATTATTGTAAAGCAGAAATTCAAAAATAGATGCAACACAAATAAATACAATGAAAAAAAAAGAACAATTGTTAATGCAGCCATGAATACAAATTAAATCCAGACATGGCTGTATTACAAAAATATGTTATCCAAGTATTTAATTAAATAAATTTTTTGCAACGCTTTGAAGATGTGGCAGAATGTCTTGAGCTCGTCGGTTGCACCGTCTGAAAAATAACATATTTTAACTGTTAGATAAGCTATTAGTTTATGAAAATACTCGAAATAGTAGATAAAGAATTAAGTATTTATAAAACAAAATCACTTATATAAACAACTATATTTGACCTACATGTGAGGCTCATGATACCATCTTTTTCGCTACTAGGATATTAGTGTCGTATATTTTGGCATACAATTTAACATATAGTTTTTCATTGTATTCTTCAAAATCTTTTGAGGTCAATAAAATTGGTTTCATTCATTCATTTATAAATCATTAATGGCAATTTGATATTATTTTTGGCTTATGGGAACTGATGAAACGGTACATAAATTTTGGTCTAAAAATGTAAATACAGTAGAACCTTTTTTATCCGAAACTCTTTTAACCGAAACTCTCGATTAACCGAAATCCATTTTTAAGGCTTTTTTTTTTTTTTTTGAGCAATCACATTCCTTGTGGGCAAAATCCATTTGGAAAGCTTTTTACTTTTTATTTTTATAAACTATCATATTCCTTGTGTGCAAGCGGTCCTTTCTGAACTACGAGTACATATAAATATTTTCTATCCCTTTTCTTAGAGTTCTTTTGAACTTAAATTGAGCTCCCGTAAGCTGCGGAGTGGAACTAAGAAAAGGAACAATTTAGCCATTCTGAAGCTTTTGAAAGTTTTGCAAAAGGTTTGGCATGGTTGAGGCAGCTGAATGACTGTGATACTCATGAACTAATAATATTAAAAAACCCCGCGATAGAGCTTCAAAGCAAAGGCAATCGAAACTGCGACACACAAAACATTTTTTAAACCCTTGTGCAATATGTAAAAGGTACTTAATTTCAAAATTAAAATTCAGGTCATTTATTCTTGTTTTTATTTTGCTATTGCTTTATTTTTATTAAGCACTTGTTACCACAATAAGAAATATTGTATCTATTTCTCCTTAATCTGAAAATGGAAGCATTCTCGATTATCCGAAAATTTCGATTTTCCGAAAAAGGGTCGGTCACAATTAGTTCGGACAATCGAGGCTCTACTGTATGCTACGTTTGTATGAACACGTTTTCAAATTCACCATTCCAATATAGTAACATGCAAACGGGATATTAGCAGTTTTCATTTGGGTTGCTATGGTTTTAAGGATATACGGAGCAACATTACCAAATTTCATCTTCTTAAAGAAAATTTGCAATTATGAAAATCAAAATAGAGCATAAAATACCTTAAAAAATACCGTATAAAATTTGAAAATCATGATTTTTAGCAACTATTCAGAATTACAACTATTAAGAATTTTCCTATTTCCTAATTAAGTAAAAGCATAATAAACCCAAAGTTTAATTTTGAAGCACGGTTACAAATTCAGCATCCCTACGTTAATCGATAAAATTTATTATATTAAACGTAATTGTTTCTTTGTTGTTCTTCAAGTTGTTTTTTTCTCCCTTTTTAGACACTTCTTGTGGAGAGTTCTTCCAGAGAGCTGGTTCCAGTACCTTTAATACCATTAACAGTTTTGGCTTTTCTCGCACAAAATTTAAAAAAAAAGGCAACTAAGCAAAATACAAATTCGTGCGAAATTCGCAAATTTTGTCAAGAAAAATTTATGTATAAAAGGATAATGACGTGTCCTTCAGCAAAAAAGTAACAGTGAAACGATTTAACGCAAAATTCAACTCACGATCAGCAAAAAGGAAAACTCTGAACTCTATGCAATATATTTTAATATGATTTAGTTTAAATAGCTAGTGATGAACAAGAGTATGCTTGATTACGCTGAAAAATGGAATAAACCGGCTTTTGTGAACTAAAGAGCATCGACATTGTGCACTTTATAAGTAGAAGTCAGTTTTCTGAACTGCCAAGTCTCATATCAAGATTTGTACAATACGTGAGTGCAAACACATGAAATCCATCATGTCTTATGATAGTTTATTAAATAGTTGACTCCATAACATGCTATCCACGGTGTAATGAGTGCTGCTCAAATTGATTCAAAAAGGAGATATACAGTTTCCGCTAATTGTATGTTTTATTTCACCCATTTGTTCATTATTGTCAGCTGACATTTGTGATTTATAAAATCTTTTCATCTTTCATATATCTGTTGCAAATATAAAGCCTAAGTGGACAAACCACAGAAGGAAATCTTAATAACCGAAAGTAAATGAAAATATATTCCTAATGAATCGCTTTTCCTTATTTAATTATATCTAAATGTTAGAAAAACATTCTTTTCATAATGCTTCATTCTTAAGTTATTGGACAATTTTTGAAAAACACGACATAATACTAAAATTTCGACTTTTTTTATTGATGAATTATCAAACTTAATGTTCAAATTTATCTGATGCAATAGAATTTTTCATTTCTGATGCTTCCGCTTAAAGGTATAAGCCATTATATTTGTGAATAAACAGCATATTTAGCAGGTGTTTATATTTAAAATGTTTTCTTCTGAAAAATTTGCACAATCTTAGCAATCTTAGTTGTGCAGAATTCCATGCGCATTTCTAATAATAATATTATTTTCAAATGTATACTGTATATCCTCTGTACAATAATAAATTTTATCGTGAAAGGTTACATTTCAGGGGTATTTTAATGTTGAATTACGTGCATATAGAAACAAATACGTGCTTTCAAAGAGAAAATAAAGCATAATTATATGGGACATTCTCACAATCTTTTGACTTTTGTGAAAAAAAAAAAAACTGACAAAATTAAACGTGCTAAAATAACATTTTAGTCTGATAGACGAACGCCTTAATGATTCAAAATAAAGAAAAAATGGTCAGCAGCGAAATTTTTTTTATTTAACTGAGGTTTAAGTTAAACTTGCGAGTTTAAGTTTCCTTACCATTTTACCCATATAACTTTATATTTTCTTCTAAATTTTTGCTTATAATGAATTTGCATTGTACCCACAGGACATTCAAATAAGAAATAATAACAATGTAGTACTTTTAATACAGAATTTTTGTATAACATTGTCGTAAAGGGGTGTTAAAGAAGGGATGGTAAGGCAAAAAAAGGGGATGGGATTGGGAAAAAGGGACGGTAAGGATGGAACGGTAAGGAAAATTACCACCTATTTTTAGGAAAATCATGTTAAGAGTAAGTGATAGCCGCAATGTTCATTGATTTTTAGAAACATTTGTTAACATTGGATTAATTTTTTTCTTTTTTAATTTACCTCGAAAAGTGCAGGAATAAACCTCGGGGACGGTAAGACTACCAATAAAGCCACGATGCTTGAAATTGATATTTAAATGCTGATTTAAATAATACAGTAAATTTTCTGCCAAATAATTTTAAACATTATTTCTCTAGCATACTTCTGCATGAGAAAGAACTTGAAAAAAATTCTGTGGCTGCATCTGAAATGATTTTCTGTATAATTTTAGAAGAGGGATGGTAAGGAATCTAAAACCCAGGGACAGAGTTAAAAAAATAATAACAACCCTAAAAATGTGTGCAGGTTAATTTTTAGCTACATATTTATATAAAACAATAAATCTAGTTTCAGAAAAAAATTACATCGAATTATTTTTATTGAAACTATTTTATCCAGACAGCACCAAACTTAAAAATAGGAATCAGGGACACGGGACGGTATAGGAGTTTTCCAGGTGTTTGGACCCTCAACATCGTCCAAAACTTATTTTATCCCGTTAGTATTGTTGTGCAATCATTCAATGGGATGTTCCCCAGTATATTAAATAATAAAAAAAAAAACACTGAAATGTGTATTAAAATAAAAATTATTATTCAGGGACATGAAAGTCAAAAGATTGTGAGAATGCCTCATATATATTTCTTCTGAATATTAACCCGAGAGTAGTCGCGACATTTTTTAGAACGTTAGTAGTCGCGTTCGGTCCATTTGCCGCCGTTACCAGCAGGACGAAAACGAAGGGGAAACTTGCCGGTGTTATCAGATGATCGAAAACGGATAACGTAGGGTGAAAATATTGACTGAACTTTAAAAGATTACAGCACTTATTCATTTTACAACTTTTTGCAGCAATTATTTATTGCTCTTAAGTATATATTCAGTTGGCATCTAGATAAATGTTTTTATAACTCTTTCTTCGTTTTGCATAAATACTTAAAAGTAAATAGTAAATGATTTGATTGAATTTCTGATGTTACTATGAATCAATAATTAGTAGGAAAACATTTTCGAATCTGAATCTAAATTCCTGATAGGGTTTTTTTTTTTTTTTTTTGGAAGGACAGAATCAGAGTCAGGTAGATTTTTATGATACTCCGGCACTCTCTATCCATTTAATAAAATAAAATTAATAAATTTAGCATCAATATATTACACTGACATTAAATTGAACAATTAAACTGAAAGTAAAAACGGAACCTATGACATGCAACAGAAAATCAAATACAATACCACTAATTCACCAGCATATTACGAACGATTAATTCATTTAAAACATATGAAAAACCATCAAATTTCATGCAATAAACAATTAAAGATAATATATATATATATATATATATATATATATATATATATATATATATAAACGTTTTGTACAATAATACCATTGAAAAATAATGAAAATGACCAATAATTATGAAATCACAAACACCACATAAACCAAATATTATTAAAAATGTATAATATTATATATATATATATATATATATATATATATAATAAAGAAAAAGGTAAAAAATACTTAACTTCGAAATTATAAATGTAAATGTTGTAACTACGTTTTATTTATTTATTTATTTTGTGGGGTGTCTGTGTGTGTATCAGGGGGGAGAGGAAGGGGGGGGGTCGCGAGATTTTGTGATTAAATCCATTTTTCAAATGAAAATGCACGATTTGTAGATTTTTACTTATTTCAGGGTGGGATCAGCGCCCTTGAATAAAAATCTGGATACGAACTTAGCTTATATAAAGCAAATAATAAACAAGTTATTGAAATTATATATTTAATTTAAATACATTTGCAATTGTAGATTTAAATCCTAAGATGGATAAATTATTTTAATTAATAGAATCACTGAAAGGTTCATTTTAATAGGGATGTATTTTAGAGCAACTATTTAATTAAAATAAATAATCAATTGTGCATTTCATAATAAGGTATTAATGATATAATTTATTGTTTTATAAAAACATCCATTAAAATAATAAAAACAATAAGAAAACTTTCTCCGAAATTATAAATATGCAGCAAAAATTTAATTTAAATGAATTTTCTCTCATATTCTGGAAAACATTATTCTGAAAAATAGTTTGAACAATTGATGAAGGACAACAAATTTAAATTTGTTAGATATCGTCCCCAAGCCTCTATTGGATTTCAATAATAATAATAATAATAATAATAAACATTTTCTGCGGCATTGTTAAAAAAATGTGTTTTTACTTACAGTATGAAAATTTAACAATAGATATATTTTAGAAAAATACTTAAAATATTTTTTTAAAATCATAGTATAAACATTCACTGAATTATCCAAAAGATATTTTTATTTGCGTAATTTCTAACCTACATTATAAAATTCTCATTATTTTTCTTGTTGTAGAAATAAATTATATGGATATTCTTCACAGATCTACATACTACATTTCTGAGAAAATTGTTTTATCTTTCGAATTTGTTTTATTGTACAAAAACGATACTTTTCAGATTTTGGAGATACGGCAATTTTTTTACTAATTCCTACAAAATTATCTTCTCTTTTTTTTAATGGTTTGGCAGTGTTATTGTCTGCTTTTTTCATTTATATGTTCCGGTAATAAATGGAAAGCAAGTTCTTACAAATAATGATGATGAATTTCCCTTTTATTTCCATATTTAAACGATTATCAATTTGAGAATTTATTCGCGCAATATTTGACAATGAAAAAAAAAATGTAAGTGACCATCCATCAGTTTTTTGTGCGAACTGACTTCACAACTAATATAATAAAACAATTTTAAGTCACATTCTAAAAGTAAAAAAAGTACTCTGTGAACGGGTAAAATAGTAAGAAAGAAAGAGAAAAGAAAGAAAAAAGAAAGAAAGAGACGAAATAACAACAGGCAGAGAGTCCGTACTTCGAAGAAACTTTCCCCCACAGATTTCGCGGAAATGGGAAAGGTTGAACACGAGGGGGGAAAATTCAACTAACGCAAGTGGTCGCATCGCGGTCATTTAGACCGATTGAAAATTAAGAATGCGATAAAATGCTAAGAAATAGCAGGAATGACTTGCAATTTTACTACACAAGAGTGTGAACACTCAAGGTCAGCTACACGGAATTTCGCTATCGTAACTTTAACGGGAAATGTGTTACAGAAAGATAACCAATTTCGGGCGGGGAAAAGACCAACGCGCGACTATTAACGGGTTAAGGGAACTTTTACAATTCACTCTGCTAACGTGAATAGTAATATATTAAAAGTATCTTATAAATAATTTCAGTCAATATTCTTTACAAAAGAAATACTCATGGATGATTTTGAAAATGTCAGTGTTTTGTGATATTAAAATATTTAAAATGCAAAATCTAAAAACACTTTTAATATTAAAGTTTAAAATTTTGTGTCAAAGTATTTTATTCTATTCTTAAAATTTCTAGCGAAATCATGAATAGTTAAAAAATTTTATTTTCAACGTGCAATATCACATTGTTATTTTTTTAAAAAGGTAGACGTCCAAATGACATAAAAAAAGTCCTTCCGGCCAGTGCCGGGAGGAAGAGGTAGCTTTCATATTCCCTATTTTTAAAAAGCTAGCTTATGTTAGTCAAACACACGCAGTTGAATTTAGTGGAAACCGATTACAGACGATTCAATACTAATTTTTATCAGTACAAATCATTATGAATGAGAATTTCGCGAAATCAGTCAGCTTTGTCCAAGCTGCTTTTATTTAAAGTAACTTATATAATCGGTTGCCAAATTCGGCGATATCTTTAAGTTCCTGCCATTTTAAGACAACATGGTGGATAAGGCTAACTAGTGAACTTGATCGAGACCTCAGTAATTCCTGTGCACATGCTCACTCACATCGGAATCGGTTGATATACAGGAGTGCTGTCGCAGGCAAAAAATCATAGTTTTCAAAATGTCACCCACATAAAGAAATTCAAACTGCTATATCTGAGCCATTTTTTAAGAAAAAGACAAAACAAAAAATGTTCCGGAATCCTTATATCAAGGTCAAATACTTAAGAAAGAAATCTTTTTCAATTTCTATTTTTTTTTTTTTTTTTTTTGCACTTCACTTTAAATATATATATATTTTTAATTTAATGGCCGCCATTTTGAAACAAGATGGTGGATGAAGCTGGCCAGCGATGTTGGTCGAGACACAGATAGACAGACTATCCACATGCCTTCTTACATCCAAATAGGTTAATAAATACGTTGATAGCGTGACATATGTCAGATCGTTTCAAATGTCACCAAAGTGCCATAACTCAACCATTTTTTAAGATATAGGCGAAACAAAAACTGCTCCGGAATCTTTGTATCAAGGTCAAACACATAAAAAAATATTTTTCATTTTCCAATTTTTTGATACCTCATTTTAAATTTAAAATTAAAAAAAATTAAATGTTCCCTTTTGAAACAAGATGGCGAAGGAAGCTGGCCAACGAACTCGGTCGAGACATTGGCATGTACTATGTACACACCAAGTTACATCCAAATCGGTTCATAAATACGCCTGTTATCGCATGACAAAAATCAAGTCGTTTCAAAATGTTAGACACAATAGAAATTAAAAATGCTATAACTCAACCATTTTTTTAGATACAGACGAAACAAAAACTGTTACGGAATCATTGTATTAAGATCAAAACACATAACAAAAAAAAACTTTCTCATTTTCCAATTTTTATGTACCTTATATTAAATTTTAAATTTTAATTTTTTTTAAATGGCCGCCATTTTGAAACAAAATGGCGGATGAAGCTGGCCAACGAACTCGGTCGAGACATTGGTATGTACTATGTACACACGAAGGTACATCCATATCGTTTCATAAATACGCCTGTTATCGCGTGACAAATATCAGGACGTTTCAAAATGTCAGCTACGCTAGAAATTTAAAATGCTATAACTCAACCATTTTTTAAGATATAGGCAAAACAAAAACTGCTCCGGAATCTTTATATCAAGATAAAATACATAAGAAAAACATATTTTTCCATTTTCAATTTCTTGAAACCACATTTCAAATTTTAATTTTTTTTAAAAATTTTAAATGGCCGCCATTTTGAAACAAGATGGCGGATGAAGCGGGCCAACGAACTCGGTCGAGACATTGGTATGTACTATGTACACACCATATGTACCATGTTACATCCAAATCGGTTCATAAATACGAGAGTTACAGTGTGACAAAGAACAGATACATATATATGTATAAACTTTTGAACGGAGGGTTGTTTCGGGGTCTGGGGGTCATGATCGATGAAAATATACCAAAATTTTTTGAAATCGCTTTCCTCCGAAAAGTTGCAATAGGTAGCTTTTTGTAATGAAAGCTACCTAAAAAATTGCTTCTTAAATATTTTGTTTTACTGTCATTTCCCCAAGTAAAATGAAAATATCCGTACCACAATTTTTAATGGAAAATATTTCCTTATTTAATAGTAGGATTGTGCGATTAAAGTAGTCACTTATCTTGCATATTCCGTGCGATAACCAATGCGATGTTAAAATGGCCAATATTCTATTCCGTTGCGCAAATTTGCATAAATAAACACCATTTTAGTTTGCTTGATAATGTAAATCAAATTTCATATTTATAATTCTGAGATTACCATTTAATTGGAAAGAAGAGAACGCTTGAGGGATATTGCTATAATTTAAATATTTAATCCCACTTTGCAACTTGAACGTGACGAAGTGTAAAGTGATTTTAGAAATCACTTTCCAACTAAATGAGTTATTTTGCATAATATGTGTTATTCAAAACTTACCATTTTTTGAGTTTCCGATTTTTAAACTAGAAACAGGTAATTGAGGATTTAAAAAAAAAAACAAAAAACTATGCAGGTTTCGGCAATAAATATAAAGACCTGAAATCCTATCTACACTGTAAAAAAAAATACTTTCTGTTTTCCGGTAGGAATCGGAAAAATAGTTGCCCTTATCGTACCGGAATAATTTCCGACCCAGCTCTGAATAAAATCCGCAAAAATAAGGAGATAGTCAGTAAAACGGTATTTTACGGATTTTATTCCGAGCTAGGTTAGAAATTATTCCGGTACGATAAGGGCAACTATTTTTCCGATTCCTACCGGAAAACTGGCATTATTTTTTTTTACAGTGTACCGGGACATTTAAAAGGGGCATTTTCATGGTATCACTGAAATAAAAAACAATGCGTTTATAACAAATGGTAAACGAGCTGCAAAGGAAATCCATCTAAAACGAAGATTTGTCCGTTTAGAATTTCGTTTTAGCAGTTTTATTTGTTTTAAATATTATTTTGAAAATATTGATTTCGTTTTTATTAAAAGTAGAGAATCAAACCGGGGCTTATCATGTTACAGAATAAGTATCAGAACTAGTCCTTTTTAAAAAACTTTTGAAGAATCTTTACATTAATTTTTATTTTTAGAATTTCACCAAAACCTTTTTTAATGAAAAATGTAATTATGTATTCAAATAAAGTTTTGAAATTTATTGAAATAAACACTTTGGTATCAGCTGCATGTTAGTAGTTCGCCATATATATTTAGCTACGTATACAGCAGCTTTTTTTACTCTGATAATTTTTGTGGTTTATGCGCGTAGTTCTGTTACATGTCTGTTAAATTAGTATTTCCTTTCTATTATTTCATTTATTTTATCAATTTATTGACGCAGTTTTAATTTCTTGATGGAGTATTAGCTTGAAACAAATGCAGAACTATTTATATTGTTTAAGGTGCACATTTTGTTATCGGGCTGCAGGAGTGAATGATGGATTAAAACATGGATTATTTAAAAAATTACAAAAAAAGAAAAAAAAAAAACACTAAATCTAAATAATGTTTTCAAACAAATTACATAGGAAAAAATATTTTTTTTTATTTCGATGCTGTTCAAATTTAAATTGAGAGATGTTAGATATTTTTCCGTTGCAATTTTTTTTTCATGTCGTTATCACCGCCAATATGACGAAGCGTTACTCACGGAGTAACGCTTTTGCTTTATAAGATATATGCTTGTGTGTATATATACGCCGTGGTTCTCCTAATTAATGTATCATATATTTATATTCATTTTAATTTCTGAAAAAACAAGAAGAAATGTTTATTAACTCTTTCACAATATTTTTTCCTATGATAATATATTTATTTTGCTATATAATATTTTTCCTTAAGAGAGAAAGTTTTTTTTCTCTTCATAAGTTCAATCCAAGGCTATTCTTCTAGATTAAGCTACCCTAATAATTATACTATCTCATTTTAACCGAAGTGACGTATTTATATGAATTGAACAGCAATTAATAATAATATTTCCCTGTCATTGACCATTGGTTTGAAGGCCAATAGTACTAGGGAATTTAAATATATGTACATTTTTAACTTGTAATATTTATAGCATTAGAATTTTTGTCTTCTTTGAAGTAAAATTGTAAGCTGTTTAAGGGGGTCTGGGACACATTTTAAAATATTTTTTATTTATTGAGTTAAAATTCTGAATTTTTCGTGATGGTTAACCTTATAATTTGTAAACAAAATCAAATGATAAATTTTCTCAGTTTTTTTTAATTTAAATTTAAAATTTATTAAAAAAGTGGGGAAATTTAAAATCGTCATAACTCGAAATATTATTTATAGAGTTTCAATTTTTTTTCAATTAAATAAACAGAAATATATAAATTTTAATTTTGATTCAGCGCTTTTAAAAATATTAATTTATAAAAAAAAATCATATTTTCAAAAGTAAATATTTTTTCAAATATGCTGAAACACAATTAAAGTAAAACAATTGAAAAAGATATGTTCCAAGTTTGAACCCTGTATCTTTAACGGTTCTTGAGTTATAAGAATTTAAATATGAGAAATGGTGAAAAAATCTATCAAGAAGCAAAACTAATTTTTACAAGAAAGCGTTTCGACGATAGCCATTGCATCAAAGCTAGATTTTGAAAACAAACCAAAGCGAAAAAAATAATATTTTTTGTTCTAATTCGGATAGAAACATGATTTAAATGTCATTTTAAGCAGGAAAAAACAGAGAAATTTTTTATGAAATAAAATGTTTTTGCGAAATTTGAAATTTTTGTGTCCCGGACCCCCTTAAAGTTCATAATGTGTATTTTGTGATTGAATCAAGTTGGAATATTATATTTCGTCTTATGATGTTTTTGATATTTTAACTTTTCTTAAATTCAGTTAAGTAAATAAATTGTATTTGCACAAACTATTTCCGTTCAATCACAGTTCAAAGAAATCAGTTTAGAAGAACTAAATCAATTTGAAAATAATTCCAAAAAATGTTATTTGAAATAACTACGTTCTTATACAGAGATGAAAATATCCAAGTTAAATATTACTTTTACGTATGAAAATACAATATAACATTAGATAGAATGCAATATCATTCGTTAGTTTCAATAAATAGCTACAGTTCTCATTTAAATTAATTTAAAATATATTTTTCCCGTCATGCTTTAAGGGGTCCCAGGAATCTTAAAATTGGAAAAAAATGAGAGAAAAAAAATAAAAAAAAGACCATTTTCAGCATTTAATATATTAGAATATATATGATTTAAAAACACAATTTTCATTGAGATGACAGATATAGTATGTTTTTTATTTCATGTGTTTAAAAAATTGAAAGACACAGAATTAGTATTTATAGGGCACTCCAAACTATCAGACATTTGTTCAGCAGAAAATTGGTATGACAGTTTACGCGCAGGATTCCAAAATAAATTTTGCAGTTGGAAGGAATTGTTTCATACCCTATTATAATTCAAATTATAGTAATTACCATGAACCTCAATATGTTTTATTTAAAGCATTTTTATATTTTAATACAAAGTTGTATTCAGCTAATACAAAATTTTGAAATTTTCAACAGTATAATCCCGTAAAAAATTTTTGAACAATAAAAATGTAATATTAGGTTCATTTTGTGATCATTATGAAATATATGTTTTGAAAATTTCATGAAAAAATTTTCAGAAATTTTTCAGATATCCTGCGCGTTATGCCCCAAAAAATCTTTTGGAGGAAAATGATTTCAAAGTTTTGGAAACGTTGCTTCAGCTATTATTCAGGTATGATCCTTAAAGCCATGACTTCTGTTCTAATGGAAATTTCAGGGAAACAATTATATCAAAATGTTCGGAAACGATAAGGGTTTAACATCTAAAAAAATTAAATTTTCGAAAATTTTGAAGCTTTAAGAGTCCTGAAACCCCTTAACGCGTTTCGTCTAGTTAAATGGAACAACCACCTATAAATGACAGCAGAGTTTTAGTAAAGCATGTATATTTTATCAAAAATAAATTTTTAATAAAATATTTCTTCCATTATCAGCTTTATCTCCATTAATGAAATAACAACAAACAATAATGATTGCCACTATAAATAAACAATTATCTCCATGCGGTTTCTCTCTATTCTAAAAAAAAGTAACTACCGCTGTCACCGCCGCCGCCGCCGCCGCCGCCGCCGCCGCCGGTTTTGATTTTTTTGTGACCGGAGGTCTTTCTTCGTTAATATTAAGAAAAATAATGCATACAAAAATATGAAAATCGGTAGTATTATACAAAAATGTTTGATAAACACGCTGATGCAGACAGTTTTCAGATCGAAGAATTATTTTAAGAGATATTTAATGCTAAAATTGGACAAAATCGTTCCACTAAAAAAGTTTTATATGAGCAAAAACTGTTCATAGGAATTTAATCATTTTTACATCATTTTATGCGTTAGAATTTGCCGGAGTGCAGATTGCATTAATTTTTTTATTTTGACTAATTTTTTGAGGTTTTATTTCTAATTTAAATTCAGATTTTCAGCATTTCTAGAGATATATTTAACAGATTTTAGAAAGTGATATTAATTTAAACTGTTGCCAACTGTATAAACAGCGGAAACAATAATGTTTGCTAAAAATATATATATATATATATATATATATATATATTTATACGCGTAAATAAATAAAAAATTTATTTACACGTGACTAATATAAACAGAAAAAAAACATTTGGAATTAGAATTAAATAATTATGTACAAAAAGCAGGAACTTATTAAAAATTACGTCATAAAAACTATAATTACACGCGAATTTTAAGAGAGAAAGGAATTTGTAACACAATAAATTTATTAACATGCGTTAGAAGTCTTAAATAGGAGAAATTTCGTCATATTTACGTCACATTACAGTTATTACATAAAATGAACACAAAATAATTTTGCAAAATGGTTCAAATTTAGAAATTGCGCTAGACATTTATTTGATATTTTAAGAGGATACTTTTCAACTATTTTTGTTAGGAAAGCGCAAATAATATTTCATTTCTAACACAAGTATTTTCATGTGAATATTAAAAACAAAAAGAATAGTTTGGTCAAAATTACGTCAGATTAAAAACGATTAATTTAAAATGTCTCATTTAAAAGAACTTTCATTTCACTTTGTTAAAAAATACCAGGAGACAAAGACTGTGTTTACTTAATTCCTTTTATATTAGCTTATTTTGAAATGTTGTTACACGTGTCTACGTCATCAAGTTATTTTTATTTCGATGTTTTATTTGTATTTTAATTAATGTTGTACTAATTTATTTGTTTTTTCGTTATTTAAAATAAAAATTATGTCAATTTGTATAATTTTGCGAGTGGTTTGGCGATTTATATAATTTGGCGAAATTAGTCGACGGGATAATCAAGTAGTACCGCAGCGGATTTGGCCTTAAAATTCCCCTATCAACGAGAAATGAATAGAAATCCGTTTATAGGGAGATCGCCATTGTTTTTTAAATTATAATTCAATCTTCCGAAATCTTTTTAAAGCCGATCAAATTGGCGTACTTTTAGAGTCTGCGGTGTCTGAACGGGGGTTGACGAGCGTAGCTCGTAGGGCGCAGAGCCTCCTAGTCTTTTAAAATAAATATAAAGGAAGGTACAGTCGTGGAAAGAAAAAGTAAACACCCCCTACTAACTTCTCAACAAATTATCGTAGGAGAAGGTTACTGGTACCGAACGATTGGAAATAAAGTCTACTTTTAAATGATGCATACACAATTTGCTTAAGAGGCTATCTACATATTAAAACGAACCCAAACTTCATTTTTTAATGTTAATACCCAATTTTAATAAGATATTTCAAATCTTCGGTTCCAACTATGACTAGACAGCAAATTTCAAGTCATTTGAATGATTAGTTTTTGAATTATAAAGATGCAAAATTTAGTGCTTCTAATGTTAAATTACATTTTCATATTTTTATTTATATCTCCAGAAATTATACTCCTAGTGTGCTAATTTTTTGTGTAGCAATAATACTAATATACCCAAACATAAATATGATGAATTTGCAATTTTTATAATTTTACGATACGAATTGTGAATTATGAAATTAATATTTGGAAAAAATATGAATTGCAACCACCATTTTTTTTTTTTTTTTTTTAATGGATTTAGATTTATTAAGTCCTGCTTTATGGAAATACAAAATTTCACATTTTTCTTCCAAGTAGTTCTCAAATTAGGCTTAAAAAACGGCAAAATGGTGGTTTAAGGGGACGTCTATGATAGAAGTGACTAGATATTTTGAAATTTCTTCTGCTATTCTTTAATCTAGCAGTCTTCAATGACGGCTTGAGTAGCGTTTAAGATGCCTTGATCAAAAAAGATATATTCTCAGTCAACAATCAAGTACTGTACTTCAATTTGGATACAGCCCTTAAAAAACCCTCGTTATAAAATATTAGGTTGAGCAAACAGTTCTGGGAAATTCTTAATCTAATAGTTTACAAGTTTGCACAGTTGGAAGGCGTCGAAATTTCCCAGAACTTTTTGCTCAACTTAGTAATTAATTTTGGATTGCATCAAAATTTGTTTTTGGCTAATTGAAGGGTGTAGAGTTCATTTATGCTGTCAGAATATTGTACTTCTATTGAAAAAAAAGTTATGGTTCGTTTTAATATGTAGAGGTCCCCTATGCAAATTTTATGTATATCATTTAAAAGTAGACTTTATTTCCAATCGCTCGGTACCAGCAACTTTCTTCTACGATAATTTGTTGAAAAATTAGTAGGGGGTGTTTACTTTTTTTTTTCTCCCACGATTGTACTTCTTATGACATAACATAAATGAAAACATATATTTTTTTACTCTTCTTATTTCATGATTTTAGCCTCGTTTAACAATAAAGTTATAAATATACGTCATCAGTATCGTGAAGTCTTAATTATATTTTATCAACCAAAATTCCAACTACTTTTCTTTATTATCATGTAGTATTTCACTAAAGAATATCAACGATCAATAATATTAAAAAAAATGTAGTTGTTATGAAAATATGAGATTTGCTTTGTTGTACTTCATTACACCAACTCGTTATAATAGAAAACGCGTAATTTAAACAAGAGCAATCAATTAAATGCTATTTTCACTGCTTCAGAAGCAAAACTCATTAGAGTTCTTTGAATTTCTCACTTAGACGGAAATGAGTAACTTTAATTATGCTAGAGAAAGAAATAGAACTAAAATATTCAGACATCAACAATTGAATTAAGTGCGTAGTTGTACCATTTAAGATTAATTCTGATAGGCCATTCTTTTCATCTCAGTTCTTTTATATAAATATATTAAAGTATAAATTTCCGATTCATAAGAACTTTAAATAATAATTAGACGATTTATTTTTGAAGTTCTAATATTTCTGTTCAAAATGATTTCACATATAATAATTTTGAAATATTGGAAAAAATATTCAACCTATTTATCTGCAGATAAAAAACAAAACAAAAAGAAAATATTTTCCTTTTATATATCTCAACATTTATATAGAAATAAGTATGCATGTATAATAACAAAAATACAAGTTCATAACATAAAATAAAATGTAATGGTGTATTTTCATATATTTTTCCGGCAAATATTATATATATATATATATATACTAGGGGGCTCTGCCCCATGCAAGCTACGTTCGCCAACCCCAATCCAGACACCGCAGAATCTAAAAGCACGCCAATTTGATCGATTTTAAAAAGATTAGAGAAGATTGAATTATACTGAAAAAACCTATAGCGATCTCCCTGTAAACGGGTTTCCATTCAATTCCCTTTGATTGCAAAAATTTGAGGCCGAATCATTTGCTATTAAGACATCCAACGGTTGTTTTCGTGTTTGATTAAAGTAGACCAGTTAAACATTTGAAAGGAAGCTAAAATAAAATGAATTAAGTAAACAGTGTCTTTGCCTCCCGGTATTTTTTAACAGCGTTATAAAACGATTCAAATAATACAATTTACTACAATTACTACAATTTACCGCTTTAATCCCTTCAAGGGCGATAGTTCATTTTTGGACCACTTAATTTTAATTCTTAAATGCACCAGAATATTGGAATGAAAATTTTCCTTTTATTATTAAGTGAACAAAAGCATTTTCGTATTTCGAAATTTGTTTGTAAATTCTGGTGCCATTTACTGATTTCAACATTTTACGAATAGAAGTACCTTTCCCCTGAAAGGGTTAAACGCATATCAATGTATTTATTATTTTAAAGTTTCCTTTCTCTTTTAATATTCACGTATAAATACAATTTTCAATATTTTCCTGCTTCTATATTACTCATTTAATAGTAATATTAAAGGGTTTTTTTCTGTTTTTAATAGTCACTTGTAAATACATTTTTATTCGTTAGGAAATATTATTCTTTGCGCTGTTTTTAGAATTGAAAATAATCTCTATAATAATATCCTAAGTCATGTGACTATTATCAACAATTCTCGGCGGATTCCTTCGCTTTTTATATTCCAGGCGGTCATTTTGGTACTTTAATGTTAGCCAGACACAGGCGATAAGTCGCCAAATATTATTCTATCGCCATGATTTCACTTATATTACAATAGTACAAGTCATGTAACTGCCATAAACAATTACAACACTTCGCTTTTCCTAAGAAAGGATTCCATTTTGATTAAAGAATCAAAGTTATTTTTTTTTTTTGAATAAAACTACATAAAAGATGCCATGATCACAAAGAATTCTTGATACTTTTATGTTAGCCGGGTGCAAATCTCGCCAATAGCTTTTTTTAACTCGCCAGTTAGCATTTTTTTATTTTTCGAGTGGTAAATTAAAACGGTACTACTTGGTTATCTCATCGACCAAAAATCTATCGCCAGACTATAAGATTAAATGCCGATAACGGTTGATCGTAAATGTCACATTCAATTCACTGTAAGGAAGTTACACGTGTTTACGCCACCAGGGGATTTTTATTTCGACGTTTTATTTTTATTTTTATCTATGCTAGGCACAGATGTCATATACGCCCCATATTGGCGCGACTTTTTCCGACGGTAATTTGGCGAAATCTTCAACAGCATAAACAACAACGTCCGGGTTACCATATCAAGCAAAATAACGACACTTTGGCGCCAGCTAAGTACCCGTTGCATATATGACATTGGCGTCAGAAAAAAATCGCGCATGACATCTGTGCCCAATGCTATAGTAATTTATTTCGGCACAGATACCATATACTCCCCATATTGGCGCGGCATCACCGCCATAACCAACAACATCTGTATTACCATATCAAGCAAAATAACTTCACTTTGGCGTCAGTTAACCTTTAACCGGAATCGCTAAGTTGTTCCACATTAGTGGAATCTTATGTCCAAAAGGATCCTTTAATTAAAATCCAAGTTATTTTCTAATATATATGAAATTACCACTTAGATGGGTTATAAGAGCATTGAAAAAAGTTTCATGTACTATATAAATCAACTTTTATTCATATATATCTTGAAATTATACTTTTTTTTTTTTTAATTTAGTTTTTTAAGCGTTGATGCGCGCGTTTCGAAATTAAACGTTTTTTTCGTCGCTGTCCGGTCAAAATGGACCCACGATTCCGGTTAAGGGTTAAGTACCTTTGTGTATACGACATTGGCGTTAGAAAAAACCGCGCCAATATGGGGCGTATATGACATCTGTGCCTTTATTTGTTCTCTCTTTATTTAAAATAAAAATTACGTCAATTTGTATAATTTGGTGAGTGCTTTGGCGATTTATATAATTTGGCGAAATTGGTCGACTGGATAACTAAGAGTACATTTAAAACATTGCTTTGAATTTGAAATTAAATGTCAGGATTTCTTGCAATATTTAATCGGGTTTGGCGTGGGTTTTTTTTTACGATAATTTGGCGAAAACCTCGTTTTTGAATACCAGTTACATATGTATATGTATTTTTTAATTATTTTCTATTATTTTTTAAATGAACTAATAATAAATAAAAAATAATTAATTAATAACTATAGAACAAAGCAATTTATAACTTTTTTTTTGTTTTAAATAAAAAGAAAATAAAGGTAAATAAATAAGCAACAGTAGCCGGGTTACCATGTCAGGCAAAACAACGCCCTTTGGCGCTATTTAGGTAACCCGGCATATTATATATGACATATTTTTCTTTTCGTTTCGTTTTAAAAAAAGAAAAAAGTTAAAGCCATTGATTTTAAATTTTTCAGTTTGAAATGAAAGCTTTGTATTAAATAAAATGATAATGGAAAAAAAAAAAAAAAAAAAAAAAAAAAACATTGTTTTTTAGCATAGATTCAAGTGAGGCCAAACGGGTCAAAAATTAATTAAAAATAATAACCCCTTCTGAAATACGAAAAGAAATATCAGTTATGATTAAGATTTGAGTTGTCATCATTAGAAAAATGTATATAAAATTAGAAAAAAATTAATATTTCGAAAACGAATTCGAATTTAAAAATTCTAATATCAGTTTTGAAATCTGCGGATCAATATTGATTTTTGGTGTTAATTTCATCGCAAAGTATTCCATATTTTAGGAGAAATCGCCGTGAAATATAATCAGTTGTTTAATCAGTCGATTCATACTTGCGTTTCATACTTCCGTTACATATTTCCGTTTCATAAAATGCGTTTTATTAGGATTTTATATATACGAGTTGGAACCCGTCGAAATTCGACGAAGTAAAATGTTTAGAAAGAAACTGTTAGATCAAACTTATGATAATCGTACAAAAATAATTACAATAAAAAATCATCTTACATTGGTTGTCTAACTCTTAAAACCAATAATATTTTTAATTAAAATTACCAAAATGTTATTTCCTCAAACTTCAACTGCTTCAATTATTGAAAAAATTAAACTGTATTAGAATACGTAATCAAGATGAATAATTATGATGAAGTTATCGATTGAGGCTCTTACGTTTGTTTTACAGGATGAAAATCAATAAAAAGGATTTTGCTTTGCCACATCATAAAATCCCCCCCCCCCCCATGAAATCTAAACTGTACGTTATTTTCACATTATCAAAATTTACATACGCACCACTCAAGTTCACAATTTAAAAGTACTTTAACGCGCAATTATTAATGAATGTATTTCCAAACTTAAAGTCACGTTTGTCCGATACAACTTTGCATGTGAACATTCTCACAAACTTTAAGTTCTAATCTCAGTACCCGCGAATAAAAAAATCAGAAATTTACCTTTAGTTGTCAGGGTGTCATAGGTCATTCAGTATTGATCAAATATTTAGTTTTATCAAAGAAAATGATCGTTTGTTTGAAATATGACATCATTTTTACTCACTGAATTATTTTGCCTAGCGTCTCAAACTCAGTATCAGGGTAATGTAAAAATATTGAAATGTAACTGATTTATGAAGAAGAAGGCGTGTTTTTTTTAATGGATGACGTCATTTTCTGTTCAAAAATTATAAAAAAAAGTTACTTTTATTTGTAATGTGAAAATGGCATCAATTAGGATATAATCAATAAAAAAATAAACCATGACTATTTTCCCTTTACTTTTAATAGAAATGGTGTACTTCAGTTGCCAAAATTACAAAATTGATACTAAAAACTATAAAAAAATTAATATCTCAGAAATAAATTGAGATAGAGCTTTCAAACAAATTGCATTTAAAAGCAGATTTTTTTCCCTATATTACGGTGTAAAAATTGAAACTGTGCGATGTTTAGAAGTTTGAAAATTTGCATTAGCGAAAATTGTAAAACCGAAGTTTCATTTCAAATTTCAGAGTGTTGCCATTCGCAGAATGACGTATGCGTTACGCACAGATATGTTTGTCCTTTATAATATAGATAGGGTAGATGTATTTAATTCCTTTAAAATTCTGAATTAAAAAAGAGTTATTTATATATGTTTTATTTTTGTTTGTTGCCTTATAAACAGCATGAATATTCTTCATTCAGCATATATGAAAGCTGAATTGCCAAAATATTAAGTTCATATAAATATGCTCTGATTTAAACACATTTACGTAATATATATGTACGTACCCTCCAATTCGCTTACTACGTCAGAATAGTGTCATTCAAATTCATTTGAAATAACATACAATAATGATAGTAAATCCTAGTAACTTCGTGAGGTCTTGTTAAAGATGTACTATAGGTATCATGTTGCAGAGGAGCGAAACTATATATATATAAACTTCTAGTTTTATTTAAAATGCGAAAACCGTTTAAAAGTATAACAAGAAAGAAAAATCATGCGGTAAGCGCAGATTATGAAACATTTACCAACACTTCCTGGATCCTTTAATAAAACTTCGTTATTTAGGAAAATAAGGTAAATAAGATAACTAAGTAAATATTGTAGAAAACGCTTAAAACATTTGAAAAACTGATTTCAGCAGTTACCGTCCATAGCCAAATATGAATTCCAACTCTTTTGAACAGCCCTGTATTTGATTTGTAGGTTTCTATATATACTATAGAATGGGAAAATTTAGTTTAGCAAGAAAACGCATAACAGGTTGAAATTTTTCTGTCAGCAATTTATACTAATAGATTGAAAAATACTTGAATAATTTTGCATAACCCTTATTACACGCCACTATTTAGCTAAAATTTAATTCAAACTAAAACACTCCTAAAACTACTGAAATGACATTTCTAGAAATTATCATTTATAGACGGCCATGTATCCTGTTCTTTGCGTGACCCTGTATATCATTTTATCTATAATCTACAAGATTTTCTTAGTAAACTAAATGCAGTTCAGCGTAAAAATGCATAATTCATTTAAAAACTTCCTTTAAACAATTTGCGCTCATACCCAGTAATCCTTTTAATTATTTGGTATATCCCTGTATATGAATTATAGCATTTATACATAGCATATACTATGCATAAATATAGTGAAACATAAATCCGAATATTATAATTAAAAATGCATTTCCAACAATCATCGCTACTGTACAGTACTTCGGATACAATACAGTATCTGAAATCTTTTGTATCCCCCAGTTAATGCTATTCACATCGTGTTACACATGAAATAAATTATTGTAAACCGCACCGACGTTTATAAATTTCATTATCTATGAAATAATTTACATTAATTAAAATATTCCGCCAACAATTCCCTCCACCACTATATCATTATGTTACAGAATTCTTTGCGTGGCCCTGTATAAGAATAACAACTATTCTTTGCACTTCATATTCTACAGAATGCATATTTTAGTGCACTTCATAAATGAATATCAGTTTTTTTTTTTTTTTTTTTTTTTTTTTTTTTTGCATGCGTGTAGCATCTTAAAAAAACTTTTGAAACAATTTTTATCCATTGGCCGTAATGTAACGGAATATTTTTGACTGTCCCTGTAAGTGAAGTAAATATATTACAAACTTCATTTATAATAGGGAACGTGCTATGGTGAACGTCAATAACATCCAAAAGATTCATGGCAATCCGAGTATATATAAGAGAGTTAGCGCACGGACAGATGAACAGACGGGCAGACAAACCGAAGCCATAAACACTTTTCAACTATCTTGGAAAGTGTTAAAAATGGGAAAAACAAACTCAAAATCCACATCCAATCTATTACAAGAATGATTCAAAAACCAGTTTAAAAAATGTTGCATATTTAATCTAAAATTTATATCTATTATGCCATACATGATAAGTTTCAATAAATTGTAATGATTTAAAATGTTTTCTTTTACAATTAAATGTATTGTTGAATAAAAATCTGTCTACATTTTATAGCATGATTGAAATCTGATATTATTCGTTAACAGAACGAAAAAAATCCTGTTGAATTATTGTAATTGCCATTTCAGAATTATTTTTATAAAAAATATGAAATTATGCCCGTTCATTTATACTTTCTATATTCTGTAATTAGCTTCGTAATATTATATTTTATTAATTGTCATTCAAACACAAATGAACATTAAGGCAATTTACTTACAGCAAAAATGGACTTAGCACTAAATACAATTGAAAAAGTAGAAATTTGAATTTATCTAAAATGATAAAATGATAATACGAAATACTACTGTTTTTTTCAGTTTTTCTGTTTAAATAACATGTATTTCAAATACATTTGTATTAACTGAACAAAAACTCAAACTCAAATCAAATTTCATCTCAAGTATATGTTTTCAGTTTGGAAAATCACTGAGCATTAATAAGACGTTGCTTAGAAGTACTAAAGAAAGTGAAACATATTTTAGACGAAGACAGTGAAATGACTTACTTGGAGAGAGGCATAAATATTAATAAATTAGCTTCTTGTTTTCTGAATCTTTTAATCTTATATCGAAAGTTTCTTACTGTAACTGTCTATTTATCAAAGGAATTGTGCCGTCGTAACAAAATGTAAAATCATGTTTAATTGAAAATAAATGAGTTAATATCAATTTAATATATATTAAAATGACAATTTAACATTTATTAAAGAGTCATTTTATTCTTTAAGCAATTGCTTAGTATTCTGAAAGTAAATAATTTTATTCTTGAACCAAAATAAAGTGTTCTTATGCTATAGCACTTACATACCGCCCGTATAATATCTTTATTTTTAAATGTTCAAACGATTGCCGCAGATCATCTGAGAATGTTCTGATTCACAGTCAATTCATAGTAATAAAAGCAACCATTTTTCTTTTAAATTGTATTACTTGCCTTAGTAAAAAAGTAGTCTGTTATGCCTTTTTTTAAACTGTTGACTATTTCATGCAGATTTACCTAAATTTACATAGACAGTTCCAAACCATAAAGACCTTATTTCTATCCTTTCAGGACAATACATTTTAGAATATCAGTTTCCGTTAATTTGGAGCCTCAACTGTTTTCTGAGATTTTTGTTTCATTTTTCTGCTACTGGTTTCTGAATGAAAGAGAAAGGTTTTAATAATCGTGGTTAACTACAAGTTCACACTAAAAATTTATGATGAAATATTTTATTTAGCGATGTCATTTTCTCGTTAAAACTGATAGGAAAAATATTTTCAATTGTAATAGAACCTGTTCAAAATTAATTTCAAAGATCCTAAAATTAAAATGATTCAGTAAATTAAAATCTTTTACTTTGTTTATGAAAGTGGTCAATTTACTTCTTGAAAGAAACAGACGTATCTTTCAATGATTTCAATTTCGTGATGAAAATTATACCTTTTTTTTTCTATCTGCTCCAAAATTTAGCGCTAAATCTTAGGGGAAAAGAAAAACATAAAAACAAGGACATCACTTAAATGGACATGGCCTTTGAGAATGACGTCATTACAAAAAATATCACCCATAACATGTTTTTATATAACCTACATAGATTTTTTTAAATTATTACAAGATGTTTATGAAATTAACATTTTCTATCAATAGTTTTTTCTATCAATATCTGATTAACTGCAAATTTTAGGAAAATAATTGTCGTTCAATTGGTTATTAATATTTTTTTATCATTTACCTTACTTTATTACTACTAAACAGTCTAAAGCTGCGTATAGATTGCTATCAGACAAATAAATTATTTATCTATGCTTTCGATTCAAAGGTCTCTGTTGTGAAACCTTCAATCTTTTTAAGACTTTCCAACATATTTGAAAACTATTTAAGGGTCGGGTTTGTCTCTCAACCGCCTATTGTTTTGTGTGTCTGCATGCTCTGCATTGAAAAAGAATGTGTGGTATTTATAGTTCGGAAAAATACATTTACTGAGTATTTTAACGATATTATATTATTTCAAGCATACTAAATTTAATATTAATTATATTTAAAGTTTTAAAGTTAACCATTTTTTTTTTTCATGTTACTTGAAGTCAGTTAATTATATCAATAATATTCAGAGTTGCACGGAAGATCTCGATTAAATCTCCCTTTAATCTGCCATTTGCCGAATTGGAATTTGTAATTGCTCAAAGATTTTCCTAACTGAACTAAATGCAGCTTATTATGTAGCATATATACAAATCTATAGGCAATATAGAGTGCTGTTCATACAAATACAGATAATTTTACGAATATTGAGGTGAATGCAGAAAGTGGGTTTTCAAATTCGTTGTCCTTGTCCAACATATTTTTCCTTTGTAAACTGTGCAGTTTTTTTACAGATTTCTGAATGTGTTCGGAGGCCTTTCAAAATTTATTCTTAATGCATGTTTTTTTTTTTTTTTTTTTTTTTTAAATCTTTATCAAAGGTTTGGAACAAAGATGCACAAAATCAACAAAATAATTTCTCCACAGTGTAAATGAAAATCATTTTAAAATATCCACCTCCACTAACGTCGCATTCTCCTGTTGTACGGCAAAAGAATGACCTCATCAAACGTGCCGAAAAAGTCTCGCATACCGACACGTTGGTGTGTTTCAACCTTAACTGTTTCACCAGATGTTCTAACATGACTGGTAATTAGGCAACTGAGGGAGGTTTCTCCTGCGTGCTACTTTGTGTTCACTAACAAATAATAAAGACATCATTCATGACCACAAGGTATTAAACAGAATATGTGCTTTGAAATTTCCGTATTCATTGTATAAAGTTATCAGTGAAATTTTGAATTATTTACTGGAAAGGAATTTTATTCAAAAACAAAGGAAAATCATTATCTCGAATACTGTCAATGGTATACATATTTAGGGCTCGAAGTGTACTTAATGTTTCACTATTTCTACCAGTCTTATAAAACGATATTTTGTGAGATAAAATTTCCATTGCACAGGTGTTAAGATGACGTTTGCTTTGGAGACTACCACGAATAGTTTGTATTTGAAAGAGTGTTAGAAAAGGTATAAAAGGTTAGGATATCTGCAAGGTATCATACCGGGTGTCGCAAAAAGGACTGACTGATTTTAAAATTCAATAACTTCCAAACGGTGGCAGATATTAAAAAAATTCTTGCAGGAGAGTTATGCATAAAGTCAAAAGTTTTATTACAGTGATTTTCGATTTTAGTTCGAATTACAAACAATAGATGGCGCTGTAAGCAATAGTCGCTAAATACAGGCTCGATTTTTTGTCCTTTCTGTTGTTCTATGCAGAAAAAGGAGATGGAAATGTATTATCCGGGCCACGAAGTACCAAAAATCGAGCCTGAATTTAGCCTCTATTGACCGCAGCGCCATCTATTGTTTGTAATTCGAACTAAAATCGAAAATCACTGTAAAAAAACTTTTGACTTTATGCATAACCCTCCTGCAAGAATTTTTTTAAATATCTGTCACCGTTTGGAAGTTATTGAATTTTTAAATCAGTCAGTCCTTTTTGGGACACCCGGTATCTTCTACACATGTTTTAGTTCATGAGTGTATTATTCCGTTGCACTTTCTGTTATTCTTCTCTATATTAGACAAGATAGGAAGATGAAGGATAAATGCATAAGTACTACTTAGACTTCATATGATCAATATAAATTATAAGAACAAATAAGAAAATTTTATTGCTATAATTAAAAATGAACCGAAACCCTTTTAAGTTAAAATAAAAATTTTGAATTAAAAAGTATTTTTTGAAAAACATACAATCAAAATCTTTAAAAGCATACGTAATTATTTGATTTCGAAGACAGTTTACTTGCACTATTCAAAGAACGTTAAATATTCTGTTGAAACTTCTACTACGCAAATTAAACATTTTTTTTAAAAAAACAATGAATTGAGATTTATTCAGAAAAATAAAGTTTACTACAAATAATTTTCTATTAATAATTATTTATTTGTTACAAAAAACAGTATTTTTATTAAAACGGCTAATTCATTCACGCTATGCACTTAGTTAATTTAATTTGTTTTGTTTCTGCTATGTTAACAAACATGTTTAGTTTACATTCGCTATCAAATAGGAAAAAACTATTAAAAAATGGATTCTCCATTTGTTTGGAAGCTTAATATTACTTAAATAAATATTTATTAATATATAAAAGTAGTTTCTGTTTTTTAAAAGCTGAACAAGTCGTAAAAATAACAATAAATGCATTTTTATTTAGTTAATTGAGGTCTAATTGGGCAGAATCTTCTTAAATTATTATATGTTGAAATGGCGAATCATCTTTTTTATGAATGTCTAAATGTAAAAAACTATTTTTCATATTAAAACATTTTAAACTAACGGTAGATAAGAAAGCGATAATACTGGGCTAGATAGTACACAATATTGGCCTTAGAACTGAAAAATGTTTGGTCATTAAAAATTCGAACTTACTTTGGAGAAATATTAATGTAGAGTACTGATATGGACGGAAAAGTCGCGCGTATTGGCCGTCTCAGCATGGTCTGAATTTTGTAATTTTTTTAAGACCTTAATACAGGGAACGGAGGGAAAGATTTGTACCCGACAGACTAATTCCTAGTTTGCGAAATCTCTCTCGGGCAGTAAAAGTAATATAATTGAGTACATCCAATTTAATATCACTGAAAAACAGCATGTGGAATCATCATTTTTCTGAAATATCCTTAAAGTTATACGCTGAACTCTAACTAGCCTATTTGGGAACTTTTACTGCTGAAAGGTATTAGGACAGAATATTTCATCCATATATGTCCTTTGCTAAGGATATTGGTATATGATAATTAATCTATAACAATTGCCGAATTCATTGAGCTTCGTTTTTTAACACTCGATTACAATCCTTGTGTCTTTAACCTTCCGTCACAGTGGATTTTTTCTGACTTCCAAGGCGTCTTCGGAGACGCCGATCCTACATAGTTTTTAGGTCATTAAATGCATAAGAAGATACATTTTTAGTTAATTACCATGTTTTCTCGAAATATCTCTGCATAAAGTGTAGAAATGGGTATAAAATGTGTAATTAGTTCATGTGATCTTTCAGATACCATGGCAGCAACGACTTAAGTTTTTTGAGAATAGTAATCGAGTGCTCATGTTTATCTTGAAACTGAAGGATGAAAAAGAATCAGCTGATTCTGCTTATTCCATTTCTGTAGATCAACGTCGCGCAAATTTAAAAGACAGCTTGTTTTTATTCCTCCTTCAAGGCTGATCGATTGACTGGAATAAAGGTTGGTACATCTAGATCCTTCTCTTTTTAATTTATTTCCGACAACGTTACTATCAGTATTGATACGCAACTTCACGCATGCATTTCAGCTACACATAACACATTCCTTATCAGAACTCAGTCATTAAAGTATTTTGAAGAAACTTTTGTATGTATCATTTACCTCTAGGCATATATTTATTTTATAAATTTAACTTATTTACTTGTAAAGTATGTTTGATGTCAAAAGTACACAAAAATAAACAAAAAAAAATGACAAACTGTTTATTTAAAAGTCATGTTTTCAAACTAATTACTGCATAACGTAGACACAGAAAAGTAGATAAACTTTAAAACATAGGTGTCCGTGCATACCAAGTACACCTAATTCTTTATGGAAAGAATTCCGAAACTGCTTGCACAAATCCGACTTTATACCACGAAGAGGTTTCTAAATACAGGGTGATTCAGCTCGTCGGTGACAAACTTTAAGGATCGATAGAGCACACCTAGACGAACATTTTTGAATAGGGAATGTAGGGTCCCTGACGCGATGGTAAGGCGCTAGGCGCTTTCGAAAATTTGGGTGCCGAAATTCGAAACGTCATAAAAACTAGGGAAATGGTTAGATTTTCTTGCTTGTTGCGTCGAAATGATTCTGTTTGTTTAGACTTTCTTCAGTACCAATTTGATAAGCGTATCTCTTAAAACATGGATAGGGGGCGCTGCAGACTTTGGAGAGCTAGACAACAACTTTAAGCCCGTTATTTTGATAATTTAACACATGCTCGCCAAAGTTTATACTCTAACTTAAAGTTTGAACCCAAAAGTAGAGCCCTGCAAAAAGCGTAAGAGCCGGAATAAAATGTCAAAGTACAGGGTGGTCGAAACTCGAAGGCTCCTAGGAGATAAACAAACAGATTTCTTGACTTATGGCATGCATTTTCATGATTCTGTTTGCTGGGGCTCTCTGAAACTCAGTTGAACGGTACAAAAAGAAACATCGATAGGGGGCGCTTTGGGCAAAAAACATAATTCGTTGACATTTCGGACGCTAACTGGAAACGGGGCGCTACGATCAGTTAGTAATAATGAAAACACATTTTCTACCTCTGCTCAACACTTCTGAATAAATTTAGACCAAAAACATCAATGATACTGGAAATTTATTTACAAAAAATAACACTACAGAAGATGCTCGAAATTTCGACCTTGGGCCATGATGCAGGCTTCGCACCTCCGTCGCATTGAGGAGTGTGTGCTTCCAACAATGCCAGGAGTATGTCTGATCTGCCCTGCAGCTGCCACAATGCGCGCCACAAGTTCTTCAGCACTGCTGACAGGTGTATGGTATACCTCGGCCTTCAGGTAACCCCAAAGGAAGAAATCCAAGCAGGTGAGGTCTGGTGATCGGGCAGGCCAGTGAACTGGACCCCCACGCCCGATCCACCGCTGACCATACCTTGCGTTTAGATGGAGACGCACGTCGTTCGTGTAATGGGCCGGAGCTCCATCGTGCTGGAACCACATCTGGCGACGCGAACCTTCGGGTACGTGCGCCTCATCCAGAAGCTGCGGCAGCACTTGATCCAGGAAAATCAGGTAATTTCCACCTGTCAGCCGTTCAGGTAACAAATAAGGGCCAATGAGGCAATCCCCCAGAATGCCGGCCCACACATTTACTGAGAAGCGCTCCTGGGCTGCTCGGCTTCTGGTTTCATGTGGATTTTCATCACACCACACATGACTGTTGTGGGCGTTCCACATTCCCTCCCGGCTGAAGGTGGACTCGTCCGTAAACAAAATGCTGTTTACAAAACGGGGATCCCTGGATCTCATCGCCAAGTACCATCTTGAGAATTCCACTCGAGGACCAAAATCCTGCTCTCTGAGCAACTGCACCCGCTGGATGTGGTAGGGGTGCAGATTCCGGGAACGTAAGATGCGCCACGCAGTTGCTTGCGAAATGCCAACATGTCTGGCGATATCTCTCGTGCTAAGACCTGGGTTGTCCTCAACCAGGTTAAGCACAGCCTCTTCGTTGTCGGGGGTGCTCACTGATCGCTCCCGTTCAGGCCTGCCTCCGTCGAAAGATCCCGTTGTGGACAACCTCTGGTGTACTCGAGCGAAGAAGGCATGGCAGGGGATTTGCCTGTTGGGGTAACGCTCGGCGTACAACCGCTGAGCGGCTCGTCCATTACAACCAGCAGCGCCATACGCCAAATGCATGTCAGCCAATTTAGAGTTTGTGTACCGTTCCATCCTACTACCGATCTGCAGACAAGTAACCCGAAGCTTAAGTAGGTACCGCACGTTCAAAAGACGTGTCTGCGCATACAACTACGTCATCTCGCGTTGTCGTCTACGCATTACGTATCTTTTGCATATCGATATGGTACGATATCTTTTGCATAAATCAGCAAAAAGCACCTTATGTAAATTTTATTGCGCGCATTGTGCATGATTGAAACCAGCTATGTTTGTTAAAAAAAACAAACAAACTGCAGTTTTAATAGCTTCTTATGATAAGTAAATTACTCTCTTGTTTTGTTTCTAACTGATCGTAGCGCCCCGTTTCCAGTTAGCGTCCGAAATGTCAACGAATTATGTTTTTTGCCCAAAGCGCCCCCTATCGATGTTTCTTTTTGTACCGTTCAACTGAGTTTCAGAGAGCCCCAGCAAACAGAATCATGAAAATGCATGCCATAAGTCAAGAAATCTGTTTGTTTATCTCCTAGGAGCCTTCGAGTTTCGACCACCCTGTACTTTGACATTTTATTCCGGCTCTTACGCTTTTTGCAGGGCTCTACTTTTGGGTTCAAACTTTAAGTTAGAGTATAAACTTTGGCGAGCATGTATTAAATTATCAAAATAACGGGCTTAAAGTTGTTGTCTAGCTCTCCAAAGTCTGCAGTGCCCCCTATCCATGTTTTAAGAGATACGCTTATCAAATTGGTACTGAAGAAAGTCTAAACAAACAGAATCATTTCGACGCAACAAGCAAGAAAATCTAACCATTTCCCTAGTTTTTATGACGTTTCGAATTTCGGCACCCAAATTTTCGAAAGCGCCTAGCGCCTTACCATCGCGTCAGGGACCCTACATTCCCTATTCAAAAATGTTCGTCTAGGTGTGCTCTATCGATCCTTAAAGTTTGTCACCGACGAGCTGAATCACCCTGTATATTAAGTAGATAGTGCATTAAATTTCCATATTCATTTGACATCCGCCTGTATTAAAGAAAAGTAGAAATATTTAGTTTTTTTTTAGTTTTTTCAGATATTGCATTGTAAATAAAAATGAGGCATCAGAAGAACATATTTTTTGTTGCTAAAATACTTAATTTGTGGCATGTCCTTTGCTGCTGAACCGACACTTAATCCAACGCTGTAAAAGCAGTACCGAAATAGAGGAAAACATTATTCGTATTTTGTTTTTCTGTATAGTGAAAAAAATATTTTAGGAATTGATTAGAGTTATGAAATCAAGTTTTTGCGTCCAATCAGGAACTATTTATGCAATATTTAGGGTGCTTCCCTGGGTATGGAAAAAGAAAACTTTGAATAACTTTTGAACGGAAAAACATTTTTATTTTAAAAGTTCAGGATTTACTCATAAGAATAAAGGAATTTAAAACATGAGATTCCCAAAATGATGGCAATCTGAGGAGACAACGAAATGACGTCTCTGCTCAAAATTGGCGAAAACCTACTTGAGTTAGTCTATTGGAATCGACCTTAACATATCTCTGCATGTATAAGAAGTAGTAGCATATCTCTGTCTCGATCTGTGTATATTTTTAACATAGCCTTATTAAAAGAAGTATAGTGGGTATAAGATAGGGATATAAGCACTAAAAAATTTCATAGCCAAAGCGATTCGGGTAGCCTCTTGGGATGATGCAATTGTCATAGTGACATCTGGGTATGTCCATGACTTCTCCTATTGGATGTGAAGCGACTCTATCCTGCTGAATCAATAATGTCTTAGATCCACTGTTCGTAGCAGGCATCAGTAATAAACCTCGTTGTCAAACATTAATGCTAACATACTTAAAGATTGCTGTGACCTATTTATAAAGGCACTAGACCATTTTTTATGTATTTCGGCAGATCTCTGGTCAGCGATAAGAGCGATGACTGCATCGGGAACCAGATCTCTGGTCACAGAGATAAAGCGTTTTGACTAAAAAATACACTCTCCGATTGAATTTCTGCGCTTGCGTGTTCATTTTCAAATCACTAGCACCACCGGCTGAAGAATTATTCAACTAATAGGTTGGCTATACCCTGTGAAGCACCGTTACCTAAACTATTATTGCCGGAATATGAAAAAAAATGTTATTTAATGATTTTAATTTTCTTATCAACTTTTATGTTGTCGTATTTTAACATTATCGGCTTAACATATTCTTGATTAATACAGTAAAGGCGATTTCTCTTTCGAATAATTAAAATTTTATTATGTTATTAAAATGTAAATCATGGAGGAAAACAAATCAAGAATTATTTAAGATCTAAATTAGGTATTCTGTATTAGCTAATATTTTGTAATTATTAATGAAGATTCTTGATATAGATATTTATTTTTTTAAACGAACTTGACATTCCTTAGTGATTTTTTGATTTCGGTAGCAGAAAATTTAGTTAAAATTGTTCTTAATTTTGCAGCTAGATATTTAAATATTGAAACGCCAGCAGAATTTACATACCTATTACTTTACATGTCACACGGATAAATATTTTAGTTTTGGATTACTTTTTATTTATGATAAGACATGTGTCGGGTAATAAGCAACATTACAAAGTAAATTGCAACAAACGTAACGCATTTTATACGATAACATTCGAGCTGTAATATTATCAGTAATTAATAATGTTTAGTACAAAATAAGATAAGAAATATTAAAATCTGTTTAATAAATATTTTATTGTAATATTTATATAAAGTAGTTATTATATAATATATATATAACTATTATTTAAACATTACCGACCACCATCAAAATTTGTGATAATATGAATGAAATGACAATAATACAATATCCCTAACACACTTAATATAGATACCCAAAACACACACACACACACATATATATATATATATATGTTACCGGCCAAACCCGATTTTAGGCTAAACTAGATTGGACTAGGCCAAACTAGTTTATCCTAAAGCGCATAGGATAAACTAGTTTTTCCTAACGCCCATAGGATAAACTAGTTTTTCCTAGGCCAAACTAGTTTATCCTGACACCCTTAGGATACACTAATTTTTCCTAAGCTAGTTTTGCCTAACGCTCATAGGACAAACTAGTTTAGCCTGCTATTCACTGTTCCGAACTACTTTATCCTAGGCCGATCTAGTTTATCTTAGGACAATTCAATTTGTCGTGATTTTATTGATCCCAAAGACCGCCCCGGCGCTAACCTTCCAGTTTATCCTAGGGTAATACAATTTGACGTGCTTTTATTGATCCCAACTTCTCTCCGGCACCAACCTTGTGCAAAGTAGTATTGTCGTCACCTCTGTGTAATATATTTTATTCGATGGGGAGTGGGATACTGTCCTCTATCTTCCCTATTTCACCGCCGCCAGTAGATACAAAATATGTTCCATATGACAAATTGTGTGCTGGAGGACCAAAGAATGGGAGGAGAGGTTATCATAAAATTTAGGAGAGGAAGAGTTTAGAGTATTGATTAATAATGTACAGTATAACCTTGAAAATCCGGCATCGTCGGGACAGGCACATGGTCGGATTTTTGAAAATTCCAGATTTCTGAAAGAATAGCAAATGTAATTCTGATATTCTTAATGGTGCATTTATTCATAATTAATTCAAAGTCAAGTGATATTTATGTGAGAAAAAATATATAAAAAACATTGATTTTTTTTAAGCGGAAAACATTTTTGTAATCGGTGAAAATTGGATACATTAATCCGTTTGAAAACTAGCCGAATGTGGCAATCCTAAAAACTTTCTTCTATCTCATACATGTTAATATTTCCTGAAAAACAAAGTGTATCACTGTTATCGGTTAGATGATTTACACCAGAATCTAATCAGCAACAACTTATGTCAAGTTGTAGCTGAATCTGAAGTGTGATGAAAATCCGTGCATTAGATTTTGAGGTTAGCTATTGCGGAAATCGTATTAAAATCTACATAGCAGCGCCATCTGTTGGCCGGTTTGCATTAGAAACTAAACAGCAATAGTTTATATCAGGACTAACTGAATCTGAAGTTTGGTGAAAAATCATGTATTACTAGTCCTTGAGATAGATCTATTGCGATAATCATGAATAATGCTGCATAGCAGCTCCATCTGCTGGGCGTTTTACACTAAAAAGTTATCACCATCAAATTATATGAAGGACTAACGGAATCTGAAGTTTTATGAAAAATCCGTACATTAGTTCTTGAGATTGTTATTGCGGAAATCTTGAAAAATACAACATACCGCGCCACCTTTTCGCCGATTTACATCAAAAACTAATCAGCACCCGCTTATATCAGGAACTAACTGAATCAAGTTTTATTGAATTCCGTTCATTACTTCTTGAGATAGAGGGCCTACAAAATTTGCGCCACACACCGACAGACTGACTCACATACAGACATTTTGTAAAAACATGTTTTTTATGGTTCTCAGACTCCTAAAACACGTAAATCCGTCGAAAACTGGAATTCGAAAATGTTCATGAATCCAATACTTTCTTCTTGTATAGATTGAAGAAAGTAAAAACATTCACAAAGAGCATTTGCTAGAGACGACAGACCTGCTAAAAAAGGAACTAAGCTATAACGAAGTTTTTTTTTTTTTTTTTCTCTCCTGTGTGACTCCGTCTTAGAAGGATTTCTTCCATAATTTTTTTCAGATTTTCAAGTCTCCAAGCCCTGTGAAAAAATTAATGGTATTAATAAAGTAGAGCGCCGATTATCCGAACAAGTCGAACCCGACACTAGTTCGGATAAATGGACAGACAATTTTGAGGGATGTTCCTGACTATACTAAATCTTTCACGCTTTAGCCTAGCTTAGGGCTGGCAGCACCAGTTAGTGCTGGCGTGTTTAAAAATTGTTTTTTTTTTTTTTTTTTTTTTTTTTTGAATTTTGAATTTTTAATTTTTTTTGTATTTTTTTGTATTTTTTTTGTATTTTTTTTGTATTTTATCATTTAAAATTTTCTTTTTCGCTTTTTCTCTTTTTCTGAACACCAGAGATTTATTTTAATCAAAAATAAATTGGAAGTTCGGTTAAAACTTTTTGTGATAGATATAGGCTGTTCGGATAACTGGATTCAGTTAATTGGAGTTCCGATAATCGGCGTTCTACTGTAATCATTCCTGTCATCATATTTACATACAAATAGAAGATTCATTAAAAAATCAATATGGTTTACAATAGAATCATTAATATCATTATACCTCATTTTATGGCTTTGAGATCTAAAAATTCTATAGAATAAAATCTTCTAAAATGGAATTGCATGAGAAAGGAGAAAAATCCGTCATAGGCAATTTCCCTTATTAGAAGATTCATCGTTTATTCTAAATGCATTATATTCCTTTTACAAGTATTAAATATCCTCATTTTACATTGATCAATATATGTTTATGTTAAACACGGAATTCCGTCATAGGCACTTTATTTTTCTTAGATTTTACCATACTTTAATTTTATTACATAAAAATGCATCTAGTCATCTAAAAAAATAACAAATAATAATAAATATATAAATTTTAATTTTGGAATAATAGCGATTTAAAAATACGTTCATTAAAAAAAAAGTTGAGCGGGCCAAATGTTACTGATATTTTTACTGAACAGACCAGAGATCCTACCGCTCCAAATGATTTTCCTATGAGCTGGGTTGAGAATTGGCCTGAAAATTTCTGTCTGCGCAGACCTCAAGAAGAATGCAGTCCAGTCCCGACTTAAGCCGGAAAAAAATGAGTTCCGGTCCATCTCGGTCCGAAACTCTCGAAAAAAATAATCCACAAAACAAGCCCGGGACGGAAAATTAGGCAGGCCCGTAAAGATCCTTAAATCGAATAACGGAAAGACTAGCTCACAAAATTTTGTAAATTTGGACGCTAAACTTCTATTACATTGAAAAATAAATTAAAAAAAATTTAAAAAATGAGTTTTTAGTGAATTTCGCTCACTTCCATAGATGTGTTTGAGTTGAGCGTATTCGTTTGAAAATTTTTGAATTTGACTCATTTTTCAGAAATTGAATTTGAGTTTAAATAAGTCTTTTTTTTTTTCTTGTGAGCGTGCTTGACACTGATTGGCATCAATTAAAGCACGTCAAATTGAATTGACCTAGAATAAACTAAATTGGCCTAGGATAAACTAGATCGGTCTAGGATAAACTAGTTCAGACCAATGAATAGCAGGTTAAACTAGTTTATCATACGAGTGTTAGGCCAAATTAGTTTGGCCTAGGAAAAACTTGTTTATCCTATGGGCGTCAGGATAAACTAGTTTGGCCTAGGACAAACTAGTTTATCCTATGGGCGTTAGGATAAACTAGTTTGGCCTAGGGAAAACCAGTTTATCCGATGCGCGTTAGGATAAACTAGTTTGGCCTAGACCAATCTAGTTTGGAATAAAATCGGGTTTGGCCGGTAACATATATATATATATATATATATATATATATATTTATATATACAGTAGTTTATAAATATTTATATATAGTATTTAAATATATTTTTTAAATTATAATTGTTCCCTTGCATTTTGAAGTAAAATACAGCGTAGCCCACGAAGATGTTACAATTTAAACTTACTTGGAAAGCTGAATATATAAAAGAGTTTACTCAACAACCCTTTAAGTTGTCATTTACGTTAAGATACCTATTTCTGGCTCACATTGCGTATTTAGACATCTGCGTTTGTTTTCAGTTGTGATGTATGAGTTGTTTTTGTTTTAATAGAATATTTTTGAGATATCAATACATTCAGGTTTGATTTCTGTTTCAATTTATGTTATTATTATCGATTTCTATACTCTAACTTCATAACATTCGTAGGTTTTAAATAAAGTTCAAATGCAGACGAAAAAACATGAATAGTCAGACAGCTTGCTGAATTATATAAATGTTATTAATTAATTTTAGGATTTGTCTAATGTTTTAAACTTACTTATTAAATGTATTGAAAAAAAGGCGCAAAAATATTTTCTTTTCAATTCTTTTAACTATAAAAAAGTCATATATCTCAATAATGTATTGAAAAAATTCTGTAATAAATACATTTATAAGAAAGAGAGTAAGGAGTACATATCTATAAAAGAAATAATTTTCCCTTTTATTTCATATAAAGAAAAGCAACCGAAAAATAATACTTAAAAGCTGCACTAACATGAAATAGTCGGAAGTGATTGTCTTCGTGAAATTTAGTAGAAGAATTATTTCTAATGTATTTAAGTGATTGAATTTATTTAGAAGCTTACAGTAAAATTTTAAATAAATTTCGATAGTACATTGTATTAAAGTTAATAAAGAAGTATATTTGAGTAAAAGTGTATAATATTGCATAAAGTAAAATAAATTTACAAATAATTATAAAATCAACAAAAATAATGGCTTCGAAAAATAATGGCTTTATTTTTATGAACCTGAATCCAGTTGCTTTTGACTAAAAACATAATTTAAGTATAGATTTCGATATAATATCAATCTGTCGCTTGATTTTAAAATTAAATGATATAAATGTTATTAAAAATATATATTTATGATCGAACCACTTTGCAGATTTAGGAATTACATAGAGTATTTTATAGTATCAGTATATTTTATAATTGTATAAATAATTAATTTTATGTTTTATTTAAAATTAGACAAACATTTTCCTATCATTATATCAAAAGCAATTATTAATCAATCATTCTATACGCGGATATTTAAACTGTGTAAATTTGAATTATTATGTTCTGGAAAGTTAAATTACTTTTCAGAAAATGTCTTTAAATATAATTTTAAAATTTTAAAGTATTTTATTTCACATTAACTTACAGAAAAAAAAATAATAAAAATTCACGTTTAATGATAAAAAATTTCTGATATTTATTTATTTTTCATTATGTTTTCTTTATATGGTTATTTATATAAACATAGTTATTAGCAGCGAACAGAAATAAAAATGCAGACATACTTTGATTGGATAGTTTACATTCTTTCAAGAAGCATGGCGTTTATTTTTCCGGCACAGTAATCAATTTTCTCATGATATAGTAAGTTGATTATTTTTTTACATTATTTTTCTGTACGATGTTTAATTATGTTGCCGAGTTTTTTCATGTATACAGGCATCCCTCGACTTTTGTATTATGCGACTTACGTAAATTCGCAGTTGCGTAATAAATCTCGAAAATTAAATTTCTGAACATACTAGCACGTTTGAAACGCAGTTGCATACTTTTGATATTCATTTTATAAATAAAATATAAACCACGGATATAAACCACAACCGTAATATAGTTTATATATTAGAGTTACACTTTTATTGGTATATACTCGTACAATGAAATCTATAACAAAACAACTTAATCTTTATTGTTAGTTATTCATAGTAGTCACCTAATTCATAATAAATACAATTTGTGCTGATCAAGGGTTATTTTATTTTGTGAGAGCTACTCATCTGTCTTGCCATCAGAAATTCGTGGAGAATAAGTTAAATAAGTCCCCTTTAATTATTTATTATTTTTATAATCGTTTGAATCAAAATTGTTTTAAATCAATTAGTAGGGGAGAAATGGGGGTCCGGCCTCGGGAGGAGGAATGAGGGAGGAGGAATGAGGAATGAGGAGGGAGGGAGGAGGGAGGAGGAATAGGAATGAGGGAGAAGGAATGAGGAATGAGGGAGGAGGGAGGAGGAATAGGAATGAGGGAGAAGGAATGAGGAATGAGGGAGGAGGAGTTTGAGGAGGTGGTGGAGGAGGTGTTTTTTCGAGAGCATCTTGTAAGAATAGTGGTAAAAAGGGGGGGGGGGTAAAATTTTTTTTGGTGGGATAAGGATTTTTTTGAGTAAAAGTGGGAAATTTCGAGAGATTGAATTTCTTTAACATGTTATAGTACGAGGGGTTATTTTTCGATCGGTTAACTAATTAGTAATTAAAAGTAGCAATTAAAAATTTAATGAGGAAATATTTAATGAAGCGACTTAGAATTTTTGGAGAGTTATTATTAGACAACTATAGTATAGTATGAGGTTAAAAGGAATAATTAAAATTCATTCATTAAAAAAGTAATTAAAAATAATTAATGAGAAAAATTAATTTACAAATTTTAATGAGGGGACTTAGAATTTTTCAGTTTGAAATTTATTTTTACTCAAGTGTAGTATGCAGTCGAATTTTTAGAATAATTAAAAATTTAATTTTAAAAATTTAATTTTGCCGAAAATTTTAAAAATTTCAATTTTGCCGAAAGGTGTGATCTTTAGCTGAATGTGACCTAAGGTCAATTTATTTTTATTGAACTATAATATGCAGTTGAATTTTAAGAATAATTAAAAATATTGATTTATTAAAAATAGTAATAAAGCATGATAATTAAAAAATAAGAACAAGAAAATAACTTAATGAAGAAAACTTTCGAGTGTTTCATTTAATTTTGTTAATGAACTGAGTGTTTTGAGATAGTTTTATTTGAAATAAAAATTTTTTGAAAAAAAAAACAGTGGAAATTTTTAAATCTTTTTAGGAATGTGAATGTTTTTTGAATAAAATTTGGGGAAGGATTTTATTCTTTTCAGTGACATGTTTTTTAAAGATATTTGGGCTTTTATTAGGGAACCTAACCCGTATTTACGCATGGAAAACCATGGTTCGAAGAAAACCACGAGAACTCCGAACGATTAGGCCGCCGGGCGCGATTCGGTTCGAACACAGCACCTCCTGTCTACCAGCTTCGAGAGAACCTCTCGGTCACTGATGGGGCAATAATTTAATGAAGAAACTTCAGAAATTTTTCGAAGGTTTTATTTAATTTTGTTAATGAATTGAGTGTTTTGAGATATTTTTATTTGATATAGAATTTTTTTGAAAAAAAGTAGGAATTTTTAAATATTTGTAGGAATGTGAATGTTTTTTGAATAAAATTTGGGGAAGGATTTTATTCTTTTAAGTGACATGTATTTTAACGATATTTTTTCGAATTGCATTCATGTTTCTCGGTTATATATTTATATACAAATGAATTGAAAGTTTTGCATCAACCGGCTAGTAATTATAGACTATCATTAGTTAGGTAAATAAAGTTATACGTTTGTGTCGTGCTTTTTGACTAAACTTTTCTAAAAAATATTTGTAACTAGGAAATTTGATGAATATTTGAAGAAAAAATTTAATTTCTAATGATCTTTTAATCTAGTCAATGTATGAAGCAAAAATAAAACTTAAATTATACTTAACAAATATTTTAAATTAGAATTTATGAGATTTGAAATTTATTTTTAGTCTACTATAGTATGCAGTCGAATTTTCCGAATAATTAAAAATATTCATTTATTAAAGATAGTAATTAATTAAATATGATAATTAAAAATATGAATAAGAAAATAACTGAATGAAGAAAATTTTCGAGGGTTTCATTTAATTTTGTTAATGAATTCATTGTTTTGAGATAGTTTTATTTGAAATAGAATTTTTTTGAAAAAAAAAAAAAATCCGTGCAAATTTTTAAATCTTTGTAGGAATGTGAATGTTTTTTGAATAAAATTTGGGGAAGGATTTTATTCTTTTCAGTAACATGTTTTTAAAAGATATCTGGGTCTTTATTAGGGTACCTAACCCGTATTTTCACATGGAAATCCGTGGTTCGAAGAAAACTACGAAAATTCCGAACGATTAGGACGACGGGCACGATTCGGTTCGATTCGGTTCTTCCTGTCTAACAGCTTCGAGAGCAGAACCTCTCGGCCACTGGTGGGGCAATGATTTAATGAAGAAACATCAGAAATTTTTCGTGTGTTTTATTTGATTTTGTTAATGAATTGAATGTTTTGAGATATTTTTATTAGAAATAGAATTTTTTTGAAAAAAACAGTGGAAATTTTTAAATCTTTGTAGGATGTGAATGTTTTTTGAATAAAATTTGGGGAAGGATTGTATTCTTTTAAATGTCATGTTCTTTAAAGATATTATTTCGAACTGCAGTCATGTTTTCACAAATATTTCTCGGTTATATATATAAATGAAATTTTTGCATTAAATGGTTAGTAATTTTAGACTATCATTAGTTAGGTAAATGAAGTTATACATTTGTGTCATGCTTTCTGACTAAACTTTACTTATTGAATGAAAAAAAAATATATGTAACTAGAAAATTTGATGAATATTTGAAGAAAAAATTAAATTTTCAGTGATGTTTTTATCTAGTCAATGTGTTAAGCAAACATAAAATAAAATTTAAATTATATTTAACAAATATTTCAAAACACACCACAAGTATGGAGAGACTTAATACAATTCCATATTTTTTTTTTAAAAAGGGATATATATTAGCTGATTTCGTTTTATATAACATCAAATTTTACTGTATGCGTGTGTTCCCCATATGGAAATTTATTAAATTAATTATTAATTAATTAATTTAATTAATTATTAGAATTAATTATTGATTAAAAATTAATAACTAATTAGAAAAATAATTTATTAAATCTAAAAATTATAAAACTAATTATAGGAAATGAGATAATTGCAATTAGAAAAGAGACCTTTTAATTATGAAATCTAGAATAGGCACCACTAATCACGTGATAAACATCACGTGACCCGTGACGTGACTAGTGACGTCACATAGATCTTGTGATAATCTAATCAGTGATAAGGTTAGCTGATAAGGTCTTAGAATTATTTAATTTCTCTACGAGTTTTTCTACAAGATGGTTGTGTGTTCAACTAGATGCAATATTAGATAAGTAATATTATTATGTGTTTATATAAAAAGGAATTTTTAAATTAAAATGTCATAGTATTTCATATTTTTAAAACAATAATTTGTAATAGTAAGAAAACTGAAAAGTATAATTTTAAGCTTTGCTGTTTTATTTCATGACACTAAGTTTAACTAAAAATAGTAAAAGGTTTGTTAGACAAATTCATTTTCCTGTTTAATCTATAAAGATATTTTTAAATCTGAATACTACTAACTCTAGTTAACATAAAAAAGACTTATAGTGCAAACTACTGAAAAATAGTGATTATTTAATTAAAGTTTTTTTATGTTATATGTTCTAATATGAATGTTTTGAAATAATAAGAGTGAAAACTATCTGAATTATAGACATGTTTTTTAACAGTAGCAAACTTTTTTGGATATATTTTAGAAAACTATAATGAGAGATAACCAAACATGTCGATTATTATATAAAACCTACGAAAATTTTTGAAAAGCAGTTGGTTGGTTGTTTTTTTGTATTGGTTGATTGGTTTATTGTGTAAAGAAACGATAGCTAGGATAAAAAATTGAAAGGTGTAATGTGTTCACTAGTCAGTAAAAACATAAAACGTTAAAATTTACAAACATATATATAGTATATGCATATTGAAAAAAGTATATATTGGATAACTTATTTTTAGCATCGAAATGTTTAAAACATTTGTTTTGTTAACATACGTATAAAAAACATAACTATTTCGTTAATTTGTAATTAAATAAGAAATCATTTTTAAACTTACGATTTTTTTTTCAAAACATAGCTCATATGCATGAATGTACATAGCTATTAAAATTTATTAACTTTAAAATATTAATAAAATTTTTTTTAATAATTTGAAATGCTCTTCAAAGCATTTTTATTAATTTGTTTAAATATTTTATACGGTCTTGAAACATTTTAGATATATATTTTTAAATAATTTATTTTTAGATTTGAATTAGATTATCTTTTAAAAATTTCTCCCCGTTTACAAATGCACACACACACGCATACAAATAGATACAAATACACACACACACAAATACATACAAATACACACACACACACACACACACACACACATATATATATATATATAAATACATGCATACGTATACACATATACTTATATGAATATATATTTCTAATATGTTTGGGAAATAACAATAAAATTTAGAAGTTTTAAATCGTTTGATAAAGGAATAGTTATTTAATAGTCAAATTTTTCTGAAAAAGAAAAAAATTGTTATAGTTGAACTTTTTTTGGAATCTTATATTTTTTTATTTATTTTAATCGCTTGTTAATTTTATGTTTTTTGTTTATAATAATGAACGAATCAATTATTTAAAATGGGTACTCTAAAGTCACAGAAATTATCGTTTTAATATTTAGTGTTTAATTAAAATACCAATGATAAAATATAAAAGTACATATGTATGTTATCGAATGTTAAGTAGTGTATATTAAAAATTTGGATAAAGCTAAAAAAAACTTGATTATTTTAGGAAAAATTAATGTTTTAACCCAAAAATTATTTAAATCATAATGAAAAAGATAGACTATGACAATAGTTTCTTAAAATGAATAAAGTGGATAAATGAATAAAGAATAAATTTATATGAATTATAAATTCATGAAAAAGTAGCTAAAAAACTAAAAAGATAGAAAGCATATTTATGCGAAAAAAGCGTGGGGTCCACTTAGGATAGTGGTTAGCGTGTTGCCCAATAAAAATGAGAAATTTGATCAAAGGTTTTTGTGTTCGAACCGTGCGAGAAATTCTAACGATTAAAAGTAATATGTTAATATCAGTAAACAATTCTAAAAGTGTATCAATCATTTTCAAAGACGCTTGCCACGCGAGCGAAGGTGCTAAATATAAATGACAAGGGTCGCTAATGAAGGGCCGACATTGTTTTCTAAAAATTTTTAAATTTTCTTTCTCAAAACCCTAATTAAGGAAAAAAATTTGAAGTTTAAATGCTACTTACCTAGACACGACAAGCTCGTACACTTGCTTGGGAATAAATGAATACAAGTTCTTATCAGGAAATCTTATCAACGATCGATCACGTCACTAGTTACCATAGCGCATGCTCGGGGATATCACGTGATCTTGCTTAAGTAGATAAGCGGGGATGTTATCAGAGTGTACTCTTCAGGTAAGTGTAGTGGAAGGTTCTATTTTATTTCGCGCAAGTCGAGTATAGCAATAGGGAAATAGTTCACTTGTATTAAAAAAGACTTTATTAATTTTTATTTATCTTGTTAAGAATGAATAAAACTAAAAATAATTTATTTTAAAAAGATTAATTGAATTATTATTTTAATTATTATAAAAATCAATTAAAGGATATGTGTTAATTGCAATCCTGACTTTAATAATATAAATATACAGTCGAAAGATTAATGTACTTCTAATCAATGAGGTTATCTACGTGAGAAAAACCCATGAATGACTCACAGCTTGTTAGTCATTTGAATCAGATAAGAACTTGTCTTCTCCAATTTTCGAGAAAATGTATCAAGTAGATGTGTTTGTTAAAGGTAAGTATAATTTTTATGTGAATACTTATTTCTCTTATACATTTAGAAAATATTTGTTGTTGAAGCATATGCATTTCTGAAATTTAATCAGGAATTAAAAAAGTAGCTTAAATATCTAAATTTAAAAATGTGAGATAAATATGTCTTGAAAACTTCAGTCAGATCCTAGTGTATTTAAAAGTCATGGTCGTAGAAAGTTATGCAAGTTAGTTAATATATACATACATAAAAATTATGTAAGTGAGTTAATATGTAAATTATTTTGACGAAATATTTCAAATTCTGCTCATTCACTTCTCTAACACTATTCATCTCCTTAAAAAATGATACTTACTCATCTATCTAATACTATCACAGAATAATGATAAAGAATGAACTGCGATTGGTGGGGAAAATCACGTGATCTCTATTACGTAACATAAAGGGGAACTAAATCTATATCTCATAAACACTGTGCAGAATGACAATGTCAGGTTTTTAAGACACGTATAGGAATGCATATATATTTCAAAGAGTATAACTAGCATTACTATTCATGTACCTCTATATTAATAATATATTTATTAAATCCTCCAACTTGAGTACATGTAAGAACAGAATGACACTTACATGAAAATAATATTAAGTTCTCAGTGATGACGCATGATGTTAAAAATTTGCAGTGATTTGAAGTATTGTCTAACAATAACTTGCGTGTTTCTTAATAAATTTGAAAAGAATTCCTCTTCTATTTGTTTAAATTATGAAAATCCTTCTAAAAATTTAATTACGCATTAATTAAACGAAAGGCTTATCATTTTCATTTGAAAGTGATAAATATTTATTTAAATTTTGTTGATTAAAGTTACATGCTCTAAAAGCGCAATCATTTCTTTCGTGTATTAATATTTATAAAAAAATGTTCTTAAAATAATATTTATTTATATTAAGAAAAATTTTGAAGTTTGTGTGTCTTCACACATTTACTAAATTAAAAGTTAAATGGGAATTACAATTTTTTTTATATTAAATTGTACTTCATTAACATGTGTGAAGATCCTATATTTGTAATGACATTCTGTATATTTTCATATGTTCTAAATTCTTACCAAATTATTTCTAAAAGGTTCCTAAATGAGCATATATATGTGAATTCATTAATAACATTGATTAAACGAAAACGTATAACCGATAAATGTCTAAAACATTTCTTTCAATTCAAAAACAAAACTTAGAAATGGTTCGTAAAAAAAAAACTGTAATTTCTAAAAATTACCTTTAGAAAACATCTCATTTAAAAAAATGAAGTGCTAAACCAAATTTCTAATTCCCTTTTAATTAATATTTAACTACTAAGATTTTTAACTATCTAATCCCTATTCCTCACTGCGTTAGCAAATAAACCCTCAAGAAAAGTGAGTCATGTACTTATCATGCGAACTGTTGAGCCGCTTATCTACCAAAGGGTTTTTCCATATGGGGAACACACGCATACAGTAAAATTTGATGTTATATAAAACGAAATCAGCTTATATATATCCCTTTAAAAAAAAAAAAAAATATTATGGAATGGTATTAAGTCTCTCCATACTTGTGGTGTGTTTTGAAATATTTGTTAAATATAAATTAAGTTTTATTTTATTTTTGCTTAATACATTGACTAGATTAAAAGATCACTGAAAATTTAATTTTTTCTTCAAATATTCATCAAATTTTTTAGTTACATATATTTTTTTTTTCATTCAATAAGTAAAGTTTAGTCAGAAAGCATGACACAAAAGTATAACTTCATTTACCTAACTAATGATAGTCTAAAATTACTAAACGTTTAATGCAAAAATTTCATTTATATATATAACCGAGAAATATTTGTAAAAACACGACTGCAGTTCGAAATAATATCTTTAAAAAACATGACATTTAATAGAATAAAATCCTTCCCCAAGTTTTATTCAAAAAACATTCACATTCCTACAAATATTTAAAAATGTCTACTTTTTTTCAAAAACTTTCTATTTCAAATAAAAATGTCTCAAAACATTCAATTCATTAACAAAATCAAATAAAACACTCGAAAATTTTCTGAAGTTTCTTCATTAAATCATTTCCCCACCAGTGCCCGAGAGGTTCTGCTCTCGAAGCTGTTAGACAGGAAGTGCTGGGTTCGAACAGAATCGTGCACGTCATCCTAATCGTTCGGGATTTTCGTGGTTTTCTTCGAACCATGGATTTCCATGCGAAAATACGGGTTAGGTACCCTAATAAAGACCCAGATGTCTTTTTAAAACATGTCACTGAAAAGAATAAAATCCTTCCCCAAATTTTATTCAAAAAACATTCACATTCCGTCAAAGATTTAAAAATTTGCACTTTTTTTTTTTTTCAAAAAATTACTATCTTTAATGAATGAATATTTTTAATTATTCGGAAAATTCGACTGCATACTATAGTTGACTAAAAATAAATTTCAAAACTCAAAAATTCTAATTTAAAATATTTGTTAAGTATAATTTAAGTTTTATTTTTGTTTCATGCATTGACTAGATTAAAAGATCATTTGAAATTAAATATTTTCTTCAAATATTCATCAAATTTCCTAGTTACAAATATTTTTTAGAAAAGTTTAGTCAAAAAGCACGACACAAACGTATAACTTTATTTACCTAACTAATGATAGTCTATAATTACTAACCGTTTGATGCAAAACTTTCAATTCATTTATATATATATATATAACCGAGAAACATGACTGCATTTCGAAATAATATCGTTAAAAAACATGTCACTGAAAACAATAAAATCCTTCCCAAATTTTATTCAAAAAACATTCACATTCCTACAAATATTTAAAAATGTCTACTTTTTTTCAAAAAATTTCTATATTAAATAAAAATATCTCAAAACACTCAATTCATTAATAAAATCAAATAAAACCTTCGAAAAATTTCTGAAGTTTCTTCATTAAATTATTGGCCCATCAGTGACCGAGAGGTTCTCTCGAAGCTGGTAGTCAGGAGGTGCTGGGTTCGAACCGAATCGCGCCCGTCGGCCTAATCGTTCGGAGTTTTCGTGGTTTTCTTCGAACCATGGTTTTCCATGCGTAAATACTGGTTAGGTTCCCTAATAAAGACCCAAATATCTTTAAAACACATGTCACTGAAAATAATAAAATCGTTCCCCAAATTTTATTCAAAAAACATTCACATTCCTAAAAAGATTTAAAAATTTCCACTGTTTTTTTTTCAAAAAATTTCTATTTCAAATAAAACTATCTCAAAACACTCAGTTCATTAACAAAATTAAATGAAACACTCGAAAGTTTTCTTCATTAAGTTATTTTCTTGTTGATATTTTTAAATTATCATGCTTAATTACTATTTTTAATAAATGAATATTTTTAATTATTCTTAAAATTCAACTGCATATTATAGTTCACTAAAAATAAATTGACCTTAGGTCACATTCAGCTAAAGATCACACCTTTCGGCAAAATTGAAATTTTTAAAATTTTCGGCAAAATTAAATTTTTAAAATTAAATTTTTAATTATTCTAAAAAATCGACTGCATACTACACTTGAGTGAAAATAAATATCAAACTCAAAAATTCTAAGTCCCCTCATTAAAATTTGTAAATTAATTTTTCTCATTAATTATTTTTAATTACATTTTTAATGAATGAATTTTAATTATTCCTTTTAACCTCATACTATACTATAGTTGTCTAATAATAACTCTCCAAAAATTCTAATTCGCTTCATTAAATATTTCCTCATTAAATTTTTAATTGCTACTTTTAATTACTAATTAGTTAACCGATCGAAAAATAACCCCTCGTACTATAACATGTTAAAAAAATCAATCTCTCGAAAATTCCCACTTTTACTCAAAAAAATCCTTATCTCACCAAAAAAAAAATGTACCCCCCCCTTTTACCCCTACTCTTACATGACGCTCTCGAAAAAAATCCTCCTCCACCACCTCCTCAAACTCCTCCTCCCTCATTCCTCCTCCTCCCTCCTCCCTCATTCCTCATTCCTCCTCCCGAGGCCGGACCCCCATTTCTCCCCTTCTTCAATTCATCAACGTTAGATTTATAAATATACTATCTCCACAAGATATTAGAAACGTGTTCTTTAAGTTTGTTTTTATATTTTTTCATACTTTTATAGTTTATATACAAGTAAATACTGTCGCATGATTCTTTATTTATAAAATAATACGGTGTAAATAATATATATGTATATATATCATATATATATATAATAAATATTGCAGTTTCTTACAATGTTCTACCTAAGCAATTTACGAATTCGACTTACGTAAAATTCAAGTTACGTAAGTCGGGGGATGCCTGTACATGTGTATTTATATGTGTATGCGTGTGCATTTTCTTTTATATTTTCTTAACACACGAACAAGCATATGCCATAACTTTCACATTTATATAAATATGTATATGAATAGTTACGTACCTTTTCTTACATTCTTTTACAAATAAAATATTGCATACAAGTTTACATATGCATAAGTATGTGTTTTCATATAAATAACGTTTTAGAGAAAAAGGTTGAACTATGTTAATAAATTATCTAGAATGTGTCAGCTGATACAAAAATATCGACTTGTTATTACAAGTAAACTGGCTAGCATTCGTAACGTCTACATTGTCGGTCCGAGGGAGTCGCTGTCTATGGCAACGTACAGCACGTCCTTAGCTCTACGCTCCCAAGTTTCGATTCAAACAGAAAGTAAATGAGTAAAACATTTTAATTTAAATTATATGAAAACAACTGTTTTAGAGAAAAATCATGTAAATAAAGATTTCGCGACTGAAACAAAATAAACTTTATTCACGCGTCTCTTGACAGATTTTCTGCGATGGTCTTTTTTTACTAAATAAAATAAATAAAAGATATCGAATATAATTTACAGGACAAAATTAATAATTCAAGATGAATTTACGCAGAAATATTGTATAAGATATTTATTTATAAAATATCAGTTAAAAATTTAGTCCTAAAAAAAACTCTATTGTATAAGTTTCATTCCCTGTCAAGTGGTCCAAATTTCAATATATAAAATATCAGTTAAAAATTTAGTCCTAAAAAAAAACTCTATTGTATAAGTTTCATTCCCTGTCAAGTGGTCCAAATTTCAATACGTTCACTGATCGACGACCTTTAAATTTGAAGGAATCCCAAGAGTACATATGTATTCGTCTCAGATTGAATCTGTAAAGTATAATGAGTTCACCATGGGTTCTTCTCTAAATTTTGTTTTAAACTGCCACCCCCCCCCCAAAAAAAAAAAAAAAAAAAAAAATCAAAACACCGACTTTTTTATCTTCCTGTTCATGATACGCGAAATCTTCGTTTTAAAAATATGTGGACTAGTACAAACTTTTGCACTATAAAATATTATTGCAGTTTTCAAAATTAGAAATCCATACACACAATAGTAATTTAGTGTTTTGTAATAAATCTGATCCTTAATATAAAGCTATGTAACAAATTACTCTAAAAATTTATTTATTTATTAATTAAATACCTATAGCATGTCAAAGAACTGCTTGAGTCATTTTCGTACTACTTAAATATTTGTTAATTTTATCATCTTTGAATCACTTAAAAATAAATATATAAATTCTACCCCAGTTTTGAATCATCCGCTTTTATATTACCTTTAATTTATAACACGTTTTCACGAAAAATGAGGTAAATAAATTCCTGAAAATGCAAACTGTTTGATTTAACACAATATTTATCTGATTTAATGCAATGCTAGAAAAAAAAATTATTTTCAATGATCTCTTGGGCTGAGCCAATTTTTTTTGTTTTGTGTTATCTGCCCCGAATTGGCAGTGCAAATCCATAACTATTCAATAGAATATAGAATGGGGTACTATAACGCAAATGGGGATTGTCTCAGTCAAAACTCCTTTTATGCTGACTACATGAATATACGTGTTTTTTCTTTAAAAATAATTTTTACACTAGTAAAATCTACATGTAATGTCGTTCAATTATTTTGCACATCAATTCAGGTATTTATTAGAAATAATCTTAATCATCTTTTTCTGGTTGTGTTAATCTTGTGCAATAACTGTTATGAGTGATATATATATAAATTGATATAACGCTGTGTTTTTTCATTTTTTTATTACTCCGTTGTATTTTTAATACTTAATGGTTTTCCACATCGCATTGAGGATAAATAGTGAACTAAAAACAGGGCCCATACAATTTGGTGGACATTTTTACAAAATCTTTACTCAGATATACTTTTCTTTATATTTTGGGATTTTAAGAACACTTATCACCAATGTGGTTTTAAAAGAGTTTAAAACCTTTTTTCGCTTTCCCTCTTTGGAGAAAGCCAAAACCAAAAGAAGGGAGAAGTAATTGTACTCTTTGCGGTTACTGAACAATATGTTAATTTTTAATCTAGCAGTTCTGCAATCTCGAAGACTGCGAGAGTAGAGACGCAGAACGAACCGGGAGTCTCACTGTGGCGACAGAGGAAAGTGCATGGAGATGTTATAAGAAAAATATTTTTTTTATTTTTTTTTTTAAATATTTTTTTCCGAATAACCTGAATCCCAAAAATCTCTTCCCTTTCTCAGGGCGAATTTTCATATTGTGTGTTTTTATATTTCTTCCATTTCTCTATGTGTGTTATAATGTCCAATGTCATAAAAGAAGTAAACACATTATTGGAATTGCCTATAGGTACGAAATGGTGATGATACAGTGTTTACTAATCACTTCATCGGAGATTTCCAGATTTTTTTTACTTTACTTTATATTAATGCGAAGACTATTTATCAAAATGTTAAAATAGTTTTTAATATGTATCATCTTTGCGTGATTTGTACGCAAAATATTAAAATTTGCATAATAAAGTAAAAGTGAAATCGTTAAATTTGATAATGAAAAAATGACGAAACAGATCGTAAAACCACTCCCGTTAGCAGAATTCCTTCGTCACATTATAGTTTCATTAAAACTATGTAAAAATTTGATAACTGAAATTTGAAGCCTTAAAATAAAAATGGGAGGTACGTTATGAACTTACCTTAAATAAGCAAGAAATTCGTGGAAATTTATCATAAAGAAACCAAAATTATTAGTTTAACTCATTAAAAAAATGTAGGAAATGCCATATTTTAATACATTTTTCTCAATTGCAATATCTGTAAATATTCTATTAAAACTGCTGAATATTACGCAATATAAAAGAGAGTTTTCAAATGAAAATCAAATTTCAAATTAATTGCTTAAAAGGCGCAAAGGCCAACCTAGTGAAAAAGATTCCCTGCCGGAACACGAATCCGGGCCATCAGTATAGCGCACTGATATTCTAGGTCTTGGTTTTTCACTACGTTGGCCTTTTTGCCTTTTAAACAATACATTTTAAATTTGATTTTCATATGAAATACTGTATGCAAGGCGGATGTTTCTCTGTGGAAAATTTTCCAAGTATTAATATAAAAGAGAGTTTTGCAAATTTTTCGCATTGGAAGACTGTTTAACAATAAACAGCAGCAGAAAATAAAATTTGAAGATCTATATTTTCCCAAATCTTTTCTTCGCGGAAAACTTAGTTTTGAAAAGTTTGAATTTGTTTTATGTAAACTTATATAAAGAAGTCATACTTTTGTAAGAAGTTTTGCACAATAAACTTCTATTATTGATTCCTCAAAAAAATAAATACAGAAAACTTAACAAATCTTTTTAGAATGAAAATAGAACATTCCAGGTTTCTTTTTCTGAAAAAAGAAAATAAATTTTAAGATTCCCCCTAGGAACAAAATTAAATATGAAAACTTATTTCTCATTTATATTTGTAATCCAATATCTTAGTTGTCAATCACCTTTCGTATTTTTATGAAATTCAGAAAACATACTCGAGCAAAATTAAATCCAATAGAAAAAGATATGAGAAATCGACTTCCATCCATCATACAATAACACACACACACACCAAAAGAATATTGATTAGAATCTGCAAAGGAAAGAATCTGGAATATAGATTAAGGATAATACCTTGAAAATATTTTTTTATATAAATGCAGTTTCAGACATATCTAAGAAACTCTAAATCATAAATTATTATTGATTACCTTTAAACTTTTAAAATATATATAATTTAAAGCATATAGTGTTTCTCGTTTCTGTAAAGAAATGTAAAACATATACGATGAGTAATATTAACTTTTAAGAAGTTTCGATGCATATGTGTACGCACATTTTCTGATATTTAATAAAGTATTAATGCTAATTCTAATTATAAAATTGAGCAGACAAATTGAAGTAGAATTAACGGATGATAATTTATTATTCTCATTTAAGGCTTGAAGTCGTCCTTTTTGTTTTTCAGTGACACAACTTTATAGAAACAGGAGAAATCTTTAAAAATATATTTTATGTGATTTAAGTTATTTAAGTTTTAAAATTATTGACGAGAATGCTTATCTTGCTTAAAAAAAAAAAAAAAAAAAAAAAAAAAAAAAAAAAAAAAAAGAAAAAAAGTAAAATCCGCAAAGGATGTTGCTGCGAGAAAGGGATATAATATTAATTTAAAATGAGTTTTTATTTTAAATTAGGGAATAACTTTTATTTAGTACTAGTGTTACATTACTTTTATATGGTGGATTAAATTTGTTTAATAATACATAAAAAGTTACATTACATGTACATTATATGAATAAAAGAGAAAAAATACTGAAAGAAAAAATTCCCTCCAACACACAGATATATTCACTTTGCTTAGACTACTATGTGTCATTATAGACAAAATTAGTATACATAGTGTCGTGCTACTTTCTGAGAACACCATCTATATGTCAGGAATATGCATGCGTTTGAAGAGTTTAAAAAAAGAAATGAACAATTACAGATATAATTAGTGGATAATTTTAATACCGAATGAGGAACAACATAATCCCTAGCAATTTCGTCTTAACATTTGAAAAAATTTGGGGGTTTTTTTCTCATTTTTTTAGTAAAATTTCATGCTATCAGATAATATAGACTAAATTCAACTAAATATATTTCAATTTTATGTCTACATGCTACTAGTACACTTACTTTTGCTCTGGACTAGGAGTTTCCAATATCTTCAAAATTAACAGATATATTTCAAAATGCGTCAAAAATACAATTTTTTTTTATTACAAATTACCATTTTTTATATTCGAGTAGTTATAAAATAACTACATTATCACATAGAGCTTAGATTTTAGTTCAGAATATAGTGGGTAATATGGAAATCATTCTAGCAAATTTCATGGAAATATGTTTAAAATATTTTATGTAAAGCAGTATAGCGGAAATGGAAATCACAAAAAAATGATTTTCCACAAATCGCATTTAAAGATTTCTTATCCATATTATTTCTTATCGGTAAAAGTAATCTAAAAGTATAAATTAAGGTTTATTAGTGTTTTTATGCAAAAAGGTAAGAAAATCATGCACATAAACATTGTTTACATTTTTCCTGGCCTTCCTGCTTACTTCCAGAATTTGGCTCAAATAGATGAGTCAATATAATGAGTCAAATACCGGATAATGAGTTTTTTAAATTGTACGTAAGTCATCTTTTAGTAATTGAAGAAATAAAATGAAAACTGATTTAGTATGGTAAAGGAATGATTTTTCAAGTAAAACAATAAATAAATAAAAAAATCTAAATGTTTCTCCAGAGCGGCATATTTTAATGTAGGCATATACATAAGTGCTCTATGTCAGTTTCCATCCCAGCATACCATTTTCGGAACTCGCTGAGTTTATAACCTTAATGTGCCGTACTATTTCATAGTGTCCTCCTTTGTTTTCTTAGGGAGTTGGGTTTCAAAAGGCGACGTTTTATTCTTTACAAAATAACTCTTACAGGAAACAACTTAAAAAATCTCTGATGTTAATGCGCGCATAAATCTCTGATGCGCGTGTCAAATTTGATGCACAATAAGCAATGCCAATTTGACGCTAAATGGCTAACTCTTTGATCAAAGAAACGGATCTTCCTTAAGGGGACCTTCTACGTTAGAAAACCAAAAAAAAAGCACTTTTTATGATTTTTTTTTTTTTTTTTGTAAAAAAACTGCATGATTGATCTTTTGAAATTTGAACAATTTATTGTACATATCTTAAGGTATACACAAGAATTTTTTTATTAGATTTTGTTTTTTCTACTCTAAGTTATAAACAAATATGTTCAACCACATTTTTTGACACTGTGGTCAAAATTTAAGAAAACCTACTAAATGGACCATCTTGATTTTTTTAAATTAATGCTTATTTAATTTCTTCGATATGAATTAAATCTTTTACTAAAATTATTTAAAAAAAAGTTATTAACATAAAATGAATTTTTTTAGCAATTTGTTTTTAATAAGCCATTACATAATTTTTTTAAAAAAAATCTATTGGTTCCTTTAACTAGAAGATATACTCACGAAGTTTACGAAAAAATATTATTTTTTCTGTTTCAGATAATTCTAAAAGGCTCTATCATGCCCACCGTCCAGACGAAATTTTCCAAATCCGTTGAACAGATTTGTTTATAACTTAGAGTAGAAGCAACAAATTCTAATAAAAAAAAAATTTGTGTATACCTTAAGACACGCATTATAAACTGTTAAAATTTCAAAAAGATCCATCATGCAGTTCTCTTACAAAAAAAAAAAAAAAAAAATAATAATAATAAATAAATAAAAATAAAATAAAAAAGTGCTCTTTTGGTCTCCTAATGTAGAAGGTCCCCTTAAACAAGGGAAAAATAGCTTATTTTAGCTAACATGTTTTTAATGAAATATGTTAACTATAAATTTAAATTTTGCTTAGTTTTATTTTACATGCCTTTTGTTTCCTACTCTATATATTGTTATATACAAAGCTAAAAATTTCAAACCAGATTCATTGCGACATCGACTTTGTTTGGCGATAACCATTTGTGTGTCTAAGCTAAAAATGTAATAAAAAAACATTTTTTAAATCTTTGACTAAAATATAATGCAAAATATCTTTACAGAAGAATAAAAGCATTGTTGATAATGATTTTCGAAAAAAAATCATTGGTAATTAGCCGAGATATTAACTCTTAAATGTACGGTCAGTTTGGACATACACAAGGACAGGGGCGGCGTACTCTTTGCCTAATTAACAACTTTTAATGATATATATGTGCAATGTAATGTCCAGTAATAGTACAAAAGCAATAAACGTCAAATTGTTAAAAACATACTAATTTAAGGGGTCTCGGGACTCTAAACAGCGGAAAAAATGAAAAAAAGACCATTTTCAACATTTAATGTCTTAAAATGTATATGATTTTAAAACACAATTTTAATTATGATGAAAGATATAAGTATGTTCTTTTGTTTCATGTATTTAAAAAATTGCAAGATACAGAATTAGTATTTATAGGACGCTCGAAACTGTTAGACATTTGTCGATCAAAAAATTGGCATAACAGTTTACGCGCAGGATTACAAAATAAATATTGCAACTAGAATGAAAATTTTGGTGCTTACTTATACTTCAGATTGTAATAATTTCCCTGAACTTAAATAAATCTGCATTTAAAGCATTTTTATATTTTTAATACACTGTTGCATTTAGCTAATACAAAATTTTGAAAATTTCAACAGTAAAATTACCTAAAAAAATATTTTTTGAACAATAAAAAGGAAATTTTAGGTTCCGTTTATACAGACTAACGTGAAATATATGTTTTGAAAATTTCATTAAAAAATAATCAGAAGTTTTTGAGGTATCCTGCGCGTTATGCCCCAAAAACGCCGTTTGGAAAATAATGACTTTAATGTTTCGGAAACGCAGCTTCAGATATTGAGCGGGTATAATTCTAAAAGACAAAACTTTTATTCTAATGGGAATTGCAAGGAAACAATTATATCAAAACATTCAGATAAGATAGGAGTTTAACATCTAAAAAAATTAAAATTTCTTAAATTTTGAAGCTTTAAGAGTCCTGCGACCACTTAATCCTTTCCGGCACGGAGTAATCCTATTTATAAACTTATGAAATAATGAACTCACACCAGAATTTATAAACGAATTTATTAGAAAATGCGAACTTGCTTATTTTCACGTACATGATAAAGGGGAAATTTTAATTAAATATTCTTGGTGCCATTTTTCTGTTTTGGAATTAAAATTAGGTGTCCGTTTTTTAAGGGCATCGCCCTCGAAAGATTTAATTAGAATGAATCGCATAAATACTGTGGGATTCACGACAGTTTGCATTGATTGTATCTCTCAATACGCCTCGAGTGACTTTAAAAGTTAATTAAACACCTATCTGGAAAAACGTGGCACTGGCAAAGGCGGCATTGCATCATTGAGACCTCAATTCGAAGCGCGCTTAACACAATGCCAAATTTAAACTTTGAACAAAGGTTTTGTTTCAGCTACCCTGTAGAAATAAAGGTTATTACTACGCTGAATTTAGTTTCATGAAATGCCAAATTAAGTTTAACTATGCACTGCTTTTATTGTCAGTACCGAATTAAGTTCATCATAAACAGATTAGGATAATATTAAAAAAGAGTTATACGAATAGCTATATTTGATATTATTTAGGTTCCACATCCCTTTGAACTTCCATGGTATACCCATTTACACTTTTCTAATATATACAGTTATACCCAACCCCACGTTGTATAGTTTTTTACAAAGTCTTAGTATTCTTTTAGCAACTTTTTTTTTTTTTTTTTTTTTTTTTTTTTTTTTTTTTAAATACAATTACAAATTCATATATTTATTCAACGGAACCCTCTGTGCGCGAGTAATGCTCGCACTTGACCGTTTATTTAATGTTACAGAGGCAGATCAGTTCCGCTTAGTACATTTATTTATTCCTCAGTGTAATGGTCTTAAATTTAAAAAAAAAATTGTTCAAACCAATTTTATTCAAAAGATACTTATTATGCGTATTAAAATTTCAAAAATCCATTAGAAAATACAAAAAATAATTTAGCAATCTTTATTCTTTTTTTTTTCTTTTAACATTGTCAGTATAAGTTTTATTTTTGTACTTGGGTAATTTTCTACAGGATTGATAAATAATGGAAGAATTTTAAACCTTTCATTGGAAAAGTTTAAAATCTGTTTAAAAAAGTAATCTCTCAGATTCGTTCAGATGTTAAGAAATAAACCATTAGATTTCATGGTAGTTTTTTGAAGGACGGTTTTTCAACTGTCCCCATACAAAGGAGAGAATGAAGTGATTACTAAAGTGTTTAAAGAAAAAATATATTGAAGAACTTAAAAGTAATGCGAAAAAAGGAAGTAGTTTTCTTTTAGAGCTGCCTGAAGTTTTTTATGAGAATTTCAAGGTTTCTAAAAAAAAAAATAATAATAATAGGTCATAAGAGATTATTCTGTAATCATTTGTGCAAATGTAAAATGCTAGTTTGACACAAAAAATCTTTTATTTTTTTCATGTTTCGATTACATTTTGTCTAAAGCTGCAAATGCTGTATTCTTAATTTTTCCTACAACTGACTTTTAAGAATACACTTATGTATATATTTACAAAAAGAAAACAATACGTAAAAAAATATCTATAAATTTACTAAGAATTTTCTACCTAACTGGGATTCCTAGAAATTTTTATGTAACTGTAGCAAAAAAAATCATGTAACAGATTCAGTTTGCACTGTAAAAAAATATATTTGTATATCTGTAAGATATATAAGAAATTTATAGGAAATTTGTATGCATAAAACTTTTTATGTAACTGCAATCAAAAAATTTCATGTAATTAGCCCGGGTTGCCGATAAAATTTTAGTAAATATAAAGATTTCTGTAGCTTTACAAAAATAGTTTTGTAGATTTCATCTTATATCTTTACAGTGTGAAATTTTAGTAAGCATGCAGCTTTCTGTAGCTTTTATAAAAACTAGTTTTGTAAATTTACATTTTTTTTTTTTTTTTTTTTTTTTTTTTTTTTTTTTTTTTTTTACAGTATAGTAGAATATCTATGGCTATTTTTTCTCAAATATTAGATATTAGTTTGCAATGAAGAAATTAAAACAAAAATTTATATAATGTGGCGAAATGGGTCTATGGAATAACTAAGTAGTACCGTATTTTTTATTATTTTCTATTATTTTTTATTTTTAAAGGAAAATAACCCAAAAAATAATTAACTATAGAACAAAACAATTTATGTAATTAAAAAAAAGAAAATAAACACTTATTATTAAATAAACAACAATAGCCAGGTTACCATGTCAACCAAAATAATGCCATTTTGGCGCCAATTAGGTACCCCGGTGTGTATATGACATCTGTGCCTAATATTTTTCTTTTCATTTCGTTTAAAAAATAAAGAAGTGAAAGTCATTTATTTTAAATGTTTCTGTTTGTATTAAATAGAATGATAATGAAATACAAATTGAATTATGAATAAAAGTAACATGATACATTTCTTAGCATACATTAAGGGAGGCCAGACTTCTCTCCAAATTAGTTTAAAATAGTAACCTTTTCTAAAATATGAAAAAAATATCTGTTTGATTAAAATTTGAGTTGCCATCATTAGGAAAATGTATATAAAATTAGAAAAAAAATTAATATTTCGAAAACTAATTCGAATTTAAAAATTCCAATACCAGTTTTGAAATCTGCGGATCAATATTGATTTTTGGTGTTAATTTCATTGCAAAGTATTCCATATTTTAGGAGAAATCGCCGTGAAACTTAATCAGTTGTTTAATCAGTCGATTCAAAGAATCGTTACATTTCAGCCTTTTCATATATTCGTTTCATAAATTCGTTTCATTAGGATTATATATATATAGGGTAGAAATGGGGATTTTCATTATAATGGAACGCGCAGGGGCATTTCGAAGATTTCTAAGACAAGGCGTAAAATTCCATTTTTTTCTTTAAAATATTTTTTTTGTGATAAATGAATACCATAACGCATATAATGTACACTTGAATAATATTTAAAGTGAAATTTTAAAAAAAAAACAACATATTTTTAATGTTTTTAAGGTCTCTTGTCCCCTTAAATGGCACAGGACCCCCTAAAAATATCATTATGTCAATGAATTTAAATAGAAAAAATTAAAAAGAATAACCCTAAAAATAAATTTCCTTAGGTTAATAGTGGCAGTGATAATAGTGTGGGACTCTATTCAAAACAAGAAATGTACTGTGCACCCTATAGAACATTCTAGATAACCTATTTTTCTCCTATTTTTCTAGATATTCACCAAAAACATCGACATTTTTCACATAACGTTTTAAAAGTTTTTACGGCTGATAAAAAATACCTGCACTGCATGCCAAAGAACTGTTTCTCAACTGTCTGCACTTCATCAATGGTGTAAAGTGTTTTCCTCTGATAACTTTATTTTGTGTGGAAGTTTTCTGGGTGACAAGTCGAAATTTTGGGGTAGATTGACAGGGGCACCCAGTTGAGGGTGGCAGTATCACTTTGATAATATTCTTCGAAATCTTTTTATGGATTTTAGGACCCTTTGTCACACAGTCCCTTTTATATTGCTTAATCATTCTCAAATCCACATTTTCCCAGGAATTCCGATTATGCTGTCCCTTTATATCTGCGGAACTCAGAATGAGCCGCTGAACACAGCTATTAAGGGTAAATCACTTTACCAGTGGCATTGGCAAGATTTCAGACAAGCATTCGAATTGATGCAAGAATAACGCTCACATTAAATCAATGACTTTTTTGACCTATTGTTTTACGATTTATAGGGAAATGAGCAGGGAAATGTATTTTCCATTTTTCTTTTGTATTATTAATAGATAAAAAATTTTAAAATGTCTATCTGTGACATTAGTGTTAAAATTACAGAAAACTGGAAGTTTTACGTTAGTTTTAGTCTAAGCATTAAGAAAATGACATTAAATTCAAAATTTCAGATTTTTACAATTACTTTCTAACATTATTTCTTTGTAAGAAAAAACTGTGGGATGACACAATTTTAGATATAAAAATAGTAAATAAACGAACCTATTTATCATTCTTTTGCAACAATTCGTACATCTGCCTATTTGAGCACATCTATTTTCCAATATTGATGTTCGTTTTATGTAATGACAAATTTAAGATTAAGTAAGACTAAGAATACTATTTACAAGTAGTGGTGGTGAAAAATTGGTACACGTTATTTCTCAGATTTTGCAATAAAATTACATATAGTATTCGGTTTTATTTTCGAGTAGTATCAAATCATATCTCTGTGTTGTGCATGGGGATACATAGCGAATGTATAAGTTAGTAAGACTGATATTGAGATACTGAAAAAAAAAGAGTAACACTGAAAAGAACTCTTAAAGGGCTATAAATACTTTAAATAAGCTCTGTATGTTCCACATTCTTTAGTACATATTTTCGTCTGGTTAAGTGAAAGATTTGCTTTAAATAAAAAATAATGATAGGCAAATATTAAACAGAGTGTAAAGATAACCCAATATATATATATATATATATATATATATATATATCATAAAATCAGCAATGCTTCTTTCAGTAAAAAAAAAAAAAAAAAAAAAAATCGCGGTCTCATAAGTAACATATTGTCAAAATGAAACTAGAACAAGTTAATCTAACCGTATGAGGCAATCCCAAAACTTTCTTCTATCTCATACATGTTAATGCTTCCTGAAAAATGTAGCATACCACCACCACCGCTTAGGTCATTTACACCAAAATCTAAACAGCAACAACTTATGTCACCTTCTAATTGATTTTGAAGTTTGATGAAAATCCGTGCATTAGTTTTTGAGAAAGAGCTATTGAGGAAATCATGAAAAGTTCTGCTTAGCAGTGGCTTCTGTTGGGCTATTTTCACCAAAAAAAAAACTTATCAGGATCAATTTATATCAGGGACAAAATGAATCTAAAGTCTGATGAAAATTCATGCTTTAGTTCTTGAGATACATCTGTTGTGGAAATCGTGAAATGCAGCATAGTAGCGCCACCTGATGGTGGATTTAAACCAAAAATTATACAAAACTAAGTTGTATCAGGGACTAATTGAATTTGAAGTTTGATCAAAATTGTGCATTAGTTCTTGAGATAGAGTTAATGCAATAGTCATGAATAAAGCAGCATAGCAGCGCCACTTATTAGGCAATTTACACCAACAATTTATCAGCTACGAATTATATCAAGCACTAGCTGAATCTGAAGTTTTCTGAAAATCCATGCTTTAGTTCTTGAGATACAGCCATTGTGGAAACAATGAATAATGCAGAATAGTAGCGCCACATGCTGGGCAAATTACATCAAAACGTATTCACCACTAACTTATATCAGTTGGTTGGTTGGTTGTATTTATGACGGCCAATTATCTGCTGGATATGGGTCCTGGGGGTGAGTGCCCTTCGTGGGGGTCTTTCTAAGGGAACCTAACCCGTATTAACGCTTGGAAAATAACTTATATCAGGTATTAACTCAAAATAAAGTTTCATTAAATTTCATTCATTAGTTTTTGAGGTAGAGCGCCAACAAAATTTGTGCCACACACCGACAGACAGACAGACTCACAGACAGATTCACAGACATACTCACAGTCAGAATTCTTGAACGTGTAAATCCGTCAGAAACCGGATTTCGAAATTATTCAAGAATCCAATACTTTCTTCTTGTAAAGATAGAAGAAAGTAAAAATATAATTTTTTAAACACTAGAAATGCATTATTTTCTCTATTAATTTATACGAGGATTGGAAGTAATTCTTCTTTCGTTTTTTTTTTCTTTTTTTTTTAAAGGTAAAATCTAAAAATGAGGAAATGATATTCAAATCAAATGGTTCGTGATATCCATTTTAAAAATAAGAATTGTCAATGGAATCTTATCGAATTTAGTTTTTACAAATAAGATTAATAGTTTTCTTTTAATCAATTTAAAGAAAGAAAAATTTAAAGAAAGTAAACGTAAAATAAATATGTATAAACTACTGTCTCCGATTTTTAAAAATATATTCAGTCTTTAATCATTAATGTGTTTTATAAATCACACGCTGGATTTTCTATTTTCTATCATTTTTATGTTTTTAAATAAATGTTATAGTCATACAATTGACAGAAAAATTTCTCACTTTCTGAAAAATGACATTAAATATTGAATTATCTAATTTTAAACTAATATTTATTAATGCGTTATGCATATGTTTAAGGATTTTTAACTAATTTAATTTTGAATTATAGAAATGTTCATTTATTTTGTGCTCATAATTATAATTTTTTTTTGTTAAACATTCGAAAGATTAAAAAATATATAAATAGGCAAATAAATTCAATTTGACTAAGAAAAGAACAAAAAGACTTATGTCATATAAAGTCAAATGTTATTCAAATTCTTAAATAACTAGTATGAAATGAAAGAAACAGTGAACTAATAAAAGATTACCTCCCGTTTACTACCAATTTTTAATTTTATAATTACTATATAGCAATATAGTAGTCTGAAAAATTACCATCAAATAATAAATTATGTAATTTTAATTCAATTTTTATTTATGAACTATGGATCTTTTAAAAAAATGTTTGGTTGATTTTAATTTTAAATTGCACAAACATACATTCATTATGCATTTTTAATTTCTCCTATAATGACTGTCATAATGTTTCGGAAGAAGTATTTGAAAAATATAAACAGGTAAATAAAATTTAATTTGCTTTGTGTATTTTCTCAAATAAATGTTTTGATATTAACGCTTTTTAAATATTTAATTTTAAACTGCATGTTTCATTTTTTTTTAAATGATTGTTCTTGCGGAGATGAAAAAAAAAATCGATGTAAGTTTTATAAATATATTTATTACATAACCGAATAAACATAGAATTCTTTGGGGCCTATACAAATACAGCTTTCGTCTGGAATGATTCTTATTACACACATAAACAAGCCATAACAAGCTTATTTCTTTTTCCATTACATGTTTATATATCTACAAGTGGTTTGGTTTGCGTCGGCCAATTATCAGCACGTAGGATACAGGCCCTGGGGGGAAGTGCCCTTCGTGGGGGTCTTTCCAAGGGAACCTAACCCGTATTTACGCATGGGAAACCGCGGTTTCGAAGAAAACCACGAAACCTCCGAAACGATTAGGCCGATGGTTTCTTGAATGGGTTCGAGCGCAGCACCTCCCGTCTACCAGCTTCGAGAGCAGAACCTCTCAGCCACTGGTTGGGGTATCAAGAAGCGGAAACTCACAATTAAAACCATGTCTTACCCGCAGATTCAAACCAGGGCCCCCGTCGGGGTAGAAGCTGTCGCTACCGACCACGTCGATGGGCGGCAATAGAATAAATTACAGTAAATTTTTCTTGAACACTTTATAGGTTATGGACCTTTTGAGAGCTTGTATGTGATAGCAAAGAATGTTTTTGTTGAAAGAATTTTTTACGCTGCTTAAATTATTGCATAATTTATATGCATGGAAAGGGACTACCCATTAACAAAGCACCCCCTTCCGGCTCAGACATAGAAATAACACAATTTCTTTTATTGTTTTTCTCCACAAAATCATTGCGCAGGACAAACACTTTGTAAATATATGCGTTGATGGTGGATTTTTAAATACAAATAAAATAAAATATTATTTCGTTTTATCGAATTCTTAGTACAATTCAAGAACATTCTTATTAGCAGAAAAATATAAACAATACCATTTAATGACATTTGTATAGTACAGGGTGATTCATAATGAATGGGCAAAAAAGACTAGCGCAGTGTGACTGACGTAATGGATTTATTCAGCCGAAACAAATTTATTCTGCAACTACAATTATACAAATTTTATTTGACAACAGGGAAAAATCATCGAATGACGAACTCGCCGCTAGAGGCGCTGTTAAATAAAATGTCGTCCATGCAGGAGAAAGCGTACTGCGTTTTCGAATATGCCAAAACCTCATCGGTTGTGCAAAGACATTTTCGCACGAAATTTCGTAAACAACCACCGCATCGGCCTAACATTTCAGGTGGGTGAAGCAGTTCCAGGATACCGGCTGCTTATGCAAGAACAAAAGCCCAGGACGAAAAGAAACAAAACCCTCCACTTCCTCAGAACTTAGAGGAACTGAAGCGGCGGATAACTCCAGTGTTGAACTCCATCACAGGGGATATGCAATCACGAGTTTGGCAGGAGCTTGATTACCGTGTAGACATTTGTCGTGAGACCGGAAGGGCACTAAATGAACACCTGTAGAAACTTGAATAAATGTAGTTTTGAGGTAAATTCGAATTTTCTAAATATATTAATTACAACGTTCACAATCATGTTTTCTTTTTGTCCCATTCATTATGAATCACCCTGTATTTGTAAATGTATATAGCAGACGATTAAATAATTATTAAAAAAAAAACATTTAATTTTTCTTTAATCCGATTTTTAATTATCAGCAAGTAAGAGACTTAGTTTTATTGTCCTAGTTATGCTCCGAAGCAAACTACAAAATTCGTATTTTTGTAATATGATGATAATTAGCTGTAATATATTTACTACGTTTAAACTGGGTTCTAACCCCAATCTTTTAATGATTACAGAATTAATTCTTTCAGTACACTTACCAAAGTTAACCACCCCCTAAATAGTTTCTTGAAATCCAAGAAATTTAACATGAATCAGTAATGATCGATAAATACAGCTCCATAGACCATAGGTGCCAAATTAATGGTAAAAAAACAAGATAATAGACCACAATTTTTTTAATAATTCAGCTTTGCGAGGGATTTGCTTTTTATTCTATTATTTACTAAGTTAAAACTAAAACTAACTTTTTAAAAATAGTGGTGGATGTTGTCCCGATTGTCACCTTAAACTCCTTAAAGCCTGCGTCTATGCATTCACCGCATAAAATGCCATTCTTATTTTCAAAGGACCAATGTTTTTGAACGGATTACCGATTCCCGAATTTTCTTGATTAATAAAGTCATGCAAAATACTTGCTATATTGATGCCGAGCTTCGAATTTTTTCAAATTATTTGAGTATTTTGGACGTTATCGAGAAGAGAAGTTTTCCATGTCATGCATATATAGAAACTAAGTAATTGCAATCGGTTAATATCTAATGAAATAAACAAAATGAGTTATTCACTGTCCACTGTCAGAAAAACTTGTCAATACACACTAAATTATTCTTCATTTTTTACAAATAATTTCCGTACTCCTAGAAAACTTGTATTATCTGTGAATTCTCAACGAACGTCTAAAAAAGATGGATACATTCCGTTCATTCCTAGAACGCATTCGTATAGGGTATATTAGTAATAAATCCGAATTTGTTTTAAAAATGAAAAACCAAGAATTCTATAAATTAAGATTCCTAATTTAATTAAAAAAGACAAAAAAGTTTTCGAATTTCAAAATAAATAACAATTACTTTTCTCATTTATTCAATAGTACACACAATTTATTTTTTAAAGTTGAATATAGTTAAATAAGGGGGAATTTATAAAGTTGTTTATAAATAAATATTTGCATTTGAAATATACTTCAAATGCGCACATTTAAAAGATATTTTACTTAAGAAAATTAAATGGAAAAAAAATCGATATTACTTTTAAAAAAATCTTATCGAATAAAAATATAATATTCGTATTTTGCCTCTAGCAATGTACCTAAAACTATTTAAAATTCATATTTTTATACCATATTAATACTAAATTATAGAATACCCAGCCACAATGTCATTAAAGATGAAATCTTCCTGAAATGAACTTCAAAATTAAAAGCTTTAAAGAAGTTGATCAAGTCATACCCATCTGAAGCAAACATATTTACTTCAAAGCGTTTCACTACAGTACAAGCATAGCTCGGTGCTAACGCGTTCGTCTCGTAGCGCTGAGATGGCTGGTTCGAGTCCAAGTTCTGCTGCTTTTGCTTTTTCTCAACTTTCTTCAATTGACGGATATTTTACCTCCTGTAACGGAGGGAAAAACGGATATTCGTAAATTCACGGAAAATTGCCGGCAGCACTGCCGCCAGTAGAATTTCCGTGGATTGAAGAAACTTTTTTTCAGAGTGTGGTGATTTTCAGCCGTGTGGTAGTGTATATGAAAATACACTAAATTTTTCAGAAAGACTACACATCACATTTATAAAACCTGAAAATATGTAATAACTTTTTCTTATGATTTCCCTTTTCCTCGCATGTTGCATGATTAGATATTTTTCAATATATATATATTTCGGATCCGCCCAATACAATGTGAAACGATCTCAAAATACAATAGATTTATCCAAACGTAAGAATAATTCTCATTAATACACTTGATTGTTCAATTAGGACACCTTAACCCAGCCAGAGAGGGTTTTATTGAAACCATTATTTTCGGAAAGAAACTTCTTTCCTTATTTAGATGTAGAAATTGTTTAATGAAATAAAGCTATATTTACTTCCAGAAAATACCAGTATCCATAATCGCCACTGCGTAGAAATTACACAGCCCGGAGTTCTAATGATAGTGCAAAGAATAAAAAATCGAAAGTTCTGTCATGCTTCATGCACAAGGAACGAAACGATCGGTGGATTGGTCTGAGAGAGAATTTCACAAAGCAGGATATTTAATGCATGTGTATAAAGAACAAAACTACTTTCACAGAAAAATGAAAAACAAAGGCGTATAAAAGATTAAATATATATATAATCTCATGCGGAATGCCTTAATGAAGGGATAATTACCGACTCAATTAGACTATGTACAACTTTCCATTGCATCCACGCCCACAGTTACGCACACACTTCCATTATTTTCGACTGTAATTTCCATACTGCATGTTGACACAAGAGTATCGCAGCGACTCCGAGAAGAAAATATAGGGTAACTCAAGGCTAGATGGCTATAGAGGAGACGGCTAGTCGAAATATTTCGAAAATTTTATCATATATTGCAGCACAAACTTTGTTCGTAGGAGATATTTCAACGACCTCATTTATTGCGACTTGCAGCTGTGTATTTCGATTATAAGAAGTATGTTTATTTAATTTAGTGGTTGAATATTTTTGTCGAGTTAGGTATGCTTCATACACTGGCCTCCAAAAGTTAAGGTACAGGGACTGGATGCTTTCGATTGTACATGTTTTGTCGAATATCTACGAACATTAGTGGTGAATTGTTCTTGAACTTGTAGGTTGTAAAGAAAATGTTTGATTTTATATTTCCCGGTGAAGATTTATCGGGGGTACAATTAGGGGACTAATAATAAATTTAATAATGAAATAATATTTGAGATCACTTATGTAACAGAAAAGGCTGGAAATGGTTTGTCACTGTGGTAAATGACTATTTTGGTGCTGTTCAACGTTTGTATGCATTTGTGTAATTATAGCACTCATATTCGTGAAGATGTTAACATTTTTGTAAAAAATTCAAAAGTTTTTTGTTTATAGCATACAGAGTTTTCAGCCAAATTTAACACAACTTTCCAAAAACCTGACAAAGAACAGTAGCAACAGTATACTGCAATTAAAACATGAATATATTGAATATTTGATGAGATATGGGCACTTGCATGAAATATTTTTTAACTGCGAATGCGTGTAAGATTTAAAAATTTTTATTTCATAATTTGGTAACCAGCTATTTTGAGTAACTTCTGCAAAAAGTCCAGTCAAATATTGTGAAAACTCAGAAAGATATAGTGAGTTGATTGAAAAGTTGTGAAAAAACCCTTATAATAAAGCTATTTTTAGAAAGCAACTCACTATATCGCCTTTTTTTTTGTGAAATTTCTCGATATTTGACTGGACATTTTAGATAAGTTTCCCTAAATATTTATTTTAAATATTCTTACAAATTTATATTAATATAGTCATATTAATAAGATTAATGAGACGTGCACCGGGAGAGATTTTGTCACTACCGTTTATAAATCGTTAATGTTTTTATTTTATTATGTTAAATGTAGTGCACCTACAATCAGGTCAAAATGTCTATAATGTAAAATTTTTAATATTTAATAATTGTAATGCATATATTTCAACTATTTAGATCAGTGATTTTCTATACGACAAAACTGCAATAATAATTTAGTATATAAATTTACTTAAAGAAAATACCAATAAATGGTGTCAAGGTATTCTGATACCTTTTCAAATTAATGGAGAAGCCATCAGGCTATTCATATGCAAGAGTGGTTTTCTAAGCGAACGTTACAGATTTCCTTGATACTGTCATTCTTAATCTCTTTCGTCTCACAAGATAAAACCTCATGAGTTTGTTGTAGTTAAAATATTTAAAAATAGCATTACATATTTTAAACTATAATAATAGAAAAATTAATATATCTACAAGAGTATTGTTTCCTTAAATATCTTACAGGTTACTCGAAAATTTGCTGTATTCTGTAAAATCTAAATTGCGTCATTTTCTTGAGTCATCCATTTTAAAAGAATATGACCTATTTCAGAGGATGGGTACTATCACTCTTGATTCTCTGTTGAGCCTTTTTATTATAGAACCAAAAAGTATTTTCTTTTTCTTTTTAATTTCTTATTATAAATTTTATTAATATAATGCTTATGTTGGGGAAAATGTATCCTCTACAAGAAAAGCAAATTATAATTTACTTAATATTCTGAAGAAAAATACATGATCAGAACAACTTATAAGCATACCACTCTTTGTCTTAATTTGTGATTTTTCAGGTGATCTGTCTCAGCTTATGTGGGCGTTGTCATCTCCCAAGATATTTGAATAGAATTATATAGAAACATATGGCTCATTCTTCCAAGACAAGCAACTTTTCAATATTAAAACTTTTTTTAAAGTTTGCTATAAATGTATAGTATATGTTTTTATTATTATTATTATTATTATTATTATTATTATTATTATTATTATTATTATTATTATTATTATTATTTTGGATCAATGCAAAATTAAACAAGTTGGAAATTGCTCGTCAAACGTGGCAAATGAAATGCGTTCGTACTATAACTAGTTTTATAAATATTTTTGATCGTATATTTTACTGAATGTATATTTTAGTGCACTTAAGTAAGTAAAGATCCATATCCATTTCATTCTGTTCGAAAGGCTGTAATATCATTAAAATGCACTTGAAATATTTTTTACCACTGGCCGTAATGTAAACGGAAAACTTCTGACTGTCCCTTTCATTAAACTATACATCCGATTTTCATAAAATTTGAAATGACTCGACAAATTTCGCTACAATTATATATTGAAAATTTCAGACCATTCGGAAGTCTGTAACATCATTAAAATCCACTTGCAATAATTTATTCCCATTGTCCGTAATGTAACGGAAAACCTTTGACTATCGCTGTAATTAAACTATACATCCGATTTTCAGAAAATTTTAAATGACTCAACAAAATTTTGCAACAATTATATATTTAAAATTTCAGACTATTCGGCCGGGAAGTTTTTGCTCTGTTATATGCGGTCAGACGGAGAGACGGCGGACGGACGACAGACAGAGAGACGGACTGAACGACGTCCTACATATTTATATAATTACGAAAGCACCTAAAAAGTAGGAGCATAGCATAATAATTTTTTATTGTGAGAAGGAAATAATATATTTGAAGACTGTATTAGACGATAATGATGCTCATTTCCAGGACAATAACTGCTATGGATTAATTCAATAGCAAAAACATTTAACGGACAAATTTAGTAGAATAGATATTAACAGCAAAAATATATAAAGACATCTAAAAAATGGAATTACGGGTAAAATATCTATTTATATGCAAGCTTGAACTAAGAGAAAATGTTGAATTCAAATTGAAAAAAATAATTAAATCATTTTATGTTATCATAATAAAGGGAACGAATATTTTTTTCCAACTGGATTAAATCATATTCAAGGCTGGAGGAGTACAGTTGAAGTTTATTCCAACAGAGCGAAAAATTGCCAGACGAGGAATCGAACCTGGATACTTGGCATGCTGTGCCATTGCCTTACATGTTAGGCTATCCGGACGATACCTGGCAGACATAATTCACTCTTATCTCTTGGACTTGGCTGCGAACGGCAGCGTTAGCGGATAGCCTACCAGGCACGACACGCTCTAGGCAGTATCCAGGTTCGATTCCTGGTCTGGACGTTTTCCACTCTGTTGGAATAAACTTCAACTCTGCTACTACATACTTGAATATGAATACATTTTATACTATTTTCCACTATATAAAATACTCTATTATGAATGTTTTAAATTAATTGCTAGTGACAAATTAGTTTTAGTTTTATTATCCACTAGCAGGTTACGCCCGCTTCGCTGGTCCATTTTCTTAATGAACCTTGATCAAACAAAATTATGAATTCGACCTTGTATTTTAAATTAGTATGGACCTTCACCTGGAAAGTTTTTCCGCATTTGCTCAATACGATGCAAACGCCATTTAGCTATTATATTATCTTATGCTTTAGGCAAAATTCGGGCTAATCTGAAGAAACTCTTTTATAGCAGATCTTTAAAGTAGAGGTTGGGAAGGAAATACGGCCGTTGTGATCATCAGAAATTAAAATGTTCTCTAGTCACCAAACTACTAAAAGGAGAGATAATTACAATGATTGCAGAGAGTGACCACTGAACATTAATTATGTTCGGATTATTCACTATCGTTTGTTAGTTTCTGAACTACGATCTTCTCAGCTTGGTGCTATGTATGCTTCTGGTAACTTAAATACAATCTCTCTCTACGCTACATTATATTTCGTAATATACGTCTTCTTCTGGCAGGTCTACTGCAGTTTTCTATCTTCGGATTACAGCAGAGTAAATACAGTAAAAAAAATGTAATAAATTATTTGCACACAAAGAACTGATTTACTGTCATATTTAAAAGAAATGTGAATCATATAAAAGTGGATTTTAAAAATTGAATTGTTTGAATAAAATTAAAATAATATCATTTTCACTGCCATTTTTTTAAAACCAAATGCAATCATGTAACTGTTAACTTGGAAAAAAAACCTCGATAACTGATTATGATAGAAAGATAAACATCTTGTTTTCATCCGATCAAAATCTTCCCAATCTTCCATAATCGGGTGCACAGGTAAGTTTGACGTCAAACATTAGAAGTGTTTGCAACTACATGGTTACAAATGTGCCAGAGTTAGATATAAAACAAATGTAATTATGAACCAAACTACATTACATTAAATAAAGTCAATTTGCTGTTGACTGAATTATATTAGATCTTTCACCAAAAATACTCTTTGAGGTGATAAATAAAGTCAGTTATACAAAACTTAATAACCTAGTACCCATTAATCTTTTTGATGCACCGAATATTTTTTTTCCATTTATCTAATGATCATAATAGCACGGAGAAATAAATCAGCTTTTTAATTTCAAAATTACATTATTCTTCAGTCTGTTGCCTAAATAAACCTAAAATCGTTAATTTTTCTCTAAGTTTAGTGGCTATGGCAGTGCGTCAGATTTTTCTGCCGAGTATTGTCATTCCAAGACTTATTTAACGATAATAAAATAACTGCAGATGAAAAATATATAATACTAAATCTTCTTTTGTCCGTTTGCTTCATAATGAAAATCCATAAATTTATTAATCGCTAAGTACAATTTTCATGTAATCTTCTGCAATCGGGATCACTGTCCACAGAATCTCTTTCAAATATAAAAGAAACATCCAACAGTTCAGTAAATACGCTAATTAGCAGGTAACTTGATTTCGATATATTCCCAATATCATTCAAAAACCTTAAATAAATAAATAAATAAATAAACTGAAAAAGGGCTGCCGAATTAAAAAGATCATCGAAAATTTATTTCAATAAGCAATTTTTATTGTAAAATGTTTTCTTGTGTGCTAACATGAATTTTCATAAGAATAATCTTTAGTACTTAAAATTTGAAACAGTAGACATTTCTAAGAGGGAAATTGGCGATTTGTGTTTAAAAAAAAAAAAAAAAAAAAAAAAAAAAAAGTGTGTACAATATTCACTGATCTGAGTCTCGAGGTTATAAAATTCAAAAGTTTGGCGGGGGGGAAGCATGTTTCCGTAGTAAAGTAATTTAAATCGACTTTTATAATATTAACTTCTGATTATATAATTTAAATTTCAATGTAAAAAATTGCTCCAAAAATTCTGTCTTACATTTGAAAAATTACCTACATAATGAGAACATCGATGGGGCTGATGTCACGTTTACGCCTTTTTGGATTAAAATCAAATTATTTGGCGACAAATGTAAAATAAAAATAAATAAACATGTAACTCATAAGTATCGTCATTATTATAATTACATCTGCTAGTTTTTTCTGTAAGGGTTAGATAATAAAAAAAATTTAATAAAAAAAAATAATTAAATAAAAAATTATTACTCACAAGGAAGGTCTCCTTAAAGCGCATACTCAAAATATTTTGAAAAAGGAAATGCTAATAACATTACTCATGTATATAAAAAAAATCAGTCAAATGCAGCGCTAGAATCCCAGTAGAAAATCTGTAGAACATATATATTTTCGAGTATTTGGCGCTAATAGATGAACACTTGACGCTATTTGGCGAACCAATACATTTCCTTGCCAAATGGAAGACATTGAAATGCATTTGTAAACGTCTTGTTAAATAAGTATTTAAATGCCTAATACTCTATCAATTTAAACTTAAACGGTAGATTAGTTTATTATTTTTTCTGTAAGCTTATATAATATATACAAATTGAGTGTTGCTGTAATTATTTAATTTTATACGGTGTCACCGGCGGGATAATTTTTAAGTGTATTTCGATTAAGAATGCTATCTTTAAGCATTTCAATATTAAATCGATGTTTCCATGGCAACAATAATACTTTTCTCTTATTGTCTCTGACACTAATAATATCGAAGTCAAATTGCCAATGCTCACAATCGGACCTTATTTTTGAGTTTGAAACAATTTTAATCCATTTAAATTTTGTTCTAAGCATAACTGCGATCGTTAAATTTCATTATATACACATATAAATGTATATGACAAAACTGCAGTCATAAAAATGTATTTATTTAAGTTAAACTTACTTAAACTAACTGCATATGGAGAGTTGAAAAAGTTTTCCTTAAAGAAAATTTATCATAGTATTATTCAAAATTTTATTGTGTCGCCAAACCAGCGTTAAATCGCAAAAAAAAGAAAGTTTCATTATTAATTTACGAACACTAAATACAGGTTCTGCCGATTTTTCTTTTATAAACATATATATCCTCATAAGAAGATTATTCTATATTTTTTTGAAATATTTTTCAGCTTGCGCTTATGGAGAACTTCTTTGATGTCATTTTATTAATTTTTCAGTTGCATTTTTCTTAACCTGACGCCAAAGATAAATCGCCAAATCTTATTTCAATTGCAATATTTCAGCTGAGTATTTTTTTAAGGATTACGAACATTTCCTTTCATGTTTAAATTAAATATTTTCGTTTTTAATATCATCACTCATTAAAACTAATTTCTTTTTTTCTTTTTCTACTTTCTTTAAATTTTAAATAAAATTAGTAACAATTTTTTCTTTTATTTTTCGAATATTATATTCCGTTTCAATTTTTTCATCAACGATAAAGTTCGCCAAGAAATAAAATGGTAACCTTACAGTCCAAAATAACAGAACTTTCCATCATAATTCTATAACTAATCTACGTAGAACTATGTGTTATAGCTTAAAACCTTTCCTGAAACGTTATCTATCTAACAGTGTAAGTTCCGTCAAAATCCATGCAGTAGAACTCGAAATATAGATGTTCGGAACGAAATTTCCGTTTGGGTTTTATATATATAATAGATTTATTTAAATTTTACGGCAACATAGATAGCTGTAGTTAAATGGTGGCATAATAGATTTTGGAAATTTTATATATTTTCTAATAGTATTAATTAATTTATTTTTCGTATTTGTAATATATTTGTACGTTATCCTAGAACATGAAAAGGTTATCACAATACTTTTACTTATTTTAGTATTTAATTTTAAAATGGTATAATTTGGTTTCATGTCTTTTTCCTATGTTGGGAGAATAAGCTTTATAGTAAAATTTAGTTTAACTCGTTTTATAGCAAACAATAAAATTCTTTATTTCAAAATTCTAAACTGATGTTTAAAATTCATTTCAGTTCAAACTCACTCATCCCGAACAGAAGTATTATATTAGACCATTCCGTTCTCACTAACACTTTTACTTTATTCACATTATGAAGCTTTAGCTTAATTTTTATCTTTTTGTCAAATATAATGGCTAATTTGCATGCGTATATAAATAAGTTATAAAATAAATTTTCAATAATTAAAATTACGAATTTTGTGTTCTTGTGATCTCTAATATAACACTGCTTGCATCTCTCTCAGAAGGCACTTTTTGAAGAACCCTTGAAGTTATTTTATGCAAGCAAACTTTTAGAGTGTAAATAATTACAACTATACATAACATATTTTTTTTTCTTTTCATCGATGCTAAAAGAGACAAAGAGACGCTTTGTAGATATTCGTTTTTAGCTGTTCACTCTACTGGTGATTTTTACGTATGACTTGAATATTCATAAAAAAAAAAGCACATCATATACTTACAAATTAAAACTAGTCATATTATATTAAAATGCATATTATTTCAAACTTGCAATACACTATATATATATATATATATATATATATATAACCATTAATTAAACATTACCGACCATCATCAAAAACCGCATTATCGTGAATGAATTGACAATAAAAATGGATGCCACAAACCTATAATATAGAACTGTATGTATAAAATAAAGTATCTTATACTCAATTACAAGAATTAATAAGGAAGAAAAAAAAAGAAGAATATAGATTCCGAAAAAATTGAAAATCTTATATATTGAATTATGTTTTCAAGAGTACAGAATTCAACGATCGATATAAGCAAATCGGTTGTTTTCTGTAAGAAAAAAGCTAAAAGCTATTTTTTTTTCCTTCTCCTGTACCCGAAAAACCAATAGAACCAAACGAATAGTCTCAAAATGAAAACAGAACATTATCAGATGGCATGAAATGGAAAAAAACACTACAACCCATTAAATATTTCATTTATAGCAATAGAAATCTTATATATATATATATATTGATTATTATTTTATAAAACAACGTCTGTAATTGACATTTCAGATAGATAGAAGACCTAAAAATACTATATGAACGACCAACATACATTTTTTTTTGCATCTCCGTACACGAAATAGTCAAGTAAAAATAATGTATACTTTAGATTTCTTCTTAAAAGTAAAGTTTTTCTCACAACATATTTTTCATTAAGTATTAAAAGTTTCTTACAACTTCCAATAAAACAAATAACTAATTCATGTTTCGCATTAATCTACTTTATTTTTTTGCTGCTTTTATTACGAAATCTTTAATTTATTTCTATCCCAAACCTAGAGAAACATATAAAAATAAATATAACTTTAGGAAAGACATGCTAAATACGATGTATGCTAATTCCTAAAAGTAATTTAGGTTCCTACCGCATAACGTGGTTAACTTTTCAGAGAAATATTCCGTGAAAATAAGATCAAATGTATTTTTCTACCATTTATTGAACTTCTGTGGGCAGACAATCGCATTAAGACGTGTTATATGAATTCTCATTTGTAAATGAATAAATATTCTCCGAAGTTTTCTCTATTTAAGACTACGAAATTTAAGAATGCACTTCGAATGAATATTAAAATCACATAGTATTTATCACAAAACATCACAAATTCAAAGATTTAAATGATTAGCAAAATTTTATTTAGGAAAACTTTAGGAAGGATGGCCATATTTTTTAAAGATTGAAATAAAAATTCTTAGAATGCAAATAAAAGAAATATTTATGCCTATTTAAAATCCTTATACATGTACTCATGATATTTTGTGCAAAAAATAATTAAACATTGAGAACAAAATGTGGGAAACAAAATTGAATTTAAAATGGCAGATTGTCTTCTCTTCTTCAAGCCGAAAAGAGATGACCATCCAATACTAGAGAGAAAAATTGAAGTCAAAATAGCAAAAATTAACACATTTCATATAGTTAATAATGTAAAAGATATGGTAATTTAAAAAGAAGAAATTATATCATGAAAAATGAGTAAATAGAATTCGAATAAACAAAATACACTGGCCTCCAAAAGTTAAGGTACAGGGACTGGATGCTTTTGATTGCACACGGTTTGTCGAATATCTGCCAACATTATTGACGAATTGCTCTTGAACATCTGGGATGTAAAGAACATGTTTGATTTCATGTTTCTGGATGAAGATTTAGTCGGGCCGACAGTTACGGGGCTAATAATAAATTTAATAATAACATAATATTTGCGATCAGCTATGCAACAAAAAATGCTGGAAATGGTTTGTCACTGCGTTAAATGACTATCTGGGTCCTGTTCAACGTTTGTGTGCATTTGTGTAAGCATATCACTCATATTCGTAAAGATGTTAATGTTTTTGTGAAAAATTCAAACGTTTTTTGTTTATAGCATACAGAGTTTTCAACCAAAACCAGACAAAGAACAGTAGCAACAGTACACTTCAATTAACACGTGAATATATTGAATATTTGATGAGATTAGCACTTGTATGAAATAATTTTGGGACGAATGTTTCTTTCAATAACTAATAACTACATTTTTAGCTCACAGCTTTTATTTCACAGATTTTAGCTCTATGAAACCCTGAGGCCTAATATACCTACAGGTTCTGTATGTGTGTATGTATGTATTTAACGCGATAACTCTTGACAGAAATATCCGACTTGCTATAAATTTTGTAAATAGGCTCATTCTGATAAGGCGCTTCCCTCCTTGTTTTTGAGGGTTTATTGGTTAAGTATTAGGAGGGTGAACAGGAGGCTAATTCCTCCTTGATTTAGATAAATGTGTTTTTTATGCAGACGTATGCGATTTGATTCACATTTGGTATACCGGTTTAATTAGATAAGGCGCTTCCCTTATTAGATTTGGAGGCTCATTGATTAAGTATAAAGGAGAAAAATGTGAGAGCTACTCCCGCCCCCTCCCCTTAATTTAGCTAAATGGGTTTTTTGTCAATTTTTTTTATTTTTCCAGGAGAATTATTCTTTGAAATTAGAGTTCATATGCAATTTGTGTGAATCGCCTATTACCTCAATATTTTCAGTCAACATACTGTTTATATTGTTATATTTGAAATTCATATAAAAATACAGTTTCAATTTGAACTGAAATATTTTTCCTATTTAAAAAATATTATAAGTGAAGAAATAAGATAATTTTGTCTCTTTTACAGGAAAACATTTGATAGGTTCAACTATTTAAATATAATTTACTATGCAGTTTTTACTTCAGTGCGCGTGTTGAAAAAAGCATCCCTAAGTTCATCTTCCAACCGTTTATATATATGTGTGTGTGTTTATGCGCAGCAAATGAATTTATATATTTTTTTTGTACTTTTTTAAAATAAATCTTTAGATTACCAGGAATATCATATGCTTACTTTTAATTTTTACTGAAATTTCATATCCTGAGATTTAATAGCACACTACAATAAATGAATGAAAGTAAAATATATTATTTTTTGTGTTATTACTTTGATTTTTTTTTATTTAAAAAAAGCTCCTGAATGGATATATAAATGTTCCATTTAAAAATAAAATATATTTGAAAACTGAAATAATAATAATCATTTGAGAGGAACAAAGGTTTAAAACAAAAATAAATTGCTTCAGTATTAAGTGAAAATATCCATATCCATTATGCAAACTAGAAAACTCTGTTAAAACAATTAAACGATCAAATTAAAACAATCAAATCGTATATTCCGGATATAATGTATGAAACACCAGAGTTTATAAAATTAAATCAGATATAGAATATTGATAATTTTGAATATTTTGTTTTCTATGAAAAGAAGTATTTTAAGTAGATTTGGCATTCTCTTATATAAGAAAAATGTGTTATTAGAAGAATAAAAGTTTATTATTTTAGTATTAATCTAAAAAAAAAAATCTATAATATACATCAACTGGCAAACTAAATTAAAGACTTCTTAAAATGACAGTTGTTATTATTTTACGATCTATTTTCGAAGAGTAAAAATACACCTCATACAGCAGGAAATAACGCGTTCAGGTCCAGCGGATATTCACAAAGAAATGCTTTCCGTTTATGAGAGAATGATGAATCGGAAAAATGTAATGAAATGGTGGCGTGCTTTCTCTGGAGGTAGGGCCGATGCTCATAAAGAACTAAGCACAAGTAAGTCATCTGGGATCTCTGATACCCTTCTTATGATGCCTTCCAGCGACTACCATTTATTCATATACCTGAAGAAACATCTTGCAAGACAAAATTTCTACGCCGATGATGAGAGTAAAACCGGAGTTTAAATATGATTTCGAAAATAGGCGGTAAACGTCTTGACTGTGGGATGCAAAAGCTTATATCTAGATTTAGAAATGCTTACAAAATGACGGCAACTATGTCAAAAAAGAAAATGCATATACCAGTACGTAATTTTTAACGAACGTTTTATATATATTTTTGAATGAATACGCGGCATTGTAACTTTATTTTTCAATAACCCCTCGTTTATCACGCGTAAAATTTTCAAACATTCTAATTAAACATAGTATATACGTTCTAGATTAAAACAACTTTAATCTTATTATAAGCAAGCTTAACAGTTTACTTATTTTACCATACTTAACAGTTGATTAATTAAATTTTGCTTTTGCTTATAAAGATAAAAAGTCCCATCTGTGTTCCGGTTTCAAACGATAGTTGACGGCAATCATTTTTTAGGAATATACATTAGAAATATAACCGTGTATTTTCTCAATTTTTTTGTAGTTTTTTTTTAGTAAGGATCAAGATAAAAACCTACAAAATGGTTGCAATGTGTATTTTACAAATAATTTTTTTTTTTTGAAAAAAATTATGAAATTTGTAGTCAATTAGTGTTGTAAATATAGGAAAGTCATAACATTTCATAAATTTACAGTATTTAATCAAAGATATAATCATTCGTAAAATTGCTACATTTTCATTTTATGTGTAGTAGTCGCACATACATGTAGATACTTTCTGCTCCCACACATTCTAAATATATCCAACTTTCACACGTTTCTCTTCTTGAGGGAACAGAAAATTCCTTCAGAGTTGATAAATAGCTGTTATCAAGCTTATTGCTAACAAATTATTCAATATTCATGTCGCTGACTCTATCATCAAACTCGGGTTACCATATTCTTCCTTCGAGTCGGAAGGCTAATTCTTAATAGTCCTTTTGCACAATTTTTAATTTGCCCATTTTTATGTTTATTTATTTTTTAAGTTTTTGAGTGTCCTATATCACCCACATGCCTACAATCAGCTTCTTCTTGGTTTTGTTTAAAGCTGATACACCATGGACAGAGTCAAATCGTTCCGGTTATGTAAGCCCTTCACAACTCATGACATTGAGTATATGTCATCTTGAGTGGTGATTTTCTTGGAAACATCTGACTCTGGATATATATATATATATATATATATATATTTATAATAGAATCAATGATGAAGAGGACCCACCAGATTGATTGGAGGTTTAAGAGTATTAAGTTAGAGGTTACCCGGTTTTACGATCTACTCCCCTAGCTCATTTTGAAACAAAAGAAATTGTTCATCTTGTACAGAAAGACATTCATTATCAGTTGAAATTATTTTTTTTTATCAAAGATATCAAAACGTAGTGCGTTATCTTATCAGTGTTTTGGTAGCAACACAAAATGCAATAATTTTATACTAAAATGTACAGAAAGTCCAATTCACTGACCTGATAAATTTACGAAATTTGAAAATATATGATTTGAAAAAATAGCAACTGCAAATGGAAACAAAATATAAACTGTTACATTTTCTTCCTAAATTATTCTTTGCTAAAAGGTGATAGTATGTCTCGCCTCCAGATGGCCGAACCTTGTAGTATGTTAATTTACAACGAGTTCGTTTTTAGTCTATAGCCTATATTTGGACCTTCTTCTCTACTTTTTGATTGTCACTTTTAACTATAGCATCAGCTGGAAGATCTGCAAGAAGACAGACATTTTAGGTAGATTTCGTATGAAATACTACCTATTGGGATCGTTCCTATGTTGGAATTTCTGAAAAATTTTTGCAGATCTACACCGATGATGACTCCTAGAACCCAAAACCACCCTCAGTAAAAAACTTTATATCTATCTATCTATCTATCTATCTATCTATCTATCTATCTATCTATATATATATATATATATATATATCACTTTCTTCTGGACACGATAACTGTCGTAATTCTCTTCCAAACTGATACATAAAATCAAAGGGCATAAAATCTCGGTCAAGTTCGTTAATGGACAAAATCGGACCAAGGGGATGGAAATAGGGAGGGGTTTTGTGAAACCCGAAAACCTCCCACAACTTCTTAATTTTTGTACATATTAAATCAGTTTAAAGTTTTTATTACTTCTAAAAATAGGGCCAAAATTTTATGTATCACAGATTTTTGATAAAGTTAAAAATGGGCTCAAGGGGCGCAAAAATAGGGTTTTTGGGAGAAAAAAAATTCGTAACTTCGTCAATTCTCAAGATATCAAATCAAATTAATTTTATTATACATCTCCTTAATATTATCTACAACTTTTATATTCACAAGTTTTTGATAGGACCAATTCGTACCGCAAAAAAAAAATTAAAAACGAAAACAAAAAGGTAGTTTGAAGAAGTAAAAAATCCATAACTCCGTCAATTCAAAAGATATAAAATTCCCATGGATTTATCATATATCTTCTTAATATTGCCTACAACATCTATATAGAAGAATTTTGGATAGGATCAATTCTTACAGCAAAAACAAATTAAAAATACATAGCGGTTGAAGAAAAAAAATCATCTAAGTAAGGATGTATTCAAATCCAAACTGCGTATTTTCTGCCTCATTTTACAATTCATTTTTGCTCTCAAAGGCTTCCAATTGGTACGTTTTCTTACTCAGAAACTATATAATGTACCGTAATGGACGATTTTTTGATAGAGGCAGAATATATTTAAAAAAATGCTGTTAAAGTGGACATTTTGAACCGAATTTCCCGAAGCGGATTGTGTTGGAAAAATCATTGCATTAAGGATGCACTCAAATCCAAACTGCTTATTTTCTGACTCATTTTTAAATTCATTTTTGCTCTCAAACGCATTTAAATGGTAGATTCGCTTATTCAGAAACTATATAATGTACCCCAATGATCGATTTTTTGATAGAGTCAGAATATATTTTAAAAAATTATGTCAAAGTGGGCATTTTGAACGGAATTTCCCGAAGCAATTGTGTTATCACTTTCTTCTGGACACGATAACTTCCGTAATTCTGCACAAATCTCTTCCAAACTGATACATAAAATCAAGGTACATAAAATCTCGGTCAAGTTCGTTAATGGGCAAAAGCGAACAAAGGGGATGGAAATAGGGAGGGGTTTTGTGAAAACCGAAAAAATCCCATAACTTCTTAATTTTTGTACATATCAAATCAGTTTAAAGTTTTTATTACTTCTAAAATTAGCGCCAAAAATTCATGCATCATAGATTTTTGATAAAATTTAAAATAGGCTCAAGGGGCACAAAAAATAGGGTTTTGGGGAGAAAAAAATTCCTTACTTCGTCAATTCTCAAGATATCAAATCCAATAATTCTATTATACATCTCCTTAATATTATCTACAAATTTATATTCACAAGTTTTTGATACGACCAATTCGTACCAAAAAAAGAAAAAAAAATGGAAAACAAAAAAGGGGGGTTGAAGAAGAAAAATTTTCATAACTCCGTCAATTCACAAGATATAAAATCTCCATGAATTTATCATATATCTTCTTAATATTGTCTTCAACATTTATATAGACATTTTTTAATTCATTTTTTGCTCTCAAACGCATCCAATTGCTAGATTCTCTTATTCAGAAACTATATAATGTACAGTAATGATAGATTTTTTGATAGAGGCAGAATATATTTCAAAAAATGATGTCAAAGTAGGCATTTTGAACAGAATTTCCGAAGCGATTGTGTTAGAAACGAAAAATATTGCCCTACTGAGAAAATAATTGTTTATTAATCAAGTTTTAATTAATTGAAAGAAAAATAAAAACACAGGTCGCTTATAAATATTTTAAAAAATCACGTCAGCATGTTTCATATATATATATATATATATATTTATTAAAAATTAATCCGAAAATGTGCCAGAAAATTTCGAGTTGTTGAGTATGGAAAAATATTTTTTTAATATCGCCTTAACATGATTCTGATAAAGCCAGCTATTTTATAAAAAGGAAATAAAAACTCGTCAAAAGCAGACAGATAAAACTGTTAAAGTGGATTTATATCTAATAATGATTTAGTTTTTGTTGGTGAAATTAGTATACTTAACTTCGAAATCTACCTCTGCCTGTAGGCCGGTCCGGCAGGGATTTTTTTATAGCAAAACATACCATTTGATTAGACTGAAGGATTCCCATTATAATTGTCTGAGAGAAGCGAAAGCTAATACTCAGTGACACATATAGCTACGATGGATATTAACGACATGCCCTACTAAATAAAAAGCCTAATTAAAACCTTTCGTCAAGCATAACTCAAAAAATATTTGTCGGATTTCGTTTCTGAGTGCACTAGAAGTTACCTATGAAAGTCGCCTACTGAATGCACCTACTATGAAAAATAAGTTCCAAACCGTTTAAAAATTATATAGAAAAAACTGATAAAAAGCACAATTTATCTGCATACGTCACAAAAATTTGGTGTGCGTCAGTTACACCGGTTGATGTTTTCGTAGACAACTGGTTTGAACACATGGAACAAATTAAAAAAAATACGCACGCAGTAATATTGAAGTGCCATAAAACATATTTAAATTTAATCAAACAGGAAAATAAATATGTTTGTTCTTCCATTTAAAATAAAAAAAAAGGCATAAAAACTTTGATTTTAGATTTTGCGATAATCACTCAATAGCATTTTTTTATCGCCAAAAGCATATTTTATATTTCGCGTGTGAAAATTAGAAACAATTATATGATGTGTAATAAAATATTTTGCTTTATAGCATCATTTCTTCTTATTTTCTTTCTTTTAGGTAGCTTTCTTTACAAAAAAGCTACCTATTGCAGCCGTTCGGAGGAAAGCGATTTCAAAAAATTTTGGTATATTTTCATCGATCATGACCCCCAGACCCCGAAACCACCCTCAGTTCAAAATTGATATATATATATATATATATATATATATATATATATATATATATATATATATATATATATATCTGACCTATGTCACACTGTAACTCCCGTAATTATGATAATTATGAACCGATTTCGATGTAATTCGGTGTGTACATAGTACATACCAATGTCTCGACCGAGTTCGTTGGCCAGCTTCATCCGCCGTTTTGTTTCAAAATGGCGGCCATTTAAAATTTAAAAAAAAAATTAAAACTTGAAATGTGGCACCAAAAAATTAAAAATGGAAAAATATTTTTATCTTATGTATTTGACCTTTATACAAAGATTCCGGAGCAGTTTTTGTTTCGTCTATATCTTAAAAAATGGCTGAGTTATAGCATTTTGAATTTCTAGCGTGGCTGACATTTTGAAACGTCCTGAATTTTGTCACGCGATAAAAGGCGTATTTATGAACCGATTTAGATGTAATTCGGTGTGTACATAGTATATACCAATCTCTCGACCGAGTTCGTTGGCCAGCTTCATCCGCCATTTTGTTTCAAAATGGCGGCCATTTAAAATTTTTAAAAAAATTTAAAATTTAAAATGTGGTACCAAAAAATTGAAAATGGAAAAATATTTTTTTCTTGTGTATTTGATCTTTATACAAAGATTTCGGAGCAGTTTTTGTTTCGTCTATATCTTAAAAAATGGCTGAGTTATAGCATTTTGAATTTCTAGCGTGGCTGACATTTTGAAACGTCCTGAATTTTGTCACGCGATAAAAGGCGTATTTATAAACCGATTTGGATGTAACTTCGTTTATACATAGTACATACCAATGTCTCGACCGGGTTCGTTGGCCAGCTTCACCCGCCATCTTGTTTAAAAATGGCGGCCATTTAAATTTTTAAGAAAAATTTAAATTTGAAATGTGTTACCAAAAATTGAAAATTGAAAAAATATTTTCTTCTTATGCGTTTGACCTTGATAAAAAGATTCGGGAGCAGTTTTTGTTTCGTCTATATCTTAAGAAATGGCTGAGTTATAGCATTTTGAATTTCTAGCGTGGCTGACATTTTGAAACGTCCTGACTTTTCTCACGTAATAACAGGCGTATTTATGAACGGACTTGGATGTACCTTGGTGTGTACATAGTACATACAAATATCTCGACCGAGTTCGTTGGCCAGCTTCATCCACCATCTTGTTTCAAAATGGCGGCCATTTAAAAAAACAAAAAAATAAAAAAAATTAAATAAGATACCAAAAAATTGGAAAATGAAAAAGATTTTTTTTGTATGTGTTTGACCTTAATACAAAGATTCCGGAACAGTTTTTCTTTCGTCTATATCTAAAAAAAAATGGCTGAGTAATAGCATTTTGAATTTCTCTTGTGGCTGACATTTTAAAACGACCTGATTTTTGTCACGCGATAACAGGCGTTTTTATGAACCTATTTGGATGTAACTTGGTCTGTACATAGTACATACCAATGTCTCGACCGAGTTCGTTGGCCAGCTTCATTCGCCATCTTGTTTCAAAAGGGTTGCCATTTTAAAAAAATTAAATTTAAAATTCAAAATGAGGTATTAAAAAATTTGGAAAATGAAAAAGATTTTTTTTATGTGTTTGGCCTTGATGCAAAGATTCCGGAGCAGTTTTTGTTTCTGAAAATTTGTTCTTTTATTGATATCTTAAAAAATGGTTGATTTATAGCACTTTGAATTTCTAGCATGGCTAACATTTTGAAACGATCTTGTATTTGTCACGCGATAACACACGTATTCGCCTATTTCGATGTAAGAAGGCATGTGGATAGTATACATCAACACCTCGACCAAGTTCGCTGGCCAGATTGATCAGCCATCTTGTTTCAAAATGGCGGCCATTAAATTAAAAAATATATATATATTTAAAGTGAGGTGCAAAAAAAATTAGAAATTGAAAAAGGTTTCTTTCTTAAGTATTTGATCTTGATATAAGGATTCAGGAGCATTTTTTGTTTGTCTTTACCTTAAAAAATGGCTCAGATATAGCAGTTTCAATTTCTATTGTGGGTGACATTTTGAAAAATCGGATTTTTTGCATGCGACAGCACTCCTATATATTAACCGATTCCGATGTGAGTGAGCATGTGCACAGCAGTTACTAAGGTCTCGACCAAGTTCACTGCTTAGCCTCATCCACCATGTTGTCTTAAAATGACAGGCACTTTAAGAAATTGCCGAATTTGGCAGCTAAATATAAGTTACTTTAAAGAAAAGCAGCTTGGATAAAGCTGACTAATTTCGCGAAATTCTCATTCATTATATTGATAAAAATTAGTATTGAATCTCCTATATTCGGTTTCCACTAAATTCAGCTTCGTGTGTTTGCATGATATAAGTTGGCTTTTTTAAAATAAGGATTATGAAAGCTACCTCTTCCTCCCGGCACTGGCCGGAAGGACTTTTTTTTTATACATGCTTTCTTTTATCTTAGAATTATACTTGTCTGTAGCACTCAAATCCGTGATTCATTTTTCACCCACTTCCTGTTGACATAGAGTTTTGAAATTTGGAATATATATGTATTCCTGAGGGCAATATATGAATTGGACATTGATTTTTACTTTCTTCTATCTTCAATAGAAGAAAGTATAGTAATCGAAATTTTTTTCGACTTCCGGTTTCCGACGGATTTGCATGTTTTAGGGGTCAGAGATTCCAAAAAACATGTTTATAGAAAATGTCTGTCTGTCTGTGTGTCCGTCTGTCCGTCCGTCCGTTTGTCCGTCTGTCCGTCTGTCCGTCTGTCTGTCGCCATTGTACCATCAAAAAGTGTATGAAGTTATGTATAGAATTAAACCAAAATTTTATTATAAGTTTTTGGCTATGGCAAGCAGGTCCTCCCGGAATTTGCAAAATATTCTCCGGTAGGGGGCGCTGATATAACAATTTTTGTGCGATTTTGAATATTTTACCATCCAAAAGTGTATGGAGTTATGCATAGAATTGAACCAAATTTTTATTTTAAGTTTTTGGATATGACAAGCAGGTCCTCCCTGAATTTGGAAAAAATTTGCCGGTAGGGGGCGCTGTAAATGCGATTGTTGTGCGATTTTTAATATTGTACCATCGAAAAGTGTATGAAATTATGCATATAATTGAACGAAATTTTTATTTTAAGTTTTTGGCTATGGCAAGCAGGTCCTCCCTGAATTTGGAAAAAATTCGCCGGTAGAGGGCGCTGTAATAGCGATTTTTGTGCGATTTTGAATATTGTACCGTCCAAAAGTGTATGAAGTTATGCATAGAATTAAACCAAATTTTTATTTTAAGTTTTTCGATATGGCAAGCAGGTCCTCCCTGAATTTGCAAAAAATTCGCCGTTAGGGGGCGCTGTAATAGCCATTTTTGTGCGATTTTTAATATTGCACCATCGAAAAGTGTATGAAGTTATACATAGAATTGAACCAAAAAAAAAAATTAAGTTCTTGGCTATGGCAAGGAGGTCCTCCCTTAATTTGTAAAAAAATCGCTCGTAGAGGGCGCTGTAATAGCGATTTTTGTACAATTTTTGTGCCATTTTGAATATTGTACCGTCGAAAAGTGTATGAAGTTATGCATAGAATTGAACCAAATTTTATGTGTTTATTTTTGGTCATGTCACGAAGGTTCTTCCTGAATTTGCAAAAGTTCTGCCGGTAGGGGGCGCTATAATTGCGATGTCTGTACAATTTTCATTATTGTACCATCGAAAAGTGTATAAAGTTATCTATATAATTGAACCAAATTTTTTGTGCATGTTTCTGGCTATGGCAAACATGTCCTCCCTTAACTTGAAAAAATTCCGAAAGAAGGGGGCGCTATAATTCCGATCTCTGTGCCATTTTCATTATTGTACCATCGAACAGCGTATAAAATTATGCATACAATTGAACCAAAATGTTTGTGCTTGTTTTTGGCTTTGGCCAACAGGTCCTCCTTGAATTTGGAAATATTGCGCGGTAAAGGGCTTCGTGTTAGCGATTTTTGTATACTTTTATGATTTTTCGTAGTTCTATTGTGCATCGGCGGCTCATGCAGCGGCGGGAACTTGCTTCCTGCTAAGCCGGCTATTCGCAAACAGCTGATAACAACAGAATAAGAAAAAATTAATAATTTTAACAAATATCATGATATAGATTAACTCGTTTTTAGTCCGTTTAATTGACTTGAGCAGAAATTTAAGATGAAAATCAAAGTTGGTATAGTATTGAACTAATAATATTGAAGTATTAACATGTGTAACTAGGTTTTGAAATATTAAGATGTATAAGATAGAAGGAAGTTTTGGGATTGGCACATCCAACTAGTTTTAAATTCGATCCCTAAGGGGGCAACGGTGGGGGAGGGGGGTGAATTACTTAATGGTTACGTTTGATTATCTTTAGAGAAATCAACATTAGCTTCAAAAATAAGTGTTTGTTGAAAAGTACTAATGACAGGGTTACCACGATATCGCCAAACTTTGTCCAACGTGGAGAAATATCGCTTCATTTGGCGACAAAAAAGTTTCTATATATGAAGCCAATTTGGAGATAGCTGGCTAATTTGGCAAAATTCCCATTTAAATCCATTTATCTTCCATAATTGAACTCGCAGAATTAAATTTAAACTCCGTGCATTTAAGGTTTTTTTCCAGAATTTTCTCATATTTAGTGCATTTATAAAACATATATATTTCTAAATTTTTGTGAATTTTAATGAAAGCATGATTTAAAAAAAAAAAAAAAAAAAAAAAAAAAAAAGAAAAGAAAATCCATTTATATTAATTTCTTTTTAGTCTTTAAAAATGAAATTGGTACTTTTCCTGTACAAGGGCCTTGGCGAGGTAGAGAAAATGTTGTTTGGCGAGACAAGTAAGCTTTTTATGAGTATTTTCGTGCAACTTATTCATTGTTTCATACACTCAAGCAATTTTTTAAAGATTTATGCAATTTATTTTGTGTTAACAAGCCACTTACCTATTTTTAAATACAAACAAAAGTAAATTGTATATAAAAAGCAATGATATTATATATATAAATGAAATGTTTATATTTATGGCACAGATGCCATAAACGCACCGTGTTTGGCGTGATTTTTTTATGCCAATTTGTCGAAAACGTCTTTTTCGAATACCAGTTACATATAGCGTGCTATAATAGTACGTTATTTTTTATTTCAATATGAAAACAAAATAAAGTGGTAAACAAAACATTTTCTATCTATATTATAAAGGACAAACATATCTGTGCGTAACGCATACGTCATTTTGAGAATGGCAACACTTTGAAATTTGAAATAAAATTTTGGTTTTGCATTTTCTCTACTGCAAACTTTTAAACTTCTATGCATCACACATTTTAACTTTTTACACCGTCGTATAAGGAAAAAAATTCTCTTTTAAATACCATTTGTCTGAAAGCTGTATCTCAATTTGTTTTTGAGATATTAATTTTTTTGTAGTTTTTAATACAAATTTTGTAATTGTGGCAACTGAAGTACTCCATTTATATTGAAAGTAAAGGGGAAATATTCATGGTTTATTATTTTTATTCATTATATCCTTATTGATGCCATTTTCACATTACAAATAAAAGAAACTTTTTTTATAATTTTTGAACAGAAAATGATGTCAGACATTAAATAAAACACGCATTCTTCTTCATAAATCAGCTACATTTTAATATTTTTACATTACGCTGATAAATGAGTTTGAGGCGCTCGGCAAAATGATTCATTGAGTAAAAATTATATATTTAAAACAAAACGATCATTTTTTTTTTTTTTTTTTTGATAAAACTAAATATTTGACCAATACTATAAATGGCGAATACCATGACAACTAAAGTCAAATTTCTGAATTTTTTTTTCGCGGGTACTAAGATTAGAACTTAAGGTTTGTGCTAATGTTCACATGAAAAGTTGTATCGGACAAACGTGACTTTAACTTTTGAAATGCATTCATTAATAATCTATTCTTTTGCGCGTTAAAATACTTTCAAATTGTGAAATTGAGTGGTGCGTACGTAAATTACGAGAATGTGAAAATAACGTACAGTTTAGATTTTATGGGGGAACATTTTATGATGTTACAAAGCGAAATCCTTTTTACTGATTTTTCATCCCAAAAAACAAACATAAGAGCTCCATCGATAACTTTATCATAATTACTCATCTTGATTACGTAATCTAATACAGTTTATTTTTTCAATAATTTAAGCAGTTGAAGTTTGTAGAAATAATATTTTGGTAATTTTGGGTTTAAAATATTATTTGTTTTAAGAGTTAGACAACCAATGTATGATGATTTTTTTGTTGTAATTATTTTTGTAGGTTTATTATAATTTCGATCTGACAGTTCCTTTCAAACATTTTAGTACGTCGAATTTCGACGGGTTGCAACTCGTTATTTTTAAAAGGTAATAACAATCAATAAATGATATAATTATAGAACAAAACAATTTATAATAGCGTTATTATGGTTACATCAGTGGTGGCTCGTGACTGACATTTTGGGGGGCACTAAATCCATAACTGACAAATTTATTCTTCTCTTACCACTATTGCTTTAAAAAGAATATTTGTCATAATATTTGGCAGAATATTCGACCATTAAACAAGGTAATCTGTTTCTTTCAAAAAAATAATGGTAAGAAAAGAATAATAATGTCCGCCATGCATTTAGTGCCACAAAATATGACAGTCACGAGCCGCCACTGGTTACCATGCCAGGCAAAGTAACGCCACTTTGGCGCCAATTAGGTACCTCGGGGGGTATATGACATCTGTGCCATATTTACTTATAAAAATAAGCATAAACGTTCATCAGGTTTATTTTCATAGCTATTTATATCTTTTTGCAACAAATCTCACTTTTTGAGGCAAAACTGCACAAAGATTGAAAAAAACTAGAAAACGGGAAGTCTGTTTTTTCAGAATTTAGTGTAATTTTACCTCGATGAAAATAAAATATATATACAGTAGACGCTCGATTTTACGAACATAATTGGGCTAATATAATGTGTTCGTAAATGGGAGTAACATTAATTCAATGGGATGCTGGTCGGGACTAGTACTTCAGTTCGTAAAAACGAATAGTTCGTAAGAAAGAGGTTCGTAAAATCGAGAGTCTACTGTATATGGATAGTACAAAACATATTTGAGTTTTAAGACTTAAAACACATGCTTTTATTTTGTACAGAATGACGTCATCCGCATCCGCTGAAGAATTCTTCATTTACGATAAAGTCTTAAACAACTTCTACAGTAAAGTACGCATAGGACGTCACTATCGCTGAATAATGCAAAAAAAAAAAAAAAAAAAAAAAAAAAAAAGATGTCGTTATATAAGAAACTCTACTAAAAAAAAAAAAAAAAAAAAAATCGGCTATTTTATGATTCATATGCCCTCATTTGTTTGTAATATTAATATAGATACTTAAAATTAAATTTTGAAAAAGAAATCATTCATTTATATATTTTTTTCAAAATAGCACGTATTTTAATTACAATTTTTAATGTTGTTAAGGGAAAAAGGCATCAAAAAGGTATAATTACTTTTTCCACCCCCCTACTTTCTACAGAAATGGAGTACTTGAGTTGCCAATATTAAACAAATGGCGCTAAAAACTACAAAAAAAAATAATATTTCATAAATAAATTGAGATGCAGTTTTCAAACAAATTGCACTTAAAAGTACTTTTCTCCCCAATACGACGGTATAAAAATTGAAAATGTGCGATATTTAGAAGTTAAAAATCTTAAAATAGTAGAATAGAGAAAATTAAGTTAAATTGAAGTTAAAATGCAGTACAGTATTTGGTACTACTTAGTTATCCCGTCGACCAAAAATCTATCGCCAAACTATAAGATTGAATGCCAATAATGGTTGATCGTAAATGTCGCATTCTAAGTACCTTATTACTATGCATTTAATGCTTTTCATGCTTCTGTTATATGGACTTTGGTGCTTTTGTAAAAAGCACACAATTCGGGGTTAAGAAAGCAGTTTTTTGCCAAATGACTATGAAAATAAAACAGAATAAGTATTATACGGGTTTATATCTACCCTATCTGGGAGCACGGCAGTGCGTCCGCAAAGTTCGCACAAGCCGTAAGCTACATTTTCCTGAACCATTTCGGCATACTTTTCACCCCCTCATAACGTCGTTTTAGGGAGAGATATAGAATTTTTTCTTTTATACACATGTTCGTATGGTCAAACTGAACTAAGGTTCCACGATTTCATGTTTCTATATTTAGTAGTTTTCGAAATATTAAATTCCGAAAAAGCGCTTTTTTGTCACTGGCTCACTTCACATCATCAAATAACTAAGGTACTTCTAAAAGTCGTAGAATCATGAAATTTCACAAGTAAGTTGGGTTTGTTGCACAATTAACCAGAAAAATCTGAAAACACGGAATTTCCGCCTCTAAACCCTTCAAACAGGGGGTGTTCATTTGGCCGAAAAAGATCCGTAACACATTCAATTGTGCCAATGTTGGTCGACAAAACTCGATTACAGAGTTTTGAAGGTAGTCACGTGATTTCAAGCGGAATAACATTTTATATATATGCTTTTCTAAAGATGTTTGTTAAATAGAAAAAATGAATATACCTAAAAATTTTAATCAGTATAGGTTATGATATATTTACGATATTAAAACAATAAAACATTTAACAAAATATAACAGCAATTCGGTACGTTTCCGATATAGTAGCCTTGGCGAAATACAGAAAATAGCCTAGCCGAGAAAATAAATTTGATAATAACGTATTTTCTGGTAACCTATTTACTGTATCATATACACAAGCAAATTTTTCCATATGTATACAATTTATTTAATGTAAGGAACCCGTTTATTTATATTTATATACCAACATAAATAATTTGTATATAAAAAATAATATTTTATACATGTATAAATAAAATGTTTATATGTATATAAATATATAAATAACATAAAAGTTCATCAGGTTTGTTTTCATACTTATTTATATCATTTGGCAACATATCTCAGTTTCTGAAGTCCGAATTGCGCCAAGATTTAAAAAAAATGCCAAGGTCCCTATAGTGGAAAAATATCCTAATTCCATATGAAAGTTTAAAAATCTCCTTTTAATTAAATAAAATGTGTAACAAATAAACTGTCCTTAACGATGTGCGACAGATGCGGCGTCCGAAGTCGGCTGCTAATGTTATTATATTGTATTATTAGCCTACTTACTGTTAATTTACTGTTAATTTTAAATCTGTAAAAAAAAAAGATTATAGTTATAGATAAGATATGTTGGACGCCAAAACCCGATTACAGAAAATTAGCCTGAGTTATAAAGGTGTTACATGATTTCAAGCTGAATGAATTTTTATATGCTTTTACAAAAATCTTAATAAGGTAAAACTTTCAGTTTATCTGTCCAGCTTTCTATCTTTAATTCCTTAAAACAAATTTTATTAAAGACCGGGAGGCGTCTGCACAGATCATCACCTCATCGAGTTGACAGCTGAAATTTTAGGATTAGTTAAATATCGATTAGTGTATTGAAATGTAACTGGTCTGCCAAATCATATCTTTGTGGAAACCAACTACAGACCCGATTTTACAGGTTAATTGGTGGATTTTCCATTGTGTTTTCCTGCACCCATGCCTCCATGTTTCCAAACTTTTGGATGCAGGAAAATACAATAGTAAACCTATCAGTTAACCACTAAAATTAGGTCTTCAGGTGGTTTCTACCAAGATATGATTTTACAGACCAGTTGCATTTTAATATGCTAATCTAGTTTTAACTAATCCTAAAATTTCAGCTGTAAACTCGATGAGGTGATGGTGTGTACAGGCGCCTCCCGGTCTATTATAAATGTCGTAGTTCTATTCTCAATAGCACTCTGGTCAATCTGGCAATTATCCCTACTATTTATGGAAAACTATTCCTTTAAGTGCGTTTTATTGATGTTAATGAAGTTATGCATGTGCATCATACATATTATACATATATACATATGCATATAATACGTAATACATTTGCATCATACATATTATAGGTATGTGTATTATACATAAGCATCATTATGACGTCAGAATAAACAAAACATTTTTTGTCCCCAAATTTGAGAATTGACATGATATATTACCAAATTCGGCGAAACTTTGCTAAATGTCGCCAAGCTTGGCGAATATTTGACGCTAGTGGCTATTTTTCAATGAGTTAATTATTAATGCGAGCCATCTATTTTTATTTTTCCGCATATCATCTGAATAGTTAAATGATATAACGTACTAATATTTCCAAAGTGCTAATAGTTTCGTCACTGCCCAAAACCTCTGCTATTGTTATTATATTGTACTGTTATTATACTTATTGTGACTATGTTAATCTTTACACCGCTAAAACTTCTGTATTATATAAAGAGAATTTACGGAAACTATTAAAGCATTGAAACTGCCAGTTCTCCTTATGATTATTATGTAACCTGTTAATCGATATGTACATTAGAATGAATCTTCTATAATCCGGTTCCTCGCATTTCAGTTTTCAGGTTTCGAATAAAATTAGCTAAAATCTTAAAACCATGGCACATTGATTAATTCTTCAACACGATCAGATGAGAAGAATGATAGATTTTCAAATGGATCATGGCAGTGAGCCGGTAGATCTTCTATTCTTCCGTAATCGAGTCTATTGAAAAGGTTAACCTGAAACAAAAAGATATTAGCATCAATATGGTTTAATGCAAATGCAGATATTGTCAAAGGATTTCATAAGAACCATTTCACTTGTACCGTGTCGTATCAGGTAAAATACAACAATTGGCAGTGAGCCCAATTAGAAAAGATGACTTAATACGATTAATAATTTCCGCATTAGAGAACGAATCGTAAATGCTAAGGAAACATGCATAAGTGAGTTAAGAGATATTTGTCACGAAAGATGAAATACATAACAACACAAAATATATGATGTGCTTCCTTGATCATAAAGAGTTCTTGATTTCTCTATCAAAAGCTTCCGACTTGGCGAAAGAATGGGCAAGTAAATTAAATTATGAATAACAGTAACATGATGCAGCGTTTAACATTGAATTAATACGGTAAATACTGCTTGCTAGAGGCGACTAGTACTTTAATATAAAAAGAAATAAAGTATAAATTTGTAAAGCTCAATAAAATAAATTTAGGTATGTTTATGTTAGCCGGGCGCAAGTGACAAATCGCCAAATACTGTTCCCAACTCCATTGTTCATATTGCATTCATTTCATTTAAAGATATATTCTTTTCAGTTATCTCATTTAAAATAGATGCATTTCTCTCATTTTTTTAATAGAATATTTAACATAGAAATAAATAAATAAATAAATAAGAAATAATAACATAAACCAAAATATTTTATTTGAAAATCAAAGCATTGTTACTAATTTACACATGTGCAAAATGAAAACTGCTATTGGCGAAAAAACAAAAGGCTAATGAGGAGATTTGCTCCCGGCTAGCATAAAAGTACCAAAATTTAAGTATTTTCATATTAATATAGTTTAGAATAACAAACTTGAGAAAACATAAAAAAGTAGTGATATCCCAACAAAAAGTTTTCGGTAAAAAAAAAAAAAAAAAAAAAAAAGCGCCAAGTTTTTCTTAATGTTTTGGGCAGAAAAAGTATTGATATCTGAAGTTCGCACAAGTTAAAAGCCAAATATCATACATCTTTCATTGAAAATGGCTTCCTGCGACTTGGCCGTTAATGCCTTCGAGAGAGTTTTTCAAATTTTCAAATATGTACAAATGAGCTACATGGCAACTACATTTTTTGATTATTTTAGGCATTTTGTGGCACAGAGTACACTAATAAAATACACATTTGAAAAAAGCATTTAAACAACTTCAGTCTATTTAAATGCTTAGAAGTTAAAAATAACAAACTACTTGTATTCAGGAGATAATATCCCTAATTGCTAAAACATAATTAGTATCAGCTTTTAACAGTTTATAAATCGAATACCTCTTAATTTATGCAAACAAACTATAATAAATGTTCAAACGAAAAAAATCTCTTTCGTCAATACACAAGATTTCAATAATATACAATAAAATATAATGTAACATATTGTGAGATTTGAAGTAAGTAAATTTTGTTTTATTTCTTGGGTTTTACATTAATGACTTTTTCTTTAGACCGTACAAAATGGCAATTAAATCACAAGTGGACTAAATGATCAGTAATCAAAACTAATGTTTGTTGAAACTGAATGGTAGTTATCAGAAATCTTTTTCTTATAATGCCTTTATGTGAATTTGCCTCTTTCATTCTAATATTACTTTTAATATTTAAATAATTCATAAATGCGTAATTTCCAATCTTTAATTTTGAAATGCTGTAGAAGGCATTAACGGCCAAGTCGCAGGAAGACATTTTCAATGAAAGATTCGGGATGTTTGGCTTTTAACTTGTGCGAACTTCAGATATCACTACTTTTTCTGCCCGAAACATTAAGGAGAACTTGGCGCTTTTTTTTTTTTTTTCTACCGAAAACTTTTTGTTGGGATCTATATTATAAAGGACAAACATATCTGTGCGTAACGCATACGTCATTTTGTGAATGGCAACACTTTGAAATTTGAAATGAAATTTCGGTTTTGCAATTTTCTCTACTGCAAATTTTTTAACTTATAAACATCGCACATTTTAAATTTTTACACCGTCGTATGAGGAAAAAATGCTCTTATAAATGCAATTTGTTTGAAAGCTGTATCTCAATTTATTTTTGAGATATTAATTTTTTTTGTAGTTTTTAATACCATTTTTCGAATCGTGGCAACGAAAGTACTTCATTTCTATTGAAAGCAATCGGAAAATAGTCAAAAATAGGACATTACTGTATCTTTTTCTTGCATTTTCTCATAAAACATGAAAAAAAAAGTTGAAATTAAAATACGGGCTATGTCGAGAATATTGTCCGTTATTCCGCGATAATAACTTCATATGCATACTTTTCTATAGACGATGTTTAAGACTGGATTGTAAAAGTGGATTGCTTTAGCGGATGCAAATGACGTCATTTTATAAAATAGCGTGTATTTAATTCTTAAAACTGAATTATGTTTTATAAAAGTGCGTCATTTTCACAGCCCAGCTGATTTAAAATTCTTCACAGGTGAAAATGCTCCACTTTCGAAAATAATGTAATCGAAATCACACAATTTAGAGTGTCTTTATAAAAGAGAGGTGACACGCAAATAATAGCGATTTATATAACAAAAATTGATGATTCTCGCGTGGATGGATTTCCTTCACCGAGTTAGACAAGCAAACAAATAATTCGAGGTTTAAAATTTTTCATACCTTTATATAATATATATATTTAAAACAGAAATGTGTTTTTTAGTCATCTGCCCTGATCTTTCTGCTGAACGAATTTTACTAATATATATATTTTTTTAATTGAAAGCTGTTCATTTGTAGATATGATTGCACAATCTGTTTTTTTTTTCATATCCCCACTTTTATATCTTAATTTTAAAAGCATTTTATGAAATTTCTTCAAAATGGTGAAAATTAGATAGCTTTCATCATTACAGACAAGAGAGAAATAATTAGGTATTTTTTTCTTTATTCATGCCGTTTCCCGATAAAAATTCAAAATTGTTGATAAAAATTGTTGTATAGAATTTAGTGGCGCAAAATTTCATTAGGAGCCATGATATTATATTAGGAGAATAATTTCGGAAAATGACATAATACATTTGAAAATACGCATTTTTCCTCATAAATTATATATATATATATATATATATATATATATATATTTTTTTTTTTTCTGCATGGTGCTGATACTAAGTTTCAGACACTAGGTGAAATGCTCATTTAAGTGAAAAAAACGAAGTCTTATTTAAAACTAAACTATAATTTCTTAGATAAAACTAAACATTTTAACACTTAGGCGTCTAAAGAAACATAAATTACGGAAATTTTTACTCTCTGGAATTGAGATTAGAATCTCAAGTAAAGAGTGCGTCTGTTCACATAAAAGATGTTGCTGACAATTGTGACTTCAAGTTTTGGGTTAAAAGGATTTTAAAATGATCAAACAAAATACAATAAAAAAAAATGATGAATATGGATATGAGAAGTGCGTATGCAAATTTTGAAAAAGTGAGTTTTTAAAGCGAGAAAAGCTGCTGTTTTTCCTTCTGAATACAAGCATAAGAAAATCAATTGATAACCACATCCTAATAACTGATCTTTATGATATTTTACTGATTACGTATCTATACTATAAAGAACAAACGTATCTATGCGTATAAAGCTGATCTCATTTTGTGAATGGCAACACTTCACGATCAAATTTCGGTCTTGAAATTTTCGCTACTGCAATTTTTTAATATTCTGACCATCGTACATTTTAAATTTTCGTCGCATAGGGAAATAAATTTACTTTCAAATGCAATTTGTGTAAAAACTGTATATTAATTGGCTGATGTATTACGTTTATTAAAATAATTTTAAGCAAGATTTTTTTAAAGTTTATCTTATCACGTGCCGGTTGCAATACATAATAATAATAAACATTTTGCACATAAAGCAACAAATATTGTTCAGCATTTGTTTCTGACTATTTTTGCATAACGAAATTAATACTTCCTTTATAAACAAATAAAAGAATAATCTTAAAAGAACGCCAATCTAACGTGTTTGTGAAAATCAAATTAACGAAATTAATACTTCTTTTATAAACAAATAAAAGAATAAAATTAAAAAAAACACAAATCCAACTTATTTGTAATCGTACAATTTAAATTTTTAGATCACCAAATAGGACTTAATGGAATTTTTTAATGGAATTGTTTTTTTAGGATTGTTGGATATTGTTTTAATGGAATTGCTTTTTTAATGGAATTGTTTACAAAGTTCATCTCAGATTTCTGATTGTCTATGGCTTTAAAATCAATTTTAAAGCATGAAATTCTTTTTAATTTATCTATATCGCGCGGAGCTCGATTACGAAGGATTAATCCGTTTGCCCTTAAAACAAAATAAGGAGTTCATCATTTTCTTACTGCTAATATCCATTTAAAAAAAAAAAAAAACGTCCCTATGAATAAATAAATAAAATAATATAAATAAAATACAAATTTAACAGACATGTATAAGCTCTGAAAATATCAGAATATAAAAGGATGCCGTAAGTACCAAAATCTTGGTCAAATAACTCTTATAATAAAAAAAATATCGTTTTTGATAAATTTCTAAAATTTATATGATGGTATAATTCGTATTTTTCATATGAAAAATGCTTTTTTTAATGTAAGTGGAAAATCTAAAAAAATTATTGCATATAAAAAAATTATTAGTTATCAATTTAAAGAAAATGTTTTCACCTATATTCTGTAACCCGGGAAGCCCGGGTACGATCCCCTAGTATATATAAAATCCTAATGAAACGAATTTATGCAACGAATATATGAAACGGCTGAAAAATTTATCGATTCTTTGAATCGACTGATTAAACAACTGATTACGTTTCACGGCGATTTCTCCTAAAATATGAAATACTTTGCGATGAAATTAACACCAAAAATGCGTATTGATCAACAGATCTCAAAACTGGTATTAGAATTTTTAAATTCGAATTAGTTTTCGAAATATTAATTTTTTTTTCTAATTTTAAATACATTTTTCTAATGATGGCAACTCAAATTTTAATCATAACAGATATTTTTTTTTTTCATTATTCAGAAAAGTTTACTATTTTAAATTAATTTGGCGACCAGTTTGGTCTCATTTAAATCTATGCTAAGAACAATGCTTTTTTGCATTTCGTTATCATTTTATTTAATATAAAACTTTCATTTAAAAATGAAACATTTAAATTGATGGCCTTCACTTCTTTCCTTAAAAAAAAAAAAAAAAACGAAAAGAAAAATATTAAACACAGATGTCATATACTCACTGGGATACATAATTGGCGCAGAAATGGCATTATTTTGATTGACATGGCTATTGTCGTTTATTTAATAATAAATGTTTATTTACTTTTATTTCTTTTATTTATATAAATTATTTTGTTCTATAGTTATTAATTATTTTTTTTCTTTTCAAAATAATAGAAAATAATTAAAAAAATACGGTACAACGTAGTTATTCCATCAACCAATTTCACAAATTATATAAGTCGCCAAACCTCTCGCCAAATTGTACAGATTGACAAAATTTTTATTTTAAATAACGAAAGAACAAATAAATTAGTATAACATTAATAAATATAAAAATAAACGTCGAAATAATAATCACTTGATGACGTAAACATGTGTAACTTGCTAAAAGTCAAGTGAATGTGACATTTTCGATCAACCGTTATTGGCATTAAAACTTATAGTTCGCGATAGATTTTTGGTCGACGGGATAACTAAGTAGTACCAAAAATACATATGTAACTGGTATTCGAAAACGAAGTTATCGCCAAATTTTCGTAAAAAAAAAAAAAAAAAAATCATGCGAAACATGCGGTGCGTATATGACATAAGGCGAAATATTAAATTATGTAACAAACCATGACATTTAATTTTAACTTCAAATCAATGTTTTAATTTATCACTCGAAGAATAAAAAAAATTCGAAATGGCGAGTTGCAAAAAAGATATTGGCGAGATTTGCACCCGGCTTTTTTTTCTTTCGGAACAGATGTCATATACGGCCCCATATTGGCGAATATGGATAATAAAAGAATAAAATAAAAAAAAAACACAAATCCAACTTATTTGTAATCGTACAATTTAAATTTTTAGATCACCAAATAGGACTTAATGGAATTTTTTAATGGAATTGTTTTTTTAGGATTGTTGGATATCGTTTTAATGGAATTGCTTTTTTAATGGAATTGTTTGCAAAGTTCATCTCAGATTTCTGATTGTCTATGGCTTTAAAATCAATTTTAAAGCATGAAATTCTTTTTAATTTATCTATATCGCGCGGAGCTCGATTACGAAGGATTAATCCGTTTGCCCTTAAAACAAAATAAGGAGTTCATCATTTTCTTACTGCTAATATCCATTTAAAAAAAAAAAAAAAACGTCCCTATGAATAAATAAATAAAATAATATAAATAAAATACAAATTTAACAGACATGTATAAGCTCTGAAAATATCAGAATATAAAAGGATGCCGTAAGTACCAAAATCTTGGTCAAATAACTCTTATAATAAAAAAAATATCGTTTTTGATAAATTTCTAAAATTTATATGATGGTATAATTCGTATTTTTCATATGAAAAATGCTTTTTTAATGTAAATGGAAAATCTAAAAAAATTATTGCATATAAAAAAAATATTAGTTATCAATTTAAAGAAAATGTTTTCACCTATATTCTGTAACCCGGGAAGCCCGGGTACGATCCCCTAGTATATATAAAATCCTAATGAAACGAATTTATGCAACGAATATATGAAACGGCTGAAAAATTTATCGATTCTTTGAATCGACTGATTAAACAACTGATTACGTTTCACGGCGATTTCTCCTAAAATATGAAATACTTTGCGATGAAATTAACACCAAAAATGCGTATTGATCAACAGATCTCAAAACTGGTATTAGAATTTTTAAATTCGAATTAGTTTTCGAAATATTAATTTTTTTTTCTAATTTTAAATACATTTTTCTAATGATGGCAACTCAAATTTTAATCATAACAGATATTTTTTTTTCATTATTCAGAAAAGTTTACTATTTTAAATTAATTTGGCGACCAGTTTGGTCTCATTTATATCTAAGCTAAGATCAATGCTTTTTTGCATTTCGTTATCATTTTATTTAATATAAAACTTTCATTTAAAAATGAAACATTTAAATTGATGGCCTTCACTTCTTTCCTTAAAAAAAAAAACAAAACGAAAAGAAAAATATTAAACACAGATGTCATATACTCACTGGGGTACATAATTGGCGCAGAAATGGCATTATTTTGATTGACATGGCTATTGTCGTTTATTTAATAATAAATGTTTCTTTACTTTTATTTTTTTTTATTTATATAAATTATTTTGTTCTATAGTTATTATTATTTTTTTTTCTTTTCAAAATAATAGAAAATAATTAAAAAAATACGGTACAACGTAGTTATTCCATCAACCAATTTCGCAAATTATATAATTCGCCAAACCTCTCGCCAAATTGTACATATTGACAAAATTTTTATTTTAAATAACGAAAGAACAAATAAATTAGTATAACATTAATAAATATAAAAATAAAACGTCGAAATAATAATCACTTGATGACGTAAACATGTGTAACTTGCTAAAAGTCAAGTGAATGTGACATTTTCGATCAACCGTTATTGACATTAAAACTTATAGTTCGCGAAAGATTTTTGGTCGACGGGATAACTAAGTAGTACCAAAAATACATATGTAACTGGTATTCGAAAACGAAGTTATCGCCAAATTTTCGTAAAAAAAAAAAAAAAAAAAAAAAAAAAAAAAAAATCATGCGAAACATGCGATGAAGCTACCCGACGACCCCTTGCTTTTTCTAGCTTATTATTAGTCTCGGCGGCGGTTGGGGGTGGGCGGGGGGGGTCAACCGCCGCGGCGAGCGGCCCATCTCCGTCCGCAACCCTTTATTCTTCTACTCTACTCCGACTCTTTTGCGGAAGCAAGATTCCCAGGAGCCTAGCCACGTCCCGAATGAAAGACTCTCTAGCGAAAGCCAAATTGAAAAAAAAAAAAAAAAATCAAAAATTGAAACCGGACAAATTTAAAAGAGAAATTACACAAATTAAAGACACCGAAAAGCGGGAAGGGAGGGCTCGGGGCGATGAAGCTACCCGACGACCCCTTGCTTTTTCTAGCTTATTATTAGTCTCGGCGGCGGTTGGGGGTGGGCGGGGGGGTCAACCGCCGCGGCGAGCGGCCCATCTCCGTCCGCAACCCTTTATTCTTCTACTCTACTCGGACTCTTTTGCGGTATATGACATCTGGCGAAATATTAAATTATGTAACAAACCATGACATTTAATTTTAACATCAAATCAGTGTTTTAATTTATCACTCGAAGAATAAAAAAAATTCGAAATGGCGAGTTGCAAAAAAGATATTGGCGAGATTTGCACCCGGCTTTTTTTTCTTTCGGAACAGATGTCATATACGGCCCCATATTGGCGCGATTTTTTTCTGACGCCAATGTCATATACGCAACGGCTAATTAACTGGCGCCAATGTATTGTTATTTTGCTTGATATGGTAAGCCGGGTGTTGTTGCGTATGCTGTTGATGTGCTCCCAAATTGGCGTTGGAAAAAAAATCGCGCCAATATGGGACGTATATGACATTTGTGCCAAACCTTCATATGAAAGGCGAACGGATCAGACCGTATTTGTTTATGGTATTTGATGATTTGAACTATTATAATGTAGATGAAATGATGGGGATAGAATAATATTTAACGACTTATCACCTGTGCCTGGATAACATTAAATTATCAAAATGGCACATAGAGTATAAAAAAAGAAGTGTTCCGCCGGGAACTGTTGATGATAATCGCACGATTTAGGCTATTGTTATAGAGATTGTTTTAAAATTTTGGGAGACAAAGACTCTGAATACTCAATTCACTTTATTTTAGCTTATTTTCAAATGTTTAACTGATCCTCTTTAATAAAAACAAAAACAACGATTGGATGTCTTAACAGCAAATGATTCGCCCTTAAATTTTTGCAACCAAAGGGAAATGGAAACCTGCTTACAGGGAGATCTGCACAGCTTTTTTCAGTATAATTAAATCGTCTCTAATATTTTTAAAACCCATCAGATTAGCATGTTTTTAGATTTTTAGATTCTGCGGTGTCTGAACGGGGGTTGGCGAGCGTAGCTTGCAGGGGGCAGAGCCCCCATAGTATATATATATTTAAAAATACATCTGCTAACACGTATTAGATAAGTTATTTATGTTTGTATATAATCTAATATATAAAATGAAAATTTGTCATCCAGTCTGTTTGTAATTTTGTACAAATCGACAGTTTGGAAGCCAAAATTGTGAAAAGATACGTATATGCGTATTAAAACACGGCCGAGGCAACTAAAGTAATCCGGAATCGAAATAATTTATAGTTAATTTTCAATTGATAAAAAACCACCAATTTAACAGCAATTTGTTATCAAATTTAAACATTTTTTGTTATAGCAGTTGCCAACAATTAAAATACAGAATAAAATTCTTACTACAACAATTAATTTTCTACTGCAATATTTCCACGTGAAAAATGAAAATGAAATAAATAGTTTGCCGAATTAAAAACGTTGTGAATGTAGTATAACGTCATGTGAGTGTGAAAAAACGTATTGAAGCATGATAAAACCAGATAATCGAAATATTGGCGTATTTTAAACATTATTGCTCCAATTATAAATTGAAATAAGTTCATTTATAGCTGTATTCGTTTGCGTCTGTTATATGCATTTATATATTTTTATATTGTGTTTTCACTTGATTCATGCGTACAACACTTAGACTGCTTTTTCTAATGTTTGTTTTATGCTGTATGTTAAATTTTGAAATTTATTTTTCAGAAAAAACATCCTTCAAATCCTAGGCAACGCCGGGCACTATAGTTTGTAACAGATAAATGGCTTTTGTATCTGTATATCTAATGCTAATATTGTAACGCGTTATAATATTATAAAGTGTACAATATTATTAATATTTGTACGTTTGTGAGGTGCTATCTCTGAAACTATATAGCCAACTTAAAAAAAAATGTTGGTGGCCATCTCTGCTCCAAAAAAAAAAAAAGACTCTATTTTATGTCAGCGCTACAACCTACATCGCCGCAGGAGCAAAAAAGTAATAAAATTGTGTTTTCTGTGATATTGATTGGGTTAGAAACTTTCAATTCGGTGTGGTGGTTACTTTTAAGATGTAAATACTTGTTATGAACGCTCTCTAAAACGTTCGAAAATTCAATTTGTCAGATAAACGTAAAAAATTCTAGAAAGGTTCTAAATTATGATTTATTTGGAATACTGAAATTTCTGAGATACTGTTGGGGTTAGAAACTAGAAATTTAGCATGGCAGTAATTTATAAGATGTAAATGATCATTGTAGAACGAATTCTAAAAAATCGAAAGACTAAATAAAGCGTAAAAAGATATAAAGATGATCTAAGTAACGAAGTACATGGAATTGTTAAGAATATAAACATGAAAATTGACATGGCTGTATTTATCATGACGTAAATTCTCACAATAGAACAATTTCTAAAAATGTCGCTATATAAAACACTGCAGAAATAAAATAAAAAAAATCGAAAATTTTCTATTTCTGTGTTACTGGTGAGCCCAAAAACTTGAAATTTTGCTTCGGGTTATTTTTAAAACATAAAATTGTCTCTATGAATGGTTTCTAAGAAATTTTAAATTTAAAAAGACGAAATGAACGGAAAGCGATCTCAATTACCATTAATTTGGAATTATTAGGCATAGCAACTTTAAATATTTCATAATGCTGAATTTCCTCAACAAAACATCCAATTTAAATGGAACAAAACTGATAGATACCCACCTAGCATTAAATAAATTGTGTAAATATTGAATAAAGACCTTTATGAAACAGTGAGTAGGTTGCCCGAAAGTACTTGTTAAAGTGTTCCTTCTCTAGGCTTTTCTCTCTCTCGCCAAGCCCACTAACAGAGGGAAGTGCCGTTTTAAATGTGATATGATTTTTTTTTTCTGATTCATTTTTCTAGGCATTTTATCATAAGGTCATATTATCAATTGTCATTAGTAGATTTTTTATACATTAATTTATTCTGGTGAAATTTCATTATCGGGTTCATATTGGCGTATTTTAGCTTGTAAGATTTGCTGAAAAAATATCTATGGATTTGTAAATTACTTCAAGAGACACTTTGACAGCTCAAAGGTTATCCAGACGATATATTCAGATCTTGTGTCATACTTTATATTGCAATCATTGCCGATTTCTTTTATTTAATACATGCTAAATTCAGCTCAACTTGTGCAAAATATGTTTGAAAACAAAACAATATAGCGTATGTAGTGGCCTGTATACACTCATCATTTAAATCCGATCGAGCATATCTAAAACACACTCTAACGACGCATTGCATGCCACTGTTTATGCGTTCGGTACTTCGATACTGTAACAGATTTTGAAGAGAAAATTCCTTATCACTTATCAACAATCTCATTGCATCCGTTGAAAACAGATATTGTACAATGTTAACTATTCCGGGGGAGCACACACCATATAAAGTATAGTCCATTCTTTTTAAACATCATATTGTCATTTAAAGTTACTCAAATTGGTGAGGAGCGTCTGATTATGCTCTTGACATGATTTTATATAGTTAAAATTTCGATATAAGATAATTTAGTGTTTCATTTTCTATTTTGCTTTTAATATATTGCGTACTTTCAATTTTATATCCATGCATGGCTATCTTGCATGTTTTGCTTTCCTATTTTTTAAACAGTGTATACGAATTTATATGTAAGATTTTGTAATTCTACGATTCGTTTTTTTCATCATTTCAATTTATTGCCAGTATATGGACAATTAAAGATAATATCTCATTTTCTTTGCTTCCACATGTTATTATCAAATCTATGTTCTCATCAATATCGCTCAGACTAATCCGTCTGAGGGAAGTCCTAGTTTAATATACGCTCTGTGACATCGTTTTCTTACATTTCTAGCTAAAAATTCCTATTTAATATATATAAACAGAATTCATTAGCAAATATCTTCTGCAATAGCTCTTGAAAACAATGTTTGTTCAAGAGAAGGTGTATACTTTTTCCCTAGATCTGCCCATATACACGGAATAGTAATTAATTTAAAGATGGAAAGTGCTGAAGAAAAGGGAATTAGGAAAGTTTTAAAATTTCTTTTAAACACGTGCAATATCAAAGGAATATTTATAGAAAACTAGTAATACCCTTTATATTGGAAAGTTTAGTCCTTGTTCCAAACGACAAAATGCGATTTTGTAAATGATCAGATGTAGCGGACGTTTCAGATCTGTTGTTATAGTGGAAAGATCGCTAAAATGGAAAATATTTGTATCTAACGTTCAACATACAGTTATGTATTAGAAGATTTTACTTAAGTAATGCCATAAATGTTTAGGGAGTTTATCAAAATTCAAGATAAACTATTTTCGAATGGAAACCAGGGTCAAAATCTATTTCTCAAAAGAATAACTTCTCTCACTTGAATATTAACCAAATATTCATCTGATGAACTTAGCTTTCTATGAAACGCGATGATTTGTGAATTGTGATGTGTTGTGCAAATGACAACAAATAAACTGTCAGCTACGTTGCGAATGATGGGAAACATATTGTGTGGTAGCATATGGAAAGTGTTTCTGAACCTCATGATGTCATAAATCCCAGAATAACAAGTAAATATGTCTTAAATATCATTACAATATCTTTGTTACTTATAAAGTTATGGAATAAAATCAAAGTTTGGTTTAGATTGATGTACTCTGTACGTTTTTGCAGATTAAATGGATTACGATCTAGTTTCTTATACAAAAATGTTTCGGATAGACGCGTATTTAACGTCAGTAGTTCACTTGATTTAGAAATTATTTGTGTATTCGATTAACAATTAAAATTTTATATAATTGCTATTTTCTTATATTTTTTATTTGTTCTCTACTTTTTGTTTTATGTATAACCATAATAATTCCATTTTATGTCAAGAATTTTCTTCTAAAAATCTGATATAGACTTTCAATCTCAAATTTAGTCATTTCTTCTTAATCCTAAATATTTTTAAGGCGGATTTATTTCGGTTATACACTTAAATTCTTCCCTTTTCATGAATTCTATATTAATGCAGCTAACAAAGCGCAGCTTCTTTTCTTCTTTCTTAAAAAGAATGAACCAAGGGATAATAATAGGGCGAAGACTACTAAATCACGTACAGAATTCTTTATCAAACTTTAATGCCGAAGAAAAAATCGATTTATGTTCGATTCGAAAAGAAACTGTGTGTTTGGATAAACATAAAAATATCCATATCATTAAAAAACATCCGAAGCACCATCAAACATTCCGAGATAAATGTTAAACTGATAAAAGATAATTTTAAACTATACAATTTTCTTCATTTATTTAAAGAAATTCTGCAAGGAATACTCTAAGATAAAAGAAAATGTCGTATTGTATTATTTTTGGAGAATAATAATTTTAAAGATTTGAAATGAATGGTTACAGTGCTTGAGAAATGAAATGATATTTTGATTACCACGTTAAGCTGAAATAGGTTAACGAATATTTCCCATAACTACATTAATACCTGCAAAATACAATGCAGTGGCTCCCAAAAGTGTCCGTACACTTTTAAAAATATGTTGCAAAAAGGAAGTATCCTGGATATAAAATAATCAAATATGAAGTCCAATATTTCCACATCATCTATTGTGTTATTCTAAATAACATCAAACAGTTTTTTTTTAAATATTAACTATTTTTTTAAATATAAAAATGAAAAGTCTTCGTACATTGAAATGTTATAGGATAAATTCATAATTAAAATTATCGTCTGTCATTTTATTTATTTATTTATTTTTTGCATTGTGATGACATTTGAAAAATCGCTTGGTTTTCTTTTTTGCCTGTTTTCTCTGTAATATTATATTTATTATTTAAAAAATGCTCCTAGTCGTAAATAAACAAAAACATAATTCGAAATTTGATTATTTTTCATCATAGTAGTTGTACATCAGTAGGGAATATTGCTGTATTAGTTCTTTTATCCCACTCTACGATTCAGTATGTGATAAAACGCTTTAAAGACAAAAATCGGATAGAAAACAAGGTAAGTAAAGGTCGTCCGTCAAAGTTAACACAACGTGATCAGATATTTATAATAAAAAATTGTGAAAATTCCACGCTGAAGTACTGTAAAAGTTGTTACAGAATTTAATGGAAATTGTTTACTTCAATTTTACCTGAAGCTGTTTGGCGAGTGCTGATATTAGTTGGATTAACTGGGCGTTCTGCTCGTCAAAAAATTTTGTTTGTGCGAAAAACAGAAAGCTTAGAATCCCCTTCGCAAAATAAATGATATATATACCAAATTCATATTGGAATAATGTCTTATTTACAGATGAAAGCAAATTTAACATTTTTGATTCCGATGGGCGTATAAGTTTATGGAGAAAGAAAAATGAAGAACTTAATCACAAGGACATATTTGGAACAGTTAAGAATGTTGGTGGAGGTGTCCTTGTGTGGGAGTGCATGGCAGCATCAGGACTAGGTAATTTGGTATTTTTTGATAGCGCAATGAATCATGCTCTTCATTTAAATATTTTAAAAGAAAATTTAAAATTCTCCGCCCAAAATTTGGGTGTTGGAAGCAACTTTGTTTTTATCAAGTTAACTATCCTAAGCATACGGCTCTCCATGTTCGCCTCTGTTGTCCCTATAATTGTCCATAAGTTCTGAAAACACCACCTCAATCGAAGGATTTAAACAGAATAGAACATATTTGGAGAGAACTGAAGGTTAGAATACGAAGACACGACATAAAACGAGAAACCAACTAAAAGCAATAATGATAGACGAATGGCAGAAATCCCCCCCCCCCAAAAAAAAAAAAAAACAACCCTAATACAGTGTATTCTCAGACGTTTAAAAGCTGTGTTGGATACTAAAGGATATTCTACTAAGCACTAATGTAACGAAATATTACAATATTTTCAAATACTTGAGATTTTTAAAAAGTGTACGAAGACTTTTGCGAGGTAACTTTTTTGTTATTTTTTTATAATAATATATATTTTTTTTTTCAAAATAACGTTTTTTTATGTTTTAAATACATTTTATGTAGTTTTGTTAAGAATAAGTTATATTTTTACTTTATTAAACGCCCGTCCTGAAATATTAATTTTAATTAATGGATAGGGCACTATTTCATTGAAATTCCTAAGTGTACGAACATTTTTGGTAGTCACTGTATTTCAAATATGAGGAAAATATTAAAAGTATGTTAATGTCATTTTCTACCATTCTATTTGCTTCAAAATCATGTTATTCTCAAAAAGTATCATTATTAAGAAGCAAACAATTGCTGCTATTCAATTTATAAAATATTAGTAACAAATGTAACTAACGTGTTCATGGATGCGCTTGAACGTAACACTGTAAAGAATAAAATAATAAACAAAATAAAGCAAACAAAATTCCAGCCCAATAAATTACTAAATTATTAATATTAAGAATTTTAGCTTTGATTGCACGAATGCACTTACTTACATTCTAAGAAAATTCAGTATTATTGGAATTGTCTATCAACACCAAATGATGTGTTTACTAATTACTTTATCGGAGATTTTCAGAGATTCTTACTTTACTTTATATCGACACGAAGACTGCTTACTAAACTGTAAAGAGTCTGTCTGAATGTCTGTCTGTGACACAAATTTTGTGGGCGCTCTAATTCAAGAACTAATGAAAGGGATTTAATAAAACTTTAGATTCAGTTAGCTCGTGATATAAATTGGTGCTGATAACTTTTTGGTGTAAATAGCCCGATAGGTGGCGCTGCTATGCTGCATTATCCATGATTATCGAAATAGCGATAATGCACAGATATTCATCAAACTTCAGATTCCGTTAGTCCCTCATATAAATTAGTGCTGTTTAGTTTTTGGTGTAAATAGCCCAATATGGGGCGCTTATATGCTGCATTTTTCATGATATCCGCACCATATCAAGAATTTAGCATGAATTTTCATCAGATTTTAGATTTAGCCAGTCCTTGATATAATTTGATCCTGATAATTTTTTGGTGTTAAATTGCCCAACAGGTGTCACTGCTGCATCATTTTTCACGATCCAAGCAATAGCTCTCCCTCAAAAACTAATGCACGGAATTTTATCAAACTTCAAATTCAATTAGAAGCTGATATAAGTTGTTGCTGATTAGATTTTGGTGTGAATCACCTAACTTGTGGTGCTGCTCGGCTGCATTTTTCAGGAAGTATTAACCTGTATGAGATAGAAGAAAGTTTTGGATTGCCACCTCCGACTTCTTTTTAATTACAATAGTAATGCCTGTAAATATTTTTGAAAAAAGATTGAGCAATATAAAAGAGAGTGTTTCACGAAATGTATTGTAAATTTTACGCTTCAGAAAACTGTTTAACAATCAGCAGAATCTGGAATAAATTCCAAGATATGTATTTTACCAAAAATTTTCTTTACAAACTATATATTTCTCAAAAGTTTGAATTTATTATATATAAACTTGTATAAAGAAGTCACACTTTTCTAAGAAATTTTGCACAATAAACCTCTATTACTGATTCCTCGAAAAATAAATACAGGAAACGTAACAAATCTTTTTAGATTGAAAAGAGAAAATTTTGGGGTTTCTTTTTCTAAAAAAAAAAAAAAAAAAAAAAAAAAAAAAAAAAAATTATAGGTTCCCTCAGGAATTAAATTGAATATGAATATTTAGTTCTCTTTTATATTTGTAACCCAATATACTAGTTGTCAATCAGCTTTCCTATTTTTATGACATTCAAGAAAACATATTAGGTAAAAATTAAATCCTATAGAAAAATATCGCAAAAATCGACTTTCATCCAGCATATATTTACACACGCACACACCAAAAGAATAATGATTAAGATCTGCAAAAGAAAAAATCGGTAAATTTAGATTAAGAAAAATACCCGGAGAATATTTCCCTTATGTAAATTCGGTTTCAAGTATATATAAGAAACTCTAAGGTAATAAATTATTGTAGATTATCTTTAAACTTTTAAAAGATATATATTTTAAAGTATATTTTTTTGCTTTTTTGAAAAGAAATGCAACACATATACTATGAACAATATGTACTGTTTTAGAAGTTTCAATGCTTATGTGTCCACATATTTTCTAATATATGTAAAGTGATTATTACTAATGCTGAAATTTAACACACTCACTGAAGTAGAATTAATTGGGGATAATGTATTGTCCTCATTTGAGGCGTTTAGAAGACAATCCGACAACTCCCTTTTAAGTGGCGTTTTTTTTTTTTTTTTTAACAAAGGAACATAGAAATTTTTCTATATATTTATACAGTGATAAAAAGTTACCTTTTTTTAAAAGAAAATTAATGAGTTCAATCAAGATATCCCGAGAAAAATATTATATAGATACAATATTTTTATAGTCACAATAACTTTAACTGTCTATACTGAACATTTTTATTTGATGGAATTAATCGATTTGTCCAATGAACGACTCATTTAAGGCTTGAAATCGTGCTTTTTGTTTTTCAATAACATGGTTTTGAAATACATCTAAAAATTTATAAAAAATATCATTTTATGTGATTTATTTAAGTTGTTAAAGTTTTAAAATTAATGATGAGAGAGTTATATACTATTTGAATTAAAATAAAGAGAAAGAAACAAAGGAAAAAACCGCTAAGTAAATATAATTTTAAATGAGTTTATGCTGTAATATTATTATACTGATATACAGGGTGATTCATAAATATCGAAACAAAAGGCTATCTCCTTAAATATTGCCCCTAGGCATATACTTCCAATTGAAAATTTTCATAAAAAAAGGTGCAAATTTTGATGAGATAAGTTTCAACTCCATGGGGGGTCTATATGAGAAAATACGAAATTTAAATTTTTATACGGCCCCCGTAGAGTAAAATTCCCAATTAGGAAATTTTTCCTTATCCATTCCTGAATTAAAGACAAAAAAATTCATCTTGATATCTTCAAAATTCACCGAGATATCAAAATCCAAAATTCGTGACTTACACCATTTATCCATCTCTCTAAGCGACGATTTTTTGATTCATTTTGAATGCAAGATAGGGATCATCCATAAATTGTACATTATTAAAAGTCGATATAAGACAGTGCCTTTCCTTTGGACGTGAAATAGGCAGCGTATAGATTTTACGTTAAACCTGTTTTCAAAGTATGCTGGTGGTCTACACTAGAGGTCTGCACGGGTCGAAATATCTAGGTCCGGTCCCGAATCTAGCCACAGGACAAAAAGTTCGGCCCTGCCTGGAAAAAAATTCAAATCGCAGCCTGGCCCGGCTGACTCAATTCCTACATAGTTTTTTACATCGATATGGTTAAAAGTTGTTTCGTATGGAGGCGTTCTGACCAAAATACTTATTATATCTTTTCTTTTTTCGTATTTATAATTATTAATTTTAAAGAAGCTCCAAAAGCTGTGATTATTTGTTTTATTAAGGAATCTCTATTTATACGTAAATGATTCACTTCTCCTTTAATATCGTTAATCCATATTCCATGTGTTGAATACAATGAAAAATGCTATAAAGTAAAATCTTTTAAGATGGAATCACATAGGAAAAAAAAAAGCGTTATAGACAAGTTCCCTTCTTAGGAGTTGTAAATGTAGTCTATTTTTCTCAGGTATTATTATATTCATTTTCCATGGATCAGCAGATTTTTCCGTTTAAGGAAGGATTCCGTCATAGGCAGATTTTTCCACTAGTTTTACTGTATTTTAATTTTTTTGCCTTAAAATATACTATCCTTTAAAAATATGAATTTTAAAGTTTTATTGTAAAATAATGGCCATTTAAAAATATATGCATTTGTTGTAAAAGTTTTTGGCCTGAGCCAAATTTTAGTTATTTTTGCAAGGATTAGGTCAGTCATAGGTAATGATTTTAATACGGGTTGCCTCAATACACTGCAAATAGAGGCGTCTTAAATTCAGACGTATATGTGTCTTTAAAAGAAATTCAGACACTTAAGTGTTTGAATATAAAATTTCAGACGTCATAGATGTCTGAATTTAAGACACATAAGTGTCTTACTATGATCATGTTATAAATGGACTGAAAATAATGTCTGAATAATGATGAAACGTCTGAAATTAAGACATTTAGAAAGTCAGACACTTAAGTGTCTGAATGTACAATTATATCATATGTGTGATGACTGTATACACAATTATATTTCAATATATATGCCAGCATAATCATAAAAGATTTTCAAATGGATGACAGATGTTTAAAATACTTTTCCATCCAATAAATTTAGTATTACTTTATAAAACCAGCAATCTGATTTAATTACAGGTCATCTATCAAAACTGTAACAATCCGCTTACTAAAGTTTAATAGAGTTATTTTTGGTGCAAAAAGTAATTAAAGACTTGATTTTCACAAAATATAAAGTTTTCCAAAAATTACTAGTACTAATAGGAGTATGTAGGGCAGGGAGGGGGAAGGGTTCAAAGAAGGCCTGCCCTGCTAAATACTAAGAAATACAAGTGCTGTCGGGGGAAAAATTCATTGAGGGGAAAGATTAAACAGTTATGCCTGTAATTCACAGCCTAGTCTGCTTAACTAAAACACAGAATCTAAACATGAAATAAGCTAAACTAAGAACTTTTTTTCAGAATGCTTCGTGCAAGAGGATTTTCGCATAAAAGAATTTCAAAAATCTATTTATTAAGAAATAGAAACTCATTTTTGAATGTATATAATATATGTGCACATATATACTTATAATAAGAACATTTTTCAAAATGCAGAATTGATTTTTTTTCCTTTTAGGGTGCTTTGCTCTTCTGAACCCCTCTCTTCTCCCTAAATTTAAAAATCAATGTATAAATATCTAAATAATGACTATCTAAATATCAAAATAATGAATGCAATAGCTAAGTATTAATTAAAAACATTAATTATTAAAGAACATATAGAAAATTTGTAACAATATCGTAAGAGTTTGTCAAGAAATTAATTAATTGAAGAGATAAATTAATAAATATATTAGCAGATTAATATTTAATTCGATTTAAAAATAATTTCGAAATATATAAACATCTAAAGCAAATAATAATAAAAAAATTCTACGTAGGATTCAAAGAGGAGGGCTACTCTGACAAAGAATTCTTAGCTTCTTTTTCTCTAGCACTTTTATATTATATAGTCATTTAGAAGAAAAAAGTTTATTTTTTTAGACATAAAGAAAATATAATTAATTAAATTTCAAAATATAGGGAGGGGGCAATCGCCTTCAACCTTTTTCTGCCGGTGGTTATGCTTCATCAAAATAAGATATATTAATACCAGGTGTTGCGACAAAAGTTTTATATAAGTTAGATTTTCTATGTTTTCCTCCTGTCAGAAAGTATAAAAACTGTAATAATTATAATAATCAGATAATTGATCAATTTAACGCATTTCGGAAAATATCAAATAAAGAAAACAAAATGTTTCTCATTTATGCTTGTACAACGTTTTAATTCCCGCTGATAAAAAGTTTTAACGCTCATCATAAAAAAACGATCTCATTATGTACTGTAAACTACCACAGCGTACCTGTAGACTGACTCCGAACATTCGAAATTGAAAAACACTTACGTCATCTTTTCTTTCCTTTGTCCGGGAAACATTTCACGTCCGTTGGTACACTCGAATTTAGAAGTTCCTTGAACTATTTTCTGGGCGAATTCGACGCAGTTTTTTCAGGGGAAAATTCATGAAATATATTATTATTATTAGGATTATTTCAGCTCCGCGTGCATTCATATTTGTGATCTAAGTGTAATATAACCGTTTATTCTGCATTAGTGTTCTTGTGTGTATATGTGTATGGTATCTGCATTCAACTTATCATGATGAAATAAGGATGATATTGCTATTATGAAATTGTTACTAAATATTCATTTAAAAGTTACGGAAATAATTTATGTCAAGAAAGTGTACACATTTACTTTGGATATGGATTTACTTGTATAAAAGGTATGTATTTCCTAGCGCGTATATTTGCAACAATATAATTTAAATATTCAAATTCAACTAAAACAGTATACTTATGTAATGTTGTTTTTTTATTATTTAAAATACTTTTCTAAGACTAACGTGTATTTATGATATTTGTACCGTTTTATATCGAATAAATATTTTTTTTACTGTTACGAGATTTGTGTATTGTTTTGGGATTTGCTGTTAAATTTATATTATTTTCAAGATAATTTGTTTAATAATTCTTTAAACTCCCAGTTTATAAATGAAAGTTTTTTATACTAAAAATTTAATTATTGCATTAATAAATAAGCAAAAATGCATTGTATTTATTCAGTACATAAGTTTTCATTGTTAAAGTATTCACACCAAAATATGTCAATATTTTTCATTACATTTTTTGAAAAAGACAGTTCCAGAATTGTGTATTATATTTTTTGTGTGAGTGTAAGCTAATTTGATTATGTAAAAATGTCAGTAATGTTATGTAAAAAATTGCTTAATTTCGAATATATCTAAAAATAAAAGCAAAAACGTAAAATTGTCGAAACTTTTGTTGTAGAAGAAATACTTTGTTTAGATTGAAAAGAACTTAAAAAATATAAAATAAATAAAAAAGGTGCACTGTAAAAAAATACGACCAGTTTTCCTGTAGGAATCGGAAAAATAGTTGCCCTTATCGTACCAAAAAAATTTCCGACCCAGCTCGGAATAAAATCCGTAAAATACCGTTTTATTGACTATTTCCTTTTTTTTACGGATTTTATTCCGAACTGGGTCAGAAAATTTTCCGGTACGATAAGGGCAGCTATTTTTCCGATTCCTACAGAAAAACTGGTCGGATTTTTTTTACAGTGTGTGTTAATGAATTTAGCGTTTTGATGAACATGTTAAATTCCTATTAACATTTTCTATCGCAGTTATAACCACATTTTATTTTAAACTTACTTTTAATTTAATTGTTTGTTTGCTACGAAGGATATGCAATTCACTCAAAGTTTACTATTGGATAAAAAATGTAAAATTATCAAATACCTATTGTATTTTTTTTTTATATTTTATAATTAGAGATGCATAATTTTCGAGAAAAATCTTTTTAGCCAAAAATCTGTTTTTGGCAAAACAGATTTGTGTTTTGAAATCCGATTTGTCAAAAATTTTTATGTCAACTTAAATATATATAGCGTAGATGTGCCAGTAATGGACACCCTTAAGGAATTTTTTTTAAATTATTTTTTTATTAATAATTATAATTATTATATTTCAGTTTTTTCAATGTTATATTTATCTAACAACAATATTTAACCATTCTTATAGTCTCATTTCCCAATATGAATCAAAATTTAATTTTAAATAACAGAAATATATCAAAACACCTAAAAGCCCACTAATGGACACCCTCTGTTCCAGTAATGGACACACCATAAAAAGTAATAAATATAATTGTTTTTATGACTGTATTTAGAACCAGAATTTAATGAATACATACTAATGAAAAAAATAGTTATTTTCAAATAAATTTAACAATTAAGATATCAGTAATTAATAAAATATTTGTGATAATCATTTACTGTTTGCATTAATTATTGTAATTATCAAAAGATCGATGTTTTAATTATTTTAGATGGATAGTTTAAAATACTAAATATCAGGCAATTACAGCTATCAAATTATTGAAACAGTGGGGGATTAAAAAAGTAATATTTCAAAAAAAAAAATAAGTTTTGGAGGTGTTTTGTTTTTGTTTTTCACTATTTTTAACAATTAATCTTCCAGAGGCTACTTGATATATCATTTATAATAATAATTAATATTACAAATATGAAGAAAATGATATTGTGAATGGAATATTTTAAATACTAGTACATAAAACAATTTCAAAATAAAATTGTAGAACTTATGTTTGAGCCCACTGATCTGCAGATTTACTAGTTTCATGAATATTACCTATAACTTTCATTATTTTTTTTTCTTTTTTATTTGTCAGAAGTGAATAAGAGAACATTTAAGACAGAAAACAGATTTTTAATAGCTTCTGTAACTTAATTGTTTTTATTTAAAAGGAGGTCCTATGAGCCCCTCTTTGACTGTGCTCTAAAACAATACTATCTGCTTCCTAGCTGGTTGATTGCCAGATTATAAAATATGTAAAGTATATATACTTTTAAAAAGAACAAAATATTGAAAATTTATTAATCACATAAAATAACTTAAAAGCAGCTATTTATAAAAGTTTTGATGTTATTACATTCTGGTAAGTATAATTAAAAAAATAAATTTGATTATTTAAGTTTGCAGTTCAGTCAAAATATTTTATGCACCATAAACATTACTGAAATTGCATTTTCAGAAATGTCTACATTTGTCTACAATGTCCATTATTGGAAAATGACTTTTAGCGCTTGTCTGCGTATTTATATTAAATAAATAAGCCATTTTTGAGTCACACCACAACATTTAATACAAGACGAACAAATAGAACGTGAAGAATAATAAACATGAGCATCAGATATCATTTGTTGCCATGCAACTGGTATAAATTCTCAACTTTTAAAAATATCGTTCCCTTCATCCATGGAGCGATGAGATTGTAAGATGCACGCGCATGAAAATAAATGTATTAGAGAAATTTAATTATTAGAGAAATTAGAGAAATACTACATGAGTACCCCCCCCCCCCCCAGTGACGAAGGAACGGTACAGCAAAAAACAATGTGAAAATATAAGATGCATGTAAATAACACAATATATTAAAAAAAATCAATTGTATGAAGTATAGTTTATTTCAGTTATCAGTCTTTTAGGAAATTTTACTCGTCTGCCTGATTTGGTAGTTCGTTCTTCTGATTTTACTGGCTGGCTATCTACTGGAAAACTTTTAGTTTCATGATTATCTGTATTACTTGGTAAATCACTGAACAAAAATGCAGGTTTAACTCTATCAAGTGAAACACAACTTTTCTTTCCATTTAGGATTATGGTTATGTGCTTGTCATTTCGCGATAGAACTTCACGAGGGCCAGAATAAGGTTGAGATAAGGATGGAAGTACTTTATCTAATCGGAGAAACACATGCGTGCAATCCTTCAATTTAGGGTGAACAAAAATTTTTGAGTGTCCGTGAGCAGATGTATATGAAGGTTTTAAACTATTCATTCTCTCTTTCAATTGTTGGATGAAATTATTGTCGCAAGATACCAAAGATGGGATTTCTGAACATATTTCAGCTGGTAGTGTGACTGAAATGCCAAAAACTGACTCAGCACTTGAGGCTTTTATATCAGGTTTCACAGCAGCTCGTATACCAAGTAGAACTGCAGGCAAACTCTCGGTCCACTTACTATGCTCATGAGCCTTTAATGCGCTCTTTAAGACTCTGTGGAAGCGTTCAACTAAACCATTTGCTTGAGGATGAAATGCTGTCGTTCGTATGCGGTTTGTGCCCAGAAATCTTGTCAGTTCTTTTAACAGATTTGACTCAAATTGTCTACCTTGGTCGGTTGTTATTATGATCGGGCAACCGAATCTAGATATCCATCCGTCAAAAATGGCACGGCAAACTGATTCTGCAGTTATATCTTTTAAAGGTATCACCTCTGGCCATCTTGTAAATCGATCTATTATTGTTAAACAGTATACATTACCATCTGATGGAGGTAATGGACCTATCAAATCTATGCGAATGTGTGAAAATCTTGCATCGGGTAATGCGAAAGTACCTAGGCTTGTTTTCGTGTGTCTGTGTGCTTTAGAACGTTGGAAAGCACTACAACTATTGACCCATTCTTTCACATTTTGCTGCATATTGGGCCATACATATCGTGATGCAATAAGATTTAAAGATGCTGCAACACCAGGATGAGCTAAATTGTGGAAATGTTCAAATACCGTTCTACGAAAATTCGCTGGTACGAATAGTCTCGGAGAACCTGTTGATACATCACAAATCAGTTCTGTGGCAGACATTGGAGATGGCATGCTTTTAAACACAAGTGAAGATTTGTTATCATTTTGCAAATTGCGTAGATCTACGTCATCTTCTTGAGCTTTTGCAAACTCCTCAAAGTCTAAAAATGAGCTGGAGATTTGATCTACTTCAATTCGAGATAAAGCATCAGCAACTGTATTGTTGGCGCCGCTTACGTGACGTACATCTGTACTAAACTGAGATATGTAATCTAGATGCCGCCATTGGCGCGGGCTGTATTTGTCTGGATTTTGTTTGAAGGCATATATGAGAGGCTTTTGGTCTGTATATATGATAAAGTTCCTTCCTTCGAGCATGTGTCGAAAACGCTTTACTGATGTATACATTGCCAAGAGTTCTCTGTCATATGTAGACCATTTCTGCTGACTTTTTGAAAGCTTGATTGATAAAAAAGCAATGGGTTCCCAATACTCTTTATTAAGCTGCATAAGAGAACCGCCAACGGCTTTGTCGCTTGCGTCAATCCAAAGGCTTAACTTTGCGCCGGGAATGGGATGTCGCAGGAGAGTTGCATTGGCTAAAGCTTGTTTGGCGTCATTAAAAGCCTGCTCAGCCTCCATAGTCCATTGAATTGAGTCGTGTGAATTCTTTTCAGAGCGTCTTCTAGACTTTTTTGAATTCTTTATTCCTTCCAAGAATTTATTTAATGGAGCCAATATGTGAGCAGCTTGTGATATACATCGACGGTAATAATTAAATAACCCAAGAAATTGTCTTAACTGTGTAAGAGTAGTAGGTTGAGGAAATTTTAAAATGCAATCAACACGATCTGGTAGGGGCTCAATGCCAAATTCAGATACCTTAAAACCTAGAAAATCTATGCATGATACGCCAAAAATGCATTTTGATGGTTTTAAGCTTAATCCGTATTCTTGCAAACGCTGAAATATGATTTTCAGATGCTCGATATGTTCTTCTAGTGTGCGAGATGCTACCAGGATGTCATCAATGAAAACATACAAAAATGGAAGATCTCGTGTAATTTGATCCATGAACCGTTGAAATGTAGCAGATGCGTTGCAAGGGCCGAATTGCATTCTTGTACTCTCAAATAAGCCAAACGGTGTAATAATGGCACTTTTATGTACATCATCTGGATGAATTGGTATTTGGTGGTAAGCTTTTATGAGATCAAGGTGGGAGTATATTTTTGTACCATGAAGGTTCGAAGTAAAGTCTAAAATATTTGGAATGCTATAATTATCTTTTACTGTTTGTGCATTAAGTGCTCGGTAATCTCCGACAGGTCTCCAATCTGTAGAATCTTTTTTAGGAACCATATGAAGTGGTGAAGCGTAATTGCTTTTGGATGGCCGAATGTGACCAAGATCAAGCATTTCCTGAAATTCGGCTTTGGCTATTTTTAATCTGTCTGGAGATAATCTTCTTGGTTTGGCGTGGACAGGAGATCCGGTAGTTTCTATATGGTGGAATATCGAATGCTTTATTTGTTGATCAGCACGAGGAGGTTTAGTTATATCTGGAAATTTAAGTAGTAATTTATGATAAATACTATTTCCCGAAACAGTTTTGATAGAATGAACAGATGCTGTATGTATATGACCGGGAGTAGCTAAATTTGTAACATTATCCACTAACTTTTTATTACGAAGATCTGGAATTAGATTAAAATGATATAGGAAATCTGCGCAGATAATTGGAGTGCTTGCATCACCTATTAAAAAGGGAAAGCGAAAAGTTTTTCTGAGATTGAAATCAAGTGTCAAAAGCTTTGAACATTGATTCTTGAGGTATTCGCAGCAGTTAGGGTCATAAAAGGGGTATTTTTCTTGTGGGAAAATGACGCTGGAATAATACTGATGTCGGAGCCTGTGTCGCATAAATAATTTATATTGGTCTTTCGATCCTTTAAAAAGAGGCGACGAGATATTTTATGCAAGGTGGCTGTCGCCGCTACACCTCGCCGTCTGTGTTTTTTGAAAATGAACAAGGTTCGGAGCATTTCTTGGCCTTTTCGCCAAATTTTTCTTGATACCAACATTGCTGCCTGGAATCTTTTGAAATGCTACGATTCCTCCCAAAGGAAAGCCGACGAAAAGGGCTTCGTGACCTACGTAATTCCAGTTGTTTAATTCGATCATTCAGTTTTTTAATTTCACATAAAATTTCTGAATTAGCATTTGATGGTACTGAAACAGCATTTACTGTGGTGGGATTATATTCCAAAATTCGGTCAGCAACTTCCGCTGCTTTATCAAGTGACAGCGGTGAGATAGATGCTAAAATGCTCTGTACATATGAAGGTAAATGCGAAATAAATAATTCCAACATCAATTCATTGGATACATTGTGGGACTCAGCTCTTCTTTGCATTACTCTTAAAAGATCACTGGGTTTACTATCACCGAGCTGTTCACCAGCTAACAATTTCCTTATTTCAGATTTTGACGAGTCGCTTGTCCTTTTTATTAATTCCATTTTTAAATCCTCGTACGGTGTATAATCGGACGGTTTGATAATTAAATCACGTACAACAGATGCGGCATTTGGAGGCAAGTTAGCCGAAATATAATTAAATTTAGTTCGACTTTCTGTTATGGCCTTTGGATGAGCTAATTCAAATGAATGTTCACACATTGCGATCCAAAGACCGACATCATTAAAGTTATACGGTGGAATACAAACAGCGCTAATTTCTGTCATTTTCCAAACTAAAATAAAATATTACTCACTTATTACAGAGTTCTTTTAACGTGCTCCAATACGGGTCACCAATTTAGCGCTTGTCTGCGTATTTATATCAAATAAATAAGCCATTTTTGAGTCACACCACAACATTTAATAAAACACTCACAAGACGAACAAATAGAACATGAAGAATAATAAATATGATTATCAGATATCGTTTTGTTGCCATGCAACTGGTATAAATTCTCAACTTTTAAAAATATCGTTTCCTTCATCCATGGAGCGATGAGATTGTAAGATGCACGCGCATGAAAATAAATGTATTAGAGAAATTTAATTATTAGAGAAATTAGAGAAATACTACAAACTAATTAATCATCCCAGTAATGGACACCCCTCCTAACACCTTAAAAATAAATGAAATTTTGTAAATGGCCGTTAGTATATAAAATTCTAAGTTTTCTATTGCTACTCAAATAAAAACATTAAAATTTTGCAAGAAAATAAATAATGTATAAATTAATTAAACGAAGCCAGCTCTTAGCCTCTTCATTAAAATTTTCACAGAAAAACAGCGAAATTTTGAAACATTATTTTCTGCATCCTGATTGGTTTGATTAAAAGTGTCAACAATACCCAGGTTTATAAAACATGTAAAGGGGAATTATAAAAAAAAAATTAAAGCTAAATATTTATTAGTTATTTTTTCATGAACCAAAAACATCAAGGGGTGTCCATTACTGGAAGGGGTGTCCATTACTGGCACATCTACGCTATATATGTTCTGCATGATATTATTTGTTTTCAAAGCAATTTTTAACTGTATTGCACATCCGTATATTCTCCAAATTATATAAGTGACAGTTAAAAGAAAAAAAAAATACAGCAATTTTGTGATTATTATATATCAAATCAGTTTTTCAAATTTTAATTTTTTAATAGCACATTGTATAAAAGATAAATTATTTACAGCTATAATTTCATTTCCTCAAAAAAAAAATCATTATTTACTTTGATTTTTTGTTCAAAATTTTAAATTTTGGATTTGCAAAACATGAGAAATTGAAAATTATGCTTATTTTATTTTTAAGGCTGTTCTCAAATCCAAAAGGGCAACTTTATCACATAAGTTTTAATTTATTTTTGTTGGGAAATGCATGAAACTAGCTGGTGTTGTTGTTCAGAAACTATGTCATCGAACTGTTTTTTCCGGGTTTTTTTTTTTTTTTTGAAAACGCAATAGGTCTTTCAGAAAATAGTGTCCAAGTAGGCGTTTTGAACCGAATTTCCGCGTGAAAGAAGAATAACCACTCAAGGAAGGGTGACAAACGTCTTTGTCACGTGATCCAAATCGTTTATAACTCAATAGGTATTTTATTTATCAAAAAATGGAAAAAACAGTTCGATTCCATATCGCTTCCATAGTCAGGTCATCCAATTTTATATATTTCCGTTAAAAAAGGAATTTGTAAATGTGACAAAACGTTTTGTGCTTGTTGAGCAGAGCAGTTGAGAACAGCCTTAAGTAAAAAGGTTATTACAAGTTTAAAATGGAAATTAGAAAAAAGCTAGAGTTTTGTATATTTCCATGCATAACTACATTTCGCACATAAAATTGCGGTTTTCCCCAAAGTTCATTTATATAAAAAAGGTTAAAAAAAAAAAAAAAAAAAAAAAAAAAAAAAAAAAAAAAAAAAGTAGATTTACGCAAAATACGTTTTGAAACTAGAAGGGACTTTTCCTGTATGTTATTATATGTAGGTGTGTGTGTGAAAACATGAAAACAAATCATAGAAGCATTAGCCCACACAACACAGATTCGTCCAATTTTCGCCTAAAGTACGTAATTTGGATGAATGGACGTGTCCATTTGAAGTCTAAAAGTCCTCCGGACTTCACCTAAATTTCGTCAAATTACGTCCAAATGTCACCCCCCTTTACGTCAGAAGTACGTCTTTTGGGCCATGAAATGAGCATAAAATGAACATAAAATGAACGAAATTTGGATCGGCCAAAATTTGTCCATATTACGTTCAAAAAATACCTCCATCCGGACGAAATACACACGAATTTTGGCTGTAATATAGACGTCCAAAATTTGTCCATATTACATCCGAAAACACCAACCACATTTGGACGAAATATAGACCCCTTTTAGCCTTAATATGAATGTGTTTATTGATCCAAAATACGTAGTTTGGACCAAAATGAGACGAATCTGTTATCTCCCCCAGGCAAGGATGACGTTATATTAAAAAACTGAAATAACAAAAACTTTTAATATAAATAATTTTGATAGAAATTTACTTAGAACTTTTTTTCCCAAAATCATATTAAATACTTAAATATTTTAAATTCGTTGCCAGGACTCATTCATATAAATCAGTAAAAGCATATATATTTTATACATATTGCTAATAAACTTTTTTTTATGATACTTTTAATTTTCTAAGATCTTTAAAGAAAATACATTAATTCCTAAAGTATATGTTATAGCTTGATTTGAAAAACAGAGGCTATACGAGACTTTAATCTGTTACATTCGGCCCAAACACAACTACGTTCTTTCACGAAAAAAGAAGAAAATTTTTAGTAATACAGTTTTTAATTCATAATACAATTAAATGCTACATCAGAATGCTTTAACATAAGCCGTAAATTTTTTAAACTTAAAGGAAAATTTTGCACTACTGGAAAGAAATGAATATAATGGATAATGAATACAAGGACATTTAATCATTTGTTTTGACGTTAAGTACAGCCAAACATTTTCAAGCTTCCACATTTATAATATTAGGATTAGTATACTATGGTTACTACATGGAGGTAATAACAAAACTAATCATTAAGATAACACTCTATGAATTCAACAACACTCAATGAAAAGAATAGCGTCCTATTAAAAGAATTATGTTTTGTGCATTACTAGATTCTAGAAATCTATGCATTTCTGCTATTCTTCACATTTTTATTTTATATACTTTTTCTCGTGGAAAAAAATATATATATATTTCTTGGTTTTCTTTTATATTATCATTGGTGATGATAATGCTTCTAAAAAGGTCTTATATTTGCATAGCTGCGAACTGCTACAATTTTTAGCTAGCACTAATTTTTAATGGAAATCTTCGCTTTACTTAATAACATATATCTATAATTAAATCAGATGAAGATTTTTAAAAGAAATTAGTGATGGCTAGAACTCGTAGAATTTTGCCGTTGCATTTTGAAATTTTATTATATTATTCATTAGCATACAATATCGTCAACTGCAAAGTTTTACATTTTGTGAACAATGGATTTTTTCTCTTAAATTCTTTGTAAAATCAGTGTTATTCAACTACTCCACTTTTTTTTTTCACTTGAATTAAAATAGCTCTAACAGGGAATATGATTTTCCTTTTAAGGATCCACTTAAGAATGGAATGCATCAAAGAAATTGAAAATTTTGAGTTTTTCAAATGCTGCTAATTCATGGAAGAAAATGTGATATTCCCTAACAACTTTTATGTATTGTGAATAAAATTTTACACACTGAAATTTGCATTTGTTGCCAGGTGTGCAAAAAAAATATTTTACATTTTTAATAATAATAACAAACATTATTTTGAAATATCATTAAAGAAATTTAAAATGTAGTACGAGCGTGAACTTTGTTTTTCATAAGCAGACCTACTCCCTACTGCTCCATCATAATATGTAAAAAAAAATATCCCTAGACTGCAAGATTAACTTTCCATTACTCATGCATGAATTATTAAAAATAGTTCCATTTTATTTATTTTAGTAATTGACTTTTCACTGATTAATGTAAAAATACATACTGTATATTCTGGTATGTAACAATAATTTTTGATAGAAGAAAAATTATCAAAATTTATAGGTGCATATTATGAATCAATTTTAAAAATAAATTATAAAAAATATGATCATAAGAACTAAGATTTTTGATTTAATAAACATGCAATTTATGTTTAAAAAATGTTGCTATTAGAGTATATGAAAAATAATAGTATTGTACTTTAAAATAATTTAAATCTTATTTTTCACTATGTATCTCATGAAAGTTTTTGCGAACAATCTGCACAACATATGGCAATTATAATAAAAAATACAAAAATTAAATCTAAAAGTATATGTATGTGTTACATGCCAGAATACAATATGAGTAAGAGTACAAAATTTAGTATATGATCAAAACTTATTCATTAAAATACTGATTTTTATTTAGGTTATCACCAAACTAAGTCTTAAAAAATTAATCTGTGCTCTTAATTAAATATCATTCAATTAAATATTGAATAATTATTTATAAATGAATTTACATTTTGTACAATTAAATATGTAAATTATCAAATATATTTCAGATTAACCTGATTATTTGTAGTACATTATAAAATAACAAAAACAATACATTCAGTGTATTTAAGTAATGTTTTGAAATCAAAGTTTATTTAAAACATTGCTTAAGCATAAAAAATGAAATTTATCAAATATTTTCATGCATAAAATATGGTTAAAAATTATGTACAAACTTTTAGTTTAAAATTATTCAAAATCTTTAGTGAACAGTGTACATATATTATCATTGTTATAAAAGAATATACAATAAAGATGCAAGAAATATTTTCAAAAATGAAGTTTTATTTATTTATTTTCCAATTTGGCTCTTGTTGACAACAATATTTTCTTTTTACAATTCATATATAAAATATATTTTTCACAGAAAGGCAAAAAGGGTGCTATATTTCATTACTATAAAGTAGGCAGGATGATCCTGCGGAAACTGTTTGGGGAAAACTCTGTTCTACGTTAATGCTTCTCAGACTTATTTTCAGTATATTTAACAGACAGCAGCTTCAAAGCCTATAAATAAAAAGAATAATAATTCATTAAATAGCACATATCAATAATTCATAACGTTAGATGCAAATTAAAAATAATTTAATTTTAGTTTTAATTTTTGCTTACAGATAGATAGCATCATCAGACATCTTGTATTATTTCGTAATAAAATGAAGTTTTTTCATCCAGCTTTGAATGATATAAAAAAAACCTTTATATATTTTTAAAAATTACTAGCCGGTGTTTAATTTAATCTATTTATCAAATTATTATTATTATTTTTTAAACAAACAACTACTGATGCATTGTTTACAAAATATATAAAAAAGTACTTTATAATGTTCAATTGTGTCCTTTATTTTGAGTATTTAAAGATCTATATTTATATAAAGTAAGGATAAGAAAAGAAAAATCAAAATTTGGTGCTTTCTCGTTATAGCAGCCTCCTCATTTACAATTATGTCAAGGTAGCAGTTTCAAATTTGCAAAAGATCAACACCAAGCTTATACAGTACAACCTCGATATCTCGAATCTGTGGGGAACTGAAAATAATTCGAGATATAGAGGTTTCGACAAAATTTAATCTCACAAACTGCTTTTTGCTGTAAAAAACAGGATTCATCAAAAACGACGCATAATCTATTAATAATTATCAAATTACACTTCTCAAAGCCTTAATAATTTCAAAATTGTGTTACACACAAACTTGTTTCGATTAAATAATATCCAATTTGTCATTAAGAAACGCAAGCAGTTGTTTCGGAAGAAAAAGTTCTTAATTGAAGTCTGCCGTCTCGCAGAATCTTTTTGCAATCGCACAGTCTCCTCTCACATAGCAATGGTACCAAATGCTGATGTTCTGATATTTTCATTTGATTCAAGAAATCTCTGCAGCAATTAAACTTCCGTCTCAGCTTCTTTCACTGTAATTTTTTCATGCTGTTGTTGATCATGTAAGTCTTTTAATTTCTTCATCAGAAATTTCTGCATTAATACTCGAAACAATCTCCTCATCCGTCATAGTGTCGCATGTTTCAAGCTCATTGTCTACATTCAAGAATTCTTCGAATGAAATCTCAGTGTGACACTCTTTTTTTATCGATTCCCACTGTTCTGGATTCAGTTCTCTTTCTTCAGTTGCTTGCTTAATGGAATCAACTTCCTCAGTTTCACTGAAAGTTACATATTCTAAAAATTCTGCTATTATGAAACAATTTCTTATTGTTGTTTCTGTAACATTTTTCCATGCATAGTGAGCCATTCGCATTGACTGTAAGATGGTGATAGGTGCGCTAGAAGGTTTACCTTCACCGATATTATTCAGAAGTTTCTCACAATTTGAGCTCGATAATCAACTTTGAAGCTAAGGATTATCTCCTGGTTGATTGGTTGTCCTGGTTGAAGCTTCGAAATCTTGTTTGGCAGCAAAAATTTAAGTGATATTTTTTAGCGTTGGAAGATTAGAGTGGTCTTTACAATTGTCTATGAATAGGAGAATGCGTATTTTACTTTTAGCCATTGTATTACGGATTCCTGTCAGCCAATCAGCAAAAATTGCGTTTGTCATACAAGACGTTATATTTGATCTGTACAGCATTAGAAATTACTTAATTTTAGCAAAGCACCTTGGATTTTAGATCGTCCTATCATAAGAGAAGGAAGCTTTCCTTTACCACTTTGATTTGCTGCCAAAAGCACAGCTACACGAAGTTTACTGTTTTCCATGTCAGATTTCTTCACCTTTAAATGCAGCCGTTTTGTTGGGAAAACATTGGTACAATAATACACTTTCATCTGCGTTAAAAACACATCATCTGCTTTATAGAACTTTAAAAGAAAAGGAAGTTCTGCAAGCCACTCTTCACAGGTAGCTAAAAAACCTGATGCCCTTTCATAGCAAAGTTTCCAAAAAACGATGTTGTCCAGGCCTCTCACTGGTCCATTTTTTGAAAACTAATAATTTTTTAGAAAGAAATTCGTGGAGGGTTTCTGCAACAATTACAAGAAAAACGCACTTCCCGGTAGGTTGCTGCGAAATTTATAAAGAATATTTTTCTTTAAATAAAAGTGGTGTTCAAAAAACGGACTGAGTGGGAGCCCTGTGTTGTCCCTTTTTCAGTTTCAAACACCTTCCATTCTTACACTTTAAGTTCTTTGTATCAACAAAGCGATAAAAGAATGTGAAACCAGCATCCAGATCAAATTCTACAGCTGACAATAGCCAAAAGTAAAAAGTCGAACTAATTTCTGTGGAAAAAATTTCGACATATCAAGGGTTTTGAAAAATATTTTTCGAGATAAATATGGAAAATACATAAGAATTTTGATGAAAATGCAGGGGAAATTCTTTTTTCGAGATATTGAGGGTTTCGAGATAAGGAGGTTCGAGATATCGAGGTCCGACTGTATATACATCATACAAACATCATGCACAATATGTATAAGCCAAATGCTCATATATGAGCCATATAAGTAATATTTATATCATATATCAGTCATATAGATCATTAAACAAAAACATAATTTACAGAACAAAAAAAAAAAAAAAAATTATTTTACACATTGTTTATGCTCGAGAAGGGATAGATACAGCAGATTCACTCAAATCTGCACAGCTTGGGACCAAAGGTTGTGTAGATTTTAGAATTTTGTGGATTTCTAGTTTGTTTACATTTTTTAGACAATAATTTGAATGTAATAATGCAATCAAATGTATAATGAATGTTTGCAATACAGCAAAATATTAAAATAATTAAGTAATAAACTAAAATAATAAAAAACAAGATAATTTAAAAAATGATTAAATTATTAAAAGTAAAGGTCAAATAAATAGTAATTAATAATGCATAATTAAAATTGCATAATAAAAATGAGATACATTTTCCTTGAATCATTCAATGACACTTCCCTCATAAAGGTACCCTATTAATTAACATCAAAATTAAAAAGTAAGGAAGATTTATTTCAGGTTTGCCAGTGTTAATAACTATAGAAAAAAAATTGATTAATACATATATATATTTGGTAAAAAGGCTGATTAGCAGTGATATCAACAATATCCTTTTTTTTTTTCAGTGATAAATTTATATTTCCTTCATGAAAAACAACGAGTTTAGTCTCATCATATTATCGAGAATTACATATTAAAATACATACGAAATGATATAAAACTAAAAAATCCTGTTACTTTGCCTCTACAGCTTAACTGAAATTTTCATTGTTTACATCTGCGATGATGTGCAGATTTTAGGCGGTTGCAGATTTGAGGGAGTCCTGTATTATAATTTTTCTTCAGCTGCTTCTACAGTTAATGTTAAAGTCTTGCAAAAAATATGTTTAAACCAAATGAATTTTTAAAAATAAAATTCGAACAATAGGATACTTAAACTACCCTAAAAACTTAAATTACAAAGATACATGGAAAATGCAAACCTTTAAAAAAGTTTCAGCTTTATTTCCATTTCATTCGAATGGAATGTAAGTTTTTAGATTAGTTTAAGTATCATATTGTTCGAATTTTATTTTTATTTCTTTAAGATCAATTGGTTTAAACGTATTTGTTGCAAAACTTTAACATTTACTGTAGAAGCAGCTGAAGAAAAATTCTAATATCTATCACTTCTTGGGACTATACAATGCATGAAATGAGGGGTTTTTTATTTTTTGTTGTTGTTGTTTTGCAAATTATGTTTTTTTTAATATGTCAAGCTTTATAACTAGTGCAATTCAGAGGAACTCATTACAAAATTAATAGAGGATGTTATAATTAGGGTTGGATATATAGGGTATTGCATCACAATTTGTGATGTAACTAAAATCCATAATAAAAACAAAAAATTCAAATTTACTTAAATTTGGTTATCCAATTTTCCACTGGTAGTGGTCTCTATGAATGCAAAAGTAAATTGTGTTGCATGTTTGCTGGTTATTTATGCTACTATGAACAGCAATTCTGCGGCATTGAAACATTTCACCTCTGAACTGGGAAGGCCGGTGAGTGAATTAATTTCTTTTCACCAGTCTCTGACAGAGGAGTTAATTAATGGTAATATTAAAGAAAGTTGAAATCTTTTTGAACTGCTTAAAAAATATATATATAAATAAATAAATAAATAAAATAAAATAAATAAATTTATCTTGTAATCAACACCATTACATTTTAAGTTGTCCTATCAGAGCCTAACACCATTTGTCAGTTTACTGGTTCATAAATGTCAGTTATTGAATACTTGCATTATTAATAATTTAAAACATGAAAAGAGAGACACATCTATAGTATCGTATCATATATAAATAAGGTTTAAGTAATTTGTTTTTATAATAAATATTTAAAGTATTTTTAAAGCATAATTTTTTTTTTCGTCGCAAGTAAAGTGTCAAACACTGGCTCATTTTGTGTCAGTTCTTGGTTTTTCAAAATGGGGTTGTGTCAGTTACTGAAGTTATTCACCATATTTATGAAAAACATTTATTTTTAATAATACAATATATAATTTTTCAAAATTTTGTCAACAGTAATTTTTAAATGTATCTCTACCACCCATTCAAAAAAAAAAAAAAAGTGTAGAATGGATTTAAAATTTTGTAATAGTGATTTGAACACTAATTTTTAATGTGTCAGTTACTGGGGGTTTCACCCTAAATCAAGTAATAAAGAAATTTAAACAGATTATTAAATAGAACATAAATTTGTTTTTAATACTTTTTCCATTTTAAAATTTTAAACTATGTATGCATATATAACCGAAAGTTATTTTCTTTATTGGAAAAAAAACTTGGTATTCGACTGCCGAATATTTGGTTATTTGGCCAAATCACTATTTGTCCCATCCCTAATTACAAGTTCTTTGATTCATTACTGTTTATTGATTATTTTTAGATAAGGCAGGGAGGGGGGGGCGGGGGGGGGGGGTTGGCACATTACAGTTACATAAAATATATTTTTGGAAACCTTTGGCATGCGAATGTGAAAAGGTTTGCCATCCCTGAACTATTATTTTATAATTGCATTACATTTAACTATTCACTCTCACAATTTTAAACAATTAATTTTAATATCAACATTTTTATTAGTTTGTGGGCTAAACCTTAAAATTCAGGCACGCTACACCTGCTGAAATCCCAACCCCCAGGCATGTAAAATTGTTTTATGTTTTTAAATTTACGTATCCAAGGACTACATAAAATATTGGCATTAAAATATTATTTAAAAATGGAAATGCTTGCATTTTTTTTATATATATATATATATATATATATATACTACCTTCCAATATATTTCAATTTAACCTTAAAAAAATATACTGTTTATTCTCCAAACAGAAATTTTTATGAGTTATAAATTATATATGTTTTCCGAAATTGAGATTATACACTGTGCTGTAAGCGGGTGATGCTGCCCGCCACAAAATTGAATAATTTGAATTTAAATAGCCCTTTCTTTAAGTATTTCAATCAAAAAATTTAAACATAATATCACATTAGAATTGATAGTAGATAGATAGATAGACACATTGACACACATATGGTGTTATATAGTAACAGAATATAAGAAAAGAGATTAGAGATAGAAAAAAATAGTTATAAATAGAGTTGTAAATAATAAATAAAATAAAACAAAAGATTTTTTTTTCACTCATCATTACAGTTGAAGTAAAAAGATTTAATAAGAAACAATAACACAAACCAAAACATTTTATTTCAATTTCTAATCGTTGTTTCTAATATTTACTATGTGGAAAAAAAAGTTGCTACTGGCAAAGAAAAAAAAAATTCTGTTAACATAATTTGCACCTGACTAACATAAAAGTACCACATTATTCATTTTTTATGCAAGCTGACAATTGTAAAATCAAATACCCACAGACATATAAATTGAAAATTTTATTTAATAACAGCATTTATGGACTTTAACTGAAAATTTACCTTACTCAAAGTTAAATCATGTTTGAAAAGAGTTGAGTCCTGCTGAGTCCAACTTTTATTCAATCAATAATGATATCTATCTACAAAACAGTTGTTTTTCCAAAGACAAGAAGCTTGTATCTACTGGGAGAAAAAGGCGGAAAAAAAATGAGTGGATCCAGTATAATCTTATTTTAAAGCAATTTTAAAATGCATGAATTTTGCAAATATTGTGATTACTTTAACTCATGCACACACACATAAAAAAATAACAACATTAGATTAATTTGTCTAATTCACCATTTTTTCTTCTCTGATCGAGAATCAAGTATTGATCGATTCTCGATTGTCTTGTTCACAAAAGAAATTAGCAACGGATAAATGTGCTTTCCACAACCAATGTTTTATGTGCATTCTACTATAAAAGAACATAAAGCTACTCAGTAATGTAATGATTGTGTTGACTCTAGGCCAATTTGGCAGGGGTCGGCAGCCCTTTATGCACCTAGTGGCCCATTTTAATTATTTTATATCTATTGATTATAAGAAATATTAATTTAATTATTTGGTTGCAGGGAAGTAACGTGAAATATATTAGATGCATGAAACAAAAATCAAGATACTCATCCATAGATCTATCGCATAAAAAAAAAAAAAAAACTTGATAGTTTTGCCAGTACTAAGTCAAAGGGAAAAATTCAGAAATTCACCAACTGTTCATGTAAAAGAAAATCATGAAATTTGTGGATTAGTCGCAAGAAAGATCTGCAAAATTCTGCAAAAATGAAAAAAAAAACTGTGAATTTCACCAATCGGCAGGGTTGCAATAAACCCACCTACCCAAAAAAACCCACCCGGGTTTTTTTGGGTAAAACCCATTCTAAAAAACCCAATAAAACCCACGTTACAGCGGGTTTTATTGGGTTTTTTACAATTCATGATAATATTACTTAATATTCAGTAACTTTTATATTAGTTTTTTAACATTTGTGTTTCAAGAGTTACATTGTCCTATTAAAACTTATTGTGTAGGTGTACTGCCAAATCCAAATCTGACAAAGTCAAAATGAAATAATGTGCTTTTAAAAAAAGTCTTTTTTTTTAAAAAAGCCTGTTAATATTATGAAAAAAAGAAGCCAAAATCAATATACAGAGCTAATCATAACATTTTCGCATTAGCTAAAAAATGACAAGGTCTTTTATCAAGATTTAACAATATAAAACTTCATAACATAAATTCCCAACTGGATACAAATTTAACTTATTCACTTTTGGCCAGGATTGGCAAAAAAAAAAAAAAAAAAAAAAAAAAAAAAAAAAAAAAAAGGGGGGGGGGGGAGTTAAAAACCCAAATAAACCGGTTTTTGTTTGTTTGTTTGCTTAAACCTGGGGTTTTTTTTTTGGGGGGGGGGGACGGGTTAAATATCATTTCCTATTACATATAGATGCATGCTTGTTGATAAAAATAAACAGTGTTGGATATTTTCAAAATATACAATGAAACATAGTTGAAAATATTATAAAGCATTATTTGATTAATAAATAATAAAAGATTAAAGATTTGTTTCAAAAATGTGTTCTTAGTGAGAAATACAGATAAAACGTAAGCTATTAAAGTAACTTGTAAATATGTGGTTATTACATAATATTATATGATGTCAGAAGTAAAAGCTTTTTTCCAGACTTTTACACTGATTTATTTATATTTCAATTAAAATTACTTGTATATTAAATTAATCAATAAAAATATAATAAGATTTCTTATAAAAAATAAGGGACTCCCCCTACCCCCACTTCTTAAAAAAACAAGAAATTGAATAAAACCCTAAAAAACCCAAAAAGCCCAATAAAACCCGAAAAAACCCAATAAAACCCAATAAAACCCAGCTGGGTTGGGTTTTTTATAAAAAACCCGGGTTTTTTGCAACCCTGCCAATCGGTCATGAGGAAATAAAAAAAAATGCAAAATTTGACAACTGGTAGAGATAAAATATTGTGAAATTCATCAATTGGTTGCAAAAAAAAAAAAAAAAAAAAAGCGAAAATTGTCATTTACTGGTCAGAAAAAATCACGGATTTGCCAGTCGATCCTCAGAAAAAAATTGAAAAATACTTCAGTTGGTTGCTTTAAAATATTGCAAAATTTGCCAATCTGTCACAGGAAAAAAATCATGAAATTCATCAGTCTATTGTTAGAAATATTGAAAAATCAGGGGTCGATCCAGACAAAATTTGGGGGCCTATTTAGGGCCCCTTCACAAAAATAAATTTAATAAAATGGGCCCCTTCACAAAAATAAACTTAATAAAACAGGCCCCTTCACAAAATTCCTTTTAATAAAATAGTATGTAACATACGTATACTATGTAACATTCTTTTTCATAAAAACTGTTTTAAAATGTGTAATTTGTAAATAAAACCACGTCACGAAAAACAAAAACTTTAGCAAAGGGATTTAAAGTATGTTTTTGTTCATAAATTCTGGGTTCGAATTTTAGAACTGGATTTCAACTTTCATTACAAAATGTTATTTTTCACAAAAATAACTTCTACTTTACACAAAATGGGCCCCAAGAATAAAAGTCTGCATCGACCCCTGAAAATTCATCAGTTATTTGTAGAAAAAAAATGAGAGATTGCTCGATAGGTCGTGGGGAAAATCACAAAATTCGTCAGTTGATCAGGGGGTAAGGGGAGGGATCACAAAATTCAATCGGTCACTGAAAAATATCACAAAATTCTACTGATAAAAGGTAACTTTAAACCAGTTCAATTTTTTTTTTCTTTTTGACGAGCTATAAGAGTGCCTTTTTGAAAACAGTATGGCCTTTTTTAAAAATTACCACCTGATGACATTTTTTTACTAGAATCAACACCAACAGATGCCACCACTTACTCTTGTTATATAATAACAATCATATGTAACTTGATTCATGAATTTAATACTCTTTAGAAAGGGGTTATGAAAATATTGAAATAAATTATCTGCAAAATGCATGAGTGACATAACTTTACTTAATTACTTGATTGCTTATTTAATTACTAATAATGATACCTAATAATGATAATGTTGTTTAAAAAAATATATATATTAAAATTTTCTTTTAATTGCATTAAAGGCTTATAATGCTTCATAACATAACGTTACATTATTACACAAAAATAGAAAATAACAAAATTATGTTATTCAAAAGTAAACATCTATTTTTCTTGATTTAATTTTTTTATACTTTTGGGTTAAACATAATGTCCCCCGAGAATGAATCACCAACCCTGATGCAGAATGTGTGCGACACCGCGACGAGCGTCGCAGACGTTTTAGGGCTTCTTCAGACTAAAAACATATAATACACAGCGAGAAAGAAAAAAAAAGAGGGGAAAGCGATATTTTTATGAAAAGCCAAACAGAATTCGCTAAGTGAGAACGGGTCTATGGCAGGGACAGTTCGTCTCTGAATTTTCTAAAAATCGGTTATCGGCCCGAACATTCAGAAATAAAAAAGAAATCCCTGAAAAATATAGTGAATTATGACAACTGATTGCAAAATAAAGCCTTTCTCGTCAATCATTCGCAGAAAAAATTGCCAATTTCGCCAAAGGATTGCTGGGAAAAAAGCAAATTTCGGATTGCGGAAAAAACGCAGATTTCGGCATATGACCGCGGAAAAACACAGAGTGCTGCAAACCACAGCGGGAAAACGTAGATTTTGGCAAAGGATCGCAGTAAAATGTGAATTTCAACAAAGAATCGCAGAAAAATAACAAATTTTGTCAAATGATTGCAAAAAAAAAAAAATGCAAATATCTTCAAAAAATTGCGTAAAAAGGGGCAATTTCATGAAATGCAAATTTCGTTAAATTATCTCAGAAAAATGCAGATTTCATCAAATAATTGCAAAAAAAAAAACACGGATTTTGTCAAATAATCTCGATTAATCGCTGAATTCGTCAAAGGATCACGTAAAAAATGCAGATTTCGTCAAAGGATCGCAGAAAAACACGAATTTTGAAAAGGATTTAGGAAAAGCACGAATTTCATCAAAGGATTGCGGTAAAACGCAAATTTCGTCAAAAGGGTGCAATGAAAACGCAAATTTCGTCATAAAATCGCAGTAAAAACACAAATTACTTCAAATGATCACAGAAAAAATGCACAGTTCGTCAAAGGATCACGGAAAAAGTGGGAATTTCCTAAAAGACTAATAAAAAATGCCAATTTCATCAAAGAATTGCGCAAAAAATGCAATTTTCATGGAATGATCGCGGAAAGAACGTGAATTTCGTCTAAGGGTCATTAATGCAAATTTAGCTGAAGGATCGTGGGAAAAATGCGAATTTCGTCACAGGATCGCAGAAATCACGCGAATATTGTAAAAAGATTGTGGTAAAAACACGAATTTCGTCAAATGATTGAAGAAAAAATGCGGTTTCGTCAAAATATCACAGAAAAAACATGAAGTTCGCAAAAGTCTCGCATAAAAAATGCCGTCAAAGAATTGCATATAAAACACATTTTGAGAAATGATCACAGAAAGAACGCAAATTTCGTCTAAGGGCCGTTGAAGAAAAGAAAGTTTAGTCGAAGGATCGCAAAAAAATGCAAATTTTGTAAAATGATCGTGGGAAAAAGCGAATTTTGTCTAAGGAACATTGAAATAATTTGAATTTCATCACAGGACCACGTAAAGAAGGTTAATTTCGTCAAAGGATCGCAAAAAAAAAAACAAAAAAAAAAAAAAAAACACGAATTTCTTCAAAGGATCACGAGAAAACGCAAATTTCTTTAAAAGATCGTGAAAAAAAAGTGAATTTCATAAAAGGATCACAGAAGAAACACAGCGGTCTCTTTAGAAAACAGCTTATACACAAACATCTAGTTTTATTATTATAGATATATTTAATCTGAAATAATACATACTGAACTAACTTTTGAAAAATCAAGTTACCCGAACCCAACCAAACACAGAATTAACCCGACCTGCAACAAAAGTAATTAGCGCTGGGGGAGAATTTCCCCCCCCCTTCCCTTCTGCTGAAACATTTCTGGAAATATATTATAGGTGAAAACTGGGAAATTGAGTTAGTAGCCAGTGGGCGGTAGACTCAGTTTCATTAGTAGCCACTTTTTAAAGTTAGTGGCCACTATAATGTTTCAAACTTTCTTGACATCTACATAAACTATAATTGTTGTATATATACACATTTTTCTATAAGTCAGAGTTTTATAAACACCAATTATTCATGATAAGAACAGGGAAGCAGTCAAAATTCAAGAAAATTACTTTAAAACCACAGAATCTGTTATATTATTTTTTTTAGTTTCTTTGTATTTCATATATATATATATACCATCAAAGCAGAATATGCTTATAAATGTGATGTACATCACAAAATATTTCAAATCCTCATTTTCAAGAAAATTCACCATTCAGTCTTAGAAAAAATTGTGAAATTTGCACTCAATGGCTGGAAAAAAAAAAAAAAAAAAAAGCAAAATTCTTTAATTGTTTATTTAAAAAGATTGTGAAATGACAACTGGTCACATGCAAAACTCGTGCAATTCGTCAGTTCATCATGGAGAATAAATCATGAAATTCTTCAGCCTGTTGTGGGAAAACAAAAAATTCAACAAACAGTTGCAGGAAAAAAATCCACGATTTTCGCCAATCAGTTGCAGATAAAAAACCGTGAAATTTGTCAGTGCACCAAGGAAGAAAACTGTAAAAAAAAACATGATTTTCTCTAATCGATCTCAAGAAAAAGCCTCAAAATTTGCCTATGATACAAGGAAAAAAAATCGTGAAATTTGCAAATCGGTCGCGGTTTAAAAAATCGCGAAATTCGTCAATAGATCGTTGGAAGAAACTGCGAAATTCATAGATCAGTAGCAGAAAAAACTCACGATTTTCTCTAAGTGGTCTCAAGAAAAAGCCACAAAAATTTGCCTATTGGTTCAAGAAAAACATTGCGAAATTTAAAAATTGGTCACAGGTTAAAAAAAAAAAAATTCATCAGCAGATTGTCAGGAAAAATCAGAAAGTCATTGATCAGTCGTGCACCCCCCCCCCCCTCCCTCGAGATTTGGCCGATGAATCGCAAAAAAGCAACGAAGTTTTCCAATCGACTGAAAGAAAATGTTGCGGAATTCACTGATCTGTCGTGGGTAGAATGCAAAATTAGTCGATCAGTTGCACTCACAAAAAAAAAATAAAACGTGATTTTTACCAATCGTTTGCAAGAAAAAGCGGAAAAAATTGCTAATCAGTAGAAAGAAACTAGTGTGAAATTCATCAGTGTCTCGTCATAAAAGCTGCAAAATTCGTTGATCAGTAGCAGAGAAAATGTACGATTTTCTAAAATTGGTCGCAAGAAGCTGCTGCAAAATTTGCTTATCGGTACAAGGAAATTTTTTCAAAATTCCCCAATCTGTGATGAAAACGGCCTGTGAAAATCGTCAAAAATTGGAAATTCATCGACCAATCATGGAAAAATCCACAATTTTTGCCAATCGGTCGCAAAAAAACCGACAAAGTTTGCCAATAAGTAGAAAGTAAATATCGCAAAATTTGCCAATTAGTCGCGGCTAAAAAATTGCAAAATCCTTTTGTTGATCTTTTAAACAAATCAGAAAATCGTTGATTCAATCAGTCGCAAGAAAAAGAGAAAAAATTTGCCAATCGATAAAAAGAAAATATAATGAAATTTGAATCAGTCACGTGTAAAAAAAAATTATCAGAAAAATCACAAAATTCTTTGATCAGTCACGAAAAAAACAATGATTGTTTCCAATCTGTAGCAGGAAAAAGTTGAAACATTTGCCAATCAGTTATTGGTAAAAAACATGAAATTCATGGATCAGTTATGTGAAAAAAAATACGATTTTCACCAAACGGTCAAAGAAAAATATCGCAAAATTCACCCACCAGTTGCAGTTAAAAAACGCGAAATTTGTCAGTGAATTGTAGAAAATATCTCGAAATTGTTCAACCAGTTGTGGAAAAAAAAAGTCCCACAATTTGATGATTGGGTCCGAGAAAAAAAACGTCAAATCCGCCAGTTGACAGAGGGAAAATTCTGAAATATTGCGAAAATCAATTGATTGTCGGAAAAAACAGTGAAATTCATCATTTGACCACAGTAAAATCACAAAATTTGCCAATAGTTTCTTTCGGTTGAGTATGTCAGCATTTTACAAAATGTATTTTGCATTCCTATAAAAGATGCCATTGCACTTCTTCATGTATTAAGAAAATCTCCCTGCAACTTTCTTTTTTTAAATTCCCACAGAACATTTTTGTTCAGATGAAGTTCGTTGCAGAACATTGCAAAGTATTCTGCTTTGGGGATATATACATTTTTGTATGAAACGACAAACAAAATCTTCACTTTGTGCCCCCCTTCGCCTTTCATTCTGGCACCCGGAGCATATACCCCCTCTGCTTCTCTGTACCCCCCTAGTTTCAGCCCTATATAATAAAAATATGATATAAGATGTATAAATGGCATCCAGGAAGTAAATAATATGCATATAATGATACATATGAGACACATATATATGAGCATTAGTAGTACTGTTTCTTTTAGGCCATCATTTAAGGGCGCAGCACCCTGCTTATTCTAAAATTGACAAAATGCATCCTGTCCTTTTTAAAAATTGTGAAATGAACCTCCAGTTGTATCTAGAACATACTAGTAAAAATTTTCCTCATACATTTTTCATGCACACAATAATAAAACAATTCATGTTGTTCAGCAAAATAGTTCAGACTTTTTTTTTTAAATTATTAGTATTAAGTAAATAAGTTCACATTACAATATGATAATGAATGAATAACATTTGAGTAATGATCTTTCCTTAGAGCACTAGAAAATTTAAAATATAAAAAGTCTGGTGTCTTAGTAAGAACTGGATATTACATAAATTTAAATGTCAAAAAAAGAAGTTGCTATCAAATGGGAAGTTTTTAGAAATTACGTACTTGCAACACATAATATATTAATTGTCAAAGAATTATTTTTTTTAATATGCCCCTAAATCAATGTAAAATTCGTTTCAACCCAATAAATTTTTATTTACTTTTTATAAAACTACATTATGACCGAGAAAAATCATGTAAACAAAGCATTCTTATTTACGTAATCAAACGCTGATTTCTCCTATCAAAAAGTCCAGACTAAAGTCAAAACTATTGATAAATTAAATAAATAACAAAACACAGAATCGTGACAGAAATGTTTTATGTAAAGTATGCACACAAACACAATAAATCTAGAAAACAAAGTCAATTTACTTACCAGCATTCACACTCATTTTCACTATTTCGGCATGGCTTTCATTTCCGCGATGAGATAAACAAATCTTCCACACGTTGATTGATTGATGTGGAGCGTAACTCCACAATGTGATATTCTGATAAAAATAAATGCATTAAATTCCTTACTTGTTGAAAACTGTATAAAAAATTAATAAAACAAACAAAAATAAATAATACAAGTTTCGGTCAATTAGGCCTAAGTCTGTATATGCCGCCATTTTAAGATGGCGGTTGATAGGTTAAGTTTTTGTCCAGATTATGTCCGTACATGGCGAGGTCAGGTTTTTGTCCCGGAATTAACGAAAATTAGATTAGTACTGTTTTCATCCAGTTTAAGTTATTAAAACACAAAATTGGACAAACAGGTGAAGGTTTAGTTTGGGAGTTGACGAAAATTGGATTAGTTGCGTTTTCATCCAATTTATGTTCTTAAACTGATGTCCATATTTTGTAGTTATTTCGTAGTTACGTCTATGTCAAACATTCAACAAATTCTGAACGTATTTTAGCTCGCTGTATACGTCCAAATTACATATATAGACGTATTTCGGAAATGGTGGATGAAAACTGAATATAATCTGGACGTATGTGTTGTGTGGGAGAATGAAGCTATCGTGAAATTCTGAATATTTTATAATTAAATTCTCAACTTTTCTTATGGTAAATAAACCCCTCTTGAAAAAAAAATTGAATTTACTCTTTAATTGAAGAGTTTCATACACAATTTTTTTTTTTTTTTTAATATTGGGATCTCGCATACTGAAAATTTTGTGGAATCTAGTTTATTTAACATAGCAATAAAGATGCAAAAAATACTTAAATTAACTCACTGGGAATATGTTATTTAAACGGGAAAAAAATTTCACTACAAAGCAGGGATGGAATTCTTTCTGAAGGAGTGAATCATTTTTTATAAATGGAAATAATTTCTTTCCATAAAGCTTAGCTGATTGCAGCATGGGCAAACTGGGCTGTTTCTATGAGCCTTTAGCTTTACGGGCCCCTAAATTTGGTATGAAATTTCCATAAAGCTGATATTTTAAATTTGTTTTGATCTTATACTTATTTTATTAAATATTTTATACTTTTAGAACATGATTAGGCTAAAGAAAGTGATATATTTATCCAAATATGTATTTGACGACATCGAATAGGCTTATTTATTTATTTATTTATTTATTTTATTTTATTTTATTTTTTTTAATTTTTTTTTGCAACAGTATACGAAGGCAGTGGGGGAAGGGGGCGAATCAATACTAGGTCTTTGGATTAGAATGAATTTGAATGTCACTAAAAATAATAAACATTTTTGATTGCGTAGGGCATATATGATATCAAATAAATACATATTTAGGTGAATATATATCTACACATATTATCCTATTCTAAAACTACAAAATACTGATTACAATCCTCATAAGGTCAAAACTGATGTAAAATATCAGCTTTATAAAACTTTCATATCCAATTTGGGGTACCCTAAAATCAAGGGGCGGAGAAGCACCCCATTTTCCCCACGCTGCAATCAGCTCTGCTTTATGGTAACAAATTATTCCCATTTATAAAAAATGACTCAATGTGGTCAAACATGGCTGCGTATATGGCTTAAATACGAAAGTAGTCAAAGATGGCTTCATACTGGCAAAAAAAAGGGGGCTCAAAGATGGCCGCAATTAAGACATTTGAAATGTCTGAAATTCAGACGTAAGAAGTGTCTGAAAAATTTAAGACATTTTAAAACGTCTTAAAATTGAACACTCTTTTTTCAGACACTTAAGTGTCTGAAAATTTTAAGACATTTTAAAACGTCTGAAAATTGAACACTGTGTTTCAGACACTTAAATGTCTAAATTCCAGACATTTCAGTTTACAGTGTACCGGGAATGAAAATTTCGCCAAAGGGAGATCTAGGAATAAGGAAGCAAGTCCCAGTTTGGCATAACCAGTGGTCGAGAGGTTCTGCTTTCAAAGCTGGTACATGGGAGGTGCTGGGTTCGAACCTAATCGTGCACTTTGGCCCAATCTTTCGGAGTTTTCAGTGGTTTTCTGTGAAACTTGGATATCCTTGCGTAAATACGAATTAGGTTCCCTTAGAAAGACCTCCACGGAAGGCACGGGAAGGCTCTTCGGGCCCATAACCCTCGTGTTGGCCGTCATAAATCGCACCAACACCCGGTTCGGTATGAAAAATTACGTTAGGCCCGCCCTGGCCGAGTCTTCAGAAAAAAGTTTCCAATCCCGGGTCTGCCCGCCCCCAGAATACAGATTTTTTTAACGGATAACGGGACGATAAAAAGCCTGAATTAGTGAGGGCTAAAGTTATAAAAAACTCTTAATCCACATGTTAGAAAAAACATTGTTTCAAATTACACATTTAACATCTATTTATGGACATTTAAAGAGGTGGAAACGGAAAGTTAAACTGAAAAACGGAAAAAGACTGAATCGGAAGTTTAAGCTACAGAAAAAAAGTTACTTTTTCACGTGCATTTTTAAAAAATGCATTTAAACATTTTATTAGGAGCCAATCAATGTTTAAAACTTTAAATGCTTTTTGCTGCATAATGATTTTTTTTTTTTTTTTACCATTTCTTGTCCTTAATTTATTATAAATCAAGAATCGTAAATAAAAAAGGTGCAAACTTGGAACATATCTTTTTTGATCATTTTACGTTAATTTTGTTTCGGCAAATTTGAAAAAAAATTTTGCTTTTGAAAATATGATTTTTTTAAAAATAAGTTGCATATTTTTTTAAATAAATATTTTTAATATTTTAAAAATTAATATTTAAGAAAATTCTGAAACACAGCTAAAATTATACTTTCCTCCTTAATTAAATGAAAAAAAATTTGAAATCCGATGAATAATATTTCGAGTTATAAAGATTCTAAATTAAATCCGCTTAAAAAATACTAATCAGTTAATTTTTTTAAAAACTTCATTAGAAATACTAGGATGTGATTTTCTTTGCAAATTATATGGTTAACAATTCCAGAAAAAGAAAAAATTCAAAATTCTAACTCAACAAATATATTTTTTACATGTTTCCTAGAACTCCTAAAGTAACATTTTTTCTTAGATTGCACGCATTTCAATTTGTGTCTAATCCCTTAAAACCTGATTAATTATTTAAATGACCATAACTCTATGAGTTTTTCAGATATGAAGATGCAATTTTTTGTGTTTAATTCAGGAATGGATAAGGAAAGCTTTCCTGATTGGAATTTTTACACTACGGGGGCCGTATAAAAATTTAATTTTCGTATTTTTTCAACTAGACCCCCCACGGAGTTGCAACTTATGTCATTAAATTTTGCACCTTTTTTTATGAAACTTTGCATTTGGAAACATGGGTCTAGGAGCAATATTTAAGGAAATAGCCTATTGTTTCGATATTTATGAATCACTCTGTATAATATCACGTATTAAATTTTGATTATCATATTCAGTGAAAAATAAAATAATTCAGATTCTACTGGAATTTTAAAGATATATATATATACTTTTTTTGTTATAAAATATTACATTTGCATCAAAAGTTTCCACGTTTATTCTCCTTATGAACACAGTCAAAGAATGTAGATTTATGAAAGCATATAATCGGATATGTGCACTTTCTGTCTACCTGATCATTTTTCATGCCTGCAAAGTTAGTAAGTATTTTCCAAGAAACAATTTATTTTTATTAAGACTAAAATAACTGCTCAATGTTGAAAAGATGCAAAGTTATATAATAATTATTCATACTTATTTCAAGAAGACATTATGTGACAAAATCTGTCTCACCAATATCTGTGACGTATCATCTAGATTGTTCTCTTAAGAAAGTATCACAAAAAATAACATCCAAATTTCTAACTAGATTTAATATACAGTGAAATACGTTTAACACGAAACGCTTAACACGAAAAATCTGTTAACACGAAATGATATAGCAGTCCGGACAGTATACTATGCAATTTAATACATTTTGTCTCTTTTAACACGAAAAAAATTAGCTTTCGATTTTGTTAGTGTGAGTTGAAATTGGTGAATTTTGTATTAAAACCACTGAATTTTGGGTGAAAATCAATGAATTTCGTGTTTTTTTTTTTTTTTTTTCAAATTAGCTTATGTTTTATGAGCACAATGGCTGAGAAATCGGTGCGAAAACAAACTGCTATTTCGCTTCTAATGAAGCTGCATAATGCAGTTTATGAAAAAGAACGACGAAAACAGAAATCTGCAAAGAGTTTGGTATTGCAAATTCTACTTTATCAAAAACAGAGATCACATAACGTTAACGTTTGAACGGAGTATGTTTAAGCCAGAGAGAAAACGTATGAATCGGTAAGCACGAAGATTTAGAGCAGCTTTGCTTATTTGGTTCAAACAAGCTAGATCTCAGAATGCTGAGAAAAAAAATAAAAACAATTCAAAAAATGATATCTGATATCCCCCCCCCCAAAAAAAAAAAAAAAAAAAAAAAAAAAATATTTCTTTTACTTGCTTTTTATCCTAATGGATGAAACCTACTAGTAGTTTAACAGGAAATCGAAGTAAAATTTGAAGACGTCGAAAATATTTGTGAGTTTTATTTTTTTATTTATTTATTTATTTTTTTTTACGATTCTTTTAACGCGAAATTCTTTTAACACGAAAAAAATTTTGGTCCCATCCATTTTGTGCTTAACGTATTTCACTGTATGTACAACATGCAGTATAAAGAATCTTTAAAATTTAGTTACCACATGAACATTAGCGTTAAAATATTTCTCAAAATTCATAAAACTTCTTAGTTCATTTTCTTTAAAATTAGAATTAGTTTAGTCATATAATATTAAATATAATAAAAATAATTCAATGTATAACGAATATTGTCTTCATTCTATAATATCACAATTAAATCTATTTTAGATTAACTTATTAAAACAGGTTTAGAATCTGCTATTAAAAAATTATAATAAATATTAGAATAAAGGAATTCCTAAAAGGCAAAAAAATGATTGTACTAGGGTAAAATGGGAAAATTTTAGATATCTAATTGGTTGCTTTATAAAGCCCACATTTTCAACATAGTTTGAAAGTGTGGGCAGTTTTCCTTCTACAATAATATCAAAGTAAATAAACATTCCGCTCTTTTGTTTAATTTTTTTTTTAAATAAAGAAATAATTCCGTGGCACGCAATCAGTTGAGTAAGACTGCATAAATCTTATAGAAAATAAAATAACTTAGAATTTATTTTCAAAGGAACGGTGTCAATACATTTCAAGTGGTCCAGCACTGGTTGCTCGACCATTTTTAAAAAAATTGAAATTTTTTGTACAACAACAATAACATAATGGAAGTTCAAAATGACTATTATTTTAATTTTATTAATTTCTGTTTGTGCATGGCGGCCATCTTTGTTTCATCGTCTGCAGCAATTTTCTCACAAGAAGGGTTTACGGAATTGTAAATAATTCATCGTTTATTTATACAATTCAACTGCGGATTAGAGCAATTTGTATAGAATACATTGGGCGAAAAATTTGGCAGTGGAGTAGTTTCCGAAACTAACTGCTTATTGGTAAAATTTAAGCATAAAGTTTCAGTTTTATTTCCAAAATTTGTCCGATTACAAGAGGAAATTTTTCTGGCAAGGAAAACTGTCCACAAGACATAATTTGTTTTACAAAGAGGCCAAAGGTACTTGTACTCACACGCCGAGTTCCATATCTGAGACTTGCTTTCTCTTTGATAAAAAAAATCCCAAAATTTTCAAAAATGACAAAAATCACACATTTCAGGCTTTGATATCTCTGGAATCTCTGAAAATCTGATTTTTTTATAAGAGTATTGTATGGTAGTGTTATGCACAAGAAATTTCAGGATGGAGATTTGACTACAAGCTGAGATATGGCAAGGGCAACATGTCAAAACAATAGTGACAAACTATTGTTTTGTTGTAATCACAGCTAAGTATTTTTCCCAGAGTATCGTTTAAATTTATATTTTAGATTTTCTTTAAATAATAGTAACAGAAAATAAAGCCTTTTGCAATTAATTTAAAAAATAATTATGCCTAAGGCCTACATTTTGTAGGGTTTCAGTAATTTTTGTTGTAATTTTAGTAACTAAAAGGGACCTCAGCACTTTTACACACACACACACACACACACACATATATATATATATATACAAGACCTGAGACAGAAACAGGTGTCAAAACCATTCCTGCTTGTTGGTTTAAGAACCACAGTTTTAATGCTGCTTGCCAGTCCCTGAAACTTGTTCCTACCATAAGTATGTTCCTGAAAATGAAACATTATGCGATGTTACCATGCATCAGCCTCAAGTAATTTTCAGAAAGTAAAGATATGCAAAGCCTTTTCAAAATTTATATTGCAGAAAAATCACATTTTTGCATAAGAAGTAAGCTAGGAATTATTAACGAATTGAGACTTGCACATAGTGATTTCAAAGTATATATCTATTAGCCAGCAGGGCCAAGATCTTCAATCATCAGATTCAATCATCAGTTATCAAGAGATTACAAGACTTGGTTCCTACATATAAAATTTTGAGAAAGATCAAAATTGTGGTTTTCGAACCAACAAGCAAGAATCTGTTTTGACACGTTTGATCATGCCTCAACAAATAGGACAACATTAACAGCTTTTCTTTTTCCCTATGTTGTTTTTGTCTCAGGTCTTGTATAAAAACATTTTTTTTTCTTTATGTAAAAGTGCTGAGGTTTCTTCTAGTTACTAAAATTACTTACAACAAAAATTACTGACACCATACAAAATGTATAGCCTTAGGCATAATTATTTTTTAATTAATTGCTAAGCTTTGCAAAGGGCTTTATTTGCTGTTACTATTATTTGAAGATAATCAAAAACATAAATTTAAATGACACTCTCAGATAAATACTTAGCTGTGACTACAACAAAACAATAGTTTGACAGTATTGTTTTGACATGTTGCCCTTGCCATATCTCAGCTTGTAGCCAAATCTCCATCCTGAAATTAATTTCTTGTGCATAACACTACCATACAATACTCTTATAAAAAAATTTTCAGATTTTTATCTCGTGCCCCACCAGAGATATCAAAGCCTGAAAAGAGCGATTTTTATCATTTTTGAAAAATTTGGATTTTTTTTTTTTTTTTTTAGCAAAGAGAAAGCAAGTCTCAGATGTGGAACTCGGCGTGTGAGTACAAGTACCTTCGGCCTAATTGTAATAAAAATTATGTCATGTTGACAGTTTTCCTTGCTAGAAAAATTTGCTATTGTAAACGGACTGATTTTGGAAAAAAACTGAAACTTTATGCTTAAATTTTACAAATAAGTAGTTAGTTTCGGAAACTACTCCATTACCATATTTTTAGCATAATTTATTCTGTACAAATTGCATTAATCCGCAGTTGAATTGGATAAATAAACGATGAATTATTTACAATTCCGTAAACCTTTCTTGTGAGAAAATTTCTGCAGACGATGAAACAAAGATGGCTGCCATGCACAAACAAAAATGAATAAAATAAAAAAAAAAATAGTCATTTTGAATTTCCATCATGTTAGGTTTGTTGTACAAAAAATTTCCGATTTTTTAAAAATGGTCAAGCAACGAATAAATGATTTTCTGGACCACTTGAAATGGATTGACCTAACGACAAAAAATCAATTAACAAATTTCATCTTATATACCTAATGATTTAATATTCAAAATAACAAGCATTATAATCGCCATTGCTGGTTCAGAAATTAAGGGAAAAAAAGAGAGAAATTCACCTATTTTTCAGCTTTATAAAAATCATAATTATTTGTGTTCCTATATTTTTTACTGTTATTTTTTCAAGGACTCTTTCACGGTTCTTCAAGAACACTTTTGCAATGTCCAGTTATTACCAAAATAATCAGGATCACAAAGTAATAGAGAAAAGAGTACCTATAAATACTAGCAAGACTTTAATTTGCAAAAAATAAAATAAATCCTTATTAAATATGCTACACACAATAAAATGAGAAGGTTCATGATTTCTAAATGTGTTAATATTTAAGAATTTTGAAATTTAGAAAACTTAAAGAAAAGATAAAATAAACATTAAGAACTAAGTTTTAAAGTTTATTTTGATAAGAGTTTCATTGCATTCACTTAATTAAAATATCAATGCGATAATGCATATCCACATTTATGATTTTTACTTTCTTCTATCTTTACAAGAAGAAAGTATTGGATTCATGAAAATTTTCGAATTCCGGTTTTCTACAGATTTACAAGTTTTAGGGGTCAAAGAACATAAAAAACATGTTTTTACAAAATGTCTGTCTGTGTGTGTGTGACAAAAATTTTGTGGGCGCTCTATCTCAAGAACTAATGCACGGAATTTAATAAAAATTGATATTCAGTTAGTTCCTGATACAAATTGCTGCTGATTACTTTTTTGGTGCAAATCACTCTGCAGGTGGCGATACTATGCTGCATTATTTACGATTTCCGAAATAACTCTATCTCGAGAACTAATGCACGGATTTTCATGAAGCTTCAGATTCATTTAGTCCTTATTATGACTTGATGCGGAATATGTGTTGGTGTAAATCGATCAACAGGCGGCGCTGCTAGGCTGCATTTTCTACGATTTCCGCAATGGCTCTATCTCAAGAACTATTGCACGGATTTTCATGAAACTTCATAGTTAGTTCTTGATATGAATTGATGCTGATTACGTGTTGGCGTAAATCGCTCAAAAGGTGGCGCTGCTGTGCTTCATTATGCGCGATTCCCGCAATAGCTCTATCTCAAAAACTAATGCACGCATTTTTATCTAGCTTCAGATTTAGTTAGATGTTAACACAAGTTGTTGCTGATTAGGTTTTGGTGTTAATCGCCCAATAGGTAACACTGCTATGCTGGAATTTTCATGATTTTCGCAATAAATTTATCTGAAAAACTAATGCACGAATTTTCTCCAAACTTCAGATTCAGTTAGACTTTGACATAAGTGGTTGCTTGATGGTATTGGTGTAACATAAGTCTTGGTGTAAAGCACAAAATAGGTGGCGCTGCTAGACTGAATTTTGCTGCATTTACTCAATTTCAGGGATAGCTCAAGAACCAATGCACGGAATTTTATATCTTTAGAATCCTCATGATGGTCATAGATTGATGTTTAATTTAGGCAGTGTGATAGCTAATTTTCAAGTATTAACATGTATGAGATAGAAGAAAGTTTTAGGATTTGTACATCTGACTAGTGTTACATTTAAGATTAAGTGTGTGCCGAAGGAATCCTTTTCTTTGCGAAAATGTGTAACACATTTACGAACTCATTGTCTTCGAACAACTAGCATGACACTTGCCTGTATAAGTATTGAAAACAATTAAATCACGTAATTTTTTTTCAAAATTTCTATAAATGAGTTATACCTATGTTGGTAAGCTATTGTTGTCTTATGACAAGATTTAATCAAGATGCCAAGCCCGTAATTCAGTTACAGATGCCCACATGGAATTAATTTTCTGACAGGTCCTATTCCTTTCTTGAAAAGCCTAAAATATTATATTACATTCCATAGTTCAGTGTAGGTTTATTTACCAAACTCATGTATTTACAAATAAATAATCAATATCTGGTTTTGATTTGAAAACAAACAGAATAATTATTTAAAATTTTACTTCGAAACAAATTACCTTCAAGCGCTCAACTTTTAAACGTCAGGTGTAAGAAGAAATAATTCGCAAAATATACCTAATTTTTCATCAAAATAACTGTACAGATATTATGCTAATTTTTAGCGTAGTTAAAAAATAGTGTAGTCCTAAAATTCTGAAATCTTCTATTTTGCATTATTGAAATTGCCATTTCAAAATTATTTTAAAAACTTAAATTATACCAGTTCATTGATAATTTCTATATTCTGTAATTAACTGCGTATTATTATTTTTTTATTTTCAAAGTTCGCTTCAAACACAAATGAACATTTAGGGAATTTACTTACAGCAAAAAAGCAGTAAATACAATTGAAACAGTTAACATTTAAAATTAGTCTAAAATGATAAAACAATAATACGTTACAACAGTTTTTCCGATTAAACAACATGCATTTCAAATTTGTCTCAATGAACTAAACAAAAAAAAATCAAATTCAAATCAAATTTCATTTCAAGTACATGCTTTCAAATTGAATAATCACTGAGTATTAATATAACACTGCCTAGAAGTACTAAGGAAAATAAAACATATTTTACACGAAGTGAAATGAACAACTTGAGAAGACATAAATATTAATAAATTTGCGTCTTGTTTTCTAACTCCTTTAATCTTACACCTAAAGTTCCTTACTGTGACAATCTATTTATTAAAATAATTGTGCCGTCCTAACAAAATTTAAAATCATGTTCAATTGACAGGAAAGGAGTTAATATTAGCTTATATTTATTAGAATGTCAATTTAATCTTTAATATAGTGTCAATTCATTCCTTAAGCAGTTGCTTGGTATTCTGAAAATAAATCATTTTATTTTTTAACGAAAATAATCTGAATTTTCACAAAAAGATCTTCTGAAATCTACATAAACGTTTCCAAAACAGAAAGGCCTCATTTGTATCTTTTCTATGGAATAAATTTTAGAATAAAAGTTTTGTTAATTTCGAGCCCCAACTGTTTTCTGTCATTTCTGTTTATGGTTTCTGAATGAAACAGAATGGTTTTAATAATCGCTAATAACTATAAGTTTAGAATAAAATTTATGAACGCACAATATATTTAGTGATGCCATTTTTTTTAACTAAAAGGAAAAAATATTTTTAACCGCAACAGAAGCTGTTAAAAATGATTTTCAAAGACCCTAAAATTAAAATAAATTCAGTAAATGAAAATCTTTTATTTTATTTCTTAAAGCGTTTAATTTAATTGCTAAAAGAAACAGACTTTTGTGATGAAATTGATGTTATTTTCAGTATATGAGCTCCGGAATTGAGCACGAAATCTTAAAAAAGGGAGTGGGCAACACCTCAAAGGATCTTCCTTTTGAGAATGACGCCATTACAAAAATATCACCGATAACTTGTTTCCATATAACCTACATATATATATATATATATATATATATATACATATATTGGTGCACGACCCACCTTTTAACTAAAAACATTTTTCTCAACCCACCTAATATAAGAGTGAATATCAGTATGGAAATTGTTGTATGAGCTCTGTAAAGTTATCGGGTATCCTATCCAACGAAAAAAATAAATTTTAGTACGAAGGATACGGGTCAATCCATTCCAAATCACCAAGGTGGTGTCACTCGACATTTTTAATTTTGTTTATCTTTTAACCAAGTGTTCTTCATAGTTTCTTGAGTTTAAAAACAGGGTTAAATTATTTTTTTTTGATCATATAGTTTTTTGTAGGCGGCCAATTTTAACGAGATTACATAGCCATTTTTGGAAGAAAAACGTGTTTTACGGAAAATACTGTAAGTGCTTTATTTTTATACCTATGAAGATTAATCAAAAACCAAAATGTTCGGCATAAAATTGTCGATATTTTATGTCATTATAAAATTTTCATTGGACTTAAGGATCTAGGCCAAAAACATACTTAAAACCGGAGAAAAAAAGGCCAAACACCACATTTCGTTGCCATTATTTTTTATGAAGGAGATCTGACTCACCTTAAATATTTTTTTCTTACACAGACTTTACTTATTTTTACAAAAGAATCCTTAAAAGACTTTTCTTTTTTTATGTTTAGCTCATCAAAAACTGTGTTAAGTCTGTTTTTGGCAATTTTCACTAATCAAAAATGACTGACTAAAAAATTCTGAAAACGGAAGGTAATAAACATATTTGTAATATGAAGTTAAATTGTAAACTCCACGTTTAAGACGACTGGTTTTTGAATAACAGTTCACTAAAAATGCACACCCCCCCCCCTCATTTTCCTTTTTGTTTTGCTCCAGATACATAGCATTGCAGGTGCTTTTTGCTTAGGTAATTTGAAATTGACTATAAAGACTTATTTTACACGTATTATTATTTAGTTAAATAGCGCAGTGATACCTTTTTAAAACTTTCTTAAAGAGGGGGATGGGTCTTTTGATTTCATTGTGCACAGCTGAGGAGCACCTGATACAGTTTTATTCTGAGATGTTGTTGAAATTAGCCTAAGTACTCGCTAAGAGGTTAATTCTCTTACGCGAAAGCGAAAACACCCGCTCGCTAATGAAATGTCATAAAATATCACGTTTGCATAATCCACTGGCCCTTGCCTTTTACGAGATATTTTATAAAATTTCATTAGCGAGCGGGTGTTTTCACTTTCGCGTAAGTGAAGTAACCTAGCGAGTACTTAGGCTAATTTCAACATCACAGAATAAAATTGACCCATTCACTATCAGCAAAAACAAGAAATGTGTGTAAAAGGCATATTAATTAAAACAACACACAAACTATAAAGATAATTAAAAATACGTTTAATTATTATCAAAACATAAATTTATAATCAGTGAGATTTCTGGCACTGGTGTTTACCGATGAGGGCACATATATCCGGGTTAAAACTGGTTAATTTTAACCTTACGTCACTTTCTAATCGCAGTTCGTATCTGTACTTGTTTTCAAAAATAGCAAAGTAGAAAAAGTATGTTCACATAAGTATGTCATGTTGAACCACATCAAGGACATCAGAGATGATTTATATATTTCTGGATATTGTGTTCGTATATTAATCCAGAATGAAATTAGGGATTTTCCTTTGAAATATTATTTGCTGTTGAAATTGTTATATTTTTTAAACAAATGAAATAAAAGATACATATTTTAGACAAAACGCGATTATTCAGCGACTCACTAAAATACACGCTGCTACCTACCAGTGTGTCATGAACCATAGATTGGGAAACGCTGCCTTATATTATTACTACCAAATACTCTAACTTTGCGTACGGACTGCTACCAGAGCAATATATAATCGATCTGTGCTTTCAGTTCAAATGTCTCTAAAGTCAAAAGTCTGAACCTTTTTAATTCTTTCCAACATAGTTGAAAACTATTTAAGACTCTGGTATGTCTCTCTGTCTTTACGTCTGTTCGTGCTCTAACTCGTGTAAATATGCTCGGATCACCATGGAATATATTTAAATTATTGAAGTTTACTATGCATGTTCCATATTGAAAATAAATCGTGTAACATTTATAGTTCAGAAAAATACATTTGTAGCGTATTTTAATGATGTTAAATTATTTCAAACATACTAAAATTAATATATATCACTTAGGTGCTTTCGAAGATGCTAAATATAGAATGTGTTGTTCACATCCTTCTTCATTTATTTACAGGGATACACAAAATTATTGGGTTACAGCACTGCCTTTAAAGAATAATTGCTGGAAGTGTGCTTTCAGTTCGGTACGCGTTTTTAAAGTTACGCATTGTTTGTTCATATTACTTTGTGTTTATAAGCAATATCGATCATATACAGGGCTGCACAAAATATATCGGTTACATCTCCCTTTAATGTGTCCTTTACTGAAGGGGAATCTTTAATTCTTCAACGCTTTTCTTAACTGAACTAAATTTTAGTATATCGTATGTAGTACATATACAAATCTATAGGCTATATACAAAGCTGATCATACAAATTCAGATAATTTATGACTATTGATGATTAATGCTGAAATCGGATTTTCAAATTAGTTGTGAGTTTTACAAACTATTTTTTAGAAATAACATTTCGCCCTAATAAAAATTTCAGTTTTGTTGCAAAATTCTGAATGTGTTCGAAAGTATATAAAAATTTATCCTTAACCTACGATATTTCGTACTTTATTAGGCTTATAAAATGTTATGATAAAGCAGAAAAAAATCAGCAAAATTATTTTTCCCCAGTGTAAATGAAAATCAGTTTAAAGTATGCTCCTATGCTAACATTGTATTCTTTTGCCGAGCCGCAAAACAATGTTAACATCAAACGTTTAGAAAAAAGTTTCGCCTTTCGAGGCGTTGGCCTTGGTGTTTCTTCAACCTTAAGTGTTTCGCCAGATGATTTGACATGCCTAGTAATAAGAAAACTGAAGTAGATTTCTCTTGAGTGCTACTTAGTGTTCAGTAACAAATTGTAAGTACGTCATTTCTGACCTTAAGGGATTAAACACAGCATGTGAATTTTCAACGTTCATTATATAAAGTTATGAATGAAATTATGAATTACTTGCTGGAAAAGAGTTTTTTTCAACAAAGGAAATGCATTATCATGGATATTGTCAATGGTATACATATTCAGGGCTCCAAAGATATATTCATAAGTGCTACATAGTCCTCATATTATACACAACAGTATAAATTGTTTCAATAAATAACAAAATATGATTAATACAACTTAAAATGAACCGAAACATTTTTAACAAAAACTCGAAAATTTGAGTAAAAATCTATTTTTCGGAAAAAAATAACATGAAAATCTTTAAAAGCATACAAATTTATTTGATTCCGAAGAAAGTGTACTTGCGTCAAAGAACGTTAAATAGTCTGATGAAAGATCTACTAAGTAAATTAAACATTTTATTTAAAAGCAATGAATTTATTTAGAAAATAAAATTTACTACCCAAAATACTTTTATTTTAATAATTATTCATTTATTACAAAAAAGCACGCTTTTCATTAAAATGGCTAATTAATTCACGCCAAGCACTTAGTTAATTTAATTTATTTTGTATCTGCGATGTTAACAAACATGTCTAGTTTGCATTTGCTATCAAATAGGAAGAAATATATTACAATAGAATCTTCATTTGTTTGGAAAATTAGTACAAAATAGACATGTAGTAATATATGAATGCAATTTCCTTCTCTAAAAAATTAACAATTCGTGAAAATAACCTTCAATGCATTTTTGTTTTGTTAATTGAGTTATAATTGGGGCATAATCTTCTTATATTATTATTATTTGAAATGGCGGGCATCTTCTTTATAAAGGTTTAAATGTAAGGAACATTTTTTTATTAAAACCTTTATAACTAAAGAGAGAGGAGTAACCGATTACATTGGCCAAGATAGTCTACAACATAGGAAATAGAACAGAAAAGTGTTTACTCATTGAGAGTACAAATTTAATTTGTAGGATTATTAAGGTTGTGTAATGTGTATTGGTTTTACTACAAAAAAGTAATGAGTACTTCCAATTTAATGTCATTGGAAAACTAGTCGGATATACCAATCCCAAAACTTTCTTCTATATCATGATGTTAATACTTGAAAATTAGCTATTACACTAACAAAATTAAGCGGCAATCTATGCCCATCATGAGGATTCTATAGATATGAAATTCCGTGCATTAGTTCTTGAGATATGGCTATCTACGAAATCGTGTAAATGCAGCTAAATTCAGCCTAGCAGTCCCACCTATTGGGTGTTTTACACTAAAACCTATGTTAAACAAAACTACCAAGCAACCACTTACGTCAAAGTCTAACTGAATCTGAAGTTTGGGGAAAATCCGTGCATTAGTTTTTGAGATAGAGTTATTGCGAAAATAATGAAAATGCCAGCATAGCAGCGCCACCTATTAGACGATTAACACCAAAACCTAATCAGCAACAACCTGTGTTAACACCTAACTAAATCTGAAGTTAGATGAAAATTCGTGCATTAGTTTTTGAGATAGAGCTATTGCAGGAATCGTGCAAAATGCAGCACAGCAGCGCCACCTGTTGAGCGATTTACACCAACACGTAATCCGCATCAAGTCATATCAAGGACTAACTAAATCTGAAGTTTGATGAAAATCCGTGCATTAGTTCTTGAGATAGAGCCATTGTGGAAATCGTAAAAAATGCAGCGTAGCAGCGCCACCTATTGAGCGATTTGCACCAACACATAATCAGCATCAAGTCATATCAAGGACTAACTTATTCTGAAGTTTCATGAAAATCCATGCATTAGTTCTTGAGATAAAGCCATTGCGGAAATCATAAAAAACTGCAGCATAGCAGCGCCAACTTTTGAGCGATTTACACCAACACCTAATCAGCATCAAGTCATATCAAGGACTAACTGAATCTGAAGTTTCATGAAAATCCGTGCATTAGCTCTTGAGATAGAGCCATTTCAGAATCATAAAAAATGCAGCATAGCAGCGCCACCTGTTGAGCGATTTGCACCAAAAACTAATCAGCATCAATTTGTATCAGGGACTAACTGAATATGATTTTTTATAAAATTCCGTGAATTAGTTCTTGAGATAGAGCGGCCACAAAATTTTTGTCACACACAGACACACAGACAGACAGACAGACTCACATACAGACATTTTGTAAAAACATGTTTTTCGGGTTCTCTGACATCTAAAACGTGAAAATCCGTCGAAAACCGGAATTCGAAACTTTTCATGAATCCAATACTTTCTTCTTGTAAAGATAGAAGAAAGTAAAAATGGTGTCGAGTCATAATTTTTCTGTAATATCCTTACTGAACTACTAATAGTCTATGTGGGAACTTTTACTTCTGAAATGCATTGAGGTGGAATCTTTCATTCATATATGTCGTTTGTTAATTATATTTGTGTATGTTAAACAATTTGTACCACCGAATTCATTGATATCGGTTACTAATACTCGATGATTATCCTTGAGTTTTTGTAATAGAGTGACTTCTTGTGACTTGAAAGGCATCTTAGGAAACGCCTAATCAGCGTCATTTTTAGATTTTGGTGATTAAAGGCATAATAACACACATTTCCGCTTAAATAAAATATTTTCTGGAAATATTGCTGTATAAAGTGTATAAATAGATATAAATATGTGTAATTTGTATAATTATTTCATGTGATCTCTCAGATACCATGGCTGCGATAAGTTAATTTTTTTAGAATACTTATTGAGTGTTAATAGTTATCGTCAAACTGACAGATGAAGAAGAATCAGCTAATTCTACGTATACCATTTCTGTCGATCAACGTCGCGCAATCTTCTAAGGCAGGTTGTTTTTCTATCTCCTTCAATACCAATCTATAAACTCGAATAAAGGTTGATACATGTAGATCCTTCGCATTTCAATTTATTTTCGAAAACTTGATTACCTATATTAATAGGCAATGTCACGCATGCATTTCAGCTACACATAATGTATTCCTTATCACAACTCAATCATAAAATTATTTCCAACAAGCTATTTATCATCTAAATTATGTTTGATATCAAAAGTAAACAAAGAGGAGCAGAAAAAGTTTCCAAACTGTTTGTTTATACGTCATGTTTTTCAAATTAATTTCTGTAAATCTCAGACGTAAAACGCTACATAATTTTTTTAAAAAAATGTGCCAGTGAAACATCCCCATTATTTCTTGAGAGAATTCTTAAACTGCTTTAACATATCCAACTTTACACCACGAAGTGGTTTCTAAATATGTTAAGTAGATAATTCATTGAACTCCAGTATTCATTTGAGTTCGGTCTCTATTAAACAAAAGTATTAATATTTAGGATTTTTTTTTTACTTTTTTCATAGGTTGAATATTAAATATACACCGGTGTCCAAAATTAAGGACCAATCACAAAATGCTAATGTTAAAGTACGCGAATACTCAAAAGGAAATAATATAATTTGAATAATTACTATCTCTGCAGCACAGCTAGTCCATATAACATCTCATTTATGTCACACATGGTCACAAGTGTCACAGTCACTACGGTGAAGCAAAAAAATAGGAAATTCCATGCATCTCATTATGAGTCTCAAATGATCACTATATCTGACTTCACTGAGACGTCACTGTGACTGCTACTTTTTGATGAGTCACCATGTGACTTTACAATGTAGTTACATTGTGACTCTCATGTGACTATCATCTGTAGACTCAATTTCAAAGTCATCGTGAACGCTACATTGTGATAAGTTTCAAATACTGTCACATTAAATGTGACTTTCAGGTGACTGAGAGACTACTGTGAAGTCAGCATTGTGCTCTTTTGTGAAAAGTCACTATGTGACTATAATGTGATATTATTTGGTGACATATCAAATTGCAACGTTCATGATGAATTTGAAATTGAGTCTAAAAATGACAGTCACATGAGAGTCTCAATGTAACTACATTGTAAAGTCACCTGGTGACTCGTCACAAAGCGGCAGTTACATTGTGTCTCAGTGGAGTCACAGATAGTGATCATTTGAGACGTGTGGAATTTCCTATTTTTTGTTTCACCGTAGTGACTGTCACACCTGTGACTATGTGTGACATGAATGAGATGACATATAGACTAGATGTGCTGTAGAGATAGTAATTATTTGAATTATATTATATCCTTTTGAGTATTCGCTTTCTTAAAAATTAGCATTTTGTGACTGGTCCTTAATTTTGGACACCAGTGTAGATGAGAAATAAAGTGGGGAATCAGAAAACCTTACTTTTTATAGTTAAAATATATAACTCATGGCATTTCCTTTACTGCTAAGCCGATATTTAATGTAACACTATAAATGCAGCATGGAATAGAGGAAATCTATTTGCGCATTTGATTTTTGCATATAATGAAAACAACAACATAGAAATTGATTAGAATTATCTTGATTGAAGTTTAAATTGATTAGAAGTTTTCGTCTCAAATTAGGAAATATTTATGCAATACACTCATATATTATTGTTACCTGCTTAACATACCCCTGATTAATTTTGTAAATGTGACTCCTTATTCGAATAATTATTTTTTTATTAAATTATGAAACTTTAAATCATGGCGGAGAACTACTCAAAAACGAATTATTAAAGATATTATTTAGGAATTATCTAAAGCTTTGAAATTATTTATGAAAATTACTGATACAAATGTCGATTTTTGGAAAATAAACTTGTCATTGCTTTACGTGATTTCTTTAATTCCGGTAGCAGAAAATTTCGTTGAAGTTAAAATTGAATTTTGCTGTCTGTTATTTATCTACAAAGCAGAATTTTCATACCTTTTCATACCAATTTTTTACATCATTTTACTTGTCCACGTGGGTCAATATGTTAGGTTTGGATTTTTTTTTTTTTTTTTTTTTTTTTTTTTTTTTTTTTTTTTTTTTGATAAGACATCTGTCTGATAAAAAGAAAAATTAACCCTTTGCGGTCGTATGTCCACTCTCAGTCGCCAAAGCATTTTTACCGTTCCAGTCATATGTCTGCTCTGAGTCATCACAAACAAAGAACCATACTGATCTTGTAATATATTAAGTCGACAAGTTTCGGAGATGCGTAAAATTTGAAATAACATTTTACAAATTATATTTAAAGTGATCAGGCCTTTTCGCTTCCTAAAATGTTTTTTTAAATAATCGTCTAAAATGGCAAAAAGAAAGTTATGTAAAGAAGTGTACCGTGAAATTGAAAGAAATTTAACTGCGGTTAAATCCAAACTTATTATTTATGCGGCATAGGTTCTCAAAAACATGACTTTCATGTTGAAGACTGTTTTCAAAGAGATACATGAGATACGTGAAATTCGAAATAACATTGTACAAATTATTTTTAAGTGTAATCAGGCCTTTTCTCTTCCTAAAATATTTTTAAATAGTGGTCTAAAATGGCAAAAAGAAAGTTACGTAAAAAAGTATACAGTGAAATTGAATGAAGTTTAAAAGAGAAAGGCGCGAAACTAAGTATTTATGCCACACAGGTTCTCGGAAAAATGGGCTTCAGTTTGGAGACTGCTTTGAAAGAGATACGTGAGATACGTAAAATTCGGAAGAATATTTACAAATTATTTTTATTAAGTTTGGTAAGGCCTTTTCGCTTCCTAAAAAATATTTTTTTAACAATCGTCTAAATTTGCAAAAAGAAATACGTAAAGAAGTGTACCGTGAAACGGAAAGATGTTTAACAGCGGAAGGCGTGGAACTAATTATTTATGCGACAGAGGTTCTAGAAAACATTGGCTTCCATTTGGAGACTTCTTTGAAAGATATACTTTTTGAAAGATATACTTGACATACGTAAAATTCGATATAACATTTTATGAGTATTTTTAAGTGTGATCAGGCCTTTTCACTTCCTAAAATATTTTAAAATAATCGTCTAAAATGGCAAAAAGAAAGTTACGTAAAAAAGTGTGCCTTGAAATTCAAAGAAGCTTAACGGAGGAAGGCGACGAACCAATTATTTAAGAGACACAGGTTCTGCAAAACATGGGTCCATATTGGAGGCTGCCTTGAATGATACCAAACGATGGAGAACTAAAAATATACGTTTTACATAAAATTATAACATGTTATTGTGTTACATATATCTAAAGTTAGATAAAGAATTAATAAATTTATTTTCCTTCATAATATTGCATATTATGTATTACTGTTTATTCAACGAAATTTAATTCTGACCAGCATGATACCGATGTATAAACTTAATACGACCGTACACAGTTAAAGAGTAAATTACCTTAACTTTTCCTTACCTATTTTATACGACAACATTCGAGATATGATATTATAAATAAATCATTAATTAAGTTCAGTACAAAATAAAATGATAAATATTAAAAACAATATATTTTTATCGTGCTTTTTATATAAAATATATTAAAATATAGGTATTTAATAGTAATACACAGCGTAGCTACTAAGATGTTACCAATTTAAACTTACTTTCAAAACAAAATTTATAAAACATATTACTCAACAATTGTTTAAGTTGTCAATTTGGTTAAGTTGAAAACTATTTCTGGATTTCAGATAGCTTCTATCTTTTTCAGTTAGGAAGTGTGAGTTTTGATGTTATAGAATATTTCCGTAATATCAATACAATCAGCTTTGATTTCTGCTTTAATTAAGCTATTAATATCAATTTCTATAATATAATTTCCACATAGATGTACATTTTTGATAAACTTCAAGTGCAGATGAATAAATATACACATTCAGACAACAGACTGAATTATGTAAATCATATTATTTAAATTTATCATTTTTCTAATTTTTTAACATTACATTTTAAATATATATATAAGGCTGAAAAAAAAGACGTAAAAACATTTTCTTTTCTATCCTTTTAACTTTAACTTATAAAAATGTCATTTATCTCTATTGAAAAAAATTCTACAATAAATTCATTTATAAGAAAGAACATAATGGATGCCTGCTATAAAATAAATAATTTTCCATTTTATTTTATACAGAAAAAACAACCGAAAATAAAGAAAAGCTGCTCAAAAATAAAATAGTTGGAAGGATTTGTCATCGGAAATTTAGTAGCCGAAATATTTCCAAGATATTGAAGGGATTAAATTTATTTAGATTCAGGATGACAGCAAGATTTTAAATAAATTTCGATAGTACATTGTGTTAACGTTAAATAACGAAATATATTTGAAGGAAAGAGAATAATATTGCTTAAAATAAAATAAACAAGCAAAGATTTATAAAAACAATAATATTGTTTCAAAACATAATAGCTTTATTTTTATGGACAAATTTCTGTTGCTTTGAATAAAAACATCATTTAAGGATGGATTTCGATATAATCTATATGAACTGCTCGATTTTTAAAATTATATAAATGTTATTAAAGATCAATTTTTCTGGTTATTCAAATAAACTGTAGATTTAGGAATTATAAAGCGTATTTTATAGCATGAGTATCTATATTATAAAGGACAAACATATCTGTGTGTAACGCATACGTCATTCTGCGAATGGCAACACTTTCAAATTTGAAATGAATTTTCTTTTTGCAATTTTCGCTACTGAAAATATTTAAACTTATACACATCGCTCATTTTCAGTATTTATACCATCGTATGAGGAAAAAAATGTACTTTTAAATGCAATTTGTTTGAAAGCTGTATCTCATTTTAATTTTAAGATATTAATTTTTTTGTAGTTTTTATTACTTTTTTTGTAATTGTGGCAGCTGAAGTACTCCATTTCTGTTGAAACTAAAGGGGAAAAAATGAAAATAGTAGATTGCTGTATCTTTTAGTTGCCATTATCTTATAAAAACCGAAACAAATTGAAATTAAAATACGTGCTATGTCAAGAATATCGTCTGTTATAAAACCCAGTGAGTTTTGGCTTTATTTCGTTGTTATTTATCAATTAAATGATTTTGCTGTGCCGGCTCCATTGCGAAATATTAATAAACAATTTGCACATAAAAAAAAGAGTTCAGAATTTCTCTCCCGCTAATTTTCTACAAAGAAATTAAAGCTTCATCAATAAATAAATAAAATAATAATACATAAAAAAGCACGAATTTAACATATATATATTCGAACAATTTAAATTTTTAGAGCTGAATTGTGAAAAATATGTGCTTTTAAATGTAATTTATATGAAATAGAGTTGCTAGGCAACTGTTAAAGTAAAAGAGAAAAAATAATCTATATATTGAAAACACAAGATAGCTTTTTTAGGCATCTTCCTTGAACTTTCTACTGTACCAATTTTGCTAATAATTCTTTATTTAAATGAAAGCTGTTCATTTGTAGATGTCCTCGCACTAGCTATCTTTCTAAATATTTTCACTTTTATATTTTTAATTTAATTTGAAAAGATTTTCTGAAATTTCATCAAAATGCAATAGCAAAGCAAAATGCAATCATCAATAGCAATCGTATTATTTCCATTGTTGCAGAAAAAAAAGAAATATTGGGGTTTATTTATCCTTATTGATACCATTTACTCATTACAATTAAAAATAACTTTATTTTAAGTCTGAACAGAAAATGACGTCACTATTTAAAAAACATTTTCGCTCATAAAGCTAATGTTACAATATATTTTCACTCGGCTGATACCGAATTTGAGACACTTGGCGTAATGCTTCAGTAAGTGCCATATTTAAAAGAAAACAATCCTTTTCTTTGATAAAACTATATATTTTTACACGAATACATCTAAAAGACATCAATTTTTGGAAATTGTACTTCGCGGTACTGAAATTAGACCCTCAAGCCAAAAGAATACATTTTCACATGCAAAGTTTTAGCTGACAAACGGAACTTCACGTTTGAAAATCTATCTATAGTATAAAGGAAAAATATGTCCGTGCGTACGGCTGACGTCATTTTGAGAATGGCAACGCTTGACGATTAAATGTCGGATTTGCAATCTTTGCTACTGCAATTTTTTGAATTTCTAAACATCGCGCATCTTCAATTTTTACACCCATTATATAGGGGAAAAATCTACTTTCAAATGCAATTTTCTTGAAAACTTTATCTTAATTGATTTATTTATTATTGTCTTTTTAAATAATTTTCAAGAATAATGTTTTTTAATCTATATCCATTGCGTACAGACTCCATTACGGAATAAGCCATTTGCACTTAAAATAATGGAAATAATTCAGCATTTGTCTCTGACTAATTTTTTATAGCGAAATTAAAACTTCATCAATCTATTATATTAAAAAGTGACTGTCCATTTGTATTTCACAGCTGTTCCTCCTAGAATATGGAATGTTGGGTGATCAAATTAACGCAAGTTATCCGCATGGGTCCGAGGATGTTAAACGTGGTCGTAGAATTTTAAAATTTGTTTAGATTTCGAGATATAAATTTTTACGTTATTTTTGATGACATTTCTGTAACGATGGAAACTAAAATTGCTCCATTTCGGTGGATAAAAGAGAGAAAAGGGAAAATGACAAGGATTATTAGGTATTATTGTTTGAAGTCATTTTTAAATTGAAATTAACGTATATTTGAATAAATAGTGAAAAAATGATTGTAGTTTTCAAGAAAATTTCACGAAATATGAACTCACACATATTCAAACTTCAGGAATCCGTTTATTTTAGAAACACAAATTCGACTCTCGACTGGAACAATGAGATATACTCTGTTGACGTCAAAAGAAAAAAAAGCATCGTACGTTATTTTCATTTAATTTAAAGTTCTCAACCATTGCCTTAAGATGGCTAATAAAACATTTCAGAAGCGGACATTAAAAATGCGAAAAAGCGAGAAAAAAAAAGAGAAAAGTTTTAGTGAGAAAAGAAAAATTCTTTAAATATTTATTTTAATACATAAATATAAAATGCTTCTGAATAAATTCGTCCAAACAAGTTCATTTTTGTATAAGTTGACCCAAATGACATCATTTCTACGAACTCCGAAATTCGAAACAAAATCTTGGAAGAGCGAAAAGCTCTAGGCAAATAAAGTTATAGAATCTGTGCATTTTTATTGGGAAAGTTTTGACTTAAATTGTAAATATAATTTATTATTTGAAATATTGTATTTAATAAAATTAATATTGCAATTGCTTTCTAAATTTACAATAAAGTTAAGATTTCATTTTTCGCAAAAATATCGATTGTCTCATGCAATTCAAAAGCAACACAACGGGTTGCTACGCAACTAGTATTTTATAATTGTTTTAAATAATTAATTCTATGTTTTGGTTTATAAATTAGACAAAATACTTCCTATCAATACATTAAAATAAATGATTAATCAATATTTCTCTACACAGACATTTCAGTTATGTAAATTTAAATTAGTATGTTATGGAAAAATATAATTACTTTTTTAGAAAACGTCTTTAAATATAAAAGTAATTTATTTCACACCCCCTCGCAACAAAAAACAAATAATAAATACACGTTTAATGATCGGAAATTCTTGATATATGTTTTATATTATTATGTTACTATATATCGTTATTCATATAAGCATAGTTGTTTGCTGCTAACAGGGAAAAAACTGCAGGAAATTGGCATACTTTGATTAGGATAGTTTACATTCTTTCGAGAAGTATGGCGTTTATTTTTTTGGCACCGTAATTAATATTCTCATGATATGGTAAGTTGATTATTTTCTACGTATAATTTTTCTGTAGGATGTTTAATTATTTTGCAGAGTTTTTTTTATGTATATAAGTGTGAATGTGTGTGAATTTTCTTTAATATTTTTGTCAAGGCAAAAACATACATACGCCATAATTTTCATATATATATGTATATATATATATATATGTGTGTGTGTGTATTATATATGTATATTATTTTCGTACTTATATAAATTTCTTGTATATATATATTTATTGTATGAATAGCCACATAACTTTTCTTACTTTCTTTTACAAATAAAAGTATTGCAGACTGAATACACAAGTATAAACATGCATATTTATATAAATAAAGTTGTAAAAACAAATTTAAGCATAGGGGTAACTGGGGCTCATTGATACATGCGGAACCTTGGTACACACCATCTACTGCTCACAAGGTCATTACAGGAAGTTTTAGAACAGCTCCAATAGTTGGCGCTAGTGTACATTGTGATGTAGTAATCACATTTATTATTTATTTTTTAAATTGTAATGCAGCATTATTATCTCACGTTTTAAACTATTATTTTTTGACTCAAAACATCGTTCAAATCGCTTTTTTCTTTCCTTTTTACCACATGTAGCAGATAAGTTTTGATTTCAGCCTTCCCCCTCTCCCTGATCTATTTTTAGAATCATCGTGACGTCGCCCGCGTCATATTGGAGGTGTGTCTCCTCTTGCCTTTTGACCGTAATTTCGTTTTCTCCGTGCTGTCATTCGTTCTACAATTCATACGCAATTTAATTTTAACGAATAGATTTAAATCATTTCAGGAGGTACTTTTGTGAACCCTTTTATGTAGTATATATATCAATGCAACCAGTTTTTTAACAGAGTTTAAGATTTTTAAGAATTACGAAAGTTTTTTATAACTGCTATCTTTTCAATGTGTTATCTCATCATTAAGTAAGAACGTTACATTTATTTATTCATCCTTCTTTTATTTTTATTTTTACTGCAAGTCAATCTTATCATCTTAGCTATACGATCCATTTACGGCACTCCAGATTGTTTATTTTATCCAACAGCAAATTAACTCTTTTTATTTATTTAATGCTACATATTATTTCTAGTGCAACAATCATAAAAATTTATACCACATTTGGTTTCCGTGACAAAAAAGAACAGTCGGCGTACTACCTACGTACTTAACTACCTACAGTAACTATAACTACCTACAGAACGTCTTGGTGTAATTCAGCAATTTGATGAAATGAGACGGGTGATTTAGTGTTTTTGTATGTCAAAAATAAATTTGAGATGTACAATTGCAGTGGAATTATACAGCTATTCCAGTATTTTCATCAGGAAAGAACATCATCACTGGTAAGTAAAGCTACTCTTTATCAGTTCATCATTCTTTTTTGTTAGGTAAATTATGAAGTGTTGGATTTGAGATTAATATTATTTAAAATCGCTGCTTAGGGCACATTCATACAGCCTATGTTTGGGCACATTGATGCGTATCAATGTGCCCAATGATAGATGCAAAAACCTATATTATTTTTAGTTCATTTTTTCATCACTTTTTATTATTATGTTTACGATACACTCTTTGATCCAACTATTTCCAACCAACAATTTATAAAATTAGTTTTTATTGAAGTGAAATAGCTTCATTATTGTAAACTAGAAAATTTAATAGTATTCTTGCAAACAGTGATTTTTATTTTTTGTAATTCGAGGTTTACCACTGAGGTTCTTTCTTACAAATAACAACAAAAAAAAAAGATCGAGAGAGCTGAAGTTAACGAGGATGACGTATCTAAACCTTTGAAACCTTCTTTGAAAGGGAATCTTGTCAATCCAGAAATCTGCATTCATGTTCAGCATCAAACCCGCTACTCTGCAGTATCGTCTGGGGGAAAGTGAAAGCAAGAAAAGGTGAAGAAAAAGTCAGGGATCACGATTCTAAGTATTCCTCTCAACAGGTATTTACCGCCAAACAAGTCTGTAACTCCTGAAGATGTACGGCGTTACTTAACAGCTAGTGATAGTAGAACTAATAAAAGAAAAGCACGGCAGCCTGGTAAATCTCACATTTATATTGATTCTTCAGAGAAAAAAAATATTTTTCGACATGAGAAAAATTAAAGAATAGAAACAAGCTGCAGCACAGCAAAGGAATAGAATTAAAGAACTGAATAACGCAAAAATACTGCCGGGGATAGAAGACACCAGACATTTGAAGCGACAGACGACGGGAAAGAAGGTGGAAGAATTATATTCATCAGATGAATCTGGAACATCTTTAGTACAGTTGTGTGATTCTACATCAGATAGTTTGAATATAGGTGACCAGCTGGGTGCAGCAAGCAGTTACTTTGGAAGATGATACAATGAAAATAGCATGAAAATAGTTTCTGACCAAAATATTGTTCATGATGTCTTTGTTGTAGTGCGGTTTGCAAAAAAGCGCTGGGTTGTTCACTTTATAGGCCAAGTTGAAGGAAAAACTGCTGATGGTGACATATGATGACCGGTATATGAACAGAAGTCCAGGTACCTTTTTCATTTATCATGAGAAAGAAGATAATGGTGAGATTGATGTGCCAGATATGACAAAGTTGCCACAGCCAAAAACCGGACAAGGAACAGGAAGAACATCACGTCGTTATACATTTACTTTTGACACTGATCGCTTTAACAATTAACATTCCTTTCAAAGAAATTGTGGGTAATTTAAATTTCTTTAAACAAATATAAAATGTTTTGCTAACTCATTTTCTACAGGAAATATGCAGTAGCTGTTATTTGCCTTCACATTTGTCAAACGTATCAAAGTGCCCCATGAGGTCCATCAGTCTACCACGGAGATGGAACACATTGATACAAATGACATTTTTCGTTTCTTCTTTTATTACATGAAGAAATACTACATAAAACAAAGAAAGAAGATAATGGTGAGATTGAAGTGCCAGATATGACAAAGTTGCCACAGCCAAAAACCGGACAAGGAACAGGAAGAACATCACGTCGTTATACATTTACTTTTGACACTGATCGCTTTAACAATTCACATTCCTTTCAAAGAAATTGTGGGTAATTTAAATTTCGTTAAACAAATATAAAATGTTTTGCTAACTCATTTTCTATATAAAATATGCAGTAGCTGTTATTTGCCTTCACATTTGTCAACCGTATCAAAGTGCCCCATGAGGTACATCAGTCTACCACGGAGATGGGACACATTGATACAAATGACATTTTCCTTTTCTTCTTTTATTACTTGAAGAAATACTACATAAAACAAAGATTGTGCCTGTTAATAACACATTGCAATAGTTTTGCTGACATCACATGGAAAAAGAACTTGAAAATTCTGTTTTCTGGGCACTAAAAATATTCTTAGAAAAAAACCGCAATAATGTGCCCGAATTCCCCCTACATAATATTTAAGTATATATTAGTAATATTTAAGTATATAAGTATTATATTACATAAAAAAGGTTAAACTCTGTTAATAAGTTAGATTGAATTTATCAAATGATACAAATATATCGGCTTATTATTACAAGTAATCAAGCCAGCCATTCGCCACGTCTATATTGTCGTTTCGGGGAAAGGGGAGGGGGTTTGTGCTGTCTATGGCAACGTATAGCTCAAACTTAGTTCCGCGCCCCCAGTTTTCTATACAAAGTGAAAATAATTAAGTAATATATTTTAATTTAAATTATATGAAAAAACTGTTTTAATAAAAAAGCATGTAAAAAAGATTACGAGACTTAAATAAAATAAACTTTATTCATGAAGAACCGCAAAAATTATCTTTGGCTTTCTCTACTAAATAACAATTGAAGTGGAATATAACATGCAGAGCAAAATTAATAATTCAAGATTTATTTTCGGAGAAATTTCCTTATAATTTATCAGTAAGAAATTTTGCCCTCAAAACACTTGGCCTAATCTCTATGATATGTGATTCATTCCATGTCATGGGGTCGAAATTATGAATACGATTACTGGTTGACCCCTTTGGGGCGATCCATAAATGAGATCAAACTTTTTTTCAATATTTTTGACCCACCTTTGTCACAAAGTGTCACACTTCACCTTACATCCCTCCCCCCTCTCTCTTCTCACATGTCACGCTGTATTACATAAACATATACTTGCATTTCAGAAACAAACAACTGCGTTATAGATCATATTTAAAATTTTACTTTTTAAACTTTAACTATGTGCTTTAATGACATTTGTGAGCATAACTATAAAAATGATTCGTGTACTTATTTTGTATGAAATAAGATTAAGCTTTACAACAAAAATCATAATTAATATACAATAGTAATAAAATATTAATATGAAAGAGCTATTGAAAACAGTAGTATTTTGGAATTTGAAATGGAATTTAATATATTTGGCTTTAAATCTTATCCTTACTTTACGAATACAAAATACTTTAACTTTAAAATAACTTCAAAATTTAATCTACTGATTTTCAATGCTTTTATTTTAACCAAAATGTATGATGTCACATTTCTTCTTACTTCCTCCCACCCTCTTATCACAAACTGTCACAATTTCACGACCCCCCCCCCTCCCTGCCTCCAAGCGTGACATCATTTGTGGAAGGCCCTTTTCATTTTTGATGGAATCCCAAAAGATGTATGTATAGGTATAAGATTGATTCTGCAAAGGTTCACCAGATATCCTTCAATAAATTTCGCTATTAAACCGCGTAGAAAATACGATCAAATCATCAATCTTACTGTTCACGATACTACTCGAAATCTTACTTAAAAAAATTGGCCTAATGCAACCTTTTGTATTGTAATATATCATTACTGTATTAAAAATCAGAAATCGATACATACAATAGTAATTCAACGTTCCGCAATAAATCCTCAATATATTAAGTTGTAGCTACGGAACTAATTACTTTAAAAGTTTTACTGTTTACAAATTTTATACTTAATAGCATACCATAAACTGCTAAAGTCATTTTCGTCTTACTTAAGTATATATTACTTTATTCATCTGTGAAAGCACTTTAGAATTAAATTCAGAAATCCCCCCCCCACCCCCCACCCCCATTTTTGAATCATACGATCCTTCCGTCCCCTAAAAAGTTCTTAATTTTTTTTTTTTTTTTTTTTTTTTTTTTCTTTAACGTTCTATCGAATTCTATCTCTATTTCAAAATGCTGAAAAAAATTCCATTTGTCTGCTTGAAAAACGGGGGAACATCCAGTTATGGGCGTAAGCAAAATACTGCTGCAAAGCATTTTTTATTGATATTTCCGTGATAAACTTACATTTTAAAGAAAAGTCAAACTATATATCAAGGAATTACAATTTCTAAATAATTTAGTGAGTTGTTTTAAGTAACAGTGTTCTGGAAACATTAAGGGAAACAGCAATTACCTAAATTTGCTAGGATTGAAATTCACAGATATTCGCTTTTAAAACCAAAAAATGTAACCCAATACAATGTGCTTAAATTACAATATATTGCATTTCGTATATGGTATAAAAAATGCGTTTATATTTCTTTTGTCTGTGAAATATTATCGTAAAATTGACACCGAAAATTCTCGTTTTTCAGGGTAAAGCTATTTATTTATCCTAATGTAATGAACAGAAATTTTCGCTGGACTGGTAATATGTAATTTCGATTTTCAAATACTCAGTTTACAGTTCTAAATCATTGCTGATTAAAAAAACGAAAAAATAAAAACCGACATGTTTAAGAAAAATAAGTTGCGACTATATAATTTTTATTTTAAACACATTTTCTCTAAAAATCCCATAAATAAAGGTAAGAAAATGCAAACTGATTTATTTAAAACGATATTTATCTGAATTTATACAGTGTTAGATAAATAAAAATTTATTTCGATGATATTTCGGGTGAGCCAAATTTTTGTGTTCTGCCATCTGCATGACATTGGCAATGTTACCGTATAACTGCTCAATAGAACATTGAGCATTGAATGGATAAATATAACCTAAATATGTTGTGTCTCAGTCGAAAATTCCTTTATGCTAACTAAATGAATATAGATATTTTTAGGTAGATTTTGTAAGAAATACTATCGATTACATTCTTCCCTATGTTGGAATTTCTGAAGCATTTCTGCTGATCTACGCCGATCATGACCACTAGAATTCCAAATCAACTCCAATTCAAAACTTTACATATATGTATATCTATATACATATATATATATACATATATATCATTTTTTTATGTACACGATAATTTCTATAATTCTGCTGAAATCTTTTCCAAACTAATACAGAAAATCACGGAATAGAAAATCTTGGTTAAGATCGTTAATGGGCAAAATCAGTTCAAGGGGGTGGGGTGGATAGGGTGAGGTTTTCTGCAAATGGAAAAAAAAACCATAATTTCTTAATTATAATTCATATCAAATCAGTTTAAAGTCATTATTACTTCTAAGAAAAGGGCCAAAAATTTATACATAACAGATTTTTGATATCATTAAAAATGGGTGTATATCAAATCTACTTAAATTTATTATAAATATTCTTAATAATATGTGCAAGCTTTATATTGACATGTTTTTGATAGGACCAACTCTTACAGCAAAAAAAATAAAAAATAAATAAATAAATAAATAAATAAATAAATAAATAATAAATAAATAAATAAATAAATAAATAAATAATAAAAACAACAAAAGAAAGGGAGGGGTGAAAAAAACATCATAATTTCATCAATTCATAAGCTATCAAATCCGCTTAAATTTATTATAAATTTTCTTAATATTATCTACAACTTTTACACTGAAAAGATTTTGATAGGATCAACTCTTACAGAAATTAAAATAAAAAATAGTGATTGAAACGAAATTATCGTATTAAGGCTGCTCTCAAATCCAAAAGGGCAATTTTATGACATTAGTTTTAATTCACTTTAACGCATGAAACTGGAAGGTGTTGTTATACAGAAAATGAATTGTAACTGAAAGAGTTTTTCCGTTTTTTTTGTAGCCACAATAAATGTTTCTGAAAATGCTGTTAAAGTTGGCATTTATAACCGAATTTCGAGACGGGGGCAAATAAAACAGTGAACGAAGAGAGAAAAGCGCTTTGTGATAGATCTGCCAATTGCATACCTTTGCGTTTAAAAACGTGTACGTGATTGTGTCACAAAGTATCAGTCTTGATGACCAATGCAGTTTAGAATAGCTAAAACATTATTGAGAAAACCAGCTTATACAGAGCAGTGAAATTAAAAACTCGTCAAAAGCGGCATGATAAAATTGTTAAACTTGACTTTCTCTAATCTTGATTTAGTTTTTGTTGGTGAAATTTGTATTAAACCTCAAATTCTACCTGTGCTTGTAGACCGAGCCGGCAGGGATTTTTTTCTTTAAAAATAATATTTACTATTATAGTCTACATGTAATGTAGTTCAAGTATTTTGCACATCAATATTTCTTCTCAAGTGTTTATTAGAAGCAATGTTAATCAAAATTTTCTTATTGTATTATTCTTGTGCAATGACTGTTATAAGTGTTATATAAACCAGATATTAGTCTTTTTATATTATTCAATTGTATTCTTCATATTTAATGGTTATTCTAATGGTTTTGGTGATGAATAGAGAATATCTAAGAAAGGGCATACATTTTTGTGAACATTTCTGCAAAATCTTTACGTGGATATAACATTTTTCTTTACATTTTAGAATTTTATAAACACTATTAATCGTTTACACCCTTTTTCGCTTTCACTCTTTGTAGAAAGCCAAAAATTAAATGATGGAGAAGAGTGTGCTGTCTTCCCCATTAATGAACAATCTGTTAATATTTAGTATAACAGTTGCGCAATCTGGTGGGCTTCGCCAGGAGGGAAGGAGTACAATATGGGAATCTCGGTGTGGCAGTAGAACTAAGTGCACGCATATGTTATGGGGAATAGTAAATCTCGATTCGCCTTACATACATATATGAACATTAAATAAACATTACCGACCACCAACAAAATCTGAAATTATGAATAAAATGGCATTATATATAATATATATATATATATGACCATTAAAAATCAATACAAATTACCATCAAACATAAAAAATAAATAAAATAAGCAGAAAAAGAAAAATGGATATTTGTAGAACTTAGACAGAATCTTCAGGTCCCAAATGCCTAAACTTCCACAAATAAAGTGTGTGGTTTCATCTCCATATTAGCCATAAAAAAGATAAAGAATATGATTTTGGGACTACCACACACAGGAAACCGGGAAATAAACCATCGAACAGCATTTAAGTTAAAAATGAAACAAGATTAAGAAGGATAGAGGAAAAATAAAAAAACAATTTACCAAATTAAAATCCATACTGCCATAGCATTAGGCATAACAATTACACTCATTATGCATTTTATTCTCATTTATTATAGTATACTATTAGAAATTAATATGATATTGTCTTGAGAAGACAAAAAATTAAATACAAGTTACTCGTTATCTTTATTAAATATTAATGAATATGAATAAATTGAATATGAATTGAAAAAATAGATAAATATAACAACATCGTTATACATATAAAAGTATCGAATTAGCATCCATTATAAATTGTGTGTTAGCAATATAGTTCAAATGCCCCCCCTCCCCATTATTTTATTAACCACTGCGTATATCCAGACAACGCCACCCTCCTCCGTATTCTAACTTCTACCCAACCAACCGTCCTATAATAATTTTTTTATTATTATTTTACAATTTTTAATTTTTTATAATTATTTTCTTTTTTATAATTTTTTTTTGTATTTTTTTTACGCATGTGTTAATTCGATTTTTAAGATCATTTATGTACTAATTATGTATTAAAAAATACATGAATGTTTTTGGAAAACCATGATTCAATGTAGCATAAATTAGTTTTTAATATTATTGTTAATTAGATGAGAAGAACATAAACACTTTATTCTATATAAATGATTAAAGATTATATTACGATATGCAGAATTATGAAGACAAGATTTAAAATTAGTAAATGTATTAACTTTGAATTTAAATTCTTTACGTTTATATATATATATACACACATATATATATATATATATATATACACACACACACATATATATTAAATTATGCTGGATGATTACTAAAATCGAGCCAGGCATCGGTGAGTGGCATACATATCGTACCACTTAGTGAAAACAAGTATCAATAGTAAGTTTATATACGAAGTATCAATATGGTGGGATATTAGCAGCAATGGACAAGTATAATATTTTTCAGTTGGCCAATTTAATCAATCTATCGATCTGTTTATAGCAATGAGTTCGTCCCAGTTCAATCGGAACACAAGCGATTCACTACGCAGTCAAATGCAGGTCAAGCCACATGAGTGGTAAGTAATGTAATAAGAAATCCTGTAGTTTTCCCAATAAAACTGCGGCTAAATTTACTTGAAACTGCTTATTCAATCACACATATAAACTCCAACAATTCCCACGTTGCGAGAATTTATCAAAGCTTTCAAGTTAGAGCACGAATTAATTATTCCATGTTAAAAGTGTGTTAATGACAATTTAGATATTCCACGAGATGATAAGACACCTGGTGTCAGCCATCAAGACAATCGAATAGCACAAAAAATGTGTCTATCCGACCTCATGCACGACATTTTTGTTAAGAATCGCGTAGGAATACAAATTGAGATATAAATTTGAGACGAACCAAACAGATTCAGAAACTAGACACGACATGGAATGCAATATGTCACTCAACCAATGAATAGCGATAGAAGGGCGTAACAGAAAAGGAGTTCTGGATCGGCTTACAGAGGAAATTCGATGTAATAGGGCTGATGTTAGACTGGTTGGTGGGAAGTTGATATGGAGTAAAGTAAAAATGACTTTTATAAACATTCGAAAAATAAAAGTAGCTGCGCTCAGAATATAACAGTTTTGATAGTTGAGAATATTTAATGAAGGAATTAAAAGTTAACATGACGGATTTGATTAAGATAATTATTATGATACGCATTTAAATTTATAGGAATTTAACTACAAATAAATAATAGAGAGTATTAAGAAATAGGGAAATGATGAATACGCCGGAAATTAAGAATATTTTAAATGGTTTCAAGTAAAATTTTTATAACACACACACACACACACATATATATATATGTGTGTGTGTGTGTACGTGTGCTATAACGTTCAGAGTCAGAAAAGATTTAAGGGCATTATCGATTTGTCTATCAACACCAAGGGCTAACGTTAGAGTGTTTACTAATTCTTTCGTCGATGATTTTCACAGATTCTTACTACTTTACTTTATATTAATACGAAAATTATTTGCTGAAATGTTAAAAATGTTTTTAATACGTATTGTTATTTCATGATTTTTAGGAAAAGTATTAAAATCTTCAAAATGACCTAAAATGGAAATGATAAAATTTGGTAATGGAAAAATGACAAGGAAGATTGTAAAATCCCCCTTTTTAATAGGATTTCAATGTCATAATATAGTGTCATAAAAATTATGTAAAATTTTAATAACTAAAATTTGAAGACTTAAAATAAAAATGATAAGTATATTTTGAACTCACCTCAAATAAGCTTGAAATTTACGAAAAATTATCATAAAGGGGCTAAAGATATTATATTGTCTCATTTTATAAAATTATTTTTTTTGCCGCGTAAATGCTATGGTTTATTTTTTTTTTTTCAATTCTATATTTATAACTAGTCTGAAAAAAAAGTTTTATACTTATCAATACAAAATAGAGTGTTTTACGAAGAGTTTGGTATATTTTACGTATTGGAAAACTTTTTAACAAAAAGCAGCAGCTGAAATATATTTGTAATATCTAAATTTTACCAAACTTTTTCTTAGTAGAAAAATTTAGTTCTGAAATGTTTGAATTTATTGTATATAAACTCATGAAAATAAGTAATATTTTTGTAAGAAATTTTACAAAATAAATTTCTATTATGTATTCATCAAAAAATAAATACAGCGAAATTAACAAACCTTTTTAGAATGAAAAGAGAAACTTTTCTGGTTTTAGGAAAAAAATTGAAGATTTCCTCTGGAACAGAATTAAATATGAAAACTTATTTCACTTTTATATTTGTAATCTAATATATTAGTCGTCAATTCACCTTTCCCATTTTATGAGATTCAGAAAACATATTCGAGCAATATTAAATCCAACAAAAAATTTTTGGAAAAATCGACTTCCAGCTATCATACAATTACACACGCACACACCAAAATAATAATGATCAGGATCTGCAAAGGAATGAAGATAGAATATAGATTACCCTTTTATGTACTGAATTATGAATCCATGAAAATTTTATCTTCTAAAACATTTTTCGAGAATTTTTGAAACTACATTAGAAGATTTGCATAATCTTATAATAAATTTTAGAAGGCATTAGGATATAGAAGGATTAATTAAGTTTGAATTTATAAGTATTTTGAGCAAGATTTATAACCCCAATAAAATCTTTTATTTTAAATAGTATTTTTTAGAATTAGGAAATGTACAAATATAATGTTCTTGCAATAGAGATATAAAAAGATTTCCGAATTTAAAAATTCCTTCCCTTCTCAACGCCAAGAAAGCTGAAAAGATGTAAAGGAGTAAGAAATCATTCTTTTAAAAATGTTTTTGTTTTTGTAACCAATAATGCTTTGGGATAAAGAGAAAATAATGCCTCAATCTAAACTACATTACTACTAATAGATGTATTAAAGAAATTTTGTAACAAGTTGTTTTAATGGTACTTATAAGTACCGTCTGTAGATGAAGGGTTAAAGGTAATACCCAGAGGTTATTTTCTTTACATAAATGCAATTTCAGATATACCTAAGAAACTTTAGGAGATGAGTTATTGTAGCTTGCCTTTAAAAGATATATATTTTAAAGTATACTTTTTTGAGTCTTTATAAAGCATCGTAACAAATATACCATGAACAATATGGACTCTTATAGAAGTTTCAATGCAAATGCGTTCGCATATTTTCTCATATATGTTAAAGGATTAAAGCTACTAATATTAATTAAACAGTCGTATTAAAGTAAAATTAATCGGGGATAATATATTGTCCTTATGTTTGAAATCGTTCTTTTTGGTTTTCAATGACATGGATTTGAACAAGACATAAAAATTATTTAAATATTTATTTTATGTGATTTGTTTAAGCTAACAAAAATAAAGTGAAAAAAAGAAAGGAAAATCACTAAGGATATATTTGCGAGAAAAGCGGCATAATATTGATTTTAAATGGGTTATTGAGGTAATTTAGGAATAACTTATATTTACCACTGTTTTGTGCTATTGCTTATATAAGGGGGTTTAAAAGTTTATTATTGTATGTAAAATTACATTATATGTACATTGTATGAGAAAAAGAAAAAGAAATACTTAAAGAAGATAAATTTTCTGAAATTATGCGAGTCCATTCACGTTGTTTAGATGCATAGATATCATTGTACACATAATTAGTATTGCGTATTGTGGTGCTACTTTCTGAGAACACCCTTTATATTTAATTCAGCTGATTCAGGTTCCACCTGAACATGCCATTTTCTGGATTCGTTGATTTTTAATAGTCTTAATGTGCCGTAATACTTTATAGTTACTGCCTTGTTTTCCCCGGCAGTTAGTTTTCAGAAGATGTCATGCTATTTTTTCCAAAAAGAATATTTAGAGGAAGTAACTTAAAAAAGCACTCGTTTTAAAATGATTTTTATTTTGCATGCATGCGCACGTTGAATTTTTCCTATGTTTGGCGTCAGATTTCAGGCATCATACACATTGCCAATTTGACGCTAATAGGTTGATTCTATGGACGAAACAACGAATCTTCCTTAATTGATATGCTGGACAACCTAGTGTATTTTACCAAACATGTTTTCAATGCTTACTGGTACCCAGATATTTAAAAATTGCTTACTTTGTTTTTACATTGTTTTTGCTTCGTATTTTATCTTGTGTTATATTCAATTGTAAAAATTTTAACCCATATACTTTGCGACATCGTTTACGCTTGACGACAACCTTTGGCATGTCACGCAATTGTAAGCTCAAAAATTTAATGGAAAAACTTTTCTTGAGAATCTTTGAATCATACGCGGCCATTAATTTCCAGGACTGATCTAATAACTCCAGAAAACATTATATGATATGCATATCCATTTAAAAATAAATATTAAAACTTTATATAAATCATCGTAAAAAGAAAGAAATTCACATGCGAGCTGGAAAATATAACAGCCCGTCATCAGCTAATGTAAACATGTCTCAGTAAGGGGTCAAGCTCACAAATGAACAGAAAGGGAAAGAGGAGTGCTTACAAAGGATGAGACAGGTGGCGTTAACTGAGAGGTAAACACCAATCACAGAGGAGCAGTATGCATAACTGGTAAGTGTTGCCACAGTAATAGAAAAAATTAACAAAAAATAAAAAAGAAAATAAATGTATATAAAAAAATAAGAAAATGTAAAAATAAATAATAAGAATAAATATAAAAAATAATTAAAAATAAATAAACGTATAAATATAACAAGCGGGTAAGTGTGATCACTGATCGCACAGAAAGTTTCGTTCAATATTCCTTTCAAAACACTTTATTCTTTAATTAATAAAGCCAAATTGATATAATTTATAAATATTAAATCCTTAAAAACCGCATATAAAAAGGTAAAAAAAAAAAAAAAAAACGTTAAGGTTAAAATAAAAATTGCGCCTCCCCCCCCCCCCCAACCTTCCCACGAAATTTCTCGCGTCATTCTTTTGAAAACATTTTATTATGTGCTATAAACTATCTTAAATTTTCAAAGAGATCGCCGTGTTAGTTTTCCTAATTTAAATAAAATTGCGTTCTTTTAATTAAACATTCCACCACCAGGGAGCGCACTCTGTTCTTAACAAAACTGTATCTGAACGAAACTCCTTTCTACAACTTATCCGTAGATACATTAGTCGGGTGGGGCGGTCTTAAACACCAATTTAAGATATTTTCTGAAATTATTATTCTAAAATAGTGGTATCGACACTTATGGATTATTTATATTGAATAAGTAGCATTTATCTCAGAACTCCGCCAAAAAACCGCACATAAAAGGTAAAAAACGCTGAGGTTTAAAAAAAAATTAACGCGAGTGTGACGAATAGGGTTTCGTCAGATGAACGAAACCCTAAAAATGAATTTTAACATTAATAAAAGAGAGATAAGAACATTTTTTTTTTAAATAAAAGAATAAAAAGAGATAAGAAAAGAGTGAAAAGAATTATAGAAGTATTTTCCAAGCTGAAGAAAGTAAAGGAGAGGGTGACATTTCATTGATAAGTTTATCAGAATTTTTAAGAATAAAATAAGATTCGTGAAAATCCAAGTGAGTGGGAGAGACAACAAAATAAATACTTCTTTCCATGGAGAAATTGAAACAGTGACTAGAAGTTGAACAGTGGGAAGCAATTGAAAAATTAGAGATATCTTGATTAGATATATTTATATACCTCACATAATCTAAACATTAATTCTCTCTTAGTTTGTCCAGTATGACCTAAATTACAAGAACAAGGAATGAAATAAACATCCCACTGGTCTCAGTAGGAATAGTATCTTTGAAAGAACCGAATTTAATTTTATTAATAGGTTTAAAGATAACTTTGAAATTGTAACATGAAAGGATTTTCAAAATTTTTAAACAGAGAGGAGAATAAAACGGCAGAACGATCGAATTAAAATTAGGAGGATTATTTTAGTTAGAAAGAAGACGATAAGGATTATTAAACCTATTTATTAATCTTAAAAGATCTTAATCTTAAATTATTGATCTTAAATTTATCTTAAATTAATTTAATATAATAAATTAATATAATTAATATAATAAATTAATTTTATTCGGAATGCTCTTTAATGTGGACGTCCCCGTGTTCTTGATGGCTTCCGACATCGTCATATCTTGTTCCCTTAGGTCTTGTGTTAAAATTTGCCGAATACCTCCTTCGAAATGTTCAGTTCACTGGCGAGTACTAGAATAGTCAATCAGCTTTCCGAAGCAAGAAGCTCAAGAACATTCCCAGTTGTTTCTGGCGTGCGCACAGAATGCGGTCGTCCAGTGTACGCGTCATACACTATATGGTCAAAGGTGACCGGTCACTTGCAATTTTAGACGTTTTGTTAAATATCTAGAAAAATACATGAGGAATTAGCCTGAAACTGCAGGATTGTAAACAGTATAGTATTAGTCATATATTTCCGCGAAGATTTTTTCCCGAAATCCCATGGGGGACCGTTAACAAATTGAGAAATAACGAATATCTTTTGGATAACCCTGTAAAATTTAATGTAGCAAAAGCTTCCACACTCGAGACTATTAATAAGTGACTTATTGTAATATAATGTGTTCATTTTTATGATTATACTCGTATAGAAATTAAGGTGTTTATTAAAACAGTCCCAAATTTCGCCAAGTTTTTTTCTTATAATTTGCAGAGTTCTAAATATATAAAAAAAGTTCTTTTCAGAAAATATGACAAACAACATTGTACACAATACCCTGCAATCAGAATGAAAAATAAAAAATAAAAATAGTATGAAAAATGAGCAGGTTTACTAAATAATGACACACTGCAAATGCTCGAACGCAATCAAAATATAATTTGCATAATGTGTTATCTAAATGTATTGAGCAACTTTTGGGAAAGTCTCAAAAACATAGTTTGAAATGTCTTATAATAATCGTTTATAGAATAGGCTCAAAATCCTTTGTTCCCAAAAAGGAAGCAAAAAGATGAGCGGCTGTATCGAAATACAGTAGTACGTGTAATACTGTGTATGCTATATTGGCACTATTCAATAGATATATGGATACAAACCCTCATCTTTTTGCTTCATCTTGGGAACAACGAATTTTGAGCTTATTCTATAAACGATTATTATAAGACATTTCAAACTATGTTTTTGAGACTTTCCCAAAACTTGCTCAATACATTTAGATAACACATTATGCAAATTGTATTTTGATTACGTTCGAGCATTTGCAGTGTGTCATTATTTAGTAAACCTGCTCATTTTTTCTACAATTTTTATTATATTTTAATCCTGATTGCAGAGTATTATGTACAGTGTTATTTGTCACATTTTCTGAAAGGAACATTTTTTTTTTTTTTATTAAGAACTCTGCAAATTATAAGGGAAAAACAGGGCGATATTTGGGAGATTTTTTTTTATAAAAACCTTAATTTCTCTATGAGTATACATTCTTTCTCATACAATTGAACACAGTATATTACAATAAGCCAATTATATTTAATCTCGAGTTTGAACGCTTTTGATACATTAGTTTTTACAGGGTTATCCAAAACATATTCGTTCTTTTTCAATTCGTTGATGTTCCCCTATGCGGTTTTGGGAAAAAATCGTATAAAAATATATGAAATATACCCTGCACCTATTTACAACCCTGCAGTTTCATGTTAATTCTTCCTGTATTTTTCTAGATGTTTAACAAAACGTACAAAATCGCAAGTGACCTGTCACCTTTGGCCATATAGTGTATTCCACTCTTTCGTGGCCGTCTCGAAAACGGCTAAATCATTCAAAAGTGTGTGAGTGAGTTATCGATTCCTCTTCGTGCACTTGTTTCAACATTTCATAAGTTTCTCTTGCAGGTTTGTCCAAATTGAAAAAAAAAAAGTAATTTAATGCTTATTATCTGCTCTCCATACCAACTTCGAAAACAAAAATATAACTCCAACGTTTTAATGCGTGTTTCAAGGTCAACCAGGTGCTTCTGACAGGCGTCGACATTATTATATATTTGCAGAAAATTGACCATCCGAATACAATAATTCCCGCTTTCTGACGTTTTCCGTTTCTCGTACAATCACGTCACTCCTGAAAATTAATGGCCGTACCTTGTATATATATTTGATGTATATTTGATGTATAATTGATATATTTGATATATTTGTAATATATATTTGAGTATATTACTAAATACATTATTAATAATTTTCACTATTTTCATTACATGTAAATGACATGATCTCAAGACCTTAAAGTAAATACCAAGGACATTTTTATATTTAACCTATCTATAGTATTTTTTAACAATAATGCTTCAAAGGATTTTATCTATAAATGAAAAATAATAAGAAAGTACATTTCATTTTCATATTATCGTAATCAGTAAAAAAAAAAAAACAACAAAAAAAAAAAACACTTTTTTATTCATATTCTATGGAAATTTGAAATATCATTTTTTTTTTAATAAATATTTTTTCATGAAAAATTTCTCACGTTATTTCTCCTTATGAACCCAGTCGAAAATTGTAGATTTATGAAAGCTTATAATCAGATCTGCACTCCTCCTGTATTCCCAATCATATTTCACGCCTGAAAAGTTAGTGGTAAAGTATTTTATAACAAACAATTTCTCTTTATTAAGACTAGAAAATAACGACGCAATGTTGAAAAGATGCGTTATTATTTAATAATTATTCATAGTTGATCCAAGAAGACATTATGTGACAAAATCCTTGTCATCAAAATCTGTGACATATTTTCTAGATTGCTCCTACAAGAAAGTCTCACAAATAATTACATAAAAATTTCTATTAGATTAAAAATACATATAAGATGTAAATATATATGATATGCTTTAAAATTTAATAACCACATGCAGAGAACAGTTATAATATTTTTTCCAAAATTCATAACAGCATTCATTCGCAGTATATGTTCTTTAAAATTAAATTAGTTTAGTCAATTAATTCAATACATAACGACTATTGTCTTTATTAGATAATAGCGCAATTAAACATATTTAGATTCACTTGTAAAAACTGGTCTAGAATTGGTCATTAAAATAAATAAATAAAAATGAATTCCTGAAAGGAAACAAAGTCATAATTACAGGAGAAAAAAAGGAAAAATTTAGATATCTGATAATCAAATAAATATAGAAAACTATATGTAAGAGAAACGACACATTCACCTTATTACTTTAAGTTAAAACATGAATACATTAAAATGATTCACAGTTTTTATTTCTAAAATAGGTGCTAAAAATACAATTAACAGGTTTTAAAACATTAAAACCAATAATCAGATTGTAAAAAACTTCTACGAAAGAACATATGGCTGATATAGGAAAGGGGAAACCATCTACAGCTTTAGCTCGGTTAAATTTAGAAGCTGATATTGACATCCTTTTTAGTAAAACAAAGATCATCACACATACAAATCAATTTAACACATGTATTTTGAGAGAGTCTATTGAAATTTTAACCAGAGGCAGAAACACTTGTAATGATACATTGTCCTGTCATATACCGAGCATTTGGTTTGGTCTACTTGGTGTCAATGGAATCTTTGGATTGGAATGATCAATGTAGCTGCATGAACTCATCCGTCCCCCTCCCTCCCCCCCCCACCTTTTTACAGTTTTTTGGAATCGCCCAGCGTTATTTATACCGGTATGCATTCTGAAGGTCTTATTCTCATTTTTCACCCCATTGATGATGACCAGGGTTTGGTCGAAAGCGCTCGGGAAGTTTTTTACCATCTGATTATTGGTTTTAATGTTTTAAAACCTGTTAATTGTATTTTTAGCACCTATTTTAGAAATAAAAACTGTGAATCATTTTAATGTATTCATGTTTTATCTGATAATCAGTTTCTTCTTAAAATGCGTATTTTGAAAGATTAAAAATACTTTGTAACAACACTCTAAACTTCTCATTTTACAATAACATTAATATATGGTTTATTTATCTCACTTTTATTAAAAGAATTCTTTCTAATAAAGTAAATTCATCTCGTGCCAGCACGTCAGTTGGGTAAGACATCATAAATCTTATAGGAATTGAAAAAAGTTAGATTTTTTTTGGGGGGTGGGGGGGGATGAAATAAATGGAAATCAAATAACAATATTCCAATTATATATTTAATGATTTAGTATTCGAAGTCAACAGGATTATTATCTTTTTTTTTTTTTTTTTTTTGACCAAAAAAAAAAAAAAAAAGTGAAAATACGAATGCAATAGTTAAAATCCAGATTTATGACTTTTTTTTTTTTTTTACATCTCAAATTAAAGGCAATAGCAGAATTTCTATATTCGAGATTCTCGATACTGATATTCGAACATTTTATTCTGAACGGTGCAGAGTTAATTAATTTCATCCACAATCCATGGCAAAGAAAACTTACCAAGAAAAAATATGGAATAATGTACTCTCTATGATAGTCGTATTAAATTCAGTAAAGCTTTGCATCCAGGAGATATTTAATACCCCGAAGTAAGAGTTCCACGGATTGTCGCTATGAGGCATGCACCTCTCAAGATTGGTATATCTTTATTCTAAAAAAAGAGTAACTAGGACTTCCCTCAGAGGGATTAGTCTGAGCGATATTGCCGAGAATATAGATTTAATAATAACTTGTTGCAAGTAAAGAAAATGAGATACTGTCTTTAATTGGCCATATACTGGTTACTAATTCAAATGAGGAAATATCTAGATTAGTGAACCTGAAAAAAATCCATATCAATTTTAAACCAGATCTTCCCTCTCTTAAGGGCCCTGGCAAGAGACAAGTACTTTTGGACAACCCATTCGCTGTTTCATACCGACATTTTTGCATTTTTTAAAATACATACATAAACCAGTATAACACTTCTTCAGTTTTATTTTCATAGTCGTTTATATCATTTGACAAAAAATATCACTTTCTTAAACTCGAATTGGGTCAAGCTTTTTTAAAAAAGCAACGTCCATATAACAATGAAATTCCATGAAGGGAATTAAACATGGTAATAAAGCATTTAGGTGAGCGCAATTGATAAATCGTCAAATATTGTTCTTATCGCCATCTTTCGTAATGCATTCTTTTAATTTAAAATACACATATTAAATAAATTTATAAACACGATTTGACTCATTTAATTAAAAATAATAATAAGTAAATAAATAAAAATAATAAGAAGAGATAATAGCATAAGTCAAAACATTTATTTCAACATCAACACAAGTTACACTTGCGGGGGGGAAAAGGCGGCTTTTGACAAAAAATAAAAATAAAATACTCTTGGCAAAATCTGAACCGGGCTAAAAAAAAGCACCGTGATTAATTCAAATATTATATGAATATATACTGGTTTTCAACCAATATCGTATTTTAAAAAGCTTCGCTTAACTCCAATTAAATTTCATTGCTGCAACATTTTATTTTATTTATTTATTTATTTATTTTTTTTTTGGGGGGGGGGATGCGAGATTGCATATATTTACATTTAAATTTTAAACTTCCGTTTATATAACGGTTGCATGTATGAATAATTAGCACCTTGATGAGCTTCACTCGAAACATATGTAAAAAACTGCTTGTGTGGTATGTGTGCTTAAAACCATTATTAGTTAGCTATTATAAGTCCCGTCCGTTATAACAATGTTGCTATTAGTATTACTCTTGTTTGACGTCAACCTTGCCCGTGTATCTGAATACGAATTATTGGCCATTTTTCTTGCACAAAGAGTGGTTATAACATAATTGTTTCATTTTGCATAGCATGTACCAATTGCAATATTGATACTTTTAAGTTAGTCAAGCGCTTTTGATAAATTGACAATATTTTTTTCATACTATATTCATCTTGCATTCATTTCATTTAAAATATAAAGCTTTCATTCACTTCATTTAAAATACACGTTTTTAACTAATTTCACTGTACTTTAACAACATTACTTTGCATTGGCGTTTTTTTTTTTTTTTTTTTTTTTTTTTAAGTTTTATGCAGTTTTGGCTTCAGAAAGTGAGATCTGTTACAAAAAGATACAAACCTGACAATTTATAACAAACTCGATGAACGTTCATGTTTATTTTTTACAAATAAATATGAACCTTTTTGGCACAGATGTCACATACTCACCATGTTGGCGCGATTTTTTTCTGACGTCAATTTGGCGAAAACCTCGTTTTCGAATACCAGTTATATATATATTTTAAAAAGGGAATAACAATAAATAAAAAAAAGTTTAATTAATAACTATAGAACAAAACAATTTATATAATTAAAAAAAAAAAAGAAAATAAAAGTAAATAAACAATTTATTAATAAATAAACAACAACATCTAGGTTACCATCAAGCAAAATAACAACACTTTGGCGCCAGTTAAGTACCCCGGTGCATATATGACATTGGCGTCAGAAAAAAATCGCGCCAACGTGATGCGCATGTGACACCTGCCTACTAAAAATAATCTAAAGATTATCTGAAGAAATCTCCACTTTCTCCAGAAATTCTACAGAAATTTAAAGAAATTTTGCAGATTTAGCTTTATCTTAAAAAATTTGCAGAATTTCTTAAGATATTCTTAAAAATATCTGCAGAATGGGCCAATTATCTACAGATTTTCTACAGATTTTCTACACAAGACAGCTGTCTTGTTTACACTAAATTAATTGTTTAAATCTTTAAAAAATTGCTTGGGTACATGAAAGAATGAGTAGGTTACCAGAAAATATCCATGAAAAGTTTACTTCTCTCGCCAAACCCATTTTCTTTACCTGTAAGACGCCTATTCTGGAAAAGTACAAATTTCGGTACTTGTTAGTTATCCCGTCGACCAAATTACCGTCGCCAAATTGTAAGATTAAATGCCAATAATGGTTGATTATAAATGTCACATTCACTTGACAACACGTGTTTACGTCATAAAGTGATTTTAATTTCGACGTTTTATTTGTATTTTTATTGTTATACTAATTTATTTGTTCTTTAAAATATTTAAGTTATTTAGTATTAATAGTTATTTTTTAAAAAAGTTATTTAAAATAAAAATTATGTCAATTCGTATAATTTGGCGGGTGGTTTGGCGATTTATATAATTTGGCGAAATTGGTCGACGGGATAACTAACAAGCACCCAAATTTCATTTAAAATACTAAAAAGACAAAAATAAATAAATTAAGAATAAATGATGCCACAAATAAAAATTGTTTATTTAAACGTAAAATAACTGTTTCAAATTTTCACACGCAAAATATAAATGTTGGTTGCTTTTGGCGATTAAAAAATGCCATTGGATAGATTATCGTAAAATGTGAAATCCTACGTTATTATGGCTTTTTTCTTTGAAATAGAAAAAAAATCCAGATTGATTTTCCTGTTTGATTAAATTTAAATATGTTTTTTTGCACTTTAATATTAGTGCGGGCATATTTTCTTTGCTCCATGTGCTATAAATCGGTTTTCTACGAAAACATCCAGCCGGTGAAAATGACATACACTAAATTTCCGTGACGTATGTAGATAAATTGTGCTTTTTTATCAGTTTTTTTAATATAATTTTTAAACGAATTGGAACTTATTTTTCATAGTAGGTGCATTCAGTAGGTTACCCTCATAGGTACCTTCTGGTAAAACCAGAACCGAAATCCGACAAATATTTTTTGAGTTATGCTTGACGAAAGGTTTTAATATTCATGGTATCTGTTTTGGACCGGAAAGAAATACTGCGTTGTGTCCGGGGATATTTCTTCGTTAATATTAAGAAAACTACTGCATAGAAAAATATTAAAATCGGTGGTATTATAGAGAATTGTTTGATAAAAACGCTGATGAACATAGTTTTTAAATCTAAGAATTATTTTTTAAAGAGATATTTAATGTTAAAGTTTCTCAAAATTGTTCCGTTTAAAAAGTTTTATTGGAAAAAAGCTATACATAGGAATTTAATTATTTTTTTACCATTTTATGCGTTAGAAGTTCGCGGTGTGCAGACCGCATTTCCTTTTTAATTCATTTTTTAAGGATTTATTTCATTTTATATCAAAATTTCAGCATTTTGAGAAATATTTTTTATATATTATAGCAAAGGGTAGTATTTTAAATTGTTGTCAATTTTAAAAACAGCACAAGGAAAAATATGTCATCCAAATAAAAAAAAATATTTACAGGTGACTATTATAAGCAGAAAAAAAACTTTCAAATAAAAATTAAATGATTACATTTTAAAAGCAGGAGAATATTGAAAATTACGTCATAAAAACTATATTTATGCGTGAATTTTAAAAGAGACAGAAAATTGTAAAGTAATAAATTCAATAATATGCGTTAAAAGTCGTAAATGGAGGAAATTACGTCATATTTAAAATGGCCAAACAATAATATTGCGCGCATATAAGCGCATATAAATCGCCAGAACACTCGCCAAATTATACAAATTGACGTAATTTTTATTTTAAATAACGAAAGAACAAATAAATTAGTATAAAATTAATAAACATACTAATAAAAATTCGAAATAAAAATCACTTGTTGACGTAAACACGTGTAACTTGATTAAAGTCAAGTGAATGTGACATTTACGATCAACCATTATTGGCATGTAATCTTATAGTTTGGCGATAAATTTTTGGTCGGGATAACTAAGTAATACCAAAAATGCATATGTAACTGGTATTTGAACACGAGGTTTTCGCCAAATTTTCGTAAAAAAAAGGAAAAAAATCACGCCAAACCTGCTGCGCGTATATGACATCTGGCCAAATATTACCGCTCGAAAAAAAAAAAAAATGCTAGCTGGCGAGTTGAAAAAAAGCTATTGGCGAGATTTGCATCCGGCTAGCGTAACAATACCCATAATTCTTTGCAACAATGGCAAATTTTATGCAGTTTTATTTGAAAAATAATTTTGATTTTTTAATCAAAATGGAAAACTTACGGTCCCATATTGGCGCGATTTTTTTCTGACGCCAATGTCATATACGGAACGGGTGCTTAACTGGCACCAAAGTATCGTTATTTTGCTTGATATGGTAAGCCGGATGTTGTTGTTTATGCTGTTGATGCGTTCCCCAAATTGGCGTCGTTAAAATATCGCGCCAATATGGCATATGTACAGCACGTATATGACATCTATGCCAATGGCGATGGGATCAGACCGTATTTGTTTATAGCAGTTGATGACGTGAACTATTATAATATAGAGGAAATGATGGCGATAGAATAAAATTTGACGACTCATCACCTGTGCCTGGCTAACATTAAAATAGCAAAATGGCACCAAGAGTATAAAAAGCGAAGTGGTCCGCCTGGAACTGTTGATGATAGTCACATGACTTAGGCTATTTTTATAGAGATTGTTTTAAAATACCGGAAACAAAGACTCTGTATACTTAATTTATTTTATTTTAGCTTCTTCTCAAATGTTTAACTCATCCTTTTTAATCATAAACGAAAACAGCCATTGGATGTCTTAACGGCAACTGATTCACTCTTAAATTTGTGCAATCAAAAGTAATTGAATGGAAACCCGTTTACAGGGAGATCTGCACAGCTTTTTTCAGTATAATTGAATCTTCTCTAATATTTTTAAAACCCATCAGATTAGCGTGTTTTTAGATTCTGCGGTGTCTGAACGGGGATTGGTGAGCGTAGCTTGTAGGGGGCAGAGCCGCCTAGTAAACTATAAAAGCCTAAAACCCATTTCACAATATAAAGAAGATTTCAATCACTGTGAATGATTTTATTGTGGTTAAAGAGCGTTTTTATTCGCTAGCCTAAGCCATTCAAGAGTAGAGTGCCAAAGGAAGCGAAGCTTCTAACGTTCACTTTCGCTCAAATCTGTCAAAATAAAATTTAACATGATTTCGCGGCATGATGATTTCGCACATGATTTCGTAATTTGTCGCGACAATAGATCAATGAATTCCGAGTGTAGTCCTCTTTCAATAACTTCCAGAAAGTTAGTATAGGTTTAAATGAATTTATCCGTTAATTTACTATTCGACTACGCACATTATCCGACTAAAATGCAAACGTTTTTTTCTTGTTTTTTATAATATTTTCTTTCATATTATCTTTATTTTAATATTTCTATAATATTACCTAAGTTTCCTATTATTTTATCATTTTTATAATATTTTCTTTTCAGGGGGTCCAGGACACAAATATCTTCAAATTTTCTAAAAAAAAACTTTTATTGCATTAAACATTTCTCTGTTTAAAATGTTTTTAAATCAAGCTTCTATTTTTATTAGAACAGTAAATATATATATATATTTAGTTTTGGTTTCTTTTCAAAATCTAGTTTTGAACTGAATGCGTTGTCACTAAAAGGACTTCTTGTGAAAATGTGTTTTTCTTCATGATGAGTTTTTTCATCATTTCACGTATTTAAATTGTTATAAATCAAGAACCGTTAAAGATAAATGATTCAAACTTGGAATATATAATTTTGAATTGTTTTATTTTAATTTTTATTCAGCAAATTTGAAAAAAATATTTACTTTTGACATTATGATTTTTTTTTTTTTTTAAGTAACAACTTTTCTTTAAATTTTTAATTTAAATATTTTTTTTTCATTAATATTTCTAAAAATGCTGAATAAAAATTAGAATTTATATGTTTCTGTTTACGTAAATAAAAAATAATTCAAATTCTACAAATAATATTTCGAGTTGTATTGATTTTAAATTACCCCACATTTTTAATAAAATTTAAATTTAAATTTTTTAAAGAAAAATATGAGAAGTTTTATCATGTGATTTTTTTACAAATGATATGCTTAACCAACACAAAAAATTCAAAATTTTAGCTCCATAATAATAATTTTAAAAAATCTTAAAATGTGTCCCAGGCTCCCTTAAATTATATTTACTTTCTATTTTCACATTCTTCTATCTTTACAAGAAGGATTCATGAAAATTCTCGAATTCCAGTTCCCTATCTATTTGCTCGTTTTAAAGGTCAGAGAACCCGAAAAACATGTTTTTACAAATTTTCTGTCTGTATGTCTGTGTGTGTGACACAAATTTTGTGGGCGCTCTAACTCAAGAACTAATGTGCGGAATTTAATAAAACTTTAGATTCAGATAGTCCCTGATATAAACTGGTGCTGATTTGTTTTTGGTGTAAATCACCCAGAAGGTTGCGCTGCTATTCTGTATTTTTTTTACAATTTCCGTAATAGCTATATGTGAAGAACGAATGCATGGATTTTTATAAAACTTCAGATTACGTTAGTCCTTGATATATTTTTGGATAGTCCTGGATATATTTTTAGTTTTTATATATGATTAGGAATTTATTTTAAAGACAATTGCAATATTGTAAAACATTGTCTATAAATCCTGTTTGCCTTGTTTTAACAGCTTGAGACATATGTCAAAAATTGTAAATGTCCTAAATTTCTGTATACCATTATGTTTTTCTTTGTAAGTGTCAGGGCACTTACTTTTTTATTATGTATTATATTTAATTTTTCTTTGGTAAATACCTGCTGGTTTTCTGGGTCTGTTGCCCTGGTTGTGGCTTTGGCTGAGTCATGGAAGGGAATTTCCTGCCTGGGTTTTTAACACCTATGCCAGATTCTGGTTGGTGCCTAGGTTAGGGTGATCTAGACCTTGATATAATTTGGTGCTGGTTACTTTAGTGTAAATAACTCTAAAGTTGGCGCTACTATACGGCATTATTCATGATTATCGCAATAGTTCTCTCTTAAGAACTAATGCACAAATTTTCATCAAACTTCAGATTCTGTTAGTCACTGATATAAATTAGTACTGTTTAGTTTTTAGTGTAAATCGATATTTAGTGTAGCTGCTAGGCTGCGTTTATGATGATTTCCGCAATAGCTGCATCTCAATGACTAATGCTTGAATTGGCATCAGATTCAGTTAGTCCCTGATATAAATTGGTCGTGTTTAGTTTTTGGAGTAAATCGACTTACAGGTGGCGCTGCTATGTACATTTTTGTACAATTCCCGCAATAGTTCTACCTCAAAAACTAATGTACGGATTTTTATCAAACTTCAGATTCAGCTACAACTTGTTATAAGTTGTTGCTGATTCGATTTTAGTGTTAATCAGCTAACCGGTGGCACTGATATGCTTCATTTTTTAGGAAATATTAACATGTATGAGATAGAAGAAAGTTTTGGGATTAACACATTGAACTGTTTTTTTTTTTTCTTTTCTTCTGTGGTATAATAAGTTTTCTGAATTTCATATGCAAAAGCTGTGCTTCTTTTACGAATCATTATTGAGCCTAATACGAAATATTCGATTACAAATTTTCATATAAAATGATTTACGTCATTCATCACATTAATGAGCATTTAGTTCTTTTTTATTATTATAAAATAGCACTGATCTACTTAGCTTTCTTTTTTCACCTTCTTACATAGTATCAACAAGCAAATGAAGTTTCTCTAGTGGAGAATTAGCTCAAGTTAAGCTACGAGGAAATATCTGGCAGTGAAGAACGTACTAAGATGAGTCAATCTGAAGGCAAGTTGGTTAACTATATACGCTGCTGAATCATTTAAACATGCGTCATTTCTTATTATTATTTAAAAGTGTGTTCTATCTGTCTCAATATATATATATATATATATATATATATATATATGATTAAAAAAATAAATAATGGAAAATTGTTCTGCTTCCTCGTGCAAAAATACATTGCCCAGATATCTTCGAAAATACTTCAATAGCCCCTTGTCATACAGACCAAAATTTAGTACATTTCAGAATTAGTCATATTTGTTAAAATTTAGTAAAACTTCTATTGTCATTTTGTCTTTTGCATAGCTACTTTTAATTTTCTGAAACTCGAAATGTTTTTTTTTTTTTTTTTTCCGAAAAAAAAAATAATAGGACTTATAACAATTGTCGTTGAAGTTGTGAAATTCTAAAAAAATATTGTAAGTGCATGTCTTAACACAGTATCAAAATAAAACTGTATTATTTTTAAATGTTACGGAAGCACATATGTTCCGGTTAGAGAATTTATTTATTCGTCAAAATAACGGTCTTAAAGTTAAAAAAAAAAAAAAAAAAAAAAAGTAAAGGAAAAAAAAATTGTTCAAACCAATTTTATTCAAAAAACAGTAATTCTGCGTATTTTAATCTGAAAAATCGCATTAGAAAATACAAAGAAAAATTTTGCAATATTTTTTCATTTTTTCCCCTTTTAGCTTTGTCAGTATAAGTTTTATTTTTATATTTGCGTACTTTTGTACGGTAATGATAAATAATGGAAGAATCTTAAACCTTTCATTTGGAAAGTTTCAAATCTGTTTAAAAAAGTAATCCCTCCGATTTGTCCAAATGTTAAGAAATAAACAATTAGATTGCATGGTAGTTTTTTGAAGAACGTTTTTTAAACTGTCCCCTTTAAAAGGAGAAACTGGAATGATTACCAAAGTGTTTAACGGAAAAAAATATATTGAAGAAATTAAAAGTAATGTAAAAAAGGATATAGTTTTCTTTAAGAGCTATCTGAAGTTTTCACGAGGATTTCAAGCTTTCTAAAAAATATTTTTTTAATGTGTCTTAAGGCATTATTCTGTAATCGATTGTGCAAACGTAAAATGTTACTTTGATAGAAAAAAATAAAAATCTTGATTTTTTCTTGTTTCGTTTACATATTGTCTAAAGATGCAAATGCTGTATTCTTAATTTATCTTAAAATTGTCTTTTAAGAATACACTTATGTATTAATTTAAAAAAAAAGAAAAGTAGTAAGATATCTATGCTAGTTTGCTTGATTTTTTTTTCAGATGCTAGTTTGTAATGAAGAAATTAAAAAAAAAAGTTTAAATATTCCATTTAAGCTTCCAATGCTCCATAATGTTATGATTTAGTTGTCCACTAAATTACATTCATAGTATAAATATTTTACTTAAAAAATACATCATTTACATTACTTGTTAATACATACAATTTTTTAACATTTAATTTGGTCATAAAATCAATTAAATATACCAGTATTTCAATAAACTTAAATAAAACAAATTAAAGAGAGTAATCCTATTTCCCTACGTTAATATAGGCAGTGAGAATAATGTGGGCTTCTATTCAAAACAAGTAATATATTGTGCAACCTGAAGAAAATTCAAAATATCCTATTTTATTTTATATTTTTCTAGATAATCATAAAAAATATCGATATATAAAGTGTGTTTAAAAGTTCGGTGAATGGATGGGTACCTTATAAACAACGCGGGTTAAAAGTGTGCCCCTGAATATGCTGCGTTAGAGGCCAATGGAGTGACTGTACATAGCAAGAATTGCATGAAACCAAGGCAGAATTGTCTGATATGAGCTGCCAAAGAGTGTATGTTTGAAAACTGGCTTCATATTGAAATGGATCAACGGATAAACATCGCGTTTTGCTACAAATTGGAAGAACCGCCTCAGAAACGCGTGAAATGTATGTACAGGTGTACAAAACAGACGCAGTGAGGAAAACAATATTCGCGTACGACTGATTTAAACGTTTTCGGGAGGAAAAGGAAACCGTGGATGACGAACCACGTACAGCTCAACCCTCAACAAGTGTGACGACAGACAACATAGAGCGGGTGCGACAGATGCTGTTAAACAATAGACTTTACAATGGATATCGGAGGAGTTGGGAATCAGCAAAGAGAGTGTTAGCACCATTATTCACTAAGAAATGGGTAAGCGCAAGACCCGTTTTGTGCCGCACTCATTGTCCGACAAGCAGAAGGACCCACGGATACACGCTACTCAAGACTTCATTGACACATGTGATGAAGATTCAATCTCAAGGGAGTCATCAAGGGCACACGTTTGGCAGTCATGCCGGACATCAAACGACGTGTGAGATCTATGTTTCGGTCGATCACGAAAGAGGCCTTCGCTGACTCATTCCAGCAGCTTTATCAACGACGGCATAAGTGTATTGTGGCCAACGGATGTTATTTTGAGGATGATTAAAGGTATTTTGTTTTATTTGTTTTATGCTTCCATTCACCCAACTTTTCAGACACACCTTCTATTTGACATAACGTTTTAAACGGTTTAAAGACACTAATAAGAAATACATGCCCTGTATACCAAAGAACGGATTCTCCTCTGTCTTCACTTCATCATTCGTACAAATTGTCTTCCTCTGATAGCTTTATTCTGTGCCGAAGTTCGCTGGGTGACAAGTAGGAACTATAGGGTAGATTTACAATGGCTACCAAATGAAGGTGGCAGTATCGCTTCGAACATATACTTGGAGATAATTTTATGGATTTTAGCACCCTTTGTCACACAGCCCTTAACAATTCTGAACTTCACATTTCCTCAAGGATTCAAAATATGCCTTCCCTTCGTATCTTTGGGATACGGAATGGGTCAGCCAAATACAGCTTTGTCCTGGCGCATAACCAGTGGCATCAGCAAGATTTCAGGCAAACGTCTTAAAATGAGTTATGAATAACGCTCATATTAAATTGATATATTTTCTTCCCTATTTTTTTTACGACTTAATGGGAAAAAAAGCAAGGAAAACTTTTTTTCAGAAAAACGTATTTTCTATTTTTCTTCTCGTATCATTCCAAGTTCAAATATTTAAATATGCCTATATGCAACATTACTGTTTAAGTTACTCAAAACTGGATGTTTTATGTTGTTTTTAGACTAAGCAATAAAAAATATTACATTAAATTCAAAATTTCTGATTTTTTAAATTTTTTTTCTAACATAATTTGTTTGTAACAAAACTTTGGCTTCATACAATTTCAGATATAAAAATATTAAATAAAACAACATATTTATCATTATTTTGCAATAATTTATACAGCTTCTTTTTTGAGCACTTCTATTTTCAAATAGAAATTTTCGATTTATTAAAAGACATAAATTTGCAATTAAATAAGTTAAGATTACTATATAGAGATAGTGGTAATACAAAATTGGGACATTGTGAATTTTCAGTAAAATTACAGGTAGTATTCGGTTTTATTTCCGAGCAGTATCTAACCACATTTGCATGTTGTGTAGGGTATACTTAGCAAGTGTATAAGTTTGTAAACCTGATATTGAGAGGTTGAAATAAAAGAAAGACTAACAGTGAAATGAACTCCTTTAGGATTTTAAATACTATAAATGAGCTCATATATTCCACATTCTTCTAAAGCAAGCTATGCATCAAATAAAAAATAAGGTTAGGCAAATATAAAACAATGTGTATTTAAATACAAAATCCAGTAATATAAAAAGTTTTTTTTTTTTTTTTTTTTTTTTTTTTTTTTTTTTTTTTTTTTTTTTTTTTAGTCAATTCCTACCTAGGTCATCAAAGAAAAATTTAATATAATCCCTTAAGCTAATATTAGTTTTTGTTGCATTAAAATATCTCAATTTTTGTTGATTTTCTATAAGCAAGTAGGTTTACACTGGAAGTCTATGGGAATTGGGCGAAATATTAGAGATATCGCCAAGTTGGCGTCACTTTTGACGACTCATTTTGACCGCCAAATTTGGCGAGTTGACATCGCCAAGTTGGCGACAGACTTCGCGGTATTTGGCAACAGAACAGGGTTCCCCCTATGGTAACCCCCCTTATAGATATGAAGATGCATTAAATGCTTTTCCTATAAGCAAGTAAATGCTATTTGTTTAGAATGAAAGTCTATGGAAATTTTGCGAAATATTAGAGATATCGTCAAGTTGGAGTTACTTTTGGAGGCTCATTTTGGTCGCCAAATTTGACAATAAACTTGTCGGTATTTGGCGACAGAACAGGGTTCAGACTATAGTAACTCCTCTTATAGGTATGGCGATGCATTAAATGCTGTTCAATAACCAATGGCCTCCATTTTTTTCTCTCATATAAAACAAAAATTAATTAATTAAAACTTAATTAATGAATTACTATTTGAAAAAACTGTATTAACACCAAGTGTCATCTACTACAAGCTTAAAAGAAATATTTGAACTTGAGTGGATGAATAATAAGTATTTATTCATCCGATTGAAGAAATACTTATTATTCATCCATAAGAATTGAAAATTTGAACAAAATATATATAGTATAGGAAGAGTGTGAACTAATAGTAGGAACTGAACAGTGGCGTGGCGTCCGGTCATCGCTGGATGCGGCGATGACCAAGCAATATTTTAAAACTCTTAATAAGCTTTTAAAACTCTACGATCCAGTTTTAGCAGAACATTTGGAGTTCATGTATAAGTGAAGGTAAGATTTAAAGTTTCTTTTTTGAACATTCAACCATTGAATTTTAGAGTTAATAATTTTTCACCACAAACTTAAATAATTGCGATGACCACCGAAAATTTTCACGCCACGCCACTGGAACTGAAATAACAAATATATATATCGTAAAATCAGCAATGTTTCTTTCAATAAAGGAAATCGTATTCTCGTAAGTAATATATTGTCAAAATGAAATTTAGAAAATTACAATTTTTTAGATACTGAAAATGCATTATTTTCATTTCAATAAATTTATAAACGATTGGAAGTAATTCTTCGTCTTTCTTTTCTTTTATTTTTTTTCCTTGAAAATTTAATATTAATAAATGAGGAACCAATATTCAAATCAAATGGTTCGTGATATACATTTTAAAAATGAGATTTGTCAGTGGAATCTTATCGAATTTTGTGTTGTCAAATAAGATGAATAATTTTCTTTTAATCCTGACTCCAATTTAAAAAAAAATATCCCGTTTAATCATTAATGTATTTAATAAAACATACTTTGGCATTCCCCATTTTCTATCCGTATGATTTTAAATATTATAGCCATACAGTGGACAGAAAAAATTCTCACTTTATGTAAAATGACATTAAATATTAAATTATCTCATTTTAAATCCGTTTTTATTAATGGGTTATGCATATCTTTAAGGAGTTTTAGCTAATTTAATTTTGAATTACAGAAATATTAATTTATTTTGTGCTCATAATTATCATTTTTATATTTTGCTAAACATTTGAAAGATTTCAAAATGTATAAATTGATAAATAAATTCAATTTGACTAAGAAAAGAACTAAAAGACTTCTACTAATGTTATTCAAATTCTTAAGTAACTAATATGAAATGAAATGCACAGCCCATTAATAAAAGAATTACTAGAAATTTTTAATTTTGTAATTCTTATTGTAGGTGGTACAATTGGTGGGAAAATGTCTCTCTTTATGTAATGAAAAATTACCATCAAATAATAAATTAAGTCAATTTAATTCAATTTTTATTCATGAATTCTGCATCTTTTTAAAAATATGTGTTTGATTTTAGTTTTTAATTATACAAATATACATTTGTTATGTCGTTTCATCTTTCCCCTATAATGACTGCCACAATGCTTCGGAACAAAGGTTTGATAAAATATAAATAGGTAAATAAAATTTAATTTGCTTTGTGTGTTAGTCATACTTTATCAAATAACTGTTTTGATAGTAACGCTTTCTAAATATTTAATTTAAAACTGAATGTTTCTTTATTTATTTTAATTGTTTGTTCTTGCGTAGATGAAAACGGAAAAAATCGATGCACGTTTTATAAACATGGTTATTACATAAACGTTATAAAACGTAATTACAATAATGTTTTCATAAACATTTGAGATTATTGACATTTTGATAGCTTGTAAGTGGTATCAATGAAAGGCATTTTTATGTTGCTTAAAGTATTGCATAACCGATACTAAATTAAAGGGATAGCCTTAAAGCACGTCCTTCCGGCTCAGTCATAGAAATAATGTAATTTCTTTTATTGTTTTTCACCAGCGAGTCATTCCACAGGACAAATACTTTCGATGGTGGGTTTTGAAATACAAATAAAAAGCAATATTTTTTGCGTTTTGTCAAATTCTCGGCAAAATCCAAAAACATTCTTATTAGCAGAAAAATATAAAAATGTTATAACTCAACCAATTAATGCAATCCATATAGTGTTTGCAAACGTACATAAAGCAGACGATAAAATAACTATTAAAATAAAAACATTCAAATAGATTTATTTAATCTGATTATTAAGTATCAGCAAATAAGCGACCTAGTTGTGTTCCCAAAGGAAACTGCAAATTTCGCATTTTTTTTAATATATTGATAATTAGCTGATATATATTTACTACGATCAAGCTGGCTTCGAGTACCAACCATTCAATGATTACCTAATAAATTTTTATAGTACATTTCGATGGCCAAAGTTTGCCCCCTCTCAATAGCTAATCAAAATCCGAGATATTTAAAATGAATGAGTAATAATCTATAAATGTAGCTCCATTGAACATATGTGCCGACTTCAATGGAAAATATAACATAATGCCCCTCCACTTTTTTTAGGTTTGCTGGGGATATGATTTTCATTGTATTATTAATTAAATCAAAATTAGCGTTTTAAAATTAGTGGCGGAAGTTATCCCGATTGTACTAGTAAACGCCGTAAAGTCAGCGTCTGTGCCATTGACCGTAATTATATTCGTACCCAGCAAACACAGAGCTATCGGTAAGCAATCTTCCGACAGCTGCTTGCCTCTACTGTACTGGCAGGATACCGGTTCCGTATCTTTTTTGATTCGCCGCGCCGTACGAATGCGCGATGCTGGACAGCCGGTCCAGTATCGGGAGAAAACTATGCCGACAGCACGCCGATAGCTATCCATACGAATGCCGGCAGTTGCCCGACACCAGCAGCAATTAATAAAAAAATCTATTTTGATGGCGCCATCTATGAGCCATCATGGAATGCATATTTGAAAGGAACGTGTTTCGGCATTGGGAGAGGCTGGGTTTGATCCGAAGCACCCAAAGACAGGAAGTAGACGGCTTAACCACATGCCCACTCAGACTTGCTCATGGGAGGATTTAGTGAGGTAATAAGGGGAAAACATATCGATACGTAATAGTTGGACGTTGAAGGTAAATGGTAGATTACCCCCATCTTGGGATTTAATGCATTATAATTTGCGTAAAAACGCACTACAGAAATAAATAAATGCATACAGCTAAATGTATATATTTTGTAGACATAATGAGTCAATTAATATTTGAAAATAAGAGTTTACACTTACCTTCAAGTTCGATATTATAGAATTTTATAATAAAACAACTGCAAAATAATAACGTGTGGACACAAAAATACTTTCCTTCAGGCGGTCATTATATCCTTACTGGGAACTTACGATGAAGTTCGCTATGTGTCAGTACCGATCGCACGTTTTCAATTATATTCTGTTTAGAGATATTGGGTGAGCGGGATTGCCCTTCTCGGCGTCTTTACCCTACTTTCCTCTATATTGATAAATAAATGCTTTTGCAACTGAGTGAAAAAGTATCCAAGCCATGAATCGGTATTAAGACCTTTAGATTTACGTGGTGACGCTCTACGAGATATATATATGTGAGAGTTGTAAAGGATAATTAAGTTAGAGCATTGATATATTAAGCCAGATGTTCTAGATTTGTTTCCTTTCTTTGATTCTTTTCAGTCAGTTAAAAGAAAAATATCTCAATTTCCTCCCCTCCGATAAACAACAATTGTGTTCAAGAACCCGAAAAGTAGGATGCTTTATCGGGTGAAATTTTTTAGCGGGATGCTTGTTAATTCAATCGCCCAAGAACCGCAAAATAAGTTATCCGAAGGATTAAATTATCTGATTTTAAAAAAAAAAGTATTTTAATGGTATCAGTAAAGAAGAATGTTTGAATCAAATGTAGCAGTAACTGCCAAATCTTTGTCCAGACATTCTACAAACTTTCTTTCCTTTATGTTAGTTATGTCTGCTGAATATTATCGAAATTTTTTTGCATCATTATTCATATCTTCATTTTAAGAGATGAAGTCAGATTCATCATTATTGATTCATTATTAAGAGATTAAGTGATTTTTTGTTGACATATCAAATAAATTTTGTTTGATCTGCTTCACATTTCGGTTTGCAAATAAATATTAAATTGTAAGAGGAGCTGCTTTTTTTTTCTTGTGACTTCTGAGCGGCCGTTGTTCTGAATTCCTTATTTAGTGGTTCGTTCTAATATTATTGCTATAGAACGTGTTTGGTTCCATCAATATGTGACCGGTATTCGGAGATTTTCGTTGTTTAGAGGTGACCGTTCAAAGAGGTTTCACTGTATAACTAAATTAATATAACTAGGCTGGATGTCCTTACAAAAACTTCTAAAATAATTAGGGCCCGAATATCGTTTGGATACCTTGGAATTCCTGAAAGTCGATAGCCGTTACCTGACCGCGCTGGTAACGAAATTGTGAACACCATTGCAATCATCTCATTATGCGGCAAGCATGGTAGACATAGTGCTCAGTAGGCTAGTTTTGTAATTCGTAAAGTTTAAGGTACATTGAAATATAAAAACCTTATTCCAATATTAAAATTATTATATTCCAATATTAAAATTACTAATCTTAAAACTTTTGAAAATATTTGCCATTATCGTAAATAGAAACACCAAACCATAAATAAAGCAGAAGGAATGGACATATTAAATAAATTAAAATGTTAACTACCTTAAATCACATTTTTGAAAAAGAAATTTATCCCAGTAGTAGGGGAGGAATGAAAGGCAGAATTCGGAATTAATAAGTGGAAAGATGGAAATTATTTTAATCCCTTTAGTTTAGGTCTAGGATGAATGAACTAAGTTTTCCTCCTTCTTACTGGTGAGCGTTAGACAATATGTACAGATTTATAGTCGAAAAAACGCGTTTTTATTAATTTCAATAACAATATCTCAAAAATACTAAATCTATGAAAAATATTGTCCAAACAAATGTTCGATAGCTTAAAATTCCGAATAAAAGGAATATCCACAGTTGATATATTTGTTAAACTTTAAGGTCAAAACTCTACTTCCAATTTGTGCCTAAATCGCTATTCAAGAACTTGGAGCCAGAACAGACGGGGTTATCAGTCTACTCTGCTTCTAATTTTTATATGCATATATATATTTTAATTTATTGGGGAATTACGATGTTTTTTGTAATTAACTTAGGTCTTTATCTTGGATATTTTTAGAATTATCGTTTAACATTTTGATTACGGTCTATAGCTAAGTGGTAGGAGATGAAAGAAAAGGAGAATTCCTTCATTGAGTAGGGGAAATTAAGGAATTAAGTAAGTGAGAAATGTCTTAATAACTTCGACATAGGTCAGAAATGAACGCATTAAGTTTTCACGTCCTGCTAGTGAGCTTTTGCCACTAAGAACAAATTAATAACCTAAATAGAGCATTTTTTTATGATTTTTAGCATAATTAAAAATGATTCGTAAATGATGGGAAATATTGCTTGTTATCTCTAATATTGTTTTGAAGTATGTGTAATATTTCATATGACGTATATAACGTGAATAACAGAGCGTATGTATTAGAAGTTTGGAGGTCGAAAATAAAAAGCGAGGATAGGGGCGGGGGGAGGCGCGAACAAACAAATGAGTGCGCAGGAGGCTTGTTGCTAGAGGAATTCAAGGTCAAGAAGAATTACGATTTTCAACTTCAATATTTCACAAAAAAAAAAAAAAAAAAAAAAAAAAAAAACTAAGATGGTTTTAATAAAAATGATTTTCGACTACTATACGAGCATCTTAAGTGAAATTCGTAAAAGTTTAAAACTTTCGGAATATTGAAAAAAGTATTATAATTTTACATAAAAAATCTTTATTTTAAAACTATGGTTTGAGATTGGCGGTATCATTTGCAAAATGACATGTAAACAGCTGTCATTCATGTACCTATTTATCGGTAAATACTAATCCTCAAAATATACAAAATAAAGTTCTAACATAATTACAAAAACTTCACGGCCTCAACAACTAAAAAAAAAAAAAAAAAAAAAAAAAAAAAAAAAAAAAAAAAAAAACAATTGGAGGCAGCTTGGATTGCTAACTTGGTTTATCTTGGCTTCAAGCTCTTGAGCAGCGATTAAGGCAAAACTTTGAAATTGAATTACGACCTTTACCTTTAAGAAAAATATGTTTGTGGGTACTGATATTATTCAGAATTTTAAACTCTACAACATTTGTATTGGCAATGTTTTTGATAGAGTTAGCTGTTTTGAGGTAATGTTAATGTGATTTTTTTTAAGTATTTTTCGTCTATATATATGTACATAGTTTCCAACTATCCCCTAGTACGAGGGGGAAGACTTAGTCCGTTCATTTTGAACCTGTACTGAAGGGATTAAAACAATTTCCGGTTTACCCCTACTGCTGAGCCAAGCATTAAAGACCGGTCACGTGAGTAACAGGTCTAAGACGGACGATTCTATTCTTCAAAATAGGACTGGGAGCAATGAAAAGGGAGTTTCCCCTAGTATTGCTTTTGTGGGGAATGGGGAGAATAAATACTACTAATACTAGTTTCGTATTCACTTGTCTCCAAGATTATAAAAAGGATTTTTCTTCTTATTTTCTTTTCGATGAAGACGATATCTTCAATCTAAAGAAACATGTTAGGATAATTTAGATATATAAACTTTATTATTTTTATTTATAAAATTTGAAACATTTTTAAATGGTATAAACACCGCCATGAAAGAAATGTTTCAATTATTCTTTAAGGTGCATTAAAAAAAATAAATAAGGATGGAGTTTTCAGTTATATAAATAACTTATTTTAAAAAATAACGTTAAGTAAATAAACTGACATATTTACTGTATTTTTACGTATGTCATTGTAACTTATTTTTTTCTTAAATAAATTAATATTTTAAATATCTATTCCTTAAAGTTAAAGGATACACTTATAAGTATAAATTTCTTATTAAATATGTATACACTGAAATATTTTTTAAATCTGTTTTCAAATTCAATTTCCTTATACCTATACGGAGACATTTTTGTCCATGAATAAGGGGAAATTGCAGTCTTTCTTATTTGCAGGGCCGAAACTAGTCATTTTTGCACCCGGGGCAAACACGCATTTTGCCCCCCCCCCCGATTCTCACACACTTTAAAGCTATCGACAGCAGGTACAGCATGCAAAAAAAGAAAGAAAAATCATTAAAAGATAAAAATCGTTTAATAATAATTAAAATGCTAACAAGAAATATGTAAGCAATGCTCCCATAGGATTAACATTAGCTTGAGCGTTAAGAGCCTACACTAGTCTCGATAAGAAACTGGATCGCTAATGTTAAACCTATGGGAGCAAATACAAAATCAAAAGGAAAAAGCTTCTTTTCTGAAAATAGAAAACAGAATAAGGCGAGTAAGAAATAACGTTAATAGTACAACAGCCAGTGTGGGAATGACACGCGGTCAGCTGCCCGGTCAGACGGGTTAAGAAAGAGAAACCTGAATTTCGTCTCCTCCTAATGCTTCCCTACCTTCGGAAAGGTCCATTATTTTGGCAATATGCCAAGGCCGGTCTTTAAAAGCTGGTCAAGCAGTAATTAATTCTGAGTTAAACCCCTTGACCATTGGGCTAAAACTTTGAAATATAATTGCGACCTTAATTTTCAACAAAATTATTAACTGTATGTAATCACTTTACACAGAATTGAAACCACTACAACATTAGTATTAAAAATATTGAGTGACTTGCTTTGAGGTATTGTTATAGTATTTAAAAGAAACGTGTTTTTTGACTGTGAAGCTATACATATTTTCTAACGCTGACCTACTACAAGAGGGAAAACTTACTATATCCATTTTAGACGTAAACTGAAGGAATTGAAATAATTTCCAGCTTTCATCTAATTAATTCCGAATTCATCCCTCTAACCACTAGGCTGGTAAATGATGAAATTTGTTACACCTACGTTTTAAAAACAACCTTTCTGATTTCAATAAACTTTTATTTTCTATGTCTGATGAATGATTCATATGAATAAAAAAATTAAAAAGCAGTTGCACATGTTACTGATTTTTTATTTAGAATAATCATGGATGTTGAAAGTCTCGCAATTTGACGCCATTCCTTCATAAATATAGTAATGTATTTAATTTTTTTAATGTTTCTGAAATATTGATAATTGATTATTGGTATTATTTTTAGTTCGAATTAACCCATGTGATCCGAAAAAATAAATTGAATTGGCGAACTAATTTTAATATTAGTTCTACTACAAAATTTTCGGGATTTTTTTATCTGTTCGAATTATCTGAGTTTAAAATATCGGTGGTCCTATGTAGGGGAGACTGGGCAGGGTTAATCCATTTTTTACAAAATGATTTTTTTTTTATTTTTTTAAATATTGAACCTGGAATAAATTTCATATATCATTTTATTCGTTATACAATCAGTTATCGAAATAAAATTGCGACATAAGTGTAATATATCATCAGTTTAAAAAATGATTGATTTTTAATCATGAGAAAATAATGGATTCAAGGCTTCCCACATATGGGAGGCTTGACCCACTTTATTTTATTTTTAAATATTTTTAAGGGAAGAAAAAGCTGTTTTAAAAAATGGCAGAATAACATTATGCTACAAGATTTAATTATTATTAAATGTCATTTCGGAAAATGTGATGTGAATTAAAATCTGCTTAGACGGAATTCAAGGCCCAGAAGAAAAATTCGTTTTAAACACCCGTTTTTTTGCAGCAGACACTGGACTTAGGAACACTAGTTGCCACATAGTTTGTTTTCATCTCATTGTGTTCATCTTGGTGGAATTTGTCTTGAGATCTTCCTAAAGTATTTTGACCAATGTTATTTTCTTTTGCAGAGGCACGAAAAGTTAACGTTTCTTAAAGCTGTTGCTTTCATCGTTTCTAGTTCTTTTTATATTCTTTCTATCTATGGATAATATTTAAATGAAATAACAGTTCCTATCAACTTTCAAATTTATGTTTCCTTAACACGTTCACGCCGGCGCGGTGGGTCACACTCGACCATCCAGATCTGCAAAGTCTCCGGCTTTTTGGATACCAGTATTTTACTACAGAAAATGTTGTTTTATTTAATTAGAACAATTGGGCGATTTAAAGTAACAACATTTTCTCTAAAATAATTGTGGTGTGAAAAAAAGCCGGAGACTTGACAACTCTGAGACAGTCGAGTGTGACCCACAGCGCCGCCGTGAACGTGTTAAATTTTTTTCTAGCTGATATAATAATTTTTCACATCTTCCTTTAATCATTTTTAAACATTTGCCTTTTTATCGCTCCATTTTATTGTAGCTTTGCAGAATAAATTTGAACGATTTCAGAAAAATAACCATTAACTATTCATTATGTACAGTGTATAGTAAAAAGATTTCTAAATCACTTAATTAAGGAAACTTTCAACTAATCAACCCTGTTTCACATTGATTGGGGTCAAGCCTCCCCACATAGGCACTTCTTAAAGTATAGCACAGGTTTACGTTTAGCATAATTTACTATACAATCTTTATTGTTCAATATTTAAGCATTACTTATAACCTACTTACTTAAATTTTTACGATATATTCTACCTGAGAAAATCTCTTTAATGGATTTTTCCACACCTGTTTCAATTATCTGCGTAAAACGAAGACTATTGTTTGAGCATTTCAGTATCTTTGGTTGTCACCTATTGGCAAATCTCTGAAATTCTTTGGTCAAGCCTCCCCTATGGTCAACCCTTCCTAGTATCCCCTATATGTTTATAAATTATGCAAATATTCTAGTTATAAACAATTTTATAGAAATTGCATTCTCATGTGAATAAATCGTTATGCAAATCATCCTTCATGACCCTTTAATAACATGCTTTTAGCTTCTGTTATATCAATAAAACTGTCGAATATGCTTCCCCCCTTTACATAATGCTTCTATCCCTATCTAGGTAGAATTATTATAAATCCTTTCACATTATCAATTTAAACAAGCAATGGATATCTCAGTACACAAATGATAAATATGCAATGTTATCATGGAATTCATAGACTGAATTAAGGATGTATTAAAAGTTTTAGTATTAAGGTAAATAATTTGAAATATATTCATGACAATAATTCTCCCATATTAATGCACTATAAGCATTAGCATATTTCTGAAAGCAAATATACATCATACTTAGCAGCATTTCCCAAAATTTAACACAACAAATTAATATTCATTCAAAGATTTTTTTTATTCAAATAAAAACTCATTGTTGTTTATGTTTATATAGTTAGTCAGGCTGTTTTCCCATTTATTCATAACAATTATGGACCTCTTTGATTTCGTCTTAAAGAGTTTAATCCTATAAAATTACGTATTTTATTTTATTTAAGCAACTTTATGTATTTTTACTTTCTTCTATCTTGACAAGAAGAAAGTATTGGTTTCATGAAAATTTTCGAATTCCAGTTTTCGACGGATTTATACGTTTTATGGGTCAGAGATTCCAAAAAACATGTTTTAACAAAATGTCTGTCTGTGAGTCTGTCTGTCTGTCTGTAATGTGACACAAATTTTGTGGGCGCTCTATCTCAAGAACTAATGCAGGGAAATTAATAAAAATTTGTATTCAGGTAGTCCCTCATATAGATTGGTGCTGATTAGCTTTTGGTGTAAATCGCCTTGCAGGTGGCGCTGCTATGTAGCATTTTTCAGGATTTCCGCAAAAGCTCTATCTCAAGAACTAATGCACGGATTTTTCTAAAACTTCAGATTACGTTAATCCTTGATATGAATTGGTGCTGGTAACTTTTTGGTGCAAATCGCCCAACAGATGGCGCTGCTATGTTGCATTTTGAAGCATTTACACGATATTTGTAATAGCTCAATCTCAAGAAATAATGCACGTATTTTCATCAAACTTCAGATTCAGTTAGTGGTTGACATTAATTGACGTTTTGCCCTTTGTGGTGTAAATCTCCCAACAGGTGGCGCTGCTGTGCTGCATTTTTTTTAGATTTCCGCAATAGCTCTATCTCAAGAACTAATACTTGGGTTTTCAACAAACTTTAGATTCAGGTATACCTGGATATGAATTCGTGTTGTTTATGTTTTGGTGTAAATCGCTCAACAGGTGGCGCTGCGATGCAGCATTTTTCACGATTTCCACAATAGCTCAATGTCCAGAACTAATGCACGTATTTTCATCAAACTTCAGATTCAGTTAGTCCTTGACATGAAATGATGTTTTGTACCTTTTCGTGTAAATCGCTCAACAGGTGGCGCTGCTGACCTGCTTTTTTTGCGATTTCCACAATAGCTCTAGCTCCAGAACTAATGCACCAATTTTCATCAAACTTCAGATTCCGGTATACCTTAATATGAATTAGTGCTGTTTGTGTTTTGGTGCAAATCGCTCAACAGGTGGCGTTGCTATGCTGAATTTTTAAGTATTTCCCCTACAGCTCTATCTCAATAACTAATGCACGAATTTTCATCAAACTTCGAATTCAGGTATTCTTTGATAAGAATTGGTTCTAAATTGATGTAATTTCTTATACTATTTAAATGATTTAATTGACGTGATTTATATAGAAGAAAGTTTTGTGATGGTCACAACGTACTAGTTTTATAATTTACATAGTGTCCATAATTAAATGACCCTACTTTAAATCTTGTCTGTAGGCGAAACTACTGTTCATAAAGTCGTGAAAATTTCTGAAAGACATAATAAAGGTATAGTAATTTGTTTAAGAAAAAAAAAACTTTACTTCAAGATCCCGTCACTAGGGGGTACATTTTAATGAATTACATATTTAGCAGATATTTAAAATACTTTAGAAGATTTATTTATTAACTTTAACAGATATTAAAAAAAAACGTGCCCTTTACATTTCCCAGAATACACTGCCTTCAACTGTGGAACATGCTGTTTTACGATTCCAGATGGTATCTGAAAATAATGAACTGTCATATGGAACATGTTTGGTTGTAATAAACTTTATAAACTATCGTAAATGTGTAATTCGTTGATAACCTCCCTCTAGCGGCAAACATTAGAAAATTTTTTTTTTAGCTAAAACAAATTCCCTTTCATTTATTATGTCCACCACAAAACTTCACAACATAAGGACAAATTGTTTCGTCTGTACACAACTTTAAAATATGGTTCGTTTAATTATAGACACATATGTTTATTAACATAATGTTATGGAGTTTATATCGTTTGCTTTTAAAAATCGCCTGAGTTATGGAAACTGTTCAACGTTTAATCAGCCTAAGCTAAGGTGAAATGCACGTTCTTATGCCATCAGCCATATTTGAGTAGTAATGGCTAAGTTTGGCTTTTTGGATTTGGCTTTTTGAAAATTTGTGTTGTAGGCTTAAGAAACCGAACTTCCCGAATGTTTAGGACATGACATCACCAGTAACTATCGCGCTGCCTATACATCTAGGATATAAATTTAATATTTTTTCCGACAATAACATTTGAGAATCTGACTTCATTTTACTTTTACGAGTAAGAACAAACTGGGTGGTGAATCTGTTTGTTTTAGCTTCTGTTTTCGAAGATTTCTTCTTTAAGTTCTGTTACCGTGCGTTGTGATTATCTGCGTTCTGGAGACTGCCTGTTCTTTAAACTTGTGTACTTTTTGATTCATTCTAACGCAGTTATCTTCAACTTCATATCTATAAGATGGAAGAAGTTGATACAATAATATGATGAAGTCGACATACCCTGTTACCACGGGGCTTACATGTCAATTATATCTAAACAGGTCATATACAATATTAACAAGAGCTGATTAAAACTTAAAGGCAATGCTTGAATTTTAGCTTTAAAAAATGAGACGTGTTATTAATATCTATTTCTGTTTTATAATTTTTCAGATAGTTGAAGGTAAATTTTAAAACAAAACCACACAACAAGAAAATATTTCATTTTTATGACGATATGTAACTTAAATTTCTTTAAATTTGTTTAGTTTCTGTTTAATTCTAATATTGTTATTAAACTTTATATCTACTCAAATGAAGAAGTCGGAACAAAAATATTATGAAGTTTTATACTCAATTACCCCGGAGCTTGTCTGCATATATCAATTATACCTAAACAGTTCATATACGATTGTAATAAGAGCAGATCCAAATTTAATGGCAATGCTTGAATTTAAGCGTTAAAAAAATCGTTTAATTAGCTATTTCTCTTTTATCATTTTTTGCATATGTGAAGGTAAATTTTAAGGATTTCATAGGATTAGAAAACATTTCATTTTTATGATGATATGTAATTTAAAATTCGAAATATATATATTACATTCAATTTAAAAAGGAAAATATATTTGCTATTTTATGTTAAAAGGAAATATTCGAAAATGGATTCAATAGAACTAAAACAAATTTGAAAGTGATTCTAAGAACTATCTTCAGGAAATATTTGCATAGTCTTTAAATGGAAATCCCTCAGTAAGTTTAAATCTAAAAATTTTTCTGTCTTGATAAGCATTATATAAAAATATTATGTGTGCTTATTACTGAACAAGCTGGCAAAAGTAGTTTGAGCTTTAAATACACCGCTGGCTTGCTGAGTGCGCGTGTTTTTAAAACGCAGATGTGAATTGCAAAACAATTTCGGAATTAACATTTGTCTTCCTTTACCTTCAAATATCCTATAATGTTCAAGCAATGTTTAAAATTGAATTCCTTAATTTTTTTCTGCTCCCTTTCATTATTTTTATTGGTAAGTCACCAGTAATATAGGGAATATGGTGCTCGTGTGATTTTGTAATACATTATATTTTCTTTCTTAATTCAATATTTCTTTATATCTGTAATGTATATTTCTTTTATACTGTTACTAAACATTATTATTTTTTCGTGTCAAAAGTTTATATTTTTGTCTTTAAATGGCATCGGCCAATGGAGTACCCAACCAGTAACTGTATGTTTTTATAAACAGTCCGTATTTCATTAATTCTAATTATAGTAGTTTTTATTTATTTATTTTATAAAACTGCTGAATATTGCATTAAATAAGGATATAATTAAAAGTTGTTATTTTTGTTTTAAAAGAGGCTGTCACATTGAGTATCCCATCCGTTTTTTTTTTTTTTTTTTTTTTTTTTTTTTTTTTTTACTACAAACCGAGCCACGGTTGAGTTTTTGAAACCAAATCCTGGCCAAAACTATTTTTCCTGTGTTTTAGAGTTTAAATTATTGCTATTGATTTACTATTAGTTAATACACATAATTATTGTTATATACACGTAAAAGTATGCATTTAATTAAAACATATAAAAAATACAATGTGTACTTAAACTTTTACTGTTTAAAAGAAGAAAGATTTTGTAGTTGTTTTACTTGAAAGTAATGTTTAAATAAATGTGGTTCATTTTACTGTAAGTGGACAATGAATTTTTTTATATAAAGCAATTTAATAATATGTATATGTAATTTGCATTTAGTATTTACCGAGGTTGAACATCTAAAGTTGAGTTGTAGTATAAAGATGCTGGTTTTGGAGTTTTTTAATGGATTACCAAACCAATTTATATTTAAAAATGACAACTATATGCGGAATTTTTTTATAAATGAGCTTCGAAGCTAATAAATCCCGGCACACATTTAAAAAGCTATATACAGTAGATTTCCGTTACAACGAACTTCTCGGGACCGCTAAAATATTTCGTTGTAACGATTTTTTCGTTATAACGGAATTACTCCTATTTATCTAATGAACTGCATATGCACGTAAATTAATTATGTAAGATAAATTTACTTTTCATTATAGAAGATTTTAATGGAAGACTAGTTAAATTAACATAAAAATGTTAGTAAAATAAAATGCAATATTAAAAATACAAAATTACGTACTAACCTTTATTTAGTAGTACATTATTGCAGAAAATCTGTGATTTTAGTTTGCACAAACGAATGCGTAGTTGATGATAACAAAAACGTGTGCAACGAATGAATGTGAGAAAATACCTCCTCTGGAACATTTTTTTGATGTGAAACAAAATCACGCATTTTGTCCAAGCATGAGGGAGCTTCCGAAGCGGTAACTTTTGTATCGTCGGTAACATCAGTATCGTCATCACTGCTGTCGTCATTTTGTTGGTTTGATGTAGTTTTAATGGACAAAATGATATCTTTATCAGATACTTCAGAGCATGTTTGAATATTGTCATCCGCAGATAAGAAATCCTCCAAATCCACCTGATCAGGGACTGATGTTAATTTTTTGCCAGTCTTCCAAATTGTGTTTAATTCAGAGAACTCATCCGAATCTAAAATTTCTGATTCATATTCTTCGGTCTCAGTTAACCGGGCATGTTTCCAACACAGACTTCTAATATAAGTAGACTCCCAATTCCATTGTTCTCTCAGGAAAGTTTTGACTCCAACATCTTTTGCTTTGATTGCCAAAAGGGTGCCGTATTTTGGCAGTAATCCCTTTATTGGCAAAGCAAAAGTGCGGTCAACTCAAGACAAGCGCTGACAGACGATGTTTCGGCGGGAATCTGGAGAGAGATTCCGAGGTGAAAAACCAGTTTGGCGCACTAAATCTGCCTTCCATCACGTGATGGAGGGCAGAGATGTAGGGGACAAGAAAAGGTTGCCGATTTGGAGTCTACTTATATTAGAAGTCTGTGGTTTCCAACAGTTAGAAATTGTTTTCTCACTAATTTCTTGCCACGAACCAGACATCATTTCAATAGCTTCTTTGAGATTTATTTTTGGTCTATCCCCATTTCTAAGCCGCAAAAAATTCTTTTTAGCAAAAGAGTTCTGTAGCGAGATTTTACAGCACGAATGACGCCTTGGTCTAGAGGCTGTAGAATAGAAGTGCAATTCGGTGGAAAGTACTCAACTCTAATGTAGTCCAATTTGGGGGGACTATTATGAGACCTGCAATTATCAATCAGGAGAAGGATTTTCCGTTTTTTAGCTTTCATTTCTTTGTGAAATTGCACTAGCCAATCATTAAAGATATCTTGTGTCATCCATGCTTTCTTATTGAATTTATAATCGCAAGGCAATGAATGACAGTTCTTAAAGCAACGGGGCTTGCCAGAGTGACCAACAATTAATATTTTTCTCTTCTCGATTCCTGATTTGTTACAACAAAAGAGTACTGTAATTCGTTGCTTTGAAGTTTTACCTCCGATGCATTTGTCGTCTTTAAATGTTAATGTTTTTCTCGGTTCAAGTTGATAAAATATTCCAGCTTCGTCAGCATTGAAAACACCAACGGAGCTGTATGTCTTTATAAGGGCAGCTACTTCTCCAGCTCTCCATTCATTTACAGTCTTTGTAGGTACATCACCTGCTTCGCCGCAAATTGATTTCATTACAATTCCACAGCGAGTACGAAAGCGATTGAGCCAACCTACACTGGCTTGGAAATTTTCGATGCCAAGTATGGTTCCGAACTCTTGAGCTTTCTGCCTTATCAGAGGGCCATTTATAGGTACATTTCGTGAATGAACATCTTCGAACCATTTGAACACGGCTTTATCGACATCTTGAAATTGGGACTGTCGCATTCGTTTTCTATGGGAACCAATGCTTGCATTTTAGAATTGTCTCTCAATTTTTTTCTTTATCCTTTAGAAATGTAGATAAAGTCGATGGTGTTATTCCATATTTTTTGGCCACATCAGTTTTCCGCAATCCTTTATCAATCTCAGAAATTATGACTTTCTTTTCTTCCAACGAAAATTGTTTTCGTTTCACACAATCCATTTAATCAATGAACGAAGCAAGAAACACACTGCAACAGGTACTGGCGATAAAGATATCCCAGAATAAGCCCAAACAGTCATTTCACAGTGAAGTTCACCTGCTTTCCGTCATGTGATCATTTTGAAGCGTATGGGCTAATGAAAGTTAAGGAATTAGGGAAAGAAGTAGACAAAATAAAAAATAACAAAGGGGAGAAAATTCTGAAATAGCACCTGTCCCCAAAACAATAATGTTATTTTTTATCTTCAACATTTTATTCGAAGTATATTTCATTTCTGTTAAGCAATTGAAAAAAAAAAAGAAAAAAAGAGCTCGATGAAAATTTTTCGTTGTAACGGAATTCCTAAAAAAATGCACTTCGTTAAATCGGAATTTTTAATACATTGGGGTTAATGCAATTTGAAATGGGGATTTGTCAAATTTCGTAGTAACGGGATTTTTCGTTGTAATGGAATTCGTTGTAACGGAAATCTACTGTATTTAAATCAATATACGTCAAGTATAACTCAAAAGGCTTAAAAAGAACATATTTATAAGTATATATTTTTTTATTATATTTAAATTAAAGCTTTTGAGTTCAACAATTCATCAAACCACAAAAATATACATTTAAACGTAATTTCGTAACTAAACATAACACTAAATTTGAAACTTAGCAATAAATCATGTCTTCTCCCAAAGAAACCTCCTCTTCAACTTAGGCTAGGAGAGGCCAGATACAATTCATGCTCCTGAAATAGACAGAGACCGACGCGCCTGTTAGTAAAATATTAAACATTGTGCTTTATGCATAAATATTTGCATTTTTGGCAATGTTTTAAGTCATATAATTTTTTCTGCGACCGTTTAGTATTAATTCTAATTAAATTATATTTCTTTCTTTAAAGGTTTATGTTTATTAATTTTGTACTTCTTCTGGACATTGAATTAGGACACCCAGAGTATATCGCCTCTCTCTCTCTCTCTCTCTATATATATATATATATATATATATTGCCTTGCTTCAATTGATAATTTTCAAATGAGACAGACAATAATGTCATTTGTCAAACATTAAAAATTTTATAAAAATGAGAAAAAGCTTTTAAAAACTGTTGGGTTAACATTCAAACATAGATAGAGCGCAGAATACCAAAAGATTTCAAAACATACATTTTGTGTCAACTTTTAAAAGTAATGCTTTCAAATAAAACTCCTCATTTAATGGTTGCCATTTCTTTAATGAAATGATTGCATTTAATTTCAGGGAAGTAGAAGTAACGAAAATTAGTGGAAGATTCCAAAGTACAGAAATGTATTTAAATTGAAAATAAATTTATAATTATGTTACTTCTTTTCTTCGGTTATATTTATATGGCTCTTTTCTTCCAGATATATATTTAGCGTCTGTCACACATATTTTAATTTTCTTTTAAGGGAAGAAAACTTAACTGTGTCAATATTTTTTTTCAAATAAATTATAGCGCGTACAAAACTTTACATTTTAAATCATAATTCCTAATTGTTTCAAATGTCTTTTAACACCTTAAGCACCACGACTTACCTACGTACGTCATGAAATCTTCTATTACAATACTTGGATGTATGTCTAATTTTAAGTCAGATTTCAATGTTCTAAGCATCTGTCTTTGTGAATTGCTAATTGCTATTGTGATTGGTTTTGTACGGTCTTTATAGCAGAAACATACGTAGTTTTTTGTCCATATTTCTGAGCTTTATGTTAATGTAACCATAATTCGAAATACCCACGAACTTTACACATGAAATAGTTATTTCTATCGCACCTTATTTCTGTTTGTACAATATAAATTAACATTTATTTCATATTCATATTATATGTAATTAAATAATTCACATGAAATTAAAAATAATGGTATAAACTACTTATTGGCGAAATATATTATATATAGAGTATTCAGCATTTTATAACTAAAATGAGTTTTTTTTTTTTTAACAAGGAATTAAGGGGTGGAAAAAAATCAAGGTATATTTTTTGCATAATATCTACAGTCAAAATGCGAAAATGGTCTCCATATGTGATAGAAGTATCATAAATTTGTTTGTAAAGTATGACATTTAATTTTTTGCTTCTCCTGAAAAGTGCCATTTTTATCACTATGTTTACATTTCCTCCAAAAACAAATTAGCCACCTGCGTAATATTTTAGGGCTCCTTAATTAAAAAGTAAAAATGGAACCATTATAAGATCACTTCTATATCTGTCTGTCCGTATGTCACAGCCATTTTACTCGTAAACTATGGAAAGTTAAAATAAAGGTTTAGTAACGTTCAAATTGTCTGAAGTAATAAAGGCATGAATACACACATATTTATAGATTATTATACATATATGCACAAAGGAACTGCACACATATTCATAGATTATTAACAATTCACAAATATATTTAGGATAAATGAATAGGGGCTAATTAAGTTACCTGAAAAATAATTCTTTTCTTTGTATATCGTGTAAAAGTTTTTGCAACGCCAAACTCAATAGTACATTTATTTCAATTTTAGCTATGATAATTTCAAAGATATCGTCGAAAATGTAATGCAGAAATATGTCCCCCCCCCCCCATCTCTATTTCCGAATCTACAGAAACTAAAATTAGGTAAAAAATAGGGGTAGTAGAAGTTAATTCAAACCTTTCAGGAAAACTACATTCGTTATTCTACGTCACATGGTTTTTGAGAAAATCGCATTTTTTCCGTTATACACAAATTATGATTTTCAGGCGTTCAGCAAAGGACTTGAGGAGCGCTGTAGGTACCTATTGTCCTCGAAGTATAAAAGAATTGTTGATAATGATTGTTGATAAGTTGGCTTAAACCAATTAATAAGTTCAGTTCATTTTTAATAAGCGTAATTTTAAATATAAGTGAAAATTAACCCATGTTGTTTATGCCATTCCCTGTAAAGATTGCGATAGCAATTACATTGGTAAACCAGATAGATCGATGGAAATTCCCCTGAAGGAACATATTAGTGCTTTCAAAAGAAGACATCTTAATTCAAAAATAGTCCAGCATTCCCTTGAAACGGGTCACATCTCGCTATTTGAGAACGCTTGTATTTTGAAATCAGGTTGTAAGAGTTATCGTGGTAGATTGTTTCTTGATACTGGTAAACTAAATTAACATTCGCCAACATTGAATGAAGCCTGTTCCATTCCTGGTAAACATTGTTTGTTTTTAAAACAGAACTTAAACTTTAACAGTACTTGATTTGTTCTGTTGTTTGTTTTTAGAATAGTTAAATTATACTTATGAGGGCTTGCGGTTGCTTGGCTAAACGTTTCCTGAATATATTTTTAATGTTTTTAGTAAAACTGTATACAAATCTGTCTTATTTTATATATTTTATTTAGTATTTGTATATTACGTAAAAAAAAAAAACGTGAATATAGAAAGTATTTGATGGTGCAATATAGGTTTCTTCTTCAAGTAGTGGGGATCTTAAAATGATGTGGCAATGAACTAATCGACATCATAGCCATCCGATTGCAACTTTTCGCAGGGGTCTTAGGACTCTTAAACTTTTAAAATTTTCAAAATTTTATTTTTTAATATACTAAACTCCAATCTTTTATAAATAATTCGACGTATATACTCATTACCTTAAATTTACCACTAAAACAAAAGTTATGTCTTATACAATTATACTCACTAAGAGCTAAAACTGTGTTTCCGAAACTTTGAAGTATTTTTTCTAAGATTGACGTTTTTAATCATAGCGCTCATGATATCTCAAAAACTTTTGAATTTTATTTCTTGAAATTTTCAAAAGATATGCTCCATGTTAATCTGCATAAACTGAACCTAAAAGTTCTTTTTTATTGTTCTAAAAAATATTTTTTAGGTTGTTATACAGTTGAAATTTTCAAAATTGCGTATTAACTAAATACAGCTTTGTATTAAAAATATAAAAATGCTTTAAGTACAAATTAATTTAGGTTCAGTTTAATTATTATAATCCGCAAGGATAATTAGACACCATAATTTTTTAATCTAGATATAAACTTATTTCTGTAAACCTGCGCTTAAGTTTTCATGCCAATTTCCCAGCCTGATAAATTCCTGACAATTTGAAGCCCCTATAAATATCAATTCTGCATCTAGTAATTTTTAAAATATGTGAAATGACAGAACATGCTTAGCTTATATCTTTTATCTCTCTATAAATTAAGTTTTAAAATTATACACACTTTAAGATATTAAATGTTAAAAATGTTCATTTGATTCTCATTTTCTACATTTATACGAGTCCTTAGACCCCCTAATGCTTTAATGTATGACTTTTTTATTTTTTCCGAAAACATTATATTTGAGTCTATTTTTGTTAATTTTTCTTTAGAAAAATACTGAAAAATGTATTTATGTTTCTGTCGGGCACTCAGCAATAACTACTGTTCCACGATATATTTTTTATAATGATTTTAATAGTTTCAGTATTAATATTTACTGCTTTATAAAGATACAGAATGAACGCCAGTCGAGCACAAAGCAAGCAGTATCAATAAAAGATATTATAACCTCTCCGTGTTAACAAACAAGAACAAAAACAGACTTCATGACATTAAATGCATGTTATCGCACGTAAGTAGCACATAATTGTTCACATAAAGAACAAAAAAAAGTGACAAACGGCAAAAAAAAAAAAAAATAAAATAAAATAAAATAAAATAAAAATCATGTAACTTCTGCGTTACACTATGCTTTTAAGGATTAACGTAACATTTGCAACATGTGACGACATATACTTGTGTCAAGAATTAGATTTACACGTAAACACCATATATGTTTAATCTGTCTACTTATTCAAAGCAAATGAAGCAACAAATTGCTGCAAATTATGACGATTTGTATCATCAATAAAACCTGTCATACCAAAATATTTTGCTTATGTGTTGTTGGGAGGATCTTGGTGCATCTACAAAACTGGCCCTTAATCCTTTAATGACCCTCCTCAACGATACAGTGGGGTAATATAATACCTGGGTAAAAGGTATGATTGGCAATACCTACCATTTACGAGGGTGAATTATATCTAACCTAAAATCTAGTCATCCTAAGAACATAACTCTTTACCTGTGTCTCATAGTAGATAATTAACATAATTAATACAATCATTAAGTAATCGTTAAAATCATAGCTAGCCGTCAAGATAATAACTACCCCTGTTATCCTACAAGAAAACAGGAAGAAAAGCTTCAGCTACCCAAAAGCGTTGTGAAATTTCGAAGTAGAACTAGCATATAGATACACAGACAACGCGTGCATTACTATTCAAAATGCACCGCCCTAGGTACCTCTGTACCTATAGTAAATCTAGTAATAAACAAAATTCCAATTCATTAAATTGGGATTAATTTGAAAAATAAACATTACAATTAAATAAAGAAGAGAGACTCATGATGTAAAGAGTATAAGTAACATTACTAAATTTTTTATTTACAGTATCCCAATATTTACATCTTACCAGAATGAAGTTAATGACAATTCTCGCACATTCGCGAGAAATAATTCTTTTCACCTTACTTACAGTTACATAAATTAGTCTTAACATAATCAGTTTTGAACGTTGGTTGTTTGCATTAAAATTGGTCATGCTACGCCCTACTGTACCTTTTTGTACAAATACAGTTTAAAATACATGGAACAAAATATAAATGTAAATACCTGAACACATCAATGGAAGGATGAGGTAATCACAACACAGAGCTGGTCCAGCAGATTATAGGCACAATAAAGTCTTTCACGAAATTATTCTTAGATCGCCCGGGAACAACACTTTACAATATACCGATGCATATCTTAAGCATGTTTAAGTTTAGTTTTAATTATACCTTGAAAACTCTCAAGCGAGTGAGCGTGAGAGATCAAATCGATTTACGTCAAGCATGATCAATTCGAGGACTACATCGGACTTGGGGTTATTCCGGGCTGATACGAGTAAGCTGCCATTTTTAGAGAGACTATGGCTGCTGCTTCGCAGGAAATTACTGCTACTCGATGAAACTCATACGGCTAACTGTAACTATCCAACTGCACTCTACTGTTACTCCGAACTGAATGCCTACTTCATCATAACTAAACTTCGAGTGCCTATTTAATATATTTTTTGGAATTATATTCTACCTAATTTGTTTCAAGAAGAAAATAGGGTCCTTATGTTAATCTTCTGACAACTTGTATTCCACTTTAGACTCCTCTCAATATAGGAGGTCTTCCGTTCGAGAATCGCTGTGACCGAGTTTCAACAGATACCTCATCCTAGATTGGTAGTATACTAGATATTGTATATACTAGAGATTGATAGTACCTAGATTGAAGTATCCTCATTCCCTTTTGCGAGTGGCATTCATTTGGGAGGTCTAAGTTATTAACTCCATAAATTCAGTCATAAATTTGGACTGACAGAAACAGTCCATCCTATTGTACGTCCTCCGCCATTATGACGTACATCTTACATGGTAAAAGATTCCTATAACAAGATACTATCTTCTTTTGGACCATTGTGCTCCTCATCCTTGTTTAGAAATACAACCTAACATACTTTATACATACTCTTAAAAACGTACTATGCACATTAAATTCACATACATCTAATAATTAAAATAATAATAATCATAATAATACAATTTTTATTATACAAAAACACACACATATATATATATATATAATAAATTAAGTTTTTAAATTATTTTCTTTCATAAAAATGTTTTCTAATATGTATATAATAAGACAAAAATAATAAACGTTTAATATAAAAAATTTTATAATGCAATGTGTCGCAAAATTGGTACCGGAAGCTTAATGTATTGCGCAAAAGATACTTTGATTTGAAAAAGGCATAAAGTTCCCATAGTACAAAATACACATCCATTCTCTATACAGGGTGTATCTGAAATGCTTCAACAACTTTAAATGAATGATAGCACTAATCAAGACGAATAAAAAATGCAATGGAACATGGGGTCGCAAATGACATTTAAAGGGTGAAAATCGCAAAACTAATAAAAATATGGAAATTTCGCATGCTGCTCTTCTGCAGAACTGGCTAGTAGCACGAAGCTGGTTTTCCTTTCACTTAGTGCATATCTGGTCAGAAAGATGTAACGAAAACTTGGAAGGAAGCCAAATAAATTTGTGAGCAGGAATCCACGTATGCAAATTTGAGCGTGTCCGCCAATCGTTTTTCCGTAGATATACTCTGTGCAATAATGTCCGTGGTCAACACTTTGAACAATTGTTGCAAAATATTTATTTTCTCTGGACATCACGAGCTTCGTTGTACTTATTCTGTGCAATAAATAATTTTCTGGAGTGTTTTTTCTTGTCTCAGATTGTACATTTCCAGACGCATTTTCTCTATTTTCATCCTTTAAACGTCATTTGCGACACCATGTTCCATTCCATTTTTTTCGTCTTCTTGAGTACTATTATCCGTCTAAGTTTGTTGAAGCATTTCAGATACACCCTGTATATAAGTTATTAATGTTTTGGGGAAATATTTCAAAATATATGCATTGAATTACGTTCACCAAAAATCTTTTATTTGCCGTCGAATTTGTGTTATTCTTTTACATAAAAGAAATTTTTTATGATACAATAAATCGTATATTTTTAGTGAAAAATCTTAGAGTAACCTATAATGATTTATGTCTCAGCTTTTATTAGATTCATGCGAAACCGCATTCATATCGAGAAAATGCTCTCCGGGCATTACCTTTAATCTATATTCCTTATGCAAGCCCCTGCAAGTCTTAATCATTATTCTTCCGGTGTGTATGAGTGTAATTTTGTGATGTATAAAACTCGAGTTTTCAAATCTTTTTCTATTGAATTTAGTTTTGCACGAAAATGTTATTTGTGAATCTTATAAAATGTGAAACGTGACTGACAAGTAAAATATTGAATTTCAAATATGTAAGGAAACAGATATTTCTGTTTTGTATTTTTGTTTAAAAGGAACTTTTCAAAAACTATTTTGACTAAAAAAGTACCAGAATTTACTGGTATTATTATGCTTATTATATTTATGTTCTGAGAATACAATAAGGTATACTTGACTTTTCTGTAAAAAATATCAATTCTTTGTATAAATTTATTTTCAAGTAAAATGGAACTTTTTATAACTGAACTTGATCTTAAAAGAAAAGTTAGGTTAGAAAGTCTTCTTTCAATATTTTGTTGACTTCTACCTGTTTTCGAATAGAATTGTGTACTTACTCAGATTGAACAACAAAAAAAAAAAACCATTCTACTTTATGTTTTGTAGAATCAGACATCCAGGTCATTTCAGAGATCTTACTTCTGTCGAGAATATTAAAATATACACTGGTTATCAAAAATTAAGGAAAAGTCACAAAATGCCAATTTTTAAATACGGGAATACTCAAAAGGAAGTAATATAATTCGAATACTTACTATTCCTGCAGAACAGCTAGTCTATATAACATCTCATTCAGGTCACACATGGTCACAAGAGTCAGTCACTACGGCGAAGAAAAAAATAGGAAATTTAATACGTCTCTTTTATGAGTCTCAAATGACTACTATATGTGACTCCACTGACAGGTCACTGTGACTGCTGGTTTGTGACGAGTCACCAGGGGACTTTACAAAGTCATTTCATTGAGACTTTCGTGTGACTCTCATCTGGAGACTCAATTTCAAAGTCATTGTGAACGTTGCATTATGATAAATCACCAAATAATGTCAAATTAAAGTCACATGGTGACTTTTCACAACTTTTCACAGTGGTGACTTCACAGTAGGGTCTCTGCCCCCATTTGACAAAGTCCTGTGACAGAAAGTCACCATGTGACTTTAATGTGACCTTATTTGGTTATTTATCATAATGCAACGTGCTCAATGACTTTGAAATTGAATCTCAGATGAGAGTCACACGAGAGTCTCAATGAAACGACATTGTAAAGTCACCTGGTGACTCGTCACAAAGAAGCAGTCACAGTAACCTGCCTGTGGAGTCACATATAGTAGTCATTTGAGACTCATAAATGAGACGTATGGAATTTCCTATTTTTTGTTTTGCCGTAGTGACTGTGACTCTTGTGACCATGTGTGACCTGAATGAGATGTTATATAAACTAGCTGTTCTGCTGAGATTGTAATTATTCAAATTATATTACTTCCTTTTGAGTATTCGCGTATTTAAAAATTAGCATTTTGTGACTTTTACTTAATTTTTGATAACCAGTGTATATTTAAAATATTGCGTTTTAATAATAATAATTTGATTAAATTAATCACATTAATAATTTTATTTATTTAATTGTATGTAGCAGCCATGCTAAGATATAATGTACAAAAGTATTTCCATCAGTTTTATGTTCCAAAGTGGTGTAATTCCCAGACCCATTTTGATGTTTTATAACTCATAAAATAATGAAGATATAAACAAACTTATTGATGGAATAATTCATATATTTTCCTTTTTGGGTTTGAAAATCTTTACTTTTGTAAATGTCGTCTGCGCGTGGGGTTAATTTCAGATAATTTCATTTTCCAGTCTAAATATCTTTACTTTTCTAAATATCGTCTGCTTATTAATTGCATTTTTCTCTCTTTTGTTTTTGGAAACTATTGCAATGTTATGTTTACTTTTGATGTGTTTGTTCTATGTTACTTTTGTATGTGATGTTTTATTCGAGCGGATATTAAGGAAAATGCATACACCACAAGAGAAAGCACAGATTTTATGGTGGTTCATAAAAACAAAATCGATAGTGCAAGCACAGAGAAATTGCAGAAGAATTTATCAAAAAGATCCTCCATCCAAAAGCAGCATCTTGCGATGGAAAAAGAATTTTCTAGAAACTAGAAGTATCGCGGATAAGAAACGTTCCGGACGTCCCTGCACAAGTGATTTTGATGTTGAGCGTGTCAGAGAGACATTTTTACACAATCCTAGATCTGTGAGATCAGCGGCGAGAGAATTGCATATGCCAATTTCAACGGTGTACAAGGTTATTTAGAAAAAAATAGACTGCATGCATACAAAGTTCAAATTGTTCAAGTTTTGGAACCGGACGATAGGCCTAGGAGGATGACCTTTGCAACAGATATGCTAAGGAGAATAGAAGATGATGATGATTTTCTGAAGCACATAATGTTCACCGACGAAGCATCTTTTCATGTTTCTGGCATTGTTAATCGCCAAGATGTGCGCATATGGGGATCTGAAAACCCCCATGAATACCGTGAGGCAGTAAGGGATTCCCCAAAGATTAATGTGTGGTGTGGACTAATGCACGACCGAGTCATTGGGCCTTTCTTTTTTACAGAAGAGATGGTCTCATCAGTCGTACACTTAGACATGTTGGAAAATTTCGTATTTCCACAACTAGAAGATCTTCAGCCACATGTCATTTTGCAACAAGATGGTGCACCACCTCATTGGGGTACCATCGTTCGTACTTCTTTGAATGACCATTTCCCAGGAAGATGGATTGGGCAAGGAGGTCCAATTCCTTGGCCACCCAGATCACCTGATATAACGCCGCTGGACTTTTTCCTTTTGGGATTTGTAAAGGACAATGTTTACAGGAGGAGAGAGTCGAACATTGATGACTTAAAAGTCAGAATTACAACCGCAATAGCCTATGTGGATGCCGACATGCTTGCGCTACCTGGCGTGAAATTGACTATCGACTTGATATTCTCCGAGCGACGAAGGGGGCACACGTGGAAGTTCATTGACAAGGGTCATGAAACCTTTTGAGTCTATCTAACCATTTATGTTATTAATTTTAATCTATCTTTATTATTTTATGAGTTATGAAGGGGGTCCGGGACACAAAAATCCTGAAATTTTCAAAAAAAAAAAAATCTTTTATTGGATTAAAATTTTCTTTGTCGTTTTCTGCTTACAATGACGTTTAAATCGAGTTTCTATCTTAATTAGAACAGGAAATATTAATTTTTTCGTTTTGGTTTGTTTTCAAAATCTACCTTTCAAGCTATGGTTGTCAAGGAAACGACTTCTTGTGAAATTGCGTTTTTCTTCATGATGAGTGTTTTCACCATTTCTCATCTTTAAGTTTTTATAAGTCTATAACCGTTAACGATAAATGGTTGAAACTTGAAACATATATTTTTCAATTGCTTTAGTTCAACTTTGAGCCAGCAAATTTGAAAAACAATATTTACTTTTGAAAATATGAATTTTTAAAAAAAAGTTACATCAATTTTTATTAGGTTTTTAATTTAAATATTTTTAATTTTTTTAATTAATATTTTTTTAAATGCTGACTCTAAATTAAAATATATATATTTCTGTTTATTTAAATGAAAAACAATTTAAATTCTACAAATAATATTTCGAGTTACAACGATTTTAAGTTATACCACTTTTTTCAAAAATTTTAAATTTAAATTTTTTTAAAAGCTATGAGAAGTTTTATCATTTGATTTTGTTTACAAATAATATGGTTAACCATCACAAAAAAATTCAAAATTTTAACTCAATAAATAAAATTTTTTTGAAAATATGTCCCTGACCCCCTTAAACATCAAAATGGGTCCGGGACTTTATAAATACCCTGTATAATAAAATAAATTATAGCAAACTTAAAAGCTCTAAATATTAAGCAAGAAACGAAAGATTTGCTAAGCACTATGTGAGCAAAATTAAGTTATATTTTGCTACGTTAATAGTTTCTTCTACCTTTAAAATAAGAAAGAATTAGATTAGCGAAAATTTTCGACTTCTGGTTTTGACGGATTTATACGTTTTAGAAAAGCCCTGAGCACGATTCTTCTGTTTTTAGCAAATGTCTGTATGCAAATAAAATTTTCTCGGCGCTTTATCTCAAAAACTAATGCACGGGATTTATGAAAACTTTACATTCAGTTAGTATTTGATATAAATTGGTGCTGGTTAGTTTTTGGTAAAAATCGCCCAACAAGTGGCAATGCTATGCTGTATTTTTCACGATTTCCGCAATTGCAGTATCTCAAGCACTCATCCAAGGATTTTCATCAAACTTCAGATTAAATTAGTCACTGACATAGGTTAGTGCTGCTTAGTTTTTGGCGTAAATCATTCAACAGGTGGCGCTGCAATTCCGCAATTTTCATGATTTTTGCAATTGCCTTATCACAAGCTGTAATGCATGCACTTTCATCAAACTTCAGCGTAAACCGTTAGGGTTAAATCCCACATTTTGGCCTGCCAAACATTTCACCCTATGCAACCGTCCAAAAAGTCAAAATCCGTTTGTACTCGGTGAATCAGGTTTACTCTCCTGAAAAATATAGGTTGCGCCGCTATTACCCAGTGTGAATTTCCATGTCTTTGGATTGAGCTCTCGTGCTTTTTAGGAATGAACTTAAATGAAATTGCGATTATTTATTTATTTTTATTCAGAAATTTCTTGCTGCGTATTGCATATACGATTCACTGAAAAATATTCTTTGAGTGTCTGTTCATGAATTTCCTTCAAAATTATGTTTAACGAATAAATTGTTTAAAGTTATATTCAGGGATAATTTCTAAATAGCTTTTTCTCAATCCACAATTTGTCAATCTGATTTTCCAAATTATAGATAATGGAGCAGATTGTGCAAATCCTATATGTAAATGGAATCGTCAGAACTATTTATCAATTGATGCTTCCGAAGATAATAAATTGCCTTTTATGGGAATGTAACATAAATGAGCTTAAAATAAATTTACTCTCCTTAAGGGGTCTCAGGACTCTTAAAATTGGAAAAAATGAAAAAAAAAGGACCATTTTCAACAATTATTATCTTAAAATGTATTTGATATTAAGACACAATTTTAAATGGGAATGAAAGATACAAATACGTTCTTTCATTTCAAATATTTGAAAACTTGCCAGATGCAGAATTAGCATTTACAGGGGGCTCCAAACTGTCAGACATTTCACGAGCAGAAAATCGGCATAACAGCTTATGCGCACGATTACAAAATAAATTTTGCAACTAGAATGAAAATTTTGGTGCTTCTTATACCTCAAATTATAGTAATTACACTGAACCTAAATAAATTTGCATTTAAAGCATTTTTATATTTTTAATACAAAGTTGTATTTAGTTAATGCAAAATTTAGAAAATTTCAATGATATAAACACCTAAAAAAATATTTTCTTTTTACAATAAAAAGGAAATTTTAGGTTCAGTGTGTACAAACTAACATGAAACATATGTTTTGAAAATTTCATGAAAAAATATTCAGAAGTTTTTGAGATATCGTGCGCGTTTTGCCCAAAAACGTCATTTCGAGAAAAATGACTTCAAAAATTTGGAAATACCACTTCAACTATTGAGCGAGTATAATTCAAAATGCCACAACTTCTGTTCTAATTGAAATTTCAAGATAACAATTATATCAAAATGTTCAGAAAACATAAAATTTTAACATCTAAAAAAAAATAATTTTTCGAAAATTTTAGAGCTTTAAGACTCTTGAGACCCCTTAATGTGTGAAAAACTCTTTACCATCATTTAAAAAATATGGTCAGCACTTAAAATTATTGAAAATTGTTCACAATGTACAAATATCTATGTTTTCTAAATAAGTAAGAATCGCGTAAAAATAATCCATGTACTGAAAAAAATATTTTGATACGAATTGGTTGCCGGATTCATCAGATTTGATCTTCATTTTACTTACACACCATTTTGTAAAAATAAATGAAGTTTTTCTTGAAATTTCATGTAAAATAAATGTCAGCCAGAAATATACGAGGGCTAGAGAATAAACAATGATAATGTTTTTATTATTAGCATAATTTCAACACAAATTCACTTTATGTTCCATTGTTAGCTTCATATGTGATGAATACCTGGTAATTGTTTTGTTCATTTATTTCCTGTATTATGTCAGTAGCAGTCATGAAAGTTCAGGTACTTTCAGATCGCTTACAGAAACGATGGAGGCAACATGCAATCAGCAAGTATGTTCTTGCCAATGGAAATTTTGCTTTCACCTGAAGAAATTGTCAGTCAAAGCGTATTATGAAATTAGGGTATTCATCTCTTGATCATGGAACATCACCTTCAATTTCGAACAACCTTTATGCAAACGTCCTGTAGTTTGAGTATGAGGAGGGTCGGAATTCAAGGCACACAAACACGTCTAATGATCACTTTTATTTTAGAAATATGTGTGTGACACATCATTATAACTGTATATTTTTAACAGTTCTTATATCTAACGATCTTCTCCAACATTAATATCGACGGTGTTATGTTGATTTCTATAAGTTGACAGGAACTTCGTGTCCATCTTCTTTTGAAGATGATTGTGTTTCTCTTTCTTAATTGATCTCAGGACTCTTAAAATTGGAATAAATGAAAAAAAGACCATTTTCAAATATAATATCTTAAAATGTAAATGATTAAAAAAAAAACAATTTTAATTGGGATGAAAGATATAAGTATATTTTTTCATTCCATGTATTTAAAAAATGCAAGATGCAGAATTAGCACTTATAGGGGCTCCAAACTGTCCGACATTTGAAGAGCAGAAAAAAGTATAACAGCTTACGGGTACGATTGCATAATAAATATTGCAACTAGAATGAAAATTTTGGTTACTAATTTTACTTCAAATTATAATAATTTCCCGGAATCTAAATAAATTTCTATTTAAAGTATTTTTATATTTTTAATACCAAGCTGTATTTTGCTAATACAAAATTTTGAAATTTTCAATAGTAAATTCACCTAAAAAAATATTTATTTGAACAATAAAAAGGAAATTTTAGGTTCAGTTTATACAGACTAACATGAAACATGTGTTTGTAAATTTTCATGAAAAAAAATATTGAGTCGTTTTTGAGATATCCTGCACGTTATGCCCAATAACGTCATTTGGAGAAAAATGACTTAAAACTTTCGAAAACTCCGCTTAAGCTATCGAGTGAGTGTAATTCAAAAAGCCATAATTTCTCTTCTAATGGGAATATCAAGAAAACAAATATTTCAAAATGATCAGAAAAGATAGGGGTTTAACATCTAAAAAAATGGAAAGTTCGAAATACATTTTTGAAGCTTAACCCTCCGACTGTCTTGGAAAAGGGCAAAATTGTAATGTTGTTTTCTCTGCATTTTGTTTTAAATGCTAAAAAAAATGATTCTTTGAACATTTTATAAAAAAAACTTAATAACGAATATGAATGCAATCCTTGGAAGTGTTAATCATTGTTCAATGTATTAAAAATTCATTAAATCCATAGAATTATATTACTTTAAATATTGCTTGTATTACAGTGAAACCTGGAGCTTAGTGAACGTATTAACACGGGCTTGTCAGTGAGGGGGTTAAAGAGTCCTGAGACCTTATGCATCTCTAAGCATCATCTAGCTGTACTATAGAGAAGAACAGACTCTCCATAAGTCTCCTGTAATAGTCCCTGTATAAGTCCCCATACTCTTCAACTGACGATTTCCTCTATCGAAAGCAAAATTTCCAGAAGATAAGAGCATGCTTGCTCATTGCATGTTGCCTCCATCGTTCCCGCTGGCGATGCTGAAATTATCTGAACTTTCATGGCAGCCACTGAAATACTGCTGGAAATAAATGAAAAAAACAATTAACACGTATTCATTACATATTATACTAACAATGGAACATAAAAGTTAATTTGTGTATAATAAAGCAGGTCAATAAAACAATTATAATCATTCTTTATTGAACATCCCTCGTAAATATCATTATTACTTTTCCCCGTTAACGTCAATTTCTTATACAGATTTAAATGAGAGTAAGTATTATATATTAGCTATTCTTAGATTGAAGATAAAAATTAAATAAAGATTGAGCATGCTGTATAATCGTTTCTCCAAAAATATGTACTATTTAAGGTTAGCTTAAAATCTACAGAGATTCCTATTTTATCTTCTAAATGAACTTATAGTTACTGATGGGTGCTTAAAAAATATAAATATATAAATTGAATAAATATAGTATTAGCGTAGTACTGCTAAGTTAAAATAATTTTTTAAAGTTTGCTAATTAAATAGGGCATTGTTGTTAAGAGAATCAGAAATATAACCGCTGAAAAACAGAAATTTTATACACAAATAAACATTCGATAGTTAAAAATTTGGTAACTTATATATTTATTCAAATCATTGTTATTTTTATTTATTTTATTTAATAACTAAAGAAATATTTATTTTATTTATTTATTAATAAAAAATTCATAGGAGTTTATTTTTTTTACTAATTTAAATACATAAAGTATCGATAACTCAATCGAAACTATTCTGTTAATAATTATTATATCTAGCGTTAAAAAATCTGAATTCTGCAAAGTACGTTTTTGTATTTCAGTCTTACCGTTTAAAGGTATCAAAATTTATTAACCTCTTTCAAGACATTCACCTAATTCCAAATCAGATTCTAAATAGCTCTCTAGTTCATCCAAATAAAAAATAAATGCATTTCACAGAATTCGTATTAAATGAAGTAAAAGTATATGAATATTTATAATTTGCATGAATTTCTGAAACTCTGCCAAAACGATTTTCCCAAGATTTCAATAGATTGAAAAGTATCTTAAGCTTGTAAAATTGTATTTCGTCCAACGGCTTTCCGTCGAATGTGTAACTAAAACGGCGGACATTGCATCATTGTCCAATCTCTCTGTTATCTAGGATCTCTAATTTACAGTGGGTATTAGCGCCATCTACTGGCGAAAGTATCCCCTTAGCGATTCCGAAACTAAAGGGTTGATTGTGAAGGCCGTATAAGGAGAATCGAGTTTGGTCGTGTTTTGGCATTTTTTTTACAAGGAGAATCGTGGACGGGATGTTAGAGGATTACCCAAAATTTATTCATTTTTATATTGTGGGTCAGTTTGGAGGTCTATTCTGAAAACGTGGGAAGATTCTTCCTAAAATAAACAGCTGTAACTGAGGATAAATCTGTTTTGGAGGAAAATAAACTGCATATGTAAGTTAGAAAAGCAAATATTCTCAGTTTCTAAACAAAGCATTTGTGTCCTAGTTCTTGTAGTTTTATTCCCAAGCCTAATAAATCAGTTGGTTACAAAAAGGTACATCAAGTAAACTACTTTTACTAGAAGATATTACTCAGTACCTGTCTGTTAATAAAGTCAGTTGCGCCAAATAACAGCCCCACCAGTGGCCGAGAGGTTCTGCTCTCGAAGCTGGTAGACGGGAGGTGCTGGGTTCGATCCCAATCGTGCCCGTCGGCCTAATCGTTCGGAGTTTTCGTGGTTTTCTTCGAGCCGTGGATCTTCCATGCGTTAATACGGATTAGGTTCCCTTAGAAAGACCTCCACGGAAGGCACTCCCCCTCGGGCCTATATCCTTCGTGTAGATAATTGGCCGTCAAAAGTCAACCCAAATAACAAGTTTTTTATTATTTTAAGAAGTAATTAACTAATTATAATAACGCATGAAATACAGTAATTATGAAGTTATTAATGAACTTCAATTGGACATTATAATCTTAAATTTTTTAATTTTTATTTGGCAATTCTAAAAGTTTTGAAATTCCAAGCCTCCTATGTTTGGATTTTCGTATAATGGTGCATTTTGGAAGTAGTTGGAAGAGATGTGATATTTGTTTCTGTGATATGCATTGTAAATGAATTCACATTTATTTTTTAACAGTCAAATTTTAAAATTTAACTGCCTGTGACCGTGAAGTTTGAAATTGAGAGTATTTGTTAGGTTTAAATTTAAATAAGTGATATGTGAACGAACCACAAATCATTTTGCTATATTGGTGTATAAACATTTAATATAGATTAAAACATTAAAAACACATAAAAATCATTAAAATGTTCATTCTACAGTTTTAGCACACCTCCGTGGCCTTCCACAGGAATGTAAATGGATCAGAAATGTTGGATCAGAAATGTTAAAACTTTTCCCGACAGAAAATTATAGATACGGGGAAAAATAACCAATGAGTCCGAAGACCGGGAAATCAGATTTTATTGGCACCATCTGTTGAGATTTAATGATAATATAAATATTCTGCCGCCATCTATATGTGAAAATATCGTTGAACTGCAGAATTCAAAATTAAATGTTTCTAAGGATATTTAACCAAAGTTTTGGAATGAAATACGGCATATTGTCATTACACACTTCATCATTTCTTAATAAAATTTCTATTGATTCTCTTATTAAATGTTTATGTGAGTCATTACCTGGAACTGTATATGGTTTTTAACGATTTATATCATTACGGCGCTCCTTTAACCTTTCCACAAACTTCCTTTTAGTCATACCTATATAACATTTCCTACTATTGTCCTCACTTGTAATGTGTATTTCATATATACCAGCTCGAAATTTGAGTGGAGTGGGGGTCCAAGTGCTTGATCAGTAAATCTCTATTACTTGGAGGGAAGGTAGCTATGAGAATTGCATTAAAATTAACTAAAAATTTTCAGAGTCTTTCAAACATATAGGTACATATTGAAACTTCCAAAAAACGATTGTGGTGAAATGCACATCTTTATGTTGAACCAAAGGGCTGTCAAACTTTTTTATAATTCTATTAATGTAACCAATAGGGAAACCATGATCAATAGCAATTCCCCTGATAAAATCAAGAATTGATCAAGTACAACTTTAACATTTTTGGATATGCTTATTACAAATTAGGATCTGGTTTTGAACCACTCAGTTTATAAGAAAACGGTTAACTTAAACTCGGTTATACCGTTTAATGCGTCCTTCGCATTTAATTATCGTATTGTCGTCTTCAATTCTTTTATCAAACGTGCCTTTATATATATTTTTTTACACTTAATTCGAAAACGAAATTGATTATATCAGGGGATTTGCTATTGATCATGGTTTCTTTATTAATAGGTTACATCAGGAAGTTTGATAGCCCTTTGGTTCAACAGAGAAATGTGGATTTCTTCACAAGAGTGTTTAGGAAGTTTCAATATCTACCTATTATGTTTCAAAGACTCAGAAATGTTTTTATTAATTTTAATATAACTCTCATGGCTACCTCCCCTCCCAGCTTAATGGATTTACTGGTCAAGCATTTGGATCCAACTCCATTTAGATTTCGAGCTGGCATATATGAAATATTCATTAAAAGTGAAGACAATAGTAGGAAATGTTATATAGCTATGAATAAGAGGAAGTTTGTGGGAGTTTAAAGGGGAGCCGTAATGATATAAAATATCAAAAACCATTTACAACCCTGTCGAGATTTTATCTCAATAATTTTCATTACTTTATTGATTTTGAGAGTGCTAATATTATTGTTCTAGGGAATGACTCACATAAAAATTTAATTGGAAAATCAATACAAATTTTATTAAGAAAATATGAAGTATGTTGTGATAAAATAAGTATAATTCATGTAATATTCCAAAACTCTGGTTAATTATCCTTAGAAACATTTTATTCAAAAAGATCAAAGACAATTGTTTCTTGAATGCCTACGAGGGGCGTAGTGTCCTCGTTTACTTCACATCTATATGGGAACAGTCTATGCAGGAAGCGTCAGGATTTTCTGTAAAATAGAAAGTTCATCTCGCAGCGGGCTGCGGTGGAATGAAGCTGATGGTGACAGGAGCTTTCTGTAGATGTGCTTTGAGCATTGTCAGATAGTCAGGAAATATAATTTTATTTCGAGTTACGCACTTCATCGATATTTTCACATATAGATGGCGACAGAGTTTTTATATTATCATCGTATCTCAACAGATGACGGCAGTAAAATCTGAATTCCTGGTCTTCGGGCTCATTAGTTATTTTTTCTCTATGTCAATTATTTTCAGTCGGGCGATGTTTTGACATTGCTGATCCAGCTTAGTTCATTTACATTGCTGAGGAAGGCCACGGAGGTGTGCTGAAATGTAGAATGATCATTTTAATGTTTTTAATGTTTTAATCTATATTAAATGTTTATATACCAATATAGCAAAGTATTTATGGTTTGTTCACATCTTCCTTATTTAAATTTTAGTTATCTATGGTGTAAAGGTCCAAAATCGTTTATATTTGTTAGGTTGTTTTTTATTAAAGGCTGTATGAATATAAATAGAACAAAAAAGAAAACAATGACATATATATATATAATTATTTATTAATAGCATAGCGTCGCTCAAAATTTATGTAATTATTTTAAGACGTTATTTTTAAGACCATATTTAAAATTCTTAAGCCATAAGGTAAAGTGCTGCATCACAAACAATTGATAAGTTAAATGTTTGTAAACTGATATTTTTTAAACTTGACATCAAGAAGTTTAGGAATAAATAAATATATTTTCCAAGATTGAGAACAAAGAATAAGTAAAAGATTTGTCGTAATATATGATATTAAGAATTAAAACCCCTACATGCAATTAGACCTTATATACACATACTTCAAACAGAGGTTTTTAAATGTCTTCGAGAAGTGTAATTTGCCTCGCTGTAGGCACATAGACATTTTTTTTAAGTAACAGGCATTCTAAATGTTTATGTTTTATATTCATCTTTTAAATTCTACAATTTTAAATATGCTCTTTGTGAATTATTATCAATGAAATATTTTCTTTCGTGCCATTAACTTACAAGTGACGTCTCTTTGAGACTCAGATAGATGGATTTTTTACTTCATGATTTTCCAAGTTAGAGATGCAAAAATGACGTAAAAACCTCACCAAAACTGAATACAAATTCAAAAGTTATGATAGGTTAGGATAAACGTTTCAAAAAGAGTAACTTTAAGTTTGCATTAACCGATACTTCGAATTATTCAAGCTCAAGTTTTGGAGAGTCGACTGCATTATGATGTTTACAAAAAATGAGTAAGAAATATGATAAAGAATAATTAAACTTATTTTACTTCTAAAATATATATTGGCATGAATATAAATATAAGTAAAATGCAATTTATCCTAAAACTCTAGATCCCGCTACTTAAAAGTCGATTGCAAAAAAATTAAAACATTAAAATTCTGTTAATTGGCAAAAACCGGACGTACTGAAACAACAATTTCTACCGATCCCACGAAAATATTCAATTTTAGTACACTACTAACTAGTCGGATGTATCAATCCCAAAACTTTCTTCTATCTCATACATGTTAATACTTCAAAATCCGCTATCACACTGCCAAAATTAAATGGCAATCTATGCATCTCATGAGGATTCTAACGATATGAAATTTCGTGCGTTAGTTCATGAGATATGACTATCGCTGAAATCGTCTAAATTCAGAAAAATGCTGCCTAGCAGCGCCACCTAATGGGTGATTTATACCAAATCCTAATCAGCAACAATTTATGTCAACGTCTGACTGAATATGAAGTTTGGAGAAAATCCGTACATTAGTTTTTGAGATAGAGCAATAACGAAAATCGTGAAAATTCCTGCATAGCAACGTCACCTATTGGGTGATTAACACCAAAACCTAATTAACAACAACTTGTGTCAACATACAACTAAATCTGAAGTTAGATGAAAATTCGTCCATTAGTTCTATTGATAGAGCTATTGAGGCAATCGTGAAAAAGGCAGCAGAGAAGCGCCACCTGTTGGGCGATTTACACCAACACATAATCATTAGCAAGTCATATCAAGGACTAACTGAATCTGAAGTTTGATGAAAATCCGTGCGTTAGTTCTTAAGATAGAGCTATTGGGGAAAACGTGTAAATCCTGCAAAATTCATCATAACAGCGCCACCTGTTGGGCGATTTACACCAAGACGTAATCATCATCAATTCATATCAAGGACTAATTAAATCTGAAGTTTGATCGAAATCCGTGCATTAGTTCTTCAGATAGAGCTATTGCGAAAATCGTGAAAAATGCAGCATAGCAGCGCCACCTGTTGAGCGATTTACACCAAAAACTAATCAGCATCAATTTGTATTAGGCACTAACTGAATATCAATTTTTATTAAATTCCGTGCATTAGTTCTTGAGATAGAGCGCCCACAAAATTTGTGTCACATACACACAGACAGACAGACAGACAGACTCACAGAGTCACAGACAGACATTTTGTAAAAACATGTTTTTTGGAATCTCTGACCCCTAAAACGTGTAAGTCCGTCGAAAACTGGAATTCGAAAATTTTCATGAATCCAATACTTTCTTCTTGTAAAGATAGAAGAAAGTAAAAATGATACCGAATTATCCATAGCTTTTGTAACGATTTTACATGCAGAAAATACCGCTTGAAATTACGACACTATTTTATAAAAACAGTGATGCTATTTTATTTTTTTTACAATCACGGCTTTCATAAAACACTTTTGATTCAGATGAATGATAATTTCCATGAAATGTACTGCTATCTTCATTGGATTTACAATACTACAAATATAATATTATAAATCATTTAAATAATATCATTTAAAATTTTGGTAGAAAAAATTAAATATAAGTTTTTGCATGTCTTGCCGAAAAATCTTTTACCATGGTTATTATCCTTCTATATATAAAAAAAAAGTTTTGATTTGGAAATGGGCCAATGAAAATCTGCGTAGATATTCCGGGTAGATCGGCATCCAATTTGAATGCTTAAGCATAAACTTTCATTGTTAATATTAAAAAAAACTGTTGCATACAAAAATAGGAAAATCGGTGGTACTATAGAGAAATGTTTGATAAACACGCTGATGCAGACATTTTTCAAATCGAAGAATTATTTTAAGAGATATTTAATGCTGAAGTTGGACAAAATCGTTCCATTAAAAAAATTTTATTGGAGCAAAAACTATACATGAGAATTTAATCATTTTTAGATCATTTTATACGCTATAAGTTCTCGGTGTGCAGATTGCATTTAATTTTCTTATTTGATTCATTTTTTGAGGTTTTATTTCAATTTTAAATTCAAATTTTCAGCATTTCGAGAGATATTTTTTACAAATTTTAGAAAATGTTATTCATTTAAACTGTTGCCAGCTGTATAAACAGCGCAAACAATAATGTTTGCTTCAAATTAAAAATTTATTTACACGTGAATATTACAAACAGAAAAAAAACTTTAAAATTATAGAATTAAATGATTACATATTAAAAGCAGGAAAATTACGTCATAAGAACCATAGGCACAGGTGTCATATATTGGCGCAATTTTTTTCCGAAACCAATTTGGCGAAAACATCAATAGCATAAATAACAACATCCGGATTACCATATCAAGCAAAATAACGACACTTTAGTACCAGTTAAGTACCCGTTGCGTATATGAAATTGGCGTCAGAAAAAAATTGCGCCAATGACATCTGTGCCGAACCATATTTACACTTCAATTTTAAAAGAGAAACAAAATCTTAAAATTTAAAAAAAAATCATTATTATGCGTTAAAACTTGTAATTTGAGGAAATTACGTCATATTTAAAATGGCAAAAAATATAGCAAAACAATTTAAATTGAAAAATATATTTGCGGGAGATATTTTAAGATAATCTTTCCAATTATTATCGTGAATTCGAAGACAGCGTAAGCAATATTTCTTTCTAACAACAAAAGTATTTTCACGTGAATATTAATAAGACAAATAAAACTTTGGTATAAATTACATCAAACGATTTGAAACGATACATTTAAAATGAATTATTTAAAAGGACTAACTTATAGCGCTGTTAAAAAATACCGGGAGACAATGACACTGTTTACTTAAATAATTTTACATTAGCTTATTTTCAAATGTTTAACTAATTTTTTTAATTAAATACGAAAACAGCCATTGTATCTCTTAACAGCAGCAGATTTGGCCTTAAATATCCCCAATCCAAGGAAAACGAATGGAAACCCGTTTAGAGAGAGATCGCTACTGTTTTTTTTTTCTTTAAATTCTAATTCAATATTTTTAAAGCCGATCAAATTAGCCTGCTTTTTGGATTTTGGCGTGCCTGAACGGAGGGCTGGCGAGCATAGCTCGTAGGGGGCAGAGCCCCTTAGTACTAAAAAAATAAGAATGAACTATTATAATGACTATTGATAAATTAAATATGATGTGTTTCTACATATCATGCCACAAAATACTTTACCATGGTTACTATAGTAAAAAAATAAGAATGAACTATGTAACACCTATCGATATTTTTATTCATAATTATTCTTATGTTATATAAAATGTAACGTTTAAAAACAAAACTATTAACTTTATTTGAAACATGATAAATCAAATATTCTCAAAAATTTCCCCATATATTTTAATAGGAAAATATGTCTGAAAAGCAATGAATTTTAGTAATAAATTTGTGCTATTAATCAATATAAAATTCTTTTCATTTTAAACTACGAGAAAGAACACGTAGATTGTCGATTTATGAATGCATATGATCAGATGATCACCTTGACTAATGTTTCTCATTTATCTTCATAAATGTTCAAGCGAAAAGGTAACATTTTCTATGGAACTATTTTTCTTTGTTAAGATTATAAAATAATGACACGGTATTGAGCTGAGACTTCATTATTTAGTAATTATTCATAGTTAGCATACTGATATATCATGCGACAGAATGTACGTCATCAAAATCTGTGGCATGCTATGAAAGCATTGTAAGAGAAAATATTACTTATTATTACTTCAAAACTTTCAGTTAGAAACATATACATATTAAAACTAAAATTGTCAACGGAAATGATGCGAATGTACTCAAACTTCAATTATCAAGATAAAAGTAATCTTTAGGAAATTTATCACATTAACTTTTCATGAAAAGTGCGCACATCTTGTTATCGGCTTTACGCTAGCTGATTTAAAAATTTAATTAAACGTATTTCACAAAAACTGCCTATTATTTCTCTTCATTTAAAAATATCAAAACAGAATATAATGTCGTTTAATTTAAAACACTTTTTGTGCTCGACTTATTAGAAATGTTCAGAAAAAGTAAATAAATCTTGAAATTTTTGCTATATATTAATATAAATGTTTAAAAGGAAATCCCAAAAACATGCTAAAATTTGTTAAAAATATTTCATGAATTATTGAAATTTCCTTAGTCTCTTTTAGACTCTAATATTTTCCAACATACACTGTTAAAAATCTACAGCTTTATCTGCATAGTTACTCCGCCGCTTTTATAGAATATCTCTTATCTGACCAATGAGAATGCTCCATAGTATAATCAAGTTATCCTTTTCTATAAAAGAAGTAGAGTGACTATGCGGCAAGCACTACAGATTTTTAACAGTGTAGTTAAATTGTTTGTGATGTGAGGTTGTCTATCTGCTGTCTTCCTGCGATAATATTCTTACATATGCACGTAACGGTTATGTTATTGAGATTTAGAATGACTGGTTAGGATAATCATCTTTACGAATTCATCTCATATCATCTTTAAGTGATGTGAAATTTTATGGGACTAGGTTTTTAAACGTAACTAAATTTTAAAATACAATTTAAAATTTATTTATTATTTATTATTCACTTATTAGCATGTAAAGTTCAATAGATTATATACAGAATAAAAATAAATTTATATGTATTGCTGTTCAAAATGAATTTGAAACATTTTTGTCTGTCGGTGGTGATTTTCGAAAATGTACTTTTAGTTAAGCTACGTGTTTTATGGTTGAATATGATTTGAATATTCTGTACGATGTGTAAAAAATTTTATATATCTTATACTAGCAAAAGTAACACGGAGTTGCTCGGAATTTTAAGAATATATATTTTTTTTAAACCAATTTCAAAATTTATACAACATAAAAAAAACAAAAAAAAAAAAAAACAGTCGAAGTGTTATACACATAAATCAAATGAAAACACAATATAAAAATGTATAAATTTATGTAACAGACGCAAAGTAGTGCAGCTATAATTGAACTGGTACAACTTAGTTATCCCGTCGACCAACATCGCCAAATTATATAAATTGCAAACCACTCCACAAATTGTACAAATTGACATTATTTTTACTTTAAATAACGGAAGAACAAACAAATTAGTGTAAAATTAATAAAAATACAAATAAAACATCGAAATAAAAATCACTTGATGACGTAAAGACGTGTAACTTCCTTAAAATAAAGTGAACCCAACATTTATGATCAACCATTATTGGCATTTAATCTTATAGTTTGACGATAGATTTTTGGTCGAGGAGATAATTAAGTAGAACCAATTAACTTGTTTCCATTCATCATTGGAGCAATAATGTTAAAATAGGCCAACGTTTCCGTAATAGAATTTTTATCATGATTCAATAAATTTTTTCACACTTATATGACGTTATAAACTCTCCACATTCTTTATATTTCCAATATGACATAATATTCCATTTTTTTAATTCGTCATATTAATTAATTATAATTTTTCACATGGAAATCATAAAACAGAAAAAATATGACTTAACTTTCACTTTTGTTTTTCATTCGTCAAACTATTTTTCACACGTGGAAACGTAGCAGTAGAAATCTTATGATGTAATATTCCCTTTCTTTAAATTCGTCAAACCATTTATTTCATTTCTTCATGTGGAAATCTTGGAATAGAAAATTAATTGTTGCGATTAGAATTTTATTGTGGATTTTTCATCGCTGGCAACAGCTATAACGAAACATATTTAAATTTGATTGTAAATTGCTGTTAAATTTGTGTTTTTTTTTTATTTTAATTAAAAATTAACTATAAGTTATTCCAATTCCTGATTACTTTAGTTGTCTCGGCCGTGTTTTAATACACATGTACGTAACTTTTTACAATTCTGGCTTCCAAACTGTGGATTTGTATAGCATTACAGACAGACAGACATACAAATTTCCATTTTTATATATTAGATATATATGGAAATCTAGCTGCTTTAACCATTTTAAAGCACAGATGGTGACAGCGCGAGATGACGCAATGAAGCAGATTTACATTACGCAATGTAAGGGCGAAATGAAACGAGAGTAGGGGGAAGTTTAGAAACTGACTGTTGAAAAATGTATTGAACTCTACTGATACTCATACTATACATATAGGATTGTACAGAAAATATGAAAACCTTACAGTACATGTATAGAAAGTGCTAAAAGTGAATTTTAATATGTGTTATGCATTTTCTAGCTCAATGAAATTCTTAAGTACCGTATATAGTAGTATATAAAAATCCAGAACATTTACAGGCATACATAAATCAGTTCGAGTTATCGACTGTGGATAAATGCTTATAATATATGCTGATATATTTTTTAGCTGATAGACAAAAAAGCAGTTAGTATTTCATACATGGCATCCATTCCATGCTTTGAAACGGGTGTTTCGATTTTGATCATTCTTTTTTGGATGCATTAGGATCCTTCTGGAGATTTTTTCGGAAAAACTAAAGCAACAATAAAAAATTATAATAATTAAATTGAAAATTGCAATTTGTGAAAATCGTTATCGCCCAGCCTCTTTTGGAAAGTAATTAAAAGTCAGCTCGCTCTATCGCTGATATCTTTCTGAATTTTCTTGCTATTCTACTACTGTTTTTAGATTACTTGCTCTATAGAGTTGACTACCAAATGATAAAAAAATTCTTTCATAGCTTTTCCGAATGTTCAGTTAAAGTATGTTTAGCCAGTAACTGCAGACATGAATTTCCGTACGTGGTCAGAAACATAGAGTCAAAATGACTCCAATGTTATTTTTCTTTTTTATCTTTTGTAAACAGTATTGGGATTTATTTTGGAAACGCAATATAGTCTGGAAATTATGTAATTACCAAAATATTAAAATAATTATATTAAAACTCTTAAATGTTATAATATTAATTGTTGGAAAGATAATATAAGAAAAGCCTAAACAACCTTCTAATGGTTACTTACTTCGTTTATTTATCATGGAATGACATTAATGTTAATAACTGTTACAATTAAGCAAACAAAAAATAAGAATACAATATTTTAAAATATTACCTTAAGAATATTTCTTTATTCTTTTTGCTTTTTACATCATTCAAATGCAGATGGGGTATACGGATACGAAACATTGTCCACATACTGGGTGATTACAAGAATGGCATAGCGTAGATGTTTTCCTTTTCAACTTTTGGGGGAAACTGGTACGGTATTTTCTAGTAGGTAATTTCCCACTGCTATCTGCTTGTACTTTTTCCTTTTCTTTACCAAGTATATTTGCAATTGAAAATCTCACTTCCAGCCAAAGAAGGGTATTTGTTAACCTCCTTTCTAATTCTTCACTGTCAAGCTGCTTTGCGAGGTTCTTTATAAAATCTAGCATTCAATCTTTATACAGCCTCGTGTGGCCTGATAAATAATAAATGCGTTAATTGCAGTTATATCCATAAGGCGAAAAAGAATAGCCATTGGCTACCTTCTGGTTCTCCGACCAGTACAATATATGACACATTTTTCATCCGAGCCATCAACACCAGATTTGGTATTATTATAAAAAGCGATAATTTCCGGCTTATTTTGATGTCTGTATCTTGGGATATTGATGAGTGCATAGACGGCACTAGCAATACAGCTTTACCTTTTTTAGGAACATATGATACCAAGGTTAAATCATCCAAAAAGCCATAAATTGAACTTCCGACTATTATGCTTCTGTTTGGAAATAATTCTTTAGGCATTTTTTTTTATGTTCGAACATAGGTTAAGTTTTTTTCATTCGAAACTTTTACAAGCTCAACTTATGAAAACCAATTGTCTGCTGTTATATTTCTGTTTGTGCCTGTAATACAAGCAGAAAAGTGCGCAACTGCCTGTGTTGGTTTTGCAACATTTTATGTTCTTCTGAAAGTGTCATACAATAAGAGTTTTTACTACAATATATATAGCCATTGAATAAGTAATTGTTTCTGGTATAAGTTAAAGCCATTACCTTCAGCCCATATTTACATGGCTTAACAGGCATGTACATGTTGAATTTACTCCTTCCTCGAAAACTAACAAGAATCTGATCGATACATGCTAAAGTGCCAATACTGTAAGCTGGCTGAGGGTTTGTGATTAATTTTTCGTAATATTAATTTCCCTGATATTAATGCCATTGGATTTTCCTTTTATAGTTTTTCTCTCATATTAGGGTCATCAAACCTCAAGCTTTGGAGTAGAACTTCAAAGCGTTTCACGTTCATGATACACAGGAAAATGTCTCGACCCGTGCCATCTGTTGCAAACAGTTAACTGAGATCCTCGTGGTTTGATTTAACAGCAGCTGTGTAAAACAGTAGACTCATAAAGCTGCGTAATTCCACTATATCCTAATCACGCAATTCTGACTCCTCTTGATATTTTAGTTTTTCTTAATTGCAGCTTGTTTAAGATTTGTATATTTCACAATCATAAGCAACATGTCGGTCGAGAAAATTTAGGTCCAATCTTCATTTTCAGTCCATGATATCCACTGAAAATTAGGACGAATTCCGGGCAGCTTCAAAACATTATTGTGCTGAGGCGTCCGGGAATGCGACCTCACTAACGGCTTCTTGGACCACTTGAATCTATTGTTTCCTTTCCCATAGAAATAATTTTTTATGTCAACCATGTCGTCTTCCTCTTCTGAATTTACGTCAGAATTTTCTTCGTTTTCTTCTTCCTTTCTTCTTCATTATCGCTTGTAATCATTTCTGCATCGCTAATATGAGTGTCATCTTCCGACACTTCGCATTCTTCAAACGATGGCTTTACTGTTTTTTTTTTTTTTTTTTTTTTCATAATTTGTATCATATGGCCGAATTTATTTTTCCTTGAAGGTCCTGTTTGAGTATTATCCATTTCCTTTTAAACAAAAATATATTATTCTAGACAAAGGAAGCGGATTGCAATGCTAAATACGTAGAAATTAACTGGTGCGTTATATATTTTTCACTCACAGTTTCAGAGACGTGGAGTCAATCTGACTCTATAAATAGCAACGAAAACTTTGAAAACGAATAACTCGAATATAGGCGTGTGTTCAAACTTGGACCTTTGCCAACATACTGATAAAAGAACTACTTGAAGGTACTGAGAAGATGATTGTACAGAAAACCACATGATAATCAGAGCCAATGAACAACGCGGAGTCTTCTTGACTCCCGTCTCCAGTTACGGGTTAATACAAATACTCACATTTCATTAGGTATTTAATCATTCATTTCATTAGGTTATTAAAATGCTGGAAATAATCTGTATCTGCAGCAAATTATTATATGGATATTGTAAAACAATTTTAGCATTCTGTTCATTTGTGTAAGAAGAGAACGTATATTTATGGACCTGTAAATATTTCTTTACAAATTCAACAAACATCAGCATGTTTTTATAGCATGCAAAGTTTTGAACTGAATCTAACGCCACTGTCAAAAAAATTATCAAAACAAAGTGCAGTAGAAACAACACTGTGTAATAGAATATAATATATTCTATTGCGCAACTTAGTCCGCGCAGCACCGCGGCGCATCTTCCGAGGCAGATCCCCCCCTCACCCTTCATCCTAAGTCATACTGTCATATATCTAATTTGTTGCAAATTTTGTCTGCTTTCTGAATTTCTAGATACTTTTCCCCTAAAACAGTAAAAATATTGATTTTTTTAATAAAAACCTTTTTTGGGGGGCATTTTACCAAAATTTGGGGGGAGGGATGCCTGGGGAAATGTTGGTGGGAAGTTATAAATTCGGATTCAGCTACTCAAAAAACATAAATTAAGCCAATTTCCAGAACTTCCATTAATTTTGCCAGGTAAAATCCCCCTATTGCCTGGACTAATAGTCGTTTCATAAATTCGTTTCATTAGGATTATAGGTGTCTGAACGGGGTTTGCGAGCGTAGCTTGCAGGGGGCAGAGCCCCCTAGGTGTTTATAAGAATTAAAAAAATACGAAGCTTTTGACATTACATGCACTAAATTAATAACGTTGTCACGTAAGGACATTTTGAAATTTTCATGAGCTACTACTTCTCGTATTTTATTTAGATAACAAAGTAGATTTCTTCAGGGGGCTCTGCCCCCCTGAAACCCCCGTGGATTCATTAAATTTACAAATATATTTCGCATTGATTGCGCTAATGGTTATTATAAATCTTAGACTTCTATTTACATTCCCAAGCCTTATTTTCAATATCGGTGGACACAAAATGATTTACATTGAGGCAATTATATTAAAAGTTTCGGTTTTATGAACTAAAATGTAATTTCTTTAAAAAAAAAAATAATTTCCATTCATATTTTCAAAATTGAGGCGCCATTAAGAAGTAACACTCGCCCAAAAATATTTTTTAGGCAATATAGGTTTGCCTAAAATGTTCCCTAATGTTTGTTTTTCAATAATGAAAATATTTATTTCTCGATACAATGATGTCAATTTCAACGCAGATAATTTTGCGGTGCATAATTTTGACATTTACTATCTATTTCTTTTAATTTTTTTTCTCATTGAAATTTTCCATAAAAAATTAAACATTCATGTTAGCCGTGTGCAGAGAATAAACCGTGAGATATTGGTAATTGTTTTTAATAATAAGAATTAATATCATAATACAAGGCCCTTTTATTTCAACCTCAAACCGTATTTATTTTATTTTGATATATGAGGTCCAATTACCTTCTTTTCGTATTTTCGTTATATTTCCAATGTGAAGACGTATTCACGTCTATTTTTTTTCATTTTCCTCTTGTACATGAAATTCTTTCAAATCAAAATGAACTGTTTAGGATAAATTATTATTCCGGGATCTGATTTTCTTGGCAACGGTTAAAAAAATGTTAAATTTTGTAGCAAACTGTTAATTTATTCCTAATGAAAATAATCACCTTTTTAATTTAAACGAAAAACATTTGAAATAAATAAATAGAACACAACCTTTCTTTATTTCTGGGGTAAATTCTTCTATATGTACAGACACAAAGGCATTAATTAATCCCTTTTGGCGTTGATTTGACTTGAAACAGTTATACATACTTTCACATTTACGATATTTTTAGGTGTAGTCCCGTTGCTAGGTAACAGTTAAAAGAAAATTAAATTAATGAAATATGTGCATTATAAAAAGGTAAATTTGGAAAAGAAAATGTTCTATATTATTGGAAAACCTATATAAAATCCTTCCATAAGTTACACACTGAATTTAAAAATTCTGATAAATGTATACACAAAATTTCAAACTAATATGAATAATGCATGGTTCTAATTAGGAAATTCATCATCAATAACGTGCCCTTTAAATCCTTCAATCATATGAGCCATTTCCTTTCAACAAATAAAAATGGAAAAATCGTCTGAATTGCTATCGAAAAGCATTATTGCACAAAATAAATTATTCTATATTTTCCGAACTAATGAATCAAATATAACAAAAACTATACAGCTAAATCCGGGTACTTCTCCAACATGCCCACATAATTTAAAGCTAATCGGACGCTTTTTGCGGTAGTTATCGCGGAACAGACAGACAGACTAACGGAAACCAAAACTTTTTGTGTCTGCACAGTAAGCCTTCACTGACGTTTCGGCAATAAGAACAGTTTTAGTGTAAAACTTTAAAATTTCAGTCTTTTACTCAACTGAAAAATGTAACCATTATAAAGGACTATTACAAACTACAAACAATTACTTTAATATATGTCAGCTGAGTTATTTTTTACTGCGTAAAATGTGTTAAAAAGCTATGAAATGTTGTTTATATGATCTTTAAAGCATACGTATCTAAGGTGAAGAACAATTTCCAGAAAATACAATTTAAACAGAGGATGCTTCTGCGCAAATTTCATATACAGGAAAAAATATGAACATATGCTTAAAAAATGTTTAGAATTAAAAAAAAAATTAAAGAAATCTAGTGGATCTATCTGATGTTTCATGTACGAAACTTAACAATAGCAAAAAATTATGTTTCTAGATTTGATTATGAAACAGCTTTCAAATCTATCATAATATTGTTATAATATTTGCTTGTATTTAATAAATTGAAATGGTACCACTAAATAAACAATTTCGAAAGCACGTAAAACATCTAAAAATCTATTTTCAGCGATTATTTGTGTTAGATAGTATGATAGGATAGTAGTTAGATGTATGGGAATAAGTGTATGCAGTCTTGCATATGATTTAAAAAATTTATACTAACCTCATACTATCGCTCTAATATAATTTATCTAGAAAAACTTTCGTTGGAATCATCCATAGTTAAAAAAAAAGTATCCATATCTATTTGCACAGTCATGTACATGAATTTATTTACAATATACAATATCAACATCACGCAATATAATAAAGGGTATGTAGAATTTCGTTTAGCTCAACGCCTAACGCAGTTTCAAATATACTATAAATGTACTAAGGATATTTCTTTCAGAAAAAAAAACAATCTCAGTCATTTGAGTTGCTAAATATTTATAACATTTATCCACATAATTTAAATTCAAGTCCTATGTAGCAGATACATTTTTAGAGTAGGTAGCAATGCATTTACCATCAACTGCGAGTAATTACCATCCATCAATTACAATATATCCCATTTCATTCGCACAGTCTTGCATATGAATTTATTTATATTCTAGAATCACCTCTCTATAGAAAAAGTGTTAAAATGCAGTCCAACTGAAAAACGCACAAATTTGTAAAAAACACACTTTGCGTAATTAATGTCCATATACGATTATTTTAACGAACTATTTTGTATCACCCTATTTATGATACATATGCAATTTATACAGAGCATGCAACCCATTAAAATATAGTTAAGCATAAAAACGCATGCCCTACAAGAAAAGGTTCAACAAATTTACCTAAAGGTTCAACCTAGAAGTTCAACAAATTTACGCTCATGGTCAGTTCTGAAGCGGTATTTTTTCCGTATCCCTGTAAATGAACTATGCACTTCAAAAACTATTGAAATTATTCTATATTGCACCTTATTGCTTCTTGTGACGTTCACTATTCAACCCCATTGAAAAGTGTTAAAAAACATGAAATTAGAAACAGATTATAATTGATTACTTTTTCGGTTATTACAATCACGACTCGACTGTGCTTCAAGAGCATGGGTGAAAAAAGTAAGTTCCACTAATTTTACGTACATTAGAGTGGAAATAATTTTGTTTCGTTCAACATTAATTGCTATAAACAGGTGTTCTAAAAACACTAATCAATGAAATCAAAAACCAAAAATCATGCGTCAGGCTTAGATAATGAAACAGCTTCAAACAGTAGGAGAATATTGTTCATTCAAAATTTAATTTTTTCATACACCCAAAATGAAATGTCTTATAATATATGATATTCCTTTTCTGCATCCCTGTATACGGTTTATGGATTTCTATACATACTACATTATTAAACAAACGGGTTAATAAGCTAAAAAATGCCTTAGACAAGTAAAAATATTTTTCTGGTAATTATCTTCCATTGATGACAATGTATCGATATCCTTTTATGCTGCCTTATATATAAATTTTATTTATGTTTATTTATGTTAAGTCATACTTACAACATATAATACAGTAGAATATGGTTGATCAGGAAAACGCCTTTAAATGGTTAAACTGTACCATGAGAAAACAACGTCTTGATACACTTCTTCAGAACCGTTTGGTTTAGCGTGTATCTGTAGAATCTGTACTTTCATCATAACACACTAAAATTTTATTCAGATGGATTTCGCTTAACGCATTTGAAATTAAACTTCCAGTAATTAACATTCACAGACAAACAAACGTGCTATAGAAAACCTCGTGATAATATATTAATGTTGTATAAATACAATCATATTTACTACAGATAGATTGCATGCAGACAGATGGTAGGCCAGACAAATCGAAGTCATAAACAACAAAAGAAATTTCAACTATGTTTGAAAGTGTTCAAAATGCATACTTTCAACAAAGGCCAAAATAACTATTAAACGATTTAAACAAGTAAACAACTCTATTTCGGTATAAGAAAACTAGGTTTTTGTTTTACACGGATCCAAAGAATTCATTGAGACAATATACCGCTTTTGTTTCCTTTTAAATAAACGGTAGTTATTTTATTTTATTCGTCGACTTACGAAAACGGAGCTTTTTATTGTCTAAAACATTCACTTAATATATCACATTCTTGAAACGTTTTAAAAGAAGAGAAAAATTTCGTTTCAAAAATACAGCAAAAATGTACTCTTCAGAAATGTCTTGAATATTAAAAAGACGTTTTATTTTTATCTGACTTACTAAAACTTAGAATCGATATCTCTTTATATAATCTTCAATGTATTTGAAAAATTCAAGTATTTTAACGAAACTTAAATCCGTTATTCGTCCAAAGAAATGTACATAACACAAGTTTATATTAAGTTATGAGTCTAGACATTTTTTTTTTCGAAAATGCATTTTTTTCTATTTTGATTTCCGGGTTTACATTACCGAGAAATAAATGCAGATGAAATTTATGAACGAATTATTTCTCAGACATACTTAAACATTCTTTTCTAACCAGTTTTGCATTTGGATTCTTCTTAAATGTTCTCAAATTTTAATTTTTATGGATTTCGCCAATCAATTATTAAACTCAAGGTGCTTCCACAAATGATTAATTCTTAATAATTTACAGATTCTGATGCATATAAACTATACGTTAAAAAATACTATACGTAGAGTGTTATTCGTAATATTATGTACAAAATTGCCCTCATTACGTGTTGGTTATGAACATTACACTACGGCTCGAGAGTAATTTTGTGCATCTCAAATTCTTAAGTCTCGTTATATCTCTGTTATTTCTCAACCTACCATTAACAGGACATTGCGTCCTTGATGGATTTAACATGCACTAGTTGCCATTACAAAGCTAAAGTTGGCTGTCGCTTAACTTTGAACTCAAACACGAAATGGGTGTTCTTCCAACTGGTTTATCGTGCAAGGTTCCCTTATTCTAGGTCTCCCTATCTCCACCTTCATTTCAAATTTATTATATTATTTTTGAATAACCACTTTAATTATACTTTTATGGCTAAAATAAGATTTGTTGAATGCATAAAGATTTTAAACGTACACATCTTTCAGTTACATAGTCTGGATCTGAAAAAAAAATCTTGATTACTATTTATTTTTTAAACAGTGGTTAAGGGATATTTCTAATAGTATTAATTCAATTCTGCGGAACCTTACTTATTCAAATGCAATATAAAATGAAATTTTTAATTAATAATTATAGTTTTGAGAAATTATATTTGCAATCATTTTCCAAATATTCGTTAAAATATAAATTGCGTTTTTTTCTTTCTATTCTGTACATTATTTTTCACTTTTCATCAATTATTCGAAGAAATGAGCTAGAAATCGAGGTTGTTCAAATTCTCGTTTTGATTCACTAGGGTACTCTGCCTCCTACGAGCTACGCTCGTCAACCTCTGTTCAGACACCGCAGACTATAACAGCACGCTAATTTGATCGGCTTTAAAAAGTTTTCGGAAGATTTAATTATAATTTGAATCTGACATTTATAATCTGACGTAATTCTCACCAAACTTTTCTTTCTCATTTTAATATTCACGTAAAAATACTTTTGTTAGAAATGAAATATTATGATAATCTTAAAATATCAAATAAATGTCTCGCGCAATTTTTAAATTTAAACTGTTTTGCAATATTATTTTTTGTTCAATTTACGTACTAAGTGTAATGTGACGGAAATGTGACGTAAATTCTCCTATTTAGGACTTCTAACGCATATTAATGAATTTATTATTTTACAATATTCTTTCTCTTTTAAAATTCACATGTAAATATAGTTTTTATGACGTAATTTTCAATGAGTTCCTGCTTTTTATATTTTCTGTTTATAATAGTCACGTGTAAAATAAATTTTTAATTTGAAGCAAACATTATTGTTTGCGATGTTTATAATGATTGCAACAGTTTAAATTAATACAATTTTCCAAAATATGTAAAAAATATCTCTCAAAATGCTGAAAATTTGAATTTAAAATAGAAATAAAACCTCAAAAAATGAGTCAAAATAAAAAACTAAATGCAGTCTGCACACCGGTAAATTCTGACGCATAAAATGATCTAAAAATTATTAAATTCCTATGTACAGTTTTTGCTCCTTTAAAACTTTTTTAATGGAACGATTTTGTCCAACTTTGGCATTAAATATCTCTTAAAATAGTTCTTCGATTTGAAAACAGCCTGCATCAGTATGTTTATCAAAAATTTCTCTATAATACTACCGATTTTCATATTTTTGTATACAACAGTTTTTTTTAATATTGACGAAGAAAGGCCATGCTTAAGCATTCAAATTGGATGCCGATCTGCCGAGAATATCTACGCAGATTTTCATTGGTCCATTTCCAAATCAAAACTTTTTTATATATAGAGAACCATTTAGATATTTATTTTATCAAAAGTTAAAAAAGAAACAAGTAAATTTAACATTGCGGAAAATTTCATGTTGAAATTATTTAAATGTTCATATCGACTATCATTTTAATGTGGGTAAATAATGTACATAATTTAACAAAATAATTTAATGTCTAAAACGAAAAACGGTAATGTGTCAGTATGCTTTTATATCTTAATATAAAGATTTGAACTGTCTTCAACGAATATCTTTAGATGTAATGTTATTTGAAATCCTACCTATGATGTAATATGATGACAAATTAAGTACCAGCTCTATCTTATATATTCACTTTTAATAAAGAAAAAGGAATATTTAACTTTAAAAAGTGAATCTTTAGGAAATGGTTGTCTATGATGGTGCATAATCGTTATGAATAACAATTTGTGAAATAAATTTTTTAGGGGTTTATTTATTTGAATCTAGGCCCATTAAACTGTAATCAAAAGCAAACTAGCTTGAACAAATACAATTTACTTTCGAAATTGAAATGAAGGAAAAAAATTCTTTTCGGATTTTATTAAAATATAATAATAACAAACTATTTCATATTCTTATAAATATAATGTAGGTTTAAATTACAATAAAATTCATATGGGGAGAAATAAACATTTGATTATGTGAGCACATTTATGTATTTGTAAATTTTGCGGCATATACTCTCCATACTGGCGCGATTTTTTTTCTGACGCTAATGTCATATACACAACGGGTACTTAACTGGCGGCAAAGTATCGTTATTTTGCTTGATATGGTATGGACTTGATATGAATGTTGTTTATCCTGTTGATGTTTTTCGCCAAATTGGCGTCGGAAAAAAGTCGCGCCAATATATGACATATGTGCCAATTTTAGGTTTCCGTACTTAAAAGTAAAAACGGAACCATTATAAGATCACTCTTGTGTCTGTCCGTCCGTCTGTCTGTCTGTCACAGCCATTTTACTCGTAAACTATGAAACGTGAAAAGGTCAAATTCGGGGAAGTAATTAAGACCATTGACCCACATATTTTCAGATTAATAAACATTCATAAATATATTTAGTAAAAAAGTAGAGGGGCTAATTATGCTACTTAAAAAAAAAATATTTTCTTTGTATATCATGTGGGGTATCCTGTGAAAGCTTATGTAACGCTGAACTCAAAAATACATTCCTTTTAATTTTAGGAATTATATTTTCAAAGATATTGTTGAAAATGTAGCGCAAAAATAAGTCCCCCCCCCCCCCATCTAATTCCGAATCTACTGAAACTAAAATTATGAAAAAATTAGAGTTAGTAGACGTTACTATAATCCTTGCCGGAAAATTATAGCGATTACGCTAGGTCACACAGTTTTTGAGTAATTAGCATTTTTCTGCAATATACAAATTTCGATTTACCGGCATTCAGAAAAATTGTTGAGCATCCCTGAATATACCTATCGTTGTAGAAGAATAAAAGCATCGTTGATGATGATTTTTGAATAAAATCATTGGTAATTAGCCGAGATATTAACCCTTAAAGGTACGGACAGTTTGAACATACACAAGGACAGGGGCGGCGTACTCTATGTCTAGTTAACAACTTTTAATGATATATATGTGTAATGTAATGTCCAGTAACCGTATAAAAGCAATAAACGCCAAATTTTTAAAAACATACTAATTTAAGGGGTTTCGGGACTCTAAAATGTGGAAAAATGAAAAAAAAGACCATTTTCAACATTTAATGTCTTAAAATGTATATGATTTTAAAACACAATTTTAATTGGGATGAAAGATATAAGTATGTTCTTTCGTTTCATGTATTTAAAAAATTGCAAGATACAGAATTATTATTTATAGGGGCTCGAAACTGTTAGAAATTTGTCGAGCAAAAAAATTGGCGTAATTACGCGCAGGATTACAAAATAAATGTTGCAACTAGAATGAAAATTTTTGTGCTTACTTATACTTCAGATTGTAATAATTTCCCTGAACTTAAATAAATTTGTATTTAAAGCATTTTTATATTTTTAATGCAATGTTGCATTTAGTTAATACAAAATTTTGAAAATTTCAATAGTAAAATCACCCAGAAAAATATTTTTTTGAACAATAAAAAGGAAATTTTAGGTTCCGTTTATACAGACTAACATGAAATATATGTTTTGAAAATTTCATGAACAAATATTCAGAAGTTTTTGAGGTATCCTGCGCGTTATGCCCAAAAAACGCCATTTGGAGAATAATGACTTTAAATTTTCGGAAACGCCGATTCAGCTATTGAGCGGGTATAATTCTAAAAGTCAAAACTTCTGTTCTAATGGGAATTTCAAGAAACAATTATATCAAAATACTCAGAAAAATAGCAGTTTAACATCTAAAAAAATTAAGATTTCTTAAATTTTGAAGCTTTAAGAGTCCTGCGACCACTTAATCCTTTCGGAACGCAGTAATTCTATTTATAAACGTATGAAATAATGAACTGACACCAGAATTTATAAACGAATTTATTAGAAAATGCGAACCTGCTTATTTTAATGTACATGATAAAAGGAAACATTTAATTAAATATTCTTGGTGCAATTTGTCTATTTTGGAATTAAAATTAGGTGTATGATTTTTAAGGGCGTCGCCCTCGAAAGATTTAATTAGAATGAATCGGATAAATACTGTGGAATTCGCGATAGTTTGCATTGATTGTATCTCTCAGTACGCCTCGAGTGACTTTAAAATTTATTTAAACACCTATCTGGAAAAACGCGGTACTGACCAAGGCGGCGTTGCAACTTTCAGACCTCAATTCGAAGCGCGCTTAACACAATGCCAAATTTAAAATTTGAACAAAGGTTTTGTTTTTGCTACATTGTAGAAATAAAGGTTATTACTACGCTGAATTTAGTTTCATAAAATTCCAAACGAAGATTAACTATGCACTGTTTTTATTGTCAGTACAGAATTAAGTTCATCTTAAACAGACTAAGATAATATTAAAAAAAAAGAGTTATACGAATAGATATATTTGATATTATTTATATTCGATATATCTTTGAACTTTGATGGTATACCTGATTACACTTTTCTAAAATAAACAGTTATACCCAACCCTACGTTGTATACTTTTTTACAAAGTCTTAGTATTCTTTTAGCAACATTGTTTTTTTTTTCTTTTTATAATACAATTACAAATTCATATATTTATTCTACGGAACCCTCTGTGCGCGAGTAATGCTCGCACTTGACCGTTTATTGCATATTAAAAAGTCCTTCAGGCCAGTGCCGGGAGGAAGAGGTAGCTTTCATATTCCTTATTTTTAAAAAGGCAGCTTATGTTATTCAAACACACGAAGCTTAATTTGGTGGAAATCGATTATAGAAGATTCAATACTAATTTTTACCAATACTAAATCCTTATGAAGGAGAATTTCGCGAAATTAGTCAGCTTTATCCAAGCTGCTTTTATATAAAGTAACTTATATTTGGTTGCGAAATTCGGCGATATCCTGAAGTGCCTGCCATTTTAAGACAACATGGTGGATGAGGCTAACCCGTGAACTTGATCGAGACCTTAGTAATTCCTGCGCACATGCTCACTCACATCGCAATCGGTTGATACATACGAGTGCTGTCGCAGGCAAACAATCAGATTTTTCAAAATGTCACCCACATAAAGAAATTCAAACTGCTATATCTCAGCCATTTTTTAAGATAAAGACAAAACAAAAAAAGCTCCGCAATCCTTATATCAAGGTCAAATACTTAAGAAAGAAACCTTTTTCAATTTCTAATTTTTTGCCCCTCACTTTAAATATAATTTTTTAAATCTAATGGCCGCCATTTTGAAACAAGATGGCTGATGAAGCTGGCCAGCGAACTTGGTCGAGACATTGCTATGTACTATCCACATGCCATACATCCAAATAGGTTAATAAATACGTGTGGTATAGCGTGACAAATATCAGATCGTTTCAAAATGTCAGCCACGCTAGAAATTCAAAGTGCTGTAGCTCAACCATTTTTTAAGGTATAGACGAAACAAATACTGCTCCGGAATCTTTGTATCAAGGTCAAACAAATAAAAAAATTTCATTTTCCAATTTTTTGATACCTCATTTTAAATTTATTTATTTAATTATTTATTTTAAATGGCCGCAATTTTGAAACAAGAGGGCGGATGAAGCTGGCCAAGGAACTCGTTCGAGACATTGGTATGTACACACCAAGTTACATCCAAATCGGTGAATAAATACGTTTGTTATCGCGTGATAAAAATCAGGTCGTTTCAAAATGTCAGTCACAATAGAAATTCAAAATGCTATAACTAAGTCATTTTTTTAGATATAGACGAAACAAAAACTTTTCCGGAATCTTTGTGTTAAGGTCAAACACATAAGAAAAAAATCTCCAATTCCAGTCAAACATACCAGAAAAAAATCTCCAAATCTCCAAGAAATTTTCCAATATTTGGTACCTTATTTTAAATTTTAATTTTTTTAAATTTTTTTAAATGGCCGCCATTTTGAAACAAGATGGCGGATGAAGCTGACGAACGAACTCGGTCGGGACATTGGTATGTACTATGTACACACGAGGGTACATCCATATCGGTTCATAAATACGCCTGTTATCGCGTGACAAATATCAGGACGTCTCAAAATGTCAGCCACGCTAAAAATTCAAAGTGCTATAACTCAGCCATTTTTTAAGATATAGACGAAACAAAAACTGCTCCGGAATCTTTGTATAAAGGTCAAACACATAAGAAAAAAATATTTTTCCATTTTCAATTTTTTGATACCACATTTCAAATTTTAAATTTTTTTTAAATTTTTAATTGGCCGCCATTTTGAAACAAAATAGCGGATGGCGCTGGCCAACGAACTCGGTCGAGACATTGGTATGTACTATGTACACACCGAGTTACATCCAAATCGGTTCATAAAAACGAGAGTTACAGTATGACAAAGATCATATATATATATATAGATAGATAGATAGATAGCTATATGGATATATATATATATATATATATATCAACTTTTGAACGGAGAGTGGTTTCGGTGTCTGGGGGTCATGATCGATGAAAATATACCAAAATTTTTTGAAATCGCTTTCCTCCGAACGGCTGCAATAGGTAGCTTTTTGCAATGAAAGCTACCTAGAAGGACAAATCCACCTGTTTATAACTACTCAACTCCAGTAGAACTTAACATTTTGAAGAATTATTTTTTATTTTATGTGAATTTAATAAAATATCATGAGTTTAGAAAAAAAAATGAATAAAGAATAAAAGTTCTTGAATTTTTTTAATTATTAGTTTTGTTATATGTACACTATATGGCCAAAGGTGACCGGTCACTTGCGATTTTTGACGTTTTGTTAAATATCTAGAAAAATACATGAGGAATTATCCTGAAATTGAATGTGTGTAAACAGTATTGTATAGGTCATATATTTCCGCGAAGATTTTTTTTCCCGAAACCCCATAGGGGACCGTCAAAAAATTGAAAAAGAACGAATATCTTTTGGATAACTCTGTAAAAAATTAATCGAGCAAAAGCCTTTAAATTCGAGATTATTAATAAGTGGCTTATTGTAATATACTGTGTTCATTTTTATGAGGATACCATGTATACTCGTAGAGAAATTAAGGTTTTTATAAAAACAGTCCCAAATTTCGCCAAGTTTTTTCCTTATAATTTGCAGAGTTCTTAATGTAAAAAAAAAGTTCTTTTCAGAAAATATGACGAACAACATTTTACACAATACCCCGCAATCAGAATGAAAAAAATAATAAAAATTGGTTGAAAAATGTGCAGGTACACTAAAAAATCTTTCACATCGCATGCGTGAATGCAATCAAAATATAATGTGCATAATGCGTTAGATAAGTGTATAGAGCAACTTTTGCAAAAGTCTGAAAAACATAGTTTTTAAAGTCTGATGATATTCGTTTATAAATAAGCTTAAAATCCATTGTTCCCAAAATGAAGCAAAAACATAAGGGGTTGTATAAATATATCCATTGATTAGTGCCAATTTAGCATACACAATATTGCCCGTAATACTGTACCTATCGAAAAGATAGCTGTGAAAAAAAGGGAGCCAAGTTCTGTAAAGACAATGGCAAGAAAAGAAGAGATATCTAAGTGGGTGCGAAGTTCATATAAAATTAACTCAAACTTACCTACAGAAGAATTGTAGCACTTTTAAAATTGTTTAGAAATAAAAGTTATTGATAGCATATTAATAATGAATCTAGAACTTGGCAAGTTTTTACCTAAGAGTCATTTATTTTTAATTATGACATTATTATATAAAATCTTGTTATTTCATGATTGGAAGGATTAAATTGAGTGAGCTCCTTCCCCTTGAAGGGCGGTGAGATAAAATATGTCCCACCTAATTGAACTGCAAAATTCCACATTGACACCAGAATTCAGGACTAAAAAGTTTAATTTTATTAAATACGTGAAAATAAAATTTACCCATTTTGAAATAAATTTGTTTTTAAATTCTGGTGCGAATCAATCATTTCAGCATTTCACGAATAAAAGTTATTTGCCCCTGAAAGGATTAAAGGGGTGCAGTCTCTAGAGTGATGACCAAGAACAAACGTAAGTATATCTATCTCTTTGTCAGGCATCTTAGTCTGTGTGCATTGAGGTTCCTGGAGGGTGGGTGCTAGAGTTATAACCAAAGACGAGCGGGAGTGTATCTGTGTATTTATTGGTTTATCAAATCTTTAACATAAGTCATTTGCTTATAATAATAACTATATTTTTTTTGTAAAGTCATTGAAATTAATATTAACATCACCATTAAATTAAGACATGAAATTGATCGGCATAATATTATGCAAAAATTTTCAAAGTTCTAGATTTATTAATAATATGCTATCAATAATTTTTATTTCTAAACAATTTAAAAAATGCTATAATATTTCAGTAGGTAAGTTTGAGTGAATTTTATTTAACCTTGGCACCCACTTAGATGCCACTTCTTTTCTTGCCATTGTCTTTACATAACTTTACTCACTTTTTTCACAGCTATGTTTTTGTTAGATATCATTGCTCTTTTGTAAAGTTACAATATATTTAGACACTTTACTTAATGTTTTTTAATATGTTTACATGTGACTATTTTATTCACCAAGCAACATCCAATTTTAATTTAAATTTCCTACAACAAACTATTTGGCTGTCAATTTGCGGCAGAAATCTATATTTTAATATTGCTACATTGAATGCATGTTTTGCAACGAAATGTATTGATTCGAAGTTTTTATTGTTTCCGAAACAACAATTCCTATTAAATTCCTATATTAAATTATCCTATTAAATTTTCCGATTAAATATCCTATAGCTGGGCCTGCTTTTTTGTACTGAAAGTGAAAAATAAAGTTATGTGCTTATGTCACACTATATATCATTCATCCATGGGTGCCGGCAAAGAGGCAGTGCAGATGTAGGACATTGCCCCTCCCTGGATTTTCAAATTTAATTAACTAAATATCCTTTTCTCTGATGATTTTGAAAATAACAAGTGGATAAGTGTGATTACAGATAACACAGAGGGTTTTGTTTAATATTCCTTTCAAAACACTTTATCCTTTTGAAAAATTTGTTAGTTCCACATTTCGCAACCAGGGGCGCACTCTATTCTAAACAAACCTTTATCCGAACGAAACTCCGTTTTACATACTATCCGTAGATATATTAGTCTGGGGGATTGAGCCCATAGCACACGAGGTAAGTAGGCGCCCCTGGCGGTAAAAAGTGGAACTAAAATATGTAAGGCTATGGTGCATAATATGGAAGAATGGTCAAAGGGGTCTCGGCAAAAGTTGGAAAAGTGCTCCTCGGATGAAAAGAGCGGAGGTTAGAAAAATTGCTTAAAATACACAAGTTAGAGCCCGGAAGAGTAAATAATATAAGACTTTTTGAAAATTTTATGATTTGTCGTGTGGTCTGAGGTATTCAGCTTACGTATGCAACAAATCAAGTCTCCAACTTAATTAGGGGTTCCCTTAGAAAGAATTGCTGAAAATACATATGTGGTAGCTCAAAGGGTTAAGCGTAAGACTTTTTTCAAAATTTTATTATTTGTCGCCTGGCCTCAGGTGTTCTGCTATAAGTATGCAAAATTTCAAATCTGCAATTTAATAAGGGGCTCAGTTAGAAAGAATTGCTTAAAATACGCATGTAGAATCCCAAAGGGTTAAATGTACGACTTTTTCAAAATTTTATGATTTCTCGTTTGATGTGAGGTGCTCAGCTATAAGAATGCAAAATTTCACGCGTCCAACCTAATTAACGGCTCACTAAGAAATAATTGTTTAAAATACACATGTGGGAGCGCAAAAGGTTAAATTTACGACTTTTTCAAAATTTTATGGTTTGTCATTTGATGTGAGGTATTCAGCTATAAGTATGCAAAATTTCACGCATCCAACCTAAATAGGGACTCACTTAGAAAGAATTGTTTAAAATACACATGTGGGAGCCCAAAGGGTTAAATGTACGACTTTTTGAAAATTTTACGATTTCTCGTTAGATGTGAGGTATTCAGCTATAAGTATGCAAAATTTCACTCCTCCAATCTAATTAGGGGCTCACTTAGGAAGAATTGTTTAAATTACACATGTGGGAGCCTAAAGGGTTAAATGTACGACTTTTAAATTTTTTTATAGATTGTCGTTTGATGTGAGGTGGTCAGCTATAAGTATGTACAATTTAACGCCTCCAACCTAATTAGGGGCTCACATTGAAAGGATTGTTTAAAATACACATGTGAGACCCCAAAGGGTTAAATTTGCTACTTTTTGAAACTTTTATGATTTGTCATTTGATGTGATGTGTTCAGCTATAAGTATGCAAAATTTCACGCCTCCAATCTATTTAGGACTCAGTTAGAAAGAATTGTTTAAAATACACATGTGGGAGCGCAAAGGAATAAATGTACAACATTTTGAAAATTTTATGATTTGTCGTTTGATGTGAAGTGTTCAGCTATAAGTATGCAAAATTTCACTCCTCCAACCTAATTAGGGGCTGACTTAGAAATAATTGTTTAAAATACACATGTGGGAGCCCAAGGGGTTAAATGCACGACTTTTTAAAAAATTTATACATTGTCGTTTGATGTGAGGTGTTCAGCTATATGTATGTACAATTTCAGCCCTCCAACCTAATTAGTAGCTCACACAGAAAGGATTGTTTAAAATACACATGTGAGACCCCAAAGAGTTAAATTTACAACTTTTTCAAAATTTTATGATTTCTCATTTGATGTGAGGTGTTCAGCTATAAGTATGCAAAATTTCACGCCTCCAACCTAGTTAGAGGCTCACATAGAATGAAGTGTTTAAAATACACATGTGAGACCCCAAAGGGTTAAATTTACAACTTTTTCAAAATTTTATGATTTGTCATTTGATGTGGGGTGTTCAGTTATAAGTATGCAAAATTTCACGCCTCCAACCTAGTTAGAGGCTCACTTTGAAAGAATTGTTTAAAATACACATGTGGGAGCCCAAACGGTTAAATGTACGACTTTTTCAAAATTTCATGATTTGTCCTATGATGTGTGGTATTCAGCTGCAAGTATGGAATATTTCACGCCTCCAACCTAGTCAGAGGTTCACATAGAAAGAAATGTTTAAAATACACATGTGGGAGCGCAAGTGGTTAAATGTACGACTTTTTAAAAATTTTATAGATTGTCGTTTGATGTGAGGTGTTCAGCTATAAGTATGTACAATTTCAGGTCTCCAACCTAATCAGGGGTTCACATAGAAAGGATTATTTAAAATACACATGTGAGACCCCAAACGGTTAAATGTACGACTCTTTCAAAATTTCATGATTTCTCGTTTGATGTGAAGTGTTCAGCTAAATGTATGTAAAATGTCACGCCTCCAACCTAATTCGGGCTCACTTAGAAAGAATTGTTTAAAATACACATGTGGGAGCACAAAGGGTTAAATGTACGACTTTTTGAAAATTTTTTGATTTGTCGTTTGATGTGAGCTGTTCCGCTATAAGTATGTACAATTTCAGGCCTCCAACCTAATTAGGGGCTCACATAGAAAGGATTGTTTAAAATAAACATGTGAGACCCCAAAGGGTTAAATTTACAACTTTTTCAAAATTTTATGATTTGTCATTTGATGTGAGGTGTTCAGCTATAAGTATGCAAAATTTCACGCATCCAACCTAGTTAGAGATTCACATAGACAGAATTGTTTAAAATACACATGTGGAAGCCTAAAGGGTTAATTGTACGACTTTTAGAAGAAAAATTATAGTTTGTCGTTTGATGTGAGGTGGTCAGCTATAAGTATGTACAATTTCACGTCTCCAACCTAATTAGGGGCTCACATAGAAAGGATTGTTTAAAATACACATGTGAGACTCCAAAGGGTTAAATTTACAACTTTTTCATAATTTAATGATTTGTCGTATGATTTGCGGTGTTCAGCTATAAGTATGCAAAATTTCAAGTCTCGAACATGTATAGTTTCTGAGAACAGGTTCTGTGACGGACAGAATATCTCAATTTGTTGATTTTCTGTAAGCAAGTAAACTCAGATGAACCCTCAGTAAGTAGGTAGGTTTACAATGGAAGTCTATGGGAATTTGGCGAAATATTAGAGATATCGCCAAGGTGGCGTCACTTTTGGCGACTAATTTTGGTAGCCAAATTTGGCGATATATCGCCATGTTGTCGAGAAACATGGCGGTATTTGGCGACAGAACAGAGTACCCTCCCACGGCAAATTAAAATTTCGCCTAATAGACGTAATGTTAAAGTAAAAATGGACACCCCCCTGGTGGGTAATTCATCGATTTTCATATTTTTTTTATTTTATTCCTTAGTTTCATAGTGTAAACGAACTTCGCACCTAATTTGAAGTCTGTAGCTGCAGTAGATATATGAGATCTTTTTGCTGAGTGAGTGAGTGGGTCAGTCAGTCAGTCAGAGATAAAATTATCGATTATCAGACATTTTCAAATGACATTATCTCGGAAACTAATTATGCGTTATTTATAAAATTTTGGATACTAAATAATTATGGTGGCCTTACTACACATTTCGTATAACAAGTACGTAGGTCTCATAGATTTTCAATAGTAGAGCATTGAAATTTGACGAAAGCAGCTCGAAATGGTTTGTGTAATATAACACACGGCTATGTGAGGCGAACATGGCCGCTGCCACCGGAATACTCATGGCCTGAGGACACGAGTTGTGATGTCATCACTAATGGACCGACTTCTAATTAGTGTTGGAATTCACACCGGAAAATATTGAATATCAATTTTCTTTCTTTTTATTTGTGGAATAACTGTCATCTTATAAAACAATAATAACTATTTAAACTTATCGGTGAGAATTTGGAATCCCCTAATAAAAACGTTGAGATCATTGCACACACTACCTAATCAACCATCCATGTATTGGTGTGGAATTTGCAATTATTTACAGAGATTTTCCATATAGTAGCATTCCTTGACTTACTGTGTTTTTTTTTATTTTATTTTTTATTATATCTACTACACATTTAAAATCCGATTTTTTAATGTGACATAACCGATAGAGACAAGCGTCTCTCATATATAGCGATCTCTAGCTTCATGTCCATATAATTTATTCGGGACCTCTATCACAAGTTTGACGTACATCTCAACAGTCTCGGTGTGACAGGGAATCTTTTATTTTTTTTCTGATGAGTGTAGCGTCAGAATTAATAAGAGATTTAATGTCGACATTCCTTAGGTCCCACAGCAGCGGGAAAGGATACACCGAAGAAGAATGCCATTTAATAATTTCAACATAATCAAAGTCTTAAAGGTTTACTTTCAATGGTACGACATTTCTAGCAGTCTTCTTCTTTCGGACGGTTTGTCTTGCTTTTAAAATCCTTCTGTAACCGAGATTCCGAATGTGTTATCTTTCATGGACAATCATTGCCAGCAGTACATTCTTTGGATACGCAGTGAACGTATTTCGTTCTATTATTGGATCAACAACTTTTAGTAATTCGTCGGATGAATAACGTGATTTCGGCTTGCTGGAAAGACATGTTTTGGTAAAATATTTGCTCCATATCCTTGTATGAAAGTTTGGCACAAATATCATAAACGGCCCCATATTGAAGTGAATTTTTTCTGACGCCAATTTGAGGAAAACATCAACAGCATAAAGAACAACATCCGGCTTACCATATCAAGCAAAATAACAATACATTGGCACCAGTTAAGTACCCGTTGCGTATATGACATTGGCGTCACAAAAAAAAAATCGAACCAATATGGGGCCGTATATGATATCTGTGCCAAAAGTTTTCCATTTTGATTAAAAAATCTTTTTTTTTTTCGAGTGGTAAATTAAAACATTGCTTTGAAGTTGAAATTAAATGTCATGGTTTGTTGCATTATTTAATATTTGGCCAGATGTCATATACGCACCGGGTTTAGCGTGATTTCTTTTTTTTTTTTTTTTTACAAAAATTTGAACGAAAACCTCGTTTTCGAATGCCAGTTGCATATGTATTTTTGGTACTGCTTAGTTATCCCGTCGACGAAACATCTTTCACCAAACTATAAGATTTAATGCCAATAATGGTTGATCGTAAATGTCACATTCACTTGACTTTAAGCAAGTTATATGTGTTTACGTCATCAAGTGATTTTTATTTTGACGTTTTATTTGTATATTTATTAATATTATACTATTTTATTTGTTCTTTCGCTATTTAAAATAAAATTTACGTCAATTTGTATAATTTCGCGAGTGGTTTGGCGATTTATATAATTTGGCGAAATTGGTCAAGGAATAACTAAGTAGTGCCGTATTTTTATTTAATTATTTTCTATTATTTTAAAAAGAACATAACCAAAAAAAATATTAATAATTATAGAAAAAAAACAATTTTTATAATTTTAAAAAAGAAAATAAAAGTAAATAAACATTTATTAGTAAATAAACAACAATAGCCGGGTTACTATGTTAATCAAAATAATGCCGTTTTGGCCCCAATTAGGTACCCCGGTGCGTATATGACATCTGTGCCTAATATTTTTCTTTTCTTTTGTTAAAAAAAGAAGAAGTGAAAGCCATCAATTTTAAATATTTTAGTTTTAAATGAAAGTTTTGTATTTTAAATAAAATGAATGAAAGTATTATATCTTAAATTAAATTAATGAAATACAAAAAAATGGGACGGGAAAAATGTTTGGCGATTTATCACCTGCGTCCCGGTAGCATAAAAATACAGTGTTCTTGATTTCTCTATCAGAATCTTCAGATTTGGCGAAAGATTGTTCAAATAAATTGAATTATGAATAAAAATAACATGATACATTTATTAGCGTAAATTTAAGGGGCGCCAAACTGGTCACTAAATTCGTTTAAAATAATAACCTTTTCTAAAGTATGAAAAAAATATCTGTTATGGTTAAAGTTAGAGTTGCCATCATTAAAGAAAAGTATTTAAAATTAGAAAAAAATAATATCTCGAAAATTATGTTGAATTTAAAAATTCTAATAGCAGTTTGGAAATCTGCGGATCAATACGGATTTTTGGTGTTAATTTCATTGCAAAGTATTCCACATTTTAGGAGAAATCGCCGTGAAACATCATCGATTGTTTAATCAGTCGTTTCATAAATTTGTTTCAATTCAGTCGTTTCTTATTATTCGTTTCATAAATTCGTTTCATTAGGATTTTATATATATAGTGTAGATTTAAGTTTTAAATGCATGAACTGTACCGATATATTAAACCATATGATGTTAATCCAGTCAACATTGATAAATGGTCTTTATTCTTGAATGAAAATACAATATTTTTCAGTAATTTGTCTGTACATTTTTGACAATTTATCATTAATATGGTAGTTGTTTTTTTATAAATTTTAAAGCGTATCAGACAAAAAAGTTTACAATTTGATTAGCAGTCTTGAGAATGTTAAACTTACATTAATAATTGTGTAATTGTTTTAGTTAAAAATCACCTATTTCAAATGTTTGTTTAAAACTTAGTCTTTTAGGTTTTACATCATTTTCTATATTGTTCTAGTAGAAACATATATCTGTAAACTTTATTAATAAATGCAAAAGAAATACAACTACTAGCTCATTTAGCCATTTAAAAAATATTTAAAGAATTTAAACTCCTCAAGTTTCAATTTATTACTGTTTTATTGGTGAAGCTAAAATATTGCTTACGGTAGTACAAAATGAATTTAATTTATAATCCACCAATGAAGCTAAAAATAAAAGTGCATAATTGTATAGACCATACTTTTATGGATGAAATGCAGGAATCTACCTTATACCAGTTATCACACATGATGACAAGGATTAAAGTTTGGGATATATTTCCATACGAAATCAAAAAAAGAGATATTAATATATATTTTAACAAAGCAGAGATAATCAAGAAAATACTTCGTTATAACTGTTCATGTATAGATAATCTTTGGAAATCCTATCAGAAATAATAACGATACTTTACACTTGTAACGGTACACTTGTAACGACCTTTTACAATATCCTTCAAAGATGGATCAATTAATTTAGTTAGAAAACCACTATTCACTCTATTACCAGTCTAACCTACAGCCCATTTTGCAACATTCCAACGTGATTCTAGGTTTGAAAGGTCTCAGTTCTCTTTTTTGTATTTTATTTCGATCCCCGATGACGGGTACGAGTGTAATTTAAATACTTGTTTTTAGATGCACAATTTTATATTCTGTATAATTAAAAACATTTTAAACATCTTTTAGTAAATTTTGATAGATTTAAATATGTATTTAATTCATGTATTATGTTATAGTTTATGGGTATTTCCAGATTAAATTTTTGATGTATTTTTTATTTATATCGTAAATTTGTTTAGGAAAACAAATGTTTTACATTTTTTATATTTTTATATTGAATATGCCTGAAAATAATGTTACTGAAAATAAACATTAAAACATATTTAGTTTTAATTATTACTATGACATTGGAGTTTTATACAATAATCATTTACATTATTATGTCTCTTGAATGATTAAAATTGAAACTTTAAAAACAACACCTCCACTACACATATAGAAATTTTACAAAATGGTCATTTCTGTATCTTAAGATATTTAAAAACTTTAAATATACAAATATTCATAATTAAAATGAAAGAGGTTATTAATCGACATAAACTATTTCACTAGGCCAAGCACAAATGTATTTAATGTACTAGATACTGCTTAAGCGATGGCAATTTAACAAACAAGAATAGCAACAGCTCAAAAAATCGTCACTAATGGTAAAAGTGTCTTTGAGTCACCTGAATTAATATTTTGAGTATTTTTTAGCAGTTTAACACATTTTCAAAATTTACATTTAGTTTTCTTTTATAATTTGATATATTTTATTGCATATTTAAAAAAATGGGGAAATGGAAAGTTACAAAAAACAGAAAGATTTTTTTTTAATTCTTTTGTTATTTAAAAAAAAAAAACTAATAATTACATAAAAATAAAATGCATTAAACCTACCGGGCACAAAATATTTTTAAATGAATAGAAAAGAAAAACACTTTAAAAATATTTAAAAAGTTTATTAAGTCAACATAATTCCGAATTAGAAAAATAACACTATTCATTACAAAATCACAACATCAACCCTGAAATGCAAAAATCAGTTTTCATTCACAGAGAAAATATTTTGTCATTCAAAATACAAAGAAACTTGTCAATGGAAAGTTTTCTAACTGACAATTCTAAAAACGACTTGTTATGAATTGGTGCATTTCACAAACATTATTGTACTTCATATAATGTTTTCATATGAGACAGATATAAAATTAACCCTTTAAGCGTTCTGCAGAATTTTTCCTTCATGTTAAAATCCAAACGGAAATTTCGTTCCGAACATCTATATTTCGAGTTCTACTGCTTGGATTTTGACGGAAGTCAAACTGTTTACACTGTTAGATAGATATCGTTTCAGATAAGGTTTTAAGCTATAACACATCGTTATATGAAGATTAGTTATAGAATTACGACAGAAAGTTCTGTTATTTTCGACGATAAGGTTACCATTTTATTTCTTGGCGAACTTTATTGTTGATGAAAAAATTGAAACGGCTCGAAGAAGTAACAGAATAAATTGTTACTAATTTTATTTAGAATTTTTAAAAAAGGAGAAAAAGAAAAAAAGAAATCAGTTTTAATGTGTGATGATATTAATAAACGGATATATTTAATTTAAACATGAAAGGAAATGTTCCTAAGGCTTAAAAAATTACTCAGTTGAAATATTGCAACTGAAATAAGATTTGGCAATTTATCTTTTGCGTCAGGTTAAGAAAAATGCAACAGAAAAACTGATAAGATGACATCAAGAAAGTTCTCCATAAGAGCAAGCTGAGAAATATTTGAAAAAATATAGAATAATCTTCTCATGAGTATATATATGTTTATTAAAAGAAATCGGCAGAACTTCGATTTAGTGTTCGTAAAATAATAATGAAAATTTCATTTTTTTATGATTTAATGCTGTTTGGCGACTCATTAACATTTTGAATAATATTATGATAAATTTTCTTCAAGAAAAACTTTTTTTCAAATCTCCATACATAGTTAGTTTAAGTAAGTTTAACTTAAATAAATACATGTTTATAATTACAGTTTTGTCGTATACATTTATATGTGAATATAATGAAATTTAACGATCGTAATTATGGTGTTTAGAACAAAATTTAAATGGATTAAAATTGTTTCAAACTCAAAATTAAGGTCCGATTCTGAGCATTGGCAATTTGACTTCAATATTATTAGTGTCAGAAGCAGCAAGAGAAATGTATTGTTGCCATAGCAACAACGACTTAATATCGAAATGTTTAATGATAGCATTCTTAATCAAAATAAACTTAAAACTTATCCCGCCGGTGACACCGTATAAAATTAAATAATTAGAGCAACACGTAATTTGTATAAGCTTACAGAAAAAGTAATAAACTAATCCATCGTTTAAGTTTAAATTGATAGAATATTAGGCATTTCAATACTTATTTAACAAGAAATTTATAAATGAATTTAAATGTCTTGCATTTGGAAAGGAAATGTATTGGTTCTCCAAATAGCGTGCAGCGTTCGTCTTTTCGTGCCAAATACTCGAAAATATATATTTTTTACAGGATTTCTACAGGGATTCTGCCGCTGCATTTGACTAATCTTTTTTACATACATGAGTAATTTTATTAGAATTTCCTTTTTCAAAATATTTTGAGTATGCGCTTTAAGGAGACTTTCCTTGTGAGTAAAAATTTTATTTTTCATTATTTTTTTTTATTAAAATATTTTTATAACCTAACCCTTAGAGAAAAAAACCCCAGCAGATGTAATTATAAAAATGACAATACTTATGAGTTACATGTTTGTTTATTTTGATTTTACATTTGTCGCCAAATAATTTGATTTTAATCCAAAAAGGCGTAAACGTGACATCAGCCCCATCGATTTTCACATTATATAGGTGATTTTTCAAATGTAAGACAGCATTTTTGGAGCAATTTTTTATATTGAAATTTAAATTATATAAATAGCAGTTAATATTATAAAAGTGAATTTCAATTTTAGTGAAAATGTCTGTCCCCCCACCCATACACACATATTCTAAATAATTTAATTTCAGACATTTAAATTATTTTTCTCATACTTTACTACGGAAACATTCTGATTTGTTTTCCCCAAACTTGTGACTTTTATAACCTCGAAACTCAGATAAGTGAATATTGTACACTCTTTTTTTTCAACACATATCGCCAATTTCTCTCTTAGAAATGTCTACTGTTTCAAATTTTACGTACTAGAGATTATTCTTAAGAAAATTCATGCAATTATGTGTTAAACAAGAAAACATTTTAAAATACAAATTGCTTTCTGAAATAAATTTTCGATTTTTTTTTATGTTTTTGAAAGATATTGGATTTATCTTCCGCAATCAGGTTACCCGCTAATTAGCGTATTTACTGAACTGTTGGATGTTTCTTTTATATTTGAAAGAGACCCTGTGGACAGTGCAGAACATTACATGAAATTTGTATTTAGCGATTAATAAATTTATGGTTTTTCCGTATGAAGCAAACGGACAAAAGAAGATTTAGTATTATATATTTGTCATCTGCAGTTATTTTATTATCACTAAATAAGCAATACTTGGAATGACAATATTCGGGAAAAAAATCTGACGCACTGCCTAGCCACTAAACTTAGTGCAAAATTAACGATTTTAGATTTATTTAGGCAACAGATTGAAGAATAATTTAATTTTGAAATTAAAAACCTATTTATTTATCCGTGCTATTATGCTCATTAGAGAAATGAAAAAAAAAATCTTCGGTGTATCAAAAAGATTAATGCATACTTGGTTATTAAGTTTCGTATAACTGACTTTATTTATCATACTCAAAGAGTATTTTTGGTGAAAGATCTAATATAATTCAGTCAACAGCAAATTTACGTTATTTAATGGAATTTAGTTTGATTCATAATTATGTTTGTTTTATATCAAACTCTGGCACATTTGTAACCATGTAGTTGCAAACACGTCTAATGTTTGACGTCAAACTTTCCTGTGCACCAAATTATGGAAGATTGGGAAGATTTTGATTGGATGAAAACAAAAGATTTATCTTTCTATCATAATGAGTTATCGAGGGTTTTTTTTCCAGGTTAACAGTCACATGATTGCAATTTGTTTTAAAAGAAATGGCCGTAAAAACGATATTATTTTAATTTTATTCAAAGACTTCAGTTTTAAAAATTCACATTTCTTTTAAATATGAAAGTTAATCAGTTCTTTGTGTACAAATAATTTATTACTTTTTTTACTGTATTTACTCTGCTGTAATCCGAAGATAGAAAACTGCAGTAGACCTGCCAGAAGAAGACGTATATTACGAAATATAACGTAGCGTAGAGAGAGATTGTATTGAAGCATACATAGCACCAAGCTGAGAAGACGGAGTTCAGAAAATAACAAACAATAGTGAATAATCCGAACATGATTAATGTTCAGTGGGCACTCTCTGGAATCATTGTAATTATCTCTCATTTTAGTAGAGTGGTGACTAGAGATCATTTTAATTTCTGATGATCATAACGTCCGTATTTCCTTCCCAACCTCTGCTTTAAAGGTATGTTATAAAAGAGTTTCTTCTGAATAGCCCGAATTTTGCCTAAAGCATAAGATACTATAATAATTAAATGGCGCTTGCATCGTATTCAGCAAATGCGGAAAGTCTTTCCAGGAGAAGGTCCATATTAATTTAAAATAGAAGGTCGAATTCATAATTCTGTTTGATCAAGGTTCATTTGGAAAATGGACCAGCGAAGAAGGGCGTAGCCTGGTAGTTATTCATAAAGTAATAACTATGAAAATTATTTGTATGAAGATCTGTATCTGATAACTTACATATATATTTATCCTATGGAATATGGAATTCAAAAAATGAACATTAATTTCAATTTTGTGTTAGATAAACATTTGAATTAAAAAATTACGTGAAGAAAAACACGTTTAGAAAGCTTAAAGTTTTTTAAAATATTCACAGTTTGTTTTTAATACAGCAATTCATAAGGTTCCGCTGCGTGAGAGAGTCCAATAAAAATAATCTTGTGCTTTATTTATATCGATATAATGCATATACTTTATTATTCTTGTAATGAGTGAAAAAATGGTAAAATGGTGGTTTAGAAAGTATCCCGTTAGAAGACAAGAAATTTTTAAACAATAGCTATATATTTTAAAAAGAAATATAGTTTTTCAGCATTAACATGCATAGTAGATTTATATACGAATAGTTTGAATAATAATTATATAATTTCAATAATTAATATAAATAAATATTAAATATGAACACAGAAGAACCAATTACATCTCTAGAGCACATATTTTAAGATGAAACTTTCTAATTCACAATGAACTTATATTTACAATAACATTAAAAAGCATTACTTTATTTCTAAGAATAGCATAAATCATTATCTTATATTTGGACAATTCTTTTAGGATTTCTTGAGACGCTACAGTCCAAAAGTATGGTATTATTCTAGTATACAATTTTTTAGATTTATGAATTTTTGTTTTTAAGTTTATAAGTAAAACTTTAACAAGAAAAATTAAACGGTTAAAAGGAATTGGTCTTGAATGATTCAATTTATTTTATAGCAACAAAAGAAAATATTATGGCGCCGTCTGGAAATTTATCTTTATATGTGTATGATTTAACTATATAAAGAGATTAAACTATAGAAAATGATATACTATAAACTTAAAGCTCTATAAAGATTAAATATATGAGGCAAATTTTATTGAGCTGCTTTTAGCATAATATAAGTAAGTATATCACTAAATGCAGTACTTCTGAATGGTTACAAGAATAATGTTTAAAATCGTATTTTTGTATTTGATTTACGCTGGAGTAAAAAATTATTTATTTCAGATAATTTATGAGATTGTTGTTAAATTAACCTTTTTTGATGTTGTTTATACTGAAAATCAATTATGTACAGTTAATATCGGTGAATGTACGATTACTGTAATATTTCGGCACGGCTAGAAGGATATATATTTTTTAAATTATAATTTTGTATGTAGTTTAAGCTGAAGTAAATATATATATATATATATAGTTTATGTACGAGACTTATATTAAATTAGATTTTTCGGTGCTGAGTAAATATGTTATATTAAGTTATAAATATTTATTATACCAATTGTTACGTAATAATTACACTAATTATTAACCCTGATAATTTCAAACCCTACACATTTGTTAAAACACAGTGGTCAAAAAAGATTATTTAAATAAATTGAAATATATATATTAAATATGTAGATATAGATAAAATTCATGCAATACATATTTTTAAGACCTCGTATTAAATAAATACGTTTTTAAATAAATGTTTAAAAACTTTCATAAATCTAAAGTTGCATATCAAATGTATTTCCATATTTCTTTTAAATTACTAATTCAATGTATTCACGGAAAATCATATTTTGCATAGCATAGCAATCGAAATACTCCGTAAGAGCATAAAAGTGAATAGAATGTCGAATACGGAGAACTCGGCTTTATATATTCAGCTGTCTTTCCAACATGAAAGAATATTTCTCATCAAGAGTTCTTTTTGAATGCATCTGGAATTTCAGATTAAAAAAAAAAATAAAATTGGAAGTAATATTTTGTAGGCAGAACCCGATTTCAGATGTAGCAGTAGACATTCAAAAATTCAAAGGTTTAAGGGAACACTTATATATAAAATATTTTTTTTTCTTATAACTTTATGTAACTATAAATAAATAAATTATGTTAAATTAAATGAAAACAAAATTAAATATACGTTCAAACGGAATTGATTTTCAGAATAGAAAATTTATGTTTAATTATACAAAATATTACGTTATTAGATATTTTAAAGAATACATTTAAATTTTATTAAAACGCCATTTATAAATGTAATTTATAGTTATATATAAAGCATTAAAAATAAATGATGTAACTTAAATTTTGTAGAAAAAGTTGTTTTGTGTAATGAGTGATGTTTTATAACTAAACAAAACAACGGTTTAAAACAGCGATATTTATTAAGACAAAATCAATTCACCTACATACCATTTTAAGTACAGGTAAAATACGGTTTTTCAGTGACAGTGATCCATTCACCAAAATTTGGAAAGAACTTAAATTTGGCTTTAGAAATACAGATCCGATAAGTCACTACCAAAAGAAAGTTTTTTTTACCATGTTTTTTTTTTTTTTTTTTTTTTTTTTTTCGCAAAAAATGGGGGAGCATTTTAACTCAGGGACGATGGGAAATTCAACTTTTTTTAGTAGGTTAAATGGGGTATGGTTAATTGTGGTTTTAATTCTGAACCGATTGATAGCATCTGCAAGACGATATGACCATTTGTTACAAAACTGCAGCACGACTAAATGTGGGAGAAAATGAAATTTATAAATAAAAAGTTGAAAATTATACTTTAGTGCAGGTGACTAGGTTTTTCAGCAACAATTGGAGGCCGTTTACAAACACTTTGGGAAGAACTTCTTTTTGGCACAACAAATGAGGATCTGATGTCTCCCCCCCCCAAAAAAAAAAAAAAAAAAAAAACAAAAAACAAAAACAAACAGTTGTTTTATTATGATTTTTAGGACTAAAGTTGGCTTTTGAACTCAGTTAGCTGCAACTAAAGTTTTTTTTTTCTTTTTAAATAGGCCAATTTATCTATCGGTTACCATGTATTTTTAATTTTTAATTGGTTGGCACTATTTGCAAGTACATATAATCAATTGATACAAAGTTACGGTAGATTTTATTAATAAAAATGCCAAAATTATTCTTTATAGCGAATAAAACTTCATCACACTTAATTAATAGTATTCAATATGATATAAAAAACTAATTTTGAATGTAAAAAAAGTGTAATAATGTTGTGCTATCTCATATTTTTGACATTTTATTTATAAAAACTATCATAACTTTTATACCAAGTGATTGTATCGACTTGCGAATGACGTTAGTCAATTCAGAATTAAACATTATGTGGTAAACAATACACTATTCGACTTATTTAAAAATTTCTTGATCCTCTCCCCCTGAGTTAAAATGTCCTCTTTTGCCCCCAAACCGTAGTAAATTAACTTTTATTTCAGGGACTCACCAGACATTCATTTTTAAGCAAAAAGGAAGTTCTTACCTAATTTTCCATAAGGGCCACCATCTGTTTCTGTAAAACCCTATTAAGCCATACTAACGTATAATTTTCGAATTGTATTCATAAACCTTTCCGTAATTTTGTAACAAATGATCTTATCAACTAGCAGATTGTGTCATTCGAATTAGAATTAAAAAAGACATGATAAATGATACTCCACCTTAGCTACTTTTAAAAGTTGGATTACCCCCTCCCCAACCTTCCTCAGTCTAAATGCTCCCTTTAACACCCCCCCCCCCCCCTAATAAAGATAAATCGACTTTATTTTTTGGAGATTCATCAGGTCTTTTTTCTAGTGCCATCGTCTTCCGAAATTTTCGTTTATGCCACACATATCTGTCTATAACTAAATTATACGTCCATTTCACCTGTGTGTATGTGACGTAATCAATTTTGTTCACAAATGACTGTAAAACGAAAAAAGTTTAGGTTTGTACAGCCGCATACAGGGTACGGTATTTCAAAGTATCTGAATGATTGCTATAAGCTTTTTTCATTAATACGATGATAAAGGAAAAACTGCTATAGTAAGTACTGTAAAATTCTTTTAATAGTGAATGTGTCACATGTTTTTCACTATCGACTGCCGCTTTAGACTGCCTTTAAAGAATTTTAATAGCAAAAAGAAAAAAAATCCTACACTATTCTTGTGTGAAATTATAAGAAATTTCTTGATATGTTCATTTGTACGTGAATGTATATATATATATATTATTTTGCGCGCACTTACCTATTAAAGGGTCGAAAATATCCGAATACTATTGAATTAAAACTGTCTTATTAAAGTTACACTTCCGTCAAAATTTTTGTTTAATTTATATACTTTCACATACTTCTATCTTTACAAGAAGAAAGTATTGGATTCGAATAATTTTTAGACTTCCGGTTTTCGACGGATTTACACGTTTTAGAGGTCAGAGATTCCGAAAAACAGGTTTTTACAAAATGTCTGTCTGTATATCTGTATGTGACACACATATTGTGGACGCTCCATCACAAGAACTAATGCACGGAATTTAATAGAAATTTGTATTCAAGTACGCGCTAACATAAATTGGTGCTGATTATTTTTTTTTGCGTAAATCGCCCAACAGGTGGCGCTGCTATGCTATTTTTTCGCGATTTCTGCAATTGCTCTATCTGAAGAACTAATAAACGGATTTTCATCAAACTTCAGATTCAGTTGTTTCTTCATATGAATTGGCGCTGGTAACGTTTTGGTGTAAATTGCCCAACAGATGTCGCTGCTATTCTGCATTTTGCAGCATTTACACGATTTTCGTAATAGCTCTGTCTCAAGAAATAATGCACGGATTTTCATCAAACTTCAGATTCAGTTAGTCCTTGACACGAATGGACATTTTGTACTTTTTGGTGTAAATCGCTGAACAGGTGGGGCTGCTATGTTGCAGTTTTGTGATTTCCGCAATAGCTCTATCTCAAGAACAAATGCTTGGGTTTTCAACAAACTTCACATTAAGGTATACCAGAATATGAATTATTGCAGTTTATATTTTGGTGTATATCGCTCAACAGGTGGCGCTGCTATGCAGCATTTTCCCGATTTCCACAATAGCTAGAGCTCCAGAACTAATGGACGGATTTTCATCAAATATCAGATTCAGTTAGTCCTAGACATGAATTGGCGTTTTGTATATTTTGGTGTAAATCGCTCAACAGGTGGCACTGCTATGTTGATTTTTTTGGGATTTCAGCATTAGCTCTATCTCAAGAATTAATGCTTGGATTTTCAACAAACTTCAGATTCTGGTATACCTTGATATGAATTAGTGCTGCTATGCTGCATTTTTCCAGAATTTCTCCTATAGCTCTATCTCAATAACTAATGCACGAATTTTCATCAAACTTGAAATTCAGCTATACTTTGATATGAATTGGTGCTAAATTGATGTAATTTCTTGTAATATTTAAATGATTTGATTGACGTGATTTATATAGAAGAAAGTTTTGTAATGTCCCCGACTTACAAGTTTATGCATAAATTAACATTATTTATAATTATAGAGTTTTGGGATTTTTATTTGAATGTGTGTTTTGTTACATTGTAAATCGTGGAAGCTAGTCATTAACGTAAAAATGTGTAATTAAAACAAAAGCAATCTATTGAAAGCTTTTTAACTGTTACTTAGACAAAACTCATTACGGTTTCTAGATACGTCATTAAACTAAAGAAGAAAATTATACTTATTTCTGAGAGAGAAATTAACAAAATAATGCACAGAGACAAATTCACAATTGTGTAGCTGTACATAAATTTTGATAGGAAATTCTTTATTTAAGCAGATAAAATAACATTAATCAATTTTCTTTTCGCAACATGTTTGTTTCTATAAATATATGAATATATATAAACTCATACACAAGTGCTGTAGTTCTGCTTTCTGTACACTGGTATCTAAAAATATTTCTTGACCTCGCATAGAATAAACCGTTGTAATTCATTCTTAGATGACTTTTTGTAATGAGAGAAAGTCAAGAGAACGCTGGGTAAAAATAATCCTTTTTTTAAAAGGAAAATTTTCTGAACAGGACTATAAAAAATTCCTAATCGTTGCTTCAAATAATGGGACAGAAATACGGCTGCCGTTTTTCAGTTAAGTACTCAGAAACGTTTCCGCATATTTCAGTAAAGTATTCGCAAAAAGTTTCCACGCATTCATGTAAAATATTCTGAGACGTTTCTGAATATTTACGAAAGCAATACGCGTTTTTTAAAAGAACTACTATTATCTGATTGGATTTTTTTGCATTACAATATTAGAGTTGCGTTTAATCACCCGCTGCACATACAAAGTTGAATAACGCTTTCGAACTATGTACTCTTGTTCATGAATCTATTATAGATATTAGTTATTTAATTAATGTATAATAACGTAGTACTAGTAATACTGAAGTAGAATAGCACTGTTTATGCAATTTTATCATATTTTCGTTTTGATCTCATGTTCCGACTCAAAACTTTTGTAGTGATGAAATGTTTCGTTTATACACTGTTAAAAATCTTCAGCGTTTGCTGCATAGTCACTCAACCGCTTTTATAGAAAACAGTCAAGCAATCGTTTTCAATAAAGGCGGCGGAGTGACTATGCAGCAAAAGCTACAGATTTTTAACTATGTATGACTGAAGAAATTAGTAATTTCTCTCGTACTATGCTTTTTATCATCGTTGTTTATGAATCACATATTTGTAAAAAGATATTATTGAAGATTATATTTATAGACATATGTGGTATAGAAATCTATACACTCAGCTTGTTATACAATTAAAATATTTATACAAAACAGATCAACCTATTATTATTCAAGAGAAAATAATAAATGGCATTTTGACAAACATTTCTTTATAAAATAAATAAAGTAAATTAATTTGTAAAAAATCTTAAGGGTATTTAGATAAAGAAAAATCATAATTTATAATAAGTATATGGATGCATATATATGTTTTTGGTATCATTTCATTTGTAAAAATTTAAGGTTTGTGAATATTGAATGTATTTCGTAATATGGCAATTAATTAAGAATTTACTTTATTTATTTTATAAAGAAATATTTGTCAAAATGCCATTTATTATTTTCTCTTGAATAATAATAGGTTGTTCTGTTTTGTATAAATATTTTAATTGTATAACAAGCTGTGTGTATAGATTTCTATACCACAATATATAAAAAATTATTTTTAATAAGTTCTCGTGTGTTCCGTCGTGTAAATAAATACATTATAAAAATACAAATTAATTTCCCCAATTATAATTAGGTGGATTTTGTTTATACCTTAAGTATTTTTATCGGAAATTTCATTTAAAAAAAAGAATCGTTTATAGATCTGTAAATCAAATTTTTAATAAGATCTATATATAAATATGTAATTCATAAATAATGAGGAAAGAACTTATATTAAAAGTGCAATTATGAAATTATTTTGCATATAAACGAAATATTTCATTGTTTTAAAAGATATGAATCACAACCTAAACTCAAAACGAACAGATAATAACGTGTAAACGATTTTATTTGAACGCATTTCTTCACACATTTAAAAAATATATAACCTCTGTGATTTTCTCATAATAAGTATGATCTTGATGAAAAGAATTAAGTGTATTCATGGCATTGTAAATTTTTCAAACTCATTGAATTATATAAACTATTTTTATATCATATATAGCAATACATATTAGCCTGTTCGTTTCTACAAGGATCAATAATTACCATTAATACTTTACCATTGTCTAAAATTTTAAACAAGTTTGTAGGTGAAATATTTCACATAAAGTGTTTTAAGTTACTGATTATCCATGAAATTTTAAGACCAAGAGAAATAGTTTAATTAGAATGATAATAAACTTCAGTTTACATTAATACGATTCAATTTATTTTATTGAAGGGAAATTCAAGCCAAAAATGGGACTGATGAATTATCAATTTTTATAAGGACAATCAGCAAATTTTCAATTCCACTTGGCACCTTCGCGCGCTTTTATACCTTTAAATCAAAATATGAAGCGCTTTTGAGATATATTACAAACGGTAAAAATCTGATTATTACTAAATTATGCTGTAAAGTTTTATATTCTTATAGTTTCATAAAATAATTATGTACTTTATTCAAATGCTTTAAGAAACAATGCCTTCTTTAAGTGGTTACTTTGTCAAATGACAGTGTAAAATGTAATAGGATTACATTAATTTGTACACCCTTTGTTGGTAATTTTCAAACTCCGTTTCACAATTTATTTGTCTTCCTTTATATTTACGGACATACAACCTATTTGGCAACATATCATGATTATTTCTGTTCTAAAAAAATAAAAAATATTATTTAATACAATGCTAAAAAGAATCCCCATTAAAATTATTAAAATAAAATTCGCGTAATTTTGTATATACTACTAACACGAATTTATTATTTTAATGTCTACTTTTATATTTAAACTTAGTAAAAAGAAACAGCCCGAGTTCAAGCAAAAACAACCTGAAATTAAAATATGACTCTAATTTATAAGTGGATATTTGTAAAATTAAAAATAAATCTTCATTGCTTTGAACCATTCCAATTTAAGTAATTCCTACTTTAGGATTTGTCGAAATTTCATGTACAAGAAAGAAATATCTAAAGGATTTTTTTTCTTCTAAGATTGACATTTGTTTAGTATTAGTACTGCACTTCCTAAAACGCTCTAAACAAGGAAAACAAGATTTGCATGTGTATTGCAGAATGTATCTCTGAGAAAGGTCTTGAATGTTAACAATGTATTTTTCTTTACATTCTAACTTTTTTACTACTACGTTTGAAATCTTCTTTTTTTTTTTTTTTTTTTTTTTTTTTTTTTTTTTTTTTTTTTTTTTTTTTTTAAACATTAGCTAATATATTCAAAGACTGCTACAGCATTAACAAAGTTTTAAATAACGTTCACTTTTAAGAGAAGATAATATCGTTAGTTTTCCGTAGTCATTTTTCTAAACATGTTTATTATGAGATGCATGTTTCATGATCAAAAATTTCCAGAATCATTTTGCTTCGAATAAAATTAAGTCTAATGTTTGATAAGTAGTTTTTTAACAAGTCTCAAACATTCTTTTAGTGCATAAAAATTCATACATTTTCCCCATGTAATAGAAGTTTTATAGTATATGTTCGTTTTAATTCTACCAAATGTTCTTTGAAATACTTCTCTCATAACCTTAAACTAATTACAGAAATGTATGGTAAACTGAATTAAAGCCAATATTATATCCTATATAAATATTCAAGGATCTACATTACTGTACTTCGACAATCCTAGAAAACTGATTGACGTTACCTTGGGACTGTGCATGGTCTTTGGTTGCCATAATCGTCAAATGAAAAATATGACATATAGGTAATATATGTAACTACAACACTTTAAATACAGACAATTTAAGAAAATATACAACAAAATCACAATTAAAAACACATTACAAAGTCTGCAGACGTTTCGTACAACCATATCACTATCAGTACAAGAAAAACGATTCAAGTCATGAAAGATGAAATGAAAACCAATTTAAAGAAGAGATAATGTCAAACGTTTTAAATCTAAGTTAACATCATAGCAAAGCCATGTTCGTAAAGGAACGTGGCCTGCTTAACTTAAGGTCGAACAAACTAACCTTGTTCATCAAGACTCAAGAAAAACATACGTTTGCATTTGTTTGATTATGGGAGACATTCCCAAATCCGGGATGTATCGAAGGCGTTTACATCTATTTTGGAGTTTAAATTTCAGGTGGAATATCATATGTAAAATTTTGAGTACTTTAAAAATTCAAATATAATAATTAAACTTTTTTTTATTAGCCTCAGGTTGAAATAATATTTGCATTATTCTAATCAAGTGATTAACACAATAATTTTTTTAAAAATATTTTTAACTTTAAATGGAAGTTTCATTTTTTTATAATTATTTTGTTACATTTTCTTTTGTAATGAGTAGTATAAAGAAATTACAGTGGCAAAAGAAAAACAAATTCTACCAGAATCAGTTTGTCTGCAGCGGTCACAACTATTATAATACTAATCATTGATAGAAGGTAGATGAGGCTTCCCCAAATAAAGTTCCGTTTACGATTTATCGTGTAGCTGTTCTATAATCCCGTGAATACGAATGCGCTTGGAAAATTCGGACCCATCCGTAAATTAGAAGTTCTTGTGCTAAAGTAAACAACACTGCAAACACTTGTTCTATGTTTTGATGCGATTAAGGAGAATCGTAACTCCCGACGCACGGTGGGTGATTTACCGATTCTACCTGGCCAAAATTCGATTTTTAAAAGTTTATCCTAGCGTAATTTATTTTTTCCTGTTATAACCCAATACTTAAGGCGCTGTACCTTGGTTTTGATTCAAATACAGTTGGATGGTCCATAGACTAGCTCAAAGTTGGTGCTTCTTAATTGGGAATGAATCAATAAATTTGAGTATACTTCTTTAATCTGTTACTTAAAGCGGAATAAAATATACCGCTCGATTATGGACGCTTCCAAACAAAATATGGACTTTATTTTATCAGATTTTTGTGCATAAAGTTTGCACATATCAGCTGTTATTTCATATATAATGTGGAAAAAAACTCTGTATTTTTTTTTTTACAATTTTTCAGTTTTAATGTAGAAAAAGTTATACGATAAAGCACGATTAAGCTCAATTTCTGATATGATTAAATAGTTTAGATTATTACCTTTTCGTTCCAATTAAATTTTCTGCAATTATGTGCACTCCAAAGTTTTAGAATTGTTCTTAGCTTATTAAGTCTAAATAATTTTTTTTTTTGAAATTTTATTTCAAGTACCACATTATTTTTATCAAAGAAAGCAGAATTTAAGTTAGTCACATGCATGAACATTTGCACCATTATGCAACGGCAAGAAGATTTAAAATTTAACGAAAAATGTAAATTTGATTGAAAATATTTTGTTTATAGAGGAAATTTACAACGACGAGCACATGAAGTTTTGCTAGAGCGAAATGCTTAAATTTACGACCAAATTTGGACAAAAATTCCCAGTTACATGTAGATATCTCAGGGCAAAATGATTTAAAATACATTACTTGGTTGCAAATTTCGAGTAGTTACAAAATTTATCCAGACAAATTCTCCAAATTCAGATTTGATACAATGCAAAACATAATGTAGGCATTTTCTCATGATATCTTATGATTCCCATTTTTCCTCTGTGCAGAGATAAATATAAATTTACGACAGAATATACAACACAACAATTTTTATTAAAGCTGTCGAATGTTTGCCCCGTTTCTTAAATTTTAGAAAAGGAAATTTTAGGATTTGTTATAATAATACAAAAAATAGGTTTATTACTTTAGCTTCCATACCGTTATGAAAGCATCATTAAAAATTATCAAGAAGAACGTAAAATCGTGCGTCAATCATATTATGAAACATTTTTCAGCGCATTCGGACTACTATAATAAAACTTCCATAGCTTAATAACGCGAAAAACGATGTCTAAAAAATAATTTGTAAAACATATAATACGTAGAAAACGCAAGTTCAACGAAAGTAAAAAAAAATAGCTAAACATTTTGTACATTCCAGTATATGGCCTACAGATTTATAGTACAATTCACCTTATGTTAAAATTTAGAACAGTTAGTGAACGCGTAGAATAGCTGGAAATTCCTCGTCAGCAATTTCCGTCAATAAACGGAAATGTACTTCAGATGTTTTGTGCAGCCCTGTATATGATTTATAGAATTTATACATACTAAATAATATGCAATTTTTATAATTTAAAAAAGCGTTCTACAACAAAAAAACACACTTTCATCAATTATTGTTCATACAGAGAAAAATACAACCGATTTATTGCTTATGCCCCTGTATATGAAAGATGAATTGCACACCATATTCAATAGCAAGCATCTTATAGAGCGCCTCCAAATTATATGTCAGTTTAAATGCGTTTGAAATAGCGTAACATAAACAAAATGCACCACAAACAATTTTTCTCCATAGACCGTAATGTAACATAATTCTTTTTAGTGTCCCTGTAAATGATCGATAAATGCTATCCATGCCATATTACATAGCAATCATCTTGTAGTGCACTTCATAGATATACATATAAATTTCAAAGTCTTTAAAATTACGAAACACATTAAAATATTACATCATTAAAAACCACGCAAACGCTTTTTCCCCCATAGGCAATAATGTAATGAAATACTTTTGAATATCCCTGTAAGGAAATTATGACTTCTACATGCTACATTTTGCAATACCTAAAATTCAATTGTGAATATCAATAACTTTTTCGATTTCAAGGTGATGCGTCTATATTGACTGTAAAAATAATTTTGGTCAGCTACATTCGGTAAATCACCCACCGTGCGACGGTTGTAAAGAGAGGTTTTGTCAGTTTGATTCATTCATACAGTTTTATAGTACATAGAAATTGCTAGCAGTAGTAATTTTACCTCTAATATAGAAGTGCACAACGAACAAATCAGGAATGTTATAAATTTACAGACATGGGTTGTAACATATGACAGTTTCTATGAGAGTGGAGAAGCCCGCAAGATGTAAAAATTGCTCTTATCTCTAGTACAGATTAATCAGTGGTTTAGAACAGAAAATACTCTTCAAACCTGGGAGCTTTTCTTGCGCGACAGATATTTCAAGTTGACATTACAGTCGGACAGTCTGCTGTTGACTGAAAAATATAAAAGGCGGCTTCTTCCTTCGATATGGGAAAACAAATATGATATTTTGAATAAATATTTCGATCGTTGTGGCAATAAAACTGAAAAATATTACAAGGTTTGTACCTCAATGCTCAATAACGTAATTAGTTCTTTTATATTACTATTATTTTTTTTAATTGACCAATGAAACTTACTGTCTAGACATCTCATGTTTTGCTTGTGAGAATTAAGTCTAATTTCGTGTTACTATTAAGCATCTGAAGAAATTAAGAGTTAATTATTTGCTCTTGAAACATTCTTTTGATCATAATTTTGGACACAAACACCTTTCTTTACATAGTATTCAGAAAATTCAATCAATATCTTATAATAGATAATGGCATTTTGGTAAGATATCAAGTATCATTTTGAATAAAAAATAATGTTCAAAATAAAGTAGGCCAAATGTGTCAGTAATGAAAACATTTCAAAGTTTTTAGCATATTAAAAAATATCGAAAAATTGAACTTTTATAATTTTTTTCATGTGTGTTCTTTTCATGTTTTATGATCTGATTTATTGTTTATCATTTTAATCGAACCAATCAGGAAGAAGGAAATAATTTTTCATGGTTCTAATGACTTTCAGTGAAAAAAAAAAAATATATATATATATGCAATGTGATAGCTCGTTTTACTTAATTGATTTATATTGGGTATATGCAAAATTAAATTCTGTTTTTCTAATAGATGACGTAAGTGTTCTTATATGTATTGTGCGAATCTAGTAGCACATGCTTTTGAAAATTCTCTTCAAAATGTAGTAGATGAGATTTGATTAAAGTGTGAACAACATAGTTTTTTACTTGATTTAAAATGGATAGTTTTGTGACAGATAATCGTCATTTGCGGTAAGTTTTGTTATTATTTTTATAATTTAAAGAAAAGCGCTCACTAAAAGTCAACTTTTCTTTTTCTGATAGTGCGTGTAGAATGCTATTCAGGCAATTTAAAGAAGGTTATTCGATGTAGAAGTCTCAGAACGTGAATCTAGAAATTAAAAGCATTATTGGATGAAGACAACTCACAAACGCTACAAGAAATGGTAGATGCATTTAAATATGATTAATCCGTCGTCTGTATACGTCTACATGGATTAAACATGTAATAACATAAATAAACGTGTAATTAAAAAACGGAACTTACTTTTGCATATACCCAATATATGCTTTATTTTTTTGCAAAAAGTTCATGTTTTCGTTTTGATAGCAGTAGAAAACCTTGAATCTGTGTAATAATGTCAATTTACAAAACTTTATTTACTTGAAAGTTTTTATGAACTGCGCCGATTATCTGAATGCCTAATTAATCATTATTTCTACAGCCCTAGTAGTTATTACTAAAATGTTCATAGTGTATAATTTATTTTTTGATTTAACTGAAAAAGCATTTTAACGAAATTCAATATATTTAAGTGCACTTACTAGATTATAAAAAGAGTAAAAATATTAAAAATAGCTGTTCTAGTTAGTTTTGTGTGGTTTATAGATTTTTTTATAATTTAATAAAGTTTGCTATTCTCGCAACTCTGCCTTGCACTTTTATGTAATCTGGCAATCAAGTAAAGCACTCAGAAAACACAAAATAATGTTCAAGGATATAAGAAAAATAGAGTCTGATGGGGCTCTATCTCATCGTTTTTAAACAAAGATCATTTTTGTCAAATGAGTTTTTAAATTTCTTTCTGTTTTAAAAGTTTTACTATTCATCTCTGACAAATCCACTTTGTACATAGAAAAATAATAGACATATTAATCACATTTATAATTAGTAAATCTGCACAATGGGCCTGAAGTAATATTTCTACCTTGTTATTTTGAAATCATTTTACTTCGTATTTACATCATGCATCCTGAAACTTAATATTTTTTTAATTAATATTACCAGCTACTACAAGTTATGTATCAAGTACACTGTTAAAAATTTGCAGCATTCTGTCCAGTCATTTGACCGTTTTTATCAGAAACGGATACATAACCTTACTTTAACACTATTCTGACCATATTATTGGCTATTTTATGATCAGAATACAGTTAAATTACGGTTATTAAACCGTTTTTTGAAAAAATGGTCGAATGACTGGACAGAATGCTGCAAATTTTTAACAGTGTAGATTCAGAAAGTTCAACTCTTAAGAATTCTAAAATTGTATTCACTGATACTCCAAGACATGTTTAAATGCTTTTTCCAAGAAACCCCATATCCTCCGCTTTCTCATCAATTTCTTAACAGTAATCCTCTCGAGTTTAGTATTTTCAAAAGTATGTATAAAATAGTTTAAATAGTCATCCTATGATAATGTGATATCGCAGTAATATGATCTACTGATAATAGTTAGCGTGTACAAGTAATTATTCCTATAAATTTTTCATTAGTTATTGGTATCCTAATTGTTATATTTATTTAAAAATGAATATTTCGTTCGACTGGTTTGCTTTTATCTAGTTCTAGTCTAATGACAGTCATGAAAAAATTTATTAATACATTTAAAATGTGTCGATTAATAATATTTTCATATCAATCACTGAAATTTTGGGCGTATTGATTTATTTATGCTATTAAAATTAAATTTTGATTCACAATGAGAAATATCAATGTTACATTGGTTAAACATTGTAGATACATTTATATAATGTTTAAAAATCTGGAATATATTAACTAATTGAGAAATTACTTAGGCGTGCCCATTATTGGCACGTTTACACTATAATGATAATCGTAAATATATTTATTTTTGCTCAAAATTTTTCAAAATAATAGATGATTTTCAAAGTTAATCACATATAATACTTACTATAATATAACATACTTATACAAAATAATGTCCATTTATAACATAAACATATGAACTTATACTTAGAAAATGTGATTTAATGTTTAATTTCTCATTAGTGCTTTTACGAAAGATATATTGTTAAATTTGCATTCAATTTTAATTTATTTAAATTTAATCAAGTACTTGAAAAGTTTATTTGAGAAATTTAATATGAGTCTATTTCTTATATTTTTGCAGAATTAATGGAACTGTAACAAGAAAACAAAATTTGCCACATAAAAATAAATCACGAATATTTCTGTTGAAGGTATTTCGTAATAAGTTCAAAAACTTTTCTTTGAAATAATTTTCAGTTTTATTTTGTACTGAGAAATCAGACTTTAGAAATTTCGAATGAAAACAGGACAGTTTGAGCAAAATACAATTTACTGTAGAAACTAAGTTTCTTTTTGAATTTTAAACAAGATATCATTCTAACAAATAGTTTCATCTCTTCAAATTTACATTTCTTATATTTAAATACGCATAAAGAATAAAATAACAGAAACTGAAAGATGAAAATCACGATTATATAAAATTTGATTAAAAGATTATGTTCTTTAAAAAGTTATAAAACATAATATTTTATTGTAAAACATAGATCAAATTTAAAATTTATATAATATATGAGTAGTTAATTAAAATTTAAATGAAGTAATCGGTAATATATAATGCATATAGAATTTTTTTTTTTTTTTATTGAGGCAATTTTTTAGTTAAAATTTACATTCTTTTAATTTTTAAAACAACTTTTTTTTTGTAGGGAAAACTACTATGGAATGTTTTTACTATATGGGTTTTTGACTCACTGCCTTTATTTTACTTAACTTTTTCACGGATAAGGACAATAATTTAGCATATTATATTAATTTTCTAGTACTTAAATTTTTTTTCCGAATATTTGTAGTTATAATAAAAAATATAAAGTTAAGTACACTGTAAAAAAAAAAAAAAGGTCTAAAAAACGGAAATACTACTGGCAATCTGGACGCCAGTACTATTTCCGTTTTTTTACGGGAATTTTTACCCATAAATTACAGAAATTGTTCCGTTTTTCTAGATTGCCAGTAGTATGTCCGTTTTTTAGTCCGTTTTTTTTTTGCAGTCTATATTTCGTAACAAAAATTTTATTCAACAAAAAGATTCATTTAAATATTATATAAATATATCATGGATAATCTGAACCGCCTACACAATAAATTACTTTCTGTTATTCGTAACGTTTTCCGTTATTTAAGATATTCCGCCATCTGTAGGCTTCTCTATACCACCACTTTTAGGAAAGTAGTAATTAAGCTATCCAAAAAATTCTAAGACAATATTTATAATTTATCTAATGAAATTATCTCGGTACTATCTGACTATGACGCATTTGAGACATGGAATAGAAATAATAATGATTATTAATAATGAGTTGGACTTAAGTCTCTCACAAATTGTCGATTTTTTATATTTTTCTTCGTATTTTTATAAAAAGCACAAAAGTAAAAAATAAAGTATAAAAAGTAATAAAAGACTGTCACTTCGTACCAAAAATAAATCTGCTTTTGGTAGTACTCAGGAAGATCATTTTTGGGAGATCATTTGAGGGAGATAATTTTTGATTATCCTGCTGCTTTCGCCGCAGACTGACAGCTACCCAGTTTTGAACCAGTTCGTTATATAATTATTTCTTTGGTTATTGAGTTGATAAAAAAAGTTAGTTTGGTTTTTATGTTTAAAAAAATAGAATACTTTCTACTCAAATTGCATATCATAATCAATAATACTGAATGTTGTTATTGATGAACTTTTGCCATATTTTCACCAACTCCACTTATTTGAGAAAAAGTCTCTATGTGCTCTTTTACAGTCATTTCGTTAGAAAGGGTTTTTCCGTTCAAAGAATTTTTCAGTGACTGCAACAAATGCAAGACGGACCGAAATCCGGGTTATATGGAGGATGAAAAATAACATTTCAGCTAAGGATCACCAATATCTACCGTTGGTTAATGATATGTGAGGTCATGACAACTTTACGATTGAAAAATTCTGGCCGTTTTTGGAGAAAAGCTTTGCTCATTTTATTTAACTGAGAGCAGCATACAGCTGAAGCATTTGTCAGGCTCCATGTAATAACTTGTAAAAGATCACATCCTTTTTTCTCGCCGCATAAGAGCACAATCTTCTTGGGATATAGTTCAGACTTTGAACACGCTTTCTGGAGGGTCGTTGCTTTGTCAGCGGGTTTTAAACCTACTATGTATATTATCATAGACGATCCATTGTTTATAGCCCGTTACCATGTGCTTCAAAATCGGTCCTTCTTTTGACGTTGTAGCAGTGAATCGCAAATAGAAAATAAATTGATCAATTCGCATCGGTCAATTTATCCACCAAAAATGTTGTTGCATAAAACGCACCCCATTTATCCCTAATTTTTTTGGACGTTTTTATGGGAAATACAAACTCTTTATCGATCTCTTGCACACTTCAGAATATATTTGCATGAGCATTTGCTTTAACATCTCTCGAATCAATTCAGAAGCTTCAGATCAATTCAAGTGAAAGAAGCGGCGCATCATTGATTTTAAAACCTCCCGAGAGGAATTTGGTAAACCACTTTTTGTACACACATTCTGTTATGGCAACCTTGCAGTTTACACTCTACATATGTCATTCTTTGAGTGTTCTCTGCTTGTTTCCTTTTATTAGAAGAGTACAACAACTTATGACGATAGTGCATGTTATTCACTTCCATTTTTATAGCTACTCCACGAACGTAATACGAAATATTCAATGTCAGATCATATGAAACAAAACCATCCAATTGCATAGTCGGTTTTAGCAGTTACTCTGAGAAAGGGAAGGTAGAAAAGAATGAACTGTAACCACAGAAAAGACTAACTAACATATTTGGCGACCTAATATTTGTTATTTAACTTAACTTTTGGAAATAACTATTGTTATATAAAAAAATTCAGGAAAAAAATTATTACTAAATCTCTGCAAACAATAGCTAAGGAAAGACTTAATTTAAAACTTACAATAAATTGCAACTTTTTTATTTTAATCGAGGACAAAACATTATAAATGTTTTTTAAACTAAGTTTCTACTCTGTCAATAATGAAATAAACTTTTATCTAAAATGGTATTCATAATTCTTCGAATCACTTAATGATAGTTTGATTTTTCTTTTCAAAAGATTAAATTGATACATTATTTATAAATTTAGAGATCTAAAAATAATTGTTACGCATAAATAAATTGTATATATATGAAAAGTAAAAAATGAAACTAATATGTACAAAAATATTTCATTACAAATCGGCAATTTACGTTTATGGCTAAATGCTTAAAATCTATGTATTCAAAAAATGATAAGTAAAATTAATAATATTTTGGTTATCTTAGAAAAAAATATTTTTTAACTATTTCATGTGGTTCTTTATGTTATTCTTTTTATATTTATAAACATTTAAAATTTTCAAGAATACATATAAAGCATTGCTTAAGATAATAATTTATTTCCACCATCTTTAATGTTGTTAAAGTTAAGTAAAATATTGAGATATCAGATTCGTATCCTGTATTTTTTATTTAACTAGACGATTTCGATTCTGGCTTCCAACTCAAGGTTTTTTCTTAATACGTATTATCAACCTTTGTTAGTTTGTTGTTCCACTAAGTAAAGCCCCTTTATAATCCTAATTCCTACATACTCTAACCTTGTCATTTATCGCTAAAAATGTGTTTCTACATAAATAATATGTTACGAATATTTGTATTTGACAATCTCTCGTACTGAAATTCTTTAAATAAATAAACAACATGCGTAATTAAATATATATATATATTAATTTAAAATTTTATCACATTCTTTAATACTGTTTCTGGTATTTTTTAATGTCGGGTATTTATTATTTTTAGCGGAATATTTGATCATATTCTATAATACCCCTCAAAAGATTTTTTTACAGGGCATTAAATTTTGATAAAGAATTTGTTCCATGTGATTCAAAAATCTTCGTTCATTATTATTCCGCTTTCCTCTTCTTTCTTTTTCTTTTTCTTCCCTTTTCCAGAAAAAAGGGAAGAAAATTAGATTTTCCTTCCTTGCTGCTTTAATACAGAATTCAGGAAGAAACACAATTTGAGAGTAAATCGGAAATAAAACTCTCTTTAAATTTTTTGGGGGGAATATAAAGGAAATATTCCATTTCAAATTTAAAATCAATAAGAGATCTTTAGAACTGCAATGCTTATGAGTAAATTACATTATCTTTAGTTACACATAATATATCATAATTTAAATTCTAACAACCATAGTAAAATGACAATGAATCGAGTACTCAATATTTTTGAAAACTAATAAATCTAACTTATAATGTGCCTAATCACTAATAAGTCATAATGTGTAATGCATTGCATTTCAAACCAAACGTGGATTTATTTATTTCTTAAATTTAACAAAAGTGAAAAACATATGATGTCGATTTTAACAGATTTCGATATGTAGCAGATTAGAATGTCAAAGACCAAATAACAATGGAATCTTAGTACTTCCTGTCATGCCAACACATTTCATATAAAGCAAAGTTATTATGATAAAAATCTCCGCATAGCATATTCATTTTTTAACACTTTCCATCTTTCAAGCTTTATACATGCTCCTCTTTATTACAGATTTGAATCGTATACCAAAGCTGTTGTTTACATTCAAAATTCTGCATTTAAAATATTAAATAACTCAGGAGTATGTGTCACAGTTTAAGAGCATATTATGGTGAAATGATACACAGTACACATGTCCTTCTGCGGAGATTTGTGTAATCTTGTAAACTAACCTTCTAGATTTTTTTTTACTTTAAAAGTATAGCAGTTCGATTATTTATTTTTATATTTTAAAAATCAGGTTGAAGTCGGTATTTACCGAATGCTTCACAAGATTCGATAATAAACAGTCACATTAGTAACCACGTGTGTGCTGTTGTAATCATGTTGCAGGATTACGCAATTTCACCATTATAAACAGAGTCACAATAGTTAAAAGGGATACTTTAAAGAATATCGTTATTCTATAATGCAGGAATTTTTTGCTTGAATTGCTGTGCCACATTCTTCATAAAATTCTGAGGTTTAAAAGTTGTACCAATAATAGTTCATTTGAATAAACTAAATCTTTATTTCACAAACTTTTATAATCTGGAATGGAGACATATTTTGTAGAACTTCTGTGATTTATATAAAATGAATCAAATTGCTCTGTAAAAAAATCTTTTTAGCAATTACATAGGGAACCATTATATTTCAAATCCGTAAAGATTTTTTCTTTATCTAATTGGAGGGCTTCGTCATTCCTACAATATTTTCTTGCTCTTTTGAATAAGCTTCTAATAATAGCTATTATATGTTACAGTAGAATTAAGAATAATAATTTAAGTATTTATTGATAAGAATACGCTGCCTTAACGTGTTATGTAGTTAAAAATTGTCGACTGGTACTTTGAATCAAATATCTAAGAAGGCCAATTTACAATCAGTTTCATTTTTAATTGGGAACAGCATTGTTGACATATAAAATTAGCTTTTTTCAAAATTTCAACTAATTGTTCTTCTTAGGCAATAAGAGAAACATCGCTAACGTATCATTTGAAGAAGTAAATCTTGAAGTCTAAAAGAAAAATTATTTTACGTTCAAGAATTTGCGATTGATTTCGGCGATTCTTACTGAGAGCGGCGCTATGCCCTTAATTTGATTATGAAATGTATTTTCCAAAATAAAGTAGTTATAAGTAAAACAGAACCGTCAGAGATATACGACGATTTTTCAAGAACGATTTCGGTATTTTTTTTTCCATTTTTAATACATTTTCCTCATAACCAAATAAACAATTTCCCTGAATTTTAACTTCGCGCCAAAATAGAGAACTTAGAAGGAATGAAACCATTTTGTTTAATCTCTATTAAATCTGGTGTATGAACTTTATAATAAAGAAAAAATATCAAATAAACCAATCAATTAAGAGTAAACCCTTTGAATATTTATGTGATGCTTTATTGTGTTTTTACTTTTTTAGGTAAATATGTTAACATTTAGAGTTTTAAAATTAATTAATTATACGTATTCTCGCAAAAAAAAACGAAACTGAAGAGAATCATATAAATGAACACAAAAAAATCCATCGAATTTGATACTTTATTATATGATTTAACTTTGATGCTGACTGAAAAACTCAACAAATTAGAAAATTTATCACACATGATTGATCTTCTTTAATTTATAAAAGGACAATAAAAATAATCTTTCTTTTATTCTGACATACGATAACATCTTTCTTGTCAAAATAATCACATCTAACTTTAGAACGCATTAAAATAGGTTTTTTGGTGATTTCTTTAAGAATACAATTTTTCTTAAGAGAAAACAAAATCCTACTCCGGGATTTATCATTTGATGATAGCAGATGATATGAGACATTTGTGCATAACGTGATAGGAAGCTAGAAGGAATTTTCTTGTCTTCGAATGCGTTTGTTTATGAACGTTACTCTTTTTATAGAATGATTTATCGAAGTTTTAAATTGAAAGAGATGTCTGAATCAAAAATGCCAAAAATTTATAAAACTTCGAACCCTAGCCGGTAACAGCTTTTTTAATAAACATAAAACTAAAGACAGACATATTTGAAGTCACGAAAGGGATGTCATACGTGATCAATATATTTAAAAATTGGACCGTAATGAATTCGTATGAATTCTATTCGTTTCAGGACGTTTCAAAACATTCAAATGCATAAAAGCAAAGCGAAAGCCCATTAAGAACACTTTGGGAAATGTACTCGACATGTTGAAAATAGGAAAACATTGCATCAAGTCACATTTTTTGCCTAAAAGCTTCGGCTTTGTATCCTCGTCATTAGTTTAATAACTAAAAATCTACATCCAACAAAAGCTGTCAGAAGTCATCACACGTAAAAAAATGAGGCCTAGTTAAGTTATTTGCATAAGTTAACACAAAATATTCGTATGTTTACGGAAACCGAAAATCGTTGCAATCCTTTTGATAATGGCTTGTGCAGTGTATGGCAGTGATATACAAAATTGTTGCAGTAAGTGGCGCTTCTGAGTATTTATTTAATTTCTTGATGAACAATGAGGCGGTAGGAAATTAGCGAAGATAAATGTTTAGACACTGAGAAGAATAATATTATTCTGACATCTGGAATCTAAATTGTGACTCTATAAAAAATAGTTCCATGTCATCCCTATAAATTATAGTTCCCTTTGCTAGAGAGTTCCAGGGTCTCTTACTAGAATTCAAGGGCATTTTCCTATATTCTTGTGGACAATAGTATTTCAAAATCTCTGAAAATAGATGCGAACACAAGATATTAGTTTTAGTAACAATAATTCTAGTTTATGAAACCATTCAAGAAATGAAGCGTTAACATCTCGCCACTGAAACGATTCATTATCGTTCTTTCAAATACAAAACAAGAGACTAGCAATTTTAGATCATTTGGTCTATCCAGCTTTGTTATTTACCCTATTCGAATAGCTCGGAAATCTATATTTCTAGTTTCATGATTCAGAAAATGACTGCTTATGCATTATATCTGAAGGTGGTATTTTTTTTTCCTCAGTGTAGATAAATGTGTTGTTGATGGTAAAAGATTTGAAAGAAAAAACATTGAGCGAAATGTATAATTCTTAACTTTAGAGCCAGTTCGGTTAGGAAAACTATATCGGTTTCGCATAATGTTCAGTAGGTGTGAATACAAAGAGATTTGTTTGGAAGAATGCTAGCACTTTCGCTAGATGTAACTATCGATGTTGGCAATTTGTTTGTACTCACTAACTCCTATACTTGTCTTATATGACAAAGATGGCATCATGCTCAATGTCCATAAAACAGTACTGATTAAATTGTTGGGAATGAAAATAATAACCCAACCTCCTACGCATGTTGATATTCATAAAAGATTTTTGTGGAATATTTGGGTCAATATCATAGACAGAACTTCAGATGATAACATATACGTCCGATTTAAGGGTAGTTATGATCCTTAATAGATAAACCATTCCCTCAATTAAAGATAAATACTTGCTAAGAAGACAAATTGCATAGTAGTCCTAAATAGCTAAGGTCTGCAAATTTTTCAAATGAATTTAGGAATTTATAATTTAAAGAATCAATAGTACAGACTTGGAAAAAAATAATCACTCCCTACTAAACTCTGCTACTAATAATAATAGAGGAAAAGTACTGGTACCAAATTATTGGAAATAAAGTCTACTTTTAAATGATGTGTATAATATTTGTTTAGGGTGGGGGGGGGGGATCTACAAACAAAAACCAGACCGAACATTGTTTACTTCAACGACAACACCCAATGTCGACGTTATTATTTTATATCTTCGGTTCATACAGTTCCTAAAAAAGAAATTTGAAGCTATTGTATGATAAGTGTTTGAATTATAAAAATTCAAAATTTAGATTTTCTAATGCTAAATTACATTCTGATATTTTTATTACTATCTTCTGAAATTATTACCCTAATGCCATAATTTTGTGTGTGATTATAACACTAAAAAGTCCAAACATAAACACACTGGATTTACAATATTAAGATTTTTATGGTATTAATAATGAAGTATGGAATTAATATTCGAAAAAAAAATATGAATTGCAACCTGCGATTTTTTTGTTAGATTTATATTTAATATGTGCTGCTTTTTGCGAATTTTCAATTTCAAATTTTGATTAAATAAACACTCGCACTTGACTCCGTATAATAGATATATGAATTATTAACTGTATTATATTATTAAAATAATCGTTGCTAAAAGAGTAATAATACTTTGTAAAAAACTATACACACATACGTTTGGGAAAAGGTGTATATACAAAACAAGAATAAATGTCTATACAATAAAATTTCAAAGATATATGAAGCATAAATAATATCAAATATTGTTATTCTGTATTGCTCTTTTTTTAATCTTATCCTAAACTGTGTTTTTTTATGAACTTAATTCTGTACTGACAGTACAAGTAATGCATATTTAAATTTTATTTGGCATTTCTTAAAACTAAATTCAGCGTCGTCATAATCTTTTCTTTTTTCAGTGTAGCTAAAACAAAGCCCTTGTTTAACGTTTAAAATTGGCATTGTGCTAAGCGCGCTTCGAAAGGAAGTCGCAAAATTGCAACGTTGCCTTTGTTCGCTCTGCCTTTTTCCAGATAGGTTTTTAATTAACTTTTAAAGACAAGAGAGGCGTATTGAGAGATCCGCTTAATGGAAACTAGCTGCGAATCCCACAGTATTTATGCGATTAATTCTAATTAAATTAGTCTGTTTTTAACAAATTGACTTTTATTGCTTTTATTGCTTTTGTACTGCTACTGGGCATTGTATTACACAAATATATCCTTAAAATTTGCTATCTAGGCTTTAAAAGCCGATTGTACATAGAGTTTGCCATCCGTGTCATTATGTATGTCCAAACTATCAGTGTCTTTAAGGATTAATATATCGGCTAATTACCGGCAATTGTTTTCGAAAATCATTATCAACAATGTTTTTATACTTCTGCTACGATAGGTACCTCCACCGCTTCTCAACACTTTTGCTGAAAGCCCATATTTCGAAATTTGTGTGTAACGGAAAAATACGCTTTTCACAAAAACTATATGACTCAGGGTAATCACTATAATTTTCTTGAAAGGATTAAATTAATCTCTATTACCTCTAATTTTTTCATAATTTTAGTTTCAGTAGATTCAGAAATAGATGGGATGGGGAACATATTTTTGCACAACATTTTCAACGATATCTCTGAAAAAAGACTACCTAAAATGAAAAGAAATGTATTTTTGAATTCAACGTTACAAAAGCTTCCCACGATACGCCACACGATATGTAAAGAAAAGGTGTTTTCTTCGGGTAACCTAATTAGCCTCTCTACATTTTCCCTAAATATACAGGGTTGTTATATTTAAAGTTCGCCTATTCAGAAGGCTCTAGAGCCGGTTCTATGGCTCCAAACGAAACAAAATTTGACTAATACATAGTTGAAGAGATGCGCTCTGCGAAAATCGAAAAAAAAAATTAGTTAAAATATTTATCAATAGGTGGCGCTGCGCCAATATTTAAGCCGATATTTGCAGATTCCTTTATTTTGTAAAAAAAAAAAAAAAAAAAAAAAAAAAAAAATACAGGAAATTTTATTTCACAGTTGGTAAAAGTAAACTTTTTCAGATTCGTTATATCAATTTCGGTCACTCCACATGAAACACACAAAATCGCAAAATTTCACCCAATGCTTGAAAATTCAAATTTTATTCAAATTTTCGACGAACGACGTCAAAGTGACGTTGCAACTTCGAAAACTTGAAATACTCTTCTAACCCCCTGACGATTTAAAACTTGCTGATAAAGTGCGTCTGTGATTTCTTTGACACTGGAACAGTTGATTGTTTCTGAAAAGCATCTGAATCTACGCTTTGTGGAGAATGGTAACTTTGAAAGGTAAGGCTCTTCTTGTAAAGTTATTTTATCAAAATAACAGCAACACAGCTGCAGCTCTTCGAGAATACCGGAAATTAAAAGATGTTAGACGTGGACCAATAATGTCGGATCGTGGAGTTCACAAAATGATTAAAAAGTTCGAGGAAACAGGAAAACTCGACAATCTTCCTGGCAGAGGACGAAAAAAGGTAGATATTTCTAGCATTGAAGGTATTGCTATTGCTGCCGTGGATTTACCAAGCCAGTCATCATTTGGTAATGCAAGTGTGCCAGCTATTGTGAATGAAGTCAATATGCCGATTTCCACTGTGAAAAAAGTGATGCGTCAAATTTTGCGCTACTATCCATACAAGATTCAGAGGTTGCAACAACTAATATAGGGTGATACCGAAAGTCGGCTATCATTTTCACTACAGTTTCTTGCACGAATGAATGTGGACAATTCTTGGCCCTGGAATATTCTATAGACTGATGAAGCGCATTTTTATTTAAACGGACAAGAGAACACACACAACTGTCGAATTTGGGCGAAAGAGAATCCGAATGTTGTCCAAGAAGTTCCATTGCATGCAGCTAAAGTGACGATGTGGTGTGGTTTCATAGCTACGTTTATGATATATTACGTTTATGTTATGATATATTATTTTTTGATGAACTAACATCCACATAACCCATTACATGTTCCGTAAATGGGAGAAGATATGTCAATATGCTGTCAAATTTTCTGATTCCCGAGCTGCAACAGCGAGGATGGCTTCAAAATATCGCGTTTATGCAAGACGGTGCAGTCACCGCACATTACTAGAACAGTTCGGACTTTCTTAACAAACCATTTTACAGAAGACCGCATCATAAGTCGTTATTTTCAAACAGTCTGGCCACCACGATCGCCTGATCTAACACCATGCGATTTTTGGTTGTGCAGATTTTTGAAAGATTCTGTATCTAAAGACAGATGTCAGACAATCTCTGATCTGAAAGAGAGTATTAGACTTCATATTCGCTCAATCTCACAGAACAGTTTACGCAATGCTGTATAAAGCACAATTCTGAGAATGGAATGCGTTATTGAAAATGGTGGAGGATTCATTGAGCATGCGTAATGTTATTCTTCGTTATTGTCTCGTTGCCGAGCGACATGTTTTACTTTTGTTGATGCAGCTTACATCACATGAAATTATATTCATTTTTCTGTATTGTTTGGAGTCATAAGTCAGGCTCTAGAGATGTCTGATTAGGCGAACTTTAATTATAACAATTCGCAGTCCCCGAAGTTTGTTGAAACTTTTAAATTTGTGTGCTTCGTCTGGATTGACTGAAAATGATATAATGAATCTGCAAACATCGCCTTAAATATTACCCCAGCGCCACCTATTGACAAAAATTTTAACTATTTTTTTTTTCGATTTTCGCAGAGCGCATCTCTTCAACTACGTACTAGTGAAATTTTGTTTCGTTTGGAGACATAGAACCGGCTCTAGAGCCTTCTGAATAGGCGAACTTTAATTATAACAACCCTGTATTTGTGAATGTTTAAAAATATGTAAATATGTGGGTTAATAGTCTTTTTTACTTCCTCCCAATTTGAACTTTCCACGTTCTATAGTTTACGAGTAAAATGGGTGTGACAGATGCACAGACATAGGAGTGATCTTATACTGGTTTCATTTTCACTTTTTAAGTGCGAAACCCTAAAAACGGCAAAATGGTCGTTTAAAAGACCTATGATGTGCAGAAAAGCATAATTAATATATATATATATATGTTACCCGTATTATTGAAACATTTGGCCTGGAAACAGTCGAAACATAGTAAGCGAGTGAAATGATCACATTGGCAGGAAATAATACATGAATGAGAATGACATATTCATTCTTTAGCAATTCAGCAATCGAGTACTGAACATCACATTTGATACACCCCCTAAAATACCTCATTTTTAAATAATTAATTTCTCGGAAAGTAATCGTAGAATTTCATGAAGATTTGGATTTAAGCTAATTAAATGTTGTAGAATTTATTTATGGTATCAAGCTTGGGTATTTGTTTGGAAAAAAATCAAAGTTTGGTATTGTAAATGAAGTCTATAGCCTTTACGGTTCATTTACAGAGACACCCAAAAGAATTCCCTTACATTATGGTCTATGGGGGAAAATGGTTTGCTCTGTATTTTAATGATATCACACTTTTAAACGTGCTGAAATTTTTATACATCACTAAGGTGTACTAAGGCACTTATTGTAGAATATGGTGTGCATAGAATATATTGTTCATTTACAGGGACACACAAAAGAATGTGGCTGAAGTATAAATTTAACTATTGAAGTCTATGACCAATAATTGCTGCAAATGCGTTTGTAATTGTGATAGGCCTTTTAAAATAGACCAATTTATTTTCAATATTATTTGGTGTGGATACATTCTATAGATCATATACAGGGCTGTACAAAAGTTCTGAAGTACAATTCCGTTTATTCACGGAAATGGCTGAATGGACATTTTTAACTCTGCTATGCGTTTCATTGAACTAACTTTTAGCATACTATGAAGTATACATACAAATCCATAGCTTAGTTTAATATTTTATATCTTAAAAGCAGACAAAGTGTAAGCAAGATTATAACACTTCACATAATAATAAATATACATTTTATAAATATTTTGACAATTAAGAAAAAAAAAGAATCATTTAAGAAGAGCACAAAGAAAAAAGAAGTTAAAATATTAATTTACTAAGTAGATATTTTAAAAATACGAATAAATTACATGTCCATTAATTTAACATTAGCGAAGGGAGTTTGGAAGTTGAGCGACTTGTAACCTTAACTATTTACTGTTTGTAAGAGGAAAGTAATTGTTGATAGGTTTGTCTTATTCACTATTAATATTTAATGAAATGTATTTAATTTTACTATATATAAAACTTATTATTTACAATTAATAATGCTTATTACATTTAATAATAATTATTGCATTTAATTTATGTTTAATAGTGCTATATTTAATAGTAGGTTCAGTAAAGTGGAGTCTAAATAGTAGTATAGATTGCTAGTTTTTGAATGTATTTGATATATTACCAGTTTCAAAATGATTCTTCAGAACTCTTCTTCATCTTCTTCATCACTCTCTTCTTGGCTTTTATCGGGAATATTATCAGACCTTGCTGGAAGAAGAAGTTGTGAGTTTCGCTACTGTGTGGCTTGATCCTTTTAGTTGATAATCGGAGTTATTAGAAAATATGTTGTTTATTTTGACGTACATTATAAAAGGAAAATTTTAATTAAATTTTCTTGGTGCCATTTGTCAGTTTTGGAATTAAAATTAGGTGTCACTTTTAAAGGACACCGCCCTAGAAATGGTTAATTCACTCCTTTTTCTCCTTATGTTACACACATGAGCCCCAAGAACTAATTAGGGAACCCTTTTTCAATAAATAAGTATATACAATTTGAAGACATACGGATATTTGTATCAAAAGATATCGAGTTGCGTGCGTATGTACTTACCTACATACGTGCATATGTACATACATACAGACAAAATATGTAGGTGCAAAAGATCTCCGGTAATATCCTGTGAGCTAAAAACCTGCAATACGACAGTAAATATATAGTTCTTATCTCTTCATTTCGGTGTCCGCAAAACAGGGCATTTAAATAGTCATTCCGAAAAAAAATTATTAAAAAAGGGCAACAATATGCGGAAGATTTTTTTGCAGAAATTGACACTGAAGACTATAACTAATACGATTATAATTCAAACATGGCCGGGCAAAGCGCGGCACATATTTAAAAAGCTTTCGATATGTATAAATTAGAGCCAAAAACACTTTAAAAATAACTCTCCTACACATGTAATGTTTTTTTATTACATTAAAAACAAAACTATTTAAATTAACACATAGTTTAACATTAAGCTGTGGCCTTTTTTAAACACGTAATAGTCCAGGCAATAGAGACCGTATAGAGGCTCTACCTAGCAAAATTAATGGTAGTTCTGGAAAAAGGCTTACTATATGTCTTTAGGGTCGCTGAATCCGAATTTTTAACTTCCCACCAAAATTTATCCCCGGCAACCCCCCCCCCCAAAAAAAAAAAAAAATGGTAAAATGCCCCCCAAAAAAGGTTTTAATTAAAATAATCATTTTTTTTTATTGTTTTAGGCAAAAAGTATCTAGAAATTCAGAATGTAGGCAAAATTTGCAACAAATTAGATATATGACATTATGACTTAGGATGAAGGGGAAGGGGGGATCTGCCTCGGAACATGCGCGCGGTGTTGCATGAACTAAGTTGCGCAATTCCACTTAACCACTCACACGTTTACATTCGACCTCCCATCTCCCATCCGAACTTTCTCTATAAGTTTTACTTTTAAGTTTTTAGGGTCGCTGAATCCGAATTTTTAACTTCCCCCCCCAAATTCCCCCCCCCTAAATAGTTGTTTTTAACTTAAATTTCTTATTGTTTTAGGGAAAAGCATTACGAAATTCAGAACTAGACAAAATTTGCAACAAATAGGTTATATGACATTATGACGTAGGATGAACGGGGAGGGGGAGGGTTGCCTCTGAACATGCACTGCGGCGATACGTGCACTAAGTTATGAAGTCCAGGCAATAGGGGATTTTACCTGAAAAAATTAATGCTAGTTCTGTATTTCGACTCACTTTATGTTTTTTGGGTCGCTGAATCCGAATTTGTAACTTCCAACAAAATTTCCCCCGGGAACCCCCAAAAATTGATTTTTTGAAAAAAAATTGGTTTTTGAGAAAAGCGCGCAGGGAATGTTCCCAGGCAGCATCCTCTCTCCCCGTTTATCCTACGTCATAATGTCATATATCATATTTGTTGCAAATTTTGCTAGTTTCTGAATTTAGTAATGCTTTTCCCCTAAAACAATAAGAAATTTAAGTTTATAACAACTATTTTGGGGTGTTTCGGGGGAGAAAATTTTGGGGGTAAGTTAAAAATTCGGATTCAGCGACCCAAAAAACTTAAAGTAAACCTTATAAGGAAAGTTCAGAGGGGAGATGGGAGGGCGAATGTAAACGTGTGAGTGGTTAAGTGGAATTGCGCAACTTAGTCCAAGCAGCACCGCGCGCATGTTCCGATGCAGATCCCCCCTTCCCCTTCATCCTAAGTCATAATGTCATATATCTAATTTGTTGCAAATTTTGTCTACTTTCTGAATTTCTAGATACTTTTCTAGATACTACCCTAAAACAATAACAAAAAATGACTTTTTAATAAAAACCTTTTTGGGGGGCATTTTACCAAAATTTGAGGGGGTTGCCGGGAGAAATTTTGGTGGGAAGTTAAAAATTCGGATTCAGCGACCCAAAAAACATATAGTAAGCGTTTTTCTAGAACTACCATGAATTTTGCTAGGTAAAATTCCCTATTGCCTGGACTATAAGCCCAATTTAGTTTCAATTCAACATTTCATTGAGCCACAAAAAAATTGCATTTAAACATAACAACAATGCCAAAAAACAACAAAAAACCACGTCTTCTCAGAAAGAAACTTCCTCTTCAGCTGAGGCCAGGAGCCACCGGATGTAACTCAGGTTCCTAAAATAGACATAGATCGATTCACCAATTAGTTAGCTATTAAAAAATATGATTTTTACAATTGTTGACGAAATTTTAATTTTTGCATTTTTGGCCAGGTTTTTGGGTCAATTACTGCACTGTGCGACTGTAAATTTTGCAATTAAACACTGAAGCAGCAATGAAATCGTTCCGTTCATAAGTACAAAAACTCTGCATTTAAAATTTGCTTATTGTTACAGATTCAAGTAATTCGAAGGAATTGTTCAAGAAACTGAAATTTTTCCATTGATCTTTAAAGACCATAAAAGAGCCGTATATAGTTTGGGCGACCTAAAACATAGAATATATTGCCGATTAATTGATTTCCATCATTAATCTAATTTCTGGCTGTTCTTTGCATTTGATATTAACAACAGTATTGCTAGTTTTTGTCGATATGATATTGTGTGAATCGTTCCATATGACCACTGTTCATCTACGGACATTTCTTGTAACAGGGCGAAATTTAGCCAATATCTCTTGCTGTTGGGGATACACTTAAAATAAATATGCAGCTTTTACTAATCTCAAGAATGTTAATGGAGGCACACTCACTGCTTATTTTTAATTTGAGTGTAACTTGCAGGGTGAAAATAAAAATAAAGCTATTTTAATTCAGAGAATCATTCATTTTTTAAGCAATTCTATGCAACATTAATAAACATTTGCCCTGCCTGCCGTCTTTTTTAGGTGCGTTCGTAATAATATATATACGTAGAATCTATAGTCGTTATCAAGTTCGTTCATTCGTATGTACGCATATAACAGCGAAAAGCTAGTCAGCCGAATAATTTGAAATGTAAAATATATATTCGTTGCAGAGTTTTGGCGGGTCATTTCAAATTTTATGAAAATCAAATCAAAAGTTCATTACAAGGGTTCTCAAAAGTATTCCCTTGCATTATGGTCTATAAGGAAAAATAGTTTACAATGCGCTTTAATAATGTTGCACATTTTTAAACATAACGAAATTTTTATACATTATTAAGGTGCCAAATGGATGGTTTATATGGAATATTTTATGTGTAGTATTTACTGTACGTGTACAGGGAACTCAAAAGTATTCCTTTATATTATGGTCTATAAATATAAACCATTTGCGGCTTATTTTAATGATGTTACCCTGTTACAAATATAATGAAATTGATATGAATTTACGAGGGGCACTAAACCAGGCTTTATGTAGAATATGTGCAAAGGATTTATCATCTACTTAAAGTGTCACACAAAACAGTTCGGTTCTAGATCTACGGGTCTACGGTAAACTTTTTCGTAGAGTATTTTAATTATTATTGATCTATTTTAAAAAGGATGGAATGTATATACATTACTGATGTTTACTAAAACATTCATGTTTTAAAATATGATGCACATCGCATTTACCGTTCACATACAAGGACACATAAAATATTTCGGGTACAAAACTCTATCCAGAATGTTGTCTATTAGGGATAATTTCTGAAAGTGCGTTTCGAGTTATGTTAAACGTTTTAAGTTTATCTAAATTTTAGCTATCTACGTGGTGTGTATAAATTCTATAGTCCATAAACAGGACTTCATAAAAGAATTCGTATTTAGCAGTGAGAATGAGCGTGAATTACTTAGAGGTGTTTATATATATATTATTTTTAAGCGCGTTCATAATTATACAAATACGCAGCATCTATAGTCGACGTCTGGTGCGCCCATCTATCCGCATATACCAGCACAAAAACTACCCAACCAAGTAGTTTGAAATTTGACATACATAATTGTTGCAGAATTTTGTAGAGTCAATTCGAATTTAATGGAAACCCAATCAAAACTTAAAAAGATATTATATATGTTTTATTCATTCTATTTAATCTTATCATACGTTATTAATTAAAAGATATCTCATGATAGGTAATGATTGTAGTTTGCATCGTGATTACGTCATATTTAAGATGGAGTCATATGTAAGATGGAATCATATTACTGAATTTAATATATATAATCGTAATAAATTTTGTATTCATGCATTTTAGCATAAGAGTGCAACAGCTATTGCACCAAGATCTGAATATTTATAAAAACTAGTTGTAGTACGAACGCGCATCATTTGCCACGTTTTAATTATAATTTACGACTTGTTTATACTTCTGCATTGGGTGTTTGCACAAAATACAACCTTACAAAATAATATTCACTAATAGTACAAACAGGTACGTAAATCAAATTTGTCAAAAGCCAGTTTTTTAGACATTTTTTTCTAATAAATATTTTAATTACCTTCTGATATTCTTAAACTAAAATTATGCATAAACTTCCAGTACCTTGTACATATTACAATAAATATATTTAAAATCAGACGAATTTGAGAAAATGTTTGTTATTTTTAAATTAGCCTAAAATACTTCATAGGTTCATTGCAATTAGCTTTGGAGGAAAACAATTAATAATTTCTAATAACAATTAATAATGGCAACGCCTGTGATGGAGCTAATGAATCTGCATTTTGGAAATGACAGAATTATCAGTAATCATTTCCCCAACAGCGTACAGCGCCATCTATGGGTCAACATTTGAACTTTTTCTATCGTAAAACAAAGTCCATTGCTTCAAATATAGTAAGATAAAATATCAGGTAATTCTGATCAGTGGTTCTTTTTTTTACTGCCTTTTGAATGTGCAACTTTAATTATAATCACCCTGTATATCCCAAATTCAAGAAAAGTTTTAAACATACAATTTTTTTTTTCTAATTAAATAAAAATTGCATAGAAAATTTAAAAATAAACCTTTATATTTCGCTAAGTTTCTTCTATATTCGTAAATCAATATTCGATTTGTCAATCATTTCTTATAATTTATCACATTTAATAAACATACAGAATGAAGATTTATGTTTAACAAAAGATAAATAAAACGTTCGTCTTACCGTTGCCATATTCCTACACAAATGCAACTAACAGAAATCAATAATAGTTATTATTGGTTACATCTAGAAATATTGGTAAAAGAATATTCCTAGACATTATTTTCATTTTCATAATAAGATTTAGATATGATAAAAAAGTGATATTGCAACATAAACTATTGTAGATCTTATTTTTATATTTATGGTAGATGTTTACGCTATAATATATTTTCATGCATGTGTAAATGAATATAATATAATTTGTATGAATGTATATACATATTCACTTGCTGGAATAAATTAAATGCATATTTCTGAAGCAAATAACAGATTTCAACGTACAGAAGAAGTGAGATCGATCTCTACATTACTTTAACTATTGGAATTTATCTTTTTTTAAAATCCAATAAACGTATGGGTACATAGTATACATTACATATTGTATTATTTTTACTGTAAGGTATTCATGCAAATATAATTAATCTCATTAAATAACAGTTAATTGTAGAAATAATACATTCTTTAAAAAGAAATACTTTTAATATTTTTATTTAAAATATGCAATGGCCTTTATGTATGTTGACCAATGGTGTAATTCTTATGAATTTAACGCAACCTGAATACTGAAAAATTTATAATATGCACAAAGATTGGGTGGTGAGTTGAAGGCAGATTCTCTTCACTGAACAGTTCCCATTTATTCTGTAGTATCACGATCAACTGTTCAGCTATGAAGTGAAAGAAACTCTCACTTCGTAGAGAAAAGAACATTATAGACGAGGTATCTATTTTGGTATGTGATTGAATAAAGGTAGACTTGCACATTATACAAAATAGCATCAATATGACCTAATGGTACATGCAGGGTTACCATTGCCGACTATTTTTAATTTCTATATCGCACCACTGTTCCAAATGAAAAAAAATCACATACACCTTGCCAACATGTACAAGAGAAATATCAGTTGTAAGTTTATAGAAGGGATTAGATAAAGTTACTCAAGAATAAAGAAAATGATTCACCTCCTACAAGCAGCATATGACTTAAATTTGCATGTATATGAATTGGTGCCTTTGAACTTATCTTTCTTCTTCTTAAGCACCATTTCAAAGAAATAAAATCTCATTAGTGATGCTCGTAAGTATTGCTTTCTGCATCGCATATCAATTCATTTTCTGATTTACAATTTAAGCCCATGCACGACAGTCACCCACATTTTTCAATTTATTGCTCACTTTGTTTACCGTTCTTTTCATTTTATTAAATGTCAAAGAGAAACTAAGACATAAACGATTCCGTTTTTAAATACGAACTTCGAAGTATAATTTCTAATGAAATTGCAGCAAAAAGTTTTATAAGTTTTAACGAATTTTTAAAAGTTATAGAAACTCTGAGCTATACCGGGAAACACAAATTTCGTAATATGTGCAAAATAATGCTTGGTATTAGAATTAAAAAATCGTACAAATCCTTTCTTTGCATTTTTTTTACAATCACGATTGTTTTGCCGTTAAAGAAAATTGCATTGTTAATAAATTATTAAAAAAAAAATAGGAGTGAAAATGCCGCAAAAGATCTTGACCAATGCAGGAGACAGAAGCCATTGCTTACAGGGTTCAAAAGCAGCTTGTTGTGCATTCGAATATGAATCCACTACAACCATGTAATTCTTGTGTCTTTGAGAGTAAGGTGAATTCCCACAGGCGATAATTCAAGATTCTTGTAAAAAGGTGAAGACCCACAGAATAAAGATCCATAAAATTTTCTATTCACATAATTTTTCTATCCACAGTATCCAGAAGTCATTGCTTACTGGGTTCAAAAACAGCTTGTCGTTTCTAATTAATAGTTCTTTGATTTTATAAGACACGAAATCGTTCAATTTATGCAGTATGAGGTTAGATTGCTTATAAAAAGACACCGTATGTGATTGAAAGTGTTTTAATCACTGTCGTTGTGCATTCGAATATGAATCCACTAAAATCATGTAATTCTTGTGTCTTTGAGAGTAAGGTGAATTCCCACAGGCAATAATTCAAGATTCATGTGGAAAGGTGGAGCTCCACAGAATGAAGCTCCATAAAATTTTCTATCCACGTAATATTTCTACTGATTACTTACGTGCTGTGAATCATTTTGTTTCACTGTAAAAGTTGTTTTCCGTGCAACAAAGTGGGCAAATTGAAAACAGTGCAAACATATTGAGGCAGAAACATATTGTTCTTTGTTTACCGTTATGTTTGTCGCGTGCGTGTTTTGCTTACGGAGTTACCTACATCTCTACGTGATTGAGAGGTATGACGAAAATATTTCAATTCACATGATGGGTACTTCGTATGATTGTTTATATTGGTATTACCGTGTTATATTCATTGTATGTCATTATTCTCAACATCACAGTTCCAAAGTCCACTTCTTTTCACTCCGGGATATTATAAATTGGGTAACTATTATAGTAACCACCCTGTACATAGAAAATACAGATTTTAAATGGTACAAATGACTGTGTTTCATGTATAAATATTTCATCTATAATCTTCCGAGCTCTAGATCTCATGATACCAATCTTGGTACATGTGGGTAGATCAAATGGAATAGCATTGGCTCGTTTAACCAAGATACCAGTGGAAATATATTTTAATTTATTTTCCCTAAAGCGCACATAAATGTTTTTATATATATTATGTGTAATATGATGAATTAAATATCTACATTTTGCAATTTTAGAAAAAACAGAAAAAAATTAAACTTTAAGATACTTTAGGGAGTCAGATTTTTTTTTTATTTTTAGATTTTAATCTGTATGAATATCTTCCCTTTGAATACGTGTTTACATATGAATATTAAACTAAAATTGTTAAAATATAACACAAGCAAAATTAATGATATTTTATACCTGTGCTAACGAATTTTTCGGCCAAAGAATTTTTCTTTTCTCTTCTTTTCTTTTTTTCTTTTTCTTTGCAGTTTTTTTTTTTGACTTGACAATTAAATATCAATTTTGGTAGCGTATGTTCAATTTGAAGTGTCTACATGTATAATACAACCACATTGCATTTAAATTTGGACAAAAATAAGGTTTAGGTTAACGAAGATTTTTGATAACGAATTTGATTTCGGAACAAAACTTGTTCGTTAACTGAATAAATACTATGCTATTCAAAAAATAGAGTTATTTGAGTAAAAAAGAACACTATGTCAAGTATTTCTTTAGACTTTCTATAAAATGGAATTTATCCAAAAAACTTTAGTTCAGATAGTTCTGTAGCTTACATGAACATGAACGTGAGTACAGTTTTTGCTTTTAAATATTACTTTCTGCTGAGAGATGACCAAAAATCATTAGAAATAATAAAAAATGTACATCCAATTATGTAAGGAAATTCTGTTACTTAATATGAGAATATATATATATATATATATATATATATTTACAGCTTCAAACATTTTTTTTCTAAAATGTATATAGAAATAGTCGCATATTAATTGGTAAACAGTATAGGTTTATTAAAGAAATAATCATGATAGAATAAAACGGTTTTTCTGTATGGAAGTCAAGAAAACCAAATTATGAAGCACACAAGATAAACATTAAAATTCTTCCATTTTGGAAATGAAAATCTTAATTTTGTTTTTTTTTTCAAGTACAATTTTCCTAATAATTAAGGGCTTTACGTTGTAATATCGAAACAAAATAAATAAGGTGTTGCTATCCAGCGTATTATATACTCCCAAATTAAAAGATAAAAAAAACATATGAATAACATAAATCTCTACGTTTCGGTTTAATCTTTAAAACCTTCGTCAGGAGAAAAAAATTCTAAAATATAAATCGACAAAATCTCTTTACATGCTACATTTTAAAATGTACTTCCAAATCGCCACAGTCAGCTCGGAAAATGTTTGCAGTTAACCCTGTGCCCAAATTTTCAAAAAGGGTCGTTTTCGCTGTTGAGCATTTCCTTCTTTCGGTGACGCTCCCGTAGGGCTCAATTTGAAAGGTACTGCTTTACAAAAGTACCTATTTAAATATAAAATCTAATTATTTTCAGCGAAATAATCAGTGTTAATAAATAAGAAATTTTAAACCTTTTGAAAAAAATCGCGATAGCAGGTCATTTCATAACTTTTTTTAATGCTAAAACTATTTAATCGTCGATATTTCTAAAAATCATTTTAGAGCATTTTTTAAGATCGGATTTACATCCTATGCAAAAATTTCGAAAGGTTCGGGCGATAAGGAGTATTTAAAAAATAATAAAATCTGAGAAATTTTCGATGAAAACGCGAGCTTTGTGTGGCTTTGAATCATTGTTTCGCTACTAAATATGTATATTTTTTTCACGAAATTTTAAAGAAAGGAGCGATACAGATATATTTAAAACCGATTAATATTTTTGAGAGTTTAGACGATAAGAACTAATTGTTTTGTTATATTAAAGCAGCCGACGAAAAAGCCAGAAGAAAACTTATTTGTTTTACAACTAAATATCATTATTTCTAAAAGAAATTTTCACACGGACTGCAAAACCGTCACAAATTTCAATTAGTTCTGTTAATAACAATTTTTTAACTATCAAGCGACTGTAAGGGGAAAAAAAAGAAAAAATGGAATGACTTCTTCCAAGCGCTTTTTACAATATCCTCGCTGGTGAGTTAAAAAAATCCTTAGATAGTGTTTTTTTTTTTTTTTCATAACCGAAAAAAATGCAATATATATTACCGTGCCGAAGAGAAAGTGGGGAACGCATCATCTAAGGAATGTGTGAAGAATGACAACAATTTTGAAATGGACATATTGGATCGACGTCAAAATCTGCAAATATGTTGTCAAGTTTTATGTACGTTACACCTCGTATTGTCAAATATTGATCGCCTCAATCAAATTATACTAGCATGCATTGGTTTTAGAATTGTGATCGCCCACAGTTTTAAATCAGTCTAACTCTCACTGCACGAAATTGTTTAGTAACTTAATCCATCTATGACTAGCGTCCCATTTTTGGGGCTATTCGAATTTTAATAAATTTGTGTAATTTTCTACTTCTTTATACAATGAAAACTGTATGAAATAATTATCCGTAATTGTCTTTATCTGTTACCAAGAGATGACAGCATAAGATGGATATTTATTCGCGTAAATAAAGGCTTTTTTCGGTGTATATAGATATTTCATTTTTCAAGTTGGTGAAAATAAAAAAGTAAGTTATTTGTATTTTTTCTATCAATGATCCAAATAAATAAGCCATAATTTCAGCTTGTAGACTACTTTGATATATGTATTTTTTTAAATTGTGAAATTACATGTTCAAGTTTATTTTTTATGCATTTTTGTGACATGCACAATATAGGGCGCTAGGCACAAATGGTTACATATGTTTATTAGCCAATTAAGGGACAGTTATTTATGTAAAGTTCTTTTAAAGATGATTATGAAATAAATTATTTTTAAGCATTAAAAACGATTATTCTTAAATTATTATTAATAATACTCATAATGTTATTAGTCTCTGTAAAGAAATAATTACATTTTTTTAGCAGTTTTGAAAATTTCTAATTATAGTATGTAATATACAATATTATTTTATATAAATTTTGACAAAACATATACTTATGCATATTATATTATTAGAAATATTATTCCCATATTCAGAATGTTTAATTTTTATCTAATAAATACAAAAATACTTTGTCTTAATTTTTTTAGTATTTTTTTAGTTCATTTTGCAACAGTTTAAAGTGATTTTACCAACAACTTTGAGAAAACAAAATTTCAGGCATAAATGGGTTAAATCTGCTGGGCACTCTGTTTCCGAATACCCCTCGGCAATGGGTGTTTGATGCATTCATATATTTAAAATATTTCCTTATAGCCCAGTGGATACGGAGTTGAATTCGGAATTAATTAGGGGAAAGCTAGAAATTGTTTTAATCCCTTCTGGTTAAGTCTAGAATGAATATACTATGTTTTCCACCTCGTACTAGGTGAGTGTTAGGAAATATGCATAGATTTATAGGCTAAAAACACGTTTTGTTTTTGCATACCATAACAACATCTCAAAACAGCTAACTTTGTCAAAAACGTTTTCAATACAAATATTGTAGAGCTTAAAATTCTGAGTAAAATGAGTACTTACACTTAATATTTTTGTTGAACATTAAGGTCACAATTCTATTTTAATGTTTTAGACCCGTGCTCAGGGGCTTGAACTCAGAATTAATTTGGAGAAAACTGAAAATTGTTTTAATCCCTTCAGTTTAGGTCTAAAGTGAATGTACTATGTTTTCTTCCTCGTACTTGGGTGAATGTTAGAAAATATGTACATATTTATTTTCGAAAAATACGTTATTTATTATTACCCTAACAATATCTCAAAAGAGATACTCCATAAAAAACATTGTCAATCAAAATGATGCAGCGCTTAAAATTCTGAATAAAATGAATACCATCATTAGCATCTTTGTTCAACATTAAGGTCGTAATTCTATTTCAAAATTTTACCTTAATCGCTAATCAAGAGCTTGAAGCCAGGAGAGACCAAGTTAGCTTAACAATATCTCAAAACAGCTAACTCTATAAAAAACATTGCCAATACAAAAGTTGTAGAGCCTAGGATTCTGAATAAAATAAGTACCTACACTTAATATTTTTGTTCAATATTAAGACTGCAATTTTTAGACATTTTTAATTTAGCTTGGTCTCTCCTGGCTTCAAGCTCTTGATATGAAAATTTTTGAAGTAAAATTGCAAATTTAATGTTGAACAACAATATTAATGATGGTGGTCATTTTATTCAGAATTCTAAGTTCTACAACATTTGTATTGACAATGTTCTTATAGAGTTAGCTGTTTTGAGATATTGTTAAGGTAATTTTAAAAAAGTTTTTTTCGAAAATAAATATGTACATATTTTCTAACATTCACCCAAGTACGAGGAAGAAAACACAGTACGTTCATTTTAGACCTAAACTGAAGGGATTATAACAGTTTCCAGTTTTCTCCTAATTAATTCCGAGTTCAACCTGCAGAGCACGAGTCTAAAACTTTAAAGTAGAATTGTGACCTTAATGTTAAAAAAAATATTAAGTGTAGGTACTTAGTTTACTCAGCTTTACAACATTTGTATTGACAATGTTTTTGACAGAGTTAGCTGTTTTGAGATATTGTTATGGTATTTAAACAAATGTGTTTTTTTTACTATAAATCTGTACATATTTTCTAATACTCTCCTACAACGAGGGGGAGGAAACTTAACATATTCATTCTAGACCTAAACTAAATGGATTAAAACAATTTCCAGCTTTCCCCTAATTAATTCCGACCGCGGTCTTTTTTCCCTCACCTGCCACTGGGTATTAGGATATGAGTATTTTTTGTTGCCTTTTTCTGTATGCTCTTCTTAAAAGATGTCTCTTTTCTTCTTAGTTGTCAAAATATTTATAATATCTGTGCTTAATTTAATATTTTATATGTTAAAAGCGGACGAACTGGGAGTAAAATTTTAACACTTCATATAAAATTAAGCGTAGATTTTAGAAATATTTTCAGAACTAAGAAAACAAAAGACATCCTTTAAGAAGTTTACTTAGAAAGAAAGAAGTTAAAAATATTAATTTTCCGAGGAGATATTTTAAATATAAGAGTGCATCAAATGTCCATAGACTTAACATTATCGAAGGGAAGTAAAAAATAGAGTAAAGAGCAGCGTTAAGGTAATTTTTTTGTACGAGGAACTCTTGTCATCGGACAGATATTATTTGATTCAGCTTTTAATTGTCAATGCTATATGTGTATTACAATAATATTTATTTATGATGTCTTATAACAATATTTCCAATACAGTAAAGAAGAAAAGAGGAAAAGAACGCATAATACTGCATTTGATTTAATGTTCGATGAATCATCATCTACGTTTATGGCAAATTTCACATTTTTATGCACAAAATCATCATACACTGTAAAGAAATACGACCAGTTTTTCTGTAGGAATCGGAAAAAATAGTTTCCCTTACCGTACCGGAAAATTTTCCGACCCAGCTGAAATAAAATCCGTAAAAAAAAGGAAATAGTCAATAAAACTGTATTTTACTGATTTTATTCCGATTTTATGGATTTTATTCCGAGGTGTGTCGGAAATTTTTCCGGTAGGATAAGGGCAACTATTTTTTTCGATTCTTACAGGAAAACTGGCCGTAATTTTTTTACAGTGTACTTTTATATTTTTCTCTTCATTTCAAATAACAAAAATACGTTTGAATAACTTTGGATTTTTTTTTAAATTATTAGCTATTAATATAAAATATTTAGTATTACTTTTTAAACATTAACATAAACAAATACTTCGATAAATATTTTTTTGATTATAACACTAGAGAAATTAAACGTAGAAACACGAATTTGAAATAAAAATTTCAAATAGAAACTTCATCTGCTATAAATATTTTTAAACTAACAGAAGGATATTAAACACTTCCTTTGCTTAACAGACTGTATTAAAAAAAAAAAAAACTCTCTAAACAATTATTCTTATAAATCATAATCAATTTTCGTTCAAAGAAGTTTATTATGTATTAAATGGGAGAATGGAACACTAATATCATCAAATGAAGTAAAGCTGTAGATTTTTAAAATGAAATTTAACAAATTTGCTAACTGAAATAAACATAATTCGTTCATTAAAAGAGAATTCACTGGTAAACGCCTATATATTTTATTACATACAATAAATATTATACTACGCTTTAAAGTTAATGAAAATGTAGCAATAATCGTTTCAACATTTGGTATCTCGTAATTTTTAGAAGTAGCTAATGTTTTAAAAGTCTTAACGATTTAATTAAATGTAATCATTTAGCCCACAATGAAGGAATGAATTGAATACTAAGACATTTTAGAAAACAAATACATTAAGATTTTATGGAAAAGTACGTCTTAGATGAAATTAACAATTTTAATCCAAGTTTTAGAATTCCCAAATAAAAAACTTTCTATAAAGTACTTAAAAACGTGTAATGTAAAAATAATTTAAAATGCAAATATAAGAATAGAGAATTTAGAATAATAGTAAGTCAGTTGTTTTTTTCTTTTAACCGACACCAATGAAGGGTTTCAAAATTTATTTGCACTTTATTTTCTGTGTAAGTACACGTATAACTTTTGAATGAATAGTCCGATTTTTATATATTTAAGGGTTCAGTACCTGAAAAGATAAAAACGAAAAACAAAGCCTTATAGTATCGCTTTGGAAATCCCTATTTAACAAGTTCACTTAATAGAGCGAGGTAGAATTATAAATTAATAATTTTCAGATGCTTTCCGTTAGACGTCGTATAAAAACTTACTTCTTGCCAAATGTTAATGTTCTAGATCAATCGGAAGTACACTATAGGTTTTAATCTTAAAACTTATAGGGTACATTTTATTCATCTGGAACCATGAAATTTGGCAAGAAGAAAGTTCTTATAGCACAAACAAAAATCGGAGAATTATTAATTTATAATTTTATATTGAGTTATTACGTGATATTCCATAATCGGTATTTCCAAACTTTAAGAGGGATTTTTTAACTTTTCGGATGCTGTACCCTGAACAGTAGGAAAATCGGGCTTTTCATTTAAAAGGTATTCGAGTATATGCACATAAAATAAATTACAAACGAATTTTAAAACCACCTTCATTGATGTCGGTGAAAAGTGTAAGCAACTGTCACTTTATTCTATAAACATTATTGGGGTGCATATTTTTTTTTTTTTGTTGTTCGCAGATAATAATTATCAATGTCACTTTTTATATTTTAAAAGTAGTGTACTACAGCCATAAAATTTTATTACCTAGATATTTATTTTAGTTTGATTCGCATATCTGAAAATGAGGATATGCATTAGGATATACATTATTTCTGTATTAACATTAAACTTATCCTTCGATAATTTATTTCTTTCAGTCTAATTTGTGCTGATGATTTTACACCTCTAATGAAACTACTAAAATTTTAAAATCATCGGGGGAAATTACAACGGAAAGAACTATATTTATAAGATGATAGAATTATTATTAATACAAAAGTAATATAAATACAATTTTTAAATTTCAGCGGTAAATACCGGAAGGATTGTATCTTATAGTGGAAGATTATTTTAATAAGTAATAAAAATTAATTCGTATTTATCATTCATAACACGTTTGAAATTTAAAAGCGGCAGTAATTTTGATGTTGGCATTCTTTATGTTAAAAACGCTATTTAGACAGAAAATTGTAACGCTTAGTATTTAATCATTCTTTTTGTTAAAATGATATATATTATATATTGACAGAAAAATAAATTCTAGTTACAAGGAGTATATTAGTTTATCAACAGTCGTAGTGCATGACTACATTTAAAATAGTTACAATATTTAAAGAGCAAGTGCACTCTATTAGAATAATATTCAGTTTAATATAATTATTTTTAAACGTGTTTTGAAAATTATGAAAGCACAACAAGTATACAACTTAACGGACAATTTTTCTTTAGAAAAAGTAAAGTTTATTTTTATCAAATTTGAAAGGATATGACATTCATTAAAATTAGTGAACATTTTTGATGTATGTTATGTCAGAATAGTTTCAATAAATCATTATTCCTTTCACAAGCAATGTAAAGTTGCTAGGAAGAAAGCAGATTTATGAAGGCCTTAGATCAAATATTCGCCCTTGGATCAAATATTATCGAGGACTAATAAATGATCTCCATTCATTTTTCATATGTATAAGAGGATAAAGACAGCGGTTTCCTAGAAGTGTTTTATTTTTTGTAAGGGATAATCTATCAATTATTTGTTTACATTATAATTATTGACAAATTAGATAAAAAATTACATCAATAACGAAAGTATATGGAATCAAAATGACTTTAATTATTTCTTTTGTAAATTAAGTTAGTTATAAATCTACAAAACTGCAAATAAAATGCCTAAACTAGAAGTTGGAAAAAAATTATTCAAGCGAAATGGAACTGCAACTACAACTTACTGATTTAAAAAGTAGTCACATAAAACTACTTTTACAAAGTACTCAATAATTCACTATTAACAGATTTTGTCAAAGGACACTGGAAATGGAATACACTGTTGAATAATAAAGTGAACACTCTTTGTATTGCATCTGCCGAGTTAGAATTTAAAAAGTGTGATATAACCAAGGAGATTAAATAATTATGAAAAATAACGTACAAGAAAATACTTTGTATTTGTCTTCAAAATGTTAGTTTATAGATATTTGTATCAATACTTCAAATTTCTTAACCAAATTAATAGAGAGATACGTAATAAAATCAACATCTAACTGCATTTACTTAAGAAAACCTGGAGTAACCATGAGAATTTGTAAACACTTTACAGAATACTGTGTATTAAAAAATACTAACATAGCAATGAATAGAACGTCAGATCCAAGTTTTTCTGAGGTGATCTTCGGTGGACTGAAAATGTGACCTAATTTTCATTTAAACGTATAAATTGGCACATACATACGCATTCTTTGTATAAATAGTTAAGAAAGATTCAGAGGGGATTTAAATTAAAATATATACCAATATTTTCAAAATTCTTTTTTTATCATAACGCTTTCCTTACACTGTATGTATGCGGACAATGAATATGCTAATAAACTAAACCTTTTTTAAGGAAGAATAGACAACAGAGCTATATAAGTGAACTATATATAAAAGGGGCTTCTCTTGTATATAACATTGTTATGCACAATTACACACTGAATAAATTTTATTTACTCTTCTTATAGTAATTATTATATAGGGATATAAGATTACCGTTGACATGTATTTAGCAATAGATCGTCTTACTTAACTCACTAATGGCCTTTCAAAATGTAAATTGTATTAAAGGGTCCAGCCGGATAAGCATAGCGAAATGGCCCCCCACAACCGATGTTTGAAATAACACGCGTGGTAATAAGGCTCACCTTGAGAATACAATACAGAGTGTTTTTAGTCCCTGACCTTGAATTGTCCTTGAGATAGTCGACGAAGTATACGCCTGAGCTACTATTTTTCAAGTACTTTTTCTCAAAAAGTACAAAAGTTAAAAAAATGAAACCAACGCCAACTATTGAATAATATATTAGTTCACATCATATATTTTTTTCATATTTTTACGCAAATTTTAGCATAGGAAAATAAATAGAAATATTTTTCGAAAAAAATATTAATGTAGTAATTTTATACTTACACCAACCAAAAAATTACAGAATAATTCACAAAGTATGTGCTTTTAAGAAAAAAAGTTTCGTTAAAATCGAAGATGCGCATTTTGAGTTATAAAAAAATAATACCAGCAGCTTTCTAAAATATTCGTAACTTTCCCTGTTTTTATTTGCAGAAATACGCTACTATCAATGCATTGGTCAATTCGTGACATTTCCAATCGTGCAGGATGCGCATCGCGCCAAAATAAGAGAATGTTTCCGTACATACCACTTCTCTATAGGTTTGTTTGTTTTTGTAAATATTCTGTTATTTTGGTGGACAATGCATACTTCTCGCGTAATAATATCAAGTCAATGGTCTAGTCGATTGTGCAAGTGAATCTGAATACGGGTTGTAAATATATTAAGTTATCAACTTTTTGGCAATTTCGGACTCCCTACCAACCTTCCGATATCAGAAGTTATTTTTCCTCGAACCCCCCTCCTCCTAATAATATTGTTATGTGTGTAAAGTTTTTTTTTTTAATTTTTAAAATTGTTTTTCCTTTTTTTTTTTCTTTTTATGCATTTCAATGCGATATACAGGTATGGTTGTACATTTTTTATTCGCATATTTTACTGATTTAAATGTGAAGAAATTCATAAAATATCACTTATACATAAGAAATAACTCTACATCAAATAATATTTTAAAGAAATACTTATTGTTTAAAAGTTTTTAAAATAGCTCTTTGTTACATTATAATGCATTGAGCAGTAGTATTGTCTTCTTGCACTTCGCCCTTGCACGGGGCTAAACAGAGCTTTTTGTAAACAAAACAGGTAGACAAAATTCTTTCCCATCTTTTACTAGCAAAAATATCAATATTATTTCAAATCTGGTTTCTCTAACAACGATTTACATACCAATATGGCAGGAGAATATTAAAGGTAAATGTTGGGTTATTCGGTATTTTGGAAGGAAATGTTTTATAAACATTGAATATGGTTTTAATAACTGTGTATTTGCATAAAAATAAGAAAACAGACTTTAAAAAAATAAGATTACAAATGTAAAGAAAAAGATACCAAAAAAGTAAATTTTGGTTTGATCAAAAATGATAACGATATCAAATCACAACAACCCCTCCCCCTACAGGCATCTTCCATTGTCAAGTGCAGACCCCCCACCCACCACGCACATACTCTCTCCCCTAAAGTTATACTTAAAGTACACTGTACAGCCCCAAAGCCTTCTTCTACGTGAAAATCATGGTAGGTAAATGTTACAATTTTATTTGTCATTTCTTGATATTATAACGCAAGAAGGATGCGCAGTGCGCCAAAATAACAGAATATTTACAAACACGAAACAAACCTATAGGGAAGTGGTATGTATGGAAATATTCTTTTATTTTGGCGCACTGCACATCCTGCCCGAGTGGAAAAGTCACGAATCGACGAATGCATTAATAATAGTGTATTTCTGCAAATGCAAACATTGAACGTTACTAATATTTTAGCGAGTTGCTAGCATTATTTTTTTTATAACTCAAAAAGCGATTTTAACGAAATTTTTTTCTTAAAAGTACGTACTTTGAGCATTATTCTGTAATTTTTTGGTTGGTGTAAGTATAAAAGTACTACATTAATCAAAATTTTTCAAAAAATATTTCTGTTTATTTTTCCATGTTAAAATTTGCGTAAAAATATGAATATATATATATATATATATATGATGTGAACTAATATATTATTCAATAATTGGCGTTGGTTTTATTTGTTAAACTTTTGTACTTTTTGAGAAACACATATTTGAAAAAAAGTAGCGTCGGCGCAAACTTCGCCGATTATCTCAAGGGCAATTCAAGGTCAGGGGCTAAAACATTCTATATTGTATTCTCATGGTGACCCTTATTACCACACATGTTATTTCAAACATCGGCCGTGGGGGCCATTTCGGTATGCTTATCCGGCTAGACCCTTTTTTTTAATTAACTTTTTAATAAAATTAATTAAATTCAATTGTCTAAGTATATAATATAGAAAATTGCAGAAAAACATTTATAAATATATAAAAATATGAAGTATAATTAAATCTGTAAAGAAAGCAATGCCAAATAAAGACACTAACGCGTGACGTAAGAATTATAAAATAGCTTTGTCACCAAAAAATAGTCATTCTTGGTTGGTTTGCATTTGATTTTAGCAGCAAGTGTCAAAGGGAAAAATCTATGACTTCATCCAATGCGGGAATAATACAGTGCATCTGAGATTTGCCGGTAATATTCGCAAATTATTTTACTGATATATTGCATCTGCCGGGTTAGAATTTAAAAAGTACAATATAACCGAGGGGGTTAAAAGATTAAGTAAAATAACATACAAGAAAATGTTTTGTATTCGTCTCCAAAATGTTAGTTTACACACATTTGCATTGATATTTAAATTTTTTAACAAATTATTAGAAATATCTATTATAGAACCAACATTTAAATGTATTTACTTAAAAAAACCGGGAGTGACTGAATTCAGATTTGGAAAAACTTTATAGAATACTGTGCATGAAAAAATGGTAATACAATAATAAATAAAAAATAAGATGTATATTTACAAAGGTGATCTTCACAGACCTGAAAACGTGACCAAATTTAAATTTACACATATACATTCTCACATACATATGAATTCTTTGTAAAAATACCTAAAAGGATTCACGAGCTTTAAAATTTAAAAATATACCAATATTTTTGTAATCGGTTTTTTAACATAAATATAACATTTTTTTAGGCTGTGTACGGGGAGTGAAAGTGAAAAAATAATAATAATAAAGGTTTTCTTTTAGGACGCATGGAAAACCGAGTGATATGTGAACTATCGATATAACTAGACTACTCTTATATATTGCATAGTTATGTACAATTACACACTGCATAAATTTTATTTACTATTCTAGTAACTATTACATTTGGATATAAAATGATCATTGACATGTATTTAGCAATAGACTGTAACTTCACTCACTAATGCTCTCTTAATATGTAAACTGTATTAATTTTTGTTCAGAGTTTATTATATTCGATTGTCTAGTCTAAGTTTATATTATTGATAATTGCAGAAAATACATTTCTGATAATTCTTCATATTTCTAATCATTAAAAGAATAATTAAATCTGTAAAGAAAGCAAGTCGAAATAAAGAAACCCGTTACTAAAACATGAAGAAGTAATAATGAGAAGCTAGTTTGGCCAGAAAAACTATTAATTCCTTTGGTAGGTTACTACTTGCTTTTAGCAGCAAGTGTCAATGGAAAAAATCTGTAACTTCAACCGATGTGATGCTATACAATGCAGCTTAGATTTGCCGCTGAAATTCGCAAATTATTCATCAGAACAAAATTTGCACAAAAGAAGCAAGTTAAGGCCATGTGATTTGCTGATGGCTCATTTATCCCACTAAAGTAGGGTTAACACTAGCATGTATTCTTGCTATAAACTAGTGATTTTTTGTATTTTCTCGATACACTACATTATTCCAAATGTTTCGTACTATACTGCATACTACTCTAAATGTAGTTATTACTGAAGTTTCGCTATTTTTGAAAGCTACTGTAGTTTCACTGTTTTCGCATTTACTGTAGTTTCGCGCACTGTTTCCTACTCCTCCACTACTTAATAATGCCTACCTGATCTAAACGATATTTATTTTCACAGAAACTTTATTTAATTTAAATTATTTCAATGCGCTAAAGTATACTACATTTTTTAATGTTTAGTTATATTAAATTTATATTTGTAGTACTGTCATTATTTTTACTGACAAAATAGGTAATCATAATACTTCATAATATGCATTAAGGGTTTGTAATAAGTCAAACACTCAATGAAATTGTCCATTAGCTGATAAGAAATTATATTTCTTTTTATTTCTAGTATATAAGAACTAACAGTCGATAGCATATTAAATATTCTATGCTGATATATATTTGTCCGTATTGCGGAATTTGTACTAAGAAGTAGAATGGTATGATCATTAAAACTAGTATAAGGACACTAAGCTGAAGAACATTTAATTTTTTATACATTTTTTTATGTTTGTTTTAAAATTAGAGATAATGGACTGTATGGTCGGCATAAACGTTTGTAATAATGATATGGAGAATATTATTCTACATACTTTTAATAACTTGATTATAGTTGTTTTTTTTTTCTACAATGCTGAAATAAGCGAAAAAAAGTCAAAAGCACTTATTTAATTGACAGTCTTATGTCTTTAGAACTAAGAAAAATATTCTTAAACTAAACATTAAGTTAAGTAGAAAGTGGGTTTCAATTTTAAGGAGTTAATAAGAAAGGACTAGAAAAAAAAAATTAGAGATCACGACCTACGCAGATGACAAGCTGAAAATGTATATAGCCCAAGCAATAGAGACCGTATAGGGACTCTACCTAGCAAAATTAATGGGAGATCTGGAAATAGGCTTACTTTACTTTTTTTGGGTCGCTGAAGCTGAATTTGTAACTTCCCACCAAAATTTCCCCCGGCAACCACACAAAATTTTGGTAAAATGCCCCCCCCCCCCCCGAAAACAAAAGGTTTTTATTAAAATAATCATTTTTTTTTATTGTTTTAGGGAAAAAGTATCTAGAAACCCAGAAAGTACACAAAATTTGCAACAAATTAGATATATGACATTATAACTTAGGATGAAGGGGAAGGGGGGATCTGCCTGGGAACATGCGCCGCGGTGCTGCGTGGACTAAGTTGCGCAATTCCACTTAACCAATGACACGTTTACATTCGCCCTTCCATCTCCCCTCCGAACTTTCTCTATAAGGTTTACTTTAAGATTTTGGGTCACTGAATCCGAATTTTTTAGTTCTCCCCAAAATTCCCGCCCCCGAAAACCCCCAAAATAATTGTTTTTAACTTAAATTTCTTATTATTTTAGGGGAAAAGCATTACAAAATTCAGAAACTAGACAAAATTTGCAACAAATAGGATATATGACATTATGACGTAGGATAAAAGGGGAGTGAGGGGGCTGCCTCGGAACATTCCCCGCGCGCTTTTCCCCAAAACCAAATTTTTATCAAAAAATCAATTTTTTGGGGGGTTGCCGGGTGAAATTTTGGTGGGAAGTTACAAATTCGGATTCAGCGACCCAAAAAACATAAAGTGAGTCGAAATCCGGAACTAGTATTAATTTTTCCAGGTAAAATCCCCTATTGCCTGGACTTCATAACTTAGTGCACGTAGCGCCGAAGTGCATGTTTAGAGGCATCCCTCTCCCTTCCCGTTCATCCTACGTCATAATGTCATGAATCCTAAATTTTGAAAATTTTGTCTAGTTTCTGAATTTTGTAATGTTTTTCCCCTAAAACAATAAGAAATTTAAGTTAAAAACAACTATTTTTTTTCGGTTGGGCTAAATTCTGTGGGTAAGTTGAAAATTCGGATTCAGCGACCCCAAAACTTAAAGTAAACCTTATAGAGACAGTTCGGTGGGGAGATAGGAGGGCGAATGTAAAAGTGTGAGTGGTTAAGTGGAATTGCGCAACTTAGTCCACGCAGCACCGCGGCGTATGTTCCGAGACAGATCCCCCCTTCACCTTCATCCTAAGTCATAATGTCATATATCTTATTTGTCGAAAATTTTGTCTACATTCTGAATTTCTAGATACTTTTCCCCTAAAACAAGAAAAAAATGGAAAAAAATGATTTTTTAAAGAAAAAAATGATTTTCTTAATAAAAACCTTTTTGGGGGATATTTTATCAAAATTTTGGGAAGTTGCCGGGGGAAATTTTGGTGGGAAGTTACAAATTCGGATTCAGCGACCCAAAAAACATAAAGTAAGCCTATTTCCAGAACTTCCGTTAATTTTGCCAGGTAAAATCCCCTATTGCCTGGACTAATATGCATTTTTAATTTAGCATGACATTACAGAAAACAAATATATACAGCCGTAATTCGTTACTAAAATTAAAATTTATACAATAAAGTTTTAATGTAAATTTTACTTTATCTTGGTAAAATTTATATCCAAAACGCATCGTATTTTTTACACAGAATAATTGGAGAAAGGAATTGGAAAATATTTCTTATCCCATTCTGTTGTCGAGATTTTAGAATTAAAGTTTTCTTTAGCCAAGATTTATATCTTGAACCTGCATCATCTTGCATTTACTACAGCATCTACATTTCACATATTACATCATCTAGAATTTCTTTGGAAGAGAATTTAAACATTATAAATACAACATAAATTGTAGGAATTACATAAATATCATTGATAACATATTCTGGCTATCATATTTTTGTAGGTCAGTCATATGAGATTTTTTTTTCATGATGAACAAATGAAAAATTTATGTTTCTATTTAAAAATCATTTATTTTGAATATATTTTTACATTAAATGAGTTAAACTTGGAAAAAATTTATTTGTAATAAATCAAATATAGCTTACCAGGTAAAGCATTGGCACGGCAAGCGAAGTATCCAGTTTCGATTCCTGGTCTAGAAATTTTCACTCTGTTGGAAAAAAATCTCAACTGTGCTACTCCAGCCATTGAATATAAATCAAATAAGTTAACGTCATCTAAAATTAAATAACTGTTATTTTTGAGAAATTTAAAGATTAAATTTAATAATTCATTAAATAAAAAGAAAGAAGTGCATCTATATCTGCACGATATATATAAAATCCTAATGTAACGGATATTATGTAAAGAATTTATGTAACGATTCTATGAAACGACTGATTAAACAACTGGTTATGTTTCACGATGATTTCTCCTAAAATACGGAATACTTTGCGATGAAATTAACACCAAAAATTCGTATTGATCAGCAGATGTCAAAACTGGTATTTGAATTTTTAAATTCGAATTTGTTTTCGAAACATTAATTTTTTTTCTAATTTTATATACTTTTCTCTAATGATGGCAACTCAAATTTTAAACATATATATTTTTTTTTCATATTTCAGAAAAGGTTGACATGGTAACCCGGCTCTTGTTGTTTATTTGATAATAAATGTTTATTTACATTTATTTCGTTTTATAAATTATATAAATTATTTTGTTCTATAATTATTAATTTTTTTTTTCAGATTTTAGAAAAGGTTACAATTTTAAATTAATTTGGCGAGAACTTTGGTCTCCCTTAAATGTGTGCTATGAAATGTATCATGTTACTTTTATTCATAATTCAATTTTTATTTTATTATCATTTGTTTAATACAAACTGAAACATTTAAAATAAATGGCTTTCACTTCTTTATTTTTTTAAACGAAATGAAAAAAAAAAATATTAGGCACAGATGTCATATAAGCACCGGGGTACCTAATTGGCGCCAAAATGGCATTATTTTAGTTGACATGGTAACTTGGCTATTGTTGTTTATTTAAAAATAAATGTTTATTTACTTTATTTTCTTTTTTTTTAATTACATAAATTGTTTTTTCTATAGTTAATTATTTTTTTGGTTATTTTCCTTTAAAAATAATACAAAATAATTAAAAAATACGGTACTACTTAGTTATTCAGGCGACCCATTTTGCCAAATTATATAAATCGCCAAACCACTCGCCAAATTATACAAATTGTCATACTTTTTATTTTAAATAACGAAAGAACAAAGAAAATGGCATAACATTAATAAATATACAAATAAAACGTCGAAATAAAAATCACTTGATGACGTAAAGACGTGTATCTTGCTTAAAGTCGTGTGAATGTGACATTTACGATCAAATAACTCAATCACAAATAATCAATGCACACAACTCACCATAAATAAAACTAGCGGACTGTATTACTAATTAAATTTTTATTCACAAAACAATAAATTGATCGAGAGCCGATATTTACACTACTCCTCTGATCGGCGTCTTGAACCCAACTCACAAGTTTCCAAACAAACCACATAGATGGCGCTTCTAGCGGCAACATAACGCCGGGCCTTGAATGTTTCAAACCTTCAATACTATAAATACGATATCAATTTAGGATACAATCTCAATAATAGAAAATTTTTCTCAGCATATACACTAAATGAAATGTTAAATTTACAAATATAAACACAAAAATATAATAATACACTAAACTACAAAAGTTTAGCTTAATTAAAATAAAATGTATGAATTCAAGTAGTTAATGTGGTTTCATTCACATGAGGCAAAAAACAACAATTTTGGCCGCTGGCCTTTTATATGTGCCATTTTTATCCCTTAAAGTTATAACTCTAACAATACCATCTTGGCCTGGATGGATTTTAACAATTCTTGCCAAATGCCATTTTAAAGGGCTATAATTATCAGGATTTTTTACTAAAACTAAATCTCCCTCTTTTATCTCTACCCTTCCCTTATGCCATTTGGGTCTATTTAAGAGCTTATTTAAATATTCTGATGACCATTTTTTCCAAAGATGTTGTGTCAATTTCTGAACTAATTGCCACCTGCTCAACCTATTCATAGGGATTTCAGTATATTTCGGTTCAGGTAAGGCCATTAAAGATGAGCCAATAAGAAAATGAGCAGGTGTCAAAGCTTCAACATCATTTGGATCATTTGAAAGAGGTCAGAGTGGACGAGAATTAAGAACAGCTTCGATTTGAATAATAAGAGTCAAGAGTTCCTCATAACTTAAAATAGTTTTACCTACAACACGCTTTAAATGATATTTAAGTGATTTAACACTTGCCTCCCATAAACCTCCAAAGTGAGAGGTTGAAGGGGCATTAAAATTCCACTTAATTCCTTCATTAGCTAAATAATTTTGAATTTCCTCCTCACTTTTATCCTTAAATAAAGATCTGAGAATTGCTCTTAATTCGTTATTGGCACCAACAAAATTTCGGCCATTATCACTAAAGATATCAGAAGGTTTGCCTCGTCTCGCAATAAAGCTTTTAAGTGCTGCTAGAAACGCTGCACTTGTTAAATCATTGACAATTTCAAAATGCAAGGCCTTTGTAGTAAAACACACAAAAATACAAATAAAAACCTCTTTTACCTGTTTACTCCTACCTGTTGAATTTTTTATCTCAAAAAGACCGCATTAGTCTAATCCAGTGCGCGTAAATACTCTGGATACCGTTACTAGTGCTGCTGGCAAATCAGCCATCTGTTGCTACGAAATTTTAGAATTAATTTTCTTACAAATAATACAATTAAAAATGATTTTTCTAACTACATTTCTGCCAGCTAAAATCCAAAATTTAGTTCGGAGGAGAGACATTGTGGTTTCTGAACCTGCATGAAAATATAAAACATGAAAATATAAAACATGAAAATAATTAATAACACAAAATGTAAAATTATGTTTTGCAGGGATAATCATAGGAAATTTTTGGTGATTGGATAAGCTACTCTTTTTCAGTCTACCACCAACACGAATGCAGCCATCACTGTCTAAAAATGGACACAAGTTTATCAGTTTGCTATTGTTAGGGATAGCAGTACCCCTTTCTAAACACTGGATTTCTTTCACGAATGAAGTCCTTTGAATGTTCTTTACAATGCAGAATAAGGACTGAGAGAGTTCACTGCTAGATAAAGTTCCAGCTGTAGGATATAAAGGGTTTCTACAGTTATATATGAATCTTTTACACCATGCTACTACTCTTTGTAGTTTGATGAACGAAGAACAGTTATTAATGATGTCTAAAGGTTCAAGAGTGTTAACTAAGGCACATACTTGAGTCACTGATGGTGATTTCAATTCACGCAAAAACAGCTCATTGGTTTCAGCAGGATTGCTATTAGGACACTCGACCACCTCAGGCTGTTGTAGGAATGCTGGACCGAACCACCACAGTTCACACTGTTGAATCTTGATGGGATCTATACCTCTAGAAATAAGGTCTGCAGGATTTTGCTTGGAAAGTACGTAATGCCACTGTTCAACCGAAGTTAAACCTTGTATAATCGATATCCTGTTCGCTACAAACGTCTTAAGATCATTTGACTCTTTTTTTAACCATGCAAGTACAATGGTCCTATCTGTCGAAAAATAAGTTTTAGAAATTTCTAGTTTTAAGGCACTTAACACCTTCTTCATTAACTTAGATAGCAGGACTGCAGCAGAAAGTTCAAGACGCGGGATAGTGACATGCTTTAGAGGAACTACTCTGGATTTACTAGTGAGTAGCTTAACAGCAGAATCACCACAAGAATTAGTAGATTTCACGTAAATGACCGCTCCATAAGCAATTTTAGATGCATCGGAAAATCCATGTAGTTCTACACAAATAGACTGTTCAATAAGAATGCATCTAGGGATACTGATCAGATTTACGCTCTTTAAGGAAGTAAGAAAGTCATTCCATTCTTTATTTTCTTTCATTGGGAGATAATCACACCAATCTATTTTCAGCAACCATAATTTTTGCAGAAACACCTTGGCCCTTGTAATTATTGCACCTATCAAACCCAAAGGGTCAAATATTCTAGCAATTTGTGACAAGACTGATTGTTTAGTGTGTAATTCGCTTTGCTCGAATATTAAGTTAAACCCAAAACAATCTGGTTGAGGCTTCCACAATATTCCCAAAGTTTTTGTCTCATTAGAAAAAGAATATTCAGATTCTGAATTATTACACAAAAGAGCAAAATTATTTACTGCCCATTTATGGAGATCCATGCCTCCTCTACTTAACAAAGATATCAGTTTTTGCTGAATCTCCTTAGCTGTGTCTAAATCATCTGATCCTGTTAGGATGTCATCCATGTACACTAGGTTGGAGTGAAAAAACGATAGTTGAAATTTTGATTTTGGATAGCAGCCAAAAGTTGTCTTTTATTACTTCTAATATACGTGCAAAATTTCATGAATTTTGACAAACTACTTCAGGGCTCTACCAAGACCTTTATATTTTCAATGTTTCACACAATGGGTTCTTACCATAAATTGTACATTTACAGGATTTTTGGTAATCTCGTTTGACATTTTTATATCTAAAATATTTAGTGTAATTCCCTTTATTATTTTTAAAGTTTAAGTCTTTATTTTAAAGTATTTGATTATTTTAAAATATTCACACATTGGGTTCTTATCATAAATTGCTACTCTTACAGGGTTTTTTGTAATCTCGTTTGACATTTTTATATTTAAAATGCTTAGTGTAATTTTCTTTATTATTTTTTAACTTTAAGTCTTTACTTTAAAATATTTAAAACGTTTTATTGAGTTTTAAAAATTGTTTGTTCTCATTCTTAGAGTCATGTTTAAATGAGTCCGTGTGGAAGCAAATTGAAGTTTACCATTACTAGAAATGCAATTTCATTACCCCTATTTGGTGCCCTTTCAAAACTAAATAAAGCTGTTTTGCCAACAATGGCAGATGACAGAATATTTTTTTATATGCAAGACAATAATTAAAACGCAACAGGAATGGCAAAGATCCGCTAAAGTCAGAGGTAATTAAAATCCTGAAAGAAAAGTTCAAAGAAAGCATTAATTATTGTAGTTTCCCAGAGGCGTATTGATCAAATGATAGACAACAATTTTTCTGAATACCAGAAGCTTATTCGGTTACTCAAATCTAAAAGAAATGATTGAAAATTTGAGACAGATTGCATCGAAGAACTACAAGTGAAGAGCATGTATCTCTGATTGAAGAGTCAAATTCACTGTATTTGGGACACATTACACTATCTTCTGGATCAGGACAGAATAATGCAGAAAGCATTTTAAAATATTGCACTGAAAACAACTAAAACCTAGATAAACTTGTGGCTATAGGTTGTGACAGAACAACTGTAAACACTATGAGAAAGAATGGTGCTATTAGATTTTTTTAAATAAAGATTAGTTGTCCATTGCAGTGGTTAATATGCCAGCTTCATGCAAACGAACTGCCGTTGTTTCATTAATTTTCTGAACTTGATGGGCACACTACAGACCCATGAGCCTTTTCTGTTCCTATTGGAAAACCATTGGATCAATGTGAACAATAGACAGTTGTGGAATTAAAAAAAAATCTGCTCTTGTCTTCCAGAAATGAACTGTGGAGAGTGAAGTATAGACCAAAATTATTTTTACGACATGTGTCAAACATTTTCCTCTGACCAATGCTCTTTAAATCCGGTAAATCGCAATACATGTAAAATGTTTCACTCTAAATGGTTGACAGGTGCCAATCGACTACTTAGATTATACATTGAAGCCAGAATCCTTCTCAAAATCTGAAGAGTATGGCTGAATTTGTAATTAAAGTATATTCACCTATGTTGTTTCATATTAAGAAAGATTCTTCCACCAAAAATGGAGCTCAATGTTTTTTTTTTTTTTTTTTTTTTTTTTTTTTTTTTTTTTTTTTCTAACTGTTATGTTGTCTCGTTATTTCAGGGAACATTTAAAGAAGATTGTCGATCTCGTTATTCAACAAATCGCATACATCTATCAACGAAAAAAAAAAAAAGATTATATGATGATAACTGATGAAAGAAACTATGTTCGAGAACTTGGATTCCGAAGAATATTGAAGGCAAGGAAAATGGAGTGATCAACAATAAGACAGTTTCCTATACCAATATTGAACTTCAGTGCTATAGACTTTATTAACATTATTGACTGGCAAGAATGTGAAATCACATTACCACGCATTCTTAATAGAGTATCAAAAGAGGAGTTGAAAGTTCTCATAAAAAGATCTGAAGCCCCATCTTTTCAGTTCACCAATTTTTCGTCTCATATTCAAACAGTTGAAAGATGCGTGAAATTAATTACTGAAACATAATTAGCGGCTGTAGGAGTAGAAGCAAGGGACAGATATATGCGAGCAAAAATCAAATCACGAAAGGTAATGCCTAGTTTTAATGCCAAAGAAGATAAATTAAAGTGAAACGAAAGATATTTTTACAGTACATAGCATATATTCTTTTTTATTATATTACTGTAAGTTCAGAAAAATGTCTTTCCTATGTATTTAGAGAATTATCTTTTGTGTATATTCGAAAAATAAAAGTAAACACTATGTCTATTTATAGTGATTTTTCTTTATCTTTTTTGCGACAATGCAATTCATATTTTAAGGTGTTAAATCACGACAACGCTTAAGTAATACTTTAATCAGTCATTTTTTATGGGTTACTTTACTGAAATCAGAAATTTAGTCAAAAAGATTGTTTTTAGTAATTTATATTATATAGTGAAATCTTGGTTTTTCTCGTATAAAGGGCATAATCTTTAAGAGCTGGTAGAGCCCTAAAGATAAATTCCAAATGAAATGAAAATTTAACCTTATATTCAGTGTACCAAAAGGCAACTTTTTAGACCTATCTGAAGAAAAAATTCCAAAAAAATTTTTTTTTGGTCATTTTCACTCCACCCTAATGTACACATCCTGCAACAACACATTCGCAGCTAAAGGAAATTCATTTCCTTCGTCTCTGGATAATTTCATTAAGGTTCTTGTAGCTAAAAAAGGAGCACTAGTTGTGCCATAAGTCACAGTACATAACCTGTACACTTTTACTGGCTCATTTACCCCAGGTTTAAATACTATTCTTAATAAATGACGTTGACTCGGATGTATTAATAACATACGATACATTTTATAATATAAACTACAAAAACAAACTGATGCTTTCAAAATCGCAACATTATAGAAAATAACTCATCTTGGATTGTTCCTCCGTTAAACTGCAAACTGTTTAATGATTTCCCTGTAGAAGTTAAGGAACTGGCATTATTCACGACTCGTAATGGTGTACTACTTGATTCTGTACGGAATACGCAAAGATGTGGAATATAATAAGTGACTTCTGGCTCCTCAGATTCTATCACTTCTTCCATGTGACCCATACTTAGATATTCTTCCATAAATGCTTTATAAAGATCATTAACTTTAGGTTCTCTAACTAAGCGCTTCCATAATGAATTTAAAATATACATTGCCTTTTGTTTTGATTCGCCAAGACAAGACGGATCTTCTTTTAGTGGCATTTTCATCATGTATTGTCCCTTTTCAGTTCTAGAATAATTTTTCAGAAAACGTTCTTCGCAAATTTCTGCTTCCTTAGTTTTAGAAATCTCAGACTCTCTCTCTATGTTAAAATAGCAATTAAAGCCTTTCTGCAGGATTATTGAAATGTAGTAAACCAACGTTTAAAATGCACAAATAATGCGTGAAAAAGCAGCAAACAGCTGTTTCGAATCTACAGCGAGATTCTTCTTCAGTGCAAGAGAGGAAAAAAAACAGCGTACTAGAAAAAGCAAGGCTGAGCAAAATGATAGACAGAGACGCGCTGCCTTATATACCCTATGCGGGTAGCGAAAGCGCCAGAAACAACCAATGAGAGAGAAGCAGTGGAAACGACTGGGTGGACAAGTAGCGACAACTACCGGAAAAGGAGAGAAAATGAAACAAAAAAGAGGAAATTAAATTAATGCTTTCTAAATACTTGGAAAATATGGAGTACTAGATAAGTCATTGACTAAAGAGTGAGAATTTTTATGATGTGGTAAGCTTCCCAAAAATCAAGATCAAGGTTAGAAGAAACCATTAAGGTTAGAAGAAACCATTATCCAAAAATGTTCTTCTAACCTTGATCTTGATTTTTGGGAAGCTTACCACATCATTAAAAATTCTCACTCTTTAGTCAATGACTTATCTAGTACTCCAGATTTTCCAAGTATTTGGAAAGCATTAATTTAATTTCCTCTTTTTTGTTTCATTTTCTCTCCTTTTCCGGTAGTTGTCGCTACTTGTCCACCCAGTCATTTCCACTGCTTCTCTCTCATTGGTTGTTTCTGGCGCTTTCGCTACCCGCATAGGGTATATAAGTCAGCGCGTCTCTGTCTATCATTTTGCTCAGCCTTGCCTTTTCTAGCACGCTGTTCCTTTTTTCCCTCTCTTGCACTGAAGAAGAATCTCGCTGTAGATTCGAAACAGCTGTTTGCTGCTTTTTCACGCATTATTTGTGCATTTTAAACGTTGGTTTACTACATTTCAATCTCTCTCTATGTTTTCTAGTTCCCAAAAGTCTCTAATTATTTTTTCTAATTCCAAATTATCTGTAATTAACCCACAATGTATATTACTTTCACCCCTAGCCGGAAGGCTTCCACTGACAATATACCCAAATACACTGTTTTGTAACACAATTTTAGTATTTAATGTTTGTGGGTAAATTTGACCTGGTCTTAAAAATTCATAGAAATTTTCTGCACCTAAAAGCAAATCAATCGGGCCTGGGACATTAAATTTTTCCTCGGCTACTTTGATGTTAATTAATAATGGGATAGAAGTCTCAAGCGGCCTAGACGGCGTAAATTCTGTAATTTTCGGAACGACTGAAAAGTCTAATTTTAAATGAAAACTCTTATCTCTATTTGAAACAGTTGTGTTAACACTAGATCTAACATTCAATGATAAATTATTTATTCCTGAAATAGAGATGTTAGTCTTTTCCCTTTTCAAATTAAGTTTATCTACTAACCTTTTACTCATAAATTTAGAGTTTGCTCCAACGTCTAATAAACCTCGTCCTTCATGAAAATTGCCTAATTCATCTCTTATTAAACAAACAAATGTGCTAAGTAACACAGCTTTCAACTCATTAGCCAAATTACATGTCGTTGAAAATATATTTTTTGATTATTAGCTGGGAAAGGCTGAAATACTGGATCCGAAACATCCAAATTAGATTTATTACCTCCTTTGTTTATATGACTCATTTCCTGTGAAATTACCTCTTGGTTTTCAACTTTATTTATTTTTTGTTCGCGAGGAAAATGCAAAGTTACATTGTGCCTTTTCCTACAAATAATACACGAGAATTTAGATTTACAATCGACTACTTTATGATTCATAAGACAGTTAAAAGAAAGATTTTTTGTGTTTACCAGCTCAACTCTATCACTCACTGACATATTTTTATAAACAGGACATTTATGCAAACGATGATTTTCATTACATGACAAAATACATTTAGAATTTTTTACATCAGTTAGAAAAACTTTAGAAACTGGCCTGGAATAATTATTTTTATTATTCGACCTAGAATTATCAACCACAGGTTTTCCCTTTGATGTGTAATATAAATCTATCTCTCGAGATAACTGAATTAGGTGAAACCAAGAATCTCCTTGTCTAACATTTATAAAACACGTAACATCCTTATCAAGCGTCTGACAAATTTTATCAGAAATCACTAACTTTTTAAAAGTTTCAAAATCTGTCACATTTCTCAATTTTAAATAATAATACCAACTCGTTGTTAATCGGGATGCAAATTGTACATACGTTTCATTGGGTTGACGTTGTGCTTTTCTAAAATGTTCTAAACAAGTTTGGGGAGTTTGCTCAAATTCTCTAAGTACTATAGCTTTCACCTTTGAATAATCTTCTAATTCCCCATCCTTAATGTACGTAATAACATTTGTTGCCTTTTCCCCTAACACATTTAGAAGAATTTCCGATTTATATTTTTCTGGGACATTTTTTGAAATGAAGGCCATTTCTAAAGACGAGAAAAAATACCCCCAACCTTCCGGTCGAGAAGGAATTTTGATTGTAAGTGTTCTTATACTTTTAATGAGAGATTCTAAAGATTCTATGCTTTCTCCTTTCTCGAAATCATTTAATTTTTCCCTTTTGGATTCTGCACGGGCCTTGGCCAACTCAAGCTCTAATTTTGTACTTTCAATTTTTAATTTTTCAAGTTCTAGTACCTTCGCTTCCTCATTTTTTCTCTCTTCTATAATATTATTGGCCATTTCTTCTACCAATTTAGAATCTGCTTTATATTTTTCACTTTCCTTTATTGAATTCATTAAATCATAATTAGTTAATTTTATATCAGAAATATCAATTCCTAACTCAAAAGCTATCCTCTGGTAGTCTTCCTTTTTAGCGCTTTTGAACATTTTAATAAATAAAGTAGTTCACAATAAATAAATAAATAAATCTCACATATCTCCAAAATAAAAGCGAATCACTTTTTCCAAACTGCTGAAATGCAGGATAATGTTTTGGTTTCTTTTATTTTTTTTTATTTGTCTTCTCAAAATCAGCTTTTCGAAATAACTCCGTTTATTCTCTGCATTAAATGTCATGTTGATTACCAAATACTTCACTGAAAGAACATAATTATTTTTGTTCTTGAATCAAAACAACTGCTTGATATAAACTCCTCCTAATAAAAAAGTATATATATTTTTTAACACCACACTATTAAAGTAACTTATAAGATTAAAAGGAAATGCACAAATTCTCATAAAAAAGAAACTTAATTCGTTTCGGTACACTTATACACGTTAACTCAAAACCACTTTATACTCGAATAAATAAAAATGCTTGGTTTTCTCCGGAGAGAGGGGACCAAAAATAGGTGTTCCCGCCAATAACTCAATCACAAATAATCACTGCACACAACTCAAGATAAATAAAACTAGCGAACTGTATTACTATTTAAATTTTAATTCACAAAACAATAAATTGATCGACAGCCGATATTTACACTACTCCTCTGATCGGCGTCTCGAACCCAACTCACAAGTTTCCAAACAAACCACATAGATGGCGCTTCTAGCGGCAACAGAAAAGGTTACAATTTTAAACTAATTTGGCGAGTACTTTGGCCTCCCTTAAATGTATGCGCTCCGGGGTACCTAATTGGCGCCAAAATGGCATTATTTTAGTTGACATGGTAACCCGGCTATTGTTCTTTATTTAAAAATAAATGTTTATTTACTTTATTTTCTTTTTTTTAATTACATAAATTGTTTTGTTCTATAGTTAATTACATTTTTTGTTATTTTCCTTTAAAATAATACAAAATAATTAAAAAATACTGTACTACTTAGTTATTCCGTCGACCCATTTCGCCAAATTATATAAATCGCCAAACCACTCGCCAAATTATAAAAATTGCCATAATTTTTATTTTAAATAACGAAAGAACAAAGAAAATGGCATAACATTAATAAATATACAAATAAAACGTCGAAATAAAAATCACTTGATGACGTAAAGACGTGTACTTGCTTAAAGTCGTGTGAATGTGACATTTACGATCAACCATTATTGGCATTTAATCTTATAGTTTGATGATAGATTTTTGGTCGACGGGATAACTAAGTAGTACAAAAAATACATATGTAACTGGTATTCGAAAACGAGGTTTTCGGCAAATTTTCGTAAAAAAAAATCACGCCAAACCGGGTGCGTATATGACATCTGGCCAAATATTAAATGATGTAACAAACGATGACATTTGATTTCAACTTCAAAGCAATGTTTTAATTTACCACTCGAAAAATAAAAAATAAATGCTAACTGCCGAGTTGGAAAATAGCTATTGGCGAGATATGCACCCGTCTAGCGTAACAGTACCAAGAATTTTTTGTGACCATGGAAACTTTTATGTAGTTTTATTCGAAAAAGAAATTTGATTTTTTAATCAAAAGGGGAAACTTTCGGCACAGATGTCATATACGGACCCATATTGGCGCGATTTTTTCTGACGCCAATGTCATATACGCAACGTGTAAATAACTGGCGCCATAGTATCGTTATTTTGCTTGATTTGGTAAGCCGGATGTTGTTGTTTATTCTGTTGATGTTTTCCCCAAATTAGCGTCGAAAAAAAAATATGGGGCCAATATGGGGCCGTATATGATATGTGAACCAAACTTTCATATGAAAAGCGAAGGGATCAGAGCGTATTTATTTATGGCAGCTACATGACTTAGTCTATTATAATATAGATGAAATGATGGCGATAGAATAATATTTTGCGACTTATCATCTGTACCTGGCTAACATTAAAGTACCAAAATGGCACCAGGAATATAAAAAGCGAAGTGGTTCGCCCAGAACTGTTGATGATATTCACATGACTTAGGCTATTGTTATAGATATTGTTTTAAAATACCGGGAGACAAAGACACTGTACACTTAATTCATTTTTTAGCTTCTTTTCAAATGTTTATCTGATCCTCTTTAATCGAACACGAAAACAACCATTAGATATCTTAACAGCAATTGATTCGGCTTTAAATTTTTGAAATCAAAGGAAATTGAATAGAAACCCGTTTACAGGGAGATCTGCATAGCTTTTTTTCAGTATAATTCAATCTTCTATAATATTTTTAAAACCGATCAGATTAGCGTGTTTTTAGATTCTGCGACATCTGAACGGGGGTTGGAGAGCGTAGCTTGCAGCGGGCAGAGCTTCCTAGTTTATATATATTCTTCTGTATCTAGAACTGCGTGTTAAAATAGCACCTGAATATATATTTAACAATCCAGAAATTCATATTTTCTGATATCCAGGAAAATATGCTTTACTTTACTCTGTTGTCATATTTTTTATAGCACTAAATTATCTTTAAGTAAATTATTAAGTTTTTCAAATTGATGGAAAAAGCTACCGTACCCTTTTACAATCAACACGATAATAGCGAACCATTCATCATATTTGCGCTTTAATAAAAACTCGACATTATTTGTGTTTTTATTCCGATAAAAGAAAAAAAAAGGTAAACAAAGATTTGTAAAATATCTTGTAAAAAAAAAAAAAAAAAAAAAAAAAAAAAAGATTTTTTTTTTTTCAAATGTGAATTAGCTTTCCCCAATTTCCCCTACCAGATATCTGCAACTACAAAGCCATTAATTTTCACTTTAACTTAACAAGAAAAACAACAGAAATGTCCTTGTTTAGCTTCTTTAAAATATAAATAAATTTCCTTCACGAGAAAAAAAAAAATCCTTTTTATCAAAGTAATTATATTAATGTCAACTTTAACGATAGATACATTAGAATTAAAAATAAGCAACAGAAAAATTTATTTTCAAAATAAAGAAAATTTTGTGTGTTTTCGGGATAAATTAATAGACGCCATTTTCAGCTGGCACATGAAAAATTAATAACTTAAATTTTAATAACTTACAAGATATGTATGAACCAGTTTAACGAGTTAGAGGATTATTTTAACGTAAAAAAAATATTGATTATTCGATATTCTCTATTTAATACTTTTGAAAAATTAATTTTGATGTTTGGTATTTTCTTTAACTTATTGCTTGTCACAAATCGATTCAACTCGCTTATCGGAAATGCCTTAATTTTAATGAATTTTAATATTTAGGTGTCCGAATTTAGATATGCAATTGTTAAATGAATAATTTACAATTTTAATTAAAAAAGTACAGGTAGATATAATTAAATATAATAAAATATAAAATTAATTAAAAAGGCTTTTTTGTGTTCTACGTTTCTTTATTCGCACACATAAATTGCTTCCAAAAGTTATTACCTGTCTGGTTCTATCAAAACAGGATTTGCATGCCTAAGATCAATGTCAGACGGGCGTCTTGTTTGCTGCTTTTTTGCTTAAGTATTATCCATTCACAATGCTATAGCATTGTGAATGCATAATACTTAAGCAAAAAAGACGCCAGTCTGACATTGGTCTAATAATTAAAGTTCTTATATTTCACAGTAAGTTAAGAATATTATTTTGTAATTCATCTAACAAAAATTTAGTGTATAAGCCGAGAATTTTCGGACAATTGTTTGGCTTCAAAATTTGTGTGTGTGTGGGGGGGGGAGGGGTCGGCTTATACACGAGTTTGAAAACATTTCAAAAATTTACGTTATAAAATGAAAAGTATTGTAAATATAAAAACACATAAAAATACTTATAGTCTTCTAAAAATACTTTAATACTCCATTCTTTTAGAATGAAAATAGCTACCAGTTATCATTCACTATACTAGTCATTATCAGAATTTTAAAGCAACTCCATAAAATTCGCTTCCCTTCATTGGTATATCAGGGTAAATATATCACGTTGTTTAATTCATCGTCAACATCATTGCTATATTCTTCAAAAATGGCATCATCCTCAGTTCCATCCATCACATTACTCATGCAACATTTGTTGAAGGATCGGACGATCATTTCTTGTTGTAAATTAAGCCAAGCTTCTTTCACCCATTCTGAGATAGTTGCACGTTTGACCACGTTTGACGTGCAATTTCCAACTTGTTTCCTCTCTCATCTTTTTTTTATCTACATGACATAAAAAGAAGCGATATAGATGTGCATACCCCGAGTGCCGTGTAAAAATATATTACTACTCATAGTGTTTCCAAAGGACTCGGAGTGAGGTACGATGATGTGAAAACTGCTTAACGACCTACAGGCGTACATAATATATGCAGTATATCAATTTTGAAAATATGAAAATTTGTGAAAATCGAAAAAAAATAAACCAGAAAGAATTGTTAAGACAAACTGGATATCTATTATTACAATCATATTTTTCAATATTTTTTAGCTTAATCATTACTTATATAAATATGTTTACTGCACTTTTAAAAAATTAAATGTAAAACTGTTAAAATAGATCTCGTTTATCATGGAATTATTTCTTAAACAAAAAAAGTCACATTTCAAGCTTAAGGAATGCTATTACTATATATAATTAAAAAAGTAGCCTAACTAGAACATATTTTCCCCAATCACATGCAATTACGTTAAAGCAGGCTTTACTGCAACGTATCTCAGTTTAGTTAACATCTATTATTATGTGCATTGTTATTAATATGCATATGACTATTGTTTTTTTTTATTTTACAATCTCAAAATATTTACATATTTACTTTTAAAATCATTCTTGTAAAAGTGGTATTTCTCGTTCAAATAATCTATACTAATAAAAGAAAATTTTCTCTGTGTGTGTCTGTCTATGTGCGATGGCTAGCAAAACGTACGGCACATAATAGGCTGAAACGTGTTGTGAAACTAGCCCAAATTGTCTCCTGATGCACCTGAGATTTAGAATTTTGAAATTCTAATAATTAGTTGAGTTATTAAATAAAATCGCAACTCATTCTCGTTAAAAAATCATCTAGGTCTTTGCGAGATTGTAAAAGCTCTGGGCAAGCGCAAAAGCCTTATTTACGCATCCATTAAAAATGAAGTTCGAAAAGAAAGAAATTTCGTGTTTTTTTTTTTCATTATTTATTAACTTACAGTAGCCAAAAAAAACTTAGCATAGTTAAAAACGGAAAAAATATTCTGAAAGATCATACTCTTACGTCTAAAACGCCGTAATCAATTAAAAATATATATCGCAGTTCACTCTTTGAAAAATAAATTTCAAAAACGGCCGTTTTTCCAAAATACGTTTTTCTTCCTTATTTAAACAGCCCCAATAGAGTTTTAGAGGTACCAGCAAACTAAAAATATGTTATCAAAACTGAAACCTTCTAATCGATGGTGTAATGGGTTTTAAAAAATATGAATTTAACTCCTTCAAATACACCAGCGAACTCACGAAACTTCGCGCCTCCCGGAGACGATATTTTTTCTACGCTAGAAGTAACTAAACGTCCCTATCTTAAAACAGTCTTTTAGAGCATCTCAATAGACAAGATTTATATCACCTATAAAAATTTTGGAACGTTCGGACAGGTAGAAATATTTTTTAAAATTAAAAAGTGTCAAAATAACGAAGAAATTCGCAAAAAATTGAGTCTTTCGTCGCGGTTTCGCCTATCCAGGGCACAATTTTAATGGTACCGACAAACAAAAAATATGTTCTTTAAGCTCAAACCGTCTTTTAATCGATGATGTAAACAGTTTTAAAAAATGCGAATTTTAACCTTTTCAAAGTCACCGGCGAACTTAGTTCACTTCGCGCCCGACTGAGATAATACATGTTTTCTACTCTAAAATAAGTAAACATCCGTATTTTAACACAGTCTTTTTAGAGCATCTTAATAATCCAGATTTACATCATCTACAGAAATTTTGGAACGTACGGATGGGTCAAAATATTTTTAACAAAATATTATGTGTGAAAATTTTGATGAAATTAGTAAAAATCTGAGTGTTTCATCGCGGTTTCGTACGCTTTCGGCTTTCCGAAAATCAAATAAAGCAGAAAATAACATACTAAATAGCACATACTTTTAATTATTTTTTTTCATTTAAAAGTATAAATTCAGATAAAATTGAGTTAAATATATAAAATCAAATAAATTTGAGGTTAATATAAAAGTCATTCATCACAGGCCGGGAAATGATTCCTGGCGGTAGGTTACTGGTTAATAGAGTTAAAAAATCGCTACTACATTTTTATGAATTAAAACAGATATGCAAACACAGAAGCTTTAACTTTTTACCGTTTCATGGGATCGGTAATATGAGGAAAAAATTGTTAAACATATAGTCATTTGTAATTGCAGGAAACACAAACATTATAACAGTCTGCTGGGTGTAAGCAGTTTTCGCATATTATAGCTCACTCCAAGTCCATTGGAAACATTATGAGTAGTGATAGACTTTTAGACGGCACTCGGGGTATACACATCTATATCGCTTATTTTTATGGGATATTACTTCTCTTTATGAATGACGTTTTAGATTTTGGGCTTTTCGGTTTCATTTACAAAAAGTTGCTTTTCATGACACATCTTATTAGAGTACGTTGATGTATCAAGAAACCTTATTTAATGTTACAAATATTTTTAATAGATATAAATTAAAAATGAATTCAAAATCTAATTAATTTACCAAAAATTGTTTAAGAAAACCTATATAAAAATAACTTTTGTATGACGTAGATGCATTCATTGGAATATATATATATATATATATATATATATATATATTTAATGAAAGTATTTATACGCAGTTATAAAAAAGGTGATTTTGTGATGCATTGTAACGCCACTAAACAACAACAAAAACAACCAATCATGCTATGAAAATGCATTCATAATACTCTTCAATTTACAGAATTCTTTAAAATTTGTTTACTTATTTTTCTATAAAAATGTGTACATGTGTAAAGTAACAGCTTAGTTATCTTTCATTTTGTACGAGAGTATACTTACATCTGGAGAAAAAAATATATACCCGAAAATTATATTTTGTATTTTACAATCTCCAAATTTAGTAGTGGATTTGAGCAGTTAGTCAGAATTTTCAAAATCTTAAAAACATTTTAAATTAATATCACGTTCATTACAGAGTTAATTTTTAAAATAATATCAATTGTATTCTACTCAAAAGAGTACGTTTGTCATTTGAATTTTATCGATTATTAAATCGATTATAATTCATTATAATAAATGATTCTGACTGTTATAAAAATCTTATTTCTAAGATTATTTTTACTAACAGTGTCTGAAGCGATATAGCATTAGGAATGTTTAATATAGATGTTTGTTCTATGTTTCTATTACTTTTATTTTTACGACTTGGTTCCTAGGAATTAAAGAAAATGTTTGACTAAATATCTATATTTCTCGCTCATTCTACATATGTATACACATATATATATATTACTATATATTACTCACATTCTAAAAATATATGTAAAAGAGCCCAAGTTAGGGGGGAGTAGCCGAATTTGGACCCCTTCACTTATTTTCAGGTGTAACTCACTTAATTTGTGGAATATTTGCAAAACATCACTACACAGTGTAAATCTATTCATCTACTAACTAAATAAATATTTAGATCAATTTTTATTAATCAAGTTTTATTTTAATTTTAAAAAATTGTCAAATTGGTCCAAATTCAGCAACTGGTCGCCTAAGTTGGGCCCCAGTCTCTTTAATTGGACCAAGCAATAACAGGCTATTGTAATGACTAGGGAATGACTAACTAATATTATTAAAAACAAAGTTTGCGATTAACGAAACAATTAAACAAAATAGCTGCAATGAAATATCACGAAATCAAATATCTGAAAATAAGAGTAATTGCTTTAAATATCATGTAAGAAGTGATGCAAAGCTTACACATTAATTTCTTTTATTCATTTTTTGTTCCAACAGATACAACATGGTGCCGTATTTGGCAATCTGAACACTGAATCATTTCAGCTATTTTATTTTTCTTACAAATAAGACAAAACCAATCATCACTGTCTAGATTTTTCTTTTTAGATTCTGAATCGTTAGGCTTTTTTTTTTAACATAAATTTTCTTTTCGTTATGTTTGTAGTTCTTACCTTCTATCATTTTTTTTTCCCAATTGCATTAAACCTATTTTTTTAAACTTTATGTTCCAATTGCTTTTCTTCTGTGAGAGCTGCCCTTTTGTCATTTTTTTTTCATTCCAAGATTTACTTTATATGGCAAAGATGTTAACACAACTGTTTTTTGGCTAGTTATGTGACAGCGTTTCTGTCCCATAGCTATCATTTTTATTCAAAATTAATTTAAAACAGAACTTTTTTACTTTTAGGTCACATTATCCCCTCCCTCTTTCTTATGCTGAAATATGTAATTAAATTCATTTCTCAAAACCATCCAGATTTTTATTAAAGTGTTTTCTTTCTTCTTTCTAAAAACATCTTTATTCCCAGCCGCAAAGATTCATTTCTTTTTTTCCCTTTTCCTTATCTGTCCGTTACCGCTCCCAGTGCAAAGAAATAAATAAGAATTAAATGGCACAGCTGCCGGTATCAAGGTCTTCTTTTACTTGCATTGGATTTTTCCCCGCCGCAGTGATAAGAAATTTTTATCTCTACTAATACGTGAACGTTGAATATGTATTAACAATAAAAAGTAAAAATGAACGAATCTTATGAGAAACATGTATTTTTCGTGTTTTGTGGTGGAGCTAAAAGCCAGATGTCCTGGATTTTCAGCATTTTTCTCATCGAGCAATCTGCAGCCTGCAGTTTCATGTAACAGTTAGTTGGGCAAAGGCCTATCTGTAATATAAACAATTTCGGTTTGTCTGTTACTTTTCTCATCGTAACTAGAAGCGCTTGCTTGCAATCTCGGCCTCACCCGTCCGGTAGTGTCACCACATATTTGCGGTAATGTTTATCGCCAAAAGCTTTCGTTCACTTTCGCGCAGTCACCAAAAGTTTGTAAATTGGCGATTCTGTGCTACGCCAAGATTTCTAGACTTCTTGCAAAAACTTCACTTCTGTTTCAGCTTTCGAGATGTAAAGTTGTCTAAAAAAGGCGCTTTGGCGTACCATGTATTATGGGGGTCTCTCTCTCCCATTTTTCTCTAACTGAACCGCCTTTTAAAAGATGCTTTTAAATAAAGAGTAGTTCCAGTAAATTTATAGTTGGCGTTTTTTTTTAGCATCTAGAACCCGGTCTACAATCAATGTTATATATTTCGGTGCATCGGTGGTTATTGTAAAGAACTTTTAAGGAAGGGGCCGTGAAAATACAGAAGTACGGGGACAGTTTCGATAACTGCCGAATGGGCAGACGCCCCACAGCGGGGCTTGATTTTGGTTTACATGGCTCGACGTCAGGAGCAAGAGTGCGTCAGAATTTGTTACCAATACTTACAGATTGGCGAACATTATTTAACCATATGTAAGATGTTTGGCGACAAACAAATTGGGTAGACAAAACAATCATGAAGTTTTACATTGAGTTAAAAACTATGCCATGACGGGCACTTTAGGGATACACTAAATAACATTCCAGCGGTAAGCCGGGAGACTTAAAGAAATAGTAACACGTGATTTTATATGCACGTTACAGATATAACGACAGCTGAAAATTAGTCAGCAATGGGCATATGGTTTGTATCCGACAAAGTACAAGGGTGAGAATTGAATACTAATGCAAACCCAGAGGCTGGGAAATTATGCATTACTTATCGTCGGCTGCGAAGCAAAAAAGACATTAACTAGTATTTTATTCTTCTGTTTCATGTCAAGGGAAAATAGCTGCGGTTAAGATCTTTTTCTGTCCGTGTGAATTTGAAACACAGAAAAAGGAACCGAGATAAATGATGTCTGCATTTAAAAAGAACTGTAAAAGTAAAAGTGAAACTTACAGTGGCATGAAGGGGGGGGGGGAGAATTATAAAGACATATGAAATTAACTATAAAATGTCAAATTTAAACTAAATATTTTATTTGAAGGGGGGGGGGAGCATAATGACAATTTCTAATGAACCAGTACGGTTAAATGTTGCCTTTTTGAGGGGAGAGGAGGAATGATGAATATATAACGGGAAAGCCGTTATATATATTAAAATATTTAGTTTAAATTTGACATTTTATACTTAATTTCTTAGGTCTTTAGTCATTCTCTCCCCTCCCCCCCCACTTCTCACTACTGTAAGTTTCACTTTTACTTTTACAGTTCTTTTTAAATGCAGACATCATTTATCTCGGTCCTTTTTCTGACTTTCAAATTCACACGGACAGAAAAAGATCATAACCGCAGCTATTTTCTCTTGACATGAAATAGAAGAATAAAATACAAGTGAATGTATTTTTTGCTTCGCAGCCGACGCTAAGTAATGCATATTTTCCCAGCCTCTGGGCTTGCATTAGTATTCAATTCTCATCCTTGTACTTTGTCGGATACAAACCATATGCCCATTGCTGACTAATTTTCAGCTGTCGTTATATCTGTAACGTGCATATAAAATCACGTGTTCCTACTTCTTTAAGTCTCCCTGCTTACCGCTGGAATGTTATTTAGGGTAACCCTAAAGTGCCCGCCATGGCATAGTTTTTAACTCAATGTAAAACTCCATGATTGTTTTGTCTACCCAATTTGTTTTCGCCAAACATCTTACATATGGTTAAATAATGTTCGCCAATCTGTAAGTATTTGTAACAAATTCTGACTCACTCTTGCTCCTGACCGAGAGCCATGTAAACCATAATTTAAGCCCCTCTCTGGGGCCTTCTGCCGCTGGGCTGACAACGAAACTCTCCCCGTACTTCTGTATTTTCACGGCCCCTTCTTTAAAAGTTCCTTACAATAAATGTAAGTCTCCTAAAGTATTGTGTTGGAGTTTCTCTTATTCATTCATGAATCTGGGAATCCAAATCTACTTTACATTATGTGCGAAGGTGGACAAAGGATTTTAAGTAGATATAAAGCTGCAACGTACACGTTTCAGCTTTCTTCTGTTGTCGGGGTGAGTTATGTGACAGCGTTTGTGTCACATAGCTATCATTTTTATTCAAAATTAATTTAAAACATAACTTTCTTACTTTTAGGTCACATTATCCCCACCTCTTTCTTATGCTGAAATATGTAATTAAATTCATTTCTCAAAACCATCCAGATTTTTAATAAAGTGTTTTCTTTCTTCTTTCTAAAAACATCTTTATTTCCAGCCGCAAAGATTCATTTCTTTTTTTTCCTTTTCCTTATCTGCCCGTTACCGCTCCCAGTGCAAAGAAATAAATAAGAATTAATTGGCACAGCTGCCGATATCAAGGTCTTCTTTTACTTGCATTGGATTTTTCCCCGCCGCAGTGATAAGAAATTTTTATCTCTACTAATACGTGAACGTTAAATATGTATTAACAATAAAAAGTAAAAATGAACGAATCTTATGGGAAGTATGTATTTTTCGTGTTTTGTGGTCGAGCTAAAAGCCAGATGTCCTGGATTTTCAGCATTTTTCTCATCGAGCAATCTACAGCCTGCAATTTCACGTAACAGTTAGTTGGGCAAAGGCCTATTTGTAATATAAACAATTTCGGTTTGTCTGTTACTTTTCTCATCGTAACTAGAAGCGCTTACTTGCAATCTCGGCCTCACCCGTCCGGTAGTGTCACACATATTTGCGGTGATGTTTATTGCCAAAAGCCTTTGTTCACTTTCGCGCAGTCACCAAAAGTTTGTAAATTGGCGATTCTGTGCAACGCCAAGATTTCTAGACTTCTTGCAAAAACTTCACTTCTGTTTCAGCTTTCGAGATGTAAAGTTGTCTAAAAAAAGGCGCTTTGGCGTCCCATGTATTATGGGGGTCTCTCTCTCCCATTTTTCTCTAACTGAACCACCTTTTAAAAATGGTTTTAAATAAAGAGTAGTTCCAGTAAATTTATAGTTGGAGTTTTTTTTTAGCATCTAGAACCCGGTCTACAATCAATGTTATACCCTCTCTATTTTGATCTAACTGAATTTAGCAAGGGAGATAACATTTCTAATGATTCTTTGGCTTTTGGGTGGGATTTGTAGCAACAGCCTTCTTGCAGGCCAATTTCTTCATTCTCCTTTTCGTTTCCCATGTCTTTAACAGCTTTAGTTACCACGAGTGTTTTTCTAAAAGACAGTTTGTCTGGGTCGTTTTCAACATTTCTCAATTATATTTAAAAATATGCTCTATTTAAAAAAAATACACGACTAATCAAACATAAAACATTGTATATTCAAACAGTGTTGAATTCAGGGGCCTTGAAATAACCACTCCTCCCGAAAGGTTTTTAATATTTTATGCGTTTTAATGGCAAAAAAGTGTAGTTCTACCCTCCAGAACTGTACAAAATTGACCCCCCACTCCTTCACAAAATCTCAAATATCCTCGAGGAAAATGTTTGAATTCAACTCTGTAAATATAATACGTCGTAGGAATAAAGAATTCAAAGAAAATAAATACAAATGCATAGAAGATAAAACAAATTGCAAACAAAATTTATTGCATAAACATGTAAAAATATTTTTATGTTTATATAGCCCTAAACTGTATGTAGCAATCCGTTATAAAATATTAAAAAAATATAAAGATAGTGTAAAAGGCGTACAGAAACTCGCAATTCATTACTTACTTTTCAAATTTATGATGGTATATCCGGTCCAATTTAGGCAACTGCGCCATTTTTTAAAACAGATAATTTCAAGACTAAGAACAAAAACGAAATCAAACAAATGCGCTTAATAAATATATGCGCAATAAACAGATGAATTTAGATATGTATATGAAAACATAACCACTTACCTTAGTTTAGAAGAATTCACTTACGTTTAGTAGGAAAAAATTAGATCACAACAGCTAATTTTGGATTTTTTAAAATTGTCTGAAAACAGCACGTGGAAGGTGGGTTCTTCTTCTAATAATAAATGGCGTCATTCTGATGAGGAGGATTTCAGAGGTAGATGGCGTATCTTTCTGTAATTAACGGCAGAATGGCAAAGGTCCATTTAAAGCGATGGTCCAAATATGGCTACTCTCCCCTACATGCTTATGATTATATCTGATTATTTTCATGTGAATTCTAAAATGTTGTAATTTGCAACTTTTACTGTAAATAAAGTTCAACACGGTAAACTAATATAACTTCCTAAGTTCCTAAATATAACTTCAGAAGAAAACTTGTTCTAGCGACTAGATTATTGAGAACTACTGTTTTATTGATAAATCTAAATCTGTAAAAAAAGACATGTGACAATCGAGAAAAACTTAAATTTTTGAAATGCGAGAAAAATATTTCTAACATTCATGGTTATAATTTGCTGCTTTTATTTAGTAGAGTTCAGACACAATAACTGCATATGTTTATCACTTTTTACATGCTTTTAATAAAACTAGTAACACTTATATTGCATATCGGAAAAAATGCAATCGCAATGAAAAATTTAAAGGATTTGCTTTAGATGCTTCGGGATTTTCATCATGTAATAACTTAAAATATTAAAATCCCATATCGAGTGCAATATGGCATCTATAACAGTGGGACAAATTTCTACAGTGGGACAAACACAATTTCTGTTGACTTCGATTTTTCAGTTGTTTGTAAGTAAAAAAAGCAAGCCGATTTCTAAACTGCAATTAGTTTTCTTCTATTATATCAAGATTTTTCTCTACAGCTTATGTTAATGTGAACATTCTATGTTAATCCGGCGTGAGACATAGTAAGCTTTAGTTTTCTTCTAATGGCTGAAGTAAACATTCTTCCATTGGGGGGGGGGGGGGTGTCTGAACGATACCATAAAAACCAGCGGCAGTTTCATACTTATTAATCTTATTCATTTATATCTGAGATAGTGTAGTGAGACGTTGTAAGTCATTCTATATGGTGAACCGCATTCAGAAATTGAGTTCGAATTATTGTTTTTATGCAAATTGTAAGCAATGTCTAATAATTTATTTTAAATATTTATATACTTATATATGTTCTATATATTTAATAATTACATATATTATTTATTTTATATAATTAGATATATATATATATATATTTTAATTTTACATATTCATGTACTTAGTTCTTCCTTTGTTTTAGATCATGTCTGTCTTTACTATTTCACGTCGAAAGTTTTTAAACAGTCCACACTCTTTTTGTTATATATGAGGCTATTTCGCTATTCCTACTCAAAGAAAAATATCAGTGCATTTGTCAGATAAGCGTATTGTGGATATTTTAAGTAAAAATTGGTGATCAAAATAAACTTGTTCCCCTCACAAGGTATGCAAGTAGTGTGTCTAGAGATTACGGATGTGGACGAAGGAAACACGCGGCAAATTGCCATTTGGTATACCTATGATTTGGCGGGAGCCCAGAGATAATTTGGGTGGCTGTTACTTCTTTATATATTTCATCTACATAAACTGAACGATTTGATATGAGATTTGGGATAATCGAAAAAAGCTTCAGAAATCTTAGCATCAAGACTGCACGAGAAAACTTTGCTTGAACAGGGAGCTAAGGTATCCTACTTTCGAAAGGGAAATTCTTCAACACTTTCGAAGTGAAGAAAGATTTGTTTATTGTCATAACATGCATAGTTAAAGGGAGGAGTTGGAAATCCCATCCTATACCGTAACTGAATAACAACTGTTCATCGATAGCTCAAAAAGGAGTTTGCAGTGCATACACCTTCACAATGGATACTTATTTGGAGCTGTTACAATACGCCATTCAGTTTATTTGTGCGAAGAATATATAAACATAATAACATAAAGAGAGCCATTAAGTTATTGCAATCACATGCCCGAATGGATCATCTGTGTTGGTCTTAAGATGGTCTGCTTCCGTCTGGGCCATCAACGTGGATATACCATGTATCCGTGTTTTTTGTGTAACGTAAAACGAGGAGAATCTGCGCACATTTCAAAAGAATAATAATAAAAAATATAAATGTTAATATTTTGCTAAACCATGCATGAATAATTTTAACATAATTTGTCTTTTATGCATTTCCATTGTTATTTTGTTGTTATACTGTAATTTAATAGACTAGCAGTAATAAAACCAAGAAAACTATTTTGCGCAATCTCTCCTTACAGGGTAGGAGAGAATGTGCATATGGGTAGGAGAGATTGCGCACATAGGTAGAACAGATTATTATTAATAATAACTACAATAAAATTGTTAACAATAAAAATTACACTTAATCGACATTGCTGAAAGATTTTTGTGAGTAAATATTATTGTATTAGGAGTGAATACTTCAACCAAATGTTTAAATAATAAATAAAAGAAAGAATTTTAGCAACAGTTAAAAAATTTAATTTAAGAAGATTAAAATATCAGAAAAAGCAAGCCCTAATAAGATTACAAAATAACATTAATCTAGTTGATAACATGTTTAACTTGAAAGTTACTTCATTTCCATTTCCACAGTTTCATTGTATTTTGTTTGCTAACCGAAGTTGTCGTCGTCCACAACAATCGATGCAGTTATTGTTGTAAATCGTGCAGCTTTAGTGCAATCACCTGCAACAAGCAATACATTGAATCCAGTCAGTTGTCTCCTGGTACAGTTCGGGACATTCAGTGCACTCATCCTCATTGATTTTCGGTTTTATTCATTGAGTTTATTTTATCCCACTTTTTGTGGAAGCACCTTATCTTCAGCTGTTTTTTTTTGGCATCCTTTTTAAGTCTATTTTCATGTATATTTTGTGGATCAGTAACATTAGTTGCACTCTGTTTTCTTTTGATTTCGATGGCATTACACAACTTGGAATGGGTGAAAACATTTCTAAAACATTGTTTTAGAAAATTTATTTTAGTTAACAAAATTAATTTATTAGCAAATTCATTCTTGATAAATTAAAAAATTTGTAAATATTTAAATATTTAATTAAATTATTAACAAATATATTATTAATTTATTAACAAAAATAATTACATAATATTAATTTAATAACAACTATATTAATAATTTATTAATAATTTTTTTTATCTGCAATAGTATTTTTTGAAATTTAATTTGTTGCCAAATTTAGTTTTGATAATTATGTGTTTTTCCGAAATTATTTCAAAATTGATTGATTCATATGTTTTACACGTAATTTGCAATTCACACAAATTTATAAATAAGCTGCATAATCTCTCCTAGCACTTAAACTTATGGGAAAATGCGCCATCTCTCCTAAGTAGCAGATGCGCAAACTCTCCTATTTTGGTAGGAGAGTTTGCGCGGCTTTTATTTAAATATGGCCACTACTAAAATAAATTGTTGGTGTTCGCATACTTAGTCCAGGTTAGTAGTTTATAAGAAATCGTTTAAGTTCAAAATATTTTGTATTACTGACATTCTAGAAACATTCTGACGAACAGTTATGAAAATTCAAGCACTTACTTTGGAAAAACAACGCAAAATAGCGCTGCTTTATCCAAAAGTAGCTGCGCGCGCACTCTGCTCCTACCCGTCGAATCTCTTTGTGCGCAATCTCTCCTACCGCGCGAACTCTCCTCGCTTTACGTTATGTGGGAGAGGAGAGCTCATGAGAAGCATTGGTTCCAGTCGAATTGACCTCCAAGATCTGACTTCAAACCTGGTGATCCAAACATGTTGCATCAACCACTTGTCGACAGAAAGAATATATTCCCACCTCTGCATATAAAACTTTGTCTAATGATGCAGTCAAATGAAGGAGACTGTTTCAAATATCTCATTTCGAAATTTCCAAACCTGTCTTTTGAATAGATAAAGGCAGGTGTATTTGACGGTACACAGATAGGGCAACTCAATAGAATTGAACATTACCTCGGAACAATGACAGGACACTAAAAGAATGCTCGGTTGGCATTCGAAAACATTGTTAAAGACTTTCTTGGAAATACACGTGTAGAAAATTACACCGAAATTGTCCAGCAACTTTTAGAGAGCTTCAACATGTGTTGTTGCAGCATAAGCATCAAACTTCATTTGTGCATAGCCATTTTGATGACTTCCCCATAAAGCTTGGTGCAGTCAGTGATGAGAAGGGAGAGCTATTCCACCAAGATCTGAAGCTCGATGAAGAATGGTTTCAAGATAGATGGGATGAATATATGATGGCTAACTATTGTTGGAGCATCAAGCGAAATTGTCCATAAATTGAACACTTCAGGAAAGGCTACAATGAAAAATATTTACCTTAATATGCACTTTTTTCGTTTTCTAAAAGGATTTACTACTTTTATGAACACAGTGTCGCTTATAGTAAGCATATACAGCCGTTCTATGAAGAATATATTTGGTAAGATTTTCTTTATTTACCTTTCTATCTGCATTAAGTATGATTATTTTGGTATACTGTAGCTTAAAAAGTTGACGTGATAGAAAACTACTGGGGTCATTTTTGGATTTAGATGCAAATAAATAGCCAAAAACAAGTGCAAGATATAAGTCAATAAAAATGTGTTTTCCTCAATGTAATTTAATCCTTAACAAATGAAACTTATAAAAATGATTTTGCATTTTTTATAAAATCGTATGTTTTTTTTTTTTTTTTTTTTTTTTTTTACGACATCGCAACGTAATTTATTGACGAAATTTGGAATTATTTTAAAAGTTAATCCATACAAACTTTATAAGTTACCTTCTATACCTCTATATATCCTACTTATTTTTTTTTTTTTTTTTTTTTTTTTTTTTTTTTTTTTTTTTTTTTTTTACAGTTAATGAATTATTCCATTTCATTTACAGAACGAGTGTCCGTTTTAAAACATTTCCTGCACAACTACATTAACTAATCTGATGTTCTCGACATTTTTAAATGTCTTTTATTGTTTTTTTAAATCAAAAATGAATCATTGCACCTTCAGTTATACGTTTAAAAAATTCAGATGTAGGTGCTTCCATATGGTATACAGTGATAGTTCATTTAAAAATTACTCTCTGAAGAGTCTATAAAAAATATTTCAATATGTGAAAATAATTTAGATATTATAAAATATTTACCTTGGATCATCAGCATTTATCAATATAATAGTATTTATAACTTTGAATAACAGTGTCCTAAAAAATTATAAATCTTTTGAGATCACTAAATAACAAATTTATTCAAAATATATTTCTTTAAATAACAAATCTATTATTTAAATTATTTACTTGAGATAATTCTATATCGCTGCATTTTCTCAATATAGAATAATGCTCATAATATTTCATTTACCAAAACTGTATCCTACTGACTCATTCATAATTTATAGAAGGACAAAAATTTTATTCCATCAAAAAAAAAAAAAAAAAAATCTTTAGAATTTTTTTTACATTTATTCCTGAAATAAATACTTTTAGAAAAGAAAAATACATAAAACACATCTTAATGTCTAAAAGGTGTTTTCAGGAAAAATGAAGCCTAAACATATTTACAATAAGCGAACTATAAAATATTAAAAGATCTATCGATAAAATATCTCAAAATAGTCACCCTCAGGATATTTATCAGGTTATTTTTTTTTAAATATCTGGGAATGCTAAGTTTAATTCATTACTTGACTTCTTACATTTATCTTAAATTTTAAGGCATACTGAAGTCTTTGTTATTAAAAAAATAAAGCGACAAAATATGGCGAATATATGTCAAATTGTACGTACCGCGAAGTGTGTCAGATTAATACAATTAGAAACACTCATAAAAGATAATTGCATATGAGTTTTAAAACATTTTCTACTTTCTTTTTAAATATGTTATTGAAAGTAAAATGCAAGCTTCATTAAAACTAAATAGCAACAATAAATTAAACAACACTTTATTTTTAGCATGGCAAAATGAGAATCAATATTAAACTAAAAATCAATGCGTATTACAACAAAAACTTTTTCCTATAAAATAACTAATACTTATAAGCATAGATCAAACTTTGTGCGAATTTCAACAAAAAAACTAAAATCTTTAACAACGGTTTAACGCACAAATAACGTACAGGCACGACAAAAAAATCCCATACGATCGTTTCGAGAATTCCTGGATCCCTTTTCCCCTGAATTTTCTTTCGCCAGTGTGGAGGGATCTTGCGCAGTGAATCTTTTTTTCAGTTGGTTCTGGTCCATTACTTCTTTCCTTTAAGATATATAAACTCCTGTTTTCCTTTTCAATCAATTTATAAGCCAGTACTCGGAGCTATAACCAATGGGTTCTTCGAACCCATTTTAATTCTCTTTTTTTTTTTTTTTTTTTTTTTTTTGGTCTTCACTGGGGATTCAGGTATCCTCGAAAAGATCGTATGGGATTTTCTTGTCGTGTCTATAGGTTATTTGTGCGTAAAAGCATTACTAAAGATTTTAGCTTTTTTATTACTTATATATAATTTACTTACTAACGAAGCTGTAACATTAGATTAAATATAGCTACCCGCGAGAAATTCCTATTTCTTCAGTACGGTTTTTTTAAACAATTGTACTAAAGTTCTGAATGACAACCAAAAAACAACAGCTAGTTTTAGGACTATAGAACAATGTTGGCAAAGATTGACGCTTAAGTTCTTAATTCGATTGTTCTTAAATGACTTCTAATGGTCAGAAAACTTAAAATTTATATCATCGATTAGGCAGGAAAATACAGTTTCAAATAAACTTTGCTTAAAAACTCTAGCTCAGTTTATTGTCTTTTTATGATTTTATAAATACTTTAAAAAATATATATTTTTTAAATATATCTGAATAATGAACATTTGCTTTCTACAATAATGAAAAGTAGATAGTTACCGATGAGTTTCGTCAATTGGTAGTTGATCTCACGAAAAAAATTAAAACGTTTTACATTGTGTGTTTTTTCAATAATCTTTCATCATAATTAGGTTCACTTCCAAATATAGCCATCATTGCGTAGAATCTATCTATATTATAAAGGACAAACATATCTGTGCGTAACGCATACGTCATTTTGCGAATGGCAACACTTTGAAATTTGAAATAAAATTTTGGTTTTGCAATTTTCTCTACTGCAAATTTTTAAGCATCTAAACATTGCATATTTTTAATTTTTACACCATCGTATAAGGAAAAAAACTCTCTTTTAAATGCAATTTGTTTGAAAGCTGTATCTCAATTTATTTTTGAGATATTAATTTTTTTGTAGTTTTTAATACCATTTTTCTTATCGTGGGAACAAAATACCTCATTTCTATTGAAAGTCAGTAAAAGTAAACGGAAAACAGTCGAAAATAGGTGATACTGTATCTTTTTGTTGAAATTTTCTCATAAAACCTGAAAAAAAAGTTGAAATTAAAATATGTGCTATATCACGAATATTGTCTATTATTCCGTGGTAATGACGTCATAGGCACACTTTTCTATAGACGAAATTTAAGACTGGATTGTAAAAGTGAATTGCTTTAGCGGATGCAAATGACGTCATTATATAAATAAGTGTGTATTTTAATTCTTAAACCTGAATTAATTTTTGTAGAAGTGCGTCATTTTCACAGCCCAGCTGCTTTGAAATTCTTCACAGGTGAAAATGCTTCACTTTTGAAAATAATGTAATCGAAATCGCGCACTAATAAAACGCAATGTTTTACAAAATTTTAGTGTCTTTATAAAAGAGAGGTGACATGCAAATAATAGCGATTTATATTACAGAAATTGATGATTCTCGCCTGGATGGATTTGCTTCGCCGAGTTAGACAAGCAAACAAATAATTCGTGGTTTAAAATAATATCGTGTTCCTAAAGTTTTTGTCGAAAATTCTTTCGAATAATAAAATTTTAATGCTATTCTTTATGTCATTCTGCTATAATTTTATCAAAATAATATAATTTGCTTAATTTAATTTTTTGTAATTTTATATAATCTATATATTTAAAACACAAGTGTGTTTTTTAGTCATCTGTCGTGATCTTTCTGCTGAACCAATTTTACTATTATTATTATTATTATTAACTGAAAGCTCTTCCTTTGTAGATGTGATCGCACTATTTGTTGTTGTTTTTTTAAATATCCCCACTTTTATATTTTAATTTTAAAAGAATTTTATGAAATTTCTTCAAAATTATGAAAATTAGATAGTTTTCATTATTGAAGACAAGAGAGAAATAATGAAGTATTTTTAACTTTATTCATGCTATTTTCTGATAAAAATTCAAAATCGTTGTATAGGGTTTAGTGGCGCAAAATTCCATTAGGAGCAGAATATTATATTAAGGGCATAATAACGGAAAATGACATACTACTTTTGAAAACACGCATTTTTCCTCATAAATTTTCCATATTGTTTTTCCATCTGCATGTGAACTGATACTAAGTTTCAGACACTAGGCGAAATGCTTATTTAAGTGAAAATGAAGTCATATTTAAAAGAAAACGATCACTTTCTTAGACAAAACTAAACATTTAAACACAAATGCGTCTAAAATACATAAATTATGGAATTTTTTACTCTCAGGAATTGAGATTAGAATCTCAAGTAAAGAGTGCGTTTGTTCACATAAAAGGTGTTGCTGACAATCGTGACTTCATGTTTTGAGTTAAAATAATTTTTAAATAATCAAACAAAATAATTTTTTTTTAAATGGTGAATATGGATATGAGAAGTGCGTATGCAAATTTTGAGAAGGAGAAAATTGCTGTTTTCATTCCGGAAATCCAAGCATAAGAGCCTCCATTGATAACCACATCCTAATAACTGATCTTTAATACATTTTACTGATTAAGTATCCATATTATAAAGAACAAACGTATCTGTGCGTAACGCTGACGTCATCTTGCGAATGGCAACACTTCACAATCAAATTTCGGTCTTGAAATTTTTGCTACAGCAATTTTCTAATCTTCTGACTATCGTACATTTTCAATTTTCGTCGCATAGGTAAAAGAATTTACTTTCAAATGCAATTTGTTTAAAAACTGTATTCATTGTTTGATGTATTATATTTTCTGAAATAATTTTTAAGCATAATTTTTTTCAAACTTATCTTATCACGTGCCGGTTTCAATACATAATAATAATAAACATTCTGCACATAAAGCAACAAACATTTTGCAGCATTTGTCTCTGACTATTTTTGCATAACGAAATTAATACTTCCTTTAAAAACAAATAAAAGAATAATATTAAAAAACCCACCAATCTAACATATTTGTGAAAGACAAATTAACGAAATTAATACTTCTTTTATAAACAAATAAAAGAATAATATTGAAAAAACACAAATCTAACATATTCGTACAATTTAAATTTTTAGATCACCAAATAGGATTTTCTTTTCAAATGGAATTTGATTGTAAAGTTCATCTCAGTTTACTGATTGGCTATGGTTTTAAAAACAATTTTAAAGCATGGGGTATTTTTTTTTAATTTATCTACATTGCGCGGAGCTCGATTACGAAAGTTTAATCCGTTGGCCCTTAAATCAAAATAAATAGTTCATGAATTTCTTACGGCTAATATCCATAAAAAAACTTCCCTATGAATAAATAAATAAAATAATACAAATGAAACACAAATTTAACTAACATATATAAGCTCTGAAATTATCAGAATATAAAAGGATGCCATAAGTAGCAAAATCTTCTTCAAATAACTCTTAGCATGCGGCTAATAAGAAAATATCGCTTTTGATAAATTTCAAAAATTTATTTGATTGTATAATTCGTATTTTCCATATGAAAATTGCTTTTTTAATGTAACTGATCAATCTAAAAAATTTATTGCACATAAAGAATTATTAGTTTTCAATTTAAAAACAAATGTTTTCACGTATATTCTTTAACACGGGAAGCCCGGGTACGATCCCCTAGTTTATATAAAATCCAAGTCTCTGTGTGTCCCTCACGATTCCGGTAGGACCGCCTCATTGAAAAGAGTAATTGTTGAATAATACAAATGCAGTGTTACCACAGTAGCGCCAACTTGGCGAAATGTGTACTTCTTTCAAAGTGAGACCTAATTAGGTTGGAGGCGTGACAGTTTGTATACTTATAGCTGAACACCTCACATCAAATGAAAAAGCATAAAATTTTGAAAAAGTCGTACATTTAACCCTCTGGGCTCCCACATGTGTATTTTAAACAACTCTTTCTAAGTGAGTCCCTAATTAGGTTGGAGGCGGGAAATTTGGCATAATTATAGCTGAACACCTCACATCAAAGAAGAAATCATAAAATTTTGAAAAAGTCGTACATATAACCCTCTGGGCTCCCACATGTGTATTTTAAACAACTCTTTCTAAGTGAGTCCGTAATTAGGTTGGAGGCGTGAAATTTGGCAAAATTATAGCTGGACACCTCACATCAAACAAGAAATCATAAAATTTTGAAAAAGACGTACATTTACCCTTTGGGCTCCCACATGTGTATTTTAAACATTTCTTTCTAAGTGAGCCCCTATTTTTGGTTGGAGGCGTGAAATTTTGCATATTTATAGCTGAACTTCTCACGCCAAATGACAAAACATGAAATTTTGAAAAAAGCCTTACATTTAACCCTTTGGGCCCCCACACGTGTATTTTAAACAATTCTTTCTAAGTGAGCCCCTATTTTTGGTTGGAGGCGTGAAATTTTGCATACTTATAGCTGAACTTCTCACGACAAATGACAAAACATAAAATTTTGAAAAAGCCGTACATTTAATCCTTTGGGTTCCCACATGTGTATTTTAAACAATTCTTTCTAAGTGAATCCCTAATTAGGTTGGAGGTGTGAAATTTTGCATACTTGAAGCTGAACACCTCACATCAAATGAAGAACCCAAAATTTTTGAAAAAAGTCGTACATTTAACCCTTTGGGATCCCACATATGTATTTTAAACAATTCTTTTTTAGTGAGCCCCTAATGAGGTTGGAGGTGTGAGATTTTGCTTACTTATAGCTGAACACCTCACATCAAATGACAAACCATAAAAATTTGAAAAAGTCGTATATTTAACCTTTTGGGCCCCCAAATGTGTATTTTAAACAATTCTTTCTAAGTGAGCCCCTAATTAGATTGGAGGCGTGAAATTTTGCATACTTATAGCTGAACATCTCACATCAAACGACAAATCAATTTTGAAAAAGCCGTACATTTAACCCTTTGGGCTCCCACATATGTATTTTAAACAACTCCTTCTAAGTTTGCACCTGATTATGTTGGAGGCGTGAGATTTTGCATAATCATAGCTGAACACCTTACATCAAATGACAAATCATAAAATTTTGAAAAAGTCGTACATTTAACCCTTCGAGATCCCACGTGTGTATTTTAAACAATTCTTTCTAAGTGAGCCCCTAATTAGTTTGGAGGCGTGGAATTTTGCATACTTATAGCCGAAAACCTCACATCAAATAACAAACTATAAAAATTTTGAAAAAGTCGTACATTTAATCCTTTGGGCTCCCACATGTATATTTTAAACAATTCTTTCTAAGTGAGCCCCTAATTAGGTTGGAGGCGTGAAATTTTGCATACTATAGCTGAACACCTCACATGAAATGACAAACCAATTTTGTAAAAGTCGTACATTTCACCCTTTGGGCTCCCACATGTGTATTTTAAACAATTCTTTTTTAGTGAGCCCCTAATGAGGTTGGAGGTGTGAGATTTTGCTTACTTATAGCTGAACACCTCACATCAAATGACAAACCATAAAAATTTGAAAAAGTCGTATATTTAACCTTTTGGGCTCCCAAATGTGTATTTTAAACAATTCTTTCTAAGTGAGCCCCTAATTAGATTGGAGGCGTGAAATTTTGCATACTTATAGCTGAACATCTCACATCAAACGACAAATCAATTTTGAAAAAGCCGTACATTTAACCCTTTGGGCTCCCACATATGTATTTTAAACAACTCCTTCTAAGTTTGCACCTGATTATGTTGGAGGCGTGAGATTTTGCATAATCATAGCTGAACACCTTACATCAAATGACAAATCATAAAATTTTGAAAAAGTCGTACATTTAACCCTTCGAGATCCCACGTGTGTATTTTAAACAATTCTTTCTAAGTGAGCCCCTAATTAGTTTGGAGGCGTGGAATTTTGCATACTTATAGCCGAAAACCTCACATCAAATAACAAACTATAAAAATTTTGAAAAAGTCGTACATTTAATCCTTTGGGCTCCCACATGTATATTTTAAACAATTCTTTCTAAGTGAGCCCCTAATTAGGTTGGATGCGTGAAATTTTGCATACTATAGCTGAACATCTCACATGAAATGACAAACCAATTTTGTAAAAGTCGTACATTTCACCCTTTGGGCTCCCACATGTGTATTTTAAACAATTCTTTCTAAGTGAGCCCCTAATTAGGTTGGAGGCGTGAAATTTCGCATACTTATAGCTGAACACCTCACATCAAATGACAAACCATAAAATTTCTTTTTAGTTGTACATTTAACCCTTGGGGCTCCCACATGCGTATTTGAAAAAATTCTTTCTAAGTGAGACCCTAATTAGGTTGGAGGCATGAAATTTCGCATACTTATAGCTAAACACCTCACATCAAATGACAAACCATAAAATTTCTTTTTAGTCGTACATTTAACCCTTGGGGCTCCCACATGTGTATTTGAGACAATACATTCTAAGTGAGCCCCTAATTAGTTTGGAGGCGTAAAATTTTGCGTAGTTATAGCTGAACATCGCTCATTAAATGACAAACCAATTATGAAAAAGCCGCTCATTTAACTCTTTGGGCTCCCAGATGTGTATTTTAAACAATTCTTTCTAAGTGATCCCTTATTTAGGCTAGAGGCGTGAAATTTCTGCATAATTATAGCTGAACACCACACATCATACGACAAATCATAAAATTTTGAAAAAGTTGTACATTTAACCCTTCGAGATCCCACGTGTGTATTTTAAACAATTCTTTCTAAGTGAGCCCCTAATTGGGTTGGAGGCGTGAAATTTTGCATACTTATAGCCGAACACCTCACATCAAATAACAACCCATAAAATTTTGAAAAAGTCGTTCATTTAACCCTCTGGGCTCCCACATGCGTATTTTAAGCAATTCTTTCTAACTGAGCCCCTTATTAAATTGGAGATTTTAAATTTTGCATACTTATAGCAAAACAACTGAAGCCAGGCGACAAATCATAAAATCTTGAAAAAATGTTACGTTTAACCCTTTTAGCTACCACATATGTATTTTAAGCAATTCTTTCTAAGAGAGCCCCTAATTAAGTTTGAGACATGGATTTTTGCATACTAACAGCTGAATACCTCTGACCATACGGCAAATCATAAAATTTCCGAAAAGTCTTATATTATTTACTCCTGGCTCTAACTTGTGTATTTTAAGCAATTTTTTTCTAACCTCCTCCCTTTTCACCCGTGGATCACTTTTCCAACTTTACCCGACACCCCTTTGGCCATTCTTTCATATTATGAACTATAGCCTTAGATATTGTTGTTCCACTTTTTACCGCCAGGGGCGCTTACTTATCTCGGGTGCTATCGGGCCAATTCCCTCGACTAATATATTTACGGATAGTATATAAAACGGAGTTTCATTTGGATAGAGGTTTGTTTAGAATAGAGTGCGCCCCTGGTTGCGAAATGTGGAACTAACAGATTTTTCAAAAGTATAAAGTATTTTGAAAGCAATATTAATCGAAACCCTCTGTGCGGTCTGTGATCACACTTACCCATTTGTTTCAAAATCCATGGGTAAGAATTTAAAATGTAATATACAAAAATGTACATCCTTACATCATCCTCCCGATGTTACTAATAAAATAACCTCCAATAGACGACGCTGTACTGTCTGAGCTCCTAACTGGGCAATTTTAATGTTCTTTAGGTACTTTTCCAGTATAGGTGCCTTGGCGAAAAATGAAATTTGGCAACATATTTTTCGGGAACATATCCACTGTTTCATTTTATGTACACACGCATTTTTTTTCGATATTTATACGATTTATTTAACATAAAAAAGCTAGTTACCTAATTTTATACAAAAGCAGAAGTAATTTGTACATTAAAAACATCAATACATACATAAAAAAACAAAAAAGCTCATCAAGTTTGTTTTCAAAACTGTTTATATGATTTGACAACAAATCTCACTTTCTGATGCCCGAATTACACCAGGCTTTAAAAAAAAAAAACGCCAAAGCCTCTCTAGTGGAAAAGTACTAAATTGTCTATTATTTTGCGCTATCTGCGCTATAGTTTGTACTATATTTAAGGCAGGGAGAGGAGCGAAAGTTTAAACATTAAATATTAAAGTTTCAATATAGCAGTTTAAGACTAAAAAAATAAGAATAAAATAAATGCAAAATAAGTCTAAACAAGAAAGAAAAAGCATGCGTTAAGCATAGAATATGAGACACTTTCCAACACTTCCTGAATACTTTAACAAAACTTCGTTATTTAAGGAAATAAGGTAAATAAGATAACTAAGTAAACATTTTAGAAAACGCATAAAAAATTTTAAAAATTCATTTTAGCAGTTACCGTCCGTAGCCAATAGTATCGTTATTACACGCCACTATTTAGCTAAAATTTAATTCAAACTAAAACACTCTTAAAACTAAAAAACTAAAACACTCTTACTGAAATCACATTTCCAAATATTATCATCCGTAGACGGTTATGTATCCAATTCTTTGCATGACCCTGTATATCATTTTATCTATATTCAATAAACATTTCTTAGTAAACTAAATACAGTTCATCGTAAAAATGCATAACTCCTTTAAAAACCAGCTTTAAACAATTTCCTCTCATACTCAGTAACCCTTACGAATTCCTTTGTGTAGCCCTGTATATCAATGGCATTTATACACACAGTGTAGTATGCATAAATATAGTGAAACATAAAAGCGCATATCATAATTAAAAATGCATTTCCTACAATCATCGCTTATGTACAGTACTTCAGAGAAAAGTTTCTTGGCGAGAAAGAAGTTTGCCAACGTATTTTCTGACAACCTATTTACTGTTTCATACTCACAACAAATTTGTTCTATATGTATGCAATTTATTTCCTTCTATATATAAAAAAAAGGTTTTGATTTGGAGATGGACCAATGAACATCTGCGTAGATATTCCGGGTAGACCACATCCAACTTGAATGCTTAAGCATGGCCTTTCATCGTTAATATTAAAAAAACTGTTGCATACAAAAATATGAAAATCGGTGGTATTATAGAGAAATGTTTGATAAATACGCTGATGCAGACAGTTTTCATATCGAAGAATTATTTTAAGAGATATTTAATGCTAAAGTTGGACAAAATCGTTCCATTAAAAAAGTTTTATTGGAGCAAAAACTATACATGAGAATTTAATCATTTTTAGATCATTTTATACGTTATAAATTCCCGATGTGCAGATTGCATTTAGTTTTCTTATTTGACTCATTATTTGATGTTTTATTTCAATTTTAAATTCAAGTTTTCAGCATTTCGAGAGAATTTTTTTACAAATTTTAGAAAATGTTATTAATTTAAACTGTTGCCAGTTGCATAAACAGCGCAAATAATAATGTTTACTTCAAATTAAAAAAATATTTACACGTGACTATTACAAACAGAAAAAAAAACTTTAAAATTAGAATTAAATGATTACATGTTAAAAGCAGGAAAATTACGTCATAAGAACCATAGGCACAGATGTCATATACAAGCATTTTGGCGCAATTTTTTTCCGCGCCAAAGTGTCGTTATTTTGCTTGATGTGGTAACCCGGATTATGTTGTTTATGCTGTTGATGTTTTCGCCAAATTGGAAACCGAAAAAAATCGCGCCAATATGGGGCGAATATGACATCTGTACCCATCCGGGTTACGATATCAAGCAAAATAACAACACTTTAGCACCAGTTAAGTACCCGTTGCGTATATGAAATTAGCATCAGAAAAAATTTGCGCCAATATGGGGCGTATATGACATCTGCGACGAACCATATTTGCACTTGGATTTTAAAAGAGAAACAAAATCTTAAAATAAAAAAAATCATTATTATGCGTTAAAACTTGTAATGTGAGGAAATTACGTCATATTTAAAATGGCAAAAAAATATAGCAAAACAATTTAAATTGAAAAATATATTTGTGCGAGATATTTTGAGATAATCTTTTCAACTATTATCGTGAATTCGAAGACAGCGCAAATAATATTTCCTTCTAACAACAAAAGTATTTTCACGTGAATATTAATAAGAGAAATAAAACTTTGCTGTAAATTACGTCAGATTTAAAACGATACATTTAAAATGAATTATTTAAAAGAACTATCTTATAGCGCTGTTAAAAAATACCGGGAGACAATGACGCTGTTTACTTAATTCATTTTACATTAGCTTATTTTCAAATGTTTAACTATTTTTTTAATTAAATACGAAAACCACCATTGTATCTCTTAACAGCAGCAGATTTGGTCTTAAAAATCCCCAATCCAAGAAAAACGAATGGAAACCCGTTTACAGAGAGATCGCTACTGTTTTTTTTAAATTTTAATTCAATATTTTTAAAGCCCATCAAATTAGCGTGCTTTTTGGATTTTGGTGTGCCTGAACGGGGGTTGGCGAGCGTAGCTCGTAGGGGGCAGAGCCCCCTAGTAATGTAAAAAAAAGCTATTTACCCATTTTTATAAATAAACAGAAGTAATTTCTGCACAGATGCCATGTACGCATCGGGTTTGGCGTGTTTTTTTTTTTTCTGACACCAATTTGGCAAAAACTCGCTTTCGAATACCAGTTACATATATATATTTAAATTATTTGCTATCATTTTGAAAAGGAAATAACAATAAATAAATAAAAGTTTAATTAATAACTATAGAACAAAACAGTTTATATAATTAAGAAAATAAAATAAAAGTATATAAACAAGTTATTAATTAATAAATAAAAAACAATAGCCGGGTTACCATATGAGGCAAAATAACACCATTTTGGCGTCAGTTAGTAACCCAGTGCATATACCACATCTGTGCCGTAATTTGTATATTAAAAAATATTATATATAGTTAGAAATGGATTTTTTTATGTATATAAATATGGCACAGGTGTCATATACGCAACATATTGCGCGATATTTTTCTGACGCCAATTTGGCGAAAACATCAACAGCATAAACAACAACATCCGGGTTACCATATCAAGCAAAATATCGACTCTTTGGCGCCAGTTAAGTACCTGTTGCATATATGACATTGTCGTCTGAAAAAAATCGCGCCAATATGGTGCGTATATGACATCTGTAACATAAATACATATATAAAGAAAAATAAAAGTTCATTAGATTTCTTTTCATAGCTCTTTATATATTTCGGGAAGAGTTCCATATCCTGTGCTGGTTGACGCAATTGGCGAAGGAATCAAAATGGCGCCAAAAAGCCATTTTAGCATCTTATAACAAATTTTCAAGGTGGCTGAAAAACATGGTCTAAAATATTTATAAACATATATATATTTAATAAATGTTATATATGTCGCATGTTAAAAAAAAATACGATGTTTATACAGATAGTTTTATTTCTATGTATATGTATTACATATAGAGATATACCTTATACATACATAATATATATACCTATAAATAAATATTATGCGCTTATGTATAATTTTATATATTTATTATATATGTCAAATTAAAACAAAAGTTATAAATTTTTCCGAAAAAAAAAAAAAAAAAAAAAAAAAAAAACACAAAAAAAAACACAAAAAAATATGAATAAAGTACATTCCAGAAAAAAAGCAATCCCAAAGGCTGACGATCGCAACCACAGCGATTCAATTAATGCCAAAAATAAAAGCTCGCAGAAAAACAAACAGCATAGAATATGGAACTCTTTTCTATATTTTGGCAACATATCTCACTTTCTGACGCCCAAATTGCGCCAAGCTTTTTCTAAAAATGCAAAGTGCCCTATAGTGGAAATGTACCTAAATAAATAATTAATAAATACATGTATAAACAAAAATAAAAGTTCATCAGGTTTGTTTTCGTAGCTGTTTATATATTTTGGCAGCATATCTCACTTCCTGGAGCCCCAATTGCGCCAAGCTTTTTAAAAAAATGCGCTATAGTGGAAAAGTACCTAAATAAATAATTAATAGAAATAACCAATTATATAAAATAAAACATTTTATTTCAAGATCAAAGCATTGTTTTTAATTTCAATTAAAATGTACATATATCCTAGGATAACTTCAGTTGAAATTAGGTTGGCTGTTTAATACCTCATTCCATAAACCTAAACAAACACAAGTGATTCATTCATCGTGAACCGTAAAAAATATTAAACCATTGAGGTAATCATTCACAAAGTAGATTCTCCACCAATCAATGGGCAATATTCTTATGACGTCATAGTAGATAAAATAATGGCGGTATCGTTTGTTTATGGTTTCAATTCTCAAAGATTTTATTTTAAAATATCTCTTAGTTACATTACTTTATTGTCATATTTATGAACTCAAAACAAAAGCATATTTTTTCATTATATAGTTATTAAATAATGAAAAAAATTATAAATGCATGATTTGAAAAATTTTATAAATTTTCTTTCTTAATACTAAACAATACCATTGATGTAACAGCGGGCTTATGTTAAGTAAGTTTAACTGTTTAATTCTGTTGTAATATTCAAAATAACTGTATTTATTAGATATCAGTAAACAACATCAGGGCTCAATTAAACTTTGAAGTTAGAGGAAGTACAATGTCATTTCAGGACCTTTCTTTTGGAGAGGCATTTCTAAATTCCACATATACATGGAAACTCTTCAGTGTTACAAATATTATTCAAAGGACTGACATAACATCAGAACGGCCGGCAATTTTATACAAGTTTTTGTAAACTACTGTATATCAGAAATTGTATTAAAAACTGGTTAGTTCTTTGCTATAGCGGTCCACACAATTATGAGCATGACAAGTTGTAGCCAATTTCATCAAGATCGTGAAGCTCACGCGTATAATACCACATAATACCATTTTATTAAATCATATACGATAGTTTAATATTTTTTACCTTACTTCAAGTATGTAATTTATTTATTTTTAAGAATTTCCAATCTAAATTGTGCAATATATGAATTTAAAAAAAATGTAAACAAAGATTGAATAGACATGACAGCAAAAAGCCTCAAATCCGCACACTACTGGGAACCAAACTGTGCAGATTAGTGGTCTACTGTACACAGTTTTTCACAAATGTGTTTCGTTCTTAAAATGTGTTATTTTCATCTATCACTGAGGAACAAGCGAGAAAAACTCATATTCTTGCACATGAGTTGTATATATCTGTATATCCAAATTTCCGTCATTTTTGACGGGCTACCTTTCTAGTATATAATAATAATAAAAAAAACGAATTTAAGGGAACTTAGAATTATTCTTACGGAGATTTGTGCAATTGCGCATTATTAAAAAAAATTCTTGGTGAAATATATATATATATATATATATATACACATATATATATATATCATATTCATGGTAAAATAAGGGGGGTAGGTGGCCAAATTCCTCCACGCTGGCCAAGCGGGTTGGAGGAAGCCCATCCGCGTTCGTTCCCCATGCACTAGGCAAGGGTACTAACAGGCTGTACCGCTGGAAGGTGCGGATTGGACATTAAGTCTCCGCTCCCAGTCGATTCCTTTAAGTCCTCCTCGAAGGCAATTAAATGGTTTTCTCCTGGTTAATAAGCAGAGGCTATTAAACAGCCCGTTAAAAACTTAAAAACCGTTTCCAAGTACTTCAATCAACTTTAGAAGAAGAGCAAGATGTTACAGTAGTGAACAAGAAACTAACCAGTACTCTACAAGATATTGCAAAGAAGATAGACGGCGATGCACAAGTAAAGCAGACAAAGAAAATAACAGAAGAAACAAGAAGATTGATGAAGAAACGCAGAGAATTTAAAATGAAGAAAAACCATCCAAAATCAAGAGTTGAATATGCTGAATTATGTAAAACAGTAAGAAAATGTGTTACAGAAGATATCAGAAAATTTAACTCTGATCTTGTCAAGAAAATTCTAGAAGATAACAAAAGTTTAAAATCAGCTAGCCGAAAACTTTGTGTTGGAAGAAAAGGTATTTTTGCACTAAAGAGGGCAGATGGAACAATCACCAAAATCAATAAAGAAATAGTACACATTGTCGAAAAATTCTATAACGATTTATATAAATGTGAAGATCAGAGGGAAATCAACTTACGTGATCCAGGAGAAAACTTAACAGAAACAGATGCCATAATCCCAGTGATGACAGACGAAGTTTTACAAGCCATTGAATTTATGAAAAAAGGTAAATGCCCTGGAGAAGATGGAATTACAATCGACCTTATCAAAGAAGCAGGAGAAGAATTTGCAAAAATGCTATCCTTACTGTTTTCCAAATGTCTCCAGAAGTCAGATGTACCAGAAGATTGGAATAATGCTGTGATGGTGCTACTTTACAAGAAAGGAGAGAAGGAAAACATTAAAAACTACCGTCCAATCAGCTTACTGTCAGTGATTTATAAAATTTTCACCAAAGTTTTAACGACAAGACTTGAATCAGCTCTGGACTCAGCTCAACCTAGAGAGCAAGCAGGATTCAGAAGTGGATTCAGCACAATGGATCATATCCAAACGGTAAGGGAACTCATAGAAAAACATAAGGAATATAATTTACCTCTTTGCCTTGCCTTTATTGATTATGAAAAAGCATTTGATTCGGTCTACACATCAGCAGTAGTAGAATCTCTGGAGGACATTGGTATAGACAAACCTTACATCAATATTATAAAGAAAATTTACAAGAAAGCAACAGCAACCATCCGCTTGGACAAAGGAAAAGCAAATATCAAGCTTGGAAGAGGGGTAAGACAAGGAGACACCATTTCGCCTAAGCTTTTTACTGCTGTCTTAGAAAATATTTTCAAGAAGCTGGATTGGGAAAACAAAGGGATTAGAATAAATGGGGAATATTTAAGTCATCTTCGATTCGCTGACGACATTTTAATTTTCAGTAACAGTCCTGAAGAATTGGAAAATATGCTAAAAGATTTGGCAGAAGCTAGCATTAATGTGGGATTAAAAATAAATTTGGAAAAGACTAAGGTGATGTTCAATTCATTTGCATCAAAAAAGAAAATCGTCTACAACAACACTGAAATTAAAGAAGTGCAAAGTTATGTGTACCTTGGGCAAGAAATATCATCTGATAATAGTATCACGAATGAAATCAATAGAAGAATAAGAAATGGATGGAGTGCTTTTGGGAAGAACAATATTATTCTGAAGAGTAGCATGCCCCTGTGTTTGAAAAGAAAGGTATTTAACCAATGTGTTTTGCCTGTCCTAACTTATGGAGCAGAAACATGGACGCTAACAAAACGGATGGTACAAAGATTACAAACAACACAGAGAAGTATGGAAAGACGTATGCTAGGTATAACTAGAACAGACAGAAAAAGAATAACCTGGATAAGAAGTCAGACGAAAGTTTTTGACATCATTGAAAGAATTGAACGGCTAAAATGGAAATGGGCTGGGCACATCGCAAGAAGACAAAACAATAGATGGAGCACAAACACCCTACAGTGGTATCCCAGAGATGTAAAACGGCCAAGAAGACGACCTCAAGTAAGATGGAGTGATGAAATCAGAAAAGTAGCCGGTATAAATTGGATGACTAAAGCACTAGACAGGACTAACGGAAACATTGGAAAAATCTGGGGGAGACCTACATCCAGCAGTGGATTGAAAACGGTGATGATATATATCATATATATTAAAAATCAGTAAGCTCTAAAAGTTCCGCTCGGGTGTTTTCAAAAACTACCCGGTGGATTTTTTTCCAAATTATATCATTCGATAGGAAATATTCCCGGGGTGGTTTATGAGAAAATATACAAAGATAGCTATGATTTTTGATAATAAATTTCGTATTATACTGCTATTTTGAAGGAAAGGGTTGCCAGTGATTATATTTTGGCGAAAAGTTTGTTGATTAGAGAATTGAAGTGGCTATATCCGATAGAAAATAATACAAATACCTCTCAAATAAATGAAAAAAAATACTGATATTTAATTTAAGAAGACAAAAAAAAAAAAGTTTTAATGAGACACAATATTATAAAACGAAAATATTTAATTTAAACATGAAATAAATATTTTTAATCCTCTAAATATAATTTATTGTAAAATTTTACAATTGATGCAATATTTGACGAATTATAGCCTGCGTTACGTTAAAAAATGAATCTGGAAATTTGGTTACACTAATTTTGAATTACATTTTTTTCTTTTTATTTTTATCTAACTCCACATGTGAATTATATATTCTTTCCTTACGATTTCTAATTTGCGTTTGTCGCCAAACAATGTTTAGCCATTTTTTTAAAAGCCAAAAATGCATAAGCGTGACATTAACTTTTGGATTTTCGAGTGATCCTTAATCATTTTCAATTGACCGAGATCATTTTTGGAGTACATTTATGTATTCAATTATAAGTTATATAGATATCAGTTAATATTTTTAAAATGGAATCAAATATCTGAATTTTAGTGTGAATTTCTGACACACATACATATTGTAAAATAATTCCATACTTCTTAAAATCTTTTTCGCCGTAATTACGGAAGCATATGATTTTTATACATTTTAACTCAGATCAACGAATATTATCCATTTTTTTCTTTTTTTAGAAAATATTATTGTTTATTTCTTTGATAACGCCAGTTTCACGTATAGGAAAACTCGGTATTGCTTGGTTATCCCGTTGACAAAAAAATCTATCGCCAAGTTTTGTTGGTACAGATGTCATATACGCTACATGGTACCTAATGTGCTCCAAAATGGCGTTATTTTGCCTGACATGGTAACCCGGCTATTGTTGTTTATTTATTAATAAATTATTTATTTTATTTTCTTTTCTTTTTTACAATTATATAAATTGTTTTGTTCTATAGTTATTAATTACACTTTTATTTATTTATTTATTTTTCCTTTTAAAATAACAGAAATTAATTTAAACATATATGTGTAACTGGTATACGAAAACGATGTTTTCGCCAAATTGCGTGAAAAAGAAAAGCGCGCCAAACACGGTACGTATATGATATCTGTGCCTAACAGTTATTTACATTGTTGTGATTACTTAGTATCAGACAACAGATTGAAGAGCATTTGGTATATTTTTATTATATGGGCTTTGGCAAGATAAAGAAAATGGTCTTAGCGAGTGAAGGGATTTTTTTTGTATATTTACTGGCAACCTATTTACTTTTCATATACATGTAAGCATTATTTTCGATATTTCTGATATTTATTTAATATAAAGAAGATCTATTTATCTACATTTAAATTCGAACAGAAATAATTTGTGGTAATACTTGATTATGCCGTCGACATAAAAAGTATCGCCAGACTATAAAATTAAATGCCAGTAATGGGTGATCGTAAATGTCAAACTTACTTGACATTAAACACTTTACACGTGTTTGTTACGTCATCAAAGGATTTTTAATTCGGCGTTTTATTTTTATTAATGTTTTACTAATTTATTTTTTCTTTCGTAATTTAAAATAAAAATTATGTCCTTTCCATAATTTGGTTAATAGTTTGGCAAAATTGGTCGACGGGATTATCATGTAGTACCCAATTTGTTTATAATAATAATGATAATAATATGTAAATAAAATGTTTTTTATATGTGTGTGTGTGTGTGTCTTCCAAGAGAAACTGGCAGCAGATTGTAAAAATGAATGTACTTGTGAGTCGCATTCTATTCGTTTATTAAGTTGGTCGCCAAACAATGCGATTTTAAGCCAAAAAGGCAGAAGAGTTACATAGGCCCGAACAACGCTCACAATAACAGTGCTTGTGTATAAGCACATTTGGAAGTAAAGTTTTATATTCAAATGTAAATTATATAAAAAGTAGTTAACATTATGATTGTTAAGCAAAATATTTAAATTTTAGGCTAAATGTGTGGCCCCCTCACTCCCACCGCCTCTCGCACATATGATTAAATCATTTAACTTCAGACATTTAAAATATTTTTCAATATGCTTTACTGTAAAAACACGTCGGTTTGTTGTCCTACGTTTCTGATTCTATTTAATCTGCTGGAATAGACAGATGGAAAACAGTAGCAGACCTGCCAAAAGAGGACGTTTATTAAAAAATGTAATGCAACATGTAATGAGATTGAATTTAAGCTACCAGAACCTCACATAGCACAAGTTGTGAGGCCAGGAGTTCAACAACAAGCAAACGAAAATGAATGGTCCGATGTTCTTAAAGTTCAATAATCAATCTCTGCAATCATTGTAATGCTCTCTAATTTAATAGTGTTATGACTAGAGAAAGTTTAATTCCTGTTGTCATAACTGTATCATTTCAGTACCAAACTGTACATTAAATGATCAACTAAAAGAGTTGTTTTTAACTGCCAAAATTTTGTCCAAGGCATAAGAGAGTATAATATCCCAATTGCATTCGCATTGCTTTCAACAATGCGGAAGGACATTCCAAGTGATGGTCTTTACTGCTTTAAAATTGAAGGTTAAATTCACAATTTCGTTTGATTCAAGGAATCTTCATTTTTGGAACACTTTTTCCGTTTAGTTATTCTCACGTCTATACATTCCAGTTAAGACCCTGGGCCCCAATGGTCCCGAGGGCCCGGTAAAGGGCTCTTGAACTTTTTGTGCGCTATGCATATTGCAACAACTAATTTTCTCCCCTTTCAGTGCGTATTTTTAAAGTTGAGTCTTGGACTCTTCCTCCAGGACCAACACACTCATATTTTTATTGGGGCCTTTGAGCCTTTTTTAAAAGCATCTAACTCAGTTTTTTTACGCATTTAATTGAAATATTATTCTAACGAAAAATTAATACCGTATGCTTAATTTTGACTATCTGTAGATCTAAAGCATTAACTACTGAGACATTTTAACATGTTTCATGTTAGGACCCTGCTTTTAACCCCTTAGGACCCCTTTTTGGTCCCTCTTTTATAGCCACCTTAAAAATGCTCCAATTCCCAAGCTTTTTTTCTAACTCCTTAGGTCCTCCAACTACTACATGAACGACAAAGAATTTTCAGTCTACAGCTACCACCAATTTCAAATATTAATCGCCTTCTTGGGCCCTGGTGCAGCTTCTTTAAAAATGAACCGAATTGCTTGCAATTTTCTTTAACATAGTTTTAGCGTCTTCTGATTAGTTTAAAAACTACTCAAAAGTACCTTTTTACCTAACTATATGCCACTTAAGTCCCTGATCCCCTTGACCGCGGTACAGATCCCCTTGAAGATTTTTCAGTATAAATTGTCAATAAATTGCCCCTCTTAATCTTCATTTTTGGCCGCTTCATTTTTCCATTTAGTTATTCTCCCGTTTCTATATTCCAGTTAAAATCTTGGGGCAACCCAGAGACCCGTTTGACTCGATCCGGGGCCTCTTGACCTTTTTTTGTGTCATGTATTTTTTTCACCCCCTAATTTTATCACATTTTAATTGCATAATGTTAAAATTGAGTCTCGAACTCTTCTCCCTAGACCAACACCCGCATATATTTATTGGGCCCCCAGGGCCCTTTTTAAGCATTTACCCCATTTTTGCGCATTTCTTTAAAGTATTATTCTAATTATGTCTTTCTTTATACCTCAGCTACAACATTTTTCGAACATTAATTTCCTTTTTCAGCATCAACTTACGTGAACTCACCACAGCCGTAAATTAAAAATCGCCTTACTTTAAAGGTAACTTTAGGAAAGGGATTTCATCAGTTTATTAAATATCGTGTTAATGTTAAGAGTAATTCATGAAATTTACAAGGGGTGGTGGCCTCTTTCACCGCTTGGGGGCGCAATCATTACTCGGGTTCTAAGGAGCCAATTTCAACGGGATTTGGTTCATTCAACTTAAATTATAATTCAGCTACTTTCTGTATTATGAAATTTTATCCTTAGACTTCAGTTACCAACATTTTATAGCATTAATGACTAAGGGTGCATTCTTTTTTTGGATTCAATCGGCTTGATTACTACAAGGTTTCGCTCACTCAACTTGGTTTTCGATTGTCTCCGGCACGTGCGGAGCACTTCCGGTAAATGCTGCCATACGTAGCGGTGACCCAGGTTACAGGTTCGTTCGGAAAAATGCTTGTTTGGAACACACTAGACGCTGCAGAAGGTAATGGGGTCTCCAAATTTAGGTTCATTTAAAAGAATTTCAAAAGATATAAAATCATAACTTGAGTTCTGTTTAAGGTTATTATTTACAAATCCCGGGCAACGCCGGGCGGATCTGCTAGTATATATATATATATATATATATATATATATATATATATATATATATATATATATGTAGATATAGATATAAATTGCTTCATTACTTTTTAGTATAACTGCGTATACACCCTCATTTTTCTGATAGGTGATTACAGGATTTTTGAAAAATCTTCCGTAATTGAGCACCCCACCCAATTGGCGTATAAATTATGTTATTGGAAGCATTTATCATGCTTGAAGAGAATGTTTCAGGATGAATCCTATTACAAAAGATGTACCCATTTCACAATTAGGGATTATTTAGAAATTTGTTTTTTTTTCATTTAATCAGTTCTTACATTGGCACACTCAATGCAGTAATGAACAATCTGGCTGAGTGAAATAGTGAGAAGCTTCGGCCGTTATTCACGGATTCGAATATATATAATTATGGCTTTATGTAATAAAATTTGCTTTTTTAGGTGCGTTCGTAATTATATAAATACGTAGCACCTATAGTCGTCGTTCAGTCCGTCTGTCTGTCCGTCCGTCTGTCCGTCCGTCTGTCCGTCCGTCTGTCCGTCCGTCCGTCCGCATATAATAGAGCAAAAACTACCCAACCGAATGGTCTGAAATTTTAAATATATGATTGTTGTAAAATTTTGTCGAACCATTTCAAATTTTATGAAAATCGGATGTATAGTTAAATTACAGGGACAGTCAAAAGTTTTTCTTTACATTACGGCCAATGGGAAAAATTATTGCACGTGCATTTTAATGATGTTAAAGCTTTCCGAATGGTCTCAAATTTTAAACATATAATTATTGCGACATTTTGTCGAGCCATTTCAAATTTTATGAAAATCGGATGTATAGTTTAATTACAGGGACAGTCAAATTTTTTCTTTACATTAAAGCCAATGGGAAAAATTATTGCAAGTGCATTTTAATGATGTTACAGCTTTCCGAATGGGCTGAAATTTTAAATATATAATTGCTGCAAAATTTTGTCGAGACATATCAAATTTCATGAAAATCGGATGTATAGCTTAATTACAGGGACAATCAAAAGTTTTCCGTTACATTAAGGGGAATGGGAAAAAATTGTTGCAAGTGCATTTTAATGATGTTACAGATTATGCACTTATGAATTGCAAATAAATACACATTCAGTACAATATGGGGTGCAAAAAATAATTATAAAACTAGTTATAGTACGAATGCACCTCATTTGCCACGTTTGACGAGCAATTTCCAACTTGTTTTTTCTTATGCGGGAGCAAATGTTTCCAAAAATGAATTTCTTTCATCTTGGCGACAACATACCTCCATGTCCTTGGTTAAAAAATTTAAACTACTAAACCAGTTAGATAAATATAGGGAACAGTTCCATTATCATGTTACCGTTTTTATGGCGAGTATTTTTTGACGATGAATTTTTCGATGTGGTTGTTGCGATCTTTAGCATTTGGGATTGCTTTTTTTATTACTTGAATGCTACTGGTGGATAAGAAAATATTTTGAATACACTTTTTATAATTAATTTTTTTAATATATATATTTTTTTTAATTTATAAATTCCCGGATACTTTTTAAACGGTATTTTTCTGTATATGCAATATTATGTAAATATACATAAAACTAATACATACATATATATATATATATAATATTTTCAATTTAAAAATAAATATTTATAAATATTTAAAAAACAATTTTTTCCACCATCTTGAAAATTTTGACCAAAGATGCCAAAATCGGTATATTGGTGCCATTTTGGAATCCTTTGCCAACCGGAACAAGATACGTAACTCTTCTCAAAATATAAAATCTCTCTTAATATTTTTTTTTCTTTAAAATTTTTTAGTTTTATGTTAGTATTAACATTTCAGGATTTCGGAATTCAAATTATTCTCAAGGATATTTATGCAATAATGTATTAATATCATTTGCATAAATATTGCTATTGGAAAAAAAAATATTCTTCCTAAAAGAAAGTTTAGATCGTTTGTTTATTAGGTACTACTTGATTATCCCGCCGACCAATTTCGCCAAATTATACAAATCGCCAAACTATTTAGCCAAATTGTAGAAATGGAAGAACGAAGTCATTCTAAAATTTTCATATAGGAAAATTAATGAATTTAAATTAAAAAAAATAATAAGAATAGGGTTATTTTAATAATGACGTTCACTTTTGGCATAGCAACGTACCAAATATAAAATTTGATTTATTTAGATGACTAGGGGGCTGTGCCCCCTACGAGCTACGCTCGTCAACCCCCGTTCAGACACCGCAAACTCTACGCTAATTTGATCGGCTTTAAAAAGATTTCGGAAGATTGAATTATAATTTGAATCTGACAATTATAATCTGACGTAATTTTCACCAAACTTTACTTTCTCTTTTTAATATTCACGCAAAAATACTTTTATTAGAAATGAAATATTATGATCATCTTAAAATATCAAATAAATGTCTCGCGCAATTTTTAAATTTAAACTGTTTTGCAATATTATTTTTTGTTCATTTTACGTAATAAGTGTAATGTAAATTCTCCTATTTAAGACTTCTAACGCATGTTAATGAATTTATTATTTTATAATATTCTTTCTCTTTTAAAATTAACGCGTAAATATAGTTTTTATGACTTAATTTTCAATGAGTTCCTGCTTTTTATATTTTCTGTTTATAATAGTCACGTGTAATATAAATTTTTAATTTGAAGCGAACACTATTGTTTACGCTGTTTACACAGTTGGCAACAGGTTAAATTAGTACAATTTTCTAAAATAAGTAAAATATATCTCTCGAAATGCTGAAAATTTTAATTTATAATAGAAATAAAACCTCAAAAAATGAGTCAAATTAAAAAAATAAATGCATTTTGCACAGCGGGAAATTCTGACGCATAAAATGATCTAAAAATGATTAAATTCCTATGTACAGTTTTTGCTCCTATAAAACTTATTTAATGGAACGGTTTTGTCCAACTTTGGCATTAAATATCTCTTAAAATAATTCTTCGATTTGAAAACTGTCTGCATCAGCGTGTTTATCAAACATTTCTCTATAATATTACCGATTTTCATATTTTGTATGCAACAGTTTTTTTTTAACATTAACGAAGAAAGACCATGCTTAAGCTTTCAAATTAGATGCCGATCTGCCGGGAATATCTACGCAGATTTTCATTGGTCCATTTCCAAATCAATTTTTTTTTTTTTTATATAGAGAAGGATTTCCGACAAAAGAATGCTAAAAGTTTACGTATTTAAATGCATAATTATTGAATTAAACTATAAACAATAAAACGGTAATTTTAAGATTTGTATTTGTGAATAAAATTTAAGTAACTTAAATGTAACAATCGAATTTATTAAAAACCACAATAAATATCAATGATAACGGAAAATTGTAACGAACCTGATACTCTTTATTTAGTCAAACAATGTTGACGGATATAGCTAAAAAATGCAGGTAAACATTAGATATAGAATTGAAGGGAAAAAAATCAAAATTTGCAGTAATTTTAAATACGAAAAAACAAATAAATTGGTAAAACATTAAATGCATATAACACATCGAATTAAAAAGACTTGATGACGTTACAAGCACGTGTATCGTGTTTAATTTCAGATGAATGTGGCATTTACGGTCATCCATTATTGGCATTTAATCTTACAGTTTAGTGACAGGTTTTGGTCGACGGGATAATCAAGTACTAACGTTCATAGCATTTCGAGCTAATATTTCGTAGCTGGATATCTCGCAAATTGGTGTATTAAATATGATTTTGAAAGCATCGTTTATGTTTGAAGCAAAATCTTCATGATGTATTCCATTACAGAAAATTATATCATCTTTTACCATATTCATTTGCATTTTAACCGAACGGTTTCTATTATGTTGATAGAAATTACAAAGTTAGTTTTTTGGGTTAGGTATACAATACATTATTCGACAATGCTTAGTTATAGAATTATCTAGACATTTCTTAATTCTATGAACCCGATTATTAAAGTTTACCCTTTTTAAGAATATCGTGAATTAAAAGGGTTTTTTTTCTTTTTGAGAGAGCTTTTCGTATTAAAAAGAGTGCTGCATTTTAACTCATGATGGAAGCTACAGTATTATTTACTGCTATTACAGTTTTAAGTGCATTTTTTTCTGCTAAAATGAAAATATGAAAAACCTAGGCAGAAATGCGTTTTACGAAATATAACAGAACATAGAGTAATATAGCAATTAAACTACCAGAACCACACATGCCGCAAAAACCGAGAAACTTGGAATTTAAAAGATAACAAATGAGAATGAATCACCTGAATATTAATTCCATGCGACGGACATTCTCTGCAATCATTGTAATGAACTTCATTTCAGTAATGTATCTACTAAAGGACATTGTGATTCCTGTTGCAATAACGGCTTTACTTTCCTGCTAAATGAAACTGTAGTTGAACAACTAAAATAGTAGTTGATGCTTAATAACTGAAATTTTGTCCCAACACATTAGTAAATATAATACTGCAATGATACATCGTTTCTCTAAATCAGGAAATACATTACCACATATATATTTCTTTGTTCAAGGTGGAAAAAATAGGACCAGCGTACCGGGCATACCCTGCTAGTAAATATATAAAATAAGAAATATAAAAAATTATAAAAAGATGTATAAGTATATAGAACATTTATTTGATACTAAAACTTGGTTATCCCGTCGATTAAAAATCTATCGTCAAACTATAAGTTTAAATGCCAATAAGGATTGATCGTAAATAACACATTCACTTGACTTTAAGCAAGTTACACATGTTTACGTCATCGGGTGATTTTTATTTCGACGTTTTATTCGAATTTTTTATTAATGTTATACTAATTTATTTGTTTTTCCATTATTTAAAATAAAAATTATGTCAATTTGTATAATTTGGCAAGAGGTTTGGCGATTTATATAATTTGGCGAAATCGGTCGACGGGATAACTAAGTAGTACCATTTATTTATATGTGTCCATTTATTTATATGTCTCTCTATATATAATTACATGCATAGTGTATAAAAATAATACAAATATGATATTTATAATACAAAAATATATGTTTATAAAAATTTAAAACCATGTTTTTCTGTCTCTTATACATTTTTCTAAAACGGCCTTTTGTGCCATTTTGTTTTTTTCGCCAATTGCGCCAACCAGAACAAGATACGGATCTCTTCCCTAAACTTTTTGCATTGTTTCTAATTCATCATTTCTCTTTAATCTGCATATCTTTTATTACGCTGCTTATGCTGCATCTTTTTTATCTGCATATCTTCTGTTCTTTTAGAAATGTATTTAAAATATATTGGACTAATTTTCCATAATCATCCGGTCACTAGCCAATAGTGTTTTTTCTATATTGTTTAAAGATTTATTTGTATTTGAAGATTACAGAAGGCAAAAACTATCAAATGAAAATGAATTACCTGAAAATTATTTAAACTCAATAGTTAATCTCTGCAATCATTATAATATTCTCTGATTTAATTGTATGGTAAGAAAAAAATATTTAAACTCCAGTTGTCATAACTGCCTCATTTCTCTACCAAACTCTACAAAAATGATCAACGAAAGATTTGTGTCAAAAAAGCCCAAATTTTGCCCAAAGCATAAGATAATGCAACAGCGGAATGGCTTTCGTATCGTTTTTAGCAATGGAAAAGATCATTCGAGTTGACGGTCCATATTGCTTTAAAATACAAAGTCAAATTCAATGTTTCGTTTGATTCTGGTTTTATTTTGAATAATAGACCTGCGCAGCGGGCATAGACTGCTAGTGTATATATAAATAGAATAAAAACATATTTCAATTTTAAGACTTACAGCACATGCTTTTATTTTATCTAAAATGACATCATTCGCATCCTCTTAAGAGTTCCACAATTACGATCCACTCTTAAACATCTACAGTAAAGTATGCATAGGACATCACTATCACGAAATAATAGACAAATGCAGCAAAAAGATGACGTCATTAAAAAAAAAAGGCTGTTTAATGATTTATAGGACTTTATTTGTTTGTAACAATAATATGTATACTTAAAATTAAATATAGTTTATAATAGCTTCGTGTTTTAACATAAATCATTCGTTTATATTTTTTTCAAAACAGCACGTATTCCAATTACATTTTCTTTCGGTTGTTCTGAAAAATGGCACAAAAATATATAATTAATATTTAACAGCTATTTTCCTTTACCTTCTACAGAAATGGAGTACTTCCGTTGCCAATATTAAGTAAACAGCTCTAAAAACTGTAAAAAAAAAAATATTTCAAAAATAAATGGAGATGCGGTTTTCAAACAAAGTGCATTTAAAAGTACCTTTTTTTTTCCAATACGACGGTATAATAATTGAAAATGTGCGATGCTTAGAAGTTTAAAAAATTGCTATATGACATTTAATCATACTGCTTTATTTTACGGCTGGCTTCTCTAAGGTATGTTATTTTTTGGAGATGACATAAAATAAGCTGGGAGAAAGAAATAGCATACCGTACCGGGGGCTAAAAAAAAGAGCATTAACCTCTTTATAAGTATCGTGTAAATTATGAGATAGTTTGGCAAAAATTTAGCGCATTATTATTATGAATTGGCGTTTAAATATTAAAAGAAATTATTATTAATTATTTCATTATTATTAATTAGTTTTTGATTTTGCCTTGAAAAGTTTATAAGCTTGGTTTTGTTTTAGGCATTAAAAATATAATTCTGCATATAAAAATATGCATGTTTTATGGATTTGCTAAATATACAGTGTGTCCACGTATAACCTGACCGACCTTTATTTTCGCAACCACTGGTCCTAGATGCATACTTCCAATTACAAAAATGGTCAAAATTAGGTGCAGGGTTAAGATAAAAAAAAGTTTGAAGCGAAAAAATAATTTAGTGAAGAATTACAGAATCTAAATTTTTGTACGGTCCTATCTATACTCATATTATAAAGAGGAAAAAATTGTTTATTTGTAGGAGGTAAGCTCAGGAACTACCGAACCGATTCCAAAAGTAATAGTATCAAAATGATGGTGTTCGCCCAACTTAGAACATAGGCTATATCTTATGTCAGTGCCACTACCCCAAAGGGGGTGCAGGAGCAAAAAACGTTCTAAAAATGCGATTTCTGCGTTACTGAAGGGCCTCGAAATATGAAATTTGGATATTAGTTACTTACAAGATATAAATGATGTCTAAGAACAGTTCTTAAACAATTCGAAATTTAAAAGGGGAGAGACTGCGCAAAAAGTGTTCTAAAAAACGTTCTAAATGGAAGTTTCTACATAATCTCAGGAAATACCGAACCGATTCCAAAAGTAATGGTATCAAAATGATTGTGTTAGTCCAACTTAGAACATAGGCTATATTTTATATCGGTGCCACTACCCCAAAGGGGGGTGCAGGAGCAAAAAACGTTCTAAAAATACGATTTTCGCGTTACTGAAGGGCTTAGAAATATGAAATTTGGAATATTAGTTACTTATAAGATATAAATGATGTCTAAGAACAGTTCTTAAACAATTCGAAATTTAAAAGGGGTGAAAATGCACAAAAAGCGCTCTAAAAAACGTTCTAAATGGTTTCTACATAATCTCAGGAAATACCAAACCGATTTAAAAAATATTGGTGTCAAAATGATAGTGACAACGTTTGCTCCAAGATAGGCTATGTTTTATGTCGCTGCCACTACCCCAAAGGGGGTGTAAGATAAAAAAAAAAAAAAAAAACGTTCTAAAAATGCGATTTATGTGTTACTGAAGGGCCTAGAAATATAAAATTTGAAGTATAAGCTACTTATTAGATATAAAGGATTTTTAAGAACAGTTCTTAAACAATTCGAAATTTAAAAGGGGTGAAAATGTGCAAAAAGCGTTGTAAAAAACGTTCTAAATTGCAATTTCTATGCAATCTCAGGAAATACTGAACCGATTTCAAATATAATGGTGTTAAAATGATGGTGACAGATCTTGCTCTAAGATAGGCTATATTTTATATCTGTTTCCACTACCCTAGAGAAGATGCAGGAGCAAGATGAGCGAAAAGCGTTCTAAAAACGTTCTAAATGCCGATTTGTCACCAATATCTCAGGAAAAATCAAACTGATTTCAAAAGTAATGGTAAGAAATTGATGCTGACAGCCTCTGCTCTAACATAGATGCTATTTCAAGTCGGTATCAGTATCACCTAGACGTTGCAGGAGCAAAAAAGCATTCCAAATTTCGATTTTTGTGATCGGTAGGGGCTAGCAACTTAAAATTAGGCAAGGTACATATTTATTACATATAAATGATCTTTAAGAACAGTTTCGAAAAAAATTGGAAATTTAAAAAGAGGTGAGAATGCGCGAAAAGCTTTCTAATTGCTACTCAATCTCAAGAAATTCCAAAGCTCTTTCAAAAGTAATGGTTGCAAATCAATGGTGACTGTCCCTGCTATAACATAGGTTATATTTTATGTTGCTGTCACTACCATCTGAGGGTTGCAAAAGCAAAACATGTTCTAATTTGCGTTTTTTGCATAACTGAAGGGTCTAACACTTTGAAGTATGGCATGTTATTTACTTACAAGATGCAACTGCTTTCTATGAACTGTCGAAAGAAAATTTCAAATTTAAAAAGATGAAGTGAGCGATAAGCGTTATAAATTACAATTTTTATGTAATCTTATCAAATACCAAACCGATTAAAAAAATAATGATAACAAATTGTTGGTGATAGAACCTGCTCAAACATAAGCTATATTTTATGTCTGTGCAACTACCACCAGAGGGTTGCAGTAGCTAAAAGCTTTCTAAATTGCGATTTCTGTGATACTGAAAAGGCTAGAAACTTTAAATATGGCATGATAGTTACTTATAAATTATAAATGCCTTCGAAGGACTGTCGAAAATAAATTCGAATTAAAAAGGGGTGAAGCCAGGGGGGGGGGGGGGGGGTGCGAAAAGCATTCTAAAAAAGTTCTAAATTACGATTCTATGCAATTTCAGGGAATATAAACCGATTATAAAAGTAATAGTTGCCAATCAATGGTAACAGTCTCTGATCCTACACAGGCTGATTCCAAAACCGATTCAACCGATTTCAAAATTAATGTTGGCAAATTAATGGTGACAGTTCCTGTTTCAACATAGCCCTTTATGTTGGGAGAGGTGGTAGGACTTGGAATTTGACATGATGGTTAATTTTAAGATGTAAGAAGATGGTTTCTAAAAAATTCAAAACTTCAAATGAATACTGAAATAAGCGTATTAATTGAGCATAAAAGTTTCAAAATATTTTCTAAATTTTCGTTTATTTAGTTTTATTTCATTTTATTAATTTAAGTCTCATTTCTGACTAATGCAGTGCAATAATGATGTTTAATCAAACTGTGGTTTAAATAGTAATTTTTGAATTATACCTAAAAGTAATAAGTAGTTTTTAATTAAAAAAAACTTTTAATAAAATAAAATATTACCTTTTAATAAAATAAAAATTTAGTTAGTACTTTTTAATAAAAATTAGAGATATAAATATCACTTGGCATATTTTAAATATTACGCGAGCAAAGCCGCGGGGTTTGCTAGTAAGTTATATTTAGTAAAATTTCCCTGTTACACTGCCAAGTAAGGCAAAAAAAGTCCCGTTATTCTATGATTAAAATTGACCGAGTAATAGCTGTTTAAAGTTGGAGTATATTTTTTGCTGCATATTAGGGGTCATTCACAAATTTAGTAGAAATATAATTTCGTCAGATATATTAAAGAAATGGTTAAGAGTAAAATTAATCTTTCAACTCTTTAATCATTCTGGCATATTACCGCAAAATGTACAATTTGTACTGAACATTATAAGAGGATAAAAATAACAGAATTTTTTTTTAAAATAAAAGCATGAAAAACAACAGCCTCAATTCTTTACAAAATGATATATATTTTAAAATGCTGTTTGATTACACTGTGTTTCAAATTTTGGGTTGTGGCATGTTTTTTTAGCTTTTGAAAATTGAGTCTTATGTATCTTTTAGAACTGAATTCGAAAATGACCTTCATTTAACCATCAAGTCAGGAATTTTCTCAAATCGCAAATTTCAAAGATAAAAAGATAAAAGTTAAAATTGATTGCTCCTCCCCTCCCAACCTCATCGGACCCCCGAGCAGTTTAGCTTTAAGAAACCCAGTATAAACCAAAAAATATAATAAATTATTGAAATTAATAAAATTAAACTGAATAAAAAAGTCTTACATCTGTTTTATAGTATCAGATTTTTCGCTATTTTTTAACCTTGAAATTTACGATTTGCGAAAAATATTGACATGACGGTTAAAAGTGAAGGTAATTTTTTGATTCAGTGTTAAAATATACATAAAATGTAATTATAAAAGTTAAAAAACACAACCATCGCAACTTTATGTTAATCTAAAACTCTCTCTTAAACTTATTGACGGTAATCTATCCGAATTTGTTTGTGTTATCCTCTAATATAAGTATGTATAAGATGGTAAGAGTCGAAAATCATAATAATAATGCATTGTCATCTGATTTAAGTCAGTATATAAAATTTAACTTCGTTCGGACATTTGAAAATAAGTTAAAGTTCAAGAACAAATTTTAAACTGGAAAGACGATCATTGCAAGTTAAATAAAACCTTATGAAAATAAGATAATTTTAGTAAAAAGAAATCATAGCCTCAAATCCTTACAAAATAAAACATATGTTAAAACACAATTATTTTAACTAATCTGAAACTTAACTAATAAAATTTAATCGTAATATTTGTACGATTTCTTCCAAAGCGCAGATACCTTGAAATAAGTTTAAGTACTTTATACACGACCCCTGAAAGCATGATCGAAATCATCTGTTTTGATATGCAAAAAAGTGGTATAAGTCGTGCATTTCAAAGTTTCATAACTCGGTCAATTTTAATGTTAGTTGAATGGGACTTTTCTGTCTTACTTGTTAGTGTCACAGTAAATTTTTAGTAAATATCACTTATAGGACCGGGGGACCGTATAGAAATTTAAATTTCGTAATTTTTTAATAAATGTTTTTCTTGACCCAAATCGCTTAAAAAATAATTATTTACATTATTTAAACCAATTTTGTAATTGGAAGTGTGCATCTAGAACCAACGGTTGCGAAAATAAAGGTCGGTCAGGTTATACGTGAACACACTGTACATTGATATTCATTTATACAAAATATGTCAAAAATGTGGAAATGCAATTAATTTAATCTAATCATGCGCATTTTTCAAAGCTCCTTTATCATATTTAATTACTCTTTACCGTTATTCAAATAATATTTGACGGTCAAAATGTAAAATTTTCAAAAACATCTAAAATCTGTAAAACATAAATACAAGTAAAATATTGCAAATGAATAAAGATATACGAACAAGATTTTTTTTTATATTATTAGATGAAAAATATTCATATTTATTTTAATTCTTTAGAAAAATCTATGCCACATTATTGCTTTAAAAGTAATTAGAAAATTTCTAACGTAAGATTCGTGAAGTATTTTATGAAATAACTAATATCACTTATAAATTTTAAGTGATTCAAGCTAGCCCACAAGAAAAGTTAAACTCCTTAGGAAATTCAATTTGAAATTAATTGAAGTTACAAAGAGCTTTTCTTGCGTGAAATAGCAAACCTTCTTCTAACTCCATTAGATATATAACGGTCACATCAACTTTCTAAATTATCATAATATCGTTTTCAAAATTTTTCTAATTTAAGCTCCAGATTAATATGAATTAAGATTACTAGAAATTTATAGGAATCAGTAAAATTTATAATACTCTTTTCTAAAATTATTAAAGCAATTTACGGCTTATTTTTCTGTTATGATATTAAACTTGTAAGCATGTGAAATATAAGCTTATTTTTAATTATATATTAAAAATTGTATAAAAGAAGAAGTTTTATGCACGGCATCATAACTAAATTTCAAAATAAAATGGCTAACGATTTATGGACGATTAACGATTTCATGCAGTTTTTTATTAAAACTTTTCAACATAGTTAAAAAGCGTTTATGACTTCGATTTATATATCCGTCTGTCGGATCCTTTACTCTGGTAAATTTACTCTGATCACCCTGAATTTTTTGTATGTTATTGACATTTGGTACAGATGATTTGGTACTATTGAAATTGAAGAATGTGGTATTTAAAATTCATTTACTAGGAAATGTTAAAATTATTTCGTTGCATTACGATCAAAAGGGCAAATGGTTTTAACTTCGTTTTAATGATGTTAGACCATATCAAACATAATGAAATTGATATGCATTTATCAAGTGCACTAAAACATGCACTCAGAATCTGGTTTGAAAAGCATTTATTTTTCTTTTACAGGGCCACACAAATAATTCCGTTACATAACTTTCTACGGGTAAACTGTTTGCAGCGTATTTTAGTTCTGTTAAATTATTTCAACTATAATGAAGTTGATACACATTGCTGAGGCTCTGTAACATGATATGCATAGCATTTATCGTTCATTTATTGGGACACATATAAGATTTGGATACAGTTCAGTATCAAGAGTACTGTATATTATTGATAATTTCTGAAAGTGCGATTTCTTGTAAGGTATGTGTGTTTAATGTTAACTAATTTTTTACTTTCTTCTATCTTCAATAGAAGAAAGTATTGTAATCGAAATTTCTTTCGACTTCCGGTTTTCGACGGATTTGCATGTTTTAGGGGTCAGAGATTCCAAAAAACATGTTTATAGAAAATGTCTGTCTGTCTGTGTGTCCGTCTGCCCGTCTGTCCGTCCGTACGTCTGTCCGTCTGTCCGTCTGTCTGTCGCCATTGTACCATCAAAAAGTATATGAAGTTATGTATAGAATTAAACCAAAATTTTATTATAAGTTTTTGGCTATGGCAAGCAGGTCCTCCCGGAATTTGGAAAAAATTCGCCGGTAGGGGGCGCTGATATAACAATTTTTGTGCGATTTTGAATATTGTACCATCCAAAAGTGTATGGAGTTATGCATAGAATTGAACCAAATTTTTAGTTTAAGTTTTTGGATATGACAAGCAGGTCCTCCCTGAATTTGGAAAAAAATTCGCCGGTAGGGCGCGCTGTAAATTCGTTTTTTGTGCGATTTTGAATATTATACCATCAAAAAGTGTATGAAGTTATGCATAGAATTGAACCAATTTTTTATTTTAAGATTTTGGCTATGGCAAGCAGGTCCTCCCTGAATTTGGAAAAAATTCGCCGGTAGGGGGCTCTGTAATAGCGATTTTTGTGCGATTTTGAATATTGTACCGTCCAAAAGTGTATGAAGTTATGCATAGAATTATGCCAAATTTTTATTTTAAGTTTTTGGATATGGCAAGCAGGTCCTCCATGAATTTACAAAACATTCGCCGTTAGGGGGCGCTGTAATAGCGATTTTTGTGCGATTTTGAATATTGCACCATCGAAAAGTGTATGAAGTTATGCATAGAATTGAACCAAAAAATTTTTTTAAGTTCTTGGCTATAGCAAGGAGGTCCTCCCTTAATTTGTAAAAAAATCGCTCGTAGAGGGCGCTGTAATAGCGATTTTTGTACAATTTTTGTGCCATTTTGAATATTGTACGCCGAAAAGTGTATGAAGTTATGCATAGAATTGAACCAAATTTTATGTGTTTATTTTTGGTCATGTCACGAAGGTCCTCCCTGAATTTGGAAAAATTCTGCCGGAAGGGGGCACTATAATTGCGATGTCTCTACCATTTTCATTATTGTACCATCGAAAAGTGTATGAAGTTATCCATATAATTGAACCAAATTTTTTGTGCATGTTTCTGGCTATGGCAAACAAGTCCTCCCTGAACTTGAAAAAATTCCGAAAGAAGGGGGCGCTATAATTCCGATCTCTGTGCCATTTTCATTATTGTACCATCGAACAGCGTATAAAATTATGCATACAATTGAACCAAAATGTTTGTGCTTGTTTTTGGCTTTGGCCAACAGGTTCTCCTTGAATTTAGAAATATTGCGCGGTAAAGGGGCTCCGTACTAGCGATTTTTGTATACTTTTCTTGATTTTTCGTAGTTCTATTGTGCATCGGCGGCTCATGCTATGCCGGCTATTCGCAAACAGCTGATAACGACAGAATAAGGAAAAATTAATAATTTTAACAAATATCATGATATAGATTAACTCGTTTTTAGTCCATTTAATTGACTTGAGGAGAAATTTAAGATGAAAATCAAAGTTGGTATAGTATTGAACTAATAATATTGAAGTATTAACATGTGTAACTAGGTTTTGAAATATTAAGATGTATAAGATAGAAGAAAGTTTTGGGATTGGCACATCCAACTAGTTGTTTATTATATGGAGTGTATAGATTCTACAGATAAAATAAATGGCTACACAAAAGCATTCTTAAGCATTGCGGAGAATCAGTGTGATTGGCTGAATGGCGGCGTTTAATTGAGTAATCAACTTTCAAGTTTAACTGTATTTTGTATACCAAGTGATGTTTGTATAATTTAAATAAAACAATTAACGGTACGCGAACAACTGGATACATGATCTCCTGCGGATGATAATGTCTGGCATTGTGATTTCGGTAGTTTTAATCATGTTTTAGCCTCAGTTAAATTTCAGTCTAATATGTGGCGCATACAAACATCTGTTGGTAATCTAAAAGGTTGTACAAAACAATTCAATTATGTTTCTGTATATTGGAAAAAATTGCTAAAGTTGAGTTTACTAATTTTTAGCAAACTATGTATAATACATACAAATCAGTATATTAAATACAGTGATGCACAAAAACAGGACTACTTTCCAAGCTATGAACAGTAATTGCTGAAATCAGATTTTTAAATGTATTATAAATGCGTTCTTTCAAATATGCTATTCTATAAATATAATATTCTTTATATTATTCTACAAATATAATATTCTTTATATTATTCTATAAATATAATATTCTTTATGAATGTGTTCTCTAAAATGTTTTCATAGATATTTTTTATGACTACATTATACACCGAAGTTCCCTTAAACAATTATTTAAGTGTTGGAAAGTGTTTTCATAATGTATGCTTCATGCATAATTTTTCTTCACCGTTAGTCTAAATTTTACGAACGTTAAAGAATAAAAAAGAAAAGAAAACAGAACGATTGATATCATTTACACTACATTTGTATTCATATTAGTGTACTTCTATGCTATTTCTATTATAGGTTTTATTTTTATTTTAGATCTTTTTTTTTTAATTCTGGATTTTTTTTTATCTTCAGTAGTCTCTGAGTGTATACTATGATGCTCAGAAAAATTTCCATATTCGAATTTCTGAAAAAGCTTCTTGTATTCGTAAGCAAACAATTTTAAAAACAGACTAGTAATTCTGAAATGTGTTCCTCTGTTTTACAAAATCTACTGAAATTTTGGTTTGTTTCATGATTTTAAATGTTCCACATATAAAATTAGAATGGAAATTCGAACTCATATTTACGAAGAATAAAACCACATACACATATGGTTTTATATTTCTTTATTTATTATTATTATTTATATTTAATTTTTTTATTTTACTTCTTTTATTTTATTTAGTTTTGTTTACTTCTTTTATTTCCATTTTCCCCCCTATCAATTTATATTCTATCATTTTGGCAACACTTTCGTCTTCTGCATGTTATCCTTTCATCTAGCACCATCTGTCGCATTTTTTGCAAGCTCTCTTCTCTACCTTTCAGTTCAATTTTGACATTGTCCCCTTTCCGTGTTTACTGTAGCTGATGACGTGCTGTTAATATTTTTAGCTCGAAACGCGTCCTATATATTGTTTTTATTTTATGGTGATATTTTACATAGATTTATTATTTTAATAGTTTCATATCGCCAGTTTTCGGTGCTGTTTCGTCATATGCATATATATCTTATGTTAAAACTTATCAAAATGTTTATAAGTGTACGAAATTTGAAAACTGTGAATGCATTGGTAATTCTTACTAGACTCCTAGTAAAAAAATTCACCAAAACATTTTAGAACATTTTTTGGCATAATCAATATTGAAATCACTATGAGTGAGGGCAGTTTACATTGAAAACTGCCGTTAATTCAGCAAAAAAAAAAAAAAAAAAAAAATTGGAGACAAGAGATTCATTTTTGACTTTGGATATATGGTAAAATATATAAAATAACCAAATGTTGCAATTATAGATATAAATACTTTACACCCGTTGTTTCAATGCGTCGGCGTTGTTTCTAAACTGTAATTATGCATTTTTTTTTCGAAGAAATCTCAGCAAATCGACTATTGTTTTACATAAATCGGAACACCTATCTTGAATACTTATACCACAGAAATTTTAAATATTAATTGAATAAATTTTGTCACCGCATGATAAAACTGAAGACACATAAAAATAATTACAAGATTTTTAGCTCTTTCATCCTGTGAAACTTCCACAGGTTGGCATGAAAAACGGTATAGGCTTTGTAAAATCAGACCTGCCAACCTTTGAGAAATCGTAGCACACAAAATTCAAATTAATCTGGAGGTTGGTTTTTCGTGTTTCGCGGCTATTTTTTGAGATTCGTAAAAGGAATAAGGTTTTGTCTTTCAGCTCACTAAAGTAATTTTTTTCCTTTGAAAATTATTATGCGACTTCTACAGCTTCCTCCCTTTTCGCAGCTTTTTTTTTTTTTTTTTTTTTTTTTTTACATTTGTAAAAGGAGCTGAGCTCCAATTCCCTCGGTAGTTTACCGAAATTCGTGACTTTTAGTGCAATCTTTTGACGAAATTTGCAATTTCTTTCTGAACTCTTAACGAAATTAGTGATTTTATTCAGCGAACAATTAAAGATAATCACTGTTTGTTTCTGAGATCTTTGACGAAATACCCGATATTTTTCCAGGATCGTTAGAAGAAATTCTCAAATTTTTTCTCGACCGATTCACGAAATAATTCAAGGAAATTCCATAAAAAAAAAATAAAATAAAATAAAAAATAAAAAACGCGGACTAATAAATTTTAGAACATACTCGCAGAAGAATCATAGGTGTGTGGAAGAATTTGCAAGGAGAAATTCTGCTCAGCATTTTTCATTATGCAGAACCTTCCTTTTCTCTTTGCAAATGGCGCAATTCCGCACACTATTTCAAACTCTGCCCCTCAAGAAACTCTTAAAATGACACCTCCTATTTCTAAGGAAGGGAATTCCTGTATAAATATTTACAGACGCACGATTCACATGTGGTTAATATCTATTAAGAGAGTTTTATGTTAAGAAAATTGTTTTGCAGCCCAGATTTTTTTTTCTCTTTAGCCTTTTTTGATGTCCAAATGTTCGGACTGATGACAAATGTTTTAAAACTTTCGGAATCGAATACTTTAAAATTTAAGAAATTTCGGAACAGAATCACTCTTTAAAAATATGCGAAGCGGACTAAAAATCACAACTGAAAAAACAAATGAGTTTGTGTGTTTTTTTTTTTTTTTTTTTTTTTTTTTTCAAAAAATCGTAGTTTGAGACCGATTTTCGTAGCATCGTAGTTTATAGGTCCAAATCGTAGCAACTACGATTTTTTCGTAGCAGTTGGCAGGTCTGGTAAAATATATTTCTTTATATTAACGTTATATCCATTTTATTTTATCCACAATACCTACTAAGAAGAACAGTTATTATGTTGCGATATGGTTTAGAAATTTTATAATTCAACTATTGAATTATCACGTATAATGTAATTCATCTGTTTTAAAAATCTAAAAATAGATACAAAATATCTATTATTGTTTTCTCGAAACACCAATGGAAGTGTCTTGAAAATTGGACAATTTGCTAAGATATAACAAAATAAAAATTATAGTCTAAATATGTTAAAGGTTCAATAAAATGATCTATTACTTGAAATCGAGTTGTATCCATGCTCATTTTTTCTGTAATGTTTCCGGTAAAATATTTTTCTGATAGACTTTACGTTCTTTTTCTCCGTATTTTTTACAATGTATATTTTAGAAATTACATATTATGCTACCAATATTCAACCCTGAGATATAAAACTTACTTTGCATGAGCGATCACAAGAAAATCTTTTTATTTTCTTGTAAAAAGACGTGAACATAAGACTCATGAAATAAAGTTACACATACTGATATTCAATAAAATAAAAATTAACGAAAAAATAATAATTTGCTTTTACTTACTTATTGTCATTTTTTTAAAGTCACATTGAATAAAGACATCGAGTCTTTAGCTCAAGGCGCATAACAGAGATTTTTAATTTAGACTGGTGAGAGGTGACTCAGTCAAATTATTTACATTTCATTTTTTTTTCAATTAAATTTTTTTTTTTTCTGAGAAATACATTTGATGATATTGAAAAACATTTTTTCTTATTTATTTATTATGCAATCTAATGAGTCTAACTGAAATTTTTATTCCTCAATTAGACAACTATACACTTTCCATTATTTAATTAAAAAAAAAATTATAATGTTGCATTAATAAATAAAAGATAAAATATTTTCATCATTATAGAATATTATGTTAGACAGCTGATAAAAAAGCACTATAATTAGTTCATTTTACATTATTTATATTTTTTTAAATGACAAAAAAAGAAGCTTAAAATTCATAAAACAAATTATAAAACATTTTGGATAAAGTATTCAGTCCATTGACTTTTTTTTATTAAACAATTAATCATTCTTTAAATTTTTCAATTAAAGCAAAAAAAAAAAAAAAAAAAAAAAAAAAAAAAAAAAAAAAAAAAAAAAAAAAAAAAAGGGATTCCCTAAAGAGGAATGAAAACATTTTCTGGCATGATTTAAATTACATTTTTTATCAAAAACTTTAATGAAATCACAGAAAAAAACGAAATAACCATTTTCCTCTTTTTAATATTTTCTGTATGAGAAATTTTATCATTTGGATTAAAAATATTTTATCGAACATCAGTATGGAATTAGAATTTTAAATGAAATTCTGCTGACGGAGTTTATCAAAAATAGTTCTGAAAGTATTTTGAAGATTTAAAAATTATTTTCGACCAAGAATAGGAAAAAATATTTCAGATATCTCTAAGGAATATAAACCTAATATTTAATTATAATAATTATTCATTTTTATTACTTTTTTCCTTAACTTGGGATTTTGGTAATCGAAATTAATTTTTTTTTTATGTCTAATGAATAATTTTAATGATAAAACTTATACAATTATTTATGTTTTCACAACTGTGTGTTAATACATTTAGTCTGATTGCACAAAATTTATAAATGTAAGCATGAGACACTGAAGTATCTCGAGTGACGCAGCTAAGCACAAAACCGTAGACTAATGACACTCTATATATACGCGTAATTTAAGATAAAAGAAAATGCCAAAAGTCGTCCTTTAATATCTCAGAAAATATGTGTCATATCGTTCTGAATTTTAAAAAACATCCTTACATCTTCTTTCTAATCCTATTATGAAATTTCTGAATATCTACATGCAGTATATTATGAGATCTGGATCCCATTTGTAAGTAATTTGAGGAAGTACGTTGTTTTAACGGTGCGATAGTGTTACGCTTTTTTTTCACTCAAAAACGGCTCGAACGATTATTTTAAAATCTAAAATATGACATTAATCGTATTTATATGAAGCGACTGATGTTTTGCGTTTCTTTTTAGAAAAATTCTTTTTTTCTCATACAAATCGGTTTAAAAATGGGACTATGTTAATACTAACACTGACATACTAACTATACGGCATTAGAATGTTATTCTATGGGAATTTGTACCACGAGGGCGTAAAACACTGGTTCATACAAGCCCGTATTCGTGGTCGAAATTAAGGTTAATGAAACTCTCCACGTTGACAGCTAAAACATCTGAATATAGCCCATAGATTATTTAGATTCTGTTTTAAATACAAAAACACTTTAACATACATTTTAATTTTTTAATTTATATATATTAAATAAAATTCATATATATATATAAAGATAATATATCACATTTCAAATCTGCATTTGGTAGAAAATTTATTTAGATTATTTTTTTAAATGAAGATTAATTTGAAATTATAAGACTTCAATTTAATTTTTACTTTTAATTACTTTTCAGTTTTTTATGGAAAATTATTTCACATTGTTTTTGGTAGCGAATATGAGTAGCGAAAGTATTAAGACCAACCAAACAGCCTTTCGTGTGTACATTGCCTAAAGTCACGAAGTGCAAAGTAAAATATTGACATTAAGATTACCGCAATGTAAGTATGGAAGTATGGTGCTATGTTATAAACATTGCTTGTTGTAATGATAATTCTATGGGGAAATTGTTACACAACTACATTGTAGTAATGTAAAAACTTTTTTTTGCTCCTTCTAAAATTTTTCATACAGTTTTCAGTTGTATATGTTGCTTCCTGCATATTGGTAAAATAAATTATATTTTACACTACCTTGCCTACTAAAATGTCGGAAATCATACTCTTTTCTTAAATTTGTGTGAGAACAAAGGACATATTTTTGTACTCAAGATAGAAGTTTTATTTATTTGTTTTTACATAATATCGTGAGAGATACAGCAATACAGTTACATGTCACACAAATTGCTGCCATGTTTGTTTTTATGATGATTAAGTATATTACATTTTTCAAAAATCTTCTGCCTCGCAACAAGATTCAGATTATTTGTCACTGTTCTTTAATATAACTTTTTGGGGTACTTCTCCATTATCCCGTCCACCTCTTTACGGATCAAAATCTATAACTAAACTGTAACGGTAAATAAAGAAATAGAATAATGTAAAGTTGCTTTGCAATTTGAAATATATACACTCAATAAAGTGTCAACTATTACTAATTTTAAACCAAAACAAATTGCAAATATAAACAAAACAAAATTCTCGATAACTATTTATTTACGATATTTTGCTAAAATGCTTCTCTCAGCTGGTAAATGATTGTGAGATCAGTTTTAATTGACCTGTTGTACTTAACGATGCAACCTAACAAAAAATCGCGGATAACCCGAAAAAGACTGAAAATGGGGTGCAAGCACGAAAAAAAAGAAAATTCAACATAAAAAAATTATTTTAGTGTACCACCTTTTCTGTTTCAAAAATGAAGGTTATTCTTGATATGCTCCCCTGTAATTTATTATAATAGTCTTATTTAATTGTTAAATATTTTAATTTCTGTGTTTACGTGTTGTTAATAAAATCAAGAAGAGACATCAAGATTTTATATCTGATATTTTAAACATGGCAACCGAATCTAGAAATATTCTTCTATTACTTCCGAATGCATGAATTTTTCTGTTTATATTTATTAGTAGGGCTTATTGTATTTTCGTTGCTGTTGGCTTGAATTAAAAGAAAAAGATAAAAAAAATCGTCGCATTACAACCTATAAATCTATTTCAACCCAATCCGAACCCAACACACTTTAACCCAAGACTGACAAGAACACGAAATCAAGGGAAATTAGTTCATATTTTAATCTAATTATAGAAATGTAATCTACAATTATAACTACATCTCTAGCTTCACTATTAGTTTTTAAACAGAAAAATGAGCATAGAGACACTCATTAATACTTAAATATATAGCTTTTACTGAAAAAAAAACCCATTATGAAGCGTGCTTTGAAAATAGAGTCAACACGAATTCGACCAGTACAAAAGACTTTAAATTAATGTGTCAATTGTAATAATAATACGAGGTAAAGTCAGTAAGTAGATCACAAACTGGCATGAGAGTTCAGAAATTAGTAGTAAATTGTTTCAAAATATGCCAATATGTGGCGGCATGATACGAATATAAAATGGTAATTTCGAATTTATGAGATATCAGTTGCACAAGATGAGCACGATCGTTCAAAAGTTGTTGACGAAAAGCGAAGTGGTCGTCTACTTGAGATTGCGACAGAAGAGTCAGTGCGGAAGGTTGAGGAAATGTTTAGAGCTGACATGTCAACAACAATAGAGATCATAGCAACCTCATTTTGTAAACCTTCCGCACTGATTCTGCTGTCGCAATAACAACTGGACGACCACTTCACTCTTCGTCAACGACTTTTGAACAACGACACTGCTCATCTTGTACAACTACTGTCTCATGAATTCGAAATGAACATCATATAGTTGGATTATGCTGCCACCTGTTGGCATATTTGGAAAAAGAATACTACTAATTTCCGACCTCTCGTATGAGTTTTGGACCTACTTGCTGACTTTCCCTCGAAATTGTTTTTTATTTAATTTTTTTCAGTTTTATGAAAATTCTCAACAAAAACTTTTATTAGAATATGTATGTAATAATCAGATGTATGCAATACTAATTAATTAGTTTCATTTTTGCATACCATATATTTTTAATGTTGCGCTCACATTTCATTAATATGGAAATAATTCAGGCGCTTTATTCATTTCCGTTTTATATAACACTTTAATTGAGGTCGAAGACTATGCACTGTATTTATTTAATTTCAAAACTTCCTGCTAAATACTCATACTTTTAACTACATTCCCATCAATACCCCTTTTTAATTTCTTTTTATATTCTTTTAAGGTTTTGATATTTAAAATGTGAAAAAGGATTATAAAGCATATGCTGATATTTTAAGGCTTTAAAAAGATAAAAACAAAACGGGAGAAAGTTTCTTTTATAATTCCGTTACTTAATATAACAAATTAATTAAAATTCAAATAAGTAATTTTTTTTCAGGATATTTTAATGAAAAATGGTTAGGAAGACAGTATTAAATTTCATACTTAAAATAAAAATAGATTTTTACCAGACTAAAGTTTTGGGGAAAAAGAAGAGATTTCATAAGTGTTATACGTTTTGTAGATCAGAATACAGCATGAGTTTATTCTAAATATTTCTGCATTTAGTATTAGTCAAATTTATGAATAATTTTATAATGAAAAATAAATCTATATCTTTTAAGGAAATGCTACGTATAGGATATTTAAGTGTTCGTACAAGTAGATTTTTTCTTTGTTGATAAACACATTCTAACAGATACAAAAATTAACGAAGCACACCATTTCATTTGATTTGCTTCAATTTTCAGTGACTATCTGAAAGATGACAGTCTAATTATTTTATAAAATTTTGTAAATAATTTGAAATTTTAGCACACATTCTTTCAGAAAAATAACAACCTAACAAGATGAGAAAATAAATATAATTTTAAAAAAGTTTAAAGAAAAAGTGCCCAAACTTTACCTTTTTTCAACTGTTTATATTTTCAATTTAGTTACTTACTTTTTGTTGCCTAGTTTTATTTGGTTTCCGCAAATTAATAATTTTTTTGGGGATCCTATTTTTTTTAACTACGGAATAGAATATTCCTTATCAAACTTCATGGTAAAAATAATTATAATTATATTTTTCAACATATCTATTGGCAACATCATATTTCAAAAAATATTGACTGAAAATGCCGACTGTTAATTGATTTCTTTTACTTAATTATTATAAATGCTTTATAAGTTTATGAAACAGTAGGGAACATTCACGATAGTATTATGTAAGTAAATCGAAATTTGAATAGACTAAACTCTTTGTATCCGTATATTTCGCATTTCTGTTCATTAGAACAACAAAAAAATATATATATAAGCCTGCTAAATCTAAAATTCATCGTCTACAAAAGATGAAATGTTATAACTCTCTCTATTGAAAGATAACCCATCGTGAACAGCAATTTCAGACTACATTCAACAAATTCTAAATACTTGAGAAGTTTAGTTTTATAAACAATGAGATTTAGAACACTTTTTGAACTATAGACTTTTAAGATTTAGAATTAAGTAAGAGTACTGCTAATTTCTATTAAAATATCTTAAATGAAAAAAAAGCATAAAACTTCCTCATTATATATTAATTACTGTCATTTGAATTATACACTTCGTTTTCTCTTTTCGAGAATTTACTTTCAATTGTACAAGGTGAGTAGAAATGATGGATCAGATTTTTTTTTTTTTTTTTTTTTTTTTTACATATTTTCGAAACTACTACACATATTACAATATGAGATAAATGAATTTGAAGAGGAATATATCAAGTTTTTTTTTTCAGTTACATATGTTCGATGTGTGACCTCTTGTTACAAGGCATACGTCCAATCTGTAATCCAGTTCGTTCCAAACATTTTGTAGCATCACACTGTCAATGATTCTGAATGCTGCACAAATGCGTTCTTTAAGTTCTGACAGTGTCGAAGACATTGTTTATGTACCACCATTGCCGAAAACACTGCCAGAACTTAAAGAACGCATTTGTGCAGTGCCCTTGTGTCGGAACCATTGAAAGAGTGATGCTACAAAACGTTTGGATCGAACTTTATTACAGATTGGACGTATGCCATGAAACAAGAGAGTCACACATCGAACATTTGTAACTGAAAAAAACTTGTTATATTTCTCTTTAAATTCATGTATCACATATTGTAATATGTGCAGTCGCTTCGAAAATATGATTTTTTAAAATAGGACTCATCATTTGTACTCATCCTGTATATATTAACATTATATATGCAAACATAGAAATCCAAGTAAAGTAGAGTTTAGAATTTTATTTATAATTACAAAAATAATTCTTTCGTGATGTTACGAAGTTTAAATAAATTTATTTATTTTCTCCTCTTTAAAAGCTAATCCATTTTGTGTATTCTCTGTTAGCTATTTTATGAGACTCTCGATTTTTATAATGTATATAATTATTGTAACTTCTAAAAAAATTCCTAAATATTTTGAACAAGGAACTTGTTTTAAAATTTACATTTACTGAAAGGTTATTTAAGAAAGATTTTTGTGTGAGAAACCTTAATTACAGGAATAAACAAAATGCATTTATTATAATAAAGAAAATGGGTAATTGCTTTAAAATAATTTTATTTAGAAATCATATGAGTTAATATATTGTAATCCTAACATAAATGATATGTTTATAAAGATGAAAATGTTGAATTATTTTTAAGGAAATTTATCCTTTATTCAATCAGAAAGCAAGAAATATAATAATAAATATTCTACTTACGTCACTTTAAATTATTATTTGTCTCTTAAATTTTTATTATGGTTTTTAAAAATACATAACAAGAAATAAAATATAGTGGTAAATTTTCATTGAATTAGAAAAATCCCAAATGTATAAATCAAACAATTCATTACAATAAAAAAAAATTAAAAAGTCCTTTCGGCCAGTGCCTGGAGGAAGAGGTAGCTTTCATATTTCTTGGTTTTAAAATTTTGCAAGTTTTACTCGAAGATAATTTTACTCAAATTTTAAAAAGCTAAAATTCGACGAACCCGATAAAAGAATATTCGTCAATACTGAATTTAAATGAGAATTGCGCCAAATTAGTAAGCTATAGCCAAGTTGGCATCATTTATGGATACTTGTTTTTGGTCGCCAAATTTCGCGATATTTTGAAAAGTATTGCCAAGCATTCGATAATTTAAAGTTAACGGATATTAATAATATTTAAGAATTTCATGGCAGTGCACTGTTCAAATGGCCACTATTTGAAACAAGATGGCGTTGGAAGCTGGGCAACTAACTCGGTCAAGACATTGGTATGTAATGCATACAATCAATCTCCTCCAAATCAGTTTATAAATACGAGAGTTACAGTATGACAAATATCAGATTGTTTGAAAATGTCAGCCAACCTAGAAATTTAAACTGCTATACCTCAGCCATTTTTAAAGATAAAGACGAAACAAAATATGCACCGGAATCCTTGTATAAGAGTCAAACTCTTAAGAAAAAAATATTTTTCAGTTTTTAATATATTGGCAACTCTTTTTAAAGATTATAATATTTAATTTTTTTCAAATTGCCCCTATTTTGAAACAAGATGGCGGAAGAAGCTGGCCAACAAACTCGGTCAAGACATTAGTATATACTATGGATACAATTAATTTAATCGAAATCGGTAAATAAATACTAGAGTTATCGCAGGACAAAATCATATATATGTATATATATGTATATGTGTGTTACATTATTAGATCTAATTCCGCGATTTCCTTATCTTATTCTAAATTACTACTTTATATTCACTAAATCTTTATTATTAAATAATCTCTATCGTTAACTCTGTTAAATTCCCTTTAATTTAATGTCTCACTTCTCTTAATCGTTTAAATACTACGCTTATAGTATTCTTAAATTAAATGTTCCATTCCCGCGCTTTTTTCTTTCGAGAATATTCTTTTAGCTTCCATTTTTACTTTCCCGCGCATTTCTGAGATTATCCTTTTTCCCTTCAAATTCATCCGCGTGCTCTATCCGCACTCTTTATATCACATGACATTCTTAATTATTCATTGGTTGAGAGCGCGACCTATGTCATATTTCTATTCTTACACGTGAGGAACAAAAAGTTGATACTCGCTGTGTTTCAGCAGATTTTGAAACATTTGAGTCGATTTCCAGTTTACATCCATCCCCTGGTCACCGTCCTTTAATTCGATTATCTGACACTTTGTTTAAACCTAATTACTACTACTGAGAGATGGCTAATTATCTTTGTGGAAACTGCACCTTTTGCAACATGTTCTAATAAAGTGCTTAGCATATATTACGAGTTTTTTCAATTTCTTCTGGGGAAACTTCACGGAACGTTGTATTCCATTGTTTTCACTCGACAACTGCATTTCAACAATTTGTTCTACTAATATAACAGATTCGAATTATCTGTTCTGACCACTTCTTTTACGCCATTATCACTGGATGTGATACACAACTACCATCGTAACAGCCAGTACGGCATTTTCAACGATAAAGCCAATCCAATGTTGCTAGAATTCAACATTTAGCCGGCAAGGATTTGAGACTTCAACGCCACTCCAGAAATTATGCAGCATGAACGCATTAAACATCTAGCCAGCGCAAATTTGAATCATCGAATGTTAACTAAAATGTACAAAAAAGCCTCACTTCACTCGACGACGGTCTCCAGGAAGAAACAAAGTTCAGAAATCATTTAACATCATTTAAAGAAAAAAAAGAACAACAAAAAGTTGTTCCTGCCCAAATAAAGACACCATTACGTAAGTCATTTTAAAAAATGATCTCTGTTTTGTGATGAAAAAAAATTATGTTTATTCTTTGTTATTTTGTAACTTATTTTATTTTAATTTTTTTGGTTATTTATTCGAAATGAGATGAATTTATTTTTTCTGACAAAGTATATGAGCATTAAAGTGACAGGTGTTTTATTTAACTTACGTAATCGGAGTTTATTTATTGTCTATTAAGTGACAGAATGATTTGAATTCTAAAGATTTTATTTATTATGTTCTTATATTATTATTATTATGAAAAAGGTGTACTAGAATTATATTATTAGATTTTATTTACTGTTTATATTCTGTTAAAGGTGTCAGAGAGATAAGAATTACTGGTTTATTCTTTAAATTACAATTGTGTAGGATTAAACTTGAGTATTTAAAATGACTGGCTGTATTGTATCTTTTGACCCAGATTTGGTAATGAACATTCATCAATGCTTAACATAATTTGATAATTCTTGCATTAAACAAAATGATACTTGGAAATTTGAAAATATTACAAAATATTTAACGGGAGAGGCCTTCAAAATTTATATCAGTGATTGCCAAAATTGTGATAGTTATGCTCAAATTTCAGAGATTTTAGTAGAAAAAGTTATCAAAATTGAAGTACCTAGATTTTCTGATTTTTCTTCCCTTAAATTAAACGATCTAAAATATTTGGAAGATTACTTCCATAAAAAAGTAGAGATTGGTAGGAAACTAAAATTATATGAGACAATTATAGTGCAGGGTCTTACTGACGGCTTAGCACCACAGTATCAGAATGTTTTTATTGTATGTTTCCCAAATAATGCCACAGATTGGTATAAATTAGTCAGACAACTTGCAGTCACTCCTACCTCTAATCCAAATACTACAAAAAATAACTTTTCAAATGATAGATCTTTTCAGCAGAATGCTAGATCTTTTAAACCCAATGGCAGACCTTTTCAGCAACATATTCGAACTAGTCAACCACGATATGATGCTCCCATAAATTGGGTTCGTACACCAAATTTCAACCCCCCTAATACAAACTTTAATTCCAATGCACATGGTTCTATATTTTCGAATCATTCAATGCAGAGCAATCATTTCCAAAGAAATTATCCATCTAGAGCTTGTAGAATTTGTTTGAATCAAGGAATACTTAATGCATTTCAATGGGAGAATAGTTGTGTTTTTAATGTTAACCCTTCACAATCTGAAACTACTTCCACTCCCCCACCACAAAATACTGATATTGTTTGACAATTAATTGTGTCTGGTTATACGAGAAAACATCAATTACCTTGTGTTATGGATACAGGTTCTACGATTTCAATTTTGCCACTTCATTTTGTACATTTATTGAATGTTAAACTTAATAATATTTTTCCTATTAATGTTGGTCAAGCCAAAGGCTTTGTCCAAATTAAAAAGGCTTGTGATTTATTTATTAGAATTGGTAATATTGATCGATATGTTAAGTTTCTTGTGTGTGATACCGATTTAGAGTATGTAATTTTAGGATTACCGGACTGTGCAAAATTGGATTTGAAAATTAATTGTACTAGTTGTAGTATCACTCAGGGAGATACTGTTTTAAATTCATGTATAACCAGAAACAAAATATGATCCCTTCATTTCAATGTTAGGAATGAATATCAACATAGGCAACCCGGTTATGGAAATACCATGGCTCCTCAATCCTTCGCGCGATCTAATGATAATTCTAATTTAATTGGGGAAATAAATGCTATAGATAATGATAACTTAAGGGAAATGTTAAGGGATTACTTAGATATTTTTTCTAGAAATAAGTATGATATAGGGAAGATAAATATTGAGCCTCAGCAATTTTTTTAAACTCTGACCTACCAGTATCTATGAGACCTTATCGTACATAGATAGTTGATGGAAAGGAGATTTCAACCCAAAATCAATCATTGTTAAATGCTGGACTAATAAAAGAAAGTACTAGTCCTTATTCTTCCCCCGTCACATTAGTAATGAAGCGCGATGAAGGCAAAAAGACAAGATTATGTGTAGATTACCGAAAATTGAACTCCATAAGGAAAAACGATGCAGAACCCTTTCCCCGTATTGATGATATTTTAGATAAATTGTGTAATGTCCAGTATTTTTCCACATTGGATTTAGCCTCTGGCTACTGTCATATTCCAATTCACCTTTCAGATACAGAAAAACTCGCTTTTACTGCCAATTCTGGTTTATTTGAGTCGGTTGTTCTCCCCTTTGGTGTAAAAGTTAGGCCCTCCATATTCAATAGAACTCTTAGAAGAATCCTTACAAAATATAAAATTGATTTCGCGTGCTATTATTATGACGTGCTATTATATGTATTCTTCCTCCCTAACTGAACATATCCAACATCTAAACAAAATTTTTGATTTGTGTAGGCTTGAGAATATAAAACTTAAACTTTCTAAATGCAAATTTGCTCCAAATAAAAATAATTTTTTAGGATATGAAGTTAAAAAAGGAACCCTAATCCCCTCAAATGCCAATATTGATGTAATTAAAAAATTAAAACCCCTACGAATGTTAAAGAACTCCAAAGATTTTTGGGATCAGTTAATGTGTACCATAAGTTTATAAACAAAAATGCCGAAATTAGGAACCCTCTCAATAAACTACTTAAGAAAAATGCTTTGTGGGAATGGAGTACTGAATGTCAAAATTCTTTCCAAAAGTTGAAAGATGCACTAATAGCAAAACCCATCTTAAAAATTTATGACCCTCAATTCCCCCTCCATATGGATGTTGATAACTCACAGGTAGCGGTAGGTGCGGTACTTAAACAACCGGATGATAATGGGTCTTAACATCCAATTGCGTATTACTCCAGAGGATTGAGAAGCTATGAACGAAACTACTTTATTACGGAATTAGAGTGTCTTTCCATCATTGACACCTTAGACAAATTTTACCATTGTTTCCATGGTGTAAAGTTTACTATTCATACAGACCATGCATCTCTTGTGTGGCTTAAGAATGTAAAACACCTAAGAGGTAGACTCTTTAGATGGTCTTTAAAACTGAGTATGTTCGAATATAAGATAGAGTATTTAAAGGGATCTACAAATGTCGAAGCCGACATGTTGTCCAGAAACCCTATTTCTCATTTTAGTCGACCACTCACGTTTTTGTTAGATGTTAAAGAGGTACTTGAAATGCAGGAAAGCGATAATGTGAGCGGAAAAAATTACTTAAATGACAATGGATTTATGATAATTAAAAGAAAGGGCTTTAGGAAAGTAGTAGTACCCATACCCATGTCCTTGAGAAGAAAATTACTTGGAATTGCTCATGAAAATTTTGGTCACCTTGGAATTCAAAAAATGAAAAATCTAATTTCTCCCAATTATTATTGGACTGATATGACTCAAGATGTAACTAACTTTGTAAAACATTGCGATATTTGTCAAAAAAAAAAAATAAATAAAACGCCTAGATAGAAAAAAAATTTGCTTATTACAAGCTATGCCTACCACAGATCATCAACCTTTTGAATGTCTTTTTGTTGATACTGTGGGAGGATTCAACTACTATAATTCAACTAAAAATATCTTCATATTGTAATCGATCATGCAAATGTTATGTGTGGGCATTTCCCTCGAAGAGTGTCACCACTGAAACCTATTCGAATTGTTTAAAACAAATTTTAATTTTAAAACACCACATTGTGTTTTAATCAAATTTCTAACGTTAGGACACCTCAAAAAATCTTAAGCGATAGAAACGCCACCTTTACTTCTTCCAGATTCAAAAAATTTTTGCTGAACCATAATATTAAGCAGCGATTAACCTCATCTCACCATCCTCAAATGAACGGTAAATGCGAAAGAGACAATCAGACGATAGTAACTAGGCTAAAATGTAAAGTTAACTCTACTACCTCTAAAGTTTCTTGGACTAAACTCCTTGCTGAAGTTGTAAATGAATACAATAATACCCCCATTCAATAATTAAATTTACTCCTGCTTATTTACACTTTGGCCAATTACCCTATAATCCCCCCCCCCCTTCAACAAGATTATTACCCTCCTGTTAATGAAGCACTTAAAATCGCAAAAGCGCGAACTGATGAATTCCATTTAAAAAGTAAGAAACATTATGATCAAAATTATGTTGAGCCAAAATTTGAAGTAGGTGATCTCGTTATTTATGAAGAATTTCATTATCCAAATACTAGAAAGCTTTCTCAGGTATTTTCTGGACCATACCAAATTCTTCGAAATGTATCCGATGTAAATTTGGAGATCGATAGAAAAACTCCATTTAAAGATACCGAAATCATTCATGTTTTAAAATTACGTTTGTATCATCATCCTAATAACTTAAAATTGCCTCATGAGCAATTACCACAACAACAGCAGCAGACGCAGGTTAAATCACTAACTTAAACTTAATTTTTTAACAAAGATGAGTTTGTAAATTAATATTAAAATTTAAAGCTTAAGTAAACTTATTATTTCAACATTACGGATGAGTTTTGGGAGATGTCCCAAGAGTTTATCTGTTTGGAAATTTATTTGGAGTAACCTCGTTATGCTGGCATAAATTGGTTGATTTAAATAGAGTTCTAATTAATGTTGGATTATAAACTTAAACAAAAAAACTTAACTTTACTTAATTTCTTATTTGTAATTATAAACTTAATCTTACTTGCTATAAAAATTTAATAAAAACCTAATTGATATTCTTTGAAATTATTTAAATATTACTCTTAAAATAAAAGGATTATTTTAACAATTGCAATTTATCAGCTTTTACAAAAAAAAAAAAAGTTTCATATTTTAATTCCGTGTCCACAGGTGTGAATTTTATTGCGAAACCGCTTGCTTATTCGAATTGCTAGACTTAATGATAATTTTCGTCTGCGATTTTTTTCTTTCTTACCACGAAAGTCAAAAGTCATTTTTTATTTATTTTTGTTGTTGTTAATGATTTGATTATATTTCTATTCTTTTTATTTAACGTAAATGTAATTGCAGATGGGAATTGGGAAACTATTTAGGATTATTTTTCTGCCTTCGACATATTATAACTTTCCTTTCCCTATTTTTTTAATTTATGATTTTTTTTTATTTCATTATTTGAGGAGTGTACATGTAATTCCTATAAGACAAATAAAAAGGAATTAAATTTTACGATTCACATACGAATGAATGATACTGCTATTATACTGAGAGAATACAGATCTGAGAGAATACAGATACTACTGAGAGAATACAGATCTACAGATTTTAATAATGAAAAGACCATGGCAAAAACTGTCAAAGATTGTACAGTTGTATATTTACATTATAGTTGACAAAAATTTTATTTACTATTGTTTATTAATTTATTTGATATATTATTATTATACAAGGTTATTCTAAGATTATTTATTTATTTATTTATTTATTATTGTTATTAGTGTTTAATATTATTAATATTATTAGTGCAACATAGTCTGTGATATAAGATTTAAACAACCATAAAACTCTTATGAAATCTACAAATCCATGTTTCAGTACGAACTAAAAATCACTAGAGGACATATAATTTAGTGAATATACTGAATAAATATGGTATGGTTTTGAAAATTGTGTCACTGTTGCTAACTAATGAACTGTTATTAATATTGCTGTATTAATTCACAGAAAGCAAAACAGTTGCTAATTTTGAATATTAACCAAATCTTATTATAATTGTTTTTATTATTGCATATGTACTTATTACAGCTGTTTCCACTAAGACGCGATTTTTTTTTTAAATTTTAGTTATATTTTTTTTTCCTTTCAAAATGAAATTAAAGCTTTGAGCAACGCGATTTGGTGTCCAAGTAAAGGTATCATTTTAAAGATGATTGTAAAACAAAGAAACAAAAATTGTAAAACGAGTATCTGCTTTCTCTCAATGAACTCGCAGGTCATCGGGACCTACTAGTTCATTCATATTTTTGAGGGGAGGAATTTTCTTACATTATTAGTTCTAATTCCGAGATTTCATTATCTTATTCTAAATTACTACTTTATATTCACTAAATCTTTATTATTAAATAATCTCTATAGTTAACTCTGTTAAATTCCCTTTAATTTAATGTCTCACTTGTCTTAATCGTTTAAATACTACGCTTTTATTAAATTAATTAAATTAAATTTATAAAATTAAATTAAATTTAATTAATTTAATTTAATTAATTAGATTAATTGCATGCATTAAATGTTCCATTCCCGTTCTTTTTCTTTCAAGAATATTCTTTTAGCTTCCATTTTTACTTCCCCGCGCATTGCTGAGATTATCCTTTTTCCCTTCAAATTCATCCGCGTGCTCTATTCTATCTGCACTCTTTATATCACATGACATTTTTAATTATTCATTGGTTGAGAGCGCGACTTATGTCATATTTGTATTCTTACACGTGAGGAACAAAAAGTTGATACTCGCTGTGTTTTAGCAGATTTTGAAAGATTTGAGTCGATTTTCCAGTTTACATCCATCCCCTGGTCACCGTCCTTTTATTCGATTATCTGACACTTTGTTTAAACCTAATTATTACTACTGAGAGATGGCTAATTATCTTGGTGGAAACCGCACCTTTTGCAAGATGTTCTAATAAAGTGCTTAGCTGATAGTATGAGTTGTTTCAATTTTTTCTGGAGAAACTTCACGGAACGTTGTATTCCATTGTTTTCACTCGACAACTGTATTTCAATAATTTGTTCTACTAACATAACAGATTCGAATTATCTGTTCTGACCACTTCTTTTACGCCATTATCGCTGGATGTGATCCACCATTACTATCGTGACAGCCAGTACGACATTTTCAACGATAAAGCCAATTGAATGTTGCTAAAATGCAAAAAATATATATTTATATAGACGTATATACGTGTACGAATATATGTCACATTTTAACGGAGGGTGTTTTGGGATTCTGGGGATCATGATAGGTGAAAATAAACCAAAATTTTCCAGAAGTCCTTTCCTCCGGACGGCTGCAATAGGTAGCCTTTTACTTTTTGTGATGGAATCTACCTAAGATCATGGTTAGAATATATGGCTATTATATTTGAAAATACCCCCATTTTGTTTTAGGTAAAATTATAAAAATCCTTTGAAGGTAAAATTAAAAATGGATCCTAAAATCTTTTCAAAATGAGTTTAACGGGTTTCGGATAATTCTTTATGTTCGAGAAATATGGATTTAGTCAAATACAATTTCTAACTATCTAATTGAACACTAATTGTGACAATTTTTCATATTTATTTTCCTTTAAAGCACAACATTAAAACATAAATTATTCATTTACAAACATTTTCCATTGTATAAAATGTTTCATCGTATGATTAAAATATTTATTATTTGTGGATACTTTTACAAGTAACAGAAATTGCAAAACTATGTAAAATACCTTCACTTATATCTGAAAGTAATTCATATTTAATTTCTAGTAGTATATCATTAAAAGTTAATGCTTGTGGCGAAATATATTAATTATATTATAGTATAACATAATTTGATAATATAACTTGAAATAATTTGATAGTATGATATAATTTTTTGTTATATATATATATTACTACGTTCATTGCGAAAACATTTTTAATAATAAGTTTTATATAACTGTCACCCTTCTTTTGCAAAATATTCAATTGTCGAAAATGTGCTTGATAGTAATTAATTTCATTATTGTGAAATGAATAAATTATATTAATAATGCATTCTTTGTTCCTATATCGTCCTTCTTTTCTTCACATTTTTAGAAGAAAACACCGTTAAAAATGATTGAAGACAGTTTTTATTTCTAAGTATTATGTTTAAAAAGAAAAAAAAATATTACATACGGTATAAATTTGCTTATTTAAGTAGTATATTGAATGCATTAAAAACGTTATACAAAATTAAACTAAGCGCACTGGTGAAACTAGTTAATTCAGCTTAAACTAAACGTTCATTTGCAAACTATCGTCATACATTTAAAAAAATAGATGATTAATTTATACTATGCATTTTCTTAAAATATAAGAATAGAAAACTAGAACATTTACATTAGAAACTGTCACATTACTTTCCAATGAAATTATAGTTTTTACAATTGCAATGATTTTTATTTTATTACTATTCACATACCTAAAAAAGAGAAATTTTGAATAAAGATATTTTTCTTGAAATGTATTAGCGTTGGAACCCGAGAATTTGAATTATACACGATTTTTGTATTTAAAAAAAAAAATGTAGTTTTTGTAACAGGATGGTAAAGATTGCTTATGCTTTACATGTACTGTCAAATAGGTTTTTAAGATGATATGAAATTTATGGGGCCTCAAGGCTCTTAAAATAGGAAAAATGAAAAAAACGGCCATTTTCAGCCTTTAATATCTTGAAACGTATAGGATTTTAAAACATAATTTTTATTTGGGATGAAAGATAAGTATGATGTTTCATTTCATGTATTTAAAAAATTGTAGAATTAGCATTTATAGGGGAATCCAGATTGGAAGACATTTGACGAGCAGAAAATTGGTATAACAGATTAAGCCCAGGATTACAAAATAAACATTGCAACTAGAATAAAACATTTTGTGCCTACTTATACTTCAGATTATAATAATTACCCTGAAACTAATAAAATTGCAATTAAAACATATTTATATTTTTAATACAAAGATGTATTAAAATCATTATATCATTACTTCTGGACCATTACAAGTCCACTTTCGTAGATTAAAACCTCCTCTTTTCATACCTTCGATTAATTCTGTTACCAAAATTTGGGCATTTTCCTTTGAATCTGAACCAGAATGTAAATCATCTACGTACGTACTTTTTCGAATTATCTGAGAGGCTTCTTTATGATTTTGTTTATTATCAGTGGCTAATTGGTGTAATGTCCTAATGGCCAAAAATGGCGCGCATGCAGTACCGTATGTAACGGTCAACAGCCTGTAGGTTTTAAGAATTTCTTCTGAATTGAATCGCCAACGAATGCGTTGATAATCTACATGATTTTGATTGGCGAGAATTCGCCTAAACATTTTCTCGATGTCAGAGCTAAAGGCGATTGAATGCATTCTGAACTTTAATAATAAAGGAAAGATTTCTGGCAGCAATTGTGGACCAATCTCTAGATAAACATTTAAGGAGCGGCTTTCTGAACCCACGGCAGATGCGTCAAATAATACTCTAAGCCGAGTTGTAGAACTATCTTCTTTTAACACCCCGTGAAGTGGGAGATATAAATTATCAGGATTTGAAATGTCTGAATGTGGTACAAGTTCCATGTGCCCCAAGTCGATATACTCGCGCATGAAGGATAAATACTGATCATTAAGTAAGGGATTTTTTTATTTCTCCAAGAAGTAGAAACGCTTTAAGGCTTGGGATTTGGAGTTCCTTAGAATAGGTTTAGTTTTAAAGGGTAGATTTACAATATATCTTCCAGATTCTGAATGTGAAACTGTTTTCGCATAGTTATCTTCAACTAGAGAAATTGGGTCAGAAGTAGGAACCGATTCAAGTTTCCAAAATTTTTGTAGTTGAGAAATTATCTGTGTAGTAACATGCATTTTGATTTGAATCATTCCAATAAATGATCCCCGAAAGAATCCAACCCTGTTTAGAATTAACAGCACTCGCTGATCCTTTATGTCCGAGAATTGATTCCCCTATTATGATGTTAACAAATAAATCTGCGCCTATAAGTATATCAATAGGACTGCACAAATGAAAATTAGGATCCACAAGATTTAACCCTTCATTGTGTGGCCAATATTTAGTTGTAATCAAAAAATTTGTTAAATTGGTTGTAATCTGATTAACAACTAATGCATCTAACTGAAAAGTTTCATTGTTGAAATCAGGAGAGAATGTTAAGGAAACTTCCTGAAGAGCCATTTCTGCGACTAAATTATTAATTCGTGAGGTTTTATGATTTGTAGGCCTTGATGGAAGACCTAGTTTTTTACAACAAGTTTTAGAAAGTAGAGTTTTCTGAGAAGCACTATCGATCATAGCTCTGCAAGGAATAAATTTTCCTGATTTAGATTTAACCTTTATATTTGCAGTAGCCAACAATATTTGAGAATTTTTACTGAAAGATTGAGAAGTGAAACAATTTGACTCGTTAGAATTAGCAAAAGCATTTGGGGTTGTAACACAATCTTTCTGCCTGAAAGTATTCTGTGATGCAGGGATAGTTTGATCACGATGAAGGAGTTAATGATGCTTAGAGTTACAATATTTACATGTGGCAGTAATAAGACAATTGGCAACAAAGTGATTTGATCGTAAACGGTTCGTTCAAAGCTTTTTAGCTTTTACTAATTGCCACTACTTTTACTAATTTCGAAATTTCTGGGCATTTATGAAGTGAGATTCGTTACACTGTGCGCATGAAGGGTTTGGAGATTTATTTATACTATCCATCACGACTGCATTGGCGACAGGTTTGTTTAAAAAAATGTTGAAACTTTTGCCAATTTTTGATTAGATTTGGATTCACCTTTAAAAAATTTATCATTTCCGCTCTGGAAACTTTGAGCCTGTTTTTCGAGAAATATCATTAACATTTCGTAACTTGGAAACGAATCATTATTTAATGATAATTCAAAATGCTTTTTTAAGGAGTCGTGAAATTTCGTTTGTACTATATACACTAAAATCAAATCAACAAATTCATTAAATTCAAATTCCAAAGATTTTAAATTTCGAATAACATCATTGCACGTATCTAAAAGCTCTAAAATAGCTTTCTGCGTGGGCTATTTCAATGGTTTGGCATTAACAAATTTAGACAGCAATGAATATGTCAAATTCTTACGATTATCATATCTATTAACTAGAGTTTCCTAGGCTTCCTTATAATTATCGACAGATTAAGAAAAAACAGAAATTAATTTTGCCGGGTAATTCTTAACACTAGCTATAAGCTACGAAAATTTCAACTGATCTGAATTTGCTTTGTATTATGAATTGCAGTTAAAAATGTCTTCTTGTATGTTATCCATTGAGTAAGATCACAATAAAATATGGTTAACTCGAACTTAGGAAGTTTTAAAGCGTTAGTATTAACACGTATGTTTGAGCTATTATTAGCTGCACTTCGATTTTCTTGTGATTTTACGCCTTGATTTTCCAAAAACTGTTCAATTTTGACTAAATCGTCCATAAAATATCTTTAGATTTGACAGTAAAGCACTCGTATAAATCATTAACGCGCCCTTCAGCTACACCAAAATAAGATTTTTTAAAATCATTCTCTAAATTAATAAGCCCCGATTTTAATTTTCCAATTAGTTTTAAATTTCTATTTTCAATTGCGTCAGTAACTTGAACACTAAATCTATTTATTTCTTTGACAGTAAAAATAAATTTTGATTCAGCAGCAGTTTCTGCTTTAGTTTTTGCCATAATATATTAATTAAATAAGATTATCACTAGTTATCTCCAGATCTCGACGGACCAACAAAAATTTATTTGTAAGATTTTTAAGATTAATAGAATATATATTGCGTCTTTATTGAAAAGAATTAAACAGAGAGAAAACAGTACCTTCGGTTTCTTCTTGCAGAATCCAGTGGCGTTCGAAATGTGAATTATGAAAGCACTTAATTAAAAACTTAGCAACCTTGACTGCTTACACTGGTGAGTCGGGATTAAAAAAATTACTTAAAGAATAAAGAATTCACTTTATTGAATTACGGATTAACTTGTCTTTCATATTTTTTTAATATTACAGAATTAGATTTAGATTCAATCCACTTCACATCACGAATCAAGGCATTGTAGCATTCGATCATAGTCCTGCAGCAAATGCAAGAAAATAAAGAAAATGAAAATTGTTCTATTAAAGAGAAAAGACAATGATTAATATTCATGATACATAAAAATGACAATAAAAATTTTAAAATTAAAAAAGAGTTAAAAAGAATAAGTTTTAGAACCAATTAAAGTCTTAATTTTTAAAGCAGTAAATAGTTCCGATCAGAAAAACAGTTTTGCAAATTTTGGTGGTGGCATCTACTGGGAGCGGTGCATACTAAAATTCCTTTTTACTATTAAACAATATCAGTATGCACAATTTAATTAATTTGTTTTAGAAATAGTGTTTTTTCATACATGTGATTTTGTTTTCTTTTTACAGTCATACAATAAAGTTTCCTACTTTTTCCATGTTTATTGCTTTATTTTAATATTGAAATTTATAAAAACGAAATAAAGAATTTGTAAACGAATTTATTAGAATATATAATAAGTAAAATTTTTCGGCATATTTCTAAAAAAAAAGGCTTTCTTTAAATCGTATATAAATATGCTCCATCTGTCATATTATGCAACAGTATCGAGATGGCTGCTTAATGATATATGAAATTGTCATAATAAATCTTTTTAAATATTTTTCTGAATTTAAAAGAATGAAAGTTTTCATATTTATTTATTATTTTATATTATTCTTCATTACAAGTTAGGTATTAAAACTAAAAGCTTCATATCGGGTATCTTTCTCAGTCTATATATGCTTTAATCTGTCACTTGACTAATCTCTTTAAGTCAAAATATCACGAAATAATAATAATAAATATATATCTACGCATATTTGAAAAGTATTTTTTTGCAAATACTTTTCATAATAAGTTAAAAAGAATAACGAAGTCAAAGAAAATTATTTTATGTATTTTGTTTTCAAATCTGAAATGATAAAGTTTCCTACTAAAGGGCAAACACGAATAAAAGTTGTTATCCCCAAGGGACTTTATTAAGAAACATTTTTCGTAGGCTTATCTTTCTTTAGGGACCATTTTATTATTTGGGTGTCAAATGCTGATTGCATATTTTTTCTGTTTACGTATTAGATTTAAAATTTATATAAAAAAATTTTTATGAAAAATGTGTGACATGATTTTATATAAATTTAATGCTTCACTTTTATTTTAGACGCAGATTATTATATATTTTATTTTTTTTAACGTTTTAAAAATACACATCTTTTAAAAAGAATTACGTTTAAATAATTAATACGTTTTAAAAAATAAATATATAATGAAGAGAAAGTAATTTGTTTTTCAATTGATAAATCATTATGATCTAATTACATGATATACAGGAGTTTCTATGTTGTCAAGCACTTTCATCACGTAATTGCTATAGTTATAGCTCAGATGAATGAAACTAGCGCTGCAGTTCGCAGCCATGTCAAACAAATAATAGTGAATTATGTCTGTAAGTATCGTCCAGATAGCTTAATAGGCAAGGCATTGGCACAGCAAGCCAGGGTATCCAGATTCTATCCCAAGTCTGGACATTTTTCGATTTGTTGACATAAAACTCAGATTTAGACGTACACACACGCACACATATATATATATATATATATAAACTCCTTATTGTAAATATTGGAACAGCATGAAATAATTACGACAGTTAGCTGATATTGACAGCAAATATAGAGTAGGATGTTCTGTTCAAGAGATTTTAATTTCAAGGTCACTGGACAAGCATGAGCTTTGCAGCACTTCCGGAACTGCTGATTTAGGTGTGTAAATAGAAAGCTGTAGCTGGACGTTCAAAATAAAATACGACTGTCTTCAAGTGATAAGCGTCACATGAGAACTCACATTATCTCGACGATGACAAAGGGCGCTATATCAGCAAGCTACTGAGTTTGAACGTGGACGTATGATATGATCTACATGTGGGAATTTTCTCTCAAAGTGCAATAGCTGATCATATTCCAAGACACTGATGAAAGTGCGAAAATAGTGGACACAAGAGAACCGGAGGAGTCAGAAATCCTGGAGTTTATTACGAAATGTTGTATCAGCACATGACGATAGACATCTCATCAGCATGGAAGGGAGGAACCCTACATATTGATCTGGACAGTTAACAGAAAGTTGTTGAAAAGCTACATGCATGTCATTTTCTGCGGCAATAAATCGTCTTCGCCTTCTTCACTATGGACTGCTAGCAAGATTTCTTTTTTACATTATTTTCTCTATTCAAAACCATCAGTTCAAGCGCCCTAGAGTAGACTTGTCAAGACAGACACTTTAACGTCTTGATTAAGGTTAAGTCCGTGTTTTCCGAGGACTTCTACTTCAATATGTGATACAATACTGATCACATAAAACGTTAGACGCTATACTGATGAAAGCAACATTCCGGAGTACATTATCTAAAGTTATACTGGACGGATGTCAGTGGGTGTGATGGTATGAGGCACATTTGAGTGCTATGGACATTCTCTGCATCTAAGAATTGTAAGTAATATTAATAGTAAATCCTTGACCTGTATAATCACTTATTATGTCGCCTTCGATCATGTCTGTTATTTTCTTTGTCGAAATCTCACTCATCATGTCTTATTGTATAGATGAAGGCGTTTGTGCAGTATCATTTATTAGTGATGAGTATTTAGTGGTGTTAAATTTTTAAATACGCGAGATCATTTTCACAAATTAAAGTTTTAAGAAAAAATGAAAATCCGTCACTCTCTTTGCGAAATAAAAGTTTAAAACTTTCATTTTAAGATTTGTCGATTCTCCAGGGAAAAAAGTTAAACATACAAATTTTGCTTTTAGAGTATTCTGTAAATTGTTATTAGCTAATTTTGCGTCACCTTTAATCAATATTTTTCAGTATCACTTGTATAATTCATTATAAAAATTTTCTCTGAATAGAATATGGTATTGAAATATGTTTCTAATTAAAACGAATGTGTTTATATTTGGTGCAACATTTGAAATTGCATTTCAGATACAAGAAAAATTGATGATTTTACAAAATTGACCCAGTCCTAAATTTAAATTTTAATTATTTTTTAAATATACTGTGAAATTATATGCTACTGAAAATATAATCATTAGATTACTTAAAATAAAAATTTATTATGCAACTAAACTGCAAAAATAAACAATTTTTTTTTTTTTAAATCTAGCAAAAAAGCTCTACGAAAGTATAATATAATCTATTCCGAAAAGTGTTGCTTTATTGTAAGACGAATCATGTCGATTAGAAGATGTTTAAAGAAGTTTTTTTTTTTAATAAAATTTGTTTTGCTGCCCTTAAAATTTAGAAATTTACAAAGTAGATCTAGCAAGTTATTAATCCTTTCTTCCTACCCGATATCAAATAGGGATATTGGGCTTTTCAGCCACCAACTATCAAGTAAACGTTTTCACTTTCAACAGACATTTTAATATGCAAACTTCCTAAATAAATAGCGTAAAAAAAGGTTAGTTTATCGTTGATACATGTATTAATTCCGCTTCGGAGATTAAAATATTTCAATGATTATTATTTCAAAAAATAAAATGTTTTAGTTAGAATTGAATAGTTTATTTTTATTTAGGGAAGCTAAGAATAATTTATTGCATCAGAGAAAGCATTATAGATTAAATGGTTATTTCTTGCTACTCCAGTTAAGAAATGTTTTCAAATTCAAAAAATATTTTACAAAGGAATGTATGGTTTATATGTGACATATCATTTCTTATTTTGTAAATGATTACAAATGATGTCATCTGCCTAAATCTAATAATAAAAATAATATTTAAGTAGGAGGTTAAACTATTATTTTCATAGAATATGGCTTACCTTACTTACTATTTCTCAATATTTAAACTAGAACGCGAGGGATTATTTTTAAGATATTTTCCAGAATATTTGCGATATCTTCATGTCATTTCATAAAACCCGGTACATAAATTCAGAGTTAATGGAAATGAATTTTACAGAAATAAAATATCATAAAGGCGTCTGTAATTTCAAACTTAGTAAATGAGTGGAACAGTATTTTAAGTTTTGACTCATTCGCTCCCCTCTCAGAACGCCAGCGTAGTTGAAAAATAAAACTTTTTCAAAATAGTGTTACAGACCATGGAGTCGAGAAAATCAATTATACATTAAGTTGTTAAAGTTATTATATACTCTAGAATTGCATATAAAAAAGGATGCATATGAGAACAATTAATTTGCATCATTGTGAGACTTGCATAAATCAAACTAGTAAATCAAACTAACTTGACTAAAATAATTTTCTACAAAAAGTTATATTTTGATTTTCTTATTTTATTAAGTCTATATTTTTCTTCCTTTCATAAACCTCATACTGCATGGTAGTTTGACCTTTATAAACAAGAACATCTATAAGATCACTTCAATATGGGAGTCTTTGCCAGAATTCTAGAACGATGAAAACTCTGGGCAATTTTGAAGAGACTGCCTTTGCAAGTATTTTGCATTACTTATCTCCTCTTTTAGATAATCTTTATTGGCATAATTTATTGAATTGCCGTACATAAAATATTTTCAGAATTTTTGAATAACGGAAAGTGAAGAAAGGCCAACTTCAAGCTTATGCCGTCTTCACATTAAAAATAGCTAGTCATTTAGAAATATAAAAAAGTAAAAACTTACAAGAAGTGCTTTTTTAAAATTTCTACGGTATTATTCAGCACTATACATAGTAATCATTTAGCAGAATTGTATTTATAGTTAATTTATCTTCTCCGAGTAATCTGGATGGCTCTCAAACGGAAAATATACATTAATATTTCCTAAAAATTATATTAATTGCATTCTGAATTTGTAAGTAAATGTTAAAAGAAACCCAAATTTCGCATTATCAGTGACATAGTTTTAAGCTTTTGAATAATTTTATATGGCGTTAAATTTAAGTAAATTAGTTGTAAATGTCAATGCTTTTAGTTAAACCAATTTTTCGCATTTTTAAAACATAGTATAAATACAATTACAAACTTGAAAATTAATTTTAAATTGACGAATTAAAATAACTCTTTAATACATTTTCTTAAGTTTTAGTACTTTACCACTTTCCAATTTAAAGTTCTAGTTGAAAGAGGCTATGTTTTTTTTTTAATAAAGTAGAAGGGCATTATCTTTTTGAATTTATTCCAGCTTTTATTTCTTAATTAAAAGATTACGATTTAAGTGTTGATTTAGTATGATTCCGTCATCGATAAAACTGTTCCTGTAGTAAATTACGCTATGTGATTTTCTTTTACCAAAAAGACTCTTACGATTTTTCTAGTTATTTTTATTTGAACTTATTTATAAATTCCTTTCATTTCATTTTATATTTTTCTATAAGTATGTCATTTAGAATACAGATTGATTAGAAATGAACCATGTTAATGTGATCTGTATGCAATTTTATTACGATTGAACAATTCTCGAACATTTTTTTTTTTTTTTTAATTTTAACTGTATTCAAATATCTTGTGTTACCTGATTCAAAGAAATATATTTTTTCCTTATTTAAACATAAACTTATTAAACTTAAGCAAAACAAATTTATTTGCATCAACATTATTTAAGTTCAATCAGTGTTGATCGAACATAAAACTTGTTTCTCTCAAAAAAGAGAGAGAGGGAATAAATATCGTCCAAAAGAAAAGTATGTTTATTTAACAAATGTTTTTACTGTGTATGAATAAGAATAAAGTAACAATTATCTACTTTTATTTTAAAATTATAGGTATATGAGATTAACACCTCTAGTGCTAATATAATGAAATTTTCTCTGCAAATATTTGACTGTAAAATACAGAGTGCTAAAAAATCCTCAAAACATATTTGACTTAGTACACAGAAATTGTTGGGAGAGGTATTATCACCCTGTTACAACCATCTAGTTGAATAGAGCTTCATCATATGTTACTTCTATTGTTTATATACATTTTATGTAAATATTTGTAAATTCTATATAAATGCCCTTTAACTACTATATAGATTTTACATATGTGATATTAGATATATACATTTTGCATATTAAATTGATGTATACCGCAATTTACAACTTTGGCAGTTTGTGTACAGGAAACCTTAAAAGTATGTAGATATAGTTGATAATGAGCATAGAAGCCCGGTAAGAGTTTTTTAAAAAATAAATAAATAAATATTTTCAGGATGATTGGTTATATTTTTGAAAAAAAAAATAAAACTTATGTCATTGCGTTATTATTTTCAATATCTTTTATAGCCTTTTGATAGGGATTATTGCATGACAATTTTAGTAATCCTTATGACTGACTCAGTTTCATTTGCCTCTAAAAATAGTAATTAATCAGTGTTTTATTATTAGTGTTTATTTATTTTTGTAAATTTTTTTGGATAATCGTAATTCACAGGTACGTTTCTTTTTATTTATTTTTATTTCAGATTGATATTTTTAAGGGAGACCCGTAAGAAAAAACCCAAAATTTTTACTATTGATTTTAAAGAAATGATTTTTGGTGTACTATTTAAGAATCTTTTTGTAAGAATAATTAGCAAAAAAATTCACTTTTTATTAAAAAGTATATTTTTTATGGGAATTTTTATGATTTTTTTTGTCGAAAAATACACTTTTTAAAATTACTACTCCTCATTCAATTTTCAATATTTTGGTATTACTAAAATTTCTTAAATAGTGTTATAGTATATGGAAAAGACCTAGGGAGAGATATTTTAAATTTTCTATTTTAATCAGCTAAAAAAGAAAAAAAAATTACGCATGGTAAATTTCCTTAAATTCGTTATAATTTTCATGTTTACCAATTTATGTAAAATTTTCAGAAATTGATTTAAAAAATATATCTCTCCTTACTTTTGTTGCAATTTTTTTTAAGATTCTAAAAACATAAACACTTTGTTTCTGAATCATTTTACCACTGAGCCTTAGAACTTTGAACTTAGGCAAAATATGAAAAAAGTCATTTTCAGGAAAACACACTTAAAGTATAAAATACAAGAGAAAGTAGTAAAAAAAACTTATTTCGTGCTGAAACTACTTTTTATATTAATTTCTAATATATCAAGACTATTTTTTAAGAAAATTTTTTTATATTGAACACAACAGAAAAAAATTGTAGCCAGTTTTGTCTTCGAAAAAAAAACGATTTTCAGCGACAAAAACTCATCGAGCTGTCAAAATATATACTTTTTTAAAATACTACTCCTCATTCAATTTTCAATATTTTAGTATTACTAAAATTTCTTAAATAGTGTTATGGTATACGTAAAAGACCAGGGGAGAGATATTTTTAATTTAATTTTATAATGATCTTGAAAAAAAAAAAAAAAAAGAAAAAAGAAACGTTACGCATGGTAAATTTTCTTAAAATCGTTATAATTTTCATGTTTATCAATTTATGTAAAATTTTCAGAAACATTTTAAAAATGTATCTGCCCTACATTTTCTGCAAATTTTTTTAAGATTTTAAAAACATAAACACTTTGTTTCTAAATTATTTTACCACTGAGCCAATACTTTGAACTTAGACAAAATATGAAAAAAGTCATTTGCAGGAAAACACATATAAAGTACAAAATACAAGAGAAATTAGTAAAAAAAAACTTACGTTGTGTTGAAACTATTTTTTATATTGAACACAATAAAAATTGTTGCTACCAATATCGTTTTCGAAGCAAATTCTTCGTTTTTACAAAAAATATATAAAAATTTGTATTGTTTTGCTTTATTCAACCAAAAACTATATTATGAAATCTTTTTTTATTTTAAAAAGCACCGGCACAATAAGAGAGACCTTCCCTCTTTTCTACAGCAATTATTTTTTACAAACGAGCCTTTTTCAAACTTTGGCGCATACGTTGAAATTTAGGATTGCTTCTTTTTTTCTTAATCCCACTTATTCGTTTCTGATGCATATGCGACGTGTGTTGTCTCCTACGGTATTTAAAGTTAAATCTGCCATCTTTGTATCCCCAATATTATAATGACAGACAGAATTCATCACTGCGATTTGAATGCGCATCTTCGATACAAATACAGTTTTTGGACATCTCATCCAAATCAAATTATGAAGACTCTCATTTGCATTTTGGATGAGACAGTTCACACAACGTTTTAAAAGAGTGTCATCAGCAAGGCGTTGGTAAACAGGAAGCAATTTTTGTAGAAATTCTTCTTTTAATGGTGTTCCCACATGTTTCAAATGCGAACCAGGTTTTTGCTTCTTAGGTTTTGCAGCCTGATAAAAACACCACGAATTTCTACCTTCGGGACACTTAAAATGTTTTGGACTATTATCGGTTGATATGCTGTGTTGCATATATAGCTGTTTGCATGGCTGATTTGTCCCCCTTGTTGCTTAAAATAGCTTTTTGATAATAATTTGTCAATTTTTGGATTGTAGACTCTTTTACGCTTCCGTGACTACGCTCACCCAATGTAATGCCCCGTGCTTTAGACGTTTTCACAACATTTCGAAGAGCTGTATCTAACCTCTTAGAAACATGGTTGACACACTCTTCCTTTTCAATTTTTATCTTAGAGCCATACACTTTTTTTATCTGAAAGATATGTGTATGTTTTTGCATCACCATCGAACAAAATCTTTGTGTATCTGAATCCTTTTTCTTCGGATCGTTTCTAAAGTTTCAGCGCTGCTTCCATTTCCATCGAATTAGAAGACCCACAGTGACTTTTAAAACACTCATTTTTGTGAACTTCAATAAATATTTGAAACTCAGGCGAACTTTCACCCAAATCGCGTTTGGCATTATCACAAGTATAACAGAATTTGGACATCACTTCAAAGTCGATGACATAACCTGTAAGTACATCAATAACACGGCCAACTGCATAGTTAGAATTATGGCCGCGTGTATGCCAAGTGCCATCAAAACTTACAGCAATATTAATAATAGGACGTTTAACAGTAATAGGTGTATAAGTACATTTTATGTCATCATACGCTTTTCTAACAATTGAATGGACTATTTCAAACATTTTGTTTGTAGATTTTTTGCAATCCTGATATACTTTTTTCATATATATATCATATGTTTTATCAGACATTACAGACATATTCATCACAAATCCAAATTGATCAACTGCTAAGTGACTTCGTCCAATTTCTGTAAAAGCTTTTGTCACTTTATAATTCAGGTCAAACCCCTCACCATCAGTTGTTGGAGCTGATGTAAATTTGGAACATTTTATTTCATCACATGCTCCACAAAACATTTCTAATTTATGGGCAAATCCACTCGTACTTTTCATAAGAATTTTCATTTGTTTTGAAAAAAAAAAAATCTGGGCATGCAGTAAATGTAAGAAGTTCAGAAATTGAATTAATATCAACAATAATATAATGAGGAGTATGATTAGATGTTAAATTTTCATTTTGTCCTGTAGTACTTGCAATTTCTGTATCAAAAACAAGATTATGTAATCTTACGTTTTGTTTCATACTATTATCAGTATTAACAGATAAGTTAGAAACACTGGATATACTTTTTTCAGGGCCTTGAGTAATCACACTTTCTGGTTTCCATCTTTTAGAAGCTATCACGTTCATATGTTGTTTACGTTTCTTCAAACGAGGCATTTCAGTATATTATTTTAAAATAAACTTGTAGAATATTAAACTTGAATTAATAATACAAAATATTCACGTGCAAACACTAATTTAAACGAAATAATGCGATGTATACAAGCAAAAACAGAAGAGTTTATCACGAGAATCGAATCGAAAGGCTTAAAATGTAAACAAACACGATAGCGTTTGATTTAACAGTTAACGGTTATGGATAATTCAGAACAGAAGAATGTATTCTTTGATTAATCATACTAAAATTAAAATGTTATTAACTGTACCTAACTTCGTTTAATAGTGTAATATAAAAGTAAACAAAGATGTGTAAGCTTTTTAAATGGCCGCTCGTCCTTTAAACTCTAGTGAATACAATTAAAAAAGCTCATTTACTACCTGTTCCAAGTGTCCCCGAGTTCTGAAATTTTGCATGGATATTCGCAAATGTGTATATTATCGTTTTCTGAGATAAAAAAAATTTTTGAACTTTTGATGATTTTTGGCCGAAAATGGGGTTCGGATCTCCCTTAAGTTAAAGGTACATATAAGTCGGATATAAAAGAGAGAGACAGATAGAGCGTAATTTTTTCATTAAAAGTAATTAAGTAAAACTGCAGACTTCTCATTTGCAGAATTTATTTTATTAAATATTTTCATTATAAGAAATCAGTTTTATAACCTTAAACAATGTTTTTATTTAGTTTTATTTTTATTTTACTTAAAATATCGACGACGGAATTTATTACCGAAAATACTAAAGAAGAACTGGGAAAGTTCTCACTGAGAATGGGAATTATTTTAGAATGAAAAAGACAACAAAAATTTACTGTTATCAAGGGGTAAATTTCAAAATTTTAACAGCGCTCATGAAGTTTTCAATTAGTTATTTCAAATATGGTACTGTATTAAAGGGATTTTAAAGATTTTAAACAAATTCAGATTTTCTATTTTAAAATTTTTATTAGCTTTATTTTTTATTTCTTGAGGGATTTAAAGTTTATTGTTAAATTTATATAAAAAAAATTGGTGTTGACATTCTACATGCGCGTTAAAATCGTGACAAATGAAAATAACATTAATTTTGTTTTCTTATTCATTAGGTGAAGTATGCGTGCGATCACCAAAAAGTAAATTTACTTGATTTTATTGTTTTTGATATTATGTATAAATTAGTTGATATAGTTACACGATGTTAAACTAAAAACTATCAAATATTACATTTACAATTGAATATGAGCGAATATTTAGTGTCCTGTTCCATTAATTCTTTTTATAAATACAGATGAACACCCTGAAATTTCTACATGTTTGTAAATAGTAAGTCATGGCAGTTTGTGTGTTATTTTATTTTAATCCATATTTTAATCATTTTTGTGTAGATAAGAGTTTTTATCTGTGCATAATAAGAAAAGCTCAATACATTTTTTCAAGAATTTATTTTTATATATAGAATGTTACTTAAACCATTATTTTAAGATTTTTGTGTATAGTTGAATGGTATATTTTAAATTATGTTATATTTTAATATTTGAGTTTTGAATTTTTAATATTTTATCCAGCGTTTCTTTAAAAATAATAAATTTAGTCACATTAAAGAGTCCAGTGAGTTGGTTACTCCAACCATTTTGAAGAGACAAAATGGAAATGGTCCCGTCCTTACCATTTCATAAAAACAAAATATGAACAGGTAGTTTACCTCTGTCAATTTTAGGAAACAGGTGAAGGTCTCGCCCCCACCATGTTCAAAATATTTTCACTATTTTCAATCATTTGTTTAGACATGACCTTGGTAACCCTACTTTAACCGTAGTAAATCCAATAGTGTCTAAATCCACAAATACAATTTTTAAAGATGACCATGGTTCCACCCCATTAAGTCTTTAAATCAAAATTCTTTTTTTTTTTTTTTAAATTTAACTTCCACCAAAAACACCCCTCTACAGACAGACTGATTAAGTGACCTGTGTAATCTGAGCAAATGTGGCAACTGTTGATAAGACAAATGTCCGGTCAATCAACAAAATACAAGATCATTAAAAAATTTGTCAACGGGTTGCCATGCACTTAGAAGTCTTGGTCATAATCCTATTTGTTTGAACCATTTTATTATTATTATTTGTTTGTTTTATTTAGTTTTTTCTGTTTTATTTATTATTTTTTTTTCCTTTGCCAGTAGTAAAACACTTGAAAATTAAAAGATTTTTACTATTTGCGTAAAAACTAGCAAGGAAAACTCAAAGCGTTCTGGCTTTAAAATTAAGGAAAAATGTTTTTTGACTTTTTTTTACTTGCATAAAACAGGAAATTTTTATGAGCTAACAGTGAGATGTAGATGTAAATCCTTAAATTGCGACTTGGATTTATTAATGCCATTGAGGGAAATAAATACCTCAGTCTGCAAAATAGTAAATAACATTGCTTACCAGTGAATTGCATCTGCATCTTCTCTCAAAAAATAAACTTCAGGCTCATTTTTTTTTTAAATTTTTGCTAAAATCTTCAATGGTTTAGGATATGCTAAAACCTTCAACGGTTTAGGATAAATGCTACTTACCTTACAAGTAGTCTTTCATGTAAATAGATTTCAATATAGTATTTTTCTTTATTTTCATACTTATTTCAGTATTTTTATTTCAACATTATTTAATATTCGTATGTGTTTTCATTTTACCAATTTTATACTCCAACATATTTTTAATATCTCCAAATTTTGAACTAAAAAGTGAAGAAATTTTCAAACTTTTTCTTAATTTTACATTTTTAAGTACTTCCCTAAGTTGAATATTTTTATATTTTGCTGTACAATATTTTTCGTTTGAATACTGTTTGAATAATTTGTATATAAAAATGTGAAATATGTGCTCAAAGACTTTAACTAAAAAAGCACAATCTTACTGACCAGAGGACTTCCACGCAAGAAAATTATGGTCAATATTTAAACTAACTATACTATTTTATTACTGTGTTTTCCCATACATTTCTACAATTATTGTTTATGTTTTTTCAGATTTTCCTTATTATTATATTTCTTATAGTTTATGTTATTAAATTTTTCAAGTATTATGTAAAGTTCGGTCAGGATGTCCCAAGAGCAATATCCCAAATTTAGATATTTTAGAATGAAAACTTAAAACCTTTAAATTTTTTCCTTAAAGTTTACAACTCGAAATTTAAATTTTAAATATGTTTTCCATCAGTAAAATTCAACCCTCATGTCTTAGTAAACTTAACTTTAACATTATATTTACTTAAACTTTAACCTTAATCGGTTACGTTGCACAATGAAAGTCTTTCTTATCTGATTTTGTATTCACCATTTTCCTGGGGTAGTACCCCCAGATTTGCAGGCGAATCTGGTAGATCTCCTCTTGTAGGAGGGGGGGGGGGAATATGAAAGGATAAAAACCCTTTTAAAATTCAAAATTCAAATTAAATTTCAAAAATTTAAATTAAAATCCGTAGTTTTTTGTCCTAACTTTAAATATCATTCTAAAACCAGTTTTACTCCTTGAAACATTGTTTCCCGGCAATATATCTTATTACTTTCAGATATCATTTTTGGACGATCCTTAAGAGTAAAAATCACTGAGTTGCAAATTTGGTAGCCATGTGTGGTTAGCTGACTCCCGGGCTGGACAAACCCCATTATGGAATTTGAGCCCACCCATTCAATCAAAAGCTAATCAGCCAATTAAAGAAATGTTCCTCCCAATTTTAAAACTATGCCCTCTGCTGGAAAATATGATAAACCCCAAGATATTAGCTAAAACCCGCGCCAAAAACGGGAGAACTTGCAATTTTGGGAGGCCTGCAAAACTTATGACGATGTAGCGCCTAAAATCATCACGTAACGGGCTCGTGGACCTCCGACTGGACTCGCGAAACGGACTGTAAGATGGAGCACCAAATAAATGAGTTCGGTCCACCAAAAGGTTCCGGCTGTACGGACACATGCCGCGAAGTGAACGGCCCGCGACTGCCTATACAAATCCGGAACGCTCGCGATAAATATTACACACACACATACACACACACACACACACATATATATATATATATATATATATATATACATATATATATATATATATATATATATATATATATACATATACATATATATATATATATATAATACTTCATTTATGAGGGTTTCGGTCTAGGCTTAAACATTCATTATTGATTAGTTAATTCAATAATGGTTGTTCCAAATTTAAAAAACCTATAATGTTTGTACCATGTCATGATACTAAATTTATAAATTATAATCGAAATAGATGATGATTTGCTAATATTCTATAATGGTTATATATATATATATATATATATATACAGAGTGATTCATAAATATCGAAACAATGGGCTATCTTCTTAAATATTGCCCCTAGCCACGTACTTCCAATTGAAAAGTTTCATAAAAAATGTGCAAAATTTGATTAGATAAGTTTCAACTCCTTGGGGGGTCTATATGAGAAAATACAAAAATTAAATTTATATACGGGCCCCGTAGAGTAAAATTCCCAATTAGGAAATTTTTCCTTATCTATTCCCGAATTAAACACAAAAAAATTCATCTCGATATCTTTAAAATTCGCAGAGATATCAAAATCCAAAATTCGTGACTTACACCATTTATCCATGCCTCTGAGCGACGAGTTTTTGACTCATTTTAAATGCAAGATAGGGATCAGCCACAAATTTATACATTATTAAAAGTCGATATAAGACAGTGCCTCTCCTTTGGAAATAAAATAGGCAACGTATAGACTTTACGTTAAACTTGTTTTCAAAGTATGCTGGTGATCTGCACTAGAGGTCAGCACGGGTCGAAATATCTAGGTCTGGTCCGGAACCGACCCATAGGAAAAAAATTCGGCACTGCCTGAATGCAAAATGTTCAAATCGTAGCCTGGCTCGACCTGACTGAATTTCTACATAGTTTTTTTACATCAATATGGTAAAATGTTGTTTGGTATGGAGGAGTTCTGACCAAAAATACTTATTATGTCTTTTCTTTTTTCATGTTTATAATTATTATTTTTAAAGAAGTGCCAAAAGATGTAATTATTTGTTTTATTAATGAATCTCTATTTATATGTAAATGATTCACTTCTCCTTTAATAACGTTAATCCATATTTCATGTGTTAGAGACATTGAAAAATGCTATAAAGTAAAATATTTTAAGATGGAATCACATTGGAAAGAAAAATAAAAGCGTTATAGACAAGTTCCCTTCCTAGGAGTTGTAAATGTAGTCTATTTTTTCTCAGGTATTAATATATTCATTTTCCATGGATCAACAGATTTAAGAAAGGATTCCGTCATAGGCAGATTTTTTTCACTAGTTTTACTGTATTTTAAATTTTTTGCCTAAAAATCTACTATCCTTTAAAAATATGAATTTTAAAATTTTATTGTAAAATAATGGCCATTTAAAAATGTATGTATTTGTTGTAAAGGTTTTTGGGCTGAGCCAAATTTTAGTTATTTTTGCACGGGTTAGGCAGTCAGAGATAATGATTATAATATGGGTTGTCTCGAGACCGGCAATGAAAATTTCTCCCATGGGAGATCTGGGAATAAGGAAGCAAGTCCCGGTTCGATATAACCAGTGGCCGAGGGATTCTGCTCTCATGCTGTGTTCGAACCCAATCGTGTCCTTCAGCCCAATCGTTCGGAGTTTACAGTGGTTTTCTTCGAACCTTGGATATCCTTGCGTAAATACGGGTTAGGTTCCCTTAGAAAGACCTCCACGGAAGGCACCCCCCCACACCGTTTCGGGCCCACATCCCTCGTATAGATAATTGGCCGCAATGATTCACACCAACAACTTCGGTATGAAAAAATACGATCGGCCCGGTCTGACCGAGTCTTCAGAAAAAAGTCGCCAATCCCGTGTCTGGTACGGCCCCAGTATACAGACTTTTTTATCGGCCTCGCCGGGGCGATAAAAAGCCTGAATTTGTAAGGGCTAAAATTATGAAAAACCCTTAATCGCCATGTTTGAAAGAGCATTGTTTAAAACTCTACATTAAACATTTATTTATGGGCATTTAAGTTGTACAAAAAGGTGGTGGAAAGGGCAAAAGTTAAACTGAATCGGAAGTTTTAGCTACCGAAAGATGTGACTTTTTCACGTGCAATTTTTAAAAATGTGTTTAAATATTTTATTAGGTTAAATACGTGTCAATGTTTAAAACGTTAAATGCGTTTTTCTGCATGATGCTTTAAAAAAGCATAAAAAAATCGTAAATGAAAAAGGTGCAAACTTGGAACATGTCTTTTTTGATTACTTTACATTAATTTTGTTTCAGCAAATTTAAAAAAAATTCTTTTGGAAATATAATTATTTAAAAAATAAGTTACATATTTTTAAGCAAATATTTTTAATATTTTTAAAATTAAAATTAAAAAAATTCCTGAAACAAAACTAAAATTATACTTTCCTCTTTAATTAAATGAAAAAAATTTGAAATCCGATGAATAATGTTTCGAGTTATAAAGATTTTAAATTAAATCCGCTTAAAAAACACTAAACATTTAAATTTTTAAAAAACTTTATGCGAAATATTAAGATGTGATTTTGTTTGCAAATTATACGGTTTACCATCACAAAAAAAGAAAAAAAAAAGAAAATTCTAGCTCAACAAATATATTTTTTACATTTTTCCTAGAACTCTTAAACTAGCATTGTTTCTTCGATTGTACGCATTTCAATTTGTGTCTAATCCCTCAAAACCTGATGAATTATTTAAACGGCCATAACTCTGCGAGTTTTTCAGATATGAAGATGCAATTTTTTGTGCTTAATTCAGGAATGGATAAGGAAAGTTTTCTTGACTGGAATTTTTACACTACGGGGTCAGTATAAAAATTTAATTTTCGTATTTTTGCAACTTATGTCATTAAATTTTGCACCTTTTTTTAATGAAACTTTGCAATTGGAAGTATGGGTCTAGGGGCAATATTTAAGGAAATAGCCTATTGTTTCGATATCTATGAATCACCCTGTATGTGTGTGTGTGACGATTTGACGGTAAGCTGTAGGCATTACCGAAATTATGGGGTTTTCCAGTAATAAACAGCACAGGCGTTCAGGCCGATATGTTTGTTGAGAATAAAAGACTCGAGGAACATAAAAATGAAGTCGATTGAAAAAATGCAACTTTATTGACGTTCTCATAATTTGACTTTTCTAGGGAAATGCTCAACTCCACGATGATAAAAAAAGAACAAATCTCGCTCACATCAAATTTAGCTTAAAGGCTGCCATCTCTCTGTTAAAAATCCTTTTCGCTTCATTATGCTACCAAACTCTTATTACATTCGTAAACTAACTAAGTATCTGTCTTAGACGTACGGTCATTGTCCATACTGAGCAACTCACAATCCCTCACGAAGTTCTTAAAAGCTCCAAGAAAACAACATCATCTCAACAAAATCGCAGAAAATCTTTCCGAAGAATCTTTTAGTATCCGACTAGCTGATGGTATTTATATTACCTCGTTCAACGATTGTTCCGGAATATTCCATAGCCTAGCCCAGGTGTGCGGCGCCAGGTGTAAACAAACTTTTGTCTCTGTTGTCGAAATAAAATAGCTTTTCTCTCACCCGAGAGACGATAAACAGAAAAATGAATTTATTTCTAAGTAAGTTTTAAAGCATTGAAATATTCTAGTTGGCACCTGGATATTTTAAATAAAAGAATGAATTGAAATAAGTAGGTTTTTTAGACGGGGTAATAATATTTTATCAGTTAAATAAAGAATTTAGAGGAATATGATATACCGGGATTTAATAGCGGATTTTAATGGGAATTTAAATAATAAAAGGTTTTATTAAAGAAATGTAAATAGTAGAGTGATTTAGGTAGCTTTCATTACAAAAAGCTACCTATTGCAGCCGTTCGGAGGAAAGCGATTTCAAAAAATGTTGATATATTTTCATCGATCATGACCCCCAGACCCCGAAACCACCCTCCGTTCAAAATTGATATATATATATATATATATATATATATATCATGTAGTTCTGTATCATCTGATACCTATTTTAGGATTCCATTAATTTTTTCATTCCTATCATTGCAACGATTTATTTAATGTTTTTTAATTTTCTAGTTATGATTTTATAATATTTTTTTTTTTTAATACTCACAGCTTTAATTCATAATAATTGACGGTGGTAGGTTATGTTTAATTAATGGTAATATATTAGCATTCAAATTACTATGATGCATTTGCGCAAGTAATTATTAATGTATGCTTTTTACGATATTTTAAATATCTTTTCATTTTGAATGTCAACAATTCATTTTGATGTATTTTTTCCTTAAGGTATCTTATATATATTTTTATATATTCCCAGGTCGCTAAATTATTTAGCAATCTTTTAAATATTATACGCTTAGATCATTGCTGAAATTAGCGCACAATCTATGTGTATTATCAATAAGATTTCTACCATGTAGTTATCTGATACCTATTTTAGGATTTCATTATTTTTTTCATTCCTATCATTGCAACGATTTATTTAATGTTTTTTAATTTTCTAGTTATGATTTTATAATATTTTTTTTTTTAATACTCACAGCTTTAATTCATAATAATTGACGGTGGTAGGTTATGTTTAATTAATGGTAATATATTAGCATTCAAATTACTATGATGCATTTGCGCAAGTAATTATTAATGTATGCTTTTTACGATATTTTAAATATCTTTTCATTTTGAATGTCAACAATTCATTTTGATGTATTTTTTCCTTAAGGTATCTTATATATATTTTTATATATTCCCAGGTCGCTAAATTATTTAGCAATCTTTTAAATATTATACGCTTAGATCATTGCTGCAATTAGCGCACAATCTATGTGTATTATCAATAAGATTTCTACCATGTAGTTATCTGATACCTATTTTAGGATTCCATTATTTTTTTCATTCCTATCATTGCAACGATTTATTTAATGTTTTTTAATTTTCTAGTTATGATTTTATAATTTTTTTTTAATACTCACAGCTTTAATTCATAATAGTTGACGGTGGTAGGTTATGTTTAATTAATGGTAATATATATATATATATATATATATATATATATATAACCATTAATTAAACATAACCTACCACCATCAAAAACCGTAATATTATGAATTAAAGTTGTAAGTATAAAAAAAAAAAAAAATTCAATTAATTTATTATAAGAATTATTATGGAAGAAAAAGAAAAAAGTGGACACCTACAAATAACGGAAAAGCTTATATATTGCATTACGTTGTCAAGGGCACAGAATTCAATGATATAAGCAATATGGGTGTTTTCTGTGAGAAAAATAAGCTAAAGCTAAAAATTATTCTCCCCTGTGCCCAAACAACCATTAAAATCAAGTGAATTGATTAAAAATGAAAACAGAATAGAAACAAATAATATGAAATGGAAGAATCAATAAAACCTATTTAAATATTTATAGGATATAAAATAAAATTCAGATAAAATCATAACTAGAAAATTAAATAACATTAAATAAATCTTTGCAATGATAGGAATGAAAAAATTAATGGAATCCTAAAATAGGTATCCGACAACTACATGGTAGAAATCATATTGAAAATACACATAGATAGTGCGCTATTGCAGCAATGATCTAAGCGTATAATATTTAAAAGATTGCTAAATCATTTAGCGACCTGGGAATATATATATAAATATATATAAGATACCAAAAGGAAAATATACTTCAAAATGAATTGTTGACATTCAAAATGAAAAGATATATTTAAAAACATCGTAAAAAGCTTACATTCATAATTACTTGCGCAAATGCATCATAGTAATTTGAATGCTAATATATAACCATTAATTAAACATAACCTACCACCATCAAAAACCGTAATATTATGAATTAAAGCTGTAAGTATAAAAAAATTCAATTAATATATTATAAGAATTATTATGGAAGAAAAACAAAAACGTGGACACCTACAAATAATGGAAAAGCTTATATATTGAATTACGTTGTCAAGGGCACAGAATTCAATGATATAAGCAAAATGGTTGTTTTCTGTGAGAAAAATAAGCTAAAGCTAAAAATTATTTTCCCCTGTGCCCAAACAACCATTAAAATCAAGTGAATTGATTAAAAATGAAAACAGAATAGAAACAAATAATATGAAATGGAAAAATCAATAAAACCTATTTAAATATTTATAGGATATAAAATAAAATTCAGATAAAATCATAACTAGAAAATTAAATAACATTAAATAAATCTTTGCAATGATAGGAATGAAAAAATTAATGGAATCCTAAAATAGGTATCCGATAACTACATGGTAGAAATCATATTATAGTATATATATATACATATATATATGACCTATGTCACACTGTAACTCTCGTAATTATGAACCGAATTCGATGTAATTCGATATGTACATAGTACATACAAATGTCTCGACCGAGTTCGTGGGCCAGCTTCATCCGCCGTTTTGTTTCAAAATGGCGGACATTTAAAATTTTTAAAAAAATTTAAAATTTGAAATGTGGTACGAAAAAATTAAAAATGGAAAAATATTATTTTCTTATATATTTGACCTTTATACAAAGATTCCGGAGCAGTTTTTGTTTCGTCTATATCTTAAAAAATGGCTGAGTTATAGCATTTTGAATCTCTAGCGTGGCTGACATTTTGAAACGTCCTGAAATTTGTCACGCGATACAAGACGTATTTATGAATCGATTTCGATGTAATTCGGTGTGTACATAGTGAATACCAATGTCTCGACCGAGTTCGTTGGCCAGCTTTATCCGCCATTTTGTTTCAAAATGGCGGCCATTTAAATTTTTTTAAAAAATTTAAAATTTGAAATGTGGTAGCAAAAAATTGAAAATGGAAAAATATTTTTTTCTTATGTATTTGACCTTTATACAAAGATTTCGGAGCAGTTTTTGTTTCGTCTATATTTTAAATAATGGCTGAGTTGCAGCATTTTGAATTTCTAGCGTGACTGACATTTTGAAACGTCCTGAATTTTGTCACGCGATAAAAGGCGTATTTATGAACCGATTTGGATGTAACTTCGTTTATACATAGTACATACTAATGTCTCAACCGAGTTCGTTGCCCAGCTTCATCCGCCATCTTGTTTCAAAATGGCGGCCATTAAAAAAAATTAAAATGAGATACCAAAAAATTGGAAAATGAAAAAGATTTTTTTCGTATGTGTTTCACATACAGGGTGTCCGGTCTCAACAGTGTCCAATGGCTAATCCCTAAACCGCTAGTCATAGACAAATAGTTCCAATTACAAAAATATTTTAAATCAGGTAAAGAAATATTTTGAAAGCGATTTGGGTCAATAAAAACATTTCTTAAAAAATTACGAAATTTAAATTTTTATACGGTCCCCCGGTCCTATAAGTTATATTTAGTAAAATTTTCCTTTTACACTGACAAGTAATACAAAAAAAGTCCCGTTGTTCTGCGATTAAAATTGACCAAGTAATACCTGTTTAAAGTTCGAGCATATATTTTGCTGCAAATTGGGGGGCATTCACAAATTTAGTCGAAATATAATTTCGTCAGATATATTAAAAAATGATTGAGAGTAAAATTAACATTGCAATATAAATTTGAAATCTTTAGTCATTCTAATATATTAATGCAAAATATACAACTTGTAATGCACATTTAAGAAGAAAGAAAAAAAAAGAATTTTTGTTAAATAAAAGGATGCTAAATTAACAGCCTCAATTCTTTACAAAAGGATACGTATTTTAAAATATTATTAGATTACACTAGCCTGCAAAAGTTGGGTTATTTCATGTTTTTTAGCTGTTGATAATTGATTCTTATGTATTCTGTACCGCTGAATCCGGAATTAACCTCATTTTTAGCCATCACATCAAGATTTTTCGCAAATTGTAAATTTCAAAGTTAAAAAGTTAAAAGTTAAAATTTAATCTCCTCCCCAATCTCATCACACCACCCAGCTGTAAGAATCCCAAGATAAGCAAAAATATCCAATAAATTATTGAATCAAATAAAATAAAAAAGTTTTAGATATGTTTTTAGTATGAGATTTCCGCTATATTTTAACTTACACATTTGCAAAAAAATTCTAACGTGATGGTTAAAAATGAAAGTCATTTTCATATTTAGTGCTAAATAGTACGTAAAAATCAATTATCAAAAGTTAAAAAATACAACCATCTCCTCTACTTTATAGTATCCGATTTTTGTTATTTTTTAAATTCGACAATTTATGATTTGCGAAATATCCTGACATGATGGTTAAAAATTAAGGCAATTTTCGGATTCAGTGCTAAAAACCCAACAAGCTCCGTCTTGTATTATCTAATCTAAAACTTTTTCATAAACTTCTTGGCGGTAATCTATCCGAAATTTTTTGTGTTATCCTATAAAATAAGTATAAATGCTAACCACCGAAAATCATAATAATATTAGATTGTTATCGGATTTGCGCCAGTATGTAAAATGTAATCTCGTTCGGATATTTGACAGTGGGTTAAAGGTCGAATACAAATTTTGAACTGGAAAAGCATACATAAGATCGTTGAAGTAACATAATTTTATTAAAAGAAATCATAAAAGAAAGTCTTAAATCCTGACAAAGTAAAACATATGTTATTTCAGCCAATCTGAAACTTAATAAATGTTAACTTAATCGTAATACTTGTACGATTTTTTTCAAAGCGCAAATACACATGAAATGAGATCTTCGAATACTTTAAGCACTTGGAATATGACTTCTCAAAGCCAAGCCGGACTCATTTGTTTTCAGAGAAGAAAAGTGGCATAAGTCATGCATTTTTAAAGTTTCGTAACTCGCACAATTTTAGTGTCATATGAATGGGACTTTTTTGTCTTACTTGTCAGTGTAAAAGGAAACTTTTACTAAATATAACCTATAGGACCGGGGGACCGTATAAAAATTTAAATTTCGTAATTTTTTAAGAAATGTTTTTATTGACCCAAATCGCTTTTAAAATATTTCTTTATCTGATTTAAAGCATTTTTCTAATTGGAACTATATGTCTATGACTAACGGTTTAGGAATTAGCCATTGGACACCGTTGAGACCGGACACCCTGTATATATATATGTTTGAGTATAAATGGAAAGTGAATACATATTTAAATAGTAATTTCATTATAAATCAAAAGTTAATTTCTAAATGTGGTTAATGATGTATCTGAAATATGTTCTAATTCGAAATTTATTTAATGTTATAAAACATGTTGCAGGCAATGAAATTTAAAATTGCGATCTTTGAGAAAAATATTTAATTTATTTAAGTACAAGATTTTTTCGAAATTTAGTTTACAGAAATGTTTTTAATAAAACTATGTAACTAATTACAAGTACATTTTAAAGTTCCATGATGTATTTCTTTGTTGAGATGGATATTGTTGAATTTTATTCGATAAAAGCATTATATAGGCTTTAATGTCATTTTAATATTTTCACTTTTCATCTCAGTTACATAAAACAAACTTCTTAGTGCTGTTCGATTTTAATATGGTCCTTAAAAATCCAAATATTATTCTCAAAAATGTAAATAACATTTTAAGATGTATACTACAAGCTTATTAAACGTCATTTTTATGTTGCAATTTTGTTAAAACTTATTAAAAATAAAGTATTAATTACAAAACTTGTTGAATAATTCACCTCATTATACAATTATTAAATTAAACTAATGAATGAATAAAATAAAACGCTTAAATACCATTTTTTGCATATATTAATATGTGTGATTAGAATAACCTTACAATCTTAACTTTTCCTCAATACATAAATATAAATGTCCCATTGAATACCTCAACTTATAATATTCACACGCAATACAGATGTTGAGGCAGAACTAGTCTTAAATACGACATGTAATCCATTAAAAGAAATAGAAGTAAAGGTTTTGTCACCGTGCCTGTTTAGTTGTGACCTATTTCTAAAAAAATCTGTTGGACGTAGACATTTTCAAATTTGGTTCAGATAGACAAAAACATGTCCAACTTTACTGAAGGTTCAGATTATATATATATATAATAAATTTGAAATCACAAATATATGAAGAAATTGATATATATATATATAATTCTCTACTGAAAGGAAAAATTTGCGCATTTTCCAAGTCCGAGGCCGATTTATCTTTTAGGATAGTTTTTCATTAAGTTTTCGTTTTGCGAATAAAAAAAAATTTGTTTTTTATCAACCAATTTCCATTTGAAAATATCCATTCAATTTTTTTATGCCTCTGTAACGAGCAAATTTTCGGAAATCTCTTTAAAAAATATGAAAGCGTTTTTTTTTTTTTTTTTTAGTAACAAAATAACGGAAATCTTGAATTTTTTCTCCCAATTTTTCTTCAAATGGTGCGAATATCCCTTATTTCTGTCGAAAAATAAGAGTATTTTTATGACAACAATTTATCACCATCCTTTAGCTATTTTCCTCTTACTATTAGCAAATATTTTCAACTTTTATTTAACGCCCTTGTTTTCTTGGCCTAAAGAATGAAAAATGAAAAATTTATGATTTTCGTTCCGATCATTTTTTTTTTTTTTTTTTTTTTTTTTTTTTTTTTTTTTTTTTTTTTAATATTTCGAGGAATTTTTTTTTTCAGAGAGGTCTTAAGTTTTTTTGCTGAATTGTTCTGCCCGTGTACTTTCCCGTTTTATATTCGTTATTAATTTTATTAATTTCCTAGCCCGTCACGGTTTTTTATTATAATTTTGTTTTCGAATTATTTATCTCGTTTTTGTATTCTCATTAGACAGGGAACGGACATAGCACGGAGCTTAACATTTCAATGTAGATTCGGCACGGCTAGTGCTCTGGAAACGGCAATCGGTTTGCAACTCCCAATATAAAAATTAATTTAGGATTAAATGTAGGGCATTGAAATAGTTTTCTTTGACTTTAATTAAATTTGAATGGGCATGTATGTTTTGCATGATAATATTAATGATAAAAAGATTTGAAAAATTTCGTTTGCAGTTCCTCTATCTCAGAACAGGAACAAACTGTCAAACAACATATTTGAAGTTATGAATTGAATTAGTAGTGAATCTTCTGTGCGAACATATAAAATATTTACACATTTTTGTTTGGAGTTTATTGTAAAATATCTAGTTATGCAGTGTCCCATTCATTCTCCCTCTCTCACACACTTCGTATGAATGCTTATGAAAGTATTAATGTATTAATTAATAATTTCTAATTCTTAGAGGGGATGGAATTGGCTAAGAAATAAATGCATAAATACTTCTTTTTTACAATTCCTTTCAATATTTTAACTACTAAGAATCCGAATTATCTGTGTAAAATTGAATGAACAACAAGACAAAATGAATCAACTTAGATAGACCAAGAGGCGACTGCATCACTTCATTGATTTGACTGCTGAAATTTCAAGATTATACAGAACTTGATTCGCATATTAAAATGCAACTGGTTTGCCAGGTAATATGTTGGTGTAAATTACCCGCAGATCCTGTTTTAATGATTGATCGGTAGGCTTATCATTGTGTTTCCTGCACCCAAAGGTATGGAAAGTAGGAGGATAGGGTGCTGGAAAACAGAATGATAAAACTATCGATCAAAATTAAAATCAGGTCTACAGATGGTTTCCACGGAGATATGTCTTGGCAGACCAGTTGTATTTTAATGTGCGTATCGAATTTTAACTAATCTTGGAATTTCAGCTGTCATCTCGATGAAGTGATGATTTGGCAGCCTCCCGGTCTAAAAGTTATAATTTGATTTCATCTTCAAGTAAACTTGTAAAAAGTAAAGCCGATGGTTAATTTATAACAAAAAAACTTACTAATGAAAAAAATAAACAATACTTGTTACATGTTTAGCCTATCAGTACTTTTTTTTATCCTAATGTTAGAAAATAAATGTTGCTTTAAAAAATTAAAACTGTTAGATTTAGAAGATGTTTTTTTTTTTCTTGTTGTTGTTGTTTTTTCTCAAAAGAAAGAAAATAACGAAAACAAAAGAATACGTTATTGTATACAAAATTTTGAAACAAAGTTAGAAAATCACAACGACTAGTGTTTTGTTTAAAATCCAATGTAGTATTTTAAATCTTTAAACACACACACGCTATATATATATATATATATATATATGCTATATATGCTAAAAATAGCGTATATATGCTATTTTTTTAATCTAAATATCTGTACATCAATAAATGGATTCATTTTTCTTCCTTGTTATCTTAATGAAAATTGCAATGGAATTTATTGGAATAAACATTATTCTTTTTATTTATTTCCGGTAAGTTAGAGGAGAAATATACTGTATATTCTTTTCTTTCGATTACGAAGAGTTTTGACATATCATAACACAAAAATTTAAATCCAAAACAAATGATTATTTCCAATAATAAAAATATTGTTTTATGTATAACAAATAAGGAAATGGGACCGTATTGACAATAAACATTCTTTCAATCCATATATTATTGCATTTATGCCTACATTTATTTAAATTTAATGTACATTTGTTTGATTTATGTTTCCTTTTTTGTATCAAAAGCCAAAAGTAAAATATCACCTAAACAAATGATTAATGTTTCTGATCATTTCAGGGATATTTTACGGAGAAAATATTTTCAAATGTAAATGATGCTTCTAAATGTAGAATTCACTCTTTCTATTTATATTGTTGAAGTTAAAATCTTAATAATATATTTAAAGTTCTGTTGAATTTTCTTTAAGTTTTAACACGTCTAGTAATGACATGCGTCGCATTAAATTGAATAATATAACACAGTTTTAAAAATATGTTTATTACAATAACATTTCCTTTCAATGTATTATAAATGAATATATATATTTTTTAAATCCTATTTGTATAATACAGCACAGTTTGTCTGACGTTATTTTTCATCTTTTAGTAGCTTTTACCACAGGCTCTGTTTACGTAGAATATAATTTTTGTGAAACGGAATTCAAATTTTACATGTAATTTTTACTTATTTTGCATAATTTATTTAACAAATTGTGCAACCCCCATAAAGATACGTTCAGTAAAACTTAAAAAAACTAATCGTTCATAACCAGGTTTACCAACATATAGAACTTCCCTCATAATTTTATAACTTAGTAATATATAATACGATACGTTCTACATACCAAAATCGTCACCGAAAACTTATCTGATTGACAATGAAAGTAGAAATCCATTCAGAAATATTCTTTAAAAAAGCTAATCTTTCATAATCCGGTTAATCTGATTATAGAAACCCCTCTCCCCCCCCCCCTAATTATATAACTAAGCAACGCAGAACGATATATAATATACAAAACCATCTATGAAAAATAATTTAATGTTCTATGAAATTTCATTCGGCAGAACCCAAGCTATATGCAGCCGTTACTAAATATCCATATCTCCATTTACATGAATGAAATAACAAATCTTTACTATCAATTAAACCTGCAGGCTTCTTTGACGATTCTTTAGTTATTCATAGTTTCTTATTATACATTTCTCGTTTCGAAAGTTCATATTTTCTTCATCTTTATAATTTTACCAACTTGTTCATACATTTATGATTTCATTTTAATTATATATATATACATATATATATAACCATTAATTAAACATAACCTACCACCATTAAAAACCGTAATAAAGATGAAATCACAAACATATGAACAAATTGGTAAAATTCTAAAGAAGAACAAGATGAACATAGGAAACAAGTATGTAAAATAAGAAACTATGAATAACCCACAGAATCATCAGAGGAGCTTGCAGGTTTAATTCATAGTGAAGATGCGTTATTTCACCCAATTTTCTTCAGCATTAAGCCTAAAATTACAAAATTAATCTGTTGTATACTAGGGGGCTCCGCCCCTGCGAGCTTTACCCGCCAGGATCCATTCAGTCTTTGTAGCCTCTGAAAACATACTAATGTGTCCTGTTTAAAACATATTACCATGTTACGGAAGATTGAATTATATAATGAGTATAACAGCGCGACCATCTTCTGTAATCATGTTGCGATGCTTTTTGGTTTGAATGGGTATTTTTTCATTACCTTAGCCTCATCCATTGCTCTCGTAATAAATGACATCAGTTGTCGGGATTGATAAGTAAGACCAATTACACATTTGAAAATCAGCTTGTATAAAATGATTAGGCTATAAAAGACGCTATCTTCCTGAGATTTATAACAACGCTATGGACAACCTCTTCCTTTAGGTTTAGCTAGTAATGACATACGTTGCATTAGATCGAATTATATAATATATATATAAAAATTGGTTTATTACGATATAAATTCTTCCAAAGAAATATAAATTAATAGAATTATTTTTAATCCAATTAATATAACACTGCATAGTTCGCATGATGTTCGATTTTTATATTTTAGTAGATTTTGCCCTCGACTTTTCTCATATATAATATAATTTTGGGGAATTTGGAATTCAAATTTTACTGCTGTGTCATAATTTGATTCTGAAGCTTCTAACTCTACAATTGCATTTAAAGCAGAGGAACCTAGGTAACTTCGTAAATAATAATACTTTTTATTTTCGTTAATGAATTATTATCATTTATCGAAACTTTCAAAGTGTTTTAAAAAATTGTGAATTGCGTGCAATCCCCGTAATATTTTTGTATATTCAGTTAGGGAAGTTTCCCATTTTTTTTCTTTATTGGGGAGAAAATCATTAACCGAATTATTATTCAAGACAATATTTCTTTTATTTTCTTTAAGTTTTTTTTTTTCGGCGCGAAAATTCGTTAAGGATATGTTGTCAGAATATTCTTAAATTGTGATCATTTCAGCCTCATATTTGTCTAATTTCAACAAAGGTTTTACCTTATTATTTACATCATCTAAATTACGTGTTTTAATTTTCAACTGATTAAAAGTTTCTTCAAGTGAATCTACATCTATAGTGACATTTTTCAAAATAGTATCTATACTGTTTATTAACTTTGTAACAGAACTCCTCAGAATAGCCCTATTTCTCTTTAAATTTCCGAGGTCACCCATGTTTAAACATCAAAATTAAATCAGAAATCAAAAACTCTTACCTTGAGAAGTCTTCGCACAAAGTACTATTCACAATTTTCAATAATATAAAAACTAAATCATTAGTATTTCGGCCGTAATGCACCATGAAAAAAAAATCAACGTCGGATGAAAAATCTAAATCTCACATCTTAATCATATCTGTAATCATGCGCGAATTCGAATCGCAAATATTACATCAAAAGCATTCTAATAAAATTATCTGGTCGGGAGAATAAATAAACGAGAAGAAAATGCTTATCAATGTCAAATCAGAACTTCAGTCTTGGCACCGAATATTCTTTGAACTACATTTTTAATTGAGAATAAAACTATTTAAAGTTATATTATACATATTTACAAAACTTTAAGTCATAATATTTGGTTGGTTGGTTGTATTTATGTCGGCCAATTATCTGCACGTGGGGTATAGGCCCTATGAGGGGGAGAGCCTTCCGTGGAGGTCTTTCTAAGGGAACCTAACCCGTATTAACGCTTGGAGAACCAAGGTTCGAAGAAAACCACGAAAACTCCGAACGATTAGGCCGACGGGCGCGATTGGGATCGAACCCAGCACCTCCGGTCTACCAGCTTCGAGAGCAGAACCTCTCGGCCACTGGTGGGGCCATAATATTTGGAGACGCAATGCTCCAATTTCGTTTTTTATGTTGATAATAAAGTCACACACACACAAACACACATTTGTGTTAGAAACTTTACTTTAAAATGCCGGCAAATGAGGACCTACAAAATTATTGCTCCTGTGAATGCCTTGATACTAAAAATGCATCACTTAACAATATAAAACACAAATTTTTAATTTTTCCAACCCGGGACGTCCTGGGTTGAGTGTGCGTCCTGGGTTTGAAGGTGTGTATACATATGGAAGTCCCCGATTCACACCCGTTGCAAACACACACACACACACGCATACACACACACACATATATATATATATATATATATATATATACCGGGTGTCCTGAAAAGGGCTGACTGTTTTTAAAATTCAATAACTTGCAAACGGTGACAGATATTTAAAACATTCTTGCAGGAGGGTTATGCAGTGATTCGATTATAGTTTGAATTACAAACAATATATGGTGCTATAAGCAATAGGCGCTAAATAAATTCTTGTTTTTTTGACCGATCTCTTCTTCCATGCGAAAAAAGGAGATTAAAATGTATTGAGTGGGTCCCGAAGGACCAAAAATCGAGCCTGAATTTAGTGTCTATTCATCGCAGTGCCATCTATTATTTGTAATTCGAACTAAAATCGAAAATCACTGTAAAAAAAACTTTTGACCTCATGCACAACTATCCAGCAAGAATTTTTTCAATATCTGTCACCGTTTGCAAGTTATTGAATTTTAAAATCAGTCAGTCCTGTTTAGGACACCCGGTATGTATGTATAAAGTAATATATATATATATATATATAATTTATTACAAATATATTATTAATTTATTAACAAAAATACTTGTATGAAATTAATTTAATAACAACTGTATTATTAATATATTAACAAAAAAATTTATCTACGAAAGTACTTTTAGCACATTAATATATTGCCAAATTTAGTTTCTATAATTATGTGTTCAAAATTCATTCATTCTGATACTTTATATGTAATTTACCATGTATGCAAATTTGCAAATAAGCTACGTAATTTTTCCTAGCATGGAAACTAATGGGATCAATGCGCCATCTCTCCTAGGTAGCAGATTGGGAAACTCTCCAATTTCTGCAGAAGAGATTACGCGGCGTTTTATTTAAACAAGGGCGCTCCTAAAAGAACCGTTTCGTTAGTTGGGAAATCCTTTAAATTTAAAATATTTTGTATTATTGACATTCAGGAGAAATTTTGACGAATAGTTATGAAAATTTAAGCTCGAACCTTGAGAACACAAAACAAAATAGCAATGCTATAACCTAGATACAGCGCCTAGAATACCTAGTTTGGAAATATGCTATCCAAACAGTGCTAAAAATATGTATCCCTTAAATGTGCGACGATACTGCTAAAATTTTAAGTGTCGATCGCAGCGACATCTGCGGGATTTTCGTATTACTAGTATTGCATTGTATAGACTAGCAAATTTTGCAGTTGTAGAAAATATCCTGCAGATGTCGCCACGATCTGCATATTGCAGCAGTATCATTGCACATTTAAGGGATACAAAATTTAACTCTTTTTTAAGTATTACAAGGATAGCCGATTTCCACACTAGGTATTCTAGGCGCTGAACCTAGGTTATAACATTGCTATTTTGTTTTGTGTTCTCAAGGTTCGAGCTTAAATTTTCATAACTATTCGTCAAAATTTCTCTTGGATATTCTAGGCGCTATAACCTAGGCACTGGAAGCAATCAACGTGAACATTCAAGTATACATTCTACTACTGCTGTTGTATAACCACCTGGAATCGCTATTCGCCCACACTACTCATTTTCCACGACCCTCTTTGTGCACAATATCTCCGACCGCGCCATCTCTCCTGGCTTTACCTAATATATATATATATGTTAACATTGGAACGGAGGGTCGTTTCGGGGTCTTGTGGTCACGATCTGTAAAAATATACCAAACATTTTCGAAATTACTTTCCTCCGGACGGCTGCAATAGGTAGATTTTTACTTTTTGTAATGAAAGTTGCCTAAAAAAAGTTTGGAAAACCACTGTACTAAAAATAAAATAATATGTGAAAATTTCCCACATAGCGTAATCTGTTGACATCTATATAAAGAATAATTTTATAATTTCATTAAATTTTTAACACATTCCAATATAGTTCAAATGTGTTTATGACTTCGGATTGTGTGTTTGTCTGCCGTCTGCGTCAGTCTGTCTGTGCTCTAACTCGAGTAAATATGCTCGGATTGGCATGTACTTGATATACATTATAGTGGTTTGTCATGGCATGTTTGGTATTGCACCGAAGTGTGTAGAATTCACGGTGCATTTACAGATGCACTCAAAATTATTCCGTTACATTATACTCTATTGGGAACAATCGTTTTAATGTTATTAATAGCGTTACACGACATTAAAGATAAGACAATTTATACATATTATTAAGGCGCACTAGAATTTGGTAACTATCAACTGTGCTATGTTTAACACTTACAGTACATATACAGGGAAACTCAAATGTATACCATTATATTATGGTCTATGAAAAAAATCATTTGCGGCATATTTTAATGATGTTACTCGGTTACAAACATAATACAATTGATATGACGTTCTCATTTATGGCATGCATTTTAATATTGACTAAATATTTGCACCTTATGGTGTGTGTACAAATTTTAAAGCCCTCAAACAGGGCTACACAAAAGAATTCGCAAGCATTACTGAGAATGAGCGTGGGTTGTTTAACCATTTCACCGGAGGAAGATTGAGGGAAACACCTCTTTTATTCCCGACGCTTCTCGAAGCAAACTTTGAAGTTGTTAAAAATGTTTTTAACACTTTCCAACATACTAGAAATGTACAGTCGTGGAAAATAAAAAGTAAACACCCCTACTAACTTCTCAACAAATTTTCGTAGAAGAAAGTTACTGGTACCGAACGATTGGAAATAAAGTCTACTTTTAAATGATATATATAAAATTTGTTTAAGGGGCCATCTGCATATTTAAACGAACCATAACTTTGTTTTTTTTTCAATGACAGTACACAATTCTGACAGCATAAATGAACTCTACACCTTTCAATTAGCCTATAAACAAATTTTTATGCAATTCGTGCCATAAGTTTACGAGAAATTAATTATTTTAAAACGAGCGTATTTTAAGGGCTGTATCTAAATTGAAGTTCCGAACTCGATTGTTAACCGAGAGAACCGCCTTCTTGATCAAGGCATGTTTAAGCGTCAGTGAAACCTGTTTGATTACAGGATAGCAGAATAAATTTCAAAAATTTACTCACTTCTATCATAGACGGCCCTTTAACCAGCATTTTGCCGTTTTTTAAGCATAATTTGAAAACTACTTGTAAGAAAAATGTGAAATTTTGGATTTCCATAAAGCAGGACTTAATAAAGCTAAATCCATAAAAAAATTGTATGTTGCAGTTCATATTTTTTTCGAATATTAATTTTATAATTCATAATTCATATCGTACAATTATAAAAATTGCAAATTCAACGTATTTATGTTTGGGTATATTAGTATTATTGCTACACAAAAAATTAGCTCATTAGGATCATAATTTCAAGAGATATAAATAAAAATATGAAAATGTAATTTAACATTAGAAGTACTAAATTTTTAATGCCTATAATTCAAAAACTTATCATTCGAATGACTTGAAATTTGGTTTCTAGGCATATTTTGAACCGAAGATTTCAAATATGTCGTTAAATTTTGGTACTGCCATTGAAAAAAAATGAAGTTTGGATTCGTTTTAATATGTATATGGCCACCTAAGCAAATTTTATACACACCATTTAAAAGTAGACTTTATTTCCAATCGTCCGGTACCAGTAACTTTTGTCTACAGTAATTTGTTGAGGAGTGAGTAGGGGTGTTTACTTTTTTTTCCACGACTGTACTTCGGTGAATTAATTCGGTTTATCTGCCCGTTTGTCTTTCTGTCCGTCTGTCTTTTCATTCACTAACTCGCATAAATACAGTGGGATTGCCTTAAAATTGATACATTTTATTGGGGTTTACCATGGCATGTTCGGTGTAAAAAATGAAGTGTGTGGAGTTTACGGCTCATTTACAATTACACTCAAAAGTATTCTGTTACATTACGGACTATGGGGGAAATATCGGTTGCGTTGAATTTTAATGACATTGCGCTATTTCAAATATGTTTAAATTTATATATAACACTGATATGTAATGCAAAGTGCTTGTTGTAGACTCTGGTGTGCATATAATTTATCGTTTATTTTCAGTAGGGACACACAGGAATGTTTCCTTGCAGTACTACCCATGAAGAATAATTGCTGGAAGTGCATTTTCAGTTGTCTATTTTTGTATAGACCTATTTTCTGCATATCAGGATTCTATAGATCATATACATGGGTAGACAAAAGACCTTAAGTAAATTTCCTTTTATTGACAAAAAATGCTGAATAGAAATTTTAAAATGTGCTATGCGTTTAATTGTTCTAACTTTTAGCATATTACGTTGCATACATACAAAGCTATAGCTGATATATAGGAAATAACAAAAAATCTTTTGGTCTTTCCTATCGTTCCTATGTTGTAGGAATTACGGTTATTTTTCAGTCTGTTCCTACAATTGATGACCATTGCAGTAACTGGTTTTACAACTACTTTATGCATTTTCTAAATAGTTTATTTAAATTTCTTTCATGTTAATAAACTGTAAAGTGTCATTACACTATTCTGAATGTGTTGGAAAGTGTTACAAATACCGGGTGTCTCAAAAATGACTGATGGATTTTAAAATTCAATAACTTGAAAACGATGGCAGATATTAAAATAATTCTAAGGAGTGTTATGTAAGATGTCAGAAGTTTTTATGCTGCGATTCTAAATTTTAGTTAGGAATAACATCGATAGATGGCACTACAAGGAATAACCGCTAAACCAAGGCTCCATTTTTCGGCCTATTTTTTCTTCCATGCGAAAAAAGGAGATTAAAATAGATCCCGAAGTACCAACAAACGGGTCTGGACTGAGCACCTATTGCTGTCAGCGCCATCTGTTGTTGGAAATTCGAACTAAAATCAAGAATCACAGTAAAAAAAACTCCTGGCATCATACATAACCCTCCTGCAAGAATTTAATTTTTTTTAATATATGTTACCGTTTGTAAGTTATCGAAATTTAAAATCCATCAGTCATTTTTGAGTTTTTGGGACGCCCGGTAGAATGAAATAGAAATAATAACAAAAATTCCTGCGTATCTACACTGTTAAAAATTTGCAGCATTCTGGCAGGTCATTTGACCGTTTTTTTTCAAAAACGGTTACACAACCGTAATTTAACACTATTCTGACCATATTATTGGCCATTTTATGGTCAGAATATAGTTAAATTATGGATATGAAACCGTTTTTTCAAAAAACGGTCGAATGACCTGCCAGAATGCTGCACGCATGCACGGAATTTTCGTTATTGTTATTATTTCATTCTATTTCACAAAATTTTCTAAATTTTTGTCTGCTGAATATACATAAACTAATATATTTCATTTTAGCAACTAATGAAGGTATTTAACCACTTCACCGTTTGCCTCGAGATAAGTCGGGGGTAAAAGCACTGTTTCCCTGTAAACCAAAGAAATAATTAAGTACTAGCAGGCCCGCCCGGCGTTGCCCGGGGTTTGTAAATAATAACCTTAAATAAAACTTAAGTTTATATGAATTTATATCTTTGGAAATTCTTTTAATTGAAGCTAATTTCGTAGGCCCCATTGACTTCCGCAGAGCCTAATGTGTTCCCATTAAACTTCTTTCCGAACGATGGTCTTAAGTGGCATGTAGTTTGGTATAAATAAACTTTTTAGTAGTTTCTAATGTAATCTCAGGGAGATAGAAGTATGGTAAAGAAAATTGAAAATAAAATATGGTAAAGGAATTCGGATCATTTTTAAAGAAGTTGCACCAAGGGCCCAAAGAAGACGATTTATATTCAAAATTAGTGGTAGTTGATGTCTGAAATATTTTTTTGTCGTTCATGTAATAGCTGGAGAACCTAAGATGTTGTTAGAAAAATAAAGCCAGTGAATAGGACTATTTTTAAGAGATCATTAGCATATAATTTAAAAGAAATGTGCGAAAAAAATGGGGAAATGCTTAAAAAAATGCCCTAGGGCCCCAATAAAAATATATGAGTGTTAGTCTAAGGAGAAGAGTTCAGACTCAACTTAAAAATTACGCACTGCGAAGGGGAGAAAAATAGGATGTGTAAAACGTATGGCACACGAAAAATTTAATGAACCCTGGACAGAACCCTACCGGACCCTAGACGGGCCCACGGTCTTAAATGAAATGTAGAAACGGGAGAATGACTAAATGGAGAATGTCTCCAAAAATGAAGATAGGTTAAAAAGGAAGCAATTTATTAAAAATTTAGTACACTAAAACTTCAAGTGCCCTGTACCGGCCCCTTGCAAGGGTACCAGGGTCTTAGCTGAAATGTACAAATGGGGTAAAAACTAAAAGGAGAATTCACCCCAAAAACGAAGAAGATCGGATAGAAAAGAAGCATGTTATTAATAATTTAGTGCACTAAAGATGTTAACTGGAATGTAGAAATGGGGCAGAAACTGGAGGGAGAATTCATCCCAAAAATGAAGAGGACCGGATAGAAAAGAGGCATTTTATTAAAATTTAGTGCACTGAAACTTCAAGGGGCCCTGTTCCGGACCCCTTGGAGGGTGCCAGGGTCTTAACTGAAATGTAGAAGTGGGGTAGAAATTGAAAGTAGAATTCACCCCAAAAACGAAGAAGATCGCATATAAAAGAAGCATGTTATTAACAATTTACTGCACTAAAACTTTAAGGTGCCCTGTACCGGGTCCCTTGGAAGTTTTCCAGGGTCTTAACTGAAATGTAGAAATGGGGTAGAAACTGAAAGGAGAATTCACCCTAAAAACGAAGCAGATCGCATAGAAAAGAGGCATGTTATTAAAATTTAGTGCACTAAAATTTCAAGGGGTCATGTACTGGGCCCCTTGCAAGGGTGCCACGGTCTTAACTGAAATGTATAAATGGGGTAGAAATTGAAAGGAGAATTCACCCCAAAAACGAAGAAGACCGGATAGAAAAGAGTCATGTTATTAAATTTTAGTGCAGTAAAGCTTCAAGGAGTCATCTACCGGGGCCCTTGCAAAGGTGCCAGTGTCTTAACTGAAATGTAGAAATGGAGTAGAAAATGAAAGGAGAATTCACCCCAAAAGCGAAGAAGACTGGAAAGAAAAGAGGCATGTTATTAAAATTTAGTGCACTAAAGCCTTAAGGAGTCCTGTACCGAGCCCCTTGCAAGGGTGCTAGAGTCTTAACTGAAATATACAAATGGGGTAGAAACTAAAATGAGAATTCACCCCAAAAACGAAGAAGTCCAGATAGAAAAGAGGATGTTATTAAAATTTAGTGCACTAAAACTTCGAGGAGACCTGTACCGGGCAATTGCAAGGTTGCCAGTGTCTTAACTGAAATGTAGAAATGGGGTAGAAACTGAAAGGAGAAATCACCCCAAAAACGAAGGAGATAGGATAGAAAAGAGGCATGTTATTAACAATTTAGTGCACTAAAACTTCAAGGGGCCCTGTACTCGGCCCCTTGACAGAATTCCAGGTTTTAACTAAAATGTAGAAATGGGGCAGAAACTGAAAGAGAATTCACCCCAAAAACGAAGGAGGCCGGATAGAAAAGATTCATTTTATTAAAATTTAGTGCACTAAAACATCAAGGGGCCCTGTACCATGCCTCTTGAAAGGGTGCCCGGGTCTTAACAGAAATGTATAAATGGGGTAGAAGCTGAAGGAGAGCTCACCCCGAAAACAAAGAAGATCGGATAGAAAAGAGGCATGTTATTAACAATTTAGTGCACTAAAACTTCAAGGGGTCCAGTACTGGGACCCTTGACAGGGTTCCAGGGTCTTAACTGAGAATGTAGAAATGGGGCAGAAACGGAAAGGAGATTTCACCCCAAAAACGACGAAAATCGGATAGAAAAGAGGCATGTTATAAACAATTTAGTGCACTCAATCTTCAAGGGGACCTATACTTGGCACTTTGATATGGTGCCAGGGTCTTAAATGAAATGTAGAAATGGGGTAGCAACTGAAAGGAGAATTCACTCCAAAAACGACGAAGATCGGATAGAAAAGAGGCATGTGATTAACAATTTAGTGCACTAAAACTTCAAGGGGCCCTGTACCAGGCCTTTGCAAGGGTGCCAGAGTCTTAACTGAAATGTAGAAATGGGACAGAAACTGAAAAGAGAATTCACCCCAAAACGAAGACGATCGGATCGAAAAGAGGCGTGTTATTAATAATTCAGTGCATAAAAACTTAAAGGAGCCCAGGGGCCCCGGCCTTTAAAAAATTAAAACTCTGAGCCTCAGGTGCATCAGGACCTGTCTTGGACTAATCACTCCTGAATTTTCAGACTTCTACGTGCGGTAAATTTCGCTAGCCATCGCCGACAGACACACACATACAGACACACACAGAGCGATTTGTTCTTTTATTAGTAGTAGTTGCGTAGCAACCCGTTGTGTTGCTTTTGAATTGCATGAGACAATCCATCTTTTTGCGAAAAATGAAATCTTAACTTTATTGTAAATTTAGAAAGCCATTGCAATATTAATTTTATTGAATACAATATATCAAATAATAAGTTATATTTACAATTTAAGCCAAAACTTTCCCAATAAAAATGCACATATTCTATAGCTTTATTTGCCTAGAGCTTTTCACTCATCCAAGATTTTGCTTCAAATTTCGGAGTTCGTAGAAATGATGTCATTTGGGTCAACTTATACAAAAAAGAATTTGTTTGGACGAATTTATTCAGAAGCATTTTATATTTATGAATTAAAATAAATCTTTAAAGATTTTTTTTTTTTTTTCGCTAAAACATTTCTCTTTTTTATTTCTCGCTTTTTCGCATTTCTAATGTCCGCTTCTGAAATGTTTTATTAGCCATCTTAAGGCAATGGTTGAAAATCTACTTTACGACTTTAAATTAAATGAAAATAACGTACGATGTTTTTTTTTTTCTTTTGACGTCAACAGAATTTATCTCAATGCTCCAGTCGAGAGTCGAATTTGTGTTTCAAAAATAAACGGATTCCTGAAGCTTGAATATGTGTGAGTTCGTATTTCGTGAAATTTTCTTGAAAACTACAATCATTTTTGCACTATTTATTCAAATATACGTTAATTTCAATTTAAAAATGATTTCAAACAATGGTACCTAATAATCCTTGTCATTTTCCCTTTTCTCTCTTTTATCCACAAAAGTGGAGCAATTTTAGTTTCCATCATTACAGAAATGTCATAAAAAATAACGTAAAAATTTATATCTCGAAAAGTAAACAAATTTTAAAATTCTACGACTACGTTTAACATCCTCGGACCCATGCGGATAACTCGCGATAATTTGATCACCCAACATTCCATATTCTAGGAGGAACAGCTGTGAAATACAAATGGACAATCACTTTTTAATATAATAGAATGATGAAGTTTTAATTTCGCTATAAATAATTAGTCAGGGACTAATGCTGAATTATTTTATTATTTAAAGTGCAAATGGCTTATTCCGTAATGGAGCCTGTACGCAATGCATACAGATTAAAAAACATTATTCTTGAAAATTATTTAAAAAGACATAGTAAATAAATCAATTAAGATAAAGTTTTCAAGAAAATTGCATTTGAAAATAGATTTTTTTCCCTGTATAATGGGTGTAAAAATTGAAGATGCGCGATGTTTAGAAATTCAAAAAATTGCAGTAGCAAAGATTGCAAATCCGACATTTAATCGTCAAGCGTTGCCATTCTCAAAATGACATCAGCCGTACGCGTGGACATATTTTTCCTTTAGATAGATTTTCAAACGTGAAGTTCCGTTTGTCAGCTAAAACTTTGCATGTGAAAATGTATTCTTTTGGCTTGAGGGTCTAATTTCAGTACCGCGAAGTACAAATTCCAGAAACTGATGTCTTTTAGATGTATTCGTGTAAAAATATATAGTTTTATCAAAGAAAAGGATTATTTTCTTTTAAATATGACACTTGCTGAAGTATTACGCCGAGTGTCTCAAATTCGGTATCAGCCGAATGAAAATATATTATAACATTAGCTTTATGAGCGAAAATGTTTTTTAAATAGTGACGTCATTTTCTGTTCAGACTTAAAATAAAGTTATTTTTAATTGTAATGAGTAAATGGTATCAATACGGATAAATAAACTCCAATATTTCTTTTTTTTCTGCAACAGTGGAAATAATACGATTGCTACCATTTTGATGAAATTTCAAAAAATCTTTTCAAATTAAATTAAAAATATAAAAGTGAAAATATTTAGAAAAATAGCTAGTGCGAAGACATCTACAAATGAACAGCTTTCATTTAAAAAAAGAATTATTAGCAAAATTGGTACAGTAGAAAGTTCAAGGAAGATGTCTAAAAAAGCTATCTTGTGTTTTCAATATATAGATTATTTTTTCTCTTTTATATTAACAGTTGCCTAGCAACTCTATTTCATACAAATTACATTTAAAAGCACATATTTTTGCCAATTCGGCTCTAAAAATTTAAATTGTTCGACTACATATATGTTAAATTCGTGCTTTTTTTTATATATTATTCTTTTATTTATTTATTGATGAAGCTTTAATTTCTTTGTAGAAAATTAGCGGGGGAGAAATTCTGAACTTTTTTTTTTAATGTGCAAATTGTTTATTAATATTTCGCAATGGAGCCGGTACGGCAAAATCATTTAATTGATAAATAACAACGAAATAAAGCCCAAACTCACTGGGTTTTATAACAGACGATATTCTTGACATAGCACGTATTTTAATTTCATTTTTTTTCGGTTTTTATGAAAAAATGTCAACAAAAAGATACATCAATCTATTATTTTTATTTTCCCCCCTTTAGTTTCAACAGAAATGGAGTACTTCAGCTCCCACAATTACAAAAAAAGTAATAAAAACTATAAAAAAATTAATATCTTAAAATTAAAATGAGATACAGCTTTCAAACAAATTGCATTTAAAAGAGCATTTTTTTCGTTATACGGCGGTGTAAAAATTTAAAATGTGCGATGTTTAGAAGTATAAAAATTTGCAGTAGAGAAAATTACAAAACCAAAATTTTATTTCAAATTTCAAAGTATTGCCATTCGCAAAATGACGTATGCGTTACGCACAGATATGTTTGTCCTTTATGATATAGATAGATATCCTTAATCAATTTCAATGATGTCATATTTATTAAGGGAACCGTGGACCTTTGTTTGAGTAGAAATCGACCAAAAATTCGAAAATTATTTTTGTGCATATTATTATTCTCCAGTTTATTCTGAACCATTTGTAGAAAACCGAATGCAAATTAATTTTTTTGCAAAGTTACAAGCGTTTGAATTTTGTACACAGACAATTTTTCGTCCCTTTAATATATTTAATATTTGTTTTTCTCAAAACTGATTTTTCAACGTTTTTACATTTTTGAAATGCTCCATGCGTCATAATTTTTGATCAAAACTCATGAAATTGATAAAGAAGAATCCTAATATTGCTGACAAAGAAATTGTGCATGCATTTTAAAAATCGACTTTATTAAGATAGTTAGATTTAATTTTTACCATATTAAAAGGCAAAATTTTGATGAAAATGATATCGAATTCAGAAAAAAATCTCTAAAAAATTAACTATTCAAGGGATTAAAAAATCGATGTACAGATTGGTTCGTAATAAAGTTTTAAATGATTAAAATGAAAAATCGAGGAAATATTTAAAAAATTCTGAAGCATGAACATTTTAAAATATCGGTTTATAATTTTAATTTTTTTAAAAATCTTAAAATTATAATAAGATTAGAAATTTCTTTTAAGGTGGTCTATATACTTGTAGTGAAATGTATATTTCCGCAAAATCTCATATCTCTATAATGAAAAAAAAATGTAGCGTGCACCGTCACATTAAAGCAACATATTGTAAAAATACAATTGAAATGTTTTATTTTTTTATATAAAATTAAATATATAGAAGAAAATTATTACAATATGATATAATAAGCTACTAAAGAGGGATGCAAAAAGGAAAATACATAAAAATAATCTTGCTTTGAGCCTAAACAAATGCAATCAATCACTTACGTAATTTGAAGCTTTTAAAGGTTACTTAATTTTAATATATTCAGATGAGGTTTTAAAAATGTCTTTGTTTTGTTTCAAGGTATAAAGATATTTTATACTAGAAAAGAAAAAAAAAAACAAGAGATCTAGAAAGAGTTTTACACGAAAAAAAAAAAAAAATGTGTCAGTGATTTTTTTACATGTTTCTTCAAACTTGGTGTAATTTTTTTTATGTCATATCTTTCCTTTTACAAGAAAAGATAAACATGAAACCGCTGGAAAACAAAAAAGGAATACAAAAGAAACTTTTTTCTTGAATCCATTAGATGCATCTGCTATGCTCCTGTTACTAAAAAAATAATTTTTAAACATATTATTTACTGTTTCTGTTTTTTAAAATTACTTTCATATTTCATTTATTTATTTATTTAATGACTTGCTTTTAGCTGGATTTAGCAAGTGATTTTATATTTTTTAAGCATATGCACCAAAAAAAGATTTACTTCTTTTTTGGTTAACAGATTTAGAAACATTCTTTGAAATCCTAAAAAGTGTCACTTAAAACATAAAAGGAAAAATATTGAAAATATTACTGAAAACATAGAAAATCTTAAATATATAACATACACAGTTAGCAGATTATTTTTAAAAAAATTCTGCAATTTAATAAAAAAAAAAAAAAAAAAACTCCTTTTTTTTTTGACAAACTTTTCTAATGTGTGTCATTAATTTTCCTAACGCACAGTTTATTTCAGATATTTCATTTAAATACATTTGATAGAGAGTGCACTTTAACACCTCCTTTTTAATACTTCCAAACATATTTAAAAAGTGTTTATGAATTTGGTTTGTCTGTCCGTGTTCTAACTCGCTTAAATATACTCGACTTGCATTGTAATTGATACATTTTATTGTAGCTTACCCCATTAGGTATTGACAACGGAGTGCGTACCATTTACAGTTGTTTACAGGGACATCATGTATTCCGTTACATTAAAGTTAATAGTGAAAAAACATTTTCAGTCCATCTTAGTAATGTTACACTACTTCTAACATAATGAAATTGATATGCGTCACTTAGGTGGATGACAACATGTTGTCTATAGTGTATAGAATAAGTAGAACTTATAATCTGTTTACCGGGGAGCTCAAAAATATTCCACTACATTACTGTTACGGTCAATGGAGAAAATTTGGTTTGAATGTGGTTTAATGTTGTTACACTGTTTCAGGCATAATTAAATTGATGTGCAAATTTGAAGTGGACGCAACATGATTTATGTAGAATGTAGATCGAGTGGAAATCACAAATTTTTTACATTGTAGCACAAAAGAACTAAGGAGTATCTCCATTATTATCTAACAGTAAAATCGTTTGCAGTGTATTTAATGATGTAATGCTATCTAAATAAAATTTATATACGTTACTGAGATGGGCTACAACATGTTTTCTATAGATTATTATTTACGTGGAATTTATCATTTATTTACAGAGACACTCAAAAGTAGTCTGCGAGAGTACTCTTTATATGCCATAACTCCTAATGCACATTTTCAGCTTTAACATGCATTTAAAAACTTAGCTAATTTTTGTGTATCACGAAGTGTTTAAAGCGTACATAGGACTTCACGCAATAATCACATTCATTGCCAGCTTTGGACAGCAATTGCTGAAAATGAATTTTTACTGAGATTTTTTTTATAAAAGTTTATTTAGATGTCTCATGCCCTTGTAGAATCAATGATCATTAAAATGCGAGCACTCGGGGAGAAGAGATTTCCGTACAATAAATATATTAATTTGTAACTATAATATTTCAAAAAATCGTCGCTAAAATAACAATAATACCTCTAAAACACTATACAACGTATACCTGAGTACACTATATACTATACTCAGGTATAAACACATGAAATGTATACAATGAAAATGTAATATAGCTGTTCTGTATAATTTGTTCTTAATTTTATCCAAATCTGCTTATGATGACCAAAAAAAAAAAAAAAAAAAAAAAAAAAAAAAAAAAAAAAAAAAAAGAATGAATAACACCACATTGCACGGGGATGTTGGTGAATACAGTGTCAATAATTGTATTTTCTCTTGTAGTAGATTCTTGAATGAATGGTCTTAGACGCAGAGTTAAAACGTATTCCGACAGTTCATTTCTAGTATTGTTTCTGAAGTTGACATTAAAATCACCTACAATAATTAAATTTTGACATAATGTTTGGCCTTTTCTATTAAACATACATTATTTATGCATTAAATGGCAATATTTATTAAGTATCTTGGTGATCTATAAAATTCAGCGTAGTAATGCTATTTTTTACAGCGTAGCTAAAACAAAGATATTGTTCAAATTTTAAATTTGGTATTGTGGTGAACGCCTCGGACTATGCCTCATTTTTCAGATCGGCTTTTAATTAACATTTAATGACACGGGTGGCATAGTGGCAGGGCCACTCAATGCAAACTACTTGCGAATCACAATTACGTGATTAATTATTTTTTTAACAATTTGACGTTTATTGCTTTTACCACTACTGGACATTGCATTACACAAATATGCAATTAAACATTGTTATCTATGCATTAAAAAGCGATGGCGCATAGAGTATGCAGCCCGTGTCTTTATGTTTGTCCAAACCGTTTGTATATTTAAAGTTTAATATCTTGGCTAATTACCGACAATGTTTTTCGAAGATCATTATGAAGTATCATGCTATACTTAGGCGGCGAAGGACGAAAAAATGCATATTTCTCAATAGGTGTGTTACCTAGGGTAATTCCTGCTATTTTCCCGCGAAGTTGACATAAACTTGTACTGTCCCTAATTATATTATAATTTTAGCTTCAGTAAATTCGGAAATAGAGAGGGGGGACATATTTTTGCATTACATTTTCGACGGTATCTCAGAAAATATAATACCTACAATTAAAACAGATGTATTTTTGAGTTTGGCGGCACAAGAGCTTTCAGGTGATTATGCACAGTATTTAAAAAAATATATATATGTTCAAGTAACTTAAATAGCTCCCCTCCATTTTTTTTAAATATATTTCTTAAAGGTATTAATCTATTAATATGTGGGTCTGTAGCCTTTATTATTTCTGCAAAATATTAATTTTCATCGTTCTAGAGTTTACGAGAAAAGCATCTGTGACAGATAGACACACAAGTGATTTTATAGCGGATCCAGTTTTTCTTTTTCACTACGGAACCCTAAAAATGAAATTTCTGAAGGGTATTCCGATAGTGTTATTCAACGTTTGCCGTGACCCGTGATTTTACGTTATTATTCATATAGGTTTTGACGTTTTATTTATGTCTATGGCGGAGTTGCGGTTTAGAAAAGTGAGATAAGATTCCAAATGATGTAAACAACTTTGTAAAAAAATTATGGAGTATTATGCTTGTTTGTGGATGTATAAAAACTAATTGTAAATGCACATTGTAGATGGATGACTTCTAGTTTTCCACATTTCTTATTTTCCCCCAAATCCTCTTCAATTAAATACGTAATGGAATGGAATACCACTGAAATACCAACTTCATAAACTTCTATCAAAATATGTTGTAACAGTAGTAACGCTACATGATAATTTCTGTTTTGTGTTTATACATGGATATAATTACATTTTTGTGATCCTTATCCACTTAATGATCTTTAACGATTTTATTACAACTGATATAAAGTTATCTTCTGAACTTCTTTTTTCATCATCATACTTTTAAGATCTGTTTATTATTGCATGAAAGATTAATCGGTTAATATAATGCATTTCTATATATCATATATACACAGTGATACAACTACTGAGACTGATTTCCATATTAACTATACCCAATTAACATATTTTATGAAGTATTTTTAAAATAATGAATTGACAACCGAGAACAGCGTACAGTGCCCAATGAAATCTGAGCATAGTATTGCATAGATAGAGCATACATTTTGTCGAGTGATCAGAAACAAAACAGTAAACAATAACAAAAAAAAAAAAAAAGATTTGGGTTGCAATCCATATATTCAGCCAAAAATACAAGGTGTTTCATTCACACCGAGCTGGGTTTTGTGGAAAACATTGGGAAAATTGAAGTTATTTTAATAAAAATTCGAAGATATTGATTTTCTCTCTCAAAAGTAAAACAACAAACCAAGTTTTACTATCTATAACGAACTCGACTGGCTAAAGTTTTGACCTTGGATATCAGTGCTTATGTCACCCGCGACTGCGTAACTGGATTTTTTCAATACCACTAATCAGATATAAAATTTCAAAAAATCGCGAAAATCTCATTAAAGTTTCATTACAACTTTCTCTTTTCATTTTTCACTTTTTGCGAACTTATTAATGCAAACTTCGTTTCGAGTTATGTACCATGTGTTTTAACAGAATAAGCAAATTACACGGCATGTTCCTATGTGTTTATTGTCTTTTCTGACATTCATGCTAACTATTAAATAAATATTCGGAATCACATTGTATACAACGTAGTATGACTGGAACGTACAATAATTTATATAAAGCTTTTCTTCAATTCGTATTCTAGTATCTGCCTAATAAACGCAAATGGCATGATATGTGCATTATCAGCGTGCACAATGCCACAAAAATAACGCCAAAATGTTTCATAACAACAATTAAATTGTATCCATTAATACAAAATCAATCATATTCACTTAACAGAAGCCCTCATATGTTCCCAATCAACAAATTATGAGTACCAAAAAACGTCAATCGAAACATTTTTACAATATATATGTATGAACATTTACAGTTGCTACATTTTATGAAATATTAATAAAAACAAATGTTTAAAAAAAATATTCACAAGTATACGAAAATAATAACCTTTGTTTCTGTATAAACTAAATAAAAACATTGGTATTCTTGTTTCCTCACCCAAATTGCGACTGTCTAAAACATTTCATACTCATTTGTGTGCCGGATATATTCAAATTGACTGTTCTTTGAAGAAAAGCTTTTGTTATTCTCCGTACTGCTTTGCCTGTGATTTCAAAGAATTTACATATATTCTATTACTTTAGTTGTCAACACCGCTCTCCTTCATTACACACAAAAATTCATAAATTCAATTTATAAGCAATACATTTTTTAACGTGTACGAAATATACAGAACAATTTCTTTTTACTTTCGTGACATTTCTGAAATCGTATACATTTTGTCGCGTGATATATATAAATAATTATATAATCAGTATATTATTTAGTATTATCAAATTAATCGTATTCATTTAGCAGAACACCTCTTATGCCTCCAGTCAACAATATATTTGTCTCAAAATACTTCATTCATAATATTTTTACTATATATACTGATAAGAATTTAGATTTATTATATTTTATAAAATTTTAATAAACAATAAAGAAAAATCATTCCTGAAGCATAGATTAGGAAAAACTTTCCAACACATCCGGATACATTATCAAAACTTCGCAGTTTAATAAGTTAAAGAACATTCTTAATAAATATTTTAGAAAACACATACACACACACACACACACATACACACACAGGCACACCACACATTTGAAACATGATTACAATAATTATTGCTCATATGCGAAAACTACTCCAATTCTTTTATGCAGCTCTGTACATAATTTATAGATTTGTACAGATTCTTGATAGTATGCTAAAATTTAGTTTATTAAAGAAACGCATAATAAAATTGAAAATGCACCTTCAGCAATTTCCAGTAATAGACAGAAACGTACTTGAATTCTTGTGTAAAGCCCTGCATATGACATACAGAACTTTTATTCACGTTACGTATTAAGCTGACATTTAAATCAGGTAAAAACATGCTTAAATCTACTGAAATCACATTTCCAGAAATTATCACCCATGGACGGCCATGTATGCAAGTCTTTGCGCGAGCTTGTATATAATTTTTTCTATATCGTACGAACATCGCTTAGTGCAATGCATATGGTTCAGCTTGAAAATGCATAACTCAAATTAAGAAACATATTTTAGCAATTCACGCTCATTCTCAGTAAGGCTTGCGAATTATTTTGTGCAGCTCTGTACGTGGTATATTGAATTTTTGCACACCGCATAGCATGAAAAAAATTATGTAAACTTAAAAACGCACACGGTAACAGAAAACGCATTTTCAGATATCATCTCTAATAGACAACACTTCGGATACTACACTTTATCCGAAATCTGTTATGTGGACCTTTAAATAACTGATAAATTCAATGCACATCATATTCTATTGCAAGGATTTTGCGTTATACCTCAGTAATGTATGTCATTCCATCATGTTTGAAATACTGCAACATAGTTTAAATACTCTGAATTTTCCCTGTAAACGATTATGTAACCGAACTTTTTTGTGAGACATTTTAAATGAATGGAGAATATTTTGCATCCCATATTTTACAGAAAGCAGCTATTAGTGCACCTCAGAAATTCGTATCAACTTCATTGCGTTTTTAACAGAATTACATCATTAAAATACTCCGCAAAATATTTTTCTTCATAGACTATGATATGACGAATTAATTTTGAGTTCCTTGTATGCGTACTGTAAGTGCTACACATAACATATTCTATAGTTACTATCTCTATAGCACACACATAAATAATGTATATAAATTTCGTTATGTTTAAAATATTGTAACATTATTAAAATACTCCGCGAATGATTTTTTCTCATAGACCATAATGTCACAAAATACTTTTGTGTGCCCTATAAAGGAATTATGAATAGTACATACTTTATTTTCAATAAAGAACACGAAATGGTAAACTTCAATAACGTATATCAATTATATTGCAATCCGAGTATATTTTCATGATTTAGAACAGGGACATACAGACGGACTCAATTTATAAACACTTACCAACTATGTTGGAAAGTAATAAAATAAAAGTTTAAAAAAAGTATGATAATTTGTTTATAAAAAGAAGTAACCTTTGTTTGCGTATCAACTGAAAAAAAGGATTGGAATTCTTATTTCCTCACCCTATTTTCAACTGTATAAAATATTTCATTTTAATTTTCCTTCACTTCACAAAAACATAATCCGTAAAATAAATTTAAAAACAATACATTCTGTTTTTTTTAACAATTACGAAATGTACATATATTTTTTTTTCTACTTTAGTGACATTCTGTATGAAATCTGTATTTCTTGAAAACGTATACATTTTGTCGCGTAATATATACTTTTTACTTTCTTCTATCTTCAATAGAAGAAAGTATTGTAATCGAAATTTTTTTCGACTTCCGGTTTTCAACGGATTTACACGTTTTAGGGGTCAGAGATCCCAAAAAACATGTTTATAGAAAATGTCTGTCTGTCTGTGTGTCCGTCTGTCCGTCTGTCCGTCTGTCCGTCTGTCTGTCGCCATTGTACCCTCAAAAAGTGTATGAAGTTATGCATAGAATTGAACCAAATTTTTATGTTAAGTTTTTGGCTATGGCAAGCAGATCCTCCCTGAATTTGGAAAAAATTCGCCGGTAGGGGGCGCTATAATATCAATTTTTGTGCGATTTTGAATATTGTACCATCCAAAAGTGTATGAAGTTATGCATCGAATTGAACCAAATTTTTATATTAAGTTTTCGGATATGGCAAGTAGGTCCACCCTGCATTTGGGAAAAATTCGCCGGTAGGAGGCGCTGTAACAGCGATTTTTGTGCGATTTTGAATATTGTACCATCCAAAAGTGTATGAAGTTATGCATCGAATTGAACCAAATTTTTATTTTAAGTTTTCGGATATGGCAAGTAGGTGCTTCCTGCATTTGGAAAAAATTCGCCGGTAGGAGGCGCTGTAACAGTGATTTTTGTGCGATTTTGAATATTGTACCACCCAAAAGTGCATGAAGTTATGCATAGAATTGAACCAAATTTTTATTTTAAGTTTTCGGATATGGCAAGCAGATCCTCCCTGAATTTGGGGAAAATTCGTCGGTAGGGGGCGCTGTAATAGTGATTTTTGTGCGATTTTGAATATTGTACCATCCAAAAGTGTATGAAGTTATGCATAGAATTGAACCAAATTTTTACTCTAAGTTCTTGGCTATGGCAAGTAGGCAGGGTCGTACTGGCCCACCGGGCAACGAGGCAAATGCCCGGTGCGCCCACCGTCACTTTTTTTTTTCTTTTCTTTTTCTTTCTTTTTTTTTTTTTTTTTTTTTTTTTAAGCACGCATTTTGAAAGGCATAAAAATTTCAAAGATTTTCATTTGGAAAATTAAAAAGTAATGCTTTTTATTTTTTACAGTATAGCATAAGCAAACTATGTGTGATCAAAGACAATTAGATAAACCAATTTCGAGATAACATAAGTTATCGACAATCAGATATGCCATTGTTACACATTGTATCCAGGACCAGACTTTGTTTCAAAGCCTGTACTAATGATAAATTCTAAGTAAAATAATATTAAGTACTCACTTATTTAGATATATGCTTAAATAATTTCTGTTCTAAGAATGCTTCTAATAAGTGTCTAATAAGTCTGCGTCTAATACGTTTGCATATTTTCTGCGTCTAAGTATTTAGCGCCCCTGGTGTTGTGAGGTATTTTTGTATTTCTGCCTTTTGTGCAAGTATAAAGGACGAAACATTGTATAAGAAACATATTCTCATTTTAAATGGATTCATACACAGAGACTTTGATAGTCATGGCACCCTGGTTCAGATTTTATTCAGTACCCCGAAGAATAGTAACTTCTACATAAATTAATATTGGTATTATGATGTATTTAGCATAATTTCTGTCAAATATTCAGCGCCCTGGGTGGCTGCCCGGTAGTTTGGTATTTCTGTTTTTTTGTGAAAGTAAAAAAACAAAAAACAAACAAAAAAAATGCCAATTTAAGACAGGAGATTTTCATTTTAATTTCATTTGGTCCCTTTGTCAGAGGCGGGTTTGGTAATCATGGAGCCCTTGGACAATATTTTTATCGCCTCTGTAATAATAAGTTAAAAAAAAAAACTAATATTGGGTTTTCGTAATAATGGCGCCCTTGGTCAGATTTTTTAACGCCTCTGTAAAAATAAATTTCAAAAAACTAATATCGTGTTTTTGTAATCATAGCGCCCTTGGTCAGATTTTTTTCAGTACCTCTGTAAAAATGCTTTTCAAAGAACTATTATCGTGTTTTTCTAATCATGGCGCCCTTGGAGAGAATTTTTTCAGCGCCTCTGTAAAAATAAATTTCAAAAACTTAATATCGTACTTTTTAATCACGGCGCCCTTAGTCAGATTTTTTTTCGAGCGCCTCTGTAAAAATCCCTTTCAAAAAACTATCATCGTGTTTCTCTAATCATGGCGCCCTTGGACAGATTTTTCTAGCACCTCTGTAAAAATAAGTTTTAAAAAACCAATATTGTGTTTTCTTAATAATGGCGCCCTTGGTCAGATTTTTTCAGCGCCTCTGTAAAAATAAATTTCAAAAAACTAATATCGTGTTTTTGTAATCACGGCGCCCTTGGAAGGATTTTTTTCAGCGCCTCTGTAAAAATAAATTCCAAAAACTACATCGTGTTTTTGTAATCATGGCGCCCTTGGACAGATTTTTTTTTCAGCGCCTCTCTGTAAAAATAACTTTCAAAAAACTAATATCGTAATTTTGTAATCATGGCGCCCTTGGTCAGATTTATTTTCAGCGCCTCTGTAAAAATAACTTTCAAAAAACTAATGTCGTGTTTTCGTAATCAATGCGCTCTTGGTGAGATTTTTTTCAGCGCCCTGTAAAAACAACTTTCAGAAAACTAATATCATGCTTTTGTAATCATGGCGCCCTTGGTCAGATTTTTTCAGCGCCTCTGTAAAAATAAGTTTTAAAAAACTAATATCGTGTTTTTGTAATGATGGCGCCCTTGGTCAGATATTTTTGCAGCGCCTCTGTAAAAATCCCTTTCAAAAAACTATCATCGTGTTTCTCTAATCATGGCGCCTTTGGACAGATTTTTTTAGCGATTCTGTAAAAATAAGTTTAAAAAAGCCAGGTCCGTAACCAGATGGAGCCCCCCCCCCCTAGCTTCCTCTAGAGCCCCCTCTAACGATTTCCCTACATTTTATTTTTTCAACAAAATGTACGTTTTAACTTTCTTAAAAAAAACAAAAAACATTTGGATCTTTTAACTGCTTGAATGCAATGGAATATGCCAAACATTTTGCGTTCAGAACCCTATTAGATTAGTTGTTTTTTTATTATCTTGCTTGCGATACAATTCTCAAAACGCGTTCTAAGTAGGAACATTTCTTTCTCCCGAAAAAATTAAGTCCAGATGCACTAACTAGTCACCACATGTTTTCGTACATCTTGACATTTTAAAAGCAATGATCGTATACGGGATGAATTGAAATAGACATATGCTGCTCAAGTTAAATGGTTAAACGTCTTCACTAAAATGTAGTCACAAAAAAGACGTGTTTCTAAATGTTAATGGTTTGCCTGTTGACATTATGTATATGACAGCCGATATAGTTAATGATGAAATATCACTTGGAAACTAACTAGAATGTTTGTTGAAGGAAATTAGAAAGATAACAAAATGTCATTTTATACAAATGGAATAAGAAAAATAATTTCTTGAAAGTCAAAAATTGTTTCATGCTATGGGTGTAGGCAGTAGAAAAGTAGAGGTAGGGCATTTTTTTGTTTGCTTTTTGAACTTTCGTCTAATTTTTTTTTTTTTATGTTCCATGAATTTGCTAAACATTTTTTTTTTTTTCTATTTGTCATATAACAATAAAAAACATTAAAGCTCCTGTCCCTGCCTGCGAAGGCACTCATCAGCTAATGCTAATCCTATGGGGAGGGATTTTTCTACTATCTCGCTCCCATTTTGACACTTTTAAGTTTTTTTTTTTTTTTTTTTTTTGCATTGGATAAGCATTGGCCGAGGTCCGTCTCTACAGTGCACCTTTCTTACTTTTTCGATTTTGGTCACAGATATTTTTTTATAAAGTTACTTTCACTTTCAAAACCGGTTCTGAAAATGAAAATGTCATTCTAAAAAATATCTCCAACCAAAATCGAGAAAGTAAAAAAGATGCGATGTAGAAACGGACCTCGGCTATCCAATGCAAAAAAAATTATTAAAAAATGTCGAAATGCAAACGAGACATTAGAAAAATCCCTCCCCATAGGATTAGCTCGTGAGTGCCTTCGCCGGCAGGGACAGGAGCCTTAAGTAAAAAAGCATGATTAAGGTTAAGTTTATTATAAGATTATGACAAAAATGTCTTCAACTATTTGGCGTATGCTTCATTTAAATCTATTTTCGAGTATAAATGCGCTACTTTCTGACACATTTTCGAAATAATTTTAATGATAAAGGCATAAAATTTGCAGATATTATTCAAGCTCAAGGAATTAAACTGTGTTCTGTGTTTTATAAGGCTGTTTTCCAATCTAAACCAGCTACTTTCTGACATGTTCGCGAATTTCTTTTATTTATAAAGATATTTGCAAGTATTCAAACTATACAGAAAATTTAAAAAAATCTGTCAAAAAATGACGGCAAATTTGACTTTGTAGGCTGATTTTCTTGGCATTTAACGACGAAATGCTAGTCATCGAGTAGCAATTGACTATAAATCATGTTATTTATAATCATGGCATTTATAAGAAAATGAGAAACGGTATTCAATTCTTAGGCGCATGAATGTGAGAAGCTGAAAATTTTAGGCAAAGGGAAAGAAAATTACTTCGTAACTGCATCAGAAAAATTTTCGTTATTGAGTGAAAGAAGAATATTTTTAAAGATCTTTAGAAATAGGGGAAACGTATAATAATAAATAGTCGCCTACATTTAATGAAAACTGATCGAAAAGGGCGTTCATGCCCTTGTGCTTATTTTTTTTTTTTTTTCTTTCTTCTAAATGAAATTGAACAAATTTCATGAAACATGCGTAAAACGTATGCAAAAATAATCTACGTTATCGCTGTTTAAATGAATTAAATCTAAGTTGTTTTCTTTGAAAAAAGAAATGTATTGTATATAATATTAAAATTACAATCTCTTTTTTTATTATTAAGTCCAGGTATGTTTAAAAAATATGTAATTAATATATATTTGTAATAACTGATTCATATTTAAAATGATATAATCATGTGCAGAATTTTAAATTTAATTATTATTGCGAATTGTTAAATGGTTAAATTTATAAATCATATTATTAATAAAATAAGGTTAGGTAACGCTCGTTTTAAAGAGAAACAATATCATCACTAAATTAAATCGTATACAAACAACCGTGATTTTAAAAATGACCTAATAATTCAGCAGAAACCAAAATATTAATAAAATTAAATAAATTACAAATAGCTATTAATTATAAATATTAAACGTATGGAATTAAAATATTAAAATATTTTTTAAATGATAATAGTAAGTTTGTGAATTATTCAAATTAATAAATATAGGACACATAAACATAGATGCCAACATCTCTTAATTATTTCGGAGTCTGATCCAAAACAACCATGTTTTAAACTGGAAAAAATATATAAGGAATTGTGTCTTTTTTCGATAAGGTACATTTTAGATTTCAGTTTGAAATTTTTGATTAAATGAAATTTCCTGTTGAAAATATTTTCGTCATGTAACAGACTCCGGATAAGTGTTGTTGGCATCTATGCATAACGCAAAAACATTTGCAAAATCTCAAGTTTTCGTTCTTTTTTCTATATATTAAAAAATTTAACAGAATATGATATTTAAATCTATGTAATGTCTTCAATTTAAAGAAAAAATATGTGTAAAGAACTGTATCCTACAGTAGAGGTCTGCACGATCCCGGGCTTGGCTAGAAGCTTGTACTAGGCCGGGACGGCGAAATGAAGGTGAAGTTTCAAACGGGCCGGGCCGGCAAAATTTGAACGTGCCTGCCGTGCTGGACCGGGCCAATAAAAGAAATTAAGCGGGTCTGTCGGCCCGATATAAATATTTAAACGCAGACGAGAAAATATGAATCATTTTCAATGAATATGAGTTTCACGAGAATAAGTATAAATGTGCGTTACGAGCCGATACTAGTTTGCCAGCATCAATATCGAAATATAACATTTTCCAGCGTACAGATCGGCATCGGACAGTTACATGGCGTTTGAGCCCGGGCTTTTAATTCTTCCAGTAGACTCGTGCCGGACCGAGATCAGGCTTACATTTTTTTTTTTTTTCAACATAGCCAGAAATGGACTTAATTGTTCTCAGGATGTTTAGGCCAGACAATTGTTTTGTAAAAATATTAATAATAAATTATTAATATAACGATATTGAACTTCTGTTAACGGAATTTTTGGAAATATACTTGAAGGTGGTTCTCAAATTCACTATTCAAAAACAAAAAACTTTCTGACACATTTTTAACTGTAAAGGCATAAAAATGACAAACCTGTCTATTGAAGGGATTTAGAATTGAATAGCGTTTCCCATTTTTAATAAATGAATTCCATATAGAGATATAAGAGATTATTGTCACGTGACTGCAGGTTTTTCTCCTTTTCCGTGCTATAGTCTCCGGATATTCGATTCAAAACGCTAACTTGGACAGTATTTTCTCAAAAATATATTGACGTTTTCGAAAATAAATGAATTTAGAAATGTGTCAGAAAGTAGCTTCTTTGGATTTGAGAAAAATCTGCAGGAATAACAGAAATATTTTCGCAAATCTACTTTTTATAATATACCCTCAAAAGTTATCATCATGTTTTTAACCTTCCTGTTTTTCTTTTATTCTAAACAATATGAATTTTTTAATGAATCCTTATTTGAATGTTGAAACGTCTAAGACTCTAAGTAAATCATTAATGTTGCTATTGTGTATTTTCTGTCTTGCGAACACATCGTAAATTTAAAATATGCTGTAAAATTATCTGCAGTATTCTTTAAAAGAATCTTAATTGTATGTTAAGAAAAATCTGAATTTTTTGTAGAAATTGAGCAGGGTCGGATCGGGCCAGATTTAATTGATTTTTCCACTGGCCGGGTCTGTTTTTACTGATTTTTGTACGGCCGTGAACTGTGAAAATATGAACGGGCCGGGTCAAGATAGCTTTCGTTCGGGCCGGTCCGGCACCTGGAAATTCCGGCCCGTGCAGACCTCTATACCAACAGGTTCCTTTTTCTCAGTTTTTTCAAAACGCATCTTTAAAAAAATTGTCATGCTGGGCGGTTGAAGATTTCTATGTTTGTTGTATGAATTGGTGTTTTTGTAAATAAAGATGTACTTTTCTGTCAGAATGCTAGCATGATAAATTACACTAAATTATTCAACAGAAAGACTGATTTGATTAATCAGCGGTTCAAATATGCATATATATAATCAATGTTCAATAGAGTAGAGCGCTGATAATCCGGACCAATCGGGGCCGATGCCGATCCGGTTAATGAAAAATCCGGATAATTGGACAACTTTAAAAAACGGCTATGGCAGTGTTTGTCAGGTAACTTCCCTTTCACACTTTTTCCAGGCTTAGGACTGGCAATTGTAGTGGTGCACATTTTAGCATATTACAAATGGCCTGTTTAGAAATTATTTTTTTTAACTTTTTTAAAATTTTATTTTCCACAAAATTGGTAAAAAGTTATACATCGAAGTACACATAGAAATTATTGCGAGTATCTATGCACACACTGTACGAACAAACGCGAGCTGAGAGAGGGGGGGTTGTTCCCTTTTCCGAAGACACCAAGGGACATAAGAAGCCGGAGGCGGATTACCCATTAGGCTGAGTAAGCTCAAACTTAGGTGCCCGGAAGGAAAAGGGCCCGGGTGCTAAGATTTTATTTAGGTTTTTTTCTTCACATCGGCTTCCAAAAGGCTATTTTTAATTTTTTTCAATCTCCTTTTCTTTTTTGGAGGTTTTTTTAATTGAAGATACTTTTATTTAGTGGATGTATCCTAACAAAAAAAGGCTTAGATGCCTTATGTTCCCTCAGCCGTTGTTTTGAATTGTTTGGCGATTTTTTTTGGCGTGTTGGCGGTGTTTATAGCTATGGCTACCTCGATATGTGGAACCCCGTGTGCCGTGTGTATTCTGACGTGTTGTGTTCTAGCAACCCCTGAGAAGTGGTGGATTTTGTGGATGTATTTTGTTATCGTGTTGTATAGTTCTGTCTTTTTATTTTTGTTAAATTTATTGGATGTATTTGACTGACTATGGTTTCTGTAATCCGTTTGAACGCTTTTGCTGAAGTAATTAAGAAATATGAGGAAATTTTTAGAAGAAAAGTAGGTTTGTTTATTGTGTCTCAATGCGTACTCATAAGCCTATTTTGGAAAATGACGGTAGTGTTATGAGAGAGATTTCGTGCTGAAACTCTCAAGAAAGCAGATATCTGTTAAGGTATGTTAATTTTATATATATATTGCTGCTTTAAGAGTTTTTTACAGTTTGAGTTTGCTAGAAAGCGGGAATTGCTGAATTTTGAGAATGCTAAAACGGGAGAACTTCTGAATGCAGTGATGTTTTTTTTTCGGTAAATGTGCGCGAAGCGCTCATACAAAATTACTGATTGCCACTTTAGCGAATTTCGTTTTTTATGTATATTTTGCTGCTTTAAGAGTTTTTTACATTTTGAGATTGCTAGAAAGCGAGAGCTGCTGAATTTTGAGAATGCTAAACCGGGAGAACTGCTGAATGCAGTGATTTTTTTTCGGTTAATGTGCGCGAAGCGCTCATACAAGATTACTGATTGCCACTTTAGCGAATTTTGTTTATTATTTACATTTAATTTTCGTTAAGCGAAACATACGTATAAACCGGTGTTGGCGACATTTACTACTTGGCGGAAAAGGGGTTTTCACGCCAAGTAAAATTCCAAGATAGCGGCCGTGGGAACTTATGACATCTGTTCCCAAAAAAAGTTCAACTAATTTAAAAAAGTAAAAAAACGGCATTTGAAGAGAACGACCTAAGCTATCCAATGCAAAAATCGTTTAAAAATATTGAAATACAAATGAGATGTTTAAAAAAATTTCTTTCATAGGATTAACATTAGAGATCGGATTCTTTCGCGTCAGTAACCGCTTAATGATAGAAACAGCTGAGATAGAAACCTTCTTCCAATTACAAAAAAAAAAAAAAAAAAAAAAAAAAAAAAAAAAAAAAAAAAAAAGAAGAAGCATACAAATTAAGTACATGTTTTACTTCAGGTCGCTAGTTCCTAATAATTTATATTTGAAAAAATATTGTTCAAGGACTAAGAACAAAATTTTAAAAAAAAATTCCATTTTTATGACCAAAACTTGCATTTTGAATTTTATGAAATTTCAATGTTTTCCTGCACTAAAAGTACTCTTTTCCAGTTTCAGTGCCAGAAAACACTGAAATGTATTGCTTTTATTGGGCGGGGGGAGGGGGGGAAGAAGAGGAGGTTCACAAAGAAGTTTAGCCTAGGGGCTCGGAAGGTAGTTAATCCGCTTTTGTAAGAAGCAATATGCTTAATAATGCAAAAATTGCAATGGAAATAGAATACAGTGTACAATCCATTAGTTTTCCTTATTAAAATTTAAATAAAGTTATTTTTTTATGGGATGTCGGATGCTATCTATTTGTTTGACGTGCTTTTTCTGAAAGACGAAAATAAATTTGTGTGCAGCGGAGCCTTAAATACAATAAGACCTAAGACTAAATCACACGGGATGGAGAAAAGTTCTATTTTTGGTAGGTTTTCTTAAGAGGTACACCGCCCCTAATTGTTTTATATTCATTTTTCGATTACCATGAAGTATTTTCCGTTTAAGAATTTCATTATAGGAAGCTCCGTTATAGAGATATTACGCTTTAGACGGGTTCCTTTATAGACAGGCCCATTTTATCAGTTTTACTATATTTAGTTTGCTTAAGATATGGATTGTTGAAAGATGTTAGCCCCACCAAAAAAATTCAGAGCCCCCTCTGACTGGACTCGCTGGTTACGGCCCTGAAAAAAACTAATATCGTGTTTACGTAATAATGGCACCCTTGGTCAGATTTTTTCAGCGCCGCTGCAAAAATGCCTTTCAAAAAGCTATTACCGCGTTTTTGTACTCATGGCGCCCTTGGGCAGATTTTTTTTTTCTTTTTCCAGCGCCTCTCTGTAAAAATAACTTTCAAAAAACTAATATCGTAATTTTGTAATCATGGCGCCCTTGGTCAGATTTATTTTCAGTGCCTCTCTGTAAAAATAACTTTCAAAAAACTAATGTCGTGTTTTCGTAATCAATGCGCTCTTGGTGAGATTTTTTCAGCGCCCTGTAAAAATAACTTTCAGAAAACTAATATCATGCTTTTGTAATCATGGCACCCTTGGTCAGATTTTTTCAGCGCTTCTGTAAAAATAATTTTGAAAAACTGTTATCGTGTTTTTTTAATCATGGCGCCCTTAGAGAGATTTTTTTCAGCGCATCTGTAAAAATAAATTTCAAAAACTTAATATCGTGTTTTTTAATTACGGCGCCCTTAGTCAGATTTTGTCAGCGCCTCTGAAAAAATAAGTTTTAAAAAACTAATATCGTGTTTTTGTAATCATGGCGCCCTTGGTCAGATATTTTTCAGCGCCTCTGTAAAAATCCCTTTCAAAAAACTATCATCGTGTTTTTGTAATCATGGCGCCCTTGGACAGATTTTTTTAGCGCCTCTGTAAAAATAAGTTTAAAAAACTAATACCGTGTTTTGGTAATCATGGCGCCCTTGGTCACTTGGCCAGATTTTTTCCAGCGCCTCTGCAAAAATAACTTGAAAAAAAAACTAGTATCGTGTTTTTGTAATAGTAAGCCCCCCCCCCCCCACACACACACAGGGCCCGATTTAGACAGTGGGGGGCCCTTGGGAAAACATTATCCGGGGGGCCCTCTTCGATCTTTTGAAATTTTTCGTGAATTATTTTGAAATGACTAAAACTAAATTTCATACCTATTGTATGTAGACTTAAATTTCATACCAAGTACTATTCACATCTGTATACAGTATAGTACAAGAAAGATAACTTTAAGAAGTTATAGCATACATTTTTTTTTTTTTTTTTTGGTAATAGGAATATAAGGATAAATGTGAGCCGTTAAAATGTAAATACAGTTCTCTCAGGTATTATTGGTTGTTTGTGTTAATATTTTTCTATTTAACTTAATCTTTGTATTCAATCAACATGCATTTGGGTGATTCTATCATATAGAAAGGCAAGTGGTGGAATGCTTTTAATAATAATAGCAACATATTTCAATACTTGTTATGTTGTTACTGCATTCCCCATGATGCCTTAAAGTACTTTGGTATAAAGTTTCATAATATGAAAACAGATAGCAGACGTGTGATATTACTGTAACTGTAATATTTTAATTAAAATTATGTATTTAAAAAATTATGAAATCAGTAAGGAAGAAATTAAATATCACAAAATGAAAAACACTTTAAATTAGAATCTGGTCACTTTTGGATATTTTTTATCATTTGACTCTTCTTTAACTAATACTTATATCTGCCCTTGGGGGGCCCCTCAAATCTGGGGGCCCGGGGCAGCTGCCCCTCATGCCCCTGCATTAGTCGGGCCCTGCACACACACGCACACTCCCCACAAATACACCCATAAATTGATGCCCTTAGTTCTACTAAAGTGGAGCATTCCATAATTTCTTAATGATAATATAAGTGTTAGACCGCCAAGGGCGCCAAGACTAATTCTTCACAAGATTTTGCAATGGAAACTTATGTAAATTTTGCTTTTGAAAGAAGAAAATGTTAATTTTTCATATCTATTTAAAAATTCGATAATATTTTTAGCATCCGAAAAAGCCAATATCTAAACACTTTTTTTTTTTTTTAACCGGATCTGCTTAACCTCTTTAAACTTCAAACACCACCCCGATATATAAATTGAAAAATATATATGTAATTAAAATAAATAGATAAACCACTAAAATTGTAAAAGTCCTTTTACAAAAGAATGGATAAATATAAGTAAAGAGAAGTGCAGATGTGTTTGGGTTCAGTTTTCAATGCTGTTAGTCAGTAACGTGGGAGTTCCTAAGAAGACAAATTACCATTTCGGCGGGGTTTCAAATCGGTTCTATAGATACCCAGTGGTTTCTGTAGTAATACCAGATGTGACACTTTTTTTTATTATTATTATACCGTATTCTGGAGCTCTCTATCTTTCTGGAGAAAATAGAAATAGGATGTGGAGGTATTTTCCCAAGAAATACTAATTAACATACGACACATGTGCGACACGACGCGCTGTTGGTGTTTTTTTTTTTTTTTTTTTTTTTTTTTTGTGTGTGCGTGTCAGTTGCGACGACCATTGTAGTTTAAATTTGGCTCATCTGAAATTAAAATAAACAGTAATTTTTAATTAAATATGACTTATTTTAGTGACTAGACGAGATAAAGGGTGGAAATTATGAAAAGCTCTCTCTCTCTCTCTTTTTTTCTTTTTCTTTTTTTTTTTTTCTTTAATGCTGATTATTTGAAGAGGGTATTCAACTTTTATCGTGGAAAAATGCTGATTTTTGATAATTGACAAAAAAAAAAAAAAAAAAAAAAAAAAAAAAAAAAAAAAAAAAAAAAAAAAATCCTTAATGCACTGTATATAAGAAAAAAAGCTGACCAAATTAAAAGTGAAAAACAATTCAGTATTATTAAAATAATCGTGCCGTGGTCATCTATTAAAAAATGCAATTTTGAGAAAAAAAAAACTAGTTTCAATTTTATGTTATAATTATAATAGAATGCTTATTGTATTTTTTTATTTTTTTTACTTACATAGAATTGTCTATTCCAGATTCTGGCCACATTAAGAAGTCTCAATTCCGTTGATAAAGCCGCTAAAATAAAAACTCGATTTTCCGAAATTTATAAGTTATGATTACGTGTAAATCCTTAAAGTGGTTCTCAAGAAAAATTTTTTTTAACGTTCAATAATGCGAAAATTTCTGCTCATTTACAAACATACAAATAGTGTTCGAAAGAAACTGAATTTCGGTTACCTTCCTAGTATCGACTGAAAACGAAAGCGAAATTGTTTTAAAAATAAATTCAAAGTAAGTAACACAAACATACATATACGCATGTTATCTGAATAATGTTTTGCGTAGAAACGGCAGTATATAATTAACAAAATAATTTGATTGAAATAAAATTAATTAAATATAAGGTGCTATAAACATAAAAAATATATTAAAAAATAATTTAATTTAAAAATAACGAATTTAATCAATATTAGTAATACCTTCTAGATTTATCCCCTTGTATGTGAATATATAGTATGTACGGCTCTTTGGATGGGAGTGCCGTTTGGGGGAGGCTAGGGAGGGGCAGTTATAGTAATACCGAATATAGGGCAGTATTTTCGCCGAAACTAGGATTTTGGGATGAAAACGAAAATGAAACCGAATATTCGGCCAAACTCCACATAAAAGAATGAGACTTGCAGGCTTGGTTATTGAAGTGATTTGTAATACAATAGATTCTGTTCTTTAAATTAATTACACCTTGAGTTAAAATTGATTGTTGTCTCATGACAACAGTTTTCTTTCTCTTCCTCCACTGTCGCGTCCGGAAATTTGGTTCAAAACGCCACATTTGGCAGCCTTTTCTGAAAGATCTTTTGCTTTTCCCCAAAAAAATATAAAAGACAGTTCGATTAAAAAGTTTCTGGTGGGCAATAAAAAATAATTGGTATTTTCAGCCAAGTAAAGCAATCAGCAGTTATAATGAAATTTAATGAAAACCTTTAAAACAAAACAATCATGCAATAAAATTCAAGTAATACTACTTTTCAAAATAATACATTCAATGTAATACTTTTAAAGAATGTATTATTTTCCAAAGATTTTCTGCCCCCCCCCCCTACCCTGCGTACACACATGAATCGCGGTAAAAAAGGACAAGATCTTTGAAAAACAGAAACAACTCCATTATTGGACACAGCCTTTGTAAGTTTGCTCATTTGAAAGCAGAGCCAAAATTAAGGGGGGCAGAAGGGGCATCTGCCCCGGGCGCCAAATGAAGATTTTGTTTGTCGATTTTTCTCGCATCTGCGTTTTGCACGGTATTGTTAAAATCATTCTGTCTGGCGTATGACAAAACATAGAAGAATCTAAAGATGATATGGCATAAGGATCCTGTATAAAGCGGAAATATTTTCGATTCCGTTTCCGAGATTTTAATCAATCAATATTCGACAAAGCCAAGGACGGATTCAGCTTATCATTTAGAGGGGGTCATGGATTTCCTTTTTTGGGGGTGGGAGGCGATCACATCCTCGTTATGAGAATTTTTTATATTGAAAGCTATTCCCAAATCCAAACTAACTACTTTTCTGATACTTTCGCGAAGTCATTTTCATTCGTAAATACAAAAAAATTTGCATTAATATTCGTAAAAATATAAAATTTGTCGATTTTGTTCAGATACCAGGAAACTAGAGTTTCCCATTTTCCTATAAAAGCAAAGATTCATTCCGAAAATGTTGTCAAAGATAGCACTTTTAGCCAAGTTTTACGAGTTGAAGCCACAGAAATGTCGTCGCAAGAGAGCAATTGGCTGTCACTTCCGGAATTCCAGTTTAAAAAGTCTAATAATTGTCAACGATTAAATATGGCAAAAATTTGTGTTAAATTTTAGAGGTAACTAAACCGTACACATTGGCAGCTATGGGATTCTATTAGTGTCATAAAAATTGCAGGTGTAGCCTCTTCTTTCTGCTCAAAGTATTAAATAGTTTTTTTCAATCGAACTTATACCTTTGGAATGGATCATTTTCTTCTGATGGACTGGTGCCATCTATTATTATGAAACAACCGTTATAAATGAAGTGTCAGGTGAAGACGAAAGAGCTGTCGTAAAAAGTTAGAACTCTGATTTTCTGGTCAGAAAAGGAAAAAAAAAATGGCCATAATTTTTTTTTTTTCTGGTCAGGATGAAAAAAAAAATGGCAATAATTTTGTTTCTGATCAGAATGGGAAAAAAAATGGCCATAATTAAAAAGAAAAAATCTATGATATCTTTTGGATGGTGAAAAAATAAAGAAATAAAACATATTTTTAAAATAATTCACGTAAAACAGGCGTCACTCTTGCCCTAAACAAAAATAACTTTCCTGAAATTTTATACACCATAATTAGTATTTGTATTTTAGAGATTGTATTATATAAAATATTATTGAATTGTATTAAATAATGTTTTGCACTTTTGAGTTTTGACCCAAGGAAATTGTTTTTGTTTGTTTTATTTTAATATTTTATTTTCCATTTGGAGATAATTGTGTGGAGATTGTTATTCAAATATTCGGGGTAAAGTTTGAATTAACTCCTTAGATAAGGTGAGCGAAATTCGAAAATAAAGATAGCTTTCTTAGAAAAGTGTGGTGGAAAAAAATACCTCTAAATTGGCAACACTGGTCTAACATCAGATTTTTTTAAAGTGCAATGTCTTGCGGGGAACTATTTTTGTGCATATTACACTTCTATAGTGTAAAATACTAATTTGGGTGACATAATTATTTTAGGAATAAAGTTTTCGCTATAGCAATATACTCGTATATATTTTTAAAGTAATTTTTTATACATAATTTATATAGTATGTGCGTGTGTATGTGTATGTATATATATATATATATATAAGCATTTGCGCCCTTTTGTAAGGCAATCGGCGCCCTTTTTATCCATTTTGCCACCGCCCTCTCAGTTATGCCAGTACGACCCTGCAAGTAGGTCCTTCCTTAATTTGGAAAAAAATCGCCGGTAGTGGGCGCTGTAATAGCGATTTTTGTGTCATTTTGAATATTGTATCATCGAAAAGTGTATGAAGTTATGCATAGAATTGAGCCAAATTTTTTGTGTTTGTTCTTGGTCATGGCACGAAGGTCCTCCCTGAATTTGGAAAAATTCCGCCTGAAGAGGGCGCTATAATTGCGATGTCTGTACCATTTTCATTATTGTACCATCGAAAAGTGTATGGAGTTATGTATATAATTGAACCAAATTTTTTGTGTATGTTTCTGGCTATGGCAAGCAAGTCATTCCTGAACTTAAAAAAATTCCGCCAGAAGGGGGCGCTATAATTGCGATCTCTGTGCATTTTCATTATTGTACAATCGAAAAGTGTATGAAGTTATGCATACAATTGAACCTAATTTTTTGTGCATGTTTTTGGCTTTGGACAACAGGTTCTCCTTGAATTTGGAAATGTTGCACAGTAAAGGGGTTCTGTGATAGCAATTTTTGTATACTTTTTTTGATTTTTTGTAGTTCTGTTGTCCATCGGCGGCTCGTGCAAAGGCGGGAACTCGCTTCCTGCTAAGCCGGCTATTCGCAAACATCTGATAACAACAGAATAAGCAAAAATTATTAATTTTAGCAAATATCATGATATAGATTAACTCGTTTTTAGTTCGTTTAATTGACTGAAGCAGAAATTTAGGATGAAAATCAAAGTTGGTATAATATTGAACTAATAATATTGAAATATTATCATGTGTAACTAGTTTTTGAAATATTAAGATGTAAAAGATAGAAGAAAGTTTTGGGATTGGCACATCCAACTAGTTTAATAATAAAACTCACAGTATACACATTTTGTTTACCGCCGAAAACATAGAAATTTTAAATATTGCAAGTTCATTTTTCTTAATTATGCATCTGCGTAAGTTTAGATCATGTAATAAGATGTATTTATGTTCATTTCATTAAATAATTTTACTTGGATATATGTGGTACCTAGGTCGCTTAAACGGAGAAATTTTAACGGAAAGTAAAAAAAGTATATATTTCAATTTAAAAGAATTGCCTGAAAACTTTAAACTTTTCCCCCTTAAAGTATATATATTGTAATTTCTAAAGAGAAGGTTCGGGTATTGTGGAATATCATTATATCTTGATTTGTAAGACATCATAGAAAAATTGAGATACATTAAAATTTAGTAAAGTACAAACATTGAAAATGTCTTAACGCATTTTTAAAATGATTAATGAGGAAATAAATAAATATATATGAATATTTAGATTTCGAAAAAAGAACTACACTTTTTGGGAAATATGAAATTGTCTGGTAATGTGGAATAGGGTTTTAAGGGAAGGGTAGCCGTCTTTATTATTATTATTTTGCATTATAGAAATATAAAAGTTTGTGTACAAAATTCAAACGCTTTTAACTTTCCGAAAAATGATGGCATTTGCACGTGGTTTTTTACAAATGGTTCAGAAGAAACTGGAGAATAATAATATGCACAAAAATAATTTTTGATTTTTGGTCAATTTCTAGTCAAAGGTCAACGGCCCCCGTAAAGAATATTTAAATTGCAAGAAATGTTGTTTTAAAATGGCGGCCATTTCAATTTTTTATTTTATTGCCAAAACGTCAGTAAAGGCTTACTGTGGAGACACGAAAAGTTTTAGTTTCTGTTAGTCTGTCTGTTAGTCTGTCTGTTAGTCTGTCTGTCTGTTCCGCGATAACTGCCGCAAAAAGCATCCGATCGGCTTGAAATTCACTGGACATGTTGATGAGGTACCCGGACTTAGCTGTATAGTTTTTGGTTAAATTTGGTTCATTCGTTCGGGAAATATGGAACATTTTATTTTTCTCTATAATGCTTTTCTATTGCAAGTCAGACGATTTTCAGATTTTCATTTGTTGAAAGAAATGGCTCATATGAAAAATGGATTTAAATGGTAAATTTTTGATGCTGAAATTTTTAAATAAGATTATTAAATTATTCCAATTAGTTTGAAATTTTGTCAATATATTTGCGAGATTTTTTTAATTAGGTTTATAATATTGGGGTTAATTTTATGCAGGTTTTCCAATAATATAAAGGATTTTGTTTTGTCAATCTGACATAATGCATATTTCATTTTTTTCCTTTTCTTTCATCTGTTGCCTAGCAACGTATTTGGTCCTAATAATATTAGTATAGTTGCGTGTATAATGTTTGAGTAAAGCCAACGTCAAAACGGATGAATTAATGCATTTGTATCTTTGCATATAGATGGATTTTAGCCCAGAAATAAAAATAGGCAATATTTCATTTATTTTATTTATTTTATTCAAATATTTTGCTTAAAAATACAAAAGTTCATTATTTTCATAGAGAATAACGTAACATTTTTTCCATAATATTTACCAATATTTCTTTAATTGTTGCCAAGAAAATCAAAACCCGGAATAATATTTTCTTTTAAACAATTTTCCATTGAAATGTTTTGTCGTGAAACAGGAAAATGAAAAATAAAATTAAGATTAGAAAAATTAATATGGCGGCATATTGGAAATAAAAAGAAAACTCTCGAGTATTTCTTAATGTAACAAGATGACAATTTTTGAGTAAGTACGCATAGCAGGTGCATTAGACGTCATTTATCCAAAACAAAGATGCTGGAATAAAAAGATCTTGGGTAAAATAAAATTAACTATTATTCACGGAGGAAAATGATAGATGGAGATGCAGTATGCCGTAAAAAACAGTTTGCAATACGATGTGCGTTATCGCTCAGATTTAAATGCCCTCATTCGGCCCAAACAAAACAAGCACGTGGAACAGGAACCAAATTCTTTGACTTCAACCGTGCATTTTTTCTGTAAAATGAAAATGGTCTGCTTATATTTAAGCAATAAGCATTCTAAGGCAGCATTTCATTGTATTGTGAATTAAAAACTGTATTACTAAAAATATATTTTTTTATTTTTTTATTTTTTATTTTTATTTTATTTTATTTTATTTTTTTTAAGCACGTGGTTGTGTTATGCCGAATGTAGTGGATTTTAGGGTTACATTTCTGGCGTCACTTCAAGATTTATTGTCTGTGTACGGTTTACATGAATATTTTATTTTAAATTTAAATTTTATTAATTTATAAAAAAATCTTATGCTTATCCTTATAAATCACAGCGTAAAAAAAAATCTAAGATATACTATAACCATCCGCACAATCAATAAAGAATTACGGATGTAAATTTAAAAGACTACGGGGGGTTCAGGGGGGCAGAGACCCACTGAAGAAATGCAATTTTTTATTTAAAAAGTTACCAGAATAAGTAGCTCATCAGAATTTCAGAACATCAATGTATAACCACTTGTTTAACACATTTGATTTCTGAAACTTTACGAAGTATCTTGTATGCTTATAAATATTTATGTAATTTGAAAACTTTAAAAAGCGATTTGTAGGAAGTTGAATATTACGCAATAAGTGTTAAAAAACAATGACTTGCAAAAATGACGTTGAGGCTCCTGATCTGCAGATTTACTAGTTTTATTTTTAACCATTAGGAAAAATGGTTATTGCTCTCGTCAGGGTAGGAAATGAGAAACATATCTGAACGTTTTCATTGGTTTAATCCGCAATATATTCTATATCTGATTGTTATATGCAGTAATCTGTATTTCCCTTCGGTTTCAACAACGATGGACAACAGAGTGTTGCCACTATGACAAAAATGTAATAAAAACTACAAAAAAAATTAATAAATCAGAAACAAATTGAGATACAGCTTTCAAACAAATTGTATTTAAAAGTACATTTTTTTTCTATCCGACGGTATAAAAAGTAATATTGTCGGATGTTTAGAAGTTTAAGAAAGAATGAAATTTTATTTAAAATGGGTCGTGAGATTTTTTGGAAATCTAATGATAGAAAAGCCTTTTCCTGAACAGCCAATGAAATGCTTGGATAATACGCAAGTTTCAGGAAATCTTGCAATTTTTACGTGTAATATCACTATTAATGTTTAATCCATGGCGTACGTAATGTAGGATCAACTCCGTGCGATTTTTTATGTCTTAAAATTTAGTCTTTGGAAAAATCATTTTCCAAATGGTCGTTGTAATTTGTTAAATTGCTATTTTTATTTTATTTTTTTTTTTATGCTTTCTAACATTGTATACTTATAGAAAATGTTACGTTTCACAAAATGCAAAATCTAATGTATCATTTATAACACAATGTTAGAAATATTAAAAGATTTTTTAAAGAGTTACACAGTGTAAGTTCACAACATAGGTCATTTTAAAGAGAAAGTTGGAAAACCTAAAAATTTCCAAAAGTGTCCACAAAATTCAAATGGCCGATATTTTGAAATAATATGGTGAATGCAGCTGGCCAACGAACTCGGTCGAGACATTTGCATGTACTATGCATATGAAAAATTTCATCCAAATCGGTTCAAAAATTGAGAGTTGCAACATGAGAAAATTCAGATATATATATATATAGTGTATATATAAGTCAGTCTTTTAACAGAGGTTGGTTTTGCTATCTGCGGGTCATGATCGCCCAAAATATAGCAAAATTTCCCTAAGTGTTTACATTCGAACAGCTGCAATAGGCAGCTTTTTAATTTTTGTAATGAAAGCTACCGAAAAATGTCCACATTTTCGGCCACTACTGTACATGCAAAACATTGCAACAATGTAGAATAAGATTTTATTTCACCGCGTCACTCTAACAACAGGAATCGAAATAGAACACACCGCAGTGCATCAAGAGGGTATTTGTAAATGGTTTAGCAGATTTACGCTTAGCTATAGCACCATAAGTTCCAAATATTGAAGTATTCAATATTGCCATTTCATTCCATAATACCCAAATTCCCTCTATAATATTAAAAAAATGATTATTATTTATAATATTCAGAAATGCAGTTGCTTAAACTCTACTTACTTTCATTAACTGAAGTCTATAAAGTTTCATTTTGGTACACTTTACTCAATAACTATAAAAACCTATGACTATATATATATATTTTCATTTCAAAAGAACCATTTCGTTTAATAATCATAGGAAACAGTTTATGCTTTGTTTAAATGATATAAGTGGAAAAAGTTTTAGCAACATTCTTTAAAGTAACGAAAATTTACATAGTACCTTCTTGTATAGTTTCAATTTTGCTGAATTGATATCCTTTATTTCGTCTATTATATATAAATGGTATGTTCCAGATTTCCATAAATTTTCGAAAGTAATTTTTTTTTTTGTTTTAGAATAAATTGTACCGGAAGGACACAATATGAAACTCAGTTATTAATAGAAATTAGAAGTTAAATAACTGCAATTTCTGTTTTATGGTTAACTGTTAAATTTGTGATTTCTTAGGGAAATATTTATTCATTCATAAAGTTTTTATTTCGTTATAAAATATAACCCACAAACAAATACTGAATAACTTACACTGTTAATCTTCTCTAATCAGGCTGCCTACGATACAGATGGATTTTTAAAAACAGATTTTTTTTGGATTGATGAATTTTTAAATTATTTCAAACATCATAAAAAATCAGTAAATTGAGATACAGCTTTCAAACAAATATCCTTTAAAAGTACATTTTTTTTTTTTTTTTTTTTTTTTTTTTTTTTTTTTACTTTTCGACAATGTAAGTTGCACGATGTTAAAATTTGAAAATGTTGCAATAAAAGTAAAATTTGTGCTCAAAGCGATGCCATATTCAGGTGATGACAGTATTCCCCAAGTACATGCTTTTGTTTATAACATAAATTCATTTTTCAAAAAGTGATAAATTTATGTTTACGGGTAAACAATTATCATGTTTTCTCCCAGAATCGAAAAAAACAATTTTCATACTCATTACATATTGCAAATTTAAATTAATGTCAACAGTGTGCATGGACTAACAAAAAAAAAAAAATGATTATAAAATATTTAAACACTTTTACATAAATGTCAAAACTATTATGCAACCATTCCGTGCGTTATTAACATGCCAGTTTTATGAAAAAAAAATTTCATCATTATATAGCGGCTTTACAAGTATTTAATTCACTTTGTTTACATTGTGGGGAAATCTGTTTGCATAATTGCCCCACCAGTGGCCGAGAGGTTCTGCTCTCGAAGCTGGTAGACGGGAAGTGCTGGGTTCGAACCCGATCGCGCCAGTCGGCCTAATCGTTCGGAGTTTTCGTGTTTTTTCTTCGAGCCATGGATTCCCATGTGTAAATATGGGTTAGGCTCCCTTAGAAAGACCCCCACGAAGGGCACCCCCCCCCTGGGCCCATATCCCTCGAGCAGATAATTGGCCGTCAAAAATCAACCAACCAACCAACCAACCAACCTGATTGCATAATTCGATTCTCAGTTGTTCACGAATCATTCAAACCGTTCATTTACATTGCCAAATGTCAAATTATGAATAAAAACTCTTTCTTTCATTCATATTTGTTTACATGCTGTTTTTTCAAACAATCGATAAGATATAGTATATTTAGTGCAAGATTTTAATATCCTCATGAAAGTATATAAGATTTAATTAGAAAAAAATAATTAATACTTTCTTCTTTTGTATTTGTTTACAATTTGCATACCATTTTATTTATTAATTTTTCTTACATAATTTTAATAACGCAAGCTCAGTGAAATTATTGACTACATAGATCAATTGATATTGTTTAGTTATTTTACATTAACATATATTTAATTGTATCACGTATTTGTTTCAACGCGTGTATAAAATAATGTAACACTGATAGACATAGAGTTCCCAATTCTTTATTTAAATTAATTGTATCTTTATTTTTCATTTACCCTACATTTTCGAGTAAATGTTTTATATTAAATGTACTTATTTCTTTCATATTACATATATTTAGGAATCAAAACTTTCTGTGTTTATTTTAGATTTTATTTTTCATTTTTTTTTTTTCAAATTTGCTTTATAATTACAAAGTAATTGTCGAAATTCAAACATATTTTTTCCTTTTAAGATTCATAACAAATTAATTGAAAATGCTGTGTAAGTAACGTTTTTATACATTTTATGTAATCCCTGTAAAGTAAAATAACCTTCCGAGTATCCCATGTTATTGTAGACACGTTGCAAAAATATGTGTTTGTCGCTGATATTCTTTACAGCAGCATATTGAAGGGGGATACTTTGGAGTGTTCTCTAATATTCGTTGTTAATGAGAGAACTTGGTTTAATTCTTTAGCATGTCCAAAAATGCGATGGTTGCATCATTCAGGTTACCCAGTAGAATCTTTGTATCATTCTCTATTTTTTCAAATCTAGGTGCAAAGGTAAATATAAAGCTTCTATCAGTATCATTATCATACGATCTAAAATATATGCTATTGTCTCTGTTTTGGTTCTAGCTTCTCTTTCGTGTTAAAAGTAGGGTTATTTTGAAGACTTATCCGAATTCACAGATGTAATAAAAACACGGAAAATTTGGCGAGTAATGCTTTAATCACACGTTTTAGTCTATCATAGGCAATATAAGATGCCGGCCTTTGAGAACCAGAGTGGACCAACCTAACTAGTTGTGATTTTGAGAAAATTACTTCCCAAAATCTGTACAAATATTTGTCAAACACTTTTAGGCGATTTCTGCCAGTGACCGAAAATATGAAGCTTCTTTAGTAATCTTTTAGTGCGTAGGCTGGTAGTGCCAAAGTGTATAGAGCAATTTGATCCGCTCTTACAGAAACAATAGCCCCACCAGTGGCTGAGAGGTTCTGCTCTCGAAGCTGATAGACGGGAGGTGCTGGGTTTGCTCCCGTCGGCCCAATCGTTCGGAGTTTTCGTGGTTTTCTTCGAGCCATGGATTTCCATGCATAAATACGGCTTAGGTTCCCTTAGAAAGACCCCCACGAAGGGCACTCCCCCCTGGGCCTATATCCCTCGTGCAGATAATTGGCCGTCAAAAATCAACCAACTTACAGAAGCAACATGATATCCAAGTTACGTTGGGCTATGTCATAAGCTTTTCCTATCACTGGAATATTTTTCAAAATAATGAACTTCATTATGCAATCTATAATTCGCATACCATACAATGCTTTGACAGTTCAAAACTTTTTTTTTTTTTTTTTTTTTTTTTTTTTTTTTTTTTTTTTTTTTTTTACAAATGCGTGGGATTGTTCACTCTGGTTCTCAACGCTTCATACAAATATTTTAAAGGTGAAAAATGGCTGAAAAAGTTCCATGTCATAATTTACCTCCGTCAATACAAAATTATCTCAGGTTGTGTCTCCTGAGATAGATGTCAAATGAAAGCCAACCAACCAGCGCGCTCTTAGAATTGTATTTCACAGTTTGTGGGATTTAGACAACTATTTAAAACATTAAACAGCTATTTCCCGCCAATATTTCAGTGTTTTACTTACATTTGCATTTTCTACCCGGTCCTAAAAAATAAACCTACTTAAATCACAAAAGAGCAGTCAATAAATCGAGAAGTAATATATTTCGGATTGTACACAGAGTAAAAAAAATACTGTCTTCACCTAGAATAAATAAGTAGTGAATTTCTGAATCCCTTAACTAGAAATATAGATTCCCGAGTTCTTCGAATAAGGTAAACAACTAAGTAAATAGACGAAATGATCTAGAATTTCTAGTCTCGGGCAATTCCACAGAAAATTCTCATTTTGGGGTGGGGGGGGGGAAATAAAATTTATATGTTTAATTTAAGTGTATCATTGGAAAGCTTGATATTTTTATGTTCTATAATAAAATTCTAATAAAATGCATTGTAAATTATTGTTTACAAACCAAGTTAAGTACCATTATTTTCTCTGTAAAGTCATAATGTTAAGTCAGTTAATAAAAGTTACGTCAGTTACCCAATAAAAGTTACGTCAGTTACATTTATAAATACCCTTTTTTTCTTTTTTCTTGTTCAGAAATTAATTAAACAAGTTACTGTTATAATTTGTCATCACTTAGTGTTCTTGAAAGCATTAAATCACTTTTTTAACGGGATAGATTTGATATTTTTTACACTTCAATAAAGGCAGAACAAATGTTTGTCTATTTTATGTTACATAAGCTACAGAATTTTGAATTGTAATTTTTGGGACTTAAAAGAGAGACTGAAATATTCTGCAAGTAATACGTCCTTAGTGAGAAACATATTAAATTGTAAAAATTTGTTGTAGCTTTATTAGTAAATTTTCTACACAGTTTTGAAAACAAAATTCGACGATCAAGTGTTCATTAGTTACAGTAGAATTGACATCTCTTGTTTTCTAGGTGACCAAACGATAATGAATCTTTTCTGTAACGAGAAATTATCGCTTGATTTCTGGAATAGTTTCATAAACTAGGATTATAGTTAATAAAACTAACCTCTTGTGTTCGCATCTATTTGCAGACATTTTTAAAAACGTCTGGCCACGAGAATATAGGAAAACTCTCTTGAATTCCAATAGGAGACTCTAGAACTCTCAAGCAAAGGCAACTAGATTTGAGAGGGATTACATGGAACTATTTTTTCTAGAGCCACAATTAAATTCTATGTGCCAGAACGATATTTTTTTCTCATTGTACGACAGTAACTGGATTAAATGTTAATTGCATTTCTGCGTGTCTTAAAAAAAGTGTAAACGATCGATAACCGAGAACAAATATTTTTAGGGAGATTACATTGGTTGAATTTGAGCTGATATCAATCATAAGGAATACAAAAAAAAAAAAAAAAAAAAAAAAAAAAGATACTCTTGTCATTTACGAAGTTACGAGAGTAAATTATTTCAATAAACTTCTACTTAGTTATTTTGTCTGCGTTCTCTCGCCTATGCCAACCTTGACGATTTTGCTTGTCTTAGACATAAAATTTATTTTAAGGGGGATATTCGAAGAGGCTTGAGGTTGCTGATGCAGATCAAAGACGTTGAATTAGGCGTGATTCCGGCTGACCAAGATAACAACATCAGCAAATTGTATTAAATACATTTAATTAACTAATACAATTGTTTCATTGCTTTTGACTTTAATACATCTGTACTACGTTTTTAAAAAAGCTCCGTTTGAGCAGTTTCTGAGGCAGAGGGATTATCAACATCAAACATGATAGACACACAGCTTAAAATAGCTTATATGATATGCTCGTATGAAGAAATACACGATTAGAACTCTTTCTGTGGAATATATAACAACTCATAGAACAACATTTAGACGAGTAATATAGGCTTGCGGTTAAAATAATACTCCTTAAAGGGGATTGATGAGGGAATCCTTATATGATTAGGATATTTCCGAGCAGGGTTCCGTATTTTACTAAATTAAAGTATTTACTAATTTCAAATTTTAAATACTGCAGATCTGGTCTGAAATGCACGATTCTCAAACAATATAAATAATAACAATTAATGCGTATTGCCATGAATTAATACACACTACTGACTTTTTACATAATTCACGATATAACTTTGGGAAGAAGATATTAGAATAAAGACGTTGGATTTATACATTCATGCTCTGGAAAAAGCGAAAGATTTTCTGCAAACTTGTTGTTGTTTATAAAATAATTATATGAAAGCGAATAGAATAAGAAATTGTAGAAATTTTCTGTACACTGGTAAAGTTGTTCTGGAATATATGAAGAAATTATATGATTATCAATCAATTATAATGAAAAAATAATTTAATTAAAAAAAGAGTTGTTTCACACTTATTTTAAATGCCATAATATGCTGTTAAAATAATACTGCTGTAAATTATGCCATATTAATATAAATGAAACAAAGTAGTTCTTAAAACAGTATGAAACTGAAAAAAAAACCACATGCTTTATATCTACATGTAAAAATTCCTAATGAATCGAATTGAAACGAATTTATGTAACGATTCTATGAAACGACTGATTAAACAACTGATTACGTTTCACGGCGATTCCTCCTAAAATATGGAATACTTTGCGATAAAATTAACACCAAAAATCCGTATTGATCCACAGATCTTAAAACTGGTATTAGAATTTTAAAATTAGAATTAGTTTTCGAAATATTATTTTTTTTTCTAATTTTAAATACTTTTTTTCTAATGATGGCAACTAAAATTTTAATCATAACAGATATTTTTTACATATTTTAGAAAAGGTTATTTTAAATTAATTTGGCGACGAGTTTGGCCTCCCTTAAATGTATGCTAAGATATGCATCATGTTACTTTTATTCAGAATTCAATTTGTATTCCATTATGATTTTATTTAATACAAAACTTTCATTTAAAATTGAAACCTTTAAAATAAATGGCTTTTACTTCATTCTTTTTTTTTAAACGAAACGAAAAGAAAAATATTAGACACAGATGTCATATACGCAACGGGGTACCTAATTGGCGCCAAAATGGCGTTATTTTGCCTGACATGGTAACCCGGCTATTGTTGCTTATATATCAATAAATGTTTATTTAACTTTATAATTTTTTATTTACAAAAAAAGTTATAAATTGTTTTTTTCTATAGTTATTGATTATTTTTTTTATTTATTGTTATTTCATTTTAAAAATAACAGAAAATAATTTAAAAATACATATGTAACAGGTATTTGAAAACAAGGTTTTCGCCAAATTGTCGTAAAAAAAAAAAATCACGACAAACCCGGTGCGTATGTGACAATGCAACAAATCATGAGATTTAATTTCCACTTCAAAGCAACGTTTTAATGTTATTACTTCTCCCGTCGACCAATTTCGCCAAATTATATATATAGCCAAATTATACAAACTGACATAATTTTTTTATTTTAAATAACAAGAGAACAAATAAATTAGTATTTTTTTGTTTGTTATAAATAATTAGCATTAAATAAATAGAAAATAAATAATTAGCATTAAATAAATAGAAAATAAATAATTAGCATTTATTTATTTGTATTTTTTATAACATTAATAAAAATACAAGTAAAACGTCGAAATAAAAATCACTTGATGGCGTGAACGTGTGTAACTTCCTTAATGTCAAGTGAATGTGACATTTACGATCAACCATTATTGGCATTTAATCTTATAGTTTGGCGACAGATTTTTGTTCGATGGGATAACCAAGTAGCACCGTTTCAATTTACCACTCGAAAAATAAAATAAATGCTAACTGGCGAGTTAAAAAAAAAAGCTATTGGCGAGATTTTCACCCGGCTAACATAAAAGTACCAGGAATTCTTTGTGATCATGGCAACTTTCATGTAGTTTTATTCGAAAAAATAATTTTGATTCTTTAATCAAAATGGAAACCTTTCTTATGAAAAGAGAAGGAATCAGACCGTTGTTTATGGCAGTTACATGACTTGGACTATTATAATATAAACGATATAATGGTGATAGAATAATATTCGGCGACTTATCACACCTGTGGCTGGCTAACATTAAAGTACAAAAATGGCCGCCTGGAATATAAAAAGCGAAGGGATCCGCATAGAGCTGTTGTTGATAGTCACATGATTTAGGATATTATTATAGAGATCGTTTTCAATTTTAAAAACACCCCAAAGAATAATATTTCCTAACGATTAAAAATTTATTTTCACGTGACTATTAAAAACAGAAAAAAAAAACTTTAAAATTACTATTAAATGAGTACGTGTTAAAGGCAGGAAAATATTGAAAATAATGTCCTGAAAATTGTATTTACACGTGAATATTAAAAGGGAAAGGAAACTTTAAAATAATAACTACATTAATATGCGTTTAACCCTTTCACGGACAAGGCACTTCTATTAGTAAAATCTGGAAATCAGTGAATGGCACCAGAATTTACAAACAAATTTGGAAATACAAAAGTACTTTTGTTCACTTACTTAATAAAAGGGAAATTTTCATCCCAATATTCTGATGCTAATGTGGCATTTAAGAATTAAAATTAAGTGGTCTAAAAATGAACCACCGCCCTTGAAGGGGTTAAAGCAGCAAATTTTAGTAATTATATTATGTCAATCGTTTTATAACGCTGTTAAAAAATACCGAGAGACAAAAACTCTGTTTACTTAATTCATATTATTTTAGCTTCTTTTCAAATGTTTAACGGATATTCTTTAACCAAACACGAAAATAAACATTGGATGTCTTAACAGCAACTGATTCTACCTTAAATTTTTGCAATCAAAGGGAACGGAATGGAAACCCGTTTACAGGGAGATCGCTACAAGTTTTTTCAGTATAATTCAATCTTCTCTAATATTTTTAAAACCGATGAGATTAGCGTGCTTTTAGATTCTACAGTGTCTGAACGGGGGTTGGCGAGCGTAGCTTGCAGGGGGCAGAGGCCCCTAGACTATATAAGAGTACATTTTTTCCCTTGAAACATTAATTATTAAATTTATAAATCATTGCTAATGTCCCTTTTGAATGCCCATAATTATCTATTTGTCATTAACCTGGATGGTTTATTAAATTCTGAAGCACACGATTACATTTAAGATAAATCTTTTGACATTTAAAGTATTCTTAAATTAAGTAAAGAAAATTTATGTTTCGTAAAGAAAATCAATTTTCGTAGCTGTAACTGAGTCAAAGACTATAAACTTTATGAATATATTAAGTTTATTAAGTATACAACATACGGGAGATGATTTTATTAAATGAAATTTTCACATGTTACAGGCATAAAGCTATAAATGTTAAAGAAGCACTATCTTACATTCTCTTGAGTTTAAAAGGCATTTCTAATAGTCAGTAAATTTCATGTAAATAAATAATATCTTAAAAACAGTCATATTTAACAGACTGAATAAATATTTTTCATGATTCTTTATTCTCCTAACAATTTTATTACTTTTTCACACTAATTTTAATAACTTTCTCAAATTCATGCTAATGTTTATCAACATGTTTGAAAACGTTCATCACGAAAATTTCCAATACGAAAAACAAGCCTCTTTGTGACGTTCATTTTCGATTTTTAAGCCTCATTTTAAATCGTATTAGTATATATATATATATATATATATATATATACATTTTTTTTTCTGAGAAGTTCAAACTGTACGAGCCATACTTTTATTATTAAGTACCGTTTTGATAAAAATAATAATAGACGGCCATTTTTGTTAAAATTTTATTTCTACAGAAAAAGGCGGACATTAATCCAATTTTCAACTGAATTTTTGCGTATATTAAGGTTGGGTTGAGTTGATTTTAGACGGCCGATTATTTAGTCGAGGGATATAGGCCCGATGGGGTAGTGCCCTCCGTACGCGTATATTAAGGCAGATAAACTATCCGTACGGCCAGCTTTTTTATCCCATTCTGATAGAAATCTGCCACCTAGTGAGCAAACCACTGTATCACCACCGTCTTGACGTCATCATCGTCATTGCCACACTGACACCAAGGGGACCACGAAAGCCATTCCACCTAGCACTCCGCCATGTGAAATTCATCAAATGTATTTGCCTGTTTCTTAGAGACGGTGAAAGATAAGAGTTCTAGATTTTTTTATATCATTTAGAATAACATGTTTTACGTATTTTAACACGGGAGTTTGATGATTTGCTGACAATTATTTATTTTAGGCAATGAAAATGCTAATTTAAAAATTTTTTTCAATAAAAAATTAATAAAATATTTACAGTTTCACTTAGGAAGAAAACGGCCCTTTAAAGTATATAAAACATGCTATTCTAATTACCTTAAAAAATCTAAACCTCTATATTTTACCATTTTTGAGAAAAAGGTACATAAATTTGGTGAATTGAACATGGCGGAGATATGGCATTCCCGGATCCCTTACTGCCGGAGATTTGTTTCAACCATATAACGGGATAGGATTCTGTGTTTACCTTCGCCTAACACACAGTAACTACCATTTGTAACTGCACTTAAAGAAGCACCTTGTCGGTCAGAGATAAAACAACGATAACAAATTCCAAATGAATGTGAGGCAGCGGTTAGCACAGCAGGTGGCAGATTTCTATGAGTGTGAGATATAAAAGCAGGTCGTAGGATACGATAAGAGCCTTAAAAATATGTGGGGAATATCTTGAAAATTAGATTAAGGTCCAGGTTACTATTTCTATACAAAATCAAAGATTTATTTTTTTCAAATCTGCAGTAGTGAAAAGTTCTGCTCTTACTTTTTAAATTGCCTTAGTAATAATAATACAAAAATACTAGATAATACAAGATTTTATTTACGTAATATATACTCATCTATCCTTTCACGTAAATTATAAAATTGTTAAAAAAATTGCAGTTTTTTTAATATCAAAATGTACATAAAAAGCACGCCTAGTACTTTTATCAACCATAGTTAACTAAAGAAACATTCTCATATATCGAAATCGAAGCTTCAAAATAAATTTGAAAATTAAATTGTTGATCATGTTTATTATGTGCATAATCCTAAAGAAGTATAATTGCTATTACATACGTTAAAATATAAGTTAATAATATGAGTTGGATAGTGTCAATAGTTTTAAAAGAAAAGTTGCATACCTAATCCATTTTCTTCTTTTTTTACTTGTTTTATAGTAACTCTTTTTAAATTCTTATGAAGGCACCTATTTGTTCTAGTGGGGTAACTATAGATTTGAGATATAATGGTTATGCATTTAGGATGTTATTTTCCATGAACGACTACATTTATTTTAATGGGGAGTTTAGAAATTACGAATATTAAATATGAAAGTTTTAAAGATTTTACATTGGATAATAAAAAAATAATTAGAATATTTTCTCTATAGTCTGATATGTAATTAAAATTTATTAAAATATCTAAAAAAAAAGTTTATATTTATTTATTAGAAAAGAAGTCATTCTTATCTTTTCAAAAAATGTTTTAAAAATATTTTATTAAGCCAAAAATAATCAAATATATTTAACCCATTGCCTTATTTAAGTATTACAATAAAGTTTAATCTTCTCTAAAAGGAATTTATTTTATTTTTGTTCTTTTTAAAATGCAGAATATATTATTTTAAGGAGAAAAAGGTTCTGGTTCTTCAATTGTTATCATTTACACTTTACAAATGTGTTCAATTCGCAGAAAAATGTTCAATACGAAAGAACAGTTTAAATCAAGGCTTTCTATGCTCCAGTTACTATAATCTTGTTTACTCATTTATCTGATAGATTGTATCTAACTACAAACATAACAGAAGAAATGACGAAGTTAATGCAGTTTCAACTGAGTGTTGTTACAGAAGTTACAATCAATAAATTTATTTCTGGAATGTAATATTTTTGCCGTTTGAATTGCGAACTGGCGACTGCAGGTTATATATATATGTATATATATTGTTTTTTTAGAGGATAGATGAGTATATATTACGCAAATAAAATCTTGTATTATCTAGTATATTTGTATTATTATTACTAAGGCTATTTAAGAAGTAAGAGCAGAACCTTCCGCTATTGTAGATTTGAAAAAATAAATCTTTGATTTTGTATAAAAGTAGTTAACTCAAAAAAGAAAATTAAAAAAAAAAAATAGAAAGTAAATTTCCATTTAAACTTAAAAAGGTTTTTCTTGATTAAAAATGAGATTTTATTAATATGGTTACTGACAATAGATTTTGATAATGCATAATTAATCTTTTTTCCGTCAAATGACAACTATGATTTTAATTTTAAAAACTCTTTCCAGGGCAAAAGTATCCATTATTGTCAAAGAACATTTGTCATAAATAAGAGTCATAGTTATTTATTTGGTTGTTCTTCATAAAATGAGTTTTTCAGAATTGCTTCTGCATGACTCAAAGAAAGTTTTTTTTCTTTTGAAAAAAAAAAAAAAAAAAACTATAATGTTACAAAAATTTCCATTATTTCTTAACAGAACATCATCAAATTTCAAATCCTTTAAAAATATGAAGATAATTAATTCTAACTCTACTAATCGATCATAGTTTTTGGTGATAAGGATAAAACTGCTAGCTTGCAGTCAATACATAACGAGGCAGAGGCTATTTCATATAATTTATTAAATAAAACTCAAAAGTATTGTATATGTTGTGGCATTTATCCCATTGTGACATTAGTCACACAATGCCATGCTCGTAAAAAATCTTTGGCTACTGTTTGAACCAGTTGAACAAGTAGTCCTTGACTTCATCGTCCGTTTGAAACCGTTGTCCCGACAGCGTTTTTTTTTTTTTTTTTTTTTTTTTTTTTTTTTTTGTGCTCACCAAAGATGTGGAAGTCATATGGGACTGGAGAGACTTGAAGAGCTTCCACTTTCGCAACATGCTGATTTGGGACACGCTTCGGTGATTCATCCCACGCGTGATCTCCAATTGGCATGGGTTCTTCACAAAAACGCTTGTTCATTACTTAGTCACTTAGTTACAGTCACTTAACATTGACATTGAAATAGAGTGTTCCACATAAATGTTCCACATAAATGTTCCATTCGTCGATTGATTTCACGACCTGCTACACCTTTCACAGTAAAAGAGCGTACAGCATTATTTTGATTCGTCTTGGATGCGTCCGTTACACGTCGCTTTTAGAAAAGGAATAAATGGACTTGTCAGCTGTTAGGTTATCATACCTTTATGATTGTTTACATGACAAGTACCGTATTAGCTCATGAAAAGTGCGTAAATTATTTTCGTCACACCCTTAACTACATTTCAGGTACATCTCAAATTTTCTAAATATCTTACTTTTGCATCAATAGCATCTGACTCGCTATTTATTGACTGTACCTAATGTGATAATTTTGTAGAGATCAAAGTAAATTAAACTATCCTGTGTTTGATGTTTGTTTGTTCTATATTATGGAAATACGTACAGACACTTGACGGGATTTAAAAACTTTCTGGGGAAAAATAAAAAATATATAAAAAAAAATATTATTGATTGAGGAATCATAATTTATATATAGGGGAGATGGAGGCTCATGTGAACAGTTCACATAAATATAGCTTTTTCTCATAACTGAGTTAGTTTCTATAAACAAAAACTGCTCAATTTAGTAAACAGAACATTTTTGTTACACATGGTAATTTTTTAAATCATCTTCATAGTTATTCTTACTTTTTTTTTAAAAATTGTTTTATAAATTCAAAAAATTGTTCACATGTATCCCAACACATCCGTGTGTTGTGAACAGACGTGGGGCACGTATGAACATAAGGAAAATATATCTTTTGACATGCTTTTTATTCTGTTATTCACTTATCATCATACTCATTAGTTATAGCATCTGTTAAATTCACAATAAATAAATAAAAATTATATATTTCTCTAATTTATCAGTGATGTGTTTAAGCAAAAGATTATAAAATGAAAACAAGTAGATTTGGAGGAGGGGGGGTGGTGAGAGGCTTAGATGATTGATTAAATAATGTTGCAATAAAATAAAAAATAAAGAAGTAAATTTAAAAAAGAAATTAAAGCTTTTATATTTTGCTTAGGGTTTTTGTATGTGAGAGATTTTAGGGAGGGGGAATTTAGATAATATTTATCTGTCGGAATACTAATGATTCTCACTCCTGTATTTGCCATATTTACTCGTAAATTAATGATAAGGAAGGGGTTTTTTAATGATTTTTTTAATCTAGATTAAAACCCCCTCCCTCCCGAAATTTAACTTCTTTTGCTTTTGAAAGACTGGGTGGGGGGGGGGGGGGAGCAAATTTCACTTTCTTAAAATATTTCTAAAATCCATCTCCATTCAAACCGTCATACACATAGCTCGATTAAAAATGGGCGATCATTACATTACAAGTTTGGAAAAAATGAAATGGAAAAATTTGCAAAGTTTTTTTTAACATAATACTTTTTGTATTAACAGCCCATAAAAAATACTGTTGTAAACCGTTTAGTAAAATGATACATAACACTTATTTCATTTTAGAAAACATTAAATTTATTTGAATTACAATTGAATATAAACGAGCTTGTTGCTCTTTATGCACTCGCTGACGGATGTGTTTGAGGAAGTTTCAATACAAAATCAACTTTGAAGGAAGAAAATATCTTCTATTTCAGGAAAATTATAGATATTGGAGCTAACATTATATCTCATGAAGTTAACTGAAATGAACAGAATCAGAGAATGATTATTGGGGCACTAATGAACTGTTCATATCTGCCCCAACTAGTCTGTTCACAAGTGCCCAACATGGCTAATAGAGTTATATTGATAATTCATTAACATTTCTCAATTTTAGAAGAACAAAAAATCTTTATCAAAAATCTTTATTGGTATTCATAATATGTGTTAAAACATTAAAATTCAAATAAATGAATCTATAATAATAAGGAAAGAAGTTTGTGTGTGAGTGTGTCGACCAGGGTTGGGTTTTTGACGTCAAAAACTGGTTTTTGACATGACAAGCGTCAAAAACTGGTTTAAACTGTCATAAACTGGTTTAAACTGTCGAAAACTGGTTTAAACCGTCGAAAACTGCCAAATACATGTAACACGCTAAAACATTTTAACAATAGATAAACATTAAATAAGTCAATGATTTATGTGATCTTTTATTGAAATTTAATAATTTAAAAAATATATTATTTGCAATAAAATATTTTTTTTTTTCAACCAGAAGAAAATAATTTTGTACAATTAAATAATCCGGATCAATTTTACCCCGCAGCATTGCTGCAGCACACCACGTGTTTAGCACATTTATTTACACCCAAAAGATTTTTGAGTTTAGAGTGTATGAAGCGTTAGAAAACAGTCCGTCTCCTAATTGATGCTGAGCTAGTAGGACTTGATAGCAAATGCATTGATAGATGAGCAAGTTTTGAAGCAGGTTCAAAAAGCTGTTGCATTTAGTGATACCTTTCCACCAAACAATGGAGTCCTCCCTATAGCACTGAAATAGGAAGACTGGAAAGGAGATTCTTTAGCTTCATACACAATCAGTATGGGTAAGCATCTATAAACTCTCTCTGTAGCTCAAGCGCGAGCTGAATCAACTGATACAGCAGTCAACCCTTGCCCCTGATGGTTGGGATGCAAAGTATAAGCCAAACAATGGTATGGTTTCATGATTTGATCCCTTCTATTATGCACTTTTTCAATATGGGGTTACAGGAATTTTCTTTTAAATGACCGAGCCAATCTTGTTCAGTTTTAAAATCGAAAACATTTTTATATATTGAAAGAAAGCATGCTTTAAAAAGATTTTGACTTTAAGCTTTTTTTTTTTTATTATTACTTCTCTTATTTTGTAAATGTTTAAAATTAATAATCCAATTTCAATTTTGAATGGAATGGTTATTGCCTAGACTAGAATAACATTGATGCACATTATCTTGTTATATATACAAAAAAATCTACACTTTTCTAAGTTTTTTTTCCCCTATAAAAAAAGCTAGCTAATGCTTTAAGCTCTCAAAAGTAAGCGAAATTAAAACGATTTTAAGTAAGAGAAAAAATGTACAGCTCAGGTGAGCTTAATGTCTACTTTTTAGAAAAACACAATTTTACAAAAAAAAATAAAAAATAAATAAAATAAAAATTTTACCCTGTTAAAAAGTTGTACTTAACAATAATACTTTACTATGTACTAATTACTGATATACAGTAAGAGTGAATTTAAAATATTACATGAAATGTCATGTGTGACATTTAATTTGAATTTTTACAGATCAATTTAGTATTTGAGGTTTTTGACATGACGGTTTAAACTATGGTTTAAACCCGACATAAACTGACACATGTCAAAAACCTGCCAACCCTGTAATTATTACTAATACTATATACTAATTATACAATTACAGTAATAGTGAATTTTAAATATTACATCTAATGTGTGACTCGACATTTAATGTGAAATTTTACAGATAACTGTAATTATTTGAGGTTTTTGACGAGGTTTTTGACAAGGGGTTTTTGACATGACGGTTTAAACCGCAGTTTAAACTGTCAAAAACCTGCCAACCCTGGTGTCGACGTTGTTCTAAAGAAATCGCTGCACGTAGAGCTATAAAATTTGGGGAAAATATACATCTATGTAGGAAGTTTTGCTCCTCGAATCCCGATTTTCGAATTTTTTATTAGATTTTTTTATTTAATTTTTTATGCGATTTTTGGCGCTTTTTTAAATTTCGAGGCGATTTTTCCACATTAGTGAAACAATACGGTTTCTTTCTTTTAAACCAATATAGTAAATTTTGTTCTCTTTTCAAAAAAGTTTATCCGGATTTTGTACAGCGATTTTTTAATTTTTAGCGAATTTTTTATTCGATTATTGAACAGCATTTAATGCATATCCATACCTATAAGGGGGTTACCGTAGGAGGGAGACAGTTCTGTTGCCAAGTTTGTCGCCAACTTGGCGATATCTCTAGTATTTCGCCTAAGTCCCATAGACTTCCATTGTAAACCAATAGGGTTTACTTGCTTACAGAAAATCAACAGATTGAGATATTTTAATGCAACAAAAATTAATATTAACTTAAGGTGTTATATTAATTACATTTAAGGGAATCCAAGTAAATTAAATTATGAATAAAAGTCACATTATACAATGGTTAGCATGCTTTCCCAAACATAAATTTTAAAAGATCCCGCAGGTCAAAGGAATTAGATTTAAAACTTTTGTCCAATTATACTAAATTTTGACTTTCGTGATATTTGAACTATTTGTGATCTTTAATCCAATTTTTACGCTTTTTCGCGATCTGATGCAATTTTTTGACTTTTAATTTTTGACCTATAATTTTAAAGTAATTTCTGCCCTCATTCCAATAAAGTTTATTCGGATTTCGTATAGCAATTTTTGAATTTTTCGGGAATTTTGTATGCGATTTTTAGTGTATTTTAGTGATTTCCTACCATTATTCCGCATTAGTGAAAGGAATCAACTTTCAATCTTCAAACACAATATATATATATTTTCTCTTTTCGAAATTTGTGCTGCAATGTAAATTTGTTTGGCGATATCTTATTGTGATTTTCAGAGCTTTTTCGCAATTCGTGCTGTTTTTGACGTACCCGGGCAACGCCAGGCAAGTTAGCTAGTAAATAAATAAAGTTATTAGCTTATCTAGTTGGAACTGAGATTTTACTTTTGAGATCTTATAGATCTCAAAAGTAAAACAGTGTTTTGGCTACTGAGGACACAAAATGTCAGAGAACTTCAAAAAAAATTTACCGAATGTCTACAGGTACTGCCGTCATTGGTAATTTTTTTCAAATAAATAAAATATAATAACTATTGAAAAATTGTGATGTTCACATATGCTCCGTGTTCACATGTGCTCCCTTCTCCCCTACTATAAATGTGTACGAAATTAGATATAATTAAACTTTTTTCAAATTCAAAATTCGAGCCATTTCATTCATTTTTCAACTCTTAAATTCTTTCTTCTATCCTTAAATTTTATTTATTTCAACTTTTAAAGCACTTCTTAAACTTAAGTTTATAAGAGTTCATTTGCAATTTTGTAGTATAAGTTCTTAATAAATTAATTTCCAATTAAAATGGCACAGTGCTGAAATATTCTCTTTTTATTAATCCTATTTTGTTTACATATACTCAAGCTAAATGACAAATATGAATTAGAATCCTTTTAATTTCTTTATAATCTAATGTATAAAAAATGAGCATAGCAATAATTGTGTTTTAAATTTCTTGCTTTAGCATATGCATCAGTAGAGTTTACTTACTTTAACTGGCGAACATACTCTTGACCTAAAAGGTAATTTTTAATTAGTAAATGCCAAGAGTTAATTAGAAAGTTATCCGGAATTTCTAGTTAATAAATAACTAGCTTACTAAGGTTTAGTTTTGAAGTCATTAAAATATTTGCTTATTCTGGGAAATGTGATGTGATGTTATTTTATGTTACTTTGAAGATTGCTGCGTTTGTGCTAAGTAAGTTCCTAAGGTAGTTAAATTTATTTCCCTGCAGACTTTGTTCTAAAGACTAATGTAGATGCAATATATGTAGATGCAACTTTAATGTTACTATCTTAAATATATATTATCTGTACATTTATGTTTTTGAATAACAGTCTTGAATTATAATCTTAAAATATTTTTAATCATAAAATATTAATATTAAATAAATCACTTTTCTTGCTTATTTAATTTTCTTTGGTACTAGCTGACACATACAAAATTGCTCGGGCAAGTGTCAATAACCTTAAATAACCTCAGATTTCTATCTTTTATATCATTACCTCGATTTCGGATGAATTAATGATTTTAAATGGAAATCTTTCTAAACTAACCTTTCTTGAACGAACCTCTAATTGGGATGTAAGAACAAGAGATGGGATATTGGTTTCTGATGCTTACATTTTTGCAATGTTTCCAGCATGTTTTTGTAATGTTTAATTAATGTAAGAAGAAAGAACATTTCGTCATGTTTAGTGGTTTCTAGTGTTTCATTTTTTTTTCGTTGGAAGATTTGAAATTGTAGTGGGGGATTCCTCAACTAAAGAAAGAAATAAAAAAGTTAAAATAAATTGCAATCACGTTTTAAAATCCGAATAAAGCGTGGATATTTAATGTCGCATAGAAAAAACTTTGATAGCTACCATTTGAAAATCTCTTAATAATGATAAATTTTATCTCCTAATAGGTCAGTTTTTCAAGTTACTTCTGCAAACTGACATCTGTTTCTTGTATACAAGAAAGTGGTCAAGGTAAAATTTCATTTTTGAAATGGTAAAATGTCTTCCTTGGTATCTTTCTGAAGGGTATCAAAATATTTTCTAAGTGAGATAAGGTCTTAATTGCTGTAGTAATTGGCAGAGAATTCTTAAAGATAACGATATTCTATAAATTTTTTGTGGGTATATATATGGAACTTAGGAATAATTATGAAAAAAAAAAAACTTTTTAAATCAAAATTAAGTTATTTCTTTGGATCTAGCAGTATAAATTACTGTCATTTATAATACTGTCATTTATATGCATATACAGGGTGCAATATGTTATCAATCGCCGACCTTTAATTTTCCAACCGTTGGTCGTAGACATATAGTTCCAATTGCAAAAAAAGTTTCAAATGAACTAAATATTCATGTTGTGGCATTATTTAAAGTCAAAAAGCAATTTTATAAAAATTACGAAAACTAACTTTTTATACGGTCCCCCAGTCCCTATAGTTATATATAGTAAAAGTTTACTCATATGATAACAGATATAGCACAAAAAGTTTGACATCTGTACTACAAAAATTGACCCAATTATTAAATTTCAAATTTTGAGATTTTTGCACATGATTTTGTTTTTCATTAAGGGATCAGTTAAAAGATGAATTAAAGTAATTCGAGATCAAAATCAGAGTGCAATGTCCTTCTTACGGCGAAACCACCTTTAGACGGTATCACCAAATCGGGGATTCACCAAATAGGGTTATTTCATCTATAAATTTAAGCTAACTTTTACGGGTCAAACAACATTCAAAAGTACCGACGATACCGGCTAAAAGTGGCTTCGCCGTAAAAAGGACATTGCACCCTGATTTTGATCTCGAATTACTTTAATTCATCTTTTAACTGATCCCTCAATGAAAGACAAAATCAAGTGCAAAAATCTCAAACTTGGAAATTTAATAACTGTGTCAATTTTTGTAGTACAGATGTCAAACTTTTTGTGTTATATCTGTTATGATATGTATAAAATTTTACTAAATATAACTATAGGGACTGGGGGACCGTATAAAAAGTTAGTTTTTATAATTTTTATCAAATTGATTTTTGACTTTAAATAATGCTACAATATGAATATTTACCTCATTTGAAACGTTTTTGTAACTGGAACTATATGTCTACGATCAACGATTGAGAAATTAAAGGTCGGCGATAGATAACATATTGCACCCTGTATATCTGTCATATATGTAATCTCTATTTTAAAGTTATCAAAGTTTTACGCTCGATCTCTTGTTGCAATAAATTCCAAGACAGAATTGATACGAAGATAAATTATTTTAGGCAAGAGACATTATATAGTTAACGAAAATCCGAGTACAGAAATATATTGTTTTACTCATCACCACTTTCTACACATTCGCACGATCCGTTTGATCTGTTCTACACTGAATTAGGTTGTCAATTAATGAAATCTCTATTAATAAAATAAATGCACAACCTCTTATTTTGCCCGATCTCTGATTAGAACCTTAAGTAAAGAGTGCGAATGTTTACATGCAGAAATGTAACTGGGAAACGTGACATTAAGTTTGGAAATACATTTATTAATACTCAATTGCACTTTAAAATATTTTTTAAATAGTGAGTATGGATATGAAAAGTATGCATGTAGATTTTGCGACGCTGAATATGTTATTTTTAGAGTTCGTTGAAAACAAAAATTATACTTTTGTCACAATGGTGAAAGTTTTCCTGATTTGTCTTTATGTAATACCAAAGATGAAAGCCTCAATTAATAACTTCAAAATTTCATTATTTTAATTCTAATTAAGATAGCGATATACCTCTTACTAATTACAAATATGAATAAAGTTTAATTTTTCAATAGTTTGAAAATTGAAATTAAACTTCAGTTAAAAATAATATTTGTTTTAAAAGTAAGGCTAGCCAATATGAAATTGATTAATTATTGTAATTCTTTTTGTTATTTTTTTTATAAATTCAATCAATCAGTGCTTTTAAACATTTTAATTTGTCTAATTCGACGGGTTTCGACTCATTTTTACTAATCAAATATAACAACAATCAAATTGTATTTGAATAAATACAACTAGCCCAAGTATAAGAATCACAAATTCGTTTCGGAAGGCACATTTAAAGTGTTAAATTTAAGTATCAGAAATATGCAAAAGTGATAAAACAGCAAAAATTGGTAATTATTTTATATTATTTTAATGACAATATATTCGTTTATTACTGGTTTATAACAAAGTTTGTATTTCAAAACTTTCTTGGATTATGTACGAGATGAGATTTAAAATTATTGGAAACATAGACAAAGAAAATTTTCTTGCTGAGTTATAAAAGCGAAAATAAAATAAACATAATTTATTCTCAAAATAAATAATATAACGAATTCTGCTTTGACAATAAAACTCTTTATTCCACTTCCTGCACTTGCCTTAGGGTGCATATATGAACCGCTTTGAAAATTAAATCGTTATCTTTATGATCCACAATTTCTGCTGAATGCTGGAATCTCTAAATGTAAAATTTTAAATGCATAAAATATGTGTAGAACTCGCATCCATATATTTTACTAATACAAATTTATTTTTGCTTATTGTAGAACTTTAGATGGGAATATAAATTTTCCTTTGAATAATGTTTTGAAAAGTGAAAAGTGGTTTCGGTCTCACTACCCAAGCTCTTTCTACTGGGATAAGAGATATTTAAAATCATTGTATTTTTAAATATGCATAAATAGTTGAATACACCTTTTGATATTCCTGTGGAATATCGTGGAATAAAAATCGGTAAGTCCTTCTGAGATTCTCAGAGATTAAGTATAACTGTATAAGTAATTGGTAATTAAAAAATAGAAGTGTCCCTTTTGAGAAATGAGATTCTAAAAGTAGGGTTGTGCTTTTGATATTTTTGGAAAGCATTTCAAAGATGATTAAATTTATAAATATTTAAATATGAGAAAACAACTTCCACGGTTCTATTAAATCTCTATAGTTAATTGATTGGTAAATTGAATTTTTTAAAAATAATTTCTTCGGCAGTTATAGCTCTTTAAATAAGTGTCAAATGCATCAAGAAAGTCTGTATAGCCTAATTCGAGACCTTATAATGATAAATGAGATGATTTCTAATATTTAATAATGCAATTTTTTTACAGCACAAAAAATTGTATTACATCACATACGATTTGCAATAAGAGAAGTTTCTTGTGTCTCGAGGAATAAGATGACAAACTTGATGATATGATCGTTTTCTTGCGACAGTGAACTAGTGATCTTCGCAGAATCACCCTGGACAAAAAAAAAAGAAATATTTTAAGTTAGTTACAAAAAACATTTACAATTTATTTAAAACTAAATTAAAAAATGCACTTTCTGAAAATATGTGTTTACCTAATTAAAGATAATTAGTTTTTTTTTATAGCAGAAAATATATTTTTTAGTGTCAAAAATTTGCAAGTATTATTTATCACTTTATTCTCTTCGCTACTCAGTACAGTATAACTTCAAAAATCCGGCATCATCGGGACAAAGACTATGCCGGATTTTTGAAGGAATGTCAAAAGTAGTAACTAGGACTATCCAAAGTAGTACTATCTATATTATAAAGGACAAACATATCTGTGCGTAACGCATACGTCATTTTGCGAATGGCAACAGTTTGAAATTTGAATATATTTTTTAGTGTCAAAAATTTGCAAGTATTATTTATCACTTTATTCTATTCGCTACTCAGTACATTATAACTTTAAAAATCCGGCATCATCGGGACAAAGACTATGGCGGATTTTTTAAGGAATGTAAAAAGTAGTAACTAGGACTATCCAAAGTAGTACTATCTATATTATAAAGGACAAACATATCTGTGCGTAACGCATACGTCATTTCGCGAATGGCAACAGTTTGAAATTTGAAATAAAATTTTGCTTTCGCAATTTTCTTTACTGTAAATTTTTAAACTTCTGAACATCGCACATTTTAAATTTTTACACCGTCGTATAAGCAAAAAAATGCTCTTTTAAATGCAATTTTTTTGAAAGCTGTACCTCAATTTAATTTTAAGATATTAATTTTTTTGTAGTTTTTATTACTATTTTTGTAATCGTGGCACCTGAAGTAGTCTATTTCTGTTGAAAGTGTTGGGAAAAAAAGAAAAATAGTAGATTGCTGTATTTTATTGTTGCCATTTTCTCATAAAAAAAAAATTGAAATTAAATAGTGCTATGTGCAGAATATCATTTGTTATAAAATCCGGTGAGTTTGGGCTTTATTGATTAAATTAATTAAATCAATTAAATGATTTTTATTTTATTGCAATTTAACTTTATAAAAGATACAACAATTTCTCTTTCCAAAAATGTATTTTAAAGCATATTTGTTCAACTTATTTTCTACGCATTTACTTAATTCGTATCAAAAATCTGAAAGAATGCAGTTTTATTAATCCGTGTGTAATTATATTTTCCGAATTTTCGAAAATATAAATGAATGACTTCTGATAAAACACGGAGCTATCATAAACAAAAAAATGAAGACATCTATAAATCATTAGATAACCGAGATTGTTTTTCTGAGCTTCTTAAATGACATCATTGCTTTTTGCTGTGTTTGTGTAACTATTCCGCGATAATAATGTCATTAGCATACCGTTCTATAGCTGTTGTGTAAGACGGGATCGTAAAAGTGGGATGCTTTAGCGGATACAGTTGACGTCATTTTAAAAAAAAAGCGTGCATTTTAATTTTTAAAACTGAAATGTGTTTTGTAGTAGTGCGTCATTTTCACCGCAGGTGCTTTGAAATTCTTCACAGGTGAAAATGCTTATAAAATAACGTAATCGAAAACACACCGATAAAACGCAGTGTTTTACAAACAAATTATGGTTTTACAAATTATGGAAGAGCAGTTCTATACTGTGAGCATGCTCTTTGTCCGAAAAATAGCGATTTATATTGTAAAACTTGATGATTCTCTCTCGGACGAATTCGCTTCGCCGAGTTAGACAAGCAAACAAAGTAGATATTTCGAGGCAATAATTCGAGGTTTAAAATAATGTCAAGTTCCCGAAGTTTTTGTCCAAAATTCTTCCTATTAATAAAATTTTATTGCTATTCTTTAAGACATGTTACTGTAATTTTATCAAAATAACATTATTTGCTTAATTTAATTTTTCATAATTTTACATAATCTATATTTAAAACACAAGAATGTTTATTAGTCATCTGCGCTGAGATTTCTGCTGAACCAAATTTACTATATATATATATATATATATTTTTTTTTTTTAAACTGAAATCTGTCCATTTGTAGATATGCCTGCACTAGCTGTTTTTTTTAATATCCCGTTATTATATTTTAATTTTAAAAGGATTTTATGAAACTTCTTCAAAATGATGGTAATAAGTTAGCTTTCATTATTGCAGCGAAGAGAGAAATAATGAGGTTTATTTATATTTATTCATATGATTATCTGATAAAAATTCAAAATTGTTCATAAAAATTGTTGTATAGGGTTTAATGGCGCAAAATCCCATTAGGGACATATTATTTTGAACGGAAAATTACGTACTCCTTTTGAATACACGCATTTTCCTCCATAAAATTTCCATATTTTGTTTCCCTCTGTATGTGTCCTAAGTTTCAGACGCTAGGTTAAATGCTTAAGTAAGTGAAAATGACGTCATATTTAAAAGAAAAGGAAGATTTTCTTATATAGAACTAAACTTTTTAACACAAATGCGTCAAAAAAAAAAACATAAATCACGGAAATTTTTACTCTCTGGTACTGAGATTAGAATCTCGAGTTAAGAGTGCGATTGTTCACATGCAAAAATTTTGCTGTCAATTATGACTTCACGTTTTGAGTTAAAATTATTTTAAAATTATCAAATTAAAATGTCAATTTTTAAAAAAGCGTATGATTGTGGGTATGGCAGGTTAATTTTTAAATTTATCTCTATCGCGTGGAACTCGATTAAGGAAGATTAATCCGCTTGCCTTTAAAACAACGTAAAGAGTTCATCATTTTCTTACAACTAATAATCCGTAAACAAAAACAAAATTTCTTCTATGATTAAATAAATAAAATAATATAAATAAAAAACAAATTTAACAGACATGTAATTGAACTACGCGCTTAAAGCTCTGAAATTATCAGAAAATAAAAGAATGCCGTAAGCAGCAAAATCTTGGGCTTATAACTCTTAGCATTTACGAATATGAAAATCCTAATACGAAAAAAAAAAGACTTTTCTTAAATTTCAAAAGTTTATTTGATTGTATAATTCATATTTTTCACATGAAAAATGCTTTTTTATTTTTAGTGGATAATCTAAAAAAATATATTGTATGTAAAAAAAAAAAAATATTCCTTTTCAATTAAAAAAAAAATTGGTTTTCATCTATATTCTGTAACTCGGGAAGCCCCGGGTACGATCCCCTAGTATTCTTAATGTTGCCTTTAGCCACAATTTATTTCATTATTAAATGATAATTATGTAAGAAAAAAAGAAAATTAAAAATAAAATCCGCTTACATTAATCAATATTTTTTATGTTACAGAAAAAATCTAATAAAGAGTGAAATTATTTCTTCTCGTGTAATTTCGGAAAAACCGATGTCAATTTTGTTTGCTTAATTTTTTTTGGCCGTTCTTTAACAAGTTTTCCTTGTATTTTATACAAATGAAGAATTTCTATTACGGATCGATTTTGGGAATACAGTCTTGTTCTATGAAGCAGATATTAATTCTCAAGTCATATTTATGCATTTTTCTAGTGACGCCATTTCTTCTGTTTGATGTTCATCCTCGTCTTCGGAGATGTTATTAGCGTTATCGGCCGTTCTATTTAACTCAACGTCAGACGAGAGTGTCTAAAGGACTTGCGTACTAGTCTCCACGCTGTTGCTGAGCAACAGTGCAGCTCCCAGAAAATTTGTTCAGAAAATAATCCCCTCCTAAAAATGAAAAAAAAATGTCAAATATTATTTTATTGTATTTTTTCTTTCGATCTTAAAGTTTTTAGTTCATAAACAATTACTATTTTTCTTCTACCGTAACTTGAAAGTGTAAAATAAAAAAAGAAGGGAAAAGATGATTTTGATGCAGGATTTTTGAAGTTGCCGGATTTCTGAATGCCGGATTTTTGAAGTCCCACTTTATTAGTGCAGTACGAGCATTATTAATTATTACTGATTATTTCTTCTCCCATTTGACTTCAGAGCAATATTTTTATTTTATTTGCATTACTTTGAAATGTATCATTCTAATATCGAAATTGTAATTATGCTCGAGTACCATTAATAAAATGGGAGAAAACGGAGGTCCCCATTTGGGGACCCAGGGAGAGCAGAGGATAAGCGAATAATTATTTTTTTATTCTCAATATCTACTTCCTTTCAACATATACTAGAATGTTCAGAAATAAATAAAGAAAACATTATATTTTCTTTATTTTACTGGGATACGGAAATATAAATTATTATACAAAATTAAATAATATTAAATTTCAATTTAAGGTGTCTCAGGACACTTAAAACTGGAAAAAAATGATAAAAAAGCCCATTTCAACATTTATTTTCTTAAAATGTATTTAATTTTAAGACACAATTTTAAATGGGGATGAAAGATATGTCTTTCATTTAATATATTTAAAAAATTGCAAGATACAGAATTAGCATTTACAGTTGGCTACAAACTGTCAGACATTTGACGAACAGAAAATCGGCATAACAGATTACGCGCATGATTACAAAAGGAATTTTGTAACTAGAATGAAAATTTTGGTGCCTAATTATACTTCTGATTATAGTAATTACCCTGAACCTAAATAAAAATGTATTTAAAACATTTTTATTTTTTTAATATAAAGTTGTTTTAAAAAATTACAAGGAAATTTTAGATTCAGTTTATACATGACTAACATGAACCATATATTTTGAAAATTTCATGAAAAAATATTCAGAAGTTTTTGAGATATCGTGCACGTTACACCCAAAAACGTCATTTGGAGAAAAAATATTTCAAACTTTCGGAAACGCTGCTTCAGCTATTGAGCGGGTATCGTTCTAAAACAAAAACTTCTGTTTTAATAGGAATTTCAAGGAAACTATTATATCAAAATGTTCAGAAAAGGTAGGAGTTTAACATCTAAAGAAATTGAAATTTCGAAAATTTTGAAGCTTTAAGAGTCCTGAGACCTTTTATTAATTAACTTGCAATACTTGTATTATGTTTAGTAAAACTTTAAATGCTCTATTCGAAGTGCATGTCTTTAATACCTCTTACAGTAAATTATATTGATTTCAAGAATCATATCAAAGTAATTGTCTGTATTTCAAAACCTTAATTAAAATTTTCAGAATTCTCAAAAATGCTATGCTACAATTTAGAAGTTTCTTGATACGTAGACTAATAACATTTACTATCAAAGGTGAATCCTTGATCATGCAATGTTTCAAATAAATGAGCTTTCTGCATAATCTGCTGATTGTCCAGTAGAATAAATTTTATTACCTTTTTATGCACTTAATTAGGCAGAAAATGTCACGATATCCCAAAAGAGTCGTTATTGGATGCTGCACAATAGGATTATTTCTAGGGCGATAATGGATCGTAGATGAAATCTCTTAAATTATCATAATCATAGTGCATTCAAATGTACTCCAAAAAGCTCAAATTCGATTGTAATTTTTAAAACCTGGATATGCAAAAGCACTGGATAATTATGAAATATCATGCAAAATGAATAGCTCTAATAAAACTGAAGAATATTTATTATTATTATTACTATTATTATTATTTAAAGACGGTGTAAGTACGTTGCTTTTACATATTTTTTTCCTTTTAACCTACGATGTTAAAGGTAATTTTGAGACATGAGAATATAGAACTCGATCTTTGTAAAAAAGCTCAATTTTGCATACATAATTTTTGGATATTTCTTTACATTACTGATCACGACTATTTGTTTTACAGGTTTTTTTAGAACCTGCATAAATGAGCCAATATCGAGGAACAGTTATCGGTATCCAGTGTTTTTATAAGATCACATTTAAACACAAAAGTTTATATGTAAATGTCCAAAATCAAGAAATGTGAGTTAAACAAGGACATACATAACATATTGTTAAAAAAAAAACATAATCTTTAATACAGAGAAATTTTTTTTGAAAATTAGAATAACATTTTCCATTCAAACTTATATTAACAAATAAATATAACTGTTTTTTTATTAAAATAAATAATCATTGTTTAACGTCCTATTTGACATTCAATAATAGAAAAGGAAATATCTTACCGCCTTACATACAGTTCTCATGATGTATTATAATAGGCTAGAAATATTAAAATAATAAACAAAATAAAAATAATGATACGTTTACATTCTTCCCGCAAAAAGTAAACAAATACATTTCAAAATATAGTTGCTAATAGTCCTTGCACTTATATGTGGAATAGCAAGTACAACACTATAAAGTAAGTTCAGTGTATATTAAAAGAGTGAAAAGAAAGTTGTAATAATGTACACTTAACAAATAATATTATATGATACAAATTGGGAATTATATTAGTAATAATGACTTTGCATCATTCAATATAGTATATATTAGTAATAAAACATTTCTATTTTTGAAAATAAGTAGCAGTACTTTCAAAACTGTATTTCTAGTCACAGTCAATGAACTACATTTCAGTTTTTGTATTTACCTTTTTATTTGAATAATTATTATATAAATTCAATAAATTACTCATTTGAGAATTTTTCCATAATAAAATTCAAAATGTAAGCAAATGGTAAAGAGAGAATATTTAGACTCTCATGAGAAAAAAAAAAATAAATATATATATCACTTTATAAAAAATGAACTTTTCTTAGTTGAAAAACTCTAATGTCGTGTTATTCTACAACAACAACATTAATCCCTTCAAAGTAAATATTGGCAAAGAGAGGATATTTAAGCTCCCAGAAAAGTACAGTCATGGAAAAAAAAAGTAAACACCCCCTACTAACTCCTCAACAAATTATTGTAGAAGAAAGTTACTGGTACCGAACGATTGGAAATAAAGTCTAATTTTAAATGATGTATATAAAATTTGTTTAAGGGGTCAACTACATATTAAAACGAACCATAACTTTTTTTTTTTTTTCAATAGCAGTACACAATTCCGACAGCATAAATGAATTCTACACCCTTCAATTAGTCTAAAAACAAATTTTTATGCAATTCGTACCATAAGTTTCTGAGAAATTAATTATTTTAAAACGAGCGTATTTTATGGGCTGTATCCAAATTGAAGTTCGGTACTCGATTGTTAACCGAGAGAGCTCCCTTCTTTTTCAAGGCACCTTAAGCAGTCAATTAAGCCTGTTAGATTTAAGGATAGCGTAAGAAATTTCAAAATATTTAGTCACATCTATCATAGATGGCCCCTTAAACCATCATTTTGCTGTTTTTTAAGCATACTTTAAAAACTACTTGGAAGAAAAATGTGAAATTTTGGATTTCCATAAAGCAGGACTTAATAAATCTGAATCTATCAAGAAAATTGTAGGTTGCATTTCAGAATTTTTTCGAATATTAATTTCATAATTCATAATTCATATCAGAAAATTATAAAAATTGCAAATTCAACGTATTTATGTTTGGGTATATTACTATTCTTGCTACACAAAAAATTAGAACATTAGGATCATAATTTCAGAAGTTATAAATAAAAATAGGAAAATGTAATTTAACATTAGAAGCACTAAATTTTGAATGTTTATAATTCAAAAACTTATCATTTAAATGACTTGAAATTTTGTGTCTAGACATAGTTTGAACGAAAGATTTGAAATATCTCGTTAAAAATGGGTATTATCATTGAAAAAAATTAAGTTTGGATTCGTTTTAATATGTAGATAGCCCTCTAAGCAAATTTTATATACGTCATATAAAAGTAGACTTTATTTCCAATCGTTCGGTACCAGTAATTTTGTCTACGATAATTTGTTGAGGAGTTAGTAGTGGGTGTTTATTTTTTTTTCCACTACTGTACATGTATAAATGTAGTATCACATAACTTTAATAATATTGAACTTACAAAAATTATCACACAAAATATTTATACTAAATATCTTGAATGTTTATTGAATATGTTCATTTCAGACTTTCAATCAATTGTAAGAATAAACATGTGATTATTATTTTTTTTTTTTTACATGTAAAATACATAAGTATTAATTTTTAATGTAAAGACTTAAAAAAATCTTTAGATCTAAAGTATATAAATTTCATGTTCACAAACATTTTTTTCAATTTGTGAATTTTCAAACACTTAAAAAAGCTTAATGTATTTTAAACCATTTTACATAATACACCAATAATAGTAATAGTATTAGCATGCATAATTTATCATTATTTTTTAAATGTTAGAACATGCATGAATTATAATTAAGGATAAAGTAACATTTGACATATGTACTCATATTATACTTTATATCAAAAACAATTTACTTTTTAAGATAAATACCATATCAAAATAATGAAATCAATGACACTTCATCTCCAAATGAAATATTGAATTATAAGTTTGTGATTTTTTTAAAAATCTTTCTTATTATTTAAATCAAATACTGAATTTAAATTTTTGAGTTATCAGCACATTTTACATTAAACATAAATTCTAAAGGACAACATGGTTGAAGTAGAGACATTTCAGTGAGAAACATAGTGAACAGGAAAAAAATACGATTTACATACTTTTGCAGGATGACAATTTCACAGTGTCTAGGCAAAGGCGATTTAAAAAAATATAAACATAAAAATTACACAAGTGCTGCCTGAACTTTGGTAGAAGGAAAAAAAAAAAACCAGTCAGTCTTCGTTTTTGACAATCCAATCTAGCTAGCATATATGAGATATTTTACAATGACAAATGCATCCTAAAAAAATGAAGATTAGCTTATATTTTATACTGTTTACGATTGCGAGGGCGAAGCTCATAATGTTTTTTAAGTTGAGTAGATTTATTTAGAGCTGTAGTGGAAGTTTTACTACCAGATGCTTGTGAATGCACTGAACTACGTGAATGCGATGTTGTTTGTTGGCACTTTGAAGAGGTGTGAATTTCAGGAGAAGCACAATTAGTAATATGAGCACGAATATGTCGTTTCACAGGAGAGGAATATGCACTATCAACAGCTGTTTCATCATGTGTTATACTTCTAGATGATTCAGAAGGATGATGTAATGCTTCATTTCTTTTCTGGAGTTTCAAGATTCTATTAGTATGAATTAACTTAGGTGATGCTTGATCATTTTTGCAATTTTTAATTTGAATAAGTACAGGTGAAATTATTTTCTTTACGATATAAGGTCCATGTACTTTTTTGTTAAATACATTGGGAAATTTTATATAAACAGTATCATAAACTTTGATATTAGCAAATTTTAATTTTTCCCTTGATTTCTGATGCACTTTTTGTCTAGAAGTCTCGTTATTTTTCTAAGCTTGATAGTATACTTTTTCAGTTACATCCAATAATATGTGGATTTCACATGCAGTGTTAAGAATTTTCCAGGAAGAATGGGTTTTATAATTGGCATAAATATCATTCACTTCCCTTCCAAAATGAAGAAGATTTGGAGTGAATTTTGTAACTGGATCAGGTGTAGCGTTACATATGGACTGGTGGATTTTTAAAGCAGTTGGAACATCAAATCCTTGGGAAGCCATTGTATTCACAGATGACTTCATTTGAGTGTTGCATCTCTCACTGAATCCATTAGCCTGTGGATGCGCTACTGTACTGTGCTCTATTTTATGCCACCTCTTTTGTTGAAATAAGAAAACATATCACTAGTGAATTGGGAACCATGATCAGGTAGAGTTAACTCATCCTGAATGCTATTCAAAGCATATAATTCAAGATGACGAGCAAAATGGTCGAGTACAGTCATAACAAACTGGTGATTTGAAGGGCCAAGTAAATCCATCGAAACATTTTAATTGGGAGCTGTAGAAAATGGCACTGGCAGATATGGAGCAGTGTTTTTCTTATGATTTTTATTTACTAAAAAATTTCTCAAGAGTTGACATAATTGATTGTATCAGAAACTAGATTTTTCCAAGTAAACCTTTTTTTTTTAAATTAACAATGGTTTTATGAATACCAGCATGAGTAACATGAGCAATTTTTAAAGCTTTAGCTCTAAGTGAAGATGGTAAAATAGCTCTATGTAGATCAATGTCTTCTGAAGAAAAGTATCCATTATAACAAAGCAACTCACTACTTGAAAAATGTAATAACCATTTAAACTTTTAGATTTTTTATTAGTTTTATTATCTTCATAAATTTTCTTAATTTGAGCATCTTTTTTTGTTCAGAAAGGATAGTTTGATAAAAAATTTCTAACAATGGGTCTTCATTATTAGCATAATTTGTAGATGGAGAGTCAATTTGAAGATGGCAATTATGATGTTTTTTACCAATTAGTCCACATAGATACATTTCATTATGTAGATCATTTTGATCATCAACAATAGGCAGTACGTCTTGTTGAAAAATGAGATCTGAATTAGTATGGAGATCTTCAGTAGGACTATGAGGTGTCCTACTTAGAAAATACGCTAACACATTCTCTTTGCCTGGAACATGCTTGAATGTGTAAGAGTATTCAGATAGTTCTAACATCCAACGTGTAGTGATGTCAGCAGGATATGTTTATTTTTTATAGTTACTGAGAGATTTAGCATCAGACAAAAGAATGAAGGGTCTGACACAAATGTAATATTTAAAATCTGTTATCCTTTATAAATGGCATAAAGTTCCAGTTTGATGGCTGGGTACTGCTTTTGAGACTGAGATAGTGTTTTAGAATAATAAGAAATGGGGCTAAATTCGCCTAGAATTTTTTGCATAAGAACAGCTGAGATTACTGTTTTTGAAGCATCTGTATTAACATTGATGGCCTCATTCCAATTTGGAAGATTGAGCATGAGTTTATGGAAGAAAATTTCTTGGAATTTATTAAATGCATTTTCTTGTTCAGATTTCCAATAGAATTTACTTTTCTAGGTTTGGTGATTATTCAATAAGAGGAGTAATTTATCTAGCAAAATGACGTATAATTGACCTGTAAAAGGAACATAAGCCAATAAAACTGTTTGTCTGCCTCTTAGTTTTTCGCTTTAGAAAGGAACTAATTTTTAAAATATTGCTTGTAATTGGAAGAATTTTATTATCTGTGAGTTGGAAGCCTAAAAAGTTAATGCTAGTTTACATAAAAGAACACTTTTCAGCAGAAAGAGTAATGTTGTTGGCAATAAGAGTATCCAAGAGTTTAGTGAGTTTTCAATCATTTCATCAAACGAATTAGCGCCAATAACTATGTCGTCCTGGTAGTCGTAGCAAGAGTCAATTTCTGATAATTGAATAACTGAATCAATTAACTATTGAAAAGTACTCGCAGCCGTCTTCAAGCCAAAAACAAGACGAAGGTAGCTAAACATTCCACATGGAGTGATAAAACTGAGTTTATCTTGCATCTCTTTAGGGACAGCAATCTGCCAGTACGCAGAGGGAAGTCCAGTGTACTGTAGTATTTAAATTTTGACAATTGTACTAATAAATTTTAGATTGCGAATTTTAATATTAAATGAATAAATATTAATAAAATATTTCTTAAATTAAATTAATTAAAAGTATGGCAGTGGTTTGAAGTAACCACAACACTCTGATATGCCATTAAAATATATATATATTACAAATCATCAGACAAACAAGTAAAAATAACATAAATACATTTACTACAATTAAAAAACAATGTTTCGAGCTAAATTTTAGCCCCTCATCAATGCAATAAATAACATTGAAATGACTAGAAAACTATATATCATGTTTACAGGTTAAAATTATAAGCAGTTAAAATTAAAGAAAGTATGAAAAATATCAAAGCAATTCTGTGTATTCAGGTGGGAGTGCACATGATTCATTAATCGGCGAAGTTTGTTTAAGACTGAACACACTTTCCAGGAAAACTCTACTTTTAACATTATTGCAACCGGTTCTAAAAACTGTCATATTTGCGAAATCTGGAGTTTGGTCGGTATCTAAAGAATGCTGTACAATTTTAGACTGTAGGCTTCCAGATTTGTAGGCATGTCTATGCTTGGCAAGCCGAATTGCGCAAGTACGACCAGTTTTGCCAATATATACGGAGTCGCAATTTTTGAATGGGGTACTGTAAATTGAACCAATTCTTAGCAAGGGGGGGAATTTTAGGTTTAGATTTACAAAGTAAATTTTTCAAAACATTTTGTGGCTTGAATGATGTACTGATATTATGAGACTTCAAAAGACTAGATATTTTTTTTTAGAAAGATATTTGTTGTATGGTAGAGACACGTAAATAGTGGTAACCTTACGAATTACAGAGGATGACACGCGATGCACATAAAGAATCATTTTTAACCACCTTAAAGGATAGCCATTTTGAATTAAGTCAGTAAATATCTTCTTTTTTTAAAATTGGAAGGCTGCATTAGTGTTACAATAACTTTTAGCTACGTTGGTTAAAGTTCTAAAAACTGCGATTTTATGGGAAAGTGGGTTCACGGATTCAAAGTTTAGGTATTGCCCAGAATTCGTAGCCTTACGGTATACAGATGTTAAAATTTTCTGAAAATCAGAATTCTCTACTCTTTCAACCATAACATCGAGGAAAGGTAATTTGTGATCAGTCTCAATTTCGACAGTGAATTGCTGGACAGATATAGTTCGCAGTCTGTAGAATTTCATTCAAATCCTCATGCAACAAGAAAAACGTCATTGACATAACGTCTCCCAAAACCAGACCTTAGAGCCTAAAAGGCACATTATTTCATGCTCGATGAACTGCATTACTAATTCAGCTATTCTAACGGAAATTGGGATCCCTTAGCTCTTTCATTAACTTGGCTATAAAATGTTTCATCAAAAATGAAGCAATTAGATGTAAGACAAAATCTCACAAGATCAACAATACCCAAAATGTCAAGACTTGAGTCCGTATTATATTTAGGCCATACTTTCTGAACAATTTCGCAAGCAAAATCAATCGGTATAGATATAAACAGAGACACTATGTCAAATGAAGCCAGTATGCAGTTAAGTGGTAATCGGAAACTTTTAGGACAGTCCAAAAATTAATAAGCGGATATAAGACAATAAATAGGCACCAAAGTTAGTGGTTTAAACAATGTCGATAAAAACTAGACAATTTATAAACAGGTGAGCGAATATAATCTATAATAAGACGCAGAGGCATACCAGTTTTATGAACTTTAGGTAAAACATAAAAAGCCGAAATAATGCCAGTATAATACAATTTCTCTTTTATTATTCATCAATGTCATACGTAAATCATCCCCTACATTCTATCAAAATCCACTGTATAGCACCCATGACTCTTTAGTAAATATATACGTTTTAGTGCACCATACGTATTCAAGCAATAAAAATCTAAGTAAAACTCCTGTTCAATGTAATCCCGAAGGTACTCAAAAGTACCGCTTTGAAAAGTGCTTCGTAAAGTAAACAAACTAAAAATTATTTTTTTTAGCAAACATATTGTCAAGTGATCAATTTAAAACAAGAAAAATATATGATATCTTAACCTTTAAAGTTTCAGATGTTTCCAAGCAAAAGTTAGAGGACGTCATGTCATACAGGAAAATGGAAGCAAAATTAACAATCACACGCGACAAAATAGCGTTTTGAAAATTCTTCTGCTTACTGGAACTGCAACTGATATCTAGTGATGGTCAAGGGAAGTATTTACAATTGATTCCTAAAAGTTCCATTGCGAATGCATTCAACGAGTGTGTTATAATTGGGATAGAAAACTGTGGTACTTTATGTACGTCGGGCATAAAGGGTTAATTTAAATTTCTCACATTTAACAGTGTCTAAATGCTTAAAAAACTTCTTTCCAAAAAAAAAAAAAAAAAAAAAAAAGAACACGTATATTCATTAGTTGAACTCAATTTTTTTTTTCTTTTAAATACGACAAAATGATGCCAATTGAATTTAATTTTAGTTTCGATGGTACTATTTAAATACGAACAAATCCAATTAAAAGTTTGGAATCCTTATCTTCCAATGATATTTAATCCCATTACGGTTTGTTGAGGAAAATGTCCCTTTAAAAAAGAGATTAATCATTTTTAAAATACTGTGGCTATTGCCAGAAGAGGGCAAATAAAAAAATTAAACACATAAATCAAAATTCGTGTAAACATTGTTCGAAACGTGAAATAAAAACATAAACTTAATAAAAAAATTAGAAAAATTATAATTTTTAAAACTTCTTTAAAATAATCACAACAATATAGTACTTTAAAAACAATGTGCTTTCTACATGACCAAAACTTTTAGTTGAGGTTTCCCATTTCCCATTTCCAAGTCAAAACGTAAAAATTCTACTGTAAATAACCTTATGTAATGCAACATTGAGAAAGTAAACGGAGGGTAATATTTAAACTGATAAGATGTATCATATCTGTCTGATATGGTAATCTTCTCAAACTTCAATAGCTAAAATATGATCTTACGTAAAGTAAAACGATTTAATATTATATTATCTTATCTTTAGCACTAGTAATTTCGAAAATAAGTTTCACCTCTTTTGGCTAGATCTAGAATATCTACTTCTAGAAGTGATACTTCTTATTTGAAGTATTATAAAAAGTACTTATCTATGTTTATAAAACAAGAAACATTTTCGTGACATGCGGCTCTAAATGCGATTTGAGATAATAAAAATACATTCCAGTTAGAATATACTTTCCTCTTTTCCGGAAAACTAAAACTGATACACAGGGCTCCCCGAATTTTGATACGGTTAGTTTTAGACTAGAAATTCTAAACTGCGAAAATGTTTGAATTGATTTCTTGATAATATGAAAAGCCATTTATGTTAAAAAAATCAACGTTAAAAAATTACATTTTTGCAAGATATTTATCTCGTTTAAGATGTATTTTTAAAACTTATGGCACAGCACCGAGCTTTTTTATGCAATAGCACTCTAATGGATAAGTGGTTAATATATTTAGATTTTACTTGTTATTTGAATTCTAATATTTAATGCTTGAATTAGACCAATTCTGACATTTCCAGAAATTTCTAATGACAGGTATGTATCTCTGGAATCTGGTTGTCAGGGTTATTTTTTGTAATGATACATTAATAAATGACTGTGGTTGTGAAATAACTATAAATAGTGGAGTAAGAGAAGACAGTGGATATGAAATATAACTCGTCCTTTGGATTGTGAGTTCTCTCTTGAAATTTAAGCTCCGTGTTAGCTTAAGTGTGTTTCCGATTAGAAATTTGATTAGAGTCTTCAGCTATAAATTTTCGCCAAGTTAGTAAGAACTTGAGATTTCTGCTTAAAACATAAAACAACACTGGTATCTACGCGATTTCATGTATAGTGATATTATCTGCTAAAGTGCCTAAACTTGCCTCCTGCAGAACGAATGGTCGAGTCATTGTGAATAACTAAAGTGTAAATGACTTAAATTTAATAAGTTTTGAATTAGTACTTTCAATTCTAAATCTTCTTAAAGTGAGCTTACTTTAGTTTGTATGCATTTAAATATTCCCGTCCCACTGCTACTTTTCTGTTTACTGTTATATTTAGAATGTTGTGTCTGATTACATCTGTGTCATGGCTTGCTTTCTGGTGAGCAATATAGAATGGTTTATCACAAACTTCCTACACGCTCAAAAAATCATAAGAATAAATATTTCATTTTTATATTACTAGAATGTATCGAGCTATAATACTTTAAACTTTATGAAAATTGACATATTCTGACACAAAAATTAAAAAAATATTGTGTATTTAGAGACAGAAACAAAAGCATTTATTGAAAACACTGTAAATCTATTATTACAGCATTTCTTTTTATTTATATTCAGCACCAATTCTCTGAATACATTATCTGCCTAAAAAAAATTATACGATTCCATTAGCAGCAGCATTTGTAGCAGTATAAAAAATATAAGTAGTAATGGAAAGTGGTTCTTGTTCTTCCTTAATTAAATTAACCACTGATGTTAAACCTTTCTACCTCATTTTCATCTTTAATTTTTTCCACTTTTATGCAGACAAAATTTGCTTTAATTAAGAGTCGTTCACAAAAAGCACACAAATGTCTGCAAACAAATTATACTGATGTGTATACAGGTAAAAGACATAATTATATGCAATATGCTTCGTATTTTAAGTGAATTATTTTTTTTTTTGAGTGTGTCTACAAAGTTGACAAGGAAAAGGAAACTTTTTTTTATTTAGAACTAGAAATCATAAAAATATTACGTAAAAAAATTAATTTTTCCTATAAATGTTAAATATGAAAGTCGCATTTTTTTAAAATATTTTATTTGTTACATTTTAAGAACTCATTAGTAGTATTTTAATCTTTAAGTCATAGAAATAAATATATAAAGTGACTGTTTATGAGGCATTTATATGTTTTCGTATTTAGATAGAGTGCATATAAACGAGATTTTTCTTTTACACATGAAGCCATAACTAATTTAAAAATTTTCTAATTTTAATTGTAAGAGGATGTTTTATTAGTTACTATAAATGTTACATGTGAGCATGACTAATACACTATAGTGAAAGCAAAACCAATAACATCGACACTGTGGACTGAGACATCTTTGTGATAAGAACGAACAAAATATTCTAGAAGGCATACAAGGCTGTATTTTTAAGATTGAAAAATATACTTATGTCGTACGGTTTTTAAAATGCTTAATACAAAATACGTTTAAAATATTTTCTTTTAAATATGAATTAATTTTGGTTGGCAATGGAAAACTATTTTGAATTAAAGCTACTTTTCCAAATGAATTAGCACAGAAAAACTGTCGATAAATTACAATTAAATAATAAAATATTTTGTGAAACAGAAGAAGACACAGGACGCGTTTGGGTTGGAAATTTTAACAGATCGTGATGACGAGGCATTAATATTTCTAATCCGAAACGTGTCCTATGTGTTCTTTTGTTTTTATCGTGATTCATGAAAGTTTTATTATTTAAAGGAAAATTTTTTAATTCAATAAACTTTTAATGTACTTTACAATAATTTTACTATTAATCATGAAACATTTTTGATGTTCGGAAACTCATTGGTTGGAGCTCAACCTTCCGGTTCGCATACAGTCAAGGTTCAATCCTTTGTGGTAAATAATGAGTACCAAGCTTACTGGGGTCTTAAGGGGACTGGTCACTCAGACTCGGAATTCTTCATCGTAATGTTAATCGGTTTTGATGCATTCGTATATTTAAAATATTTTCCCGAGAATTTCATATTTTTTCTGTGTATTCTTCTTAAAGGATGCCTCTTTTTTCCTTAGTTTTAAAACTATTTCTAAAATCTATGCTGAATGTAATATTTTATGTGTTAAAACCGAGCGAACTGTGTGTAAGATTTTAACACTTCCTATAACATTAAGTCTATACTTTAGAAATATTTTGAGAACTAACAAAAAAAGAAACATCTTTTAGGAAGTGTACACAAAAAATAGAAGTTAAAAATATTAATTTCCAGAGAAGATATTTTAAATATACGAATGCATCAAATGCCCATAGACTTTACATTAGTAAGGGGAAATCGAAAGCTGAGTTACCAGCCCCCTTAAATACAGTGGATTTCTCTTTAAGCTGAATAATTGACCAAAACACATGCTATATATGCACATCAAGTGCTCTTGGACCGTTTATGGCTCTTGAAAAGAAATTAATGTTGGGTACCGCTAACGATTACCCGTAATGGATTACAGCGTCAAGTAATTTTTGTTGTGAAAACTACTTTATCGTCATTTTAGACCTGAAATCACTGTTCAACGCTTGTAAAAAATATAAATGACGCGTACGTCCACAGTGAAATTGCCACTAAATTTACAAGATATATTGTATTGAAATTTATTTGATTAAAAATTCAAAATTCGTTCCTCTTAATAAAGGAAATTAATTTTGGAAGCGTGGAATGACTCTGGGGCTAAAAATGGCCACATTAGTTTTTTTTTTTTTTTTTTTTTTTTTTTTTTTTAGATGGATTCCATGAATATATATATATATATATATATATATTACTATGATTTTGTCATTATGCTGCTAAAGTTACTGAACTTTAATTATGAATGCAAACAGATTAAACCTGTACAAATTATTGGAAATTTGCGATATATATAGTAAGCAAATCTAAAAAGGTAAAAAATCATAATATCATAAACTATTTTTTTTTATGAACAACACCAGGGTTCAAAAGTTAAGCATCACAAAATGCTAAATTTCAATTTTGTGATTGCTTAAATAAAAGTAATTTAAAAATCAGTTTTATCAGTTAGATAATATCCTAACAGCTTAGCCAGTCTATGTGACGTATTTTGGACGTCACAACCGGTCACGAGTATCATGATCATTGAAATAAACAGGAAAGTTATATTTATTTTCACATTATCACACACAACTGACCGTCATTTCGTCGCATCACTAAGATGTCACCGTGGCAGCTGCTGCTTTGCGACAACACACCAGATGACTATACAGTGAAGCCTCCTTGCGGCTTTCATGTGACCACCATTTAAAATAACCATTGTACAATCATTATGACAGCCATTTTGTGACGATTACCCAAGTTTCAGCAAAATAAAGTCATTTTCAAGAAGCAGCGCTCATATTGACTTCATAGTAGAATCATGAAATATCGATCATTCAAGATTCAACATGTAATTTTATTGATTAAATATTGTGACTTTATTAGATGATTCCTCTCAACTGAACGCTCATCATGACTTTACAATGAATTCTCCAAATGACGGTCAAGTGATAATCACGTGTGACTTCATTGTAAAGTCTTTTGCTGACTCGTCACAAAAAGACTGCGACAGTATATTTTTACTGGAGTCCCGTATATGTAATTTCATTGAGGATTAGTCATTAGACAGCAGTAAGATTTAACTCTTATGTATTATTTGTCACGATTTTGAATATCTTAGAATCAAAACTTTATGGATTACTAATGTGTGAAATTAGAAGTAGGTAGTGGGGAGGGGGGAACTTGAAAATATAGAAAGTGTTATTTAATAAATCACTTTCTGAAGATTGGAATCAATGATAAAATTTCATTGGAATATAATGATGGAGCAAATGAAAACTATCCCATTTTGGTTCACTGTAGAAACTATGGCAGTTTTGACTATTTATTAAATCAAAGCAGCATAACATCGAATGGGTTTCGTGTAGCGATATTTTTTTTTTTTTTTTTTTTTTTTTTTTTTTTTTTTTTTTTACAATTGATATTTGTATAATTTCCTTTAGTACTCACAATTAACGTTATTAGCATTTTTCAGGTGTTTAATAACTTCTGCACACCAGTGTAATATAATCAAGCAATCTGCTATTAGTATCTGATACATTATGACACATTTTAAGATATTACATCTAACTCTAAATACTTTTAAATTTATTCTACAGTCAAATAAAAATATATATATATATATTGAATAATTGTATGTTAGATATGAATATGTATCTTCTGAATTAACCAAATCAATGCCGGATATAAAATTTATACTAGCATTTTTTTTTAATCACTGTTCAATACATTTTATAATTCAATTCGTCTTTTATCGTGGGTATAGATTGAAAAACGTAAAACATTGTTAAGATGTTTTGTATTTCAAATTATTTTGCATATATTTAATTATAAATTTTCGCGGATGTTTTGTGAGCTCTCGATATGGATAAAGTTCCGTAATCCGTTTTGAAAGCAAAGATTACATCAAGCACAATGTTTCTAAGAATGTGGTTTCGAATGTATGATATCTGTTATATAAATATGAAAAAAAAGCATGATCATGAGAAAATTCTTTAAATAGTCAGTAGATAATTATTTTTTGAGTATATGCAAAAGTAAGTTCCAATTTTGGTTAAAATTACATGTTTATTTAGCATTTTTTTTAAATCTGGTAAATTAATATAGTTGTATTGTACGACTGTAGTAATAATGCATTCTTGTTGCGTTTGTGTATTGCCATCATCCAATAATGCTTGCGATTTTTCATCTTTAAACTTTTTTGGTCTATCTTTACGCTTTGAGTTTTCAGCATGGAATAAGCCTCCTTTAAATTGCTTGAAGCCCCTTCTATACGTACTATCAGAAAAAGCATGTTCATCCTAAGCTTCTAGAGGTAGACGATGACTTTCAGCAGCACTTTTCTTTAAATTATAAAAGTATAAACAAAACTTCTCTCAAATGACGACTATTTGCCACAAAAATATCGAACGAATAAAAAACTATGTTAATTACACTTTGATCAAATGTCATATACTACGTTATGAAGACTATGAAGATAATTTTCAAAAGCATGTATTACCATATGAACACAATACATATAAGAACACATATTAGAAAAACTATTAGAAAAACGGAACCTACTTGTGCATATACCCAATACACCGCTAGCGTGGAGTCAAATATTAAAACTTACATGTAAACATTTCCAACACATATAAAATAACAGATTAAAACAGTACAATTAAATTCGTATAAAGAAACATTCGGTAAAGTAAATCATTTGGCTGTAAACCTTATTAAGAAATGTAAGATCCAAGAAAAATGTGGTAGACCGATCATAGAAAAATTTACCACAAAGTCCTACAAGCGATTTACATTAATTAAGAGCGCGTTTGGAAAATTTAGATCATTTATGTGCTACACAAACTATTCTTGCAAACACAAATTATTCTTGCTCTATACGTTATCACTACAATTGTGTGTCCCGTGACACCCTTATTTTTTTAACTTATGTAATATTTTAAATTTCTATGAAAAATCATAATATTTATGTTACGATCCTGAAAGAATTAAAGTCCATTTAAAAATATGCTAGTTCAATCATTATTAATTCATCTTCTCTACTTAATTTTTATTTCTTTAAGATATTACAGTTGTTGTATAGTACAAAATAAATATCTAGTCGATATGTATATTTTCACATATTTTATATTACTCGCAATAAATTTGAAACACAAGTACTTGAGTATAAATAAAAGATTTAAAATCATTGTTACTGTTGAAAGTATAAAAATCAAAATTAATGAACGTTCTTATCAGTAATCAAGATTAATTTCACCATCCATTGAGAGATAACTGCTTCTTACAGAAGATTTCGTTGTAATCCTTTCTCACCTTTGCCCTTAATGCTTATGGATGAATTACCCCGTTTAAAAATGATTTTGAAATAAGTTTGAAGCCTTAAAATAGCAACATGTTATTATTTTTTTTATTTTAAACACTTAAAATACCTTCATAAATGTTATGTCACTTATAATATTAATTGTAATATTTAATCTTTAAAGTTATTATTAAAAAATGACATTTTATAATGATTAAAGTATGACCAAAGTGTTAATATCCTAGTTTGATATAACTTTAAAACAATTAAAAGGTGCAAACAAACCTATGTGTGGAATTTGTACCTTATAAAATATTTTAATTATTTTAGAGAATTATAATTTAAGTGTACTTTAAAAAAATATGTATAATATTGATTTTATAGATTTATTAAATAAGGAAAAATATGCCGAATTTTAATATAATTTGAATGAAGTTTATGAAAATTACATCACACAAATTATATCATTTTGACAAAATTACAAAAGATAATCTTTATAATGGAATAACGACATATAGGCAATACAGTGTGAATGATCGGAAGATTTTGTGCAAAAATAGCTGGCATTCTCTTAGTCATAATTAATGTACAAGTTTGCATAAATTTATGAAACTTGTTTTCGGAAATTATATTGTTTTGATGAAATTATAATAGAGAGCATTTATGAGAGAGTAATGTCATATACCCAAAAACTTTAACTGGACGAGATGATTTTTGATAAAAGCTTGGAAACGTGAAATTAGCCGAGACCCAAATAGATTTTTACTGATAGCGAAATGAGATTGACCAATCAGAAACCTGCATTTTTCCGAACTTTTCGATGTTTGATTCAAACAGCGAGCAAAATCACACAGCAAAAGCAGCGAAATATTTGCAGAAAAGCAGGCTACTGATTAGTCAATCTCGTTTTGTTAACAGCGAAAAAATCTATCTGGATTTCGGCCTTTATCGTGAACTTTGTGGTAATGCATGTAGTGCAAAGCTAATTGTTGTTCGCAAGTCTAATTTATCGAAGTGTGCTTATTCATGCCAGCTTAGCCAACTTCTATAATTTGGGTTGGTATAGTTTGAAGGAATACCTCTGATCTAAGCATGGATGCTGAGCGTGAGAATGCGCCACCTCTCTCTTAAAAATACAATTTAATGCATTTTCTCATTGTACCATGTCAATGACGATATTTCAAAACGTGATATGATATGTCAGAAGCAATGCGTTTTATAAAGAATGATGTGACGCAATTATACAAGAGTATTTTTAATTAAATAATTAACACTTGAACTTTCGCTGGTGTAATTTCGACGCCAAGCAGAATATAAACAAAAAAGTTTACATGTGTCTTTATTTCCAGTTTATGTGACGTTAATTTCAATCTCTTTCAGTTACGGAAGGTCTATTATACTTTCCACCCTTCATAAAGGGGGGAAATACTTCAATCTTATTCAGGCGAACCAAATGCCTCCAGTTACTACCTTTGAGTTTATTATAATATTTGAAAGCATATTATCGCTGAGAGATTTTTTTTTACTTTTTGAGAATAATGTTTTCGGAATTATGTATCGCAAATAATGTATGTCCCCAAAAAATTTAAAATCTATTGTGTGAATTATTTTAACATGGATCGGATGGTGGCGTCCTTTTGGACTCATATCCTTATTTAAGACTTTGTGACTTATTTCCCTATTTTGGAAAAAAAATGAACCTAGAACTGACATTAAACTATTAACGGAATTTGTAGTTCTAAAGTAAATGAAAACATAAAATAAAGGTCACAAAGTGACAGTTTATATGTGTGTATTTTTTTCTTCACTAGAGCTAGCAAAAGATCTGTTAAAATGTAAACTAAGTTTTATAGGAACTGTGAATTGAGCTTGAACTAGAAAACTGAATAAGACAGTATTTATTCTATGAATATTTAAAAAAAAGATAGTACCTATACCATGCTTACTATACAGTGTGTCCACGTATAACCTGGCAGACCTTTATTTTCGCAACCGTTTGTCCTAGATGCATAGTTCCAATTAGAAAAATGGCTTAAAAAGGATAAAGAATTATTTTTAAAGCGATTTGGGTCAAGAAAAATATTTATTAAAAAATTACGAAATTTAAATTTTTATACGGTTTCCCGGTCCTATAAGTGATATTTAGTAAACATTTACTGTGACACTAACAAGTAAGACAGAAAAAGTCCCATTCATCTAACATTAAAATTGACCAAGTTATGAAACTTTGAAATACATGACTTATATCACATTTTTGCATATCAAAACAGATAATTTCGACCATGCTTTCAGGGGTCGTATATAAAGTACTTAAACTTATTTCAAGGTATCTGCGGTTTGAAACAAATCGTACAACTATTACGATTGAGTTAACTTTATTAGTTACATTTCAGATTAGTTAAAATAATTGTATTTTAACATATGCTGTATTTGTAAGGATTTGAGAAGAATCTGATACTAAAAAGTAGATGTAAGACTTTTTTATTCAGTTTAATTTTACTTAATACAATAATTTATTCAATTTTGTGATTTATACTGGGTTTCTTACAGCTAAACAGCTCAGGGGTCCAATGAGGTTGGGAGGAGAGGGGGATATATTTTAACTTTGAGCTTTTTAACTTTGAAATTTGCGATTTAAGAAAAATCCTGACGTGATGTTTTAAAATGAAGGTCATTTTCGGATTCAGCGCTAAAAAATACTGTTGAATCAATTTTCAAAAGCTAAAAAACTTGGCACAACCCAAAATTTGAAAGTCGGTGTAATCTAACAGCATTTAAAAATATATATCATTTTTGTAAAGAATTGAGGTTGTTGTTCTTCATCCTTTTATTTAACAAAAATTCTGTTATTTTTATCCTCTTACATGTTCAGTACAAATTGTATATTTTGCAGTAATATGTCAGAATGATTAAAAATTTCAAAGTTATATTGCAACGCTAATTTTACTCTCAACCATTTCTTTAATATATCTGACGATAATTGTATTTCTACTAAATTTGTGAATGACACCTAATTTGAAGCAAAAAATATGCTCCAACTTTAAACAGCTATTACTCGGTCAATTTTAATCGTAGTATAACGGGACTTTTTTGGCCTTACTTGTCAGTGTAACAGGAAAATTTACTAAATATAACTCATAGGACCGGGGAACCGTATAATAATTTTAATTCTGTAATTCTTCGCTAAATTGTTTTTTCACTTCAAATTTTATTTATCTTAACTCTGCACCTAATTTTGACCACTTTTGTAATTTAAAGTATGCATCTAGGACCAACGGTTGCGAAAATAAAGGTCGGTCAGGTTATACGTGGACACACTGTATATCAAGGGGAAAAGCGGAATCATGTCACACTTCATCCAAACGTTACAATTGCAAATATAAAAGAAAACACCAAAAACTATAATAATCTGCAGTTAATCCAAATATGGTGTTAACATTTTAGATCCGATGGCTAGAAAATATTCTGTAAAATCCGGATCAATTCGATGGCCTGTACATACATTTTACAAAAATTTAGACACTTCAGTTATAAACACTAGGCTTATTTACAAACTTGTGTCATGCGATTACTTAAAAAAAAAATGTGATATTAAACAGTTAGACAAACGAATTGGGATCAAATCGTGTAAAGTATAAAAAATGTGCCACTAATCAAAATTATATACTGGAATTAAACCAAAACATTTCTCATAAACGCAGAAAATGTGAAGTTAAAAGTATAAAGGCAATACTACAAACAAAAACGCTTTTCGTGCATCAAGATGATATGTTTAAAATGTACCGAAAAATCACTTGTTACTGTAAAAAATGAAAATAAGTTATGTATATGAAATAAAATACTTGCATACATAAATTGACATAAAATACTTGCATAAAATACATAATGTTAACATATGCTTAAATATGGTAACTTGAATAAACTTAACAGATTTATTTTTCTTTTTAAAAATATCTGTTTCCTTTTCTTTAATTGTTAAATTTGATGTATCGTTTAATGTACTTTTATATAAAATGAACCATCGTCCTTTTGTGATACGTAACAATATAAACTTAGTTAAAGTACATGATCCAATACAGTGTTAAATTAGAATTTGTAGCATCTATTTTACATTATTTAATTAGTGGTCTTGAAATGACACCGGTGACTGTTTTAGGATGTCGAAATTCTTGGACATTCTCTTGTTTTAAAAAAAAAAGCGCTTTGTATTATAAGATGACATCATCTAGGTCTGTTAAAACATTACAGTTTTAGTGTGCTTAAGAACAGTTTCATGCAAATTCTATAGAAAGGAATGGATATGGCGTCACAAACGGCCAATTAGTACATAAATCTCCACGAAACTGGACCATCTTTCCAGAAAATCTAGCAGCAAATGATTAATAAATGCATTCATTTGTTAATATCATTAATACGGATTCTGCTATTATATTTAACACTCCCTCCACATTCTACCCGACATTATTCCTATACACAGCGGTGACTCCTGATTGACATTTTTAGGGCAATAAATTCACGACTGCCAAATACATTCTTTTTTTCTACTACTACATTTAAAACGAAATCTTTATCTAATTTAATAGCAGAACATTCTGTTATTAAATTAAATAAAAAAAATTCTTTTAAAAAACATTGGTGAAAAAGAGCAGATGTGGGAGTCATGTATTTAGTGCCCAAAAAAGGCGGGTAACGAGTTGGAACTGCCTATACATATAATGATATAAGGTACCCGTACCCAATATGGACACCCTACGGAAAATTGTTTTTTTCCTCCCCCGTGTACATGTCATAGGACTCCAAAAATATATTACCACTATCCCTGGACTGTTGACTATCATTATTAAATTAGCGACCTTGTAATTATTCAGGCTTAATTTTAATGATAAGAACAAAAAATGTTTACAATTGTCCGTATAAGGAACCACCTGTCCTATTATGGACATGCATGTCCATATTAGGGACAGGCGGCTCCTTATTGTCCTACTACACAGGGCGTATGGAAGAGCCACTTTTACAAGGAATTTTAGAGGAGAGGGGATGAAAGAAATATATCGTAAAGTATTGAGGGGAAGTGGGGTCACACTAAATATCTTCAGAACATGCACTTTAGAAAAGGGGGGGGGGTCCTTTTCGGTTGTGCCTCTTCGAAGACCTATGCAAAGCACCTCAGTTACTACAAAATATTATGAAATAATATAGTTTGTTTTGCTTAGCTATATTGCATCTGTCTGTAGAATTTACATCTGTTATTACTCAGTCCTCACAGGATGGACAAATAAAAACTTCTTCATTATCGGGGGGGATAGGGTAATCCCCACACAGTCCTCATGGACATATGTGCCGCATGTGTGCAACAGCATCAATACTGCATAAGAAGCAGTACCAGCTCCCCTTTGTTGAAAAAGTCATACCGCTGGTACCTGCGATTTCGGTAACAGATAACTACTAAGGGGAGGCTTTTTTTGATTTTTCGGCAAGGGCATTTTGTAGGATTTTTTTCTTGGAGGAAGTTTCTTGGAGAAAGTTTCTTGGAGGATTGTTCAGATGAAATTAAATAGATATTTTACAAATTTGTGAATCTGAAGATTCACTTCTTGTATTTCCAATGTGGACATAAGTTGTCCATATTGGGAATAGGGAATAGTTTTACTAAATCTTGTAATAAATAAACAAAGAAACCATTTTAAATCAATATATGCAATAGCAATCGAAAATATGTTTTAACAGCTTTCTAAAACACCCCACTTTTCAATATTTAAAGTAATTTTGCCATATCTAATAATAATTTAAACTTACCTGTAATTACGATCCGCACACCACGAAACAACAAGTTTCCTTCCAAATGGCGAACAACGCGCTTTTTTGCACTTTCCAGGCTGAATTATCTTTTCAACTACTATTCTTCACGCACATGTAGCGGCATCTCTCGATCGAAATTGTTACTTTTAAAGATATTAGGGGTGTCTACATTGAGAGCACTGTCCATATTGGGTACAAGTACCTTAATAATTGAAAAAAAAATCAATAAATACTCGTGTTGGCTAATACGTCTTAATTAATTGTGATTAATACTTACAATTAATAACAAGATATTTAGAAAATACAAGGGGGAATTAGTGCGTCTCTTCTGCAACATAGCAGCCGTCGATTGTCGAATCCCGAACGCACCTTGAACCGTTTGCTCTACGATGTGTCTTAACTAGCTCAAAACTGAATACGGTCTGTCTTTTTGCGAACTTACTACTGTATTTAATTGTGTTATAATTTTTTCTATGAATATAAATTACTTAATGAATGTCCATTTTTACTATCTTCTATCTTTACAAGAAGACAGTATTGGATTCGTGAAAATTTTCGAATTCCGAATTTCGACGGATTTAAACGTTTTAGGGGTCAGAGTACCCGAAAAACATATTTTTACAAAATGTTTGTCTCTGAGTCTGTGATTATGTCTGTCTCTAGCATGTGACACAAATTTTGTTTGCGCTCTATCTCTAGAACTAATGAACGGAATTTAATAAAACTTTAGATTCCATTAGTCCCTGATATAAATTGGTGCTGAGTATTTTTTGGTGTAAATCGCCTAACAGGTTGCGCTGCTATGCTGATTTTTTCACAATTTCTGCAATAACTATATCTCAAGAACTAGAGCACGGATTTTTACAAATTTCAGATTCAGTTAGTTCTTGATATGAATTGATGCTGATTAGGTGTTGGTGTAAATCGCCTAATAGGTGGCGCTGCTGTGCTGCAGTATTAAAGATTTCCTCAATAGCTCTGTCTTAAAACTAATGCACGAATTTCATCAAACATCAGATTAAAGTACATCCTAATTGATATTGCTGCTGATTATGTTTTGGTGTAAATCGCTCAACAGGTAGCGCTGCTGTGCTGGATTTTTCACTATTTTTGCAACACTTCTTTCTCAAAAAACTAATGCGCGGATTTTCACCAAACTTCAGATTCAGTTAGATGTTAACATAGGATTTTTCTTATTAGGTTTAGGTGTAAATTGCCCAATAGTTAAACCTGCTATGCTGAATTTTGCAGGATTTACATGATTTCAGCGATAGTTATATCTCAAAAACTAAATGCACGGAATTTCCTATTTTTAGAATAATCATGATGAGCATAGATTGCCATTTAATTTCTTTTCACTGTGGTAGTGACTTTTGAGGTATTAGCATGTACGAGATAGAAGAAAGTTTTGGGATTGATACATCCGACTAGTTAATCTTAAATTTGAACATTTTTGATCTCTTACGGTCATCATATGGTAGGAAGACGTCCATGTATACGCAAAAATACTTTTGGTTTGCGTTTTGTACTTGTAAAAAATTAAAATACTTAAGTTAAAAGTAACATGTAGATAAATGTGTATACTCCATACACTCTCCCCCCCCCCCCCCAACAACAACAAAAAAAATCCTAAATCCAAGTAATTTTTCCTTTGGTTATATTTTGTTATAAAACAAAAATTTCCTTTTTGGTTTCCTCATTTTCCCCCAAAATACACATAACCTTAGACTGACGTGAATGTTACATGAAATCCTCTAATCTAAAACTGCATATTAGGTAAATCAAAGGGGTGTACCGAAAGCTATACTGCTATATAGTTGTTTATTTGGAAACTGAATTTTTGCGAATGGATCTTTTCCCTGGAAGAAAGAAAAATTCGCAAACCGAGGCTCACAATATCCTGAAATTCTTTAGTCAAAGGATGGAAATTTCTTTAAATAGCATGAAAAAACTCTTTCAATCATAGGGGTGTTTAGGCAACCTACTGCATGTATTTTAACATCTTTTTACGATTTTTTTTTTTTTTTTATCTTGACCATGGACATTTAAGCTGTAGCATATGAACAATGAATGCAACAGAAACTATATAATTATAGACTTTGTTTAGAAATAATTAAGAATGTAATTTCCACACTCAGTGCATACGACAGCTGTCCACGTCATGCATACAGGACATGCATGCGACACGAGTGCATACGACACATCCGTGCATCGACAATTTTAGTCCACCAGTAATCATCGTTTCTTGCTTTATTTACTGATATTTTATCATAAATTATTATTTTTACTTTCTTCTATCTTTACAAGACGAAAGTATTGGATTCATGAAAATTTTCGAATTCCGGTTTTCGACGGATTTACACGTTTTAGGGGTCAGAGATTCCAAAAAACATGTTTTTACAAAATGTCTGTCTGTGACTCTGTGAGTCTGTCTGTCTGTCTGTCTGTCTGTGTGTATGTGACACAAATTTTGTGGGCGCTCTATCTCAAGAACTAATGCACGGAATTTAATAAAAAATTATATTCAGTGAGTCCCTAATACAAATTGATGCTGATTAGGTTTTGGTGTAAATCGCTAAACAGGTGGCGCTGCGATGCTGCATTTTTCACGATTTACGCAATAGCTCTATCTCAGGAACTAATGCACGGATTTTGATCAAACTTCAGATTTAGTTAGTCCTTGATATCAGTTGATGCTTATAACGTTTTGGTGTAAATCTCCCAACAGGTGGCGCTGTTATGATGAATTTTGCAGGATTTACACGATTTCCCCAATAGCTCAATCTTAAGAACTAACGCACGGATTTTCATCACACTTCAGATTCAGTTAGTCCTTGATATGACTTGCTACTGATTATGTGTTGGTGTAAATCGCCCAACAGGTGGCACTTCTGTGCTGCCTTTTTCACGATTGACTCAATAGCTCTATCTATAGAACTAATGGACGAATTTTCATCTAACTTCAGATTTAGTTGTATGTTGACACAAGTTGTTGTTAATTAGGTTTTGGTGTTAATAACCCAATAGGTGGCGCTGCTATGCAGGAATTTTCACGATTTTTGCTATAGCTCTATCTCAAAAACTAATGCACTGATTTTCTCCAAACTTCAGATTCAGTCAGACGTTGACATAAATTGTTGCTGATTAGGATTTGGTATAAATCACCCAATAGGTGGCGCTGCTAGGCAGCATTTTGCTGGATTTAGACGATTTCAGCGATAGTCATATCTCAAGAACTAATGCACAGAATTTCATATCTTTAGAATCCTCATGAGATGCATAGATTGTCATTTAATTTTGGCAGTGTGATAGCGAATTTTGAAGTATTAACATGAATGAGATAGAAGAAAGTTTTGGGATTGGTACATCCGACTAGTTTTGGTAAAGGAGCCGTTATTTGATTTTAAAGAATGAAACATATATTTGATATTACAAAATCTCCAACAATGACTAGATAGTTAAAAGATCTTTATTAAATTTTATTACTACTTACTTAAACATAAATGACGTCATAAAATAAATGTACAGACATTTACTGTCATTATTATATGTGGATAAAATCAAAATAAGTATCAGTGTTAAGACCGTTCTAATCTCAACAGCACACAGACCTGAATAGATTAAACGAAAATTCTGGTATATTAAAACACCTGATCATGCAATCATTTCTAAATCATTTCTTTGAACTTTGAACACGTACACATGTGTGTAGATCACCAAAAAGTTTTCACATACTGTGACACACTGACAGAAAAACTCGTCAATATACACTAAATTATTCCTCATTTTAAAAAATAATTTCCGTACGCCTACAAAACACATTTTTTTCGTTAATTCATCCCAAAAGTTTCAAAAAGAGGGAGAAATTCCATTCATTCCGAGAACGCATGAGTTCTATTAATACTAAAATCCAAATTTATTTTGAAAATGAAAAACCTAAAATTTTATAAATTAAGATTTATTATTTAGTTAAAAAAATAAAAATAAAATTTCGAATTTAGAAATTAATAGCAATTAATTTTCTCAATCATGCAAAAATACTCACAATTTACTTATTTATTTATTTTTATTTATAAAGTTGTTTATAAAAAAAATCCGCATTTATAATGTATTTTAAATGAACACATTTAAAAGATATTTTAATTTAAATACTAAATGTAAAAAAATCGATTTTGCTAAAATAAATGTTATCGAATCTTATTATAATATTCATATTTTACATCAAGCAATCTACTTAAAAATATTTATAATTCATATTTTTATCATATACTAATACTTCTATTTTATATTATAATTATAGTACTAGTATTTAAACCCCAGCCGCAAACTCATTAAAGACGAAAACTTCCTGAAATTAATTTAAAAATTAAAATATTTTTAAAGAAATTAATCGCTCCATACACATCTGAAACAACATATTTACGTTAAAGAAATTCATTACTATACAACTGTTATACTTGTTAAATTGACTCCAATATCAATACTTGGACATTCGCAAATTAACGGGGAAATCCTGATAGCACTGCTGCCAAAAGAATTTCCGTGAATAGAAGAAAGTATTTCTGAGAATGCATAGTGGAAAACATTGGAAGTAATTATAAATAGTGATTGTCCCACGGCACTCTCAGGATTTATCATTCTTTTTTTATGTCTGAAGTTTTAAGTTTGTGGCTATTTATAAATAATTTTTTTATGGCTTATCACTGATTTCTTGTAAAGATGTGAAAATAAGAAAATGTGAAAATAAAAGTATGTAGAATTTTTTACAAATTACACTTTATTAAAAATGCATGAAAATTAATGAATTAAAAAGCGAAAAATAGCGTTATTATAATAATGTTTCAATTGGTAAATAAAACATATCAGTTTTTAAATTTGCAAGTGGGTGAAAAATCTGCGGGCCAGGATTCGAAGCAGAAATGTCTTGGTTGAAACCTCCAATGCCCTTACGACTAAGTCATCCCGGAGGAATCTGGAGGACAAATCCTTAGTCCCCTGATTAGTCCTTCAAGCAAGACATCCTTGGTTCGTATTCTGGTCCGGACATTCATCCCCCCAGTTGAAAATTTAAAAACTGTTCTGAACAATAGTTTAATTGAAAAAGAATACTGCTGTTCATAAAACTGATTTAGAACTTTGATCATCACGAATACTAAAACAGTCCTGTTGATTTGATAATAAAGTATAAATAATTTATATTACATCAATGCTTAACGATCGACTTTAAGTACATTAAATGAACTTTAAACATATATTATAAACACACAGGCCGATCAAAATTAGTACTTTGTTTGCAGTTCGTTTATTCAGATCTTGAGGGAAAATTGAATTAGGTGCGAAGAGAAATATAAAAGAATTTAAAGTATTTTCATTAAAAATAATTAAGTTTTAACAAGTTTATCATGTCCCACAAAAGTAGCGTTTACTCACTTGAGATTAAAGTTTATATAACAAAATTTGTAGAGATAGGAAAAATTGGCAAATTCGCGCAAAAATTAGACTTCATTTTTATGCAGCTCACACTTTTATTAATCAAGATATAAAGCCATAACTAATTCTTTTCAACAGACCTTTTTTCTCTAAAATTCTTTAAACTATATTGTAAATAATATTTTCCCTTCTAGTTGATTTTTTTTTTCATTTTAATCAAAATTCTTTTTTATAAAATTTATATTTCATTTTTCTTATATTAGTAAAATTTAATCAATTATTAAATTACAAAATATCTCGGCTATTTATTCTTCTATTTATTTCTAACTATTTTGTAAGTTTTTAGAATTTTATCTCAAGTAGAATTTTTACTTTTGTATAATATTTTTTACATTAGAACAATGATTCGATTTTAAACAATAAATATTTTTATTCTTAGACTGCTACGTTGTACATTTAGTCCAACATAGCTTCCTTTTACTTTCGATAATGCATTATTTTTACACTTTTTCTCAGTCAGTTATGTTGTATCTAACTTTCAGTAACGCTACTCTGCTAGGAAAATTATATTATTGACTTTCTTCGAAAACATTTTACAGAACGTTTATTTGTGTGTAACGGCTTCTATCTACCTATGGATTCTACGATAGAAAAAATATTTTTAGACTGCTGTCAGAATGTATGAGATGTAAGATCAGGTACAGAATGTTATTTTGCTGAGATTTACCACAAAACGCAATCGTCTACTAAATAACAAACAAACAAAAAAGACCAAATATTTTTTCATTCATGAGGATTCTAAAATAAATGTTTCAGTCAATTTCTGTTTCTGACATATCGATTTAAAAATCCTTTCAACTCGTGCTATCAAATTTATTTATTTGTCGATAGAAAATTTGCAGTTTGCAACTGAAAAATCAATACTTAATTTTACTTTTTAATATTTTAATATTTCTTAGCATAAAATGTTGCAATTAAACATTCAATGTATCATTTTTACTATTGAAAATTAAATATCCCAGTTTCAGGTTTTCAACAAAAACTTTTCTTCCTTAATCCCTTAACGGTCGCACATGAACATAGAATAGGGAAGGACTTCACACGAAATAGCCTTTGGAAGAAGAAAACCGTTCCGCGGAAAATGTTTCAAATAGGTGGCGCCTATGTAGAACGGTTGTACAGTTCGTCTGCTCCTTCTAAATCGTCGGCTTGATAGTTGCACTGACAATCTCGAAGATAATCATACGAATTTTATTGTTATTTTAATTTAATATTAATATATGTATATATATATTTTTTTTAAAACTAGAAATGGGTGGAAACACATATTGTAGATTCCAGGATGTAGGGGCAACAAAAAAAAAAGCTAAAACTGAAGGAAGAAATATTTCATTGTTTACACCGCCAAGCGTAAGTGTATAAAATCTTTCTCAATCTTCTATTTTTTAACAATTAATACCAGAATATATATTTTCCTTGATTTAAAATTTTATTATATTCATATAATTAACACGGGGAAATTAAAATTACGAACTGTGCTGATAAGAACATTGTGAAAATGCATTATGTGATTTTTTTTTTGTGTAACGTAACCTTTTTATATATATTTCCATCATTTGCATTATCAGATTTCATGATTCATTTTTCTTATCTTTAATTTTAATAAGTGAGAAACATAAAATCTCAAGAATATCCGAAATAATTTGAGAGATTATTTAATGGTCCACAAAATGAAAATTCACACTTGTTTTGTTTTGCTTACGCCATAGCTGTTAATCTGAAAAGTTAATACTAGTGTGTTTCCTAGTAATATTTTTTTGAAAAATTTCTTTTTGTGAAACATTAAAATTCCAACTAAGCGATCATCTTTAATGTTATTATTAACAAAAATGTTACTTTTTGAAATAGATATTTATGTAATACTATATTATTGTTTCAGCAATATTATATTCTAATACAAGTATTTTATTATTATTATTTTGAAATTACTATGCTAGTTTATTTTTTAATATATAAATGAAGTAATTTTATGTATGCATTTTGAATAATCCTATTAAATATATCTTTGTATTAGTAGAAAAAATTTGCTTCCTATTATTTTTGCTTTTCCATATTTATTTACGGGATCAAACAAAGTATCTTATGTAAATCTATCTTCTCTTGTAATAAATTTATCTCTTCTGAAATATTATAAATTGTGTTGAAGAAACACTTTACTCAGATTGAATTAAAGTTATTTCAATATGTAGCTCAGATTTAAATCAATAGCACTGATATAATATTGAAAATGTATTTCTAGGCAAGTAGCTCTCAATCAATAGCACTGATATAATACTGAAAATGTATTTCTAGGCAAGTAGCTCTCAATGTATATATGAAACTAAAAGAGTTTTTACAGCAAAAATAAATATTATTCATAATGCTATTCATAACTTTTTTTAATAAGTGAAATATTATGCTACTCATTACGATTACTAATACATTTTAAATTAGTAGTTATCAATGACTCTGTTTTATTTTGGAATACTTAACGAGTTTCTAATAGATGAAACTTTTCAGACACTGGCATAAAATGAAATTATTTACTGAAAAATAAAGAATGTTTTAATATGGTTGTTATCTAAAAATGTATAGTAAATATAACTTTCCTAATCTCAAATGAACTTCAATATCAAAATATTAATTTAAAATGTATAACATACTACAGTTATCACTCAAGATATGAGTTGACTTTTGGAAGACAATGGACTGATTATGAAGGATGGAAGAAAGATATAGTGCAGAATTTTTTTTGACAGCTGGCTACACTTGGAGGCAGGAGTTTATTTCGATATTCTTTCTTTGAGTGTAGCTTGCTAGTTTTGTAGATAATATGATCTTCCCAACCAACAATATAGTATTTTGAGCTTGCTGTTGGCCTAGATGTCATCTACACCACTCTTGCTGTTTCCCTGGTTTCATTTATCCTACACATTTTATGTGCCACCAATGGATCTACATTCACAATAAATTAATATTATTAAGTTCATTTGGGATTTGCAAAATTATTTTTCTTGTACATTTTTTGAATAACAACTCTATTAAAAAGTTTAAAATTTTCATCTAGTGTATTTTTAGTTTATACCTTTATCCGAAAAGTGTTGTTCGTTAGGAATTCTAAAATTAGTAAGAGTTATTTGTAGCAATTAAATTCAAGTTATTCATATGAGTTTAATATTTTCATTGTTTAATAAATAAAGTACAATGTGTACATATTACAAGAAAGTATTTTTGTAGTTTTATCTTTTCTAACTCACTGTATCACTAAATAGCAAATTTTATGCATCAAACTAGTCTCCTTATATTAAAATCTTTGAGATTTTTTTCTCTTTTAAGTCTTCTGAGACTGATTTTATATTAAAGAAGTAAATACTTCAATTTTTACTATTCATATATACTTTTTTTAAAGTAAAGTTTGTTTTAAGTAAGTAATCTTAGCTCTAATTTTATGTTGTCTACATAAGTGCATATTGATTAGTTATGTTTACATATATATTCAAAGTATAGTTGTATTTATTCAATCTTTCATTACTTTAAGATAAGGGAACATCCATTTGTTACTCTTGTGATAATTAGAGCAAATTTTCATATATAATTCCAATTATTTTATTACAAAATATAAGCAAGATAAAAATTTATATAACCAGCTAAATACCACTCTGTTCCACACACAAACATATATCTAATTTATATAAAAAAAAGAAAAAAAAAATGTATATATTAAATGGCTCTTGTGACACTCTGGTCACAAGAGTAACAAAATTTTGATTGATTATATAGACAAGGGAAATGCTTTTTGTTACAAATTAGATATATATTAAATGAGTGGAGCACAATAGTATTTTACTGGTTATGTCACTTTTTATCTTAATTATATTATATAGTAAAATAATTGCAAGTATTTGTAAAAAAATGCACGAATGGTCACAAGAGTAACAGTGGATGTTCCCATAAATTCAATGCATTTAAAATATAAATAAGGGAGACCGGGGGAATGGCGACACCTTAAGGGAATTTAAATTTTTTCACCTCGAAAAAATGTTTATTTTTTAATAGTAAAAATTCTAAAGCTGAATCATGATATTTAGTATCTGTATAGATTTAACCGTAATCATAACTGTAAAGTAAGCATACATAAAAAAATATTTTTTAAATCTCTGCACAGTGGCAGGATTACGCAGGACACTGGGGTAATTCTGCCACTGTACCGGGGTAATGCCGCCACTCTTTAATGACCGAGTAAATGCATTAGAGATGCAACGAATATTCGGCCGAAGCCGAATACTCGGCCCATTCGGCCTGTCTGCCGAATATTCGGCTTCGGCCGAATATCAAGTCTATTATTCGGCCTTGGCCGAATACTAATACTGTAATAAATGTTTTTATATTTACACGGTATAACTTTTTAATTTGACAATTTATATTCATCATGTATAATAAAAATTTTATTTGAAATTAACAAACACTTTTTTTTTTCCATTAACTTTCATATCTCGAATGGATATTATCCACCCATTTTTATATAAGAGGCTAATTTAGGAATCAGGTTAAGAAAAATTTATGCTGTATCAATAAGTACAAAAAATATCTGTAATAAGCTAACATAATCTGTTAAATTTAAAATTAATCAATAGAGTCAAAACACTGTATTAAACACTAGTGTCGTGAAGGAAATTTTCACCTTGTTATTAATAAACTTTATAACATATGAACATGCTTATTATAAATACTTAAAAGGTGACATAAACATATCTCATAGATCTCAGGGTTGCGTTAAATAATATTTTTTATATGTTTCTGTCACCTTTTAAGTAGTTTGAACTACACACGTTGAACTAATTTCTTCTTAGGAATTTTTAACTCATTAATTTGTATATCAGTAAATCTTGAACATGCTAATGGCGAATGATTAAAATGTGTAAACGATTTTTTTACCTACAACAATGAAATCGTTTATTGATCTTTGGTATGTTAGAGCATCAGATACTGTTAAATGCAATGAGTGTAATTTGCTTTTCCTTACAGATATTTCCTTCCACTGAATCTAAAAACATTCACTATACACTTCTTAATAGTTCTATATGCTGACAGCAAAGAAAATAATAATAATAATAATAATGATAAAAAAAAAAAATGTTAATTGTGAGCTTTATATAGTCTACAATGATCTCTTTCCACCATTTTAGAGGGTATTCCTTTCATCCTTTCTATCAGTGGTTTTTCTTAAGATATTAAGATTTCTTGTTTTTTATTTTATTTCATCTGAAAGCTTGAAACTTATGTTTCCTAGTACTTTTAAAATTTTGTCATTATTTTAAAATTCAACAACAACACACATAATATCTATTAAAATGTAACTAGACAGTACCTGATGAGGAACTTTTGCTAAGGATTTTTTTTTGGCTGAATTATATTATTGAGGCAATTTTTAGGCCGAACATAGCTGAATATTTTTTCAGAGTAAAATAATGCTTTCAAAAATTAAAAATTTGTATATAAATAATTTTTTAAAAGAAAACAATACATTTTAATTGTGAAATATACAAGAATTGTGCATATAGTGCATACTATATTTTGTTTTTAGGCAAAAATAAGTTCATTATTCGGCCGCCGAATAGGCCGAATATTCGGCTGTAACTTGGCCGAATATTCGGTTATTCGACCAAACCACTATTCGTTGCATCACTAAAATGCATCAAATGGATACTAGGAAACACACAACCTACTGAAAATAGAAAGCAATGTAATTGAGCAGAATAATGGTTAAGCTTACAATTTACTTCATATTGCAAAAGTCACTCTACTGAATCGGCTCCACTACATTAAAATGAGGCCATTTCTCACCCAATTTGCATGGCGGCAGCATTACCCCGAGAGGACAATATGGCGGAAATCCCCAAGCAAAGCCGAAAGAAGAACCGAACTTGCTCAACACATTGCATCAAAATGTCGGCGAATGCATGTAAATTACGGGTCATATTATCTTAAATACCTTATTTTACAATAAAAGGTGCTTATCTCTACTCATTTGAAGCTCCAAAATAACAAGCAACTAGATGAAAACTACATTTTTCACTAGAACAAACGAACGACATACAGCAAAGTCACTCCCACTTTAGGCACTGTTTATATTGTTGGCCGCTATAGTGCAGGCACATTCACTATCTCAAACTGCCCTTAGTTTTTAAACTAGGTGGGGTAGCGGCATAACCCGGGTTGGCGGCATTCCCCCGGTCTCCCCTATATACTTTTTCAAAAAAAAAAAAAAAAAAAAACAGAAGAAGAAAGTTGTTCACATGTGATGGTGTTCTCATGAGTTATAGAATTTCTAGTAAAGATATCATCTTGTGTTTACATTTATTATTTTTGTTAATCCCATAATTAAAAGAATTTTTGGTACTTTTTTGTTAGCCGGATGCCAATACATGTATGTGTTGTGAAGATACTGGCTGTGCCCCTCTTATTACTCATTAAAGAACAATGTCATTGCTTTACATGATTAAAAATCATATTTCCGTAAATACATGACTTGTGAAAACTAACATAATGAAAAGACCAAGCAGCTCAAATAAATTTAGTGTGTCCAGCTGTTTCAAAGCTTTATAAAAAGGAGACCAATCTTTTATCATCAGGCAAAATAAAAGAGTGAGAAACAGCATTTATATTTCTAGTATATAATAACAACTGCAGCAACACTATTTATTGCCTTTTGCAATTTTTTTTTCATTTTTATCGATCTTCAGAGCTTTGGTAATGATATCCGATATCACAGATTCAGGGTGGTGTGGGCACTGCTCACACCTCGCTTTCATTGGCTTTGTATAAAAATCTGGTACTTTTATGTTAGTCGGGTACAAATCTTGCCAATAGCATGTTCTTTTCTCTCGCCAATAGTAGTAGCTTTTAGTTTTCATATGTGAAGGTGTTATATTCTCATTTGTGGTGCTATTTCTTTCTTGTATTTTAAATAAAGTTAGTGAAAGCATATATTTTAAAGAAAAGTTGTGTGTTTTACATAAAATGAGAGAAAGGTTTATATTTTAATTAAAATGAATGCAGTACGAATAATGATGGTGGTAATAATACTTGACTATTTAAAACTGCATCAATTCCTTTTTCTCGAAAATAATATAATTTAAATAAAATAGTAGTTTTTTTTTTTTTTTTTAAATATAAGAGTGTTCATAGACAATTTGCATGTAAAGTAGGTATCTTATTTAACATATTAGAGATACCCATTATTAATGTTTCGTTAAAATACATTTATTAGAGATTTTGGTATTTTGTTAAAGCAGCCCCCACTATTATAATTATGCCAAGGTCACAGTTAAAGTTTCGACAATCTCCTACATACAGCGTTATATGCCACATCAGTGTTGAATTCAGACACTTTCTCTGAGAGGAATGTCTATGGGTCCGGGTGAAGGGGGGGGATCTCATTGCTCTTGTGGGAGTGCCCCCGAGGTCACCTCCTGAATTCAACAATGTGCCATTATACTTGACGATTCACCCTTAGGAATTGCTATATGAAGAAAGTACCTATATTTCTGTGGTAACAAAAGTTGGTTGGAATTATTAATTCTGGGTAACTCTGATATTAAAATAAGTAAGTGAAGTCCTGAAATTTCTAGAAAATATGCCTCAGATCAAATTAACCACTTCACCGGCGACAGGTATGAGGAAACAGTGCTTTTACCCCCGATTTATCTCAGGGCAGCCGGTGAAGTGGTTAACATGGATTGAATTAGAAATTTTACTTAATAAATGAAAGCAAATATGTACAACACAGATAGAAGTTATATTTAAATAAAATTTGTTGTTCTAAATATGTTTGTTTGATCAGTGGATTATGCACCATAAGATACAGTAATCTTAGTTATATGCAAATGAAATTGCATAACATAACAACACATTTGCAAATACTCATGCTTTTGTAATACTTGGAAGACAGCATGTTGATTGATAAACCAAGAAACCTTATATTAAGTTCTAAAGGCATTTAAACTAACGCTAACATTGTTTTTATTTATTTACAATCTTGCGTTTAGCTCAGCACTTTGAAATTCTTGCTTGCTTAGTTATGTTTTTAGCTACAATTTCATGGAGAAAATTATTTTTACTATCACACTGTTTAGATATTTTTATTAAACCATTGTTACAACATAGATCTTTTTTTTTTCATATACACTTACAAATACAGTAGACGCTCGATTTTATGAACTCGATGGGACTCATATAATGTGTTCGTAAAATCAAAAGTTCGTGAATGGGAGTAACATTAGTTCGATGGGATGCTGGTCGGGACCAGTACATCAGTTCGTAAAAACGAATAATTCATAAAAAAGAGGTTTGTAAAATCGAGCGTCTATTGTATACATATTTTGTACATACACATTCATTTTACTTTTGATTCTCATTTAACTACTACCATGAATATTTCTATATTATCTTTTTTTTTTTTTTTTTTTTTGTATTTAGAAAAGTTTTATTCTAATACAAAATTTGATGCAAAATAAATAAATATATTTTTTAATTATAGCTAGTAAAGCTTTCTAAAAAAAAAGAAAAAACCCAGAAAAAGTAGATGTACTTTTTTATGCCAAAATTTTAAATTAAAATAATTAGCAAATAATAAAAGTCAAAATTTGCTAGAAAGTCTTTACGGGCAGGTTTAGGGCTCACACTCGTATGTATGTATCAAATATTTGAAAATTCATTTGATATTAAGAAAGTTTTGAAATGGCAATGACGACTCTGTTTTAATGATGAGCAAATTAGAGGTCTGCACGGGCCCATAACCGATTCGGTAAAATAAAGGCAAATTTTCAAACAAGTCATGCCAGCAGAATTAGGAAATCTTTTCAATGGACCAGGCCGATAAAAAATTTAAATGGGCCTATCAGCCCAATATAAAAATTTAAACAAAGTCGATAAAATATGGGTTATTTTTAATGAACATGACTTTCACGAGAATAAATATAGATTTGCATCATGAGCCGATTCTAGTTTGACAACATCAATACAGAAATGTAACATGTCCAGCGTAGAGATTGCCATCAGACAATTACAAGGTGTCTGAAACCGAGCTTAATTTTTTCAGCAGACTCGTGCCAAGCAAATATCGGATTTTCATTTTTTTTTCTATATAGTCGAGCCGGGTCGAAACTGGACTTCATTTTCAAAAGATGTGCAGGGCGGGCACCATGTATTGTAAAAAAAAAAAAAAAAGAATTGCGATAATGAACTTCTCTTAACAGAATCTTTGAAAATACACCTTAAGGTTTCTCCCAAATTTGCTGCTCAACAACACAAAGCTTTCTGACACATTTTTAACTGTAAAGGCATAAAATTGACAGGCCTGATTATTGAAGGGATTTGGAACCGAATAGCATTTTCCATTTTTGATAAATAAAATACTTATCGAGATACAGTAGACTCCCTAAAATCCGCGTATTTTTTTATATGTAAACAATGAAATTTACAGTTAAGTTGCAGGAACAAAATTCAAGATGGTGCCGAAATCAGCGACTACCGCAATGTTTTTTTACTAAATTTTTTGTTAATCATTCTCGTTTAGCTATTACAGCTGATTTATTACTAAATAATAATAAATTTACATTACATTTGATTTTGATATAAATTAGCATATCTATATAAAAAAATTCCAGGGTTCGAAATGGAAAAATCCATGAACTGGAACGCTATTTTAAAATTACTGTTTGCGGAATTTTTTTTTTTTTTTAATTGACAAATTTATTTCTAAACATACAAAGCATTCAAGACTCTAAATAACAATGAAAAAAGTTACAGTGAGCGCAATAAGCTATATATACTGATAATAGCATTAACACTGTTCTCCTTGCTATCACTAGATGGCAGCATAGGACTTTTGGAATCGAATTGAATCGATTTCATTCGTAATAATTTAATATTTTCTAAATTTTTATTTTACATAATTATTTTAATAACTTACTTTTAAACTAATAAATTATTTTAATATTTTACTTATTTTAATGTTTCACTTTATTGTAAGCATTCATTATAATTTCCCTTGCTTAACTACCAATCAAATTAATGTTTCAAAAATGTAAACAAATCAATGACCAGAAATCCACAAAATTCTAAAATCTGTGCAGATTTGAGGGAGTCTACTGTATAAGATTCTTGTCACGTGACTGCAGGTTTTCCCCTTTAATGAGAAATCGCTTCTGGAAATTTGATTTAAAGCACTTACTTTACCAGTACTTTCTCAAAAATGCATTGCCTTTATCAAAAAATGAATAACACCCTTCAATTACACAGTTTCTGAATAAGAACACCTGCTAATCTTATGTGTTTCTGAAAAGAAATGAATTCAGAAAGTAGCCCTTTTATATTTGAGGAAAGTCTTAATAAATGACAGAGAAATATTTTCACAACTACTGTTTATTATACAGCTTTCAAAGTTATGGTGTTTTTAACCCTCCTTTTATTATAAACAAAATTAATTTTTTAATGAATTCTTATTTGAATGTTTAAATTTCTAAGAATCGAAGTAATTATTTATGTTGCTATTGTGTATTTTCTGTCTTGTGAACACATAGTAATTTTAAAATTTACTGTAAAATTATTTCATATATATGTATCAAAAATAGGAACCAAGATATTATATCTCAATTAAAAACACGATTTACTTTCAATTATTCAATGTTATTTATTGTCCTGATATTCTTCAAGGACTAAGACAGAATATGATATTATATATATAATGATATTAAAACTGCAATAAGCAAATATTTTTTTTGTTATTTGTTTTTTACTGACCTTTCAAGTTTGAGGTTTTAATATATTTTAAATGTTATAACTAATAGATAAGAATATTTATTTATTTATTTAAATATATTATTACAGACTAGTCCTTTAATATACACAATGAATAACAGATATAATGAAATTAATTTAAAAAGATGCATGTAAACAAAAATTATTTATTGCAGCAATACATGCATGATGCATTTACTAAAAGTTGTTGAATTTCAGTTGAAAAAAGAAATCCTTATTTCAAATGTCACGTTATGGCTAAGAAAGCATCCCAGATGTAGATTTAGTTTCAAATTAAAAGAAAACATCTATTAAATCATACTGCAGGGGACAAGTTTATCTGTGGTATAAGAAAAATCCTGACTGTACTAGATGAAAATCACAAGTGCAATACCAACAACATTTTCATTTTTGAAATTCGATAATAACAGCATGCTCAAATGTGCAAAATAAAAACAATGAATCACAAAACTCCTCAACGGAACGTCATAGATGATAATTTCCTGCAATTTGCAATCCTATCTTGATAAATTTGGCAATCCACTTTCCTTTAATTATTTCATTTTAAAAAACACTATACTAACTCCATCTTGATAATCTTAATCATGAATTTAGCCACATAGCATTAAATCTGGTGTGTAAATTGTAAATAAAACACTATGTTTATTTCAGAAAATCAATGAACGTCTCAGCCCTATTTGTTTAATGTTTTGCTGTCTTGTCAAGTAACACCACCCACAGCCAATCTTCATAATGATCATCTTATGAAGATCTGCTGTGCACCACCCCATGCCATTCAGCTATGAAATCACCCTGAAGAACCCTGGTTTCCACTTGGGAAAAAGGGCTGTAGCACCTTATGTGACAGGGCGGCACTGAAATGTGCCATACATAAAGTATGTATGGTACTTTTCGGTTAGCCGGGCGCCAGTGTTGTATATATGTGTATATAAATGTATGCATATATACATATATATTTACACATATATATGTGTGTATATATATACAATATGTGTATGTGTATATATATGTATATTTACATATATGTATGTTTATAAATATGTATATATAACACTGGCGCCCGGCTAACCGAAAAGTACTGTATGTATTAATGCCACCTCAGAAATTCATGTGTTTTGTTTTGTTTGTATTGAAGTAACATATTTAAAATACGCCACAAAAAATTTTCTCCACATATCATAATATAACTGAATCCTTTTGAGTTCCCGTGTATATGTACTTAAAGTGCTACACATAACATATTCTGTAGTAACCATCTTCTACTGCACTTCAATGTTGTGTATAAATTTCATCGAAGTAAATATTTTATTTTTTCGTCTAATGTACTGTGAGATGATAATTTTGAAAAAGTCAATATTTAAAATTATGAAAAACTAAAAAGTAAGGATCATGGTTGGAAAATGCAATAATACATAATAATTTCAATTTATCAAATACAAGGCATGATATTTTTCTGTGTTCCATTAAAGGAAATCAATTTTAAACATCAAAAGCGTACAAGAATATAAAAATAGAGGGAAAAAAAAAACGTAAACTCTACCAAAGATACAGAAAGTCATAAAAGTTTTCAAAATTAGTAGCTGTTAGAAAAAGAATTTGTAGGCGAAAGTCTAATAATAATCATTAAATAAAAATGAAGAACGTTTAAAACAAAGGAAATATGCACCACTTAATAATAAACGTGAAGAATACTTATGATTTAAAGATATATATATAATCTAAAGTAGATTCAACATATTGAAAATAACGAATTTCAATATAAGTTTTAAAAAATTAAATCATTTTAATTTTCGAACCCGCAACGAACCAATTACTTTATTTTTCCGAATTATTATTTTCTAAACGTTTAGAATTTCTTGATGGTATTACGAAAAGTATTTTTAAAAATTTAATTTATGAAATATTCGCTACACAACGAGACGCCTTTGGTAAAAGTTTCGGATTGTTTGTTTATAGGTGGCGTTACTTTAGCACGGTTGTTCCACGGCTGTTGCCATCAAGTCATTTAATTCCAAAATCGCGCTTCAAAATTAACACGCTCGTGTGAAGTCCTTCTCTATTCTATGTTCATGCGGTCGCATTAAATTACGGTTTAAAAATTCAAATTGCATATTTGCACCACTTTTTTGAAAAAGAAATATTCACCTTATTTTATGACAGGTAAAAGAATACCATAATAATGCCAATTACACTATTTTATAAAACTGGGGAAAAAAGAGAATAAAATGAATAAAAGACACAACCCCTGAATATCACGGGAGTAAGAATTAAGGAGTTAATTGAACAACTTTGATTGAAATTGGTCAATCAATTGTTAAAATAATCATTTCAGTTGCATTTTCAAGTTTGAATTGTAATTAAAACTATTTTTTTTATTTAAAGGAGTGAAAATAATTTATAAGCTTCATTGTCTTTTGCTACTGAGAAAAATATATAACTGTATTGTACATATATCCAATCTACAAACTATAGTAAAACTGAATATCAAACACATCTATTCTGATAACTCCTTTTCAATGGACAAAACCTGCATATTTCTGTGTTTTACACCTGAATATTGGATACTACGGATTAACAGGCATATTTTATAGTCGTAAAGATAGTCTTGATACCGGTTTATTTCTGTACATTTGTATTAAAGACAATGTCTAATGTTCTATACTTAAGGTAAATTTAGACGAAAAGAGTAATTAGTACCAGCTACATTTTATCTAAAATAAATGAATAGGTCAACAGGTGGGATTTTCCAGGGTCATTCTAGTTGCGAAGTAACTCCACGCCTTGTATAATAGTAATGGTCGATTACATAATGCAAATTAAGGGATAAAAGTATAATTGTAGTTCTCTATTTTTTTTTCGCGACTGAATTCAAGACGAAATGAGTCGAAAATAGAGAAAAAGTACATTTGAGCAGGCGTCCGAGCAAACAGCCAATCCGAATGTAGGAAAGGGCGTGCCTTTACCAGTAATGGGAACTGCGCAATTGCTAAAGAGGTGAACAGATTAATGCTGAAATCAGAATAAATGAATATTAAATGAACACATAATATATGCAATTCTTGTTTATTAAAGCAGCAGCATATGAGCAGTACAGCGATGATCAATAATCCGTGTCAATGATAATCATCAATATCAATGATCCGTAATAATCCCCAACTTCGTATCGCGACTGAAAAACACATTTTGGGTAGATTTCGTATGAAATACTACCTATTACATTCTCCCCTATGTTGGAATTTCTGAAAATGTTTTGCAGATCTACACAAATCGTGACCCATAGAACCCAAAACCACCATCAGTAAAAAACTTTATATCTATCTATCTATCTATCTATAAATCTCTCTCTATATATATATCACTTTTTGCGGGACACCGTAACTTCCACAATTTTGCACAAATATCTTCTAAACTGATACATAAAATCAAGGGGCATAAAATCTCGGTCAAGTTCGTTAATGGGCAAAATCGGATCAAAGGGAAGGAAATAGGGAGGGGTTTTGTGAAAACCGAAAAAACCGTATAACTTCTTCATTTTTGTACACATCAAATCAGTTTAAAGTTTTTAATGCTTTTAGAAACATGGCCAAAAATTTATGTATAACAGATTAAAAATGAAGTCAAGGGGCGCAAAAAATAGGGTTTTTGTGAGAAAAAATTCACAATTTCGTCAATTCTCAAGATATCAAATCCAATTAATTTTATTATAAACCTACTTAATATTATCTACAACTTTTACATTGACAAGTTTTAGATAGGACCAATTCGTACAGCAAAAAATTTTAAACGAAAACAAAAAGGGGGGTTGAAGAAAAAAAAAACATAACTCCGTCGATTTACAAAATATAAAATTGTCATGAATTTATCATATATCTTCTTAATATTGTCTAAAACATTTATATAGACAAGTTTTTGATAGGACAAATTCTTACGGCAAAAAGAAATTTAAAATACATAGCGGTTGAAAAAAAAATCATCTTATTAAGGGTGTATTCAAATCCAAACTGCTTATTTTCTGACTCATTTTTAAATTCATTTTTGCTCTCAAATGCACCCAATTGGTAGATTCTCTTACTCACAAACTATATAATGTACCGTAATGATCGATTTTTTGATAGAGACAGAATATATTTCAAAAAATGATGTCAAAGTGGGCATTTTGAATAGAAATTTGCCGAAGCGATTGCGTTTGAAATGAAAAATATTGTTCTACTGAGAAAATAATTGTTCATAAATCAACTTTTAAATAATTGAACGAAAAATAAAAACACTGGTCTTTTATAAATCTCTTCAAAAATCACGTCAGCAGGTTTAATATTTTTTCTATTAAAAATGAATCTGAAAATGTGCCAGAAAATTTCGAGTTGTTGAGCATGGAAAAATATTTTCTTGAATACCTCCTTAACATGATTCTGATAAAACCAGCTATCATATACAAATGAAATAAAAAATCGTCAAAAGCAGCCAGATAAAATTGTTAAAGTGGATAAATCTCTAATCATGATTTAGCTTTTGTTGGTGAAATTAGTATACTTAATTTCGAAATCTACCTCCGCCTGTAGACCCGGCCGGAAGGGATTTTTTTAATGAGTATAGTGTATGTATTAGCTGAAGTCTTAAGGAATTTGCACTCCGTTTTTCACCCTAAAATGCTTATTGCATGTGCCGTATTATGTCGTCTCTTACAGGAATTTTTTTTTTTGCATTTACTATTTACAGATGAATTAAAAATTAAGCGTAGCTGAAAATAAATCATTTTATGTGAATTTAAACTTTGTTTGTTTTTTAAATGTAATTTTTACACATATTATTTTCCTTATAAATTGTATTTTAATCTATGTAAAGTAAAATGTTTAACATTAATATTTTAAAAATGATTTATTGAGATAGCGAATAGCTTTTTCCCTGATTCGCAAAGAACATATTTACATTAAAGACAAAACATATTTACATTCGAATATCCATCATAAAAAGAATTCAAATTCTATTTCCTGGCATATTAAAAGATAGTTTTGAGTAAATATGTTTAATATAGTGCGTTGGCTATAGTTTTTCTTTTCATATTTTTTAAAGCATTATACCGAAACGTTACATTTTGTTTATATGCTAAAGAATCTGTGAAAACACTTGTGTTGTTAAACGGACTTCATTTGTTTACCAAATACAGAAGCGGCAAATATTTTTACCATTTCTTCACCTTTTATTGTAGAATTTATTTCTTTTGAATTTTAAATAATTCACTGTTAACCTACATCTTAAAGAAATATTAAACTAATTCTAAATGCATTTTAAAATTCCTTTTAGAATACAAAAACGTAAGTATTACTATGGAATTTTAAGAATTTTTAAGTATTGTGTGAAAGAATGAACCATATGATGTAAAAACAAATAACTAGTAATATCCTTTAATAATTTCGAATAATAATTGAAGCGAAATAATTTAAAAATGGCATACCGCATCAAATAACTGTCCCAAAAATGTTTTTTATTAAACTTTTTAGATAGCAAATTATGTACGATACGTCTCATTTTTATTTTCTCCTATTTTTACAAGAAGAATGCATTGGATTCATAAAAAAATTAAAATTTCGGTTTTCGACGGATCTACAAGTTTTAGGATTCAGAGATCCCAAAAAACATGTTTTTGCAAAATGTCTGTCTGTGAGTATGTGTGTATGTTACTCTGACTGTCTGTATGTGACACAAATTTTGTGGGCAATGCATCTCAAAAACTAATGAACGCAATCTAATGAAACTTCAGATTCACTTAGTCCCCCATATAAATTGTCGCTGATTACTTTTTGGTGTAAATTGCCTAACAGGTGGCGATGCTATGCTCTATATTTCACAATTTCCGCAATAACTATTTCTGAAGAACTAATGCACGGATTTTCATAAAATTTCAGATTCAATTAGTCCTTCATATAGTTTGGTGTTGATTACTTTTTGGTCTTGGGTGTAAATTGCCCAACAGATGGCGCTGTTATGATGTATTATTTATGACTATCACAGTAGTTCTATTTCAAGAACTAATGCAGTAATTTTCATCAAACTTCAGATTCAGTTAGTCCCTGATATAAATTAATTATTTTTTTGTGTGTGTTTTTGGTGTAAATCACAAAACAGGTGGCGATGCTATGCTGCATTTTTCACGATTTTTGCAATAGCTGTGTCTCAAGAACTAATGCATACATTTTCATCAAACTTTAGATTCAGTTAGTTTCTGATATGAATTGGTCTTGATAAGTTTTGGGTGTAAATCGCTTAAAAAGTGGCGCTGTTATGCAGAATTTTTTACGGTTTCCGCATTAGCTTTATCTCAAAAACTAATGCACGGGTTTTAATTAAATTTCAGATTCAGCTAGAAGTTAGCATAAGTTGTTTCTGATTAAATTTTTATCTAAATCACCTAACCAATGGCGCTGTTATGCTGTATTTTTCAGGAAGTTTTAAGATGTATGAAATGGAAGAAAGTTTTTATATTGCCACATCCGACTAGTTTTCAGTCAAATTTTACATTTAATTGTTTGGATAGAAAAATATCAGTAAAAAAGTAAGAATGAAAATTAAGCTTTGATTAAATGCAGTATAGACAACTTTTTTTTTTCGATAATAATGTTATTTACTACAGACTAAACAAAAGCCAGTGTTTAATTAAAGTTTACTTTTAGAATGTATATAGTAAAGTGGGGACAGATGCCGCAGTTTTACTTTTCTTCTTTTAAAATATACAAGAAAGTATAAATCAACAAACTAAGTACCAGAAATCATTAATCAAACCATTTAGAATAAAATTTTTATGTTAAACAAGTTAAAGCCATCTTAATAAAGCAGGCATAATTATTTTCCCAAACGTCCCTTTTTAACATAATTTTTTATGTGCTGGGTAAGATGCCGCATGGGGTGTGGTACAGATGACGCATGGAGAAAAAAGCATTGCTGTTTATTTTTTTTCAAGTAAATCCCATTTTTATTTCCTCAAACTACTTGAAATAAAAATAAATAACAGTACACTTACATATATTATATATATCACTAAATTGTGAAAAGTTTAACGAAATTGCAAACGTGTAAGCTCGAAAAATAAAACTTAAGACAAAAAATGAAAAATAAACGAAAAACATTTGAATTTACGTGAATGGATAGCATAATTACAAAAAAGATGTAAATCACTGGTTTACATCCAGGCGAACATTGCAGTTTGCTCTTAATGTAAGTATTAGTTATATTCTATTTAGGCCCCAGTTTAATTTATTTTTGCCTTTCCTCGCATTTTTTAATTTGTATTTTCATTCGCCCACAATCACATCACACTTCCCGTTGCAAAAGTAAAGTGAGCCTTTGTCATGCAGCTATCCATTGAATTTGATGCACTGAACCTTGTCCGCTTTAGATCTTGATAAGACTCCAGACACTCAATACATCCAGAGTCATCAAATTCCAATCCAATACTGCCATCAGAATCTATAAAAGGAACAATTTCGTCATTATCGGAAGATGACTCATATTTTAGTTTCTTCCTCAAGTAAGGTGTATTAAAGTTGATATTTTCTTTCCGTTTTTTAAACATTTTACTTCCACCAAGCTGTCGTTCTTTGACGCTTTCTAATTTATTTTGCTTTTTATTTCCTTCCTTCTTTTATATTGTTTATAAACTCTCTGCTTGTAATATTTGCATCCTTATGCTTTCTCTTACTTGGATGTATGGGCCTTTTGAACATTGGGATAGGAGATATTTTGTTTAACAGTTTAGATGGTGAGAATTGTAAAGGGCCTATGTTTTTCTTATTCATCATATTCATTTTATTCTTATGTCCCATAGTGGAGGGTAAGATTTTACGCCGCCATTTTGCGTCATGTGAGCGATGCGAGAGAGAGGCAAGTACATGTCTGTATTCTGCGATAATCTATTCTATAGTTGCATTTGGTTTTGGATGCAATCTCTGCTTATTTGGCATAAAATATGCAATAAAACTTTATTGGAATAATTTTAGAAACATACCACGCAGGTTTGAAGAATAAAAGCTGGCAGAAAGATTTAAATACTAATAGTTAAGCGGTGGAAACGCATATAACACAGCAGACAGCACTTAGGCATACAACGAAATTCTTAATTTGACCTAGGGAGCGCTAGTGCCGCCAATACAATCTCTGGGGCATCTGTCCCACCGCGGCCAACTGTCCTCACTTTACTATATGCGAAACAAACATTTTATATTTATCAATGCAAAATCATTTTCGTTATGGTTTATAAAATATACATATAGCTATATCAATTTTAAATTAATTTAACTAATTATAGTACTAAATTAAACCATTATTGTAGTAATTAATATTCTTTGAAATCTATTTAATTAGGTCTGAATTACTTGAATGTATTTTGATATATCTTGCTTTACGTGTATTTTAAAGTCACTGTTTTATATAATAATATGCTTTAAAGTAAATCCAATTTTAAGGCAGTAAGTGTATCAGGAGAGTGACATTATTTATTTCATTAGAATTTATTTTAGAAATTATTTCTCCTAGAACTTTCTCAAAGAGAATCCGAATCACTTCTGCGGTTTCAAACTAAATATTTCCCTAACTGCTAAGTCTGCAGCTTTTAATGAACACATGAAAAGCGTCTTCAAAGTTTAGTCATATATGTATTACTTGCTTTAAATGTTGCACTCTCCTCTTGAGTCAGCCATGACCGGTGATTATAAACAGTGAGGTTCATAGCAGTAAATAGCTTTCCTTGTCGTAAACTGTATCGTGTAAACAACAACAACAACAACAACAAAAAGACAGAAAGAAAGAAAGGCGTGGTTTGCTCAGTAGAGGGATCGTTTTGCTTCATCACAATGCTCGTGCACGTACGGTCCATCAAACCTAGGATATCATCGTATCATCCTGTTCATAATAACTTCATCACTCTCCGTATATCCTAGACCAAGCGCCAAGTGAGTAAAAGTGACACAAGCGCCAAAGCCTCCTACGATTCGAGCTGACTCTCGCCAACATTAATTATGGAAGTAGCAATATAACTTTCTTTTTTCTTTCGTTATTCTATGCATTTGACTGCCGGTAGGACGGAAAAGGACACCTGTGGTTAAACAGAGATTCTCTCTGAAATTTATTTCGTGAATGGGACGGGTCATGTGACCGTAAATTAATCACTGAGAATTGTCGCTGTGGTGCTTTTCAAATGGCAAGCTATAAATTCAGTCTGATTTCCGCGCCACGTAAGAAAAATATGCATATATATATACACTATATTGCCATTAATGACCGGCAACTTTCAATTTTAGACATTTTGTCGAATATTTAGAAATATACTTGACAGATTCTTCTGGAATTTCAGGATTGAAAAGAACAGGTATTACCTCATATTTCGCAATGTCGATTTAAGGGGGGGGGGCAATTAGGGGGCCAACAAAAAATCAAAGAAAAAAATACTTGGGATCACCCTGTAAAATAAAATGCACGAAATTATCTACCGCTACCGAATATAAATAAAGAGACATTGTGCAATATGTGTAATATTTTGTGTAAGAATAGCACGTATATTAATAGAGATATAGTGATTTATTTTAAAAAATTAAAAAATCCTTGCATGTTTTTTGCTTATAACATGCAGGGCTTTCAACCAAATTTAACGCCGGTTTCAGAAAAATTGACAAAATATAGTAGAAACAATATAGTGCAATTGGAATATCAATATATTAAATATTTTAGGAAATATGAGCATTTGTATGAAATAATTTTTTCTGCGCAAGCGCGAACGATAACAAGGATCATTTTACATAACTTAATAGTCAACTCTATGGAGCATCTTATTAAAAAAAAATCTAGTTAAATATCGTAAAAATTCAGAAAGATATTGGCGTTAAAGTGAGCAAATTTTTAGTTGTTCTCTAAAAGCAGCTGAATGATATGGGATTTTACACAAATTGTCATTTTTTATTAACTGACTTTCAGAAAAAAGTTAGTATTTAGTGAGTATCAACGAATAGATTTGGAAAAAATGCTTCGATTTTGATACTTCTTTTGAACATGGTATAGGCTCGTTCTGGTGGTTATCCAAGAAGAACTAAAGCATCAATAAAAAAAGAAAGAAAAAAGTAAAATGACAATTTGTGGAAAATCCCTTATCATTCAGCTGCTTTACTAAAGATTTGCTCATTCTAACGCCAATGTCTTTCTGAATTTTTATGATATTTGACTAGTTTTTTTTTTTTTTTTTAATACGTTGCTCCATAGAGTTGACTATTAAATTATGTAAAATGATCCTTGTTATCGTTCGCGCATGCTCAGATAAAAATTATTTCATACAAATGCTCATATTTCCTAAAATATTTAATATATTGATATTCCGATTGCACTATATTATTTCTACTATATTTTGTCAATGTTTCTGAAACCGGCGTTAAATTTGGTTGAAAACCATGCATGTTATAAGCAAAAAAACATGCAAGATTTTTTTAATTGTTTTAAATAATTCGCTATATCTCTATTAATATACGTGCTATTCTTACACAAAATATTACACATATTGCACTATGTCTGTTTATTTATATTCGGTAGCGGTACATCATTTCGTGCATTTTATTTTACAGGGTGATCCCAAGTATTATTTTTTTCTTTGATTTTTTGTTGGCCACTAATTGTCCCCCTTATCAAATCGACATTGCTAAATATGAGGTCATACCTGTTCTTTTCAATCCTGAAATTCCAGAAGAATCTGTCAAGTATATTTCTAAATATTCGACAAAATGTCTAAAATTGAAAGTTGCCGGTCATTAATGGCAATATAGAGTATATTCATTCAAATATATTTAATTAAGTAAGGATTATTTGAAATAATTTTGTTATATCGTGCTTTGACTGTATTTTGATGTCACGGTTAGATTCAATGTTTTGTTGTAAAGTAGATCAAAATTTACTTCAATATGTTTTTCAGAAGAGTGACATTATTTATTTATAATTTTTGATATCTGAAAGAAGGAGGTTACTTAAGTGTACAGCGTAAAAAAATTAAATGTACATCTACTTTCCATTCTCACATTCGACAGATAAAACTTGTGTTTGTGGTATTTGGATACGTTGTAGAAATTTTATGGATATGAATGAAGTATACGTGCCTATTTATGATATTTTGTAATAGCATTTTTTATTAATAACTAATATTAAAACAAAACAGCACATTTTTAAGCAAAATGTACATACTGATTATTTTTGATTTTTAAAAAAATCTTGTGAATAAAAGCTATTGATTTCCATAAATTATTTTTAAGTTATGACAAAATAACCATCGATATTTACATTTAACCCGTAAAAGAGAAGTGAAGTCTCACAGACTGAGAGTCGCTGCCAACTAAGAAGGGCACAAACCGATGTTGGGATCACTCACTTACCTAACACAATGCAGTTTAATAGAAGACAGAAAGCACAAAACAGTTTTGAAGTAAATAGCAGATAAATCTTAAAATTAAAAGAAACAAATTTGAAAATCTCGTAAATACTGATACCTCTCCTTACAGTGTTTTGTACCTTAACGGATATGAAAGTGGTACACAAGAGGTCCAGATCATAGACTTAAGTCTAAATGGTAAGTTTTCTGAAAAACTCCCCTTTCATTTCAAATATTTCTTTTCTATTTTTAGTTATTTAAAATATTTCATTAATTACTTTATATTTATAATAAACGACATTCTCTTGACTATATAAAACGCTAAATTTTGATATTAAAAAAATTTACCAGGTTTTTTTCAGTTGCTAAATTAAATACTTGCTCTAGTACTGTTATATGATATGATAAAAAATCTATTAAAATTTTACGTTACACATGTTCTTAATATTTCAAGTTTTATTTCAATGTGAGATTATCAAACACGTTTTATTTTTAAAACAGGCAAAAACTAAAAATTCAAGAAATATATCCATTTCTGGTAACAAAAAAATTATTATACTCAGCATTTAACAGAAATAAATTAGATAATATCTGAACAGAGAACTTTTCAAAGAATTTATTTCTTTTTTATAAAATTACACTAACATTCACTTGAAGAGGTTTTTCCAAATCATCGGACAATCCATACATTAAATGTGAAATCTGGAATTACCATTTTGCTTTGTTACAGTTGAATGCTGTTTCGTTTTATCTGCATCAGTACCATGCCCAGGTTGTTCTCCAAATTAAGATAATTTCATTGACGCATTAATTCATTTAATATTACTGGCTTGTTGCTACGCATGGATAACTATGATTTTTAATACCGGCCTCTATTTTTTTAATTACCAATCTTTTGAAACATCATTTGAAAGATGTGTACAACACGGAGTGAATTTCGAAATAATTTTCATTTAAAATCTAAAATTAAAATAATTGTTTCGTAGAAAAGTGGTAGCGAAAAAGAAAGAAACCGCTCCGAGATCTGTAATAGTAATAATAATAATAATAATAATAATAATAATAATAATAACAACAATAAATATCAATAATGATTATTATTATGATGATGAAATATAAAAAATTGGACGCACTTTTAAAAATACACTAAGTTATCAATTTCTATTTTAAAAATCTCCATTTACCTCTCGAGAATGCATTAATTGCTAGAATTAAAATTGCTCTAATTAAAATTCACTAATATGGATGCATTATTTCGCGCCTATTTCATCCTTTGGATGCCTATTTTCTGAACTATTTATTAATTTTATTACTTTTAGTGTTACTGAAAAAACATTTCTTAGGGACTTGCAAAGGCTCAAAACCTATCGAAATTTCGATGGATGCTTTAATCACATGTAGAAAACACTGGTCTCGATAAGTCAATTTTTTATTGGTATTTTTCTCCGTTTAAAATATATAAATAAAGTACTTCTGATTTTCAAATCACCCGTCGTCTATAAGCTTTTTATCAAGATCGGCACTTTCTTCAGAAAAAATTAAAAATTAAAAAAATAATGTTTATGATTTGATTTATTGTTAAATAAATGTGTCGTTTGGCCATAATGAATTATTTGATAAATTATTTAAAAAAGTATGAAATTTATTTTTAATATAGACTATGATTCTCATATATCAAAATATTCAGTCCATGTACAATAACATATATAGACAAGCACTTGCATTATTTTAAGACAAAATATTGTTTGGTAAATGTGGTTACAATTGAAAAATATATCTTATTGTACAATAGGAATCGCACAAATCCGTTTTAGGGGCAAACAAAAATTAAACTTCTGATTTCAATGAAAAATATAAAACCGGGATTGTTTATTAGAATAAATAGCGAAGCCTGTAAAATGGATAGACTATATTGAACACGGCGTAAAATACAGACAATAAAGTTAAAGAAAACGCTATAAAATTAGAAAATGGCAGAAAATAAGGAAGTCTGAATTAAAGTAAAACCCCATTTATTACTAATGTAAAAAATATCAGTTCAGTTTAGATTACTTCGTTTTAGGTTCAAACAATGATTAAACATTTGATGGAAATGAAATATATAAAACCGTGAAAGTTTCTTAGAATGCACAAAGAAGCCTGTAAAATGGATAGACTTTATTGAACACAGCGTAAAATACAGACTATAAAATTAAAGAAATCGCTATAAAATTAGAAAAAGACAGAAAATAAGGAAGTCTGATTTAAAGTAAAACCCCATTTATCACTAATTTTAAAAATATCACTTCAGTTTGTATGACTTCGTTTTAGGTGCAAACAAAGATTAAACTTTTGATAGAAATGAAATAGGGTAATTCTAGGATAAATGGCCAGTCTAAATATCTCCAAAACTTGATCATAGATTGCAATATAAATATTGTTGGTATGAAATAGTTCAAAGAATTTATTTATTGCGACGTACAGTTGTGTTTTTCGATTATAAAAAGTAAGTGTAATTTTAATGTAAATGAAGTATGTGGTTGATTTTTTTTTTTTTTTTTGACTTAGGTATCTGAATGTTTTGCAGTACGTACGTTATATATATATATATATATATATTTACTACATGGGCTTTTAAGGCACGTATACAATCTATTATTTACTTCTAAGACTAAAACAAAGACGTACAATGGCTATCGAGACTTCAAATTGGGAGACCATCAGACCTTCAATTTCGGGAGAGGTGGCCACAATAAAGCGAGGAGAGATGGCCACCTTTAATTAATATTTCAAAATTATACTTAGTGATGATTTTAACTAAATATAATTCAATTTAAAATAAATATGTAACATTTACGTCTATAAATATATTAATTGATATAATTATTTAAATTTTAACTAATATCAATATTTTAATAATAATAACAATAATAATATAATAAGACCTAACGATGTATTAGTTTCAAAAAATACTGAAAAATGTCGGAAACTTTCATAACAGAAACAGATAAAGTTGATAAATTAACTAAATTAACATAATAAATCTACAATTAACGCGAGAAAAAAAAAAAAAAAAAAAAAAAAAAAAAAAAAAAAACACGATAATTCCAGTAGAGAAGAAATCGAAATACATTTAAATTATTAGATTCTACAGATTCCGAGTAAATAGAATTGGATTAGGAACACTGTGATGGTTGAGCAAAACAATATAATATCACATCCAAAAAGAATGTCTGGATACAATGCATAAGGCACCTGAAGTGTTTCCAGGAAACGTGCACAAATTATCAAGACCTTTGCTAAGCATGTGATAAGATTTTACGAAAACTGAAGTATTGAAATTATATTTCAAATTTTGTTTATTCGAGTTTTCTTCACTCATTTTCCATCATATAACTGCATCTTTACAAATTGATATATGTTTTTCATGATTAACTATATGAAATGTGTTATTTTTTTGCTATTTAAATGAAATTTTTCTTTCTTGTATTTCATGGCCATCTCTCCTCGACTTAAAGGAGAAATGACCATCTGTCATTTAAATTTTCATTTTGTTTAACACTTTTTTTTCCAATGTTTATTTATTTATTTATTTTTTTTTTTTGCATAAAATATTATGAGCATATGTATAAGAATTTTAAATATGCATCAATATTTCTTGTATTTACATTCTAAGAATTTTTATTTCAATCTTTAAAAACTATGGCCATCTATCCTAGAATTACCCTATATAAAAGCGTGATTGTTTGTTAGAATGCATAAGGGAGCGTGTAAAATGAATAGACTTTATTCAACACAGCGTACAATACGGACAATAAAATTAAAGAATACGATATAAAATTAGAAAATGGCAGAAGATAAGGAATTCTGAATTACAGTAAAACCTCATTTATCACTAATGAAAAAATAATAACAGTCCAGTTATTATGACTTCGACACTATAGGTATTTTGTATAGGAAATTTTCTAATTTTTTTCAAGAATTATCTACTAAATAAAGACAACAGTGACTCTCTGAAAATATATGTAAGTCATTTTATAAATATTGCATTTTTAAATAATTTTAAAATAGCAGTTGTGATGAAAAAATATGTAGATAAAACATAATAAATCGGATGATGTAATCTAGAATTTTGAATTGCGATGAACATTAAATATTTTTTTTGTCAGTTAAAATAAATTACATCAACAACTTTCATTATTAATATATATATATGAAAAAATTGCAATATTTTATTAATAATTATATTCACACTTTACACATATTTATAGCACTTACGTATAAAACGACTTCGGAATTATTTTCATGGATATATTTTATATTCAGCCTTTTTTTTTCAGATAAGAGAATATTCCCTATTTATCTTTAAAAATGCTTCTCTAAAAACAATTGATAATACCTCAAAAAATCTTCAGAAGGAAAAATAACTTTTAACAATGAACTATCTCTCTCCTGGCAACTGCTGTTTGATCAATATATTTTTTCTCTCGACTTTCAAAAAAAATTCCCTAAGTATATTTTTTAAGTTATTGAAATGGATTCAACTTGTATAAGCAAAGAAAACTTTTTTCCCTCAAGAAACTTCAGAAAGTGGACAAAAAGTAAAGTTTTCAGAATGCCTGAACTGGTGAATTTCGTATATAATGAAATTTTAGTGTGTAAATGAGGTTAAAATATGCATATTTCATAAACAGGGAAACAATGTAAATATAGAAAAAATAATTGTATTACTTTGTGCTTCGAATATCAGCACAGGATTTCATTTACATGGATACAATTTACAGTCCTTCAATATATAGGGTTTTTCAAATAGTAAATGAAAGCTTCTTTAATAGTAAATATTTTGACACATTATTGTTACTCATACGGCAATTTATATCGCGAGATATTGTAAATTATGTTAATAGACCAAACGCAATTACCAACACAAGCTAAAAATTTTAAATGCCTTTTTTTTTTTTTTTTTTTTTTTTTTTTATGTTCATATTTTCTTCACATTCATGTTTTAAAAATTCTAAAGTGTTTTTTTTTTTTTTTTTTTTTTTTTTTTTTATAAATATTTTAAACTTTTTTGTGCAAGGTCTATGTTATACATGTTATATTTGTCTTATTTATATATTTATCTATGTTATATATGTTATATTTGTCTGCGCATAAATTTAGCCTTCAGGTTCTTTGTTATTTTTTTCAATATTATTATTAAAGTGTATGAAGATGTGTCTGATTTCATCGTTTTACATTAAAAAAGTGCAGTATTACAGTAAAAATATTATGTTAAATGCAACATCAGATATATCTTAAAATCTATTCACAGTCTTTTATAATACACATTTTAAAATCTTTAAAAGAATTGTTCAAAAATATCAATATTTAAAAAGTAGTGGGATTTTTAAAAATTCAAATTTTTTAAACTTTTCTAAAATTTGTATTAAATATGCAGTTATTTTTTTTTTTCAAAATGTACTTTTTGTTGAGCATTGAAATGAAGTGAGCTCTCCTTTTGAACTATATATTTTAAAATAAACAAAATCGTCGAAAAGTTAAACTGTCCACTTAGTAGTATCAAGCGTTGTAAAGTAAAATGTTGGTTCAAGATCACAAATAAAGAGTAACTGAAATAGTTTTAGATAAGCGCATGCACGAGTACTGCTTTGCTATTTACTCGCTTGCAATGCCTCATATACAAAATGGTGGTTCCTCGCAAAATCGATATCCTGAGCTGACGATTTAATATTTAAAAGCCGTTAGAGCCATACGATTTTTTCCTCTATGGCTTTTTAAAAAATCGTGTCTACTATTAGCCGTTATCTAATGATTTGCCAGAGTTGAGACACAGAAACGAAAAGTCTATTGCTTCAAATTACCCCGCACTTGTTAACCGAAATGTGGGAAGAATTCGACTTTAAATTGTATGTTTGCCATAACTAAAGGTACACATGTTGGACATATTTAAGAAAAATTAGGTTAGTTTACCTTCAATTAGATGTATGATTTGTTGTTAATTGTCTATTTTAAACTATAACATATATTGAAATTGAGATATTCTTTTATGACACCCTGTACTTATATTTGTAAAAAGTTTACTAATTACCAAACTCTATGTTCCATTTATGAGCAGGGGAAGGTGTCCTAAAATGATCCTAGCGGCAAAACGGTCCGCATATGTTTTCTTCCATTCAGGTCACGCTATCTACCGAGTAACATATAAACTAGTAGTTGTGTCAAGTGAAGAAGAAGGAACGGCGGTATTTAAGTGATCACAGTATTAAGCGTCTGAATACAATTCTTTAAAAAAAGTGTGTTTTTTAACATCTGTTATAAGATAATCACTAACTTTCATATTTATTTAAATATACGGTCTTTCCTGTACAGAAATATGACTTGGTTTACTTAATAGAGTATGTTTTTAGACGTGAATTACACTTGCTAATTTTGTTATGTTTTTCGGCGTCATCAAGTTATATGACCTGAAAGGGACAGCCATGTTGCCAGGTAAAATGATCCATTATGTGGATCGGTTTACTACCATTTCTTAGGTTGAAGAAAATCCGGTACTTGGTCCTACCCATCATGGGAGCCTAATGTGTGACTGCCCCAAATCATTTTCTTTGAGTCTACGTGTCTACGTGTTATCCTATTATTTTTGGATCATAATTTTCAAATATTCCATTTTATTGTTTTTCAAAATTATTTATGACACTTTTTTTAATTTACATAAAATTAATTATGTATGCTATTTGACTCTAAAACTCATTTTATTTCATTATGTATTAGCATAATTAATATTATATACTATTTTTTGCCGATTAAATACAATTTACAATTATTTTTAAAAGAAGGATCGTTTTGCTCTTTGGTAAGGGTAAAATAATCCTTTGGACAATTTTTCAAAAATCTATTTTTTCATTACTCAGTTTGGGTTTAAAAGATTATTAAAATATATGTATAATGCAATATATAGTGTAAAATATAGTCGCATAGGGCCAAAGTTTTATTTAAACAGTTACGTTACTTTACACAAGTTTTCACCTTAAGCGGATCATTTTAGGCCACCTTCCCCTATTTTAAAACATTCGTTGCCGCAAATTTCTGAGAAAAAATGAGAACGAAATTTAAAACCCTGTTTGGTCTGTCCAATATACCCCACAAGCTCGCTCTTGTCACCTTCCCAGCAGAAAATGGCTGCCTTTTTTTATTTTTAAAATCGTGCCATACATGTTCGTTCTGATTCTCACTCACTTAATTGTGAAATTCAATATCTTAGAGCCATTGCCATTTATAGAGGCTACAAACCTTCTATTATCGATACTGCTTTACGTAAACTACAGCCCCCTCGTCTCTCTAACTCAAATCAGTCCTCTTCTCTTTCCGGAAGTAGCATTGTGTTGCCTTTCTTTCCTAAATCTAGCTTTCCTATTGCCAAAATTCTTAGACAGCATTACTTCAGAATAATTTTTACCCCTGCAAATAAACTTACTCTCTCCAAACTCAAAGATCCTATTGAGTTATACAACTCATGGGGTATCTATAGTATTAAATACCAGTGCGGCCATTCCTATATTGAACAGACAAACCGGGTTTTAAATTTCGTATTAAGGGACACCAACAATATATTCAAAAACAGGAAACCAATAAATCTTCAACTGCTAAACATTGCTGGGAGATGAAACACGCTTTTGATTTTAATTCAGCAAAAATCATCTCTAAACCCAGTTTTATACCTGAACTTAACTTCCTTGAAGACTCTATCCCCCTTTATCAGATTGCTGGAAATATTTCATAAAATCCTCTTTTGCTTAGTTACTAACACACACACTTCTTTCACATTTTTGGTGACATTACCTATACTATTCTCCTATTGGCTGGTACCAGTATTTTCCTGTTTCGCCGTTGGTTAATGAACTTCTCAGTTGAATCCGCTTCTCCTCTATATAAACGAGCAAGATTCCGTCATTCTTTGCCCTGAGGATGGTACGCTAAACGTTACCGAAACTAGTCTGCGAAAAGTTTGCATGTTCTGGCGTTTTAAACGTTGATTTTAAATTTAAATTTATAAATACGCTTTATTTTTTTATGCTTGTTTAAGATTTAAATAACCTAAATAAATGAAATTCTGGTTAATAATCTATTTTTTTCGTGCCTGCAACATCTTAGAAAAAACAGAAATTTACCAATTTTTCGCAATTTTCACCGTGCAACTTTTAGTTCGTTTTGCTAGAACAAAACGACCCAGAACTCACCAAGTCGTGGTGGTTGCACGTTGAGTTCCACCCAGACCTTGCCCAACCAACTATCCAATTGTTGGGTGTGGTACTTACGTTATAATAAAAGACCAGATGCATGTCAATGTGCTAATTAAATGAATATGTAAAAAAAAACTTTTTTCGTTATACAAATTGTTAATAATGTTTACAATTATTTTTAATAATTTAATTAAATGTTGAAAAATAGAAACTTTCCTTTTTTTCCTTCAAATTAATTTCATAACTTAATTAAATAATTAAAAAATAAAATTCTTTAATTTTTCAAACTTTGAGCTGCTTGGATTCCAACTGGGATTCTATAATAATGAAGACAGAAAACACATCTAGTATGAATCCAATCGGAAATAGCTTAGAACAAAATTTTAATTCACCGATCACTATTTCCAAGACATTCAAAAATAGTATAGTCTAAATACCTGAATCTGGTGAGCAAATCAGAACGGTTGAAGATTTGAACCAACTGGACATTGTGAACATGCGTGCCGGTTCGAATCATGCTCTTAAATAGGTTGTTGCCAGAAGAGGCGGAGCCATGGGGTTAATAGCCAATCTGCTGATTAAATAAGGCAAGAATTTCTATAAAAAAATCTAGATATAATAAAAGTAACAGTTGACAGCTATGCAAATACTGTTGGATAAAATATTTTACTAAAAATGATATTTAACTTCGTGTTTGACGTAGCGCGTCAACAAGAAATTAATTCCTGACATCAATTTATTTCACTTCTCGTTATCTTGATTTCAAATCCTATTAAGATGCCCAACAAACACACAAATTCCGGCACACGATCCGACTGCTGCTGACAGTGTCGGTTGAGTATCGGCTTCGCCACAGTGGTTTCGGTGAAGTATCGGCAGCTTGTCGGTCACTGAAACTTAAGAATCTGCTTATTCAACTGCCGGTAACCGTAATCAGTCCCCTTACGGTTAAATATCGACAAACGATTGACACCAGCAAGTGACGCAGGACCGATAAGTGATTTCTGATAGTGACCCGATTAGATTTTCCAATATCGGTCCGAATTCAGAATATTTAATCTTACATCTTATTTAAATTAATATTAATTATATTAATATTAAATCATTTTTTTTTCATTCAAGTTCGGGTTTATTTGGGAATATTAAATATATTTTTAAAATTATGTGGTTTTATAAATTTTCTTACTTTTCTACAAGGTATCATTAAAACAGTTTGAAATAAAACTGCTATTTTAGTATTCTTATGTATTACATACGCGTGTGTGATAAATAAAAGATGTTATTTGAGAGAAAAAAAAAACTGATTATATATATATATATATATATTTCTTATATTTTATTTAAAATTCTAACAGTGATAAACAGAAAAATTGTCAAAAATATTCTATATTTATGTACTTAAAAAATTCTTTTTGAATTCATTTTAAAAGGGTCCTACAATATATTTGAATCGTGAAAATAATTTTTTTAATATTATTCATTATAAACTTAATCGCAGATAGAAAAAAAAAATCTCATAAGTTAATACAACTTACATTCTAATTATATATTCATTATTAAAGCAAGAGCCAAGTTCCTTATTTTATTTAAAAATCAAATTATTTAAAAGTTTTTAAAATTATTTTACAAGCTATAAAAATATCAAAAATCTACCCATTTTTTAACTTTAAAATTTAAAAGAAAGATTAAGAAATCTCTCCCTTTTAGAAAAATATTTACCAAACGAATAAAAAGGCTAAATTAATATTTCTATTTTATTTTAAGATTTAAAAGTGTTGATAAGTTAAAGAATTAATATTGCTACATGATCATTAAAAATATATTCTACATTAAATCATCAAATGACATAAAATGAATTCTTATTCTAATTAAAAGTTATTAATTACCAACTTATTGTTTTTCTTAAAATCAGTTTTTCTATGTTACAAAAATATATTTCTTAAATTAACACAGTTAATTACATTATAATTCCTAAAAATAAAATTGCATTAACAGAAAAACCTCTAAAATTCACTCATTTTCTTAAATACTTAAATTTATAAGAATAATAAATTTAAGTTAAGCATTCTTAAATTTATAAGAAAGATTCAGAAATATCCCTCATCTAAAAAAATTCTACAAAAGAAGAAAAAATATATAAAATAATATTTTTAATTTTTTTTTAATTAAAAAATTCTGATAAGTAACATGTTTGCCCTAGTGCGTGATCAAGAAATTAACTCAAAAATGGGCTGATGTGAATTTATGTCAGTTCTTGCTATCTTGATTTCAAAACTATTGAATATAGTTCATCAGTTTTATGAACAGTACAAAAGTGTATTGTAGTGCTTTCTAAATTATGCCCATTCGTCTGTGTTTTATTTTAAAAAGTGAAAATGCAATATCATTTCTGTTGGGTTTACTATCCATTTCCAATCTGTGTTCTGCAACTTCGAGAATCTTATTAATCGATTTTTCTTTTTTTTTTTTATGAAATCTGCATGCTATTTTTTATTTACACATATTCATTCTTCTTTTTATTTATCTACAACAACTATGACGACCTAATATAATATGAGCTTTAAATGGCCTTAAAAGTATTGAGTTCAACTAATAAAATAAATTTATTGTAGTAAAGTAAACAGTTTGAATTAAAATGGCTTGTTTTAGAGATAGTGAAAAACTAAAACAACATAATTATGTTATCTGGAAACTCATAAATAAAATGTCAGTTATCAAGGAATACCTTTTTGAACTGATTACGACGGCTTTTTTACAGAAATAAATATAGAAAGGTCAATAGGCAAGAATGCAGATAAATCTCTCGATCAAAGATTAAAAAGGTACCTTAAATTAGAGATCAAAACACTGGAATAGGTACTTGGCAAGGAATTAAGAAAATAAATGAAAAATCCAATCCATTTATAAAGCAGATTTCTTAAATTAAAAAAACTAAATAGCGCTAAATTGTACGATTTAGAAAACATGAAAATTCATATAGTTAAATATATATAAATTGTCGTTATTCTAAAAGCTATTGGGTAGAAATTAAATTATGTCCATATAGTTGAATTTTTACTGTGTTCTTCACCTTGCAGTTACTAAACGTTAATTTCAGTCTTGGAGGCTAGGACATAATCAGAACTCTATACTGATTTTATCATAACTGAACTAATTGATGTAAATTGATTAAAAGTTATTTTAATGAAACTTCAACTGAAGTTCTTATGTTGCATAATAAAAACACTCATTAGAAGCAAACAGAGAAATTTTCCTAGTTTTGTCGCAAAAAACCAGGCAAAGTCTGAATATTGGTTTTTGAAGAACAAAAATGCAAATAAGAAATATCTCTAAATAATTATTTAAATAATTTCGCAAAACAAACATATTCTATTTGCTTCAAAACAAATGAAAAAGGTATCAATTGGAGAAATATAAAATTTCATCGCAATTATTTGGCGAACGAGAGCACTCTCTAAGAAAAAAAATGAGAAGGTTTATGTTGGGAAAGGAAGAAAATATTTATTATAAAAAATAATGAACTAAGACTTTTCAGAGATTAAAAAAAAAATAATAACCATGGATCGTCTATTCAAGTAACATTTTTTAATGTAATAATACATATTCTGTTACTGACTTAAAAAAAACCCGAATGTAATAATAGGGAATAATCTTCATTTCAAAGGTACGATTGGAAATATTATTGGAGACGAACTCAATTTCTAATATTCAAATAAACCGTAGAACTCCGAAAATTGCTCTGATATATAAACTAAACCAATTTCACTTTAAAAAGGTCATGAAAAATGCTTTTTTTTAAAAATAATATCCAAGTACAATAAATGTACTTTCATTAATAAAGTAAAACCTTGTTATGAAGGAATGCTTAACAGCAACCAATACTAATTTAATATCAAAACATTGAACAGCTAAAATCACCTTATTATGTAAAAATAAGGATTGTGTAAATTCATTGCGTAGCATATTTTTATATCCTAATGCTGCATTTAATTCCGGGAAGATTGCAAAAGAAATTCGAACCTATGTTTGCAACCATGAAACTGTTTGTTTTAAGCGTATAAAAAATGAATTAATGTATATTTCATATTCAAATCAGCCTGTACGGATAAAAAATATTCTTCAAATTTTAAATTATGTGTAGCTGGTTCTATTCAAACGACCCCAATCTGCAAAAAAATCGTTTTTTTTTTTTTTTTTTTTTCAATACGATTATACTAGATTCACTATGATATATTTGTTTTCAAGGGAAAATTACTTATTTGCATAGTTAAGAGAGTGTATTCCATTGATTGAAACAAAATTAAAAAGCATATTTATTGCACTTAAAACTGATAATGACAGTAATATACAAGTAGTGATCTCAAAATTTACTTATCCGATCAATGTATTTATATTAGTTAGTCATTCTTCCATCCGAAAACTGTGCAGAAGAACGGGGAAATAGATCCTTAACAGATCCAGGCTAGATGTATTTATGATATTAAATGCAGAATTACATCAAAGATATTCTTAAGAAGCTATAGTAATAAAAACGTACTTACGAAATCGTCTTTCAAATAAAACTAATTACGAAAATTCACATGAATTGTAGAATAAAAGGAAACCTGGTTAATCTGACATTAAAATTCGCAGTTGTAAAGCTTATGTATATGTAAATAAAAAAGACAAAGTAATCATGATAACACAGCAAAATAATATGTATTTCCTGATTATGATAATCAAAATAAAGGCAACATAATTTACTTAGAAGAATTAATTTACTTAGTAGTATAGAAGCAAAAAGTTACAAAATTATGAAAATTAGAAATACATCAGAAAATTAAAAAGTGCATGAATTTAAAAAAAAAATATATGTCTATAATCTGGTGACTAAAGAAAATTTTCAGCAAGTTATAGTAATATTACTTCTCACAAAGATCACACATTTTATTAAAGCAAAATATATATTAGTAACAGTGTGTTAAAATAATTTTTGCTGGTTACATATTTCATACCTTCTGTAAGAATGATTTACTTTATAGAAAATTATACTAATCAAGTACGCTTATAGAAAACTTCATTAATGTGAAATTAATGTGAAAATCGAAAATAATTTCCAATTAAATCGTAATTTAGATTATTTATTTAATGTTTCGTACTCAATTCCTTTTTCATCTGAACTTTCAATTATTTTTAAAATCTCCTTAGTATTAACACCTTAAAATAACCGTCATGCCGAGGTCCAAGCTTCTAGTTATCCAAGATTCTATATTAAGGGTGTCACACGAATCGAAATAAATAAATAAATAAGTAAAAAACCTGCTCCATTTTAAATTTTGAATTTTCAAAAAACTGTTGTGTTCAAGAATGTATGTTTTCAAAGTAACAGACATCTCAAATTTTAAGTTTCTACCTCTAATAATTCCACATAAACTATAATTTAGCAAGTTTTTTAAACAGTTTTCGCTCATTTCACACTATTAAATTAAAAAAAATAATAATAATGTTTTTAAACCGAGAGTTCACATTTTATAACATACCAGCATAATAAATTTCAAATTTCTAACTGTAGGAATACCGACTAAATCGTAACTTATGAACATTTTACAGCGTTTTGCACTCATTTCACTGTTTTTAATTTCAATTTTTTTAGAAACCGTTCTTAGAGATTATTTACATTTGAAAAATAACCACCATGCCAAATTGCAAGCTGCTATACCAGATGTAGAAGAGAAAACACAATTTTTGAACGCTTCAAGCTGCTTAATTTAAGATTTTTTTAAAACTGTTCTGTTCGAAAATCTAAGTCTCTGAAGTAACAACCGTGCCAAATTTCAATCCTTAAAATTTCTAATTCTAATAGTTAAATATAATTCTAAATTAGAACATTTTAAGAAAGTTTTTCGCTTTTAAATTTTTATTTTTTTAGAAACAGTTCTTGGAAAAGTTCTTAGATATCTTAAAAGTAATCTCCATATAAACTTTAAGGTTTGCATCACAAAACTTTTGACTTTTGAACGTGTGTCTTCATAACATACATGAGATTTGCAGTACGACAGAAAATATATCATATGTTGTAGGAAAAATACTACCATCACTTTGGTACCACTATATTTGAAATTATTTCCATAGTTCCGGAGATTATGCCTTACAAACAACTACCCAAACATTTCTATTTTATCATATTAGTCGAAAGGGAGCACGACGTTCCGTGGTTTAACGATGATAATGTTACTATATGGGGCTTTATTTCAACATGCAGTTTATTCAGTCCCTATTTATTACATCAATTTAATTTGACTATATCTGGAGTTCCAGGAGTTAGTATACCTAATGAACTATTGCGTAAAATTATGGCCATTGCAACGAAAGAACACATATTAAAAACATACTGCTTAAAAAAATCCTTCCCATTTTTACAAATATTTCTTTCTAGAAATTTTGAAAATAAAGCCTTTAATTTAAATTTCTGTCATTTAGCAGTGTTGGGATGTTTATAAAAACTTCTTTTGTAAAAAAAAAAAAAAGCACGTATATTCATTAGTTGAACTCAGAAAGCTTTTTACATTTTATTACAACAAAATTATGCCAATTAATTTCCATTTTAATTCCGATGACACAGTTTAAATACGAACAAATTCAATTAAGAACTGATATTTCAGTTTATATAGTTCTTATTAACTACATCAATTTAATTTGACTCTATACATCTGGAGTTCAAGGAGTGAGCATATGTAATGAACTATTGCATAAAATTATAGCATAGGCAACAAAAGAAAACAGATTAAAAAATTACTGCTTTAAAAAATTCTTTACATTTTTACAAACATTTGTTTCAACCGTGTTTTGAAAATAAAGTTTTTAATTTAAATTTATGTCATTTAACAGTGTCGAGATGCTTTGAAAAACTTCTTCTGTTAAAAAAGCACGTATCTTAAAAGATTTTTTTTTATTACAACAAAATGGTGCCAATTAATTTCCATTTGAATTCCGATTGCACAGTTTAATTACAAACAAATTCAATTAAGAACTGAGAAATCTTTTTCTTGCAACGATTTTTAATACGATTACGTTTTTTTAGGGCTATCTGTTTCTGAGGACTTTTTTATCTCTTTAAAAAAAAGAATGAATTATTTTTAAAATGCACCAAAAGATAGGGCAAAAAAATTAAACACAGAAATCAATTCGCGCAAACATTGCTCAAAAAGTGAAATAAAAATATAAACTTAACATAAATTTAAATTGTTTTATAATTTGTAAAACTTTTTAAAAATAAACACAACATTATACTTTAAGGAACACCGTCCTTTAAATCTCACCCAAACTATCATCTACTGTTTCTCGTTTCCCATTTACAAGTAAAATTGTAAAAATCTTTCCACAAATAAACTTATGTAAGGCAATATTCAGAGAGAAAACAGAAAGTATTGTTTAAAGTGATAAGAAATATCATATCTGTCTGGTATGGTAAATCTTCTCAAACTTCAATATCTAAAATATGATCGTACGTAAAGTAACAAGATTCAATATTTTCATATTTTTAGCACTAGGAATTTTGAAAATAAATTTCACCTCTCTTGACGACATCTAAAATATCTACTTCTAAAACGGATACGCCTTTTTTAAGTATTATAAAAGGTACATATAGTTATCAATGTTTATAGAATTTGAAATATATTTGTGACATGCAGCTGTAAGCGGTTTGAAATAATGAAAATAATTTCCAGTTGAAAGATACTTTCTCTTTTTCTGGTAAAATTAAATTGAAATGTATGGTATCCCGGAATTCCAAAGCATATGTTTCTGAATCACAGTTCTCATTGCGAAAATGTTTCAAAAGATTTTCATGATGGTATAAAAAGCCATTTTTAAATAATTTTTTCATTACGAAATTTTTATTTCAATTTTAATTTGAACTTCGAATTTTTTAAGAAATTGTTCTTAGCGAGCTATTATATCTCAAATGTAACCATCATGCCAAGTTCCAAGCTTATAGTTATCTAAGATTCTATGTTAAGTGTATCACAGAATTCTCAATTCAAGAAACAATTTCCTGCACTCTTTTAAATTTTGAGTTTTGTAAAAACTCTTCTGTGCAAGCATTTATGTCTTAAAAGTAACAAACATATCAAATTTTATGTTTCTATGCAAATAATTCTACATAAACCGTAATTTAGGACGTTTCTCAAACAGTTTCCGCTCATTTCACAACATTAAATTTTAATTTTTTAATATTTTTTTAATAATTTTTTAATACCGAGCGTTCAAATTTTAAAAGTAATTCCCATACTAAATTTCAAGTTTCTATGTGTGCAAATCAGAAAAAAATCATAATTAAGAGAAGTTTCAGAGCATTTTCCTCTCAATTCTCTGTTTGTATTTTTTTAATTGTTCTTAGAGAGAATTTACTTCTTAAAAATAACCTTCATGCCAAATTCCAAGCTGCCATACCTAATGTGCCATAGAAAACGTAATTTTTGATCGTTTTAAGCTGCGGCACTCTTTTAATTTTCGAATTTCTAAAGATACTGTTATGTGCGTCATTTAGTCTCTAAAGAAATAGTAATCGAATAGTAATGGAACAAATTTATAGTTTCTAACCCTAACAGTTTGAAACAAATCTTAAAATAGAGCAATTTTTTAAAGTTTTTGGTTCATTAGACCCTTTTTTATATCTATTTTTAGAAACCCGTCCTAGCAAACATCTACAGGGTCTGTCCAAGAAGTAATGAGACTGAATTTTTCAAGCCAAGCAGAAGACCAAAGGGGCGGAGTTTGCGGTCAGTACGTGTGGTTGGGGCAGTCAGCTACAGTGTCTGGTGGTAGTTAGTTGGCCTTGAGCTTTTGCCAAGCACAGTCCGCTCATGAAGCAGATATATATTTGAAACTGGCGTGAGGATTTCTGAATTCTACGGAATGTCTAACAGTGATACGCCATAAAGTTATGTGTAAACTAAACTGAGACTGAGACTCTTGAGGCTACTGAGACTCCTTGTCATATTACAAGTAGCCCACGGGAAGGACACTTTGTCCAAGGCTCAAGTTTTTAGGTGGCACAAAGCCTTCAAAGACGGAAGAGAGGGCATCGAAAAGAACAATTAGTTGAGCGTCCATCAAGTTCTCGAACTTTAGACAATGGGGCTATAATGAAATCTATTTTGAACTCTGATAGTTGGAATAGTATACAACGGATTGCGGAGATTTTGGGACTTACAAAACCGATTCTGCATCAAATCGTTACGGAAGAACTTCAAATGCGGAAAATTTGTTCCAAGCTGGTTACTAAACATCCGTCAAATTGACTTACTTGTTGGCAAAACATAGTGTCGCAACTCTGCCACAGCCACCGTACAACCCCTTTCTGTCACAGGCGGACGTTTTCCTATTCCCTCTGTTAATATTCAGCTTTAAAGGTCATCGTTTTGACAATCTGAAGAACTTCAGAAAAACGTAACAGCTTTCTAGTTGACGAATTGCAGGCGGGCATAAATGGGTGCAGAGTCGTTGGCGATGATATATCAATGTAGGAGGAGGCTATATTGAAGACTATTAATTGTCAGTAAAATTATCTTCAAATAAACGAATTTTATGGAATCAGTCTAACTACTTTCTGAACAGACCCCTTAAAAACAACCAGACAAAATCTTCTTCTTTATAATATTAGTATGAAAATGAGCACAAATTTAGTGATTTAACGTTGATAATGTTGCCTTATATTGTTTTATTGAAACCAGTAGTTTATTCAAAGCATGTTTATTACATAAATTTAATTTGACCCAATGCATCTGGAGTTGCAGGAGCGAGTATGTGCAAAGAACTGTTGCATAAAATTATAGCATATGCAACTAAAAATACAGATTAAAAAAATTACTCCTTAAAAAATTCCTGCACATGTTTACATATATTTCTTTCTACATGTTTTGAAAATAAAATCTTTAAAGTAAATTTCTGTCGTTTAACAGTATTGGAGCTTACAAAAACTACTTCTGTAAAAAAGCACGTATCTTCGTTAGTTGAACTCAAAAAGTTTTCAGATTTAAAGTTAAAAAATGCTATAAAAAGTGATAGAAAATCTTTATTAAGATTGACGATCGTTTCGTTGCACAAACGGCAACATTTTCAAAATCATTCAATGATAGAAAATATTTTCACATAATTTAAAAACAATAAACATAGTAAACAATGTCACGCGACATGATGCATAATGAAAAACATTGTAAACATAGAATTAATTTAAAAGATTAGATTAGCTATTGGTGAGCGTGGATTAATTTTCAAAACAATAACATGGTAAACAATGTCACGAGACAACATGCATAATGAAAAGCATTGCAAAATATAAAATAAAAATAAAATTATCTTGGCTATTTGCGAGCGTGGATTAATTTCTACTATTGTTACAAAAATTACATTAGCATCTCTTTCAAAATTTTAGGTAATTCTATGGACACTGAATCATTGCAAATATTCTTGTTGCGTAAAAATATCTCTATTGATTCTCGGATTATGGATGGTAAATAGAATCTTGATGTATAAATTAACTTGCTATTTTTAAAATCGATATGTAAAGGTTCTTCGCTGTATAATCTAGCCAAAGCTGTGGTTCTTCTGTTGTATTTGATGTCTGCTATATATTCTTTGATTCTAGTTTTAAGTTTTCTAGTTGTCATACCTATATAAAACTGCTTGGTTCCGTCTTCGTTGGTGAAAGGTATTTCGTATACTCCCGATAACTGGTTTGACTCAATTGGATCTATTTTCTTGCATACTATATTTCTTAATTTCATAGAAGGTTTTGCAACTAGGGAGATATTGTATTTATTGAGTTTATATTTCAGACGTTCGAAGAAACCAGGAAAATATTGTAAAGTGGATATCATGGAATTTTGTGGATTGAAATTTCTTTTCTTGTTATTCTTTAAGCTCTTAATTAATTTTTCTATGGTACTTTCTTTGTATCCATTGTTTCTTGCAATATCATATATTTTATTTATTTCGTTATTTAAATGCACGGGGTTACAAACTGTGAAAGCTCTATGAATATAATGTCTAAGTGCAGAAATTTTGTATGAAAAAGGTGCTTGAGCATTATGAGGGATAATGGATTGACTGGCTATAGGTTTTCTGTAAACAGTGCGTTCTATTACTTGGTGCGTCTTGATTAGTATTACATCTAAGTAAGGTAGCATACCATTTTGTTCTATTTCCAATGTAAATTTAATTTTAGAATCAAGGCTATTAATCTGGTTTAAAAAGTTATTGAGCAAGGTTTCTGCATGTTGTTAAATGATGAAAATATCGTCTACGCATCTGATCCATGTATGGGGAGTATAATCCAATTTGTATATATCTATTTCAAAAGGTCGTAATATGAATTCAGCTAATAATCCTGATATAGGAGAACCCATTGGAGCTCCGCTATTTTGTTTGTATATTTTGTCGTCGAAAGTGAAGTAATTATTATTAACTATAAGATTAAGAGCACTCTTAAGTGTAGTTTTCATGCTTTCATTGATACTCTCCATGTGGTCAATGCAGTTATTTATATTTGTAACGGCTTTTTGGGTATCAATAGATGGGTATAAAGAAACTACATCTAGACTGGCTATTAAATAATCCTGAGGTAAATAAATGTGATTCAAATATTGAATGAACTCATACGTTGAATTAATTACATGATCTGAGCTGGGCAAAATATTTTTCAATAAAACTACAAAAGCTTTTTCCATAAAATATGTGTGTCTTGAGCACTTAGTTACTATTGGTCTTATTGACATATCTATTTTGTGGTCTTTGAGTCTGCCGACAATTGCTGGGATTACTGCTAACTTATTAATTTTCATTAGAACTTTCATATTATCAGGCAAGCTTCCTTTATTAACCAATTCATTAACTTTTTTGTTGATTATGTTAAGTGGATTCTTCTTGATTTCTTGACAATCCATATTGTTAATGCATTGTACCATTTTATTTTTATAGTCATCTGTATTTAATATGGCTAATTTATTAGATTTATCCATTTGGATTAAAATGATTTCTGGATCAAGTTTTAGCTTTTTCAAAGTATTCAATTCATCCTTCGGTATACTTGTGGGTTTCTTATTTAACTTCTTCAGAAACAATGGAAACAATGGATACAAAGAAAGTACCATAGGAAAATTAATTAAGAGCTTAAAGAATAACAAGAAAAGAAATTTCAATCCACAAAATTCCATGATATCCACTTTACAATATTTTCCTGGTTTCTTTGAACGTCTGAAATATAAACTCAATAAATACAATATCTCCCTAGTCGCAAAACCTTCTATGAAATTAAGAAATATAGTGTGCAAGAAAATAGATCCAATTGAGTCAAACCAGTTATCGGGAGTATACGAAATACCTTTCACCAAAGAAGACGGAACCAAGCAGTTTTATATAGGTATGACAACTAGAAAACTTAAAGCTAGAATCAAAGAACATATAGCAGACATCAAATACAACAGAAGAACCACAGCTTTGGCCAGATTATACAGCGAAGAACCTTTACATATCGATTTTAAAAATAGCAAGTTAATTTATACATCAAGATTTTATTTACCATCCATAATCCGAGAATCAATAGAGATATTTTTACGCAACAAGAATATTTGCAATGATTCAGTGTCCATAGAATTACCTAAAATTTTGAAAGAGATGCTAATGTAATTTTAGTAACAATAGTAGAAATTAATCCACGCTCGCAAATAGCCAAGATAATTTTATTTTTATTTTATATTTTGCAATGCTTTTCATTATGCATGTTGTCTCGTGACATTGTTTACCATGTTATTGTTTTGAAAATTAATCCACGCTCACCAATAGCCAATCTAATCTTTTAAATTAATTCTATGTTTACAATGTTTTTCATTATGCATCATGTCGCGTGACATTGTTTACTATGTTTATTGTTTTTAAATTATGTGAAAATATTTTCTATCGTTGAATGATTTTGAAAATGTTGCCGTTTGTGCGACGAAACGGTCGTCAATCTTAATAAAGATTTTCTATCACTTTTTATAGCATTTTTTAACTTTATCTGTTTATAAATATTATTATTATACGTGTGTTTTCAGTTTTATTATGATAAAATGATGCCAATTAATTTCCATTTTAATTACGATTCCACTAAGATTTAAATACGAAAAAATTCATTTGTGAATTGAGAAATCTTTTTTTTTTTTTTTTTTTTTTTTTTTTTTTTTTTTTTTTTAATCATTTGGAAAAATGGTTATTGTTCTCGTCAAGGTAGGAAATTAAAAGCATATCTGAAGGTTTTTATTGGTTTAATCTGCATTTTATTCGTTTTGTGATTGGTCTAAACAGTAATCTGTATTTTCCTTTAGTTCCAACAGAGATGGACAACAGAGTGTTGCCACTATGACAAAAAGTAATAAAAACTACAAAAAAATTAGTAACTCAGAAACAAATTGAGATACAGCTTTCAAACAAATTGCATTTAAAAGTACATTTTTTTCTACACGACGATGTAAAAAGTAATATTGCGGGATGTTTAGAAGTTTAAGAATGAAATTTCATTTAAAATGTGTCATCAGATTTCTTGGATATCTGACGACGGAAAAGCCTTTTCCCGAACAGCCAATGAAATGCTTGGATAATACGCAAGTTTCGGGTGGATAATAACTAATGAAAATGAAAGAAAATGAATAACAGTTTCTGCCAAAGAGTTAATTTTAATTTGTAAGATTTTCACGTGCAAAAGAAAAATGGAATAAGCCAATTAAAAGTAACAAAAAAGATAAATAGGACAGGATCGAATACATATAAATATTTCACATACGAGTCGCAGGCGATTTCTGTCGCTTGGAAATTTTACGTGTAATAACACTATTAATGTTTAATTCATGGCGTACGTAATGTATGATCAACTCCGTGCGATTTTTTAGGTCTTAATTTTAGTCTTTAAAAAAATCATTTTCCAAATGGTCATTGTAATTTGTTAAATTGCTTTTTTTTTTTTTTTGTTCTTTCGTTATTTAAGATAAAAATTATGTCAATTTGTATAATTTGGCGAAATTGGTCGACGGGATAATTAAATAGTACCATTTTTTTTTTTTTTTTTTTTTGGAAAATTGTTCTAGAAAATTGTCATAACTGAATAAATAATAGTTCTCTGGACCCAAAATTTTTTAATTATGTTTTAAATATATATTCAAAGGAAGTTAAACCTATGCTGATTTTTTTTTTAATTTTATCCGATTACTGTTTTTGAAGAAGTACCCCCTTTAAAAAAAGAGTCAACCACTTTTAAAATATTTTCGGTATTGCCAAATAGAGAGAAAAAAAAATAAACACAGAAATTAATTCTTGTAAACATTGCACAAAAATTGAGATGAAAACATAACCTTAACAAAAATATTAAAGTTTTTAAAATAAGCACAACCTTATACTACTTTAAAGAATATTGTGCTTCATATCTCATCAAAACTTTCATTTTAGGTTTCCCGTTTCACATTTCCAAATCAGAATGTAAAGATAGTACAGAAAATAACCTTATGTAATGCAATATGCCGAAAGTAAACAGAAAGTATTATTTAAAATGATAAGAAGTATTATATATATACCCCGTATAGTAATCTTCTCAAACTTCAATAACTAAAATATGATCCTAGGTAAAGTAAAACGATTCGATGTTTTCTTATCTTTAGCACTAAGAATTTTGAAAACAAATTTCACCTCCTTTGAAGAGATGTAGAATATCTACTTTTGAAAGTGATACTTCTTATTTGAAGTTGTATAAAATGTAGATATATTTATCAATGTTTATAGAATATGAAATATTTTCGAGATATGCGTCTCAAAATGCGATTTGAGATAATAAAAATAATCTCCGGTTGAAAGATACTTTCCAATTTTTGGAAATATCAAGTGAGACACAGGGTGTCCCCGGATTCCGAAAACGTTAGTTTTCGCAGTTCTTGCTGCGAAAATGCTTCAATTTTATTTTCATGCTATGAAATGTCATTTTTGTTTATATATATGTCGTAGTCTACGACATATGTCGTAGTCTAATTGAGAAATCCGGCTCTTTGCAAACAGCCTAGGCTCTTTGCAAAGAGCCAGGCTAATTGGAGAATCCATCTCCCTTTTTTCAATTAGCCTGATATTTTTCAGGCTTATTGCAAAGAGCCTAGAAAGCGTTAGGCTAATTGAAAAATGACCACTTATTATCCGATCAGGGTTATATTTTTAGCTCACAGGCTATCAAAGCGTGAGAGCTTATGTGCCCGCCGATTCTGTATGTACGTGTGTACGTACGTACGTACGTATGTACGTAACGCGATAATTCCTGATAGAAATATCCGATTTGCTTCAATTGACTTTTTCTACGTTCATTCTGATAAGGTGCTTCCCTGATTACTTTTGGGGGTTCATTGGTTAAGGATAAAGGGGTAAAAGGGGGGCTAGTCCCCTCCCTTAATTTATACAAATGGGTTTTTCATGCAGAAATATTCGATTTGCTCCAAATTTGGTATACCTGTTTATTGTGTTAAGGAGCTTCCCTGATTAGATTTGGAAGCTCATTATTTAAGTATAAAGATGGAAAAGGGGGCTACCCCCTTAATTTAGATAAATCGGCTTTTCATGATGAATTATTCGATTTGCTCCAAATTTGGTATACCGGTTTATTAAGTTAAGGAGCTGCCTTGATTAGATTTGGAGGTTCAATAGTTACATATAAAGCGAAGAAAGGGGGGCTACCCCCCCCGTAATTTACATAAATAGGTTTTTCATGCAGAAATGTGCGATTTGCTATAAATTTGGTATACCGATTAGATATGTTAAGCAGCTTCCCTGATTACATTTGGAAGATCATTATTATGTATAAAGGGGGGAAGGGGGGCAATTGCCTCTCCCCTTAATTTAGATAAATGCGTTTTTCATGTAGAATTATTGCTTTAGCTCAAATTTGGTATACTGGTTTATTATGTTAAGGAAATGGCTTGATTAGATTTGGAGATTCATTAGTTAAGTATAAAGGGAGGAAAGGGGGGCTACCCCCCCCCCCCCCCTTAATTTAGGTAAATGGGTTTTTAATGCAAAATTATTCGATCTGCTCCAAATTTCGTATACCGTTTTATTATGTTAAGGAGCTTCCCTGATTAGATTTGGAGATTCATTAGTTTAGTTTAAAGGGAGGAAAGGGGGGCTAGACCCGCCCCTTAACTTAGATAAATGGGTTTTTCATGCAGAATTATTCGATATCCCCCAAATTTCGTATACCGGTTTATTATGTTAAGGAGCTGCCTTGATTAGATTTTGAGATTTATTGGTTAAGTATAAAGGAGGGACAGGTGCTAGTGTCCACTTAATTTAGATAAATGGGGTTTTTCATACAGAATTATTCGATTTGCTTCAAATTTGATATACCAGTTTATTACGATATGCCTTCCTTCATTTGATTTGGAGGTTCATTGGTTAAGTATAAAAGGGGGGGAAAGGGGGCAATTGCCCCTCCCCTTAATTTAGATAAATGGGTTTTCATGCAGAATTATAAAATTTAGTTTAATTTTTTTTCTAGGTTCATTCTAATAAGGAACTTTTCTGATTAGATTTGAAAGTTCATTGGTTCAGCATAAAGAGAGAAATGGGGGAGCTAATACCCCCCCTTAATTTAGTGAAATTGTTTTTTCATACAGAATTATCTGATTTGCTTCAAATTTGGTATACCAGTTTATTATGTTAAGTAGCTTCCCTGATTAGATTTGGAGGTTCTTTGGTTAAGTAGAAAGGTGGGCAACCCTGGTTAAGTAGAAAGGAGGGCAAGGGATTAATCCCTTCATTTATTTTTCGAGGGGCATTATTCTTTGAAATAAGATTATAATATACAATTAGTGTGAATAGCCTCTGAGCTCAATGCCATCAGTTTAACTGGGCAATTTTCTTTTTATTAGGTTTATTAACGCATAACCCTACCCAAACCCGAAAAATAAATTACAACAGACCGTACCTCGATAAGAGCAAGACAAAATAATTTCAGTCTACATGCAACCCGACCCGAAACTGAGAGTTCCATTTGAAAAAACCCGAAATCCCGAACCAAATCTGATAACCGACAAAAATATTCCAATGATCCATAACCGGATCCGAACAAGACAAATTAGTTTCCGTGGACACGCAACGCTACCAGAACCTAAAAATTCCATTCGAAGTCAACCTGAAACTCGGCCCGAACCAAATCTTAACCGACAAATATATTCCAAAGAACTATAATCCGATGCAAGCCAGACAAAATAATCTCCGTCCACCGGCAACCCGATCCGAACCTGAAAGTTCTAATTGAACTCAATCCGAAACCTGGTTGTGGTCGGTTTTCGGGTTGACTTCAAATGGAACCTTCAAGTTCGGATCCGGTTGAAAAAAAATTAAACTAAATTAGATAATTCTGCATGAAAACCCATTTATCTAAATTAAGGGGAGGGGCAATTGCACCCCTTTCCCCCCTTTTATACTTAACCAATGAACCTCCAAATCAAATGAAGAAAGCCATATCGCAATAAACTGGTATATCAAATTTGAAGCAAATCGAATAATTTTGTATGAAAAACCCATTTATCTAAATTAAGGGGACACTAGCCCCTGTCCCTCCTTTATACTTATCCAATAAATCTCCAAATCTAATCAAGGCAGCTCTTTAACATAATAAACCGGTATACGGAATTTGGAGCAGATCGAATAACTCTGCATGAAAAACCAATTTATCTAAATTAAGGGGAGGGGGTCTAGCCCCCTTTACTCCCTTTATACTTAACTAATGAACCTCCAAATTTAATCAGGGAAGCTCCTTAACATAATAAACCGGTGTACGAAATTTGGAGCAAATCGAATAACTCTGCATGAAAAATCCATTTATCTAAATTAAGGGGAGGGCGTCTCGCCCCCTTTACTCCCTTTATACTTAACTAATGAACCTCCAAATCTAATCAGGGAAGCTCCTTAACATAATAAACCGGTGTACGAAATTTGGAGCAAATCGAATAACTCTGCATGAAAAATCCATTTATCTAAATTAAGGGGGGGTCTAGCCCCCCTTTCCTCCCTTTATACTTAACTAATGAATTTCCAAATCTAATCAGGGAAGCTCCTTAACATAATAAACCGGTATACCAAATTTGAAGCAAATCGAATAATTTGGCATTAAAAACCTATTTACCTAAATTAAGGGGGGTAGCCCCCCTTTCATCCCTTTATACTTAACTAAAGAACCTGCAAATCTAATCAAGCCATCTCCTTAACATAATAAACCAGTATACCAAATTTGAGCTAATCGAATAATTCTATATAAAAACGCATTTATCTAAACTAAGGGCAGAGGCAATTGGCCCCTTTTCCCCCCTTTATACATAATAATGATCTTCCTAATGTAATCAGGGAAGCTGCTTAACATAATTAATCGGTGTACCAAATTTATTGCAAATCGCATATTTCTGCATGAAAACCCCATTTATTTAAATAACGGGGGGGGGGGGTAGCCCCCTTTCCTCCCTTTATATGTAACCAATGAACCTCCAAATCTAATCAAGGCAGCTCCATAACTAAATAAACCGGTATACCAAATTTGGAGCAAATCGAATAATTCATCATGAAAAATCGATTTATCTAAATTAAGGGAAGGGGGTACCCCCTTTCCCCCCTTTATGCTTAAATAATGAGCTTCCAAATCTAATCAGGTAAGCTCCTTAACACAATAAACCGGTATACCAAATTTGGCGCAAATCGAATTTTTCTGCATGAAAAACCCATTTATATAAATAAAGGGGGGGGGGGGACTAGCCCCTCTTTATCCCTAACCAATGAACCTCAAAAACTAATCAGGGAAGCACCTCATCAGAATGAACCTAGAAAAAAAAATTTAAGCAAATCGGATATTTCTATCAAGATTTATCGCGTTACGTACATACGTACGTACGCACGTACACACGTACATACGGAATCGACGGAAACATAAGGTCTCAGGCTTTGATAGCCTGTAAGCTAAAAAATATCACCCTGATCGCATAATAAGTGGTCACTTTTCAATTAGCCTAACGCTTTCTAGGCTCTTTGCAATAAGCCTGAAAAATATCAGGCTAATTGGAAAAAGGGAGATGGATTCTCCAATTAGCCTGGCTCTTTGCAAAGAGCCTAGGCTGTTTGCAAAGAGCCGGATTTCTCAATTAGCCTACGACATATATATATATATTTACAAAATTTTAATTATTGTAAGGTATTTTTTCTTGTATAGAAGATTTATTTATAAAACTTGGGGCAAAACGCCAGGCTGTTTTTATTTAAGGTTTTTATTTAAGGGTAATCTAGCCGACAAGTATATTTTCAGATTTTTCTTGTGGTTGGTGTGTCTCGAATTCTAATATTAATTCATAAATGAGACATAAACTGTCCTTTCCAGAAATTTCGCAAGGTATGTATATATCTCCGGAGTTCTTTTTTAGGTAATTTCGTATTATCCGAGCCAGAAGATATATCGCTAAAAATGGTTTCCAATTGCCAATCTTGTTTATCATTTCCAATAACGTTTAAAGCTGTAATTTAACTTTATTAAATTATGCAACCAAGAAATGCTGATCATCTCTCCGACTGTTCAGCGCTCACGAAGATCTGTATTTACTCCCATTACTGGGAGGCCAGAGAATCTTTGCGCATCTTAACTTTTTGATTTTATGTGTTTCTCATGTTAATTACCCTTTACTTTGTTTCTGTGTTTCATGTTATCTTTTTTACACATATTTCTGTTCTTTCTCGTGATCTCTGTTCGGCGTAAGGATAATGTCTGTATCGCTTGCTGCATTGGAGATAAAAAAAAAAACTTTATTAAATACATAACCTAGTTAAATATGGTAAATAGTAATAAAATAATTAATTAATTAATACAGTGTAATAAATGGACAATAACTATAAACTAGAATAAAAAATTAAACTATAAAATATAAGATTACATTATAGCTGTCATTAGTATGCCACGTACTGAAAAAAAAGGTTTACTGTAATTAGTATAATTGTCACTATGATTGACGCAATCTTATATATATATTATGGATAATATACATAAGTACTATTTTTAATGATATGTTAATTAAATGACGATTGTTGTGTAATAATTATCTATACTAATCCTTCTATATATATAAAAAAAGTTTTGATTTGGAAATGGACCAATGAAAATCTGCGTAGATATTTCCGGCAGATCGGCATCCAGTTTGAATGCTTAATCATGGCCTTTCTTCGTTAATATTAAAACAACTGTTGTATACAAAAATATGAAAATCGGTAGTATTATAGAGAAATGATTGAAAAACACGCTGATGCAGACAGTTTTCAAATCGAAGAATTATTTTAAGAGATGTTTAATGCCAAAGTTGGACAAAATCGTTCCATTAAAAAGTTTTATAGGAGCAAAAACTGTACATAGGAATTTAATCATTTTTAGATCATTTTATGCGTCAGAATTTCCCGGTGTGCAGACTGCTTTTAGTATTTTAATTTGACTCATTTTTTTGAGGTTTTATTTCTATTTTAAATTAAAATTTTCAGCATTTCGAGAGATATTTTTTACAAAATTTAGAACATTGCATTAATTTAAACTGTTGCCAACTGTATAAACAGCGCAAACAATAGTGCTTTATTCAAATTAAAAATTTATTTTACACGCGACTATTATAAACCGAAAATATAAAAAGCAGGGACAGTAGTATGCAGGGGGATCTGGCGAATACAATGGAAGGGGCGTGTCCACCTGTCAATCAAAAGGGGGCGTGTCCGAACACGTCTTATAAGAGGGGGGTGAATTTTTTCCGTGGGACCTCTGGCGAATACAATGGAAGGGGGCGTGTCCACCTGTCAATCAAAAGGGGGCGTGTCCAAACATGAGTTATAAGATGAGGGGTCATTTTTTTCGCCTGGTGAAAGCACGGTTGATTTTTTAGGAGGGGGGAGGAAGTGGGGGATGACAATAGTGACAGGCTAGAGGAGAGGGGTGGAATTAAGTTTCGGTTTCTGGACGGAATCGGTGGATTTCAATTTAATGTCGTAAGGGGGGCGTGTCCGATCACGTGCTATAAGAGAGGGGGGGTCGATTTTTTTTCGCCTGGTGAAGACATGGGTGTTTTTTTAGGAGTGGGGGGAGGAAGTGGGGGATGACAATAGTGACAGGCTAGAGGAGAGGGGGTGGATTTAAGTTTTCGGTTTCTGGACGGAATCAGTGGATTTCAATTTAATTTTATGGAATTTATTGAAATGAACGTAATTTTAATTGAACTAAATATAAAGGAGTTTATTTTAAATTAAACTTTTAAGGGATGATGAGTTCAGAATTTTTTAAGGGTTTCAAAGCTATTTTTATTTTTACATTGATTAGTTTTTTTAATCGTGATGTTTTTTTACTGACTGCATTATTTTCAGGACGGTGTAATCGTGGATTCGAATTTATTTAATTAATTAAAAAAAATAAGCTGATTATTTTAAAACTGATTGTTTTTAACCGGTTTTAAAGATTTTAAAATTTACCTTTAATGAGTTTTATATTTAAGTATACATATTTTTTAATTTCTGCAACACATGATTTAGACAAGATGGTTTATGTTTGAACATGAATGTGACGTCATGTAATGATTTCACCTTAGACGGGAAATAACGAGGAGCATTTGTAATGTTGGGGTGTTTTTTAGAGTTAAAATGTGTTTAACTGTAATCAAATGTTAAGTTGAGTTGGTTTGATATTGATTGACTGCAACCGTTTTAGCAAAAAGTTTGCTTTTCTACTGATGGCATCATTAGTATTTCCCAATTGCTCAGACTTCTCTGTTGAAGGTAGCGTCGTTTTGCTGACTTTGTTAGTTTGACTCCACTTTTATTGAGTTACTAATTTTACTTTGCACCATGGAAGACTCACTTAATTTACAGAATGAAGACATCATCAACAAAAGCAAGCGTAAACTTGTTGAAATAAAAAAAAGTAACAAGAAAACGAAGAACAACCAAGCTACGGTAAGTTTTATATTGATCTTTTTTAATAATACTTTTTAGTTTATACTAAATTTTAATTTTTTTTTCTTTTTATTTATTTTTCTCTCTTTTATTTCTTTTTAGGTTCAATCATTTCTAGAAAAGGTGAAATGGCATCACTCGAAGGATATGAAATATCTCGGCGGAGAAAACTTCCTTTCCGTGAATTATTTTCTGGGACAAACTAGAGTTCATATTAGACGATATATTGTTGATCGTGATGACGAATTACAACCTACTAAAGACGGTGTATCTTTAACCCCCAAGGTTTGGCAATCTTTGTGTCGTGAAATCAAGATGATTTTTAACCATAAATCTTCGGAAAAGATGACAGTTATCGAATCAGATTTGTGCATTTCAAAACAAGTGAAGGATGGTGTGGAACTTTACGTTTTCCAAAGACTTTTTCAAAGGAAAAATATGAGTCACCATTTCGTACCTGAGCATGTCGTACTTAAACGTCCTGAATTAGAAAACCTTATTGATAACATGTACAATATCACGGAACGTGTGAAAGATGGACTAATCACATACTCAATTTCATACTATATTTATGAAGAACTGAACAATGCTAGTTTGCAGTTTAATCCAATAGATAATTCTGATGCCTTTTTAGAACTCATTGATTCTCTGACTAAGTGTTTGGCTGCTGCCATTACTATCAAAATTACTGAAATGATAAACTGTTTCGGATGTCGTGAGTCTTATCAAGCACCATTTATGCATGACTGTTTAACAAAAACTCGAGCTGAAGAATGGTTAGAGTTCTCTGACAGTGCACTGTACTCCATCAACATGCGTGATGTTGCTAAAGACATTGTTAAAAAAAACTTAACTATTGACTTTAAATTTGTACTTGGTGAACAAGAATTTTTCGATTCATTAATTATCCCAAAAATATTGGCATCTGTACAAAACATGTATGTTGGAGAAGACCAACAATCACAAGAAGAAACTGATTTCTTGCAATTATCATTGTAAATTTTAGATCTAAATAAATGTATATTTGCATAGTATTTTTTGTCTGTTTTCTTAGTCTTATTTTTTTATAAAATTAATATGCATGTTTCAGGTTGAAAAAAAAATTGTTAGATTTTAGAAAAAACTTTTCTTTAAAAAATAATAAGTTTTTGTGTTCAAAAAATGAAAATAGAAATATATTTTTATACTTTGATTTGTTTAATATTTTTCCTAATCACAAAACTTTTCTACTGAACTTAAATCTTTTTTCCCATTCACAAAACTTTTTTTCCTAAACATAAAACTTTTTTCCCAATCACAAAACTTTTGTACTGAACTTAAAACTTTTTTCCCATTCACAAAACTTTTTTTTTCCTAAACATAAAACTTTTTTCCCAATCACAAAACTTTTGTACTGAACTTAAAACTTTTTTCCCATTCACAAAACTTTTTTTCCTAAACATAAAACTTTTTTCCCAATCACAAAACTTTTGTACTGAACTTAAAACTTTTTTCCCATTCACAAAACTTTTTTTTTCCTAAACATAAAACTTTTTTCCCAATCACAAAACTTTTGTACTGAACTTAAAACTTTTTTCCCATTCACAAAACTTTTTTTCCTAAACATAAAACTTTTTTTCCAATCACAAAACTTTTTTCCTAAACATAAAACTTTTTTCCCAATCACAAAACTTTTTTCCTAAACATAAAACTTTTTTCCCAATGACAAAACTTTTGTACTGAACTTAAAACTTTTTTTTCCTAAACACATAACTTTTTCCTAAAACATAAACTTTTTTCCCTAACACAAATCATTTTTTCCTAAACACAAAACTTTTAACTTAACTGAAATCATTTTTTCCTAAACACAAAACTTTTAACTTAACTGAAAACTTTTTTCCCAAACACAAAACTTTTCTACTGAACTGAAAACCTTTTTCCAAACGCAAAACTTTTCAACTGAACGTAAAACTTTTTTCCTAAACACAAATCTAATTTTACAGTACATCATACTTTTTTCCTAAACACAAATCTAATTTTACAGTACTTCATATTTTTTTTCCTAAACATAAAACATTTTTCTAAACACAAGACTTATTTACCTAAACATAAAAAATTTCCCAAACACAAAACATACATAAACTCTTTCCCAATCACAAAACATTTTTTCCTAAGCATAATCCTTTTTTCCGCATCGAATGAAATTATAATTTGATTTTTAAAAATTTAGGTATAGAAACAGGACTTGACCATACTGTTACTATGCTCTAATTTTACCATACGCCAGTTGATTTTCATACAACTTTCTCGAATTATTTATGCCTTTTTGTTTTCCCAATTTTTTTCTGATTAATATGTAATGGATAATTATTTTTAGTAATTTTCATGCTTTAGTATCACCATTTTAATTAACTAACCATCTTGCTTAAGTTTTTATACAGGTAAATTAACTACACCGAAAACCCATATTTTGTATTTGTTCTTAACGTATTTTTTTATATTTTTGAGATTTTTTTAGTGAAATTTTATGCATACCCCTAATTTTACGAAAGTATAAATTTTTCTATACATTAATATTAAGTTTTTAATTTTTTAAAATTATTATTACAGGTATAACCTTAAATTTTTATAGTTTACATATAGTTTGTGTATGAATATAATATTTATTAGGGAAACTTTTAAAGAGCCTAATAGGTTTTGTTTTGGTTCTTTAATTTCGTTTTAGTACATTTTACAATAAGTTTAAGATTACCTAGTTTACATAACCGTATCTTATACATACTATTTTTTACTTTTAGAAAATCTTAGTTATTTCTTTTATAATTTTACACGATATAATTGATTTTAGATATTTCTCAGACTGTTCAGAAAAAAATATATATAAACTTCAGTATAACATTTAATATTTATACTTTGTGCAAGAATGCTTGATTATAATCTTTAATTTCAAGTAATAATTTACATAAAAAATATCTACATTATATATTTGTCTTATAACATGGAACTTATAACAACTGGTTATCGTTAGATGCTTTTAGAGAACATTTCAACATTATATTGCTCATACTTCTGATTTTCAAAATACGCAAGATCACGTATCAATATTTTGTATAGTGTAACCATTATTTTTTATTACATAACAGATAATTTATACAGTACTTTAAGATTAATTGTATTCATTTTAGTTGCTATAATTAAAATAAAATGAACTTTTTCATAGAAAAATCTCTGTTTAATCGTAATTTTTGAACTAAAAGAAATAATGGTACATGCAGCACATACACACAATTTACATTCTTTTGATTTATACTTTAACCACTAATTTCAAAACGTACTAAGTTGACTATACTATATCTAACGGAAAATAATTAAATCTACGAATACACCCTTTTAAAAGTTACATTACTTTAAAATACTAGTACTTCTTAGACCTGTTATCTTTATAACACATGAAATCGAAACTAACTTTAAAATACCCCCAATGTACATAAACCATATAATTTCTGCTTAGATATCCAAAGTTTTAAAATAAATTTATACGTGTCTTAACACAATATACTCTGATAAGAAGAAAAAACACAAAATATCAATTGAATCAAGAATCAAATAGAAATTTTATACCAAGTAAAAATTCTCGCAAAAAAATCTTTTGCAAAATTAATAAATGAAAAGTAAATGAAAAATGTTTAACGTTACATGAAAAAATACATATTCTAAAAAATTTCAAAAAAGAAAAATGTTTGACAAAAAGAGAAAAAAATATTTTACAGGAAAAAATCTTACAGAAAGAAACTAAGATAAAAAAAACATGTTTTACAAAAAAAAAAAATATTTTAGAGTAAAAGAAAAATTCTTTTATAAAAAATATTTTCTTTATGGTAAAAGGTATTTTTCTTTTTTTGTAAAATATTTTTTTTGTAAGAGATATTTTTTTATGTAGGTTTCTTTCTGAAAGATTTTTTTTTTGTAAAATATTTTTTCAAATATTTTTGTACATTTTATGAAAGTTTTTGTGCATTGTTCCTTGTAATGTTATAGATTTTTCATTTTTTTCATTTATTAATTTAAAAAATCTTTTTGTGAGAATTTTTACTTGGTATAAAATTTCTATTTCATTCTTGATTCAATTGATATTTTGTGTTTTTTCTTCTTATCAGAGTATATTGTGTTAAGACACGTATGATTTTATTTTAAAATTTTGGACATCTAAGCAGAAATTATATGGTTTATGTACATTGGGGGTATTTTAAAGTTAGTTTCGATTTCATGTGTTATACAGATAACAGGTCTAAGAAGTACTAGTATTTTAAAGTAATGTAACTTTTAAAAGGGTGTATTCGTAGATTTAATTATTTTAAGTTAGATAAAGTATAGTCAACTTAGTACGTTTTGAAATTAGTGGTTAAAGTATAAAGCAAAAGAATGTAAATTGTGTGTATGTGCTGCATGTACCATTATTTCTTTTAGTTCAAAAATTACGAAAAAACAGAGATTTTTCTATGAAAAAGTTCATTTCATTTTGATTATAGCAACTAAAATGAATACAATTAATCTTAAAGTACTGTATAAATTATCTGTTATGCAATAAAACATAATGGTTACACTATACAAAATATTGATACGTGATCTTGCGTATTTTGAAAATCAGAAGTATGAGCAATATAATGTTGAAATGTTCTCTAAAAGCATCTAACGATAACCAGTTGTTATAAGTTCCATGTTATAAGACAAATATATAATGTAGATATTTTTTATGTAAATTATTACTTGAAATTAAAGATTATAATCAAGCATACTTGCACAAAGTATAAATATTAAATGTTATACTGAAGTTTATATATATTTTTTTCTGAACAGTCTGAGAAATATGTAAAATCAATTATATCGTGTAAAATTATAAAAGAAATAACTAAGATTTTCTAAAAGTAAAAAAATAGTATGTATAAGATACGGTTATGTAAGCTAGGTAATCTTAAACTTATTGTAAAATGTACTAAAACGAAATTAAAGAACCAAAACAAAACCTATTAGGCTCTTTAAATGTTTCCCTAATAAATATTATATTCATACACAAACTATATGTAAACTATGAAAATTTAAGATTATACCTGTAATAATAATTTAAAAAAATTAAAAACTTAATATTAATGTATAGAAAAATTTATACTTTCGTAAAATTAGGGGTATGCATAAAATTTCACTAAAAAAATCTCAAAAATATAAAAAAATACGTTAAGAACAAATACAAAATATGGGTTTTCGGTGTAGTTAATTTACCTGTATAAAAACTTAAGCAAGATGGTTAGTTAATTAAAATGGTGATACTAAAGCATGAAAATTACTAAAAATAATTATCCATTACATATTAATCAGAAAAAAATTGGGAAAACAAAAAGGCATAAATAATTCGAGAAAGTTGTATGAAAATCAACTGGCGTATGGTAAAATTAGAGCATAGTAACAGTATGGTCAAGTCCTGTTTCTATACCTAAATTTTTAAAAATCAAATTATAATTTCATTCGATGCGGAAAAAAGGATTATGCTTAGGAAAAAATGTTTTGTGATTGGGAAAGAGTTTATGTATGTTTTGTGTTTGGGAAATTTTTTATGTTTAGGTAAATAAGTCTTGTGTTTAGAAAAATGTTTTATGTTTAGGAAAAAAATATGAAGTACTGTAAAATTAGATTTGTGTTTAGGAAAAAAGTATGATGTACTGTAAAATTAGATTTGTGTTTAGGAAAAAAGTTTTACGTTCAGTTGAAAAGTTTTGCGTTTGGAAAAAGGTTTTCAGTTCAGTAGAAAAGTTTTGTGTTTGGGAAAAAAGTTTTCAGTTAAGTTAAAAGTTTTGTGTTTAGGAAAAAATGATTTCAGTTAAGTTAAAAGTTTTGTGTTTAGGAAAAAATGATTTGTGTTAGGGAAAAAAGTTTATGTTTTAGGAAAAAGTTATGTGTTTAGGAAAAAAAAGTTTTAAGTTCAGTACAAAAGTTTTGTGATTGGGAAAAAAGTTTTATGTTTAAGAAAAAAGTTTTGTGATTGGGAAAAAAGTTTTATGTTTAGGAAAAAAAGTTTTGTGAATGGGAAAAAAGTTTTAAGTTCAGTACAAAAGTTTTGTGATTGGGAAAAAAGTTTTATGTTTAGGAAAAAAAAAGTTTTGTGAATGGGAAAAAAGTTTTAAGTTCAGTACAAAAGTTTTGTGATTGGGAAAAAAGTTTTATGTTTAGGAAAAAAAGTTTTGTGAATGGGAAAATAGTTTTAAGTTCAGTACAAAAGTTTTGTGATTGGGAAAAAAGTTTTATGTTTAGGAAAAAAAAAAGTTTTGTGAATGGGAAAAAGTTTTATGTTTAGGAAAAAAAGTTTTGTGAATGGGAAAAAAGATTTAAGTTCAGTAGAAAAGTTTTGTGATTAGGAAAAATATTAAACAAATCAAAGTATAAAAATATATTTCTATTTTCATTTTTTGAACACAAAAACTTATTATTTTTTAAAGAAAAGTTTTTTCTAAAATCTAACAATTTTTTTTTCAACCTGAAACATGCATATTAATTTTATAAAAAAATAAGACTAAGAAAACAGACAAAAAATACTATGCAAATATACATTTATTTAGATCTAAAATTTACAATGATAATTTCAAGAAATCAGTTTCTTCTTGAGATTGTTGGTCTTCTCCAACATACATGTTTTGTACAGATTCCAATATTTTTGGGATAATTAATGAATCGAAAAATTCTTGTTCACCAAGTACAAATTTAAAGTCAATAGTTAAGTTTTTTTTTAACAATGTCTTTAGCAACGTCACGCATGTTGATGGAGTACAGTGCACTGTCAGAGAACTCTAACCATTTTTCAGCTCGAGTTTTTGTTAAACAGTCATGCATAAATGGTGCTTGATAAGACTCACGACATCCGAAACAGTTTATCATTTCAGTAATTTTGATAGTAATGGCAGCAGCCAAACTTTTAGTCAGAGAATCAATGAGTTCTAAAAAGGCATCAGAATTATCTATTGGATTAAACTGCAAACTAGCATTGTTCAGTTCTTCATAAATATAGTATGAAATTGAGTATGTGATTAGTCCATCTTTCACACGTTCCGTGATATTGTACATGTTATCAATAAGGTTTTCTAATTCAGGACGTTTAAGTACGACATGTTCAGGTACGAAGTGACTCATATTTTTCCTTTGAAAAAGTCTTTGGAAAACGTAAAGTTCCACACCATCCTTCACTTGTTTTGAAATGCACAAATCTGATTCGATAACTGTCATCTTTTCCGAAGATTTATGGTTAAAAATCATCTTGATTTCACGACACAAAGATTGCCAAACCTTGGGGGTTAAAGATACACCGTCTTTAGTAGGTTGTAATTCGTCATCACGATCAACAATATATCGTCTAATATGAACTCTAGTTTGTCCCAGAAAATAATTCACGGAAAGGAAGTTTTCTCCGCCGAGATATTTCATATCCTTCGAGTGATGCCATTTCACCTTTTCTAGAAATGATTGAACCTAAAAAGAAATAAAAGAGAGAAAAATAAATAAAAAGAAAAAAAAAACAATTAAAATTTAGTATAAACTAAAAAGTATTATTAAAAAAGATCAATATAAAACTTACCGTAGCTTGGTTGTTCTTCGTTTTCTTGTTACTTTTTTTTATTTCAACAAGTTTACGCTTGCTTTTGTTGATGATGTCTTCATTCTGTAAATTAAGTGAGTCTTCCATGGTGCAAAGTAAAATTAGTAACTCAATAAAAGTGGAGTCAAACTAACAAAGTCAGCAAAACGACGCTACCTTCAACAGAGAAGTCTGAGCAATTGGGAAATACTAATGATGCCATCAGTAGAAAAGCAAACTTTTTGCTAAAACGGTTGCAGTCAATCAATATCAAACCAACTCAACTTAACATTTGATTACAGTTAAACACATTTTAACTCTAAAAAACACCCCAACATTACAAATGCTCCTCGTTATTTCCCGTCTAAGGTGAAATCATTACATGACGTCACATTCATGTTCAAACATAAACCATCTTGTCTAAATCATGTGTTGCAGAAATTAAAAAATATGTATACTTAAATATAAAACTCATTAAAGGTAAATTTTAAAATCTTTAAAACCGGTTAAAAACAATCAGTTTTAAAATAATCAGCTTATTTTTTTTAATTAATTAAATAAATTCGAATCCACGATTACACCGTCCTGAAAATAATGCAGTCAGTAAAAAAACATCACGATTAAAAAAACTAATCAATGTAAAAATAAAAATAGCTTTGAAACCCTTAAAAAATTCTGAACTCATCATCCCTTAAAAGTTTAATTTAAAATAAACTCCTTTATATTTAGTTCAATTAAAATTAAGTTCATTTCAATAAATTCCATAAAATTAAATTGAAATCCACTGATTCCGTCCAGAAACCGAAAACTTAAATCCACCCCCTCTCCTCTAGCCTGTCACTATTGTCATCACCCACTTCCTCCCCCCACTCCTAAAAAAACACCCATGTCTTCACCAGGCGAAAAGAAATCGACCCCCCCTCTCTTATAGCACGTGATCGGACACGCCCCCCTTACGACATTAAACTGAAATCCACCGATTCCGTCCAGAAACCGAAACTTAATTCTACCCCTCTCCTCTAGCCTGTCACTATTGTTATCCCCCACTTCCTCCCCCCTCCTAAAAAATCAACCGTGCCTTCACCAGGCGAAAAAAATGACCCCTCATCTTATAACTCATGTTTGGACACGCCCCCTTCCATTGTATTCGCCAGAGGTCCCACGGAAAAAAATTCACCCCCCTCTTATAAGACGTGTTCGGACACGCCCCCTTTTGATTGACAGGTGGACACGCCCCTTCCATTGTATTCGCCAGATCCCCCTGCATACTACTAGGGACTCATTGAAAATTACGTCATAAAACCTATACTTACACGTGAATTTTAAAAGAGAAAAAATATTGAAAAATTATAAAGTCATTAACATGCGTTAGAAGTCTTAAATAGGAGAATATACGTCACATTACACTTATTACGTAAAATTAACAAAAAATAATATTGCAAAACAGTTTAAATTTAAAAATTGCGCGAGACATTTATTTGATATTTTAAGATGATCATAATATTTCATTTCTAACAAAAGTATTTTTATGTGAATATTAAAAAGAGAAAGAAAAGTTTGGTGAAAATTACGTCTGATTCAAATTATAATTCAATCTTCTGAAATCTTTTTAAAGCCAATCAAATTAGCGTGCTGTTAGCTCCTGCGGTGTCTGAATGGGGGTTGACGAGCGTAGCTCGTAGGGGGCAGAGCCCCCTATAGTATTATAAATAGGAAGAAATTGTTTATTTGTAGGAGGTAAGCTCTGGAACTACTGAACCGATTCCAAAAGTAATGGTATCCAAAATGATGGTGTTAGTCCAACTTAGAACATAGGCTATATTTTATGTCCGTGCAACTGGCCAAAAGGGGGTGCAGGAGACAAAAACGTTCTAAAAATACGATTTTGTGTTACTGAAGGGCCTAGAAACATGAAATTTGGAATGGTAGTTACTTATAAGATACTAATGATCTCTAAGGACATTTCTTAAAAAAATCGGAATTAAAAAGGGGGGGGGGAATGCGCAAAAAGCTTTCTAAAAAATGTTCTAAATGGCGATTTTTACGCAATTTCAGGAAGTACGAAACCGATTTCAAAAATACTGGTGTCAAAATGATGGTGACAGCCCTTGCTCCAACATAGGCTACATTTTATGTCTCTGCCATTAACCCTAAAGGGGGTGCAGAGGTAAAAAACGTTCGAAATTGCGATTTTTGTGTTACTGAAGGGTCCAAAATACATGGAATTTGGCATGGTAGTATACTATAATGTTGAAGTAAAGGAAATCGGTGGATTTATTCTGCAACTCGCCTCCGGTTTATGAGTTCTATCTTGAAATTCGAGCCTTGTGATAGTTAAAGTGGAGTTTCCGTTTAGAAATTATATTAGAGTTTTCAGCTCTGAATTTTCGCGACTTTGGTAAAGAATTAAGCTTACTGATCAGAAATTTGATTAGAATTTTCAGCTCTGAATTTTCGCCAATTTGGTAAGAATTTAAGCTTACTACTTCAAATACAGAACAACTTTGGGATTTACGTGGTTCGATTTATAGTGATGTTTTCTGCTACAGTGTCTTTCTAAAGCTACTGCAGAACTAACGCTGAGGTAGCTAAGTTAGTTAAAATTTATACGTTCTTTATAAGGACTTTCGGTACTACTTTATTATCCCACAGAATAATTTCGCCAAATTTTACAAATCTCTAAACTACACGTCAAATTATACAAATGGAAGAATTTCGCAATTTTAAAATTTTAATTTAGGGAAATTTGTGAATTTAAGTTTAAAAAATCACTAAAGTACATTGTTACTTTAATGTTGACATTCACTTATAACGTAGCGACATTCCAAATATAAAATTCGATTTATTCAGTTGATTTCGTACAAAAGAATACTAAGATTAGTTTACGTATTTAAATGCAGATACATTAAACCATAAACAAACAAATATTTTAAGATTTGCATGAGTAAATAAATTGTAAGTGTTTTAAATATAATAATCTAATTTATTAATCCCTTTAGGGTCGCTTAATATTTGGAAAAATCATCAAAAAGATATCTATTTTTTATTACAGACATTGAATTATTATAAGGTTTCTAAATAAAATATGCAGTTCGTTTTTTTTAAAGCGAAATGAAAAAGAAGTTATAGAATGAATTCACATTTGTAGAAAATGCATCATGCAAGAATTCTGTGTCTTAATGTTTGTTTTACACCCTACAAATTAATGCGAATAAGAACTTTTATTTTTTACATCTTAGATCTTTAATTAGCATCATCACACACAGTTTTACAGACAATATTTGAAATAATATACATATATTAAATATTGATTATTATTAATTTTTTTGAGTGTGATATATTGCGAAACACGCAATACAAAGTCCAATATCTCAATCAGCGCCAAAAACCAAACTATTCAGACTTCACACGAAAATACCAGTTAATTTTTTCTGGTTTCAAAAGTTTTTCCAGGAATTAAATCTCTAGCTCGGAAATATCACGGGCACGAGAAATAACGAACGACAACTCATCCCGTGATATTGTCGGGAGCGAGAATTAAGGGGTTAAGGGACAAAATAAATATCGATATTAACGGAAGATTGTAAGGAACTTAATGCTGTTAACATAGATGGATATAACTATAAAATGTATGTAAACATTAGCTATAGCCTTGAAGGAAAAAATCAAAATTTGTAGTGATTTTAAATATTAACGTTACAAATAAATTAGTAAAACATTAATAAAATACACATAAAATGTCGAATAAAAAATCACTTGATGACGTAACACGCACTTGTAGCTTGTTTAACATCAAGTGAGTGTGACGACATTTACGACAATCCATTATTGGCATTTAATCTTATAGTTTGGCTATAGTTTTTTGGTCAACGAGATGATCAAGTAGTTCTGGACTTTTCCATTCGCAATCTTTCTTAAAGTTACCTTACTTACTTTCGCATGAATTTAAATATTCCCGTTCCATTTGCTACTTACTTCTTTACTGTTATAAATAAATTGTTGTTTCCGAATAAACATCTCTGTAATGGCCTAAATTTCGGATGAGCAACTCGGAATGTCTTATCACAAAGTTTCTACATGCTCAAAAAAATAAGTGCATAGATATTTAATTTTCACATGACTAGAAGTTGTCGAGTTATAATACTTTAAACATTACACAAACCGACGTTTTCTGACTTAAAAAATGAAAATAAAAGTTTTTAGCAGCAGAAAAAATCATTTATCGTAAACGCTGTAAATTTAGTACTACAATATCTCTCGTTAAATTTTGTCATCACAATTAATCTGAATATACTACCTTCTTAAAAAATAATAGGAATCCATTAGCAGCAGCATTTGTAGCAGTATAAAAAATATTAGAAGTAATGAAATACCTGTTCTTGTTCTTCCCTAATTAAATTAGCCACTCATGTTAAATCCCTCTACTACCTGTTCATCTTACATTTTTTTTTCTTCACAATACTGATAAAATTTGCTTTAATTAAGAGTCGTTCACACAAAATCCCAACACTGTCTGCAAACAAATTATTCAGACCTTTATGCAGGTAAAACACTTCATTATCTGTAACGTGCATCGCTTTTTGTGTGAATTATTAATATTTTGTGTGCATCGACAAATTTGCCGAGGAAAAAGAGGACATTTGTTTATTCAGTACTAGAGAGCACAAAAGTATTATGTAGAAAAAAATTCTCGTTTTTTATATAAATTTAAAAATATGGAAGCAGCTTTGTTTTTTAAATATTTCATTTATTACTTTTTTTAGAACTTTATAGATGCATTTTAATTTTGAAGTCATAGAAATAAACATGTAAAATGTATTTTTATTATACATTTATATGTGTTTGAATTTAAATAGAGCGCATATTAAATAGTTTTGTTTTGTTTATCATGGAGCGATTACCATTTTAATTTTCAGAGGAAGTTTCATTAATTACTATGAATGTGAGCACTTGACTAATACACTACAATGAAAACAAAACCAATAATATCAAGAATGTGGAACGGGACTTTTTTGGACGAAGAACGAACAAATCATTCCATATGGCATTCTAGACTATATTTTTAACTCTGAATATATACTTATGTCGTACGGTTTTAACATTGTATCTACTGATGATGCTTATAAGTACCATTCACTTTAAACTTTCATCCCATAGTGAATATTACTAATATTCTAATTGTACTTTCCAAAAATTCTCTTTTCACTCCACTTTACCCGGATACATGGCAGCAGTAGTTCTAGTTTGCTATTTTAGCGAGGAAGGATGCTATCTTTGGAACAGTCGATGACTAGCTATTTTAGGTGAACAGTGTATGTATTTGATTTAACAGTTGAGTTACCCCATGGTACTTATAAGTACTGTCAGTACACTGAGTGTTGCAGAAAACTTCTTGTTTACTTTTCATCTGTGTAGTTATCCATAATTTTCATCTGCTATAAAATGTAATTACTAAAATATAGTCTAGTAATAATTTTCCTAGTTTTTCTTTTCTGTTTCATTATTATTACATACCCATCATACGTAGTATAGGGTAAGTTTTGTAATCGTTTTGAAAATCAAAAAAAAAAAAAAAAATTGACGGATTTACACGTTTTAAACACTGGAGATTCCGAAAAACATATTTTTAGAAAAAAAAATTGTCCGTCCGTCTGTATGTCTGTGTGTCTCTAATCGCTCTATCTCCCGAACAAATTGAGATAGAGATTTGAAATTCTGTGTGTACTTAGGGAGTAATAATGGAAAAAAGCCTATTAAATGTCAGTAACCTCGATTAACCGGAATTTTTTTTTCGGACTCTTGAAATATTATTTCTGATAAAAGGTATACAAAAATTTTTGAAATTGTTTATTTGAAGGAGTGAATGTAAAAGATAATAAAAAATCATAAATTTTGCATCATGAATGAACTCGATCGGATAATTAGTTGCCGAGATATTTGTAGTTCTATTTTTCACACTCTTCGATTTTTCATGACCCTGTATTTCATCCAAATTTCAATTCAAAGATATATTTTAATTGGAAATGAGACGCTTAATCCGACGCAGTAAAGTGTTATTTAATATGATTATAATTTTTCGAGTTATAACGATGTTTCTTTTACTCAATTCGGTACTACTCGATTATCCCGCCGACGAAAAAACTATCGCCAAACTATAAGATTAAATGCCAATAATGGCTTATCCTAAATGTCAAGCATTTAATGCCTCTTCATAACTATAAGGGGGTTTACCTTTTGGGGACCCTGTTCTGTCGCCAAATACCGCCAAGTTTGTCGCCCACTTGGAGGTATATCGCCAAATTTGACGGCCAAAACGAGTCGGCAAATGTTACGCCAAATTGGCGATATCTCTAATATTTCGCCAAATTCCCACAGACTTCCATTGTAAACCAATACTTGCTAACAGAAAATCAACAGATTCAGATATTTTAATGCAACAAAAAGTAATATTAGCTTAGGAGTTATATTAATTATGGCACAGATGTCATACATGCTCCATATTGGCGCGATTGCCAATTTGGCGAAAACTTCAAAAGCATAAACATCATCCGGGTTACCATATCAAGCAAAATAACAACACTCTGGCGCCAGTTAAGAACCTGTTGCGTATTTGACATTGGCGTCATAAAAAAATCGCGCCAATATGACATCTGTGCTTTAATTATATTTAAGGGAGTCCAAATAAATTAAATTATGAATAAAAGTAGCATGGTACAATGCTTAGCAAATATCACATGTTTTATTCTCATATTTTATATTATCTATATCCATGATGGGTAAGTATTACGGTTGCCCCCAACGACTAGTTTTTTAAAGTGCTGGAACCACATAGCGTGTCCAGCAGCTTTTACTCGAAATTTACACACTGAAGTTCTTACTATTATTGTTATTTTATGTTTTTAACTTGAGTAATTAAATGTATTATTATTATTGTTCTTATGGTATTATGTATGCATATGTATTTAAATATATGTAAATAAAGGAGTCCAAATAGAAGTTTGTTTACAAGTTCAAGAGAACCAGGTGGTTTGATATCTGTAACAGACATCTTTGGGGTGTTGCACGAGTGGCGCTAGTGTATCGAACAAGGGACAATGACTGGACAGTTTATGTCAAGAATAAATTTATGGATGTATTTATGGCATGTAATAAAGTTAGCCCACACACTTGGCAGTCACGTGAGTGCATCTTTTAGGCGTCCCGTCGGAAGGAGGGACCCTGAGTAGAAACGCACAGCCTCCTGAGAAAGTCTCGGCGAATGAGCAATGATGAGGGGATGCGCCAAAAAAGGGGGTCTGTATGTTTCGGACAGTGATTCACAAGGGGTCCAGAGGTCCCTACTCCTAATTATGGAAAAAGTATTACATAAGGGTATGTAGTAAGCATCAAAATCAGTGTAAAGTCAGATTTAAGTCAGAGATAGATAGTAGAGAGACATACCTGATCGCGGTAAGATGATGGCCGCCGCTCTTAAGCATTCCGGAGATTGTCGGGTCGGGGGCCGACCGCAATAGTTGTTTTTTTCGTAAGCCTGGATCGTTGCAGATCTGAGGCTAAACATCGGGTCAGCTAGTTGAATTAGCTTGACCACATCGTTTAGCTCGATTGAGAACTCTAGTGTCATGATAGCATCGAATATAAAAATATTAGTGTGGTGCGATTGATTTAACCAGAGACTGACTTTTTGTCCAAGTGCCCTTGCCTGAGTCAGCATGGAGGGGATTACTACTGCCAATATGATAATTAAAATAGGCATTTCCAATTTTTATATTTTGCTCCCAGTATTTTGAAAATGTATGTTATAAGTAGGGCAATGTATTCTCAAATGTTAGTCATGTGTCAATTTGAAATTATAAATAGGAAACTCAGAAGTATTTTCATAATTTCAATAACCAGTTTGTTTCGCTAGCTTAGAATGAGCGTGTTATATGACACACCCTTTTAAATTTGTAAATATTTGCTGTAATAAATAAGTTAGTTATTTAATTTGGGGTATTTCGTTAAAACCATGAGTCTTATTTAATTATTTTTTTATTATTAGTTTTATTTCAGGTAAAGTTTGGTTTTTCTAGTAAGGATTATCAATGCTAAATTTTATATATTCTATTTAGTTAGCCGGTCATTTCCCGACCGGAAATACACCTGTTGTGTATGGTCTAAACGTTAATTTCTTTTACGAAAAATATTCACAACGCTTTGGGGTAGTGTTGAGGCTGTGCCCTTCCGCCTTATTTGGGATAATTGGGAAGTCATTTAACCGGAAGTTAGCCAGGACCTTGTAATGATCACATTTTATTATGTTATAAATTATATTTGTTTGTATTTAACACTATGAATATTTCAGGTAATGAGTGATTAGGATTTGCTACCATTAATCGCTCTGAGGGTAATTGGGTGTTGTCTCTCCCCTTCCCTTCCTGTCGTAGTTTCACTCTCCCCCTTTTCCCCCTTTTATAATCCTCCCACCCCTTCACATCTATATGCCTGTGTAGTAGCTAGGTTGTAAGTTTTAGGAGCCCAGATCTGCCGAGCATATAGGTTTCTTTAGCTAGGGGGAATCAGCATATATGAAATCGAAAATGTTGTGGCACAGGCTCTTTTTTGCTATGCTAGAAATGGCATATGTAAATTCATATATTGCATGTGTGGAGATGCGAGAGAACATATTGTCACTGGATTTTAGACGTCGCATAACTAAAGGACTGCTAACTACTTCATAACCTAAAAAAAATAGTTTTATAACCCTTTCAGGGCAAAGCATATATAATGATAAAGTGTTAAAATAAATGATAAATGCACTACAATCGTGTGTCCCGTGGAATTCTTTATTTTTAATTTATCAAATAATTTCATTGTCAGAAAAACTTGTCAATATACAATAAATTATTCCTCATATTTTAACAAATAATTTCCGTATTCCTGAAAACATGTTTTATTTGTGACTTCTTTCAGAAAGTCTGAAAAATATGGAGGAATGTCGTCTATTCAAAGCACGGACGCGTATTGGTTCTATTAATGTTAAATCCGAATTTATTTTTTAAATGAAAAATAAAAAAAAATACGATTTAAGGTTTCTAATTTAATTAAAAAAGAAATCTGTTTGCGAATTGAAAAATAAATATCTACTTTTCTCATTCATTCAAATATACTCACAATTTATTTTTAAAAGTTGAATAAAGTTAATTAAAGTTGAATTTTTCAAGTTGTTTAGAAATAAATACAGTGAAACTTCCATTTAGCGAAGACTCATAGTTACACTTAAAAGCTTCATTATGAAGAAAATTCGTTAAATAGAAATCAACTTAAATTCATGAAAATTTTCTAATAATATAAACATGCGTAAAATGAAAAATATATATATAAAATGGAAATATTGGAAAAAAATATTTTAATTTGGGCAGTAATTTTTTATGCACTATAGACATATGAGAAACATTTAATTAGAATAATGTCTAAAAAAACCTAGTATACTATGAAGAGAGGTAAGCAAAAACTGAACGGTAACGTAACTTTTCTCTTTATTTTCAGTTTTTTAAATATTTAATTTTAAAAAAGTCTGTAATGTTACTTTGTACAGGTTTCTTATCAAAAATAATATGTTCATAAAAGTTTTCGCACATTTGAAATTATCCGAACAATTCATGAGTAACATTTTCGTGAAACTGGAATTCCATTCTTATTGAATCAAAGGCTTTTAGCATTTCCACTTTTGAATTTCTTCTCCATTAACATTTTCATCGCTCGCTGCAGTTTCTTTACTACATTTTATTACCCTTTGCAATATGTCCTCGTTAGTAGGATATTCCGTTGTCACAATGCGTTCATCAACGTTGAGAAATTTAGAAAGTTCTGCACCCTTTTCAAGACCTCCCATGTCTTTCAGTTGCTACCTTTTTCTGCCAACATTTGCTGCACCCCCCTCCCTACTGCCAGTGCTAGAGTGTCAGTGTGAGAGAGTGGCGATAGCAAGAGTTTTCCGTAGTGTCAAAAAAAATTGTTATGTTTTGTACTAAGAATAATGCAAGTGATTAACTAAATAAATGATTTCATTTCCATACAATACACTGCAATAAATCCATACACCCATCGCAACAGCAATCTCTCCGTTTGAATGTTGTACACCCACGAAAGTGGAATAAACTTCGTTATAATAGAATATATTTTTCGTAATATGGAGACTAATTTACATGTTCATGATGTTAAAAGTGAATTCGTTATGTAGAAATCTTCGCTAAAAAGGGACTTCGTTAAAGGGAAGTTTCACTGTATTCGCATTTAAAGTATATTTTAAGGGGATAAGGGACCTTAAAACAATTTTTTTAATTTTTTGTAAATTTCACCTTAAATATTATTCAAGGGTACATTATATGCATTATGGCATGCATTTATCACCAAATATATATATATATATATACAGGGTGTCCGGTCTCAACGGTGTCCAATGGCTAATTCCTAAACCCTTAGTCATTGACATATAGTTCCAATTACAAAAGTCCTTCCAGCCAGTGCCGGGAGGAAGAGGTAGCTTTCATAATCCTTATTTAAAAAATGCAAATTATATCATGCAAACCCACGAAGCTCAATTTAGTGGAAACCGAATATAGGAGATTCAATACTAATTTTTATCAATATAATGAATGAGAATTTCGCGAAATTAGTCAGCTTTATCCAAGCTGCTTTTCTTTAAAGTAACTTATATTTGGCTGCCAAATTCGGCAATTTCTTAAAGTGCCTGTCATTTTAAGACAACATGGTGGATGAGGCTAAGCAGTGAATTTGATCGAGACCTTAGTAATTGCTGTGCACATGCTCACTCACATCGGAATCGGTTAATATATAAGAGTGCTGTCGCATGCAAAAAATCAGATTTTTCAAAATGTCACCCACAATAGAAATTTAAACTGCTATATCTGAGCCATTTTTTAAGGTAAAGACAAACAAAAAATGCTCCCGAATCCTTATATCAAGATCAAATACTTAAGAAAGAAACCTTTTTCAATTTCTAATTTTTTTGCACCTCACTTTAAATATATATATATTTTTTAATTAAATGGCCGCCATTTTGAAACAAGATGGATCATAAAATCTGGCCAGCGAACTTGGTCGAGGTGTTGATGTATACTATCCACATGCCTTCTTACATCGAAATAGGCGAATACGTGTGTTATCGCGTGACAAATACAAGATCGTTTCAAAATGTTAGCCATGCTAGAAATTCAAAGTGCTATAAATCAACCATTTTTTAAGATATCAAAAAAAAAAAAAAAGTTTTCAGAAACAAAAACTTCTCCGGAATCTTTGTATCAAGGCCAAACACATAAAAAAAATCTTTTTCATTTTCCAATTTTTTAATACCTCATTTTGAATTTTAAATTTATTTTTTTTTAAATGGCAACCCTTTTGAAAGAAGATGGCGAATGAAGCTGGCCATCGAACTCAGACCAAGTTACATCCAAATAGGTTCATAAATACGCCTGTTATCACGTGACAAAAATCAGGTCGTTTTAAAATGTCAGCCACAAGAGAAATTCAAAGTGCTATTACTCAGCCATTTTTTTTTAGATATAGACGAAAGAAAAACTGTTCCGGAATCTTTGTATTAAGGTCAAACACATACAAAAAAAATCTTTTTCATTTTCCAATTTTTTGGTATCTCATTTATTATTATTATTTTTTTTTCAATGGCCGCCATTTTGAAACAAGATGGCGGATGAAGCTGGCCAACGAACTCGGTCGAGATATTTGTATGTACTATGTACACACCAAGGTACATCCAAGTCGGTTCATAAATACGCCTGTTATTCCGTGAGAAAAATCAGGACGTTTCAAAATGTCAGCCACGCTAGAAATTCAAAATGCTATAACTCAGCCATTTCTTAAGATATAGACGAAACAAAAACTGCTCCGGAATCTTTTTTTCAAGGTCAAACACATAAGAAAATATTTTTTCAATTTTCAATTTTTGGTACCACATTTTAAATTTAAATTTTTCTTAAAAATTTAAATGGCCGCCATTTTTAAACAAGATGGCGGGTGAAGTTGGACAACGAACCCGGTCGAGACATTGGTATGTACTATGTATAAACGAAGTCACATCCAAATCGGTTCATAAATACGCCTTTTATCGCGTGACAAAATTCAGGACGTTTCAAAATGTCAGCCACGCTAGAAATTCAAAATGCTATAACTCAGCCATTTTGTAAGATATAGACGAAACAAAAACTGCTCCGGAATCTTTGTATAAAGGTCAAATACATAACAAGAAAATATTTTTCCATTTTCAATTTTTTGGTACCACATTTCAAATTTTAAATTAAAAAAAAAATTTTAAATGGCCGCCATTTTGAAACAAAATGGCGGATGAAGCTGGCCAACGAACTGGGTCGAGAGATTGGTATGTACTATGTACATACCGAATTACATCCAAATCGGTTTATAAATACGCCTTTTATCGCGTGACAAAATTCAGGACGTTTCAAAATGTCAGCCACGCTAGAAATTCAAAATGCTATAACTCAGCCATTTTTTAAGATATAGACGAAACAAAAACTGCTCCGGAATCTTTGTATAAAGGTCAAATACATAAGAAAAAAATATTTTTCAATTTTTAATTTTTTGTTACCACATTTCAAGTTTTCAATTTTTTTAAAAATTTTAAATGGCCGCCATTTTGAAACAAAACGGCGGATGAAGCTGGCCAACGAACTCAGTCGAGACATTGGTATGTACTATGTACACACCGAATTACATCGAAATCGGTTCATAATTACGGGAGTTACAGTGTGACATAGGTCATATATATATATATATATATATATATATATATCAATTTTGAATAGAGGGTGGTTTCGGGGTCTGGGGGTCATGATCGATGAAAATATACCAAAATTTTTTGAAATCGCTATCTTCCGAACGGCTGCAATAGGTAGCTTTTTTGTAAAGAAAGCTACATAAAAAAGTCCTTCCGGCCAGTGCCGGGAGGAAGAGGTAGCTTTCATAATCCTTATTTTTAAAAAGCCAACTTATATCATGCAAACACACGAAGCTCAATTTAGTGGAAACCGAATATAGGAGATTCAATACTAATTTTTATCAATATAATGAATGAGAATTTCGCGAAATTAGTCAGCTTTATCCAAGCTGCTTTTCTTTAAAGTAACTTATATTTGGCTGCCAAATTCGGCAATTTCTTAAAGTGCCTGTCATTTTAATACAACATGGTGGATGAGGCTAAGCAGTGAACTTGGTCGAGACCTTAGTAATTGCTGTGCACATGCTCACTCACATCGGAATCGGTTAATATATAGGAGTGCTGTCGCATGCAAAAAATCAGATTTTTCAAAATGTCACCCACAATAGAAATTGAAACTGCTATATCTGAGCCATTTTTTAAGGTAAAGACAAACAAAAAATGCTCCTGAATCCTTATATCAAGATCAAATACTTAAGAAAGAAACCTTTTTCAATTTCTAATTTTTTTGCACCTCACTTTAAATATATATATATATATATTAATTTAATGGTCGCCATTTTGAAACCAGATGGCTGATGAATCTGGCCAGAGAATTTGGTCGAGGTGTTGATGTATACTATCCACATGCCTTCTTACATCGAAATAGGCGAATACGTGTGTTATCGCATGACAAATACAAGATCGTTTCAAAATGTTAGCCATGCTAGAAATTCAAAGTGCTATAAATCAACCATTTTTTAAGATATCAACAAAAGAACAAATTTTCAGAAACAAAAACTGCTCCGGAATCTTTGTATCAAGGCCAAACACATAAAAAAAAATCTTTTTCATTTTCCAATTTTTTATTACCTCATTTTGAATTTTAAATTTAATTTTTTTTAAATGACAACCCTTTTGAAACAAGATGGCGAATGAAGCTGGCCAACGAACTCGGTCGAGACATTGGTATGTACTGTGTACAGACCAAGTTACATGCAAATAGGTTCATAAATACGCCTGTTATCGCGTGACAAAAATCAGGTCGTTTTAAAATGTCAGCCACAAGAGAAATTCAAAATGCTATTACTCAGCCATTTTTTTTAGATATAGACGAAAGAAAAACTGTTCCGGAATCTTTGTATTAAGGTCAAACACATACAAAAAAAATCTTTTTCATTTTCCAATTTTTTCGTATCTCATTTAAATTTTTAATTTTTTTAAATGGCCGCCATTTTGAAACAAGATGGCGGATGAAGCTGGCCAACGAACTCGGTCGAGATATTTGTATGTACTATGTACACACCAAGGTACATCCAAATCGGTTCATAAATACGCCTGTTATTACGTGAGAAAAATCAGGACGTTTCAAAATGTCAGCCACGCTAGAAATTCAAAATGCTATAACTCAGCCATTTCTTAAGATATAGACGAAACAAAAACTGCTCCCGAATCTTTTTATCAAGGTTAAACACATAAGAAGAAAATATTTTTTCAATTTTCAATTTTTGGTACTACATTTCAAATTTAAATTTTTCTTAAAAATTTAAATGGCCGCCATTTTGAAACAAAATGGCGGATGAAGCTGGTCAACGAACTCGGTCGAGAGATTGGTATGTACTATGTACACACCGAATTACATCCAAATCGGTTCATAAATACGCCTTTTATCGCGTGACAAAATTCAGGACGTTTCAAAATGTCAGCCACGCTAGAAATTCAAAATGCTATAACTCAGCCATTTTTTAAGATATAGACGAAACAAAAACTGCTCCGAAATCTTTGTATAAAGGTCAAATACATAAGAAAAAAATATGTTTCCATTTTCAATTTTTTGGTACCACATTTCAAATTTTAAATTTTTTAAAAACTTTTAAATGGCCGCCATTTTGAAACAAAATGGCGGATGAAGCTGGCCAACGAACTCGGTCGAGAGATTGGTATGTACTATGTACATACCGAATTACATCCAAATCGGTTTATAAATACGCCTTTTATCGCGTGACAAAATTCAGGACGTTTCAAAATGTCAGCCACGCTAGAAATTCAAAATGCTATAACTCAGCCATTTTTTAAGATATAGACGAAACAAAAACTGCTCCGGAATCTTTGTATAAAGGTCAAATACATAAGAAAAAAATATTTTTCCATTTTTAATTTTTTGTTACCACATTTCAAGTTTTAAATTTTTTTAAAAATTTTAAATGGCCGCCATTTTGAAACAAAACGGCGGATGAAGCTGGCCAACGAACTCGGTCGAGACATTGGTATGTACTATGTACACACCGAATTACATCGAAATCGGTTCATAATTACGGGAGTTACAGTGTGACATAGGTCAGATATATATATATATATATATATATATATATATATCAATTTTGAACGGAGGGTGGTTTCGGGGTCTGGGGGTCATGATCGATGAAAATATACCAAAATTTTTTGAAATCGCTTTCCTCCGAATGGCTGCAATAGGTAGCTTTTTTGTAAAGAAAGCTACCTAAAAATGTTTAAAATCAGGTAAAGAAATATCCTAAAAGCGATTTGGGTCAATAAAAACATTTCTTAAAAATTACGAAATTTAAATTTTTATACGGTCCCTCGGTCCTATAAGTTATATTTAGTAAAATTTTCCTTTTACACTGAGAAGTAATGCACAAAAAGTCCCGTTATTCTACGATTAAAATTGACCGAGTAATAGCTGTTTAAAGTTGGAGCATATTTTTCGCTGCAAATTGGGGGTCATTCACAAATTTAGTCGAAATATAATTTCGTCAGATATATTAAAAAATGGTTGAGAGTAAAATTAACATTGCAATATAAAATTGAAATCTTTAATCATTCTGACATATTAATGCTAAATATACAATTTGTAATAAACATTTAAGAAGAAAGAAAAAACAGAAATTTTGTTAAAAAAAAGTGATGCTAAATTAACAGCCTCAATTCTTTACAAAATGATACGTATTTTAAAATATTATGGGATTGCACCAGCCTGCAAAAGTTGGGTTATGTCATGTTTTTTAGCTTTTGAAAGTTGATACTTATGTATTCTGTACCAATGAATCTGAAATTGACCTTCATTTTTAACCATCACATCAGGATTTTTCGCAAAATTCAAATTAAAATTGAATCTCCTCCCACATCTCATCGGACCACTCAGCTATTTAGCTGTAAGAATCCCAAGATAAGCAAAAATATCGAATAAATTGTTGAATAAAATAAAATAAAACAAAACAAAAAAAGTCCTTCCGGCCAGTGCCGGGAGGAAGAGGTAGCTTTCAAATACCTTATTTTAAAAAAGCCAACTTATATTATTCAAGCACACGAAGCTCAATTTAGTGGAAACCGAATATAGGAGATTCAATACTAATTTTTATCAATACTGAATCATTATGAATGAGAATTTCACGAAATTATTCAGCTTTATCCAAGCTGCTTTTATTTAAAGTAACTTATATTTGGCTGAGATGTTGATGTATACTATCCACATGCTTTCTCACATGGAAATAGGCGAATACGTGTGTTATCGCGTGACAAATACAAGATCGTTTCAAAATGTTAGCCATACTAAAAATTCAAAGTGCTATAATTCAACCATTTTTTAAGATATAAACAAAAGAACAAATTTTCAGAAACAAAATCTGCTCCGGAATCTTTGTATCAAGGTCAAACACATAAAAAAATCTTTTTCATTTTCCAATTTTTTAATACCTCATTTTAAATTTTAAATTTAATTTTTTTTAAATGGCAACCCTTTTGAAACGAGATGGCGAATGAAGCTGGCCAACGAACTCGGTCGAGACATTGGTATGTACTATGTACAGACCAAGTAACATCCAAATCGGTTCATAAATACGCTTGTTATCGCGTAACAAAAATCAGGTCGTTTTAAAATGTCAGCCACAATAGACATTCAAAACGCTATAACTCAGCCATTTTTTTAGATATAGACGAAACAAAAACTGTTCCGGGATCGTTGTATTAAGGTCAAACACATACAAAAAAATCCTTTTCATTTTCTAATATTTTGGTATCTCATTTTAAATTTTAAATTTTTTAAATTTTTTTAAATGGCCGCCATTTTGAAACAAGATGGCGAATGAAACTGGCCAACGAACTTGGTCGAGATATTTGTATGTACTATGTACACACCAAAGTACATCCAAATCGGTTCATAAATACGCCTGTTATCACGTGACAAATATCAGGACGTTTCAAAATGTCAGCCACGCTAGAAATTCAAAATGCTATAACTCAGCCATTTTTTGAGATATAGACGAAACAAAAACTGCTCCTGAATCTTTGTATCAAGGTCAAATACATAAGAAAAAAATATTGTTTCAATTTTCAATTTTTTGGTACAACATTTCAAATTTAAATTTTTCTTAAAAATTTAAATGGCTGCCATTTTTAAACAAGATGGCGGATGAAGCTGGCCAACGAACTCGGTCGAGACATTGGTATGTACTATGTACAAACGAAGTTACATCCAAATCGGTTCATAAATACGCCTTTTATCGCGTGACAAAATTCAGGACGTTTCAAAATATCAGCTTCGCTAGAAATTCAAAATGCTATAACTCAGCCATTTTTTAAGATATAGACGAAACAAAAACTGCTCCGGAATCTTTGTATAAAGGTCAAATACATAAGAAAAAAATATTTTTCCATTTTCAATTCTTTGGTACCACATTTCAAATTTAAATATTTTAAGAAAATTTTAAATGGCCGCCATTTTGAAACAAAATGGCGGATGAAGCTGGCCAACGAACTCGGTCGAGACATTGGTATGTACTATGTACATACCGAATTACATCCAAATCGGTTCATAAATTCGAGAGTTACAGTATGACAAAGGTCAGATATATATGTATATATATGGATATATATATATATATATATATATATATATCAACTTTTGAACGGAGGGTGGTTTCGGGGTCTGGGGGTCATGATCGATGAAAATATACCAAAATTTTTTGAAATCGCTTTCCTCCGAACGGCTGCAATAGGTAGCTTTTTGTAATGAAAGCTACCTAAAAGTTTTACATATGTTTTATAGTATGAGATTTTCGCTATATTTTAACTTACACATTTACGATTTGCAAAAATATTCTAACGTGATAGTTAAAAATGAAGGTCATTTTCAGATTCAGTGCTAAAAAGTACGTAAAAATCAATTATCAAACGTTAAAAAACACAGCCATCTCCTCTAATTTATAGTATCCGATTTTTGTTATTCTTTAAATTTGACAATTTATGATTTGCGAAATATTCTGACATAATGGTTAAAAATTAATGTAATTTTCGGATTCAGTGCTAAAAAATACACAAAAGTTAAAAAAAACCCCAACAATCGCAGTCTTGTATTATCTAAAACTTTTTCTTAAACTTCTTGGCGGGAATCTATCCGAATTTTTTTGTGTTATCCTGTAAAATAAGTATAAATGGTAACCACCGAAAATCATAATAATATTAGATTGTTATAGGATTTGCGCCAGTATGTAAAATGTAATCTCGATCGGATATTTAAAAGTGAGTTAAAGTTCGGGTACAAATTTTGAACTGGAAAAACATACATATGATCATTGAAGTAACATAAAAACTTATAAAAATAACATAATTTTATTCAAAGAAATCATAAAAGAAACAATCTTAAATCCTGACAAAATAAAATATATGTTATTTTAGCCAATCTGAAACTTTATAAATGTTAACTTAATCATTATACTTGTACGATTTTTTTCAATGCGCAGATACACATGAAATAAGATCTTCGAATACTTTAAGCACTTGGTATGTGATACCTCAAAGTCAAGCCGAACTCACTTGTTTTAAGAGCAAAAAAGTGGCATAAGTCATGCATTTTTAAAGTTTCATAACTCGCTCAATTTTAGAGTTATATGAATGGGACTTATTTTGTCTTACTTGTCAGTGTAATAGGAAAATTTTACTAAATATAACTTATAGAACCTGGGGACCGTATAAAAATTTAAATTTCGTAATTTTTTAAGAAATGTTTTTACTGACCCAAATCGCTTTTAAAATATTTCTTTACCTGATTTAAAACATTTTTGTAATTGGAACTATATGCCTATGACTAACGGTTTAGGAATTAGCCATTGGACAACGTTGAGACCGGACACCCTGTATATATATATATGTATATATATATATATATATATATATATATTTTTTTTTTTTTTTTTTTTTTTTGAGAAAAAAATGGAATTTTACGCATCGTCTTAGAAATCTTCGAAATGCTCCCTGCGCGTTCCACATCAATGAATATCCCCAATATTTTTTATAAAAGTTTGATTTATATATATAAATAAAATGGAGCATCGAATTTTATATATTTTAATTTAAAGGCAAAAAATAAAAATAAAAAAAAATAAAAATTGAAATTTTTTCAAAAATTTTTAAAAATTTTATATTTTTTTAACCTTTAAGTTCAATTATATAAAATTCGATGCTCTATTTTATTTATATATATAAATCAAACTTTTATAAAAAAAATATTGGGGAATTTCATTGATATGGCACGCGCAGGGGGCATTTCGAAAATTTCTAAGACGACGCGTAAAATTCCATTTTTTCTTCTTTTTTATTTATTTATTTATTTTTTTTTTTGTGATACTAAGGGGATCTGTCCCCTACGAGCTACGCTCGCCAACCCCCGTTCAGGCACACCAAAATCCAAAAAGCACGCTAATTTGATAGGTTTTTAAAATATTGAATTTAAAAAAAAAAAAAAAACAACAACAACAACAAAAAAAAAAAAAAACAGTAGCGTTCTCTCTTTAAACGAGTTTCCATTCGTTTTCCTTGGATTGGGGATTTTTAAGACCAAATCTGCTGCTGTTAAGAGATATAATGGCTGTTTTCGTATTTAATTTAAAAAATAGTTAAACATTTGAAAATAAGCTAATGTAAAATGGATTAAGTAAACAGTGTCATTGTCTCCCGGTATTTTTTAATAGAGCTATAAGATAGTTCTTTTAAATAATTCATTTTAAATGTATCGTTTCTAATCTGACGTAATTTACACCAAAGTTTTATTTCTCTTATTAATATTCACGTGAAAATACTTTGTTAGAAGAAAATATTATTTGTGCTGTCTTCGAATTAACGATAATAGTTGAAAAGATTATCTCAAAATATATCGCGCTAATATATTTTTCAATTTAAATTGTTTTGCTATATTTTTTGCCATTTTAAATATGACGCAATTTCCTCAAATTACAAGTTTTAACGCATAATAATGATTTTCTTTTTATTATTTTAAGATTTTGTTTCTCTTTTAAAATTGAAGTGTAAATATGGTTCTTATGACGTAATTTTCCTGCTTTTAACATGTAATCATTTAATTCTAATTTGAAAGGTTTTTTTTCTGTTTGTAATAGTCACGTGCAAATAAATTTTTAATTTGAAGTAAACATTATTGTTTGCGCTGTTTATACAACTGGCAACAGTTTAAATTAATAACATTTTCTAAAATTTGTAAAAAATATCTCTCGAAATGCTGAAAATTTAAATTTAAAATTGAAATAAAACCTCAAAAATGAGTAAAATAAGAAACATAAATGCATTCTGCTCACCGGGAACTTATAACGTATAAAATGATCTAAAAATGATTAAATTCTCCTGTATAGTTTTTGCTCCTATAAAACTTTTTAAATGGAACGATTTTGTTCAACTTTAGCATTAAATATCTCTTAAAATAATTCTTCGATTTGAAAACTGTCTGCATCAGCGTGAATATCAATCATGTCTCTATAATACCACCGATTTTTATATTTTTGTATGCAACAGTTTTTTTATAAACATATATAAGATACACAAAATGTAAAAACATTGCTTACAGGTGTCAAGTATGATAAAATCCTTTAAAAAACATTAAAGTCATTTAAAATTCATAACGTTTTCGACCGACACTTACTCTTTCATCCTCAGTGAAAAACTACCAGCTGTTCTGTCTCTGCGTCTCTAGCATTGTCCGGAACAGACCATTTCATTTAAAGGGTGGATTGGAAAATAAGGGGGGGGGGAACAGATATGCTATTCTTTTATCGAAAAGTACAGGTTTATTAACTATGTATTAAATCTTTCCAGACTGCATGGATATCATATGATAATATATCGTTACAAACTATTTCTTTATTATATATTATTTCCAGAGATTCTCTTATGATAGCTTCTTGGTGTTTACTTGTATGGAAAATAATTTTGGCTCTATTGAAATCTACTTTTATAGGTTGAATTTGTGCTAATCTTGATAATACAGTGTGGGGTCTATTCAATCTCAGATCTGCTTCAAGTTCCCTAATTCTGTCACGAAATTTTTGCAGTGTCATACCTATGTACATAAAATCTCTATTTTCTTTCTTGAAAGGTATAATATATACTCCTGATCTATTGATGGCTTGGATAGGGTCTATTTTCGCATTTAACAAATCCTTTAATTTCGGGGGAGTGACTGCGATTAATGTAATACCAAACTTGAGGAGGGAATGCCTCATGCTCTCAAAAAACCTTGGGATGTAATTAACTTTACAGAATTTCAAACTTCTAACTGGAACTGTACTTTGCTTTTCTTCATTTTTCCTTTTAAATCTGTTTATGATTTTTTCAATGAAATGAAATGGAACAGAATTCTCGGCTGCTATTTTTCTAATTATATCTATTTCTTCATTAAGGAAATGGCTTGAACAAACTTCAAATGCTCTTTTTATATAAAAATTGAAAGGTGCTAACTTGTAATTTATAGGTGAGCTGCAGTTAAACGGGATAGTGGAATTAGACCAGTTAACCTTCCTAAAAACTGTGCGATCGAGACTCTGCTTATCCATATCTCTGATTAGTTGTACATCCAAAAAAGCCAGTTTTTGATCTTGTTCTATTTCTAATGTAAATTTAATTTTGTTGTCAAGGCTATTGATTTTATCTGGAAATGAGTATAATGCATCTTTTCCGTGATTCCATATTATGTAAACATCATCCACGTATCTGAACCAGCAATCAGGACCTGGTTTTATGGTTTCCATGATTATATTTTCAAGAGGACGTAGTTTAAATTCTGCAAGTAAACCCGAAATGGGGGAACCCATTGGGGCCCCATTGACTTGTTTGTAAACTTGGTTGTTGAAAACGAAAACGTTGTTGTTGATGATTAAATTTAAACCCAATTTAACTGTATTTTTAATATTTTCTGTAAAGGAAGGATCAGAATCGATCAAAGTCTCTATGGTGTTAGTAACTTCTTTTATATCGATAGATGGGTATAAAGATACCACGTCTAAACTAGCCATAATACTGGAATTTTCAAGTTTTTTATTTTTAATTTTCTCAATAAAATCCGAAGTTGAATCTATAACGAAATCAGATGGCGGTAAATATCGCTTCAAAAGGTGAGTGTAGGTTTTTTCCATGAAATATGTAGGGGAGGAACATTTTGTAACGATTGGACGGATTGGTAAGTCTATTTTATGATCCTTTAGTCTACCTATGAGGGGGGGAGTTGTTGCAGTCTTGTTAAGTTTTAGCTTATTTTTCATAAATGTCGGCCAAGTTCCTTTTCCGATTAGTTCTTTAACTTTGTTTTCTATTTTTAAATTGGGGTTCTTTATTCAACGGCACACACTCCATGCCATCAATGCAAACCTCCATCTTCATGAGATAATCTTGTCTGTTTAAAATAACAATGCGGTTAGTTTTGTCGGTCTGGATAACAACAATGTTCTTATCATTTCTCAAATTTCCTGCTATTTTCTTAAAAACTTCATGTTGAGGGTTCGGTCTGTAATCAAGTGATCTCTATTTATTATGAAAAATACTTCTAACTACCTCCCTCTGCATCGGATCAGCAGCCTGCACAGCTTTTTCACAGTCAGTAATAATCATTTTGTTACTCCTTTGGGAGTCAAACATAAATTTCGGACCCAGATTGAGGACTGATTTTTCTTTTTTTTTTTTTTTTTTGATAACTGCTTGTTTGAAATATTAATAAATGCATCTGGTCCCGGTCCTTTGTCGTTAACTTTAGCAGGTTTCAAACTGGCAATTTTTCTTTGAAGTTTGTTCAAGCCATTTCCTTAATGAAGAAATAGATATAATTAGAAAAATAGCAGCCGAGAATTCTGTTCCATCTCATTTCATTGAAAAAATCATAAACAGATTTAAAAGGAAAAATGAAGAAAAGCAAAGTACAGTTCCAATTAGAAGTTTGAAATTCTGTAAAGTTAATTACATCCCAAGGTTTTTTGAGAGTATGAGGCATTCCCTCCTCAAGTTTGGTATTACATTAATCGCAGTCCCTCCCCCGAAATTAAAGGATTTGTTAAATGCGATAATAGACCCTATCCAAGCCATCAATAGATCAGGAGTATATATTATACCCTTCAAGAAAGAAAATAGAGATTTTATGTACATAGGTATGACACTGCGAAAATTTCGTGACAGAATTAGGGAACATGAAGCAGATCTGAGATTGAATAGACCCCACACTGCATTATCAAGATTAGCACAAATTCAACCTATAAAAGTAGATTTCAATAGAGCCAAAATTATTTTCCATACAAGTAACCACCAAGAAGCTATCATAAAAGAATCTTTGGAAATAATATATAATAAAGAAATAGTTTGTAACGATATATTATCATATGATATCCATGCAGTCTGGAAAGATTTAATACATAGTTAATAAACCTGTACTTTTCGATAAAAGAATAGCATATCTGTTCCACCCCCCCCTTATTTTCCAATCCACCCTTGAAATGAAATGGTCTGTTCCGGACAAGGCTAGAGACGCAGAGACAGAACAGCTGGTAGTTTTTCACTGAGGATGACCGAGTAAGTGTCGGTCGAAAACGTTATGAATTTTAAATGACTTTAATGTTTTTTAAAGGATTTTATCATACTTGACACCTGTAAGCAATGTTTTTACATTTTGTGTATCTTATATATGTTTATTAAAAATCAAGGTGAATTGTGCACTAAACTTTCAATTTTCTATTGAACATTTTTTTTTATATTAACGATGAAAGGCCATGCTTAAGCATTCAAATTGGATGCCGATCTTCCCGGAATATCTACGCAGATTTTCATTGGTCCATTTCCAAATCAAAAATTTTTTATATATATAGAAGTAAATGCAAGCCATAATGCATATAATGTACCGTGAATAATATTTAGGTGAAATTTACAAAAAAAAAATATATATATATATCTTTAAGGATTTTAAGGTCCCTTGTCCCCTTAAACGAACGCATGTAAAACATATTTTAATTAAAATATTAATTGAAAATGATCGATATTACTCAAAAAAAAATTCTTATCGAATAAAAATATAATATTCATATTTTACATCTAGCAATCTACTTTAATATATTTGAAATTCATACTTTTATCCTATACTAATACTAAAGTATTAAATACCCAGTCACAATCCAATCTCATTAAAGCCGAAATCTTCCAAAATTAAAAGCTTTTTAAATAAATTGTTCAAGCCATACCCATCTGAAGCAAACGTATTTACTTCAAAGTGTTTCTCTACTGTATAACTGTAGCCCTGTGATTAGCGTGTTCGTCTTGTTACGCTGAAATTGCTGGTTCAAATCCAACCTCAGCAACTTTTATGATTTCCCAACAATCTTCAATTTACGGATATTTTACCTCCTGTAATGGAGAAAAGAAACGAAAATTCGCCAACTAACGAAAGCATTTGAATGAATTGAAGAAAGTTTTTCTGAGAACGTTGCATAAAAATCATAATATTCATATTTTAATTTTATGAGCCCATCCTGAAAGACTTAAACTTCATTTAGAAATCTGGTTCTTCAATCACAATTGAATCATTCTCTCTACATAATTTTTATTTCTTAAGCAGTAAGTTTTTACGTTTGTTATATAGTACGAAAAACATATTTAGTTGATAAATATATATTTTCACATATTTTAACTTACTTACACTAAATTTGGAATATGAGATATTTCCGAATACTTGAGTATAAATAAAAGATTTAAAACTATCTTTACTGTTTAAAGTATAAAAATCAAAAGTAATGAACGTTCTTATCAGTAAGGAAGATTAACTTCAGCCATCAATTGACGTATAATGGTTTCTTAGAGAGGATTTCTTTCTAATCCTTTGTCACCTTTGCCCGTAACACTTATTGATGAATTAGCCAGTTTAAAAAAAAATTAAATCCGTTTTGGCCTTAAGATAGCAACATGTTATTATTTCTTATTTTTAATTTAAGACTATATGACAGATACAATGACTGTGAAATTTATTTTTGAGTAAGACAGAAATAACTTTAATTATATAATAAAACGATAACATTAATTTTATCATAAAGGAAATAACGTTAATCATTTGTAATCTTTATTGAAATATTTTTAAAAATGAATTCTTTAACACATTTACGATTTAAAAATAATATGTAATTTATTATCCACTTAAAATATCTTCAGAAAATTCATGTCACTTATAATATCGGACCTTATATACATATATACGAGAATTGTTTTAATTAAAAAAAAATAGTATTTTATATTTCTAAAAGCCTGATCAAAGTATCAATATCCTAGATTCATACAAGACGCCTTTTAAATAATTTTTAGCTGTATAGAAGCCCGATGTGTTGCATTTTGACTGTGTACGATATTTGGATTGTTTTAGAGAAACCCAACTGTAAAGTGCATTTTAAAAATATTTATAAGATTAATTTTCTAAATTATATAATTTATGAAAAATACGTCATATTTATAATGAAATTTAAATGAAAATTACATTACTCACATTACGTCATTATGTAGAAATTACAAAAGATAACCTTTATAATATAATAGCGACATATAGGCAGTACAATGTAAATGGTCCAACTGGTTTCAGGAAAATTTTAGATGTCTGACATTGGCTTTGAAACTTTCATTTTCGCAAATTACGTTGTTTTGATGAAATTGTAATATAGAGCACTGTGCTAGTGTAGCCAACTTCAGCATTTGGGGTTGCTATGGTTTGGGCAAATATTTCTGATTGGAGCATGCATGCTACTAAGCATACGTACCGTCTCTCTTAGAAAGCTACTCTAACTTTTATTAAGATGCTGCATATTCTCAGTGTGCGATTTACGCAACATTATTTCCAAAGGTGACATGGTTTGTCAGAAACACTTTGTTCTATGAAGCATGAAGTGATGCTGCTACGCAAGAATATTTTTAATTGAAGAAAAATAAAATACATGCTATTATTATAACATGACTATACTTGCATCCGTTAAAGCATTAAAGTTACAAGGTGCTTAAGAACAGTTTTAAACAACGTCTTTAGGAAAGTAATTTATATGGTGTCACGATCGCGCAATTAGTACATTAACCCGGTCCAAAGCTATCTCTTCATTCAAGAAATTCGTCTAAAATATTTGGTAGATTCACAAATTCATTCGTTTCTTCCTAACGATTCACAAACATTCGTTTCTTAATATCATTATCAAGTATATTCTACTTCTGTTTATAGACAACTTTCGGCTGTATCTCTTCCTCCCCATGCTCTTTCAAATACTCCTCCTCAACATAAAATGGCATTCTTTCAAAATTTTGTTTTTAGAGCGTTAAGAATTTGTTCTCACTCTTCTGCTCTGAATAATAAAATCAACTATCTCAAATATCTTGCCCTTTCTCGTGGTTATAATCCTTCTTTCACTGATAAAGCTCTATTTTAATAAATTTAATAGTTTTAATAGCCTTCTTTCTGACTCAAATAATTCTTCTAATTTTAACTCTATCATTCTGCCATTTTATTCTCCTGTCTGTTTGAAAAATTCTAAAATGCTTTCTCGTTTTAATGCCAAAGATATCGTCTAATCTATGAATAAAATTAAATCATATTCTCTCAAAGACCCTATTCGTACTGAGAACCGATGAGGTGTTTATTTTATTCCTTGCTCTTCCATTATATGTTATATTAGTCAAACTAAGAGAGCTTTAGAGCTCAGATTAAGCGAACACCAGAGATATATTTCAAATCAAGAAATAAATAAATCTTCTATTGCCTCTCACTGTTGCATTCCCAGTCACTGCTTTGATTTCTCCATGGACAGTATTATTTTTTATCCTGTCTCTCCCACACACTTGGATTTTCACGAAGCTTATTTTATTTTCAAAAATTCTGATAAACTTGTCAATGATCTTTCATCATCTCGTTTTCTCTTTTCAGCTTGGAAATTATTTTTGTATTTTTTTTTTCACTTCTTTATTATCTTTTTCATGTTGTATGGCTAAAAAATCCTTTCTTTTGTATCGCTCTTTTTTTTATTATTATTATTTATGTTTCTGTATTTCATTATTATTATTATTTATTTATTATATTTACATCTTTATTTACTTTAATTTTGTTTATTTCCTTTTCTCTTTTATAAAGGTTTTCCATCAATGTAAGCAACAACTTCCAATTGTGCATCCGATCCTGTGTGTTTAGTTTTTACCTTACTGCTAGCGCCATCTGTCGTAGTCTTTGTAATCTCTCTTCCTTTCCCTTTCTGTTCACTTGTGACTTTGCCCTCTTACGGACACTTGTTTAAAGTACCTCATGACGGACAGTTAATTTTCAAGCTCGAAACACGTCCTGTGCATTATTTTGACTTTATGGGGATTTTATAAAGTTTTATTATTTTAATTATTGTTTCCATATTTTCTACATTCCATCAGATGTTTTACTTTACACTTAATGAAAATGTTAATGTTTATTTATTACATACATCCGACTTGTGTGCCAGACATCAAGTGCCGCTTATAATCTGTCGTCAGTATATAAGGACGGGATAGACACAATAAAATAAACAACACCTGAAGATTATATCCGGGAACGCCACAAAGAGTATGCAACTGAGTCATCGAGGGTTGAATCTGGCACCTTTCCTACTCTCGCATTCGCACGTAATATATATTTGTTAAAATGCATTTATTTAAAGAGAAGGTAAATAAAAGTCATTAAATCGATATATACAATAACGTAAAATGGAAGATACTTATTTTAACCCATCTAACAAATATCTTGGCATAGCACGTATTCAAATTGAGTATAATTTATTTTCCGTGACAACAGAATGTTATAAAAATTGCAATATACCCTTTTACAATATACTTTTCCCTACAGCAATACAGTAATATCGTTGCCACCATTACAAAAATGTATTTAAATTCTCAAAAGATTTAATATTTATTAATATTATTAAATAAAAAAAACTATATATTAAAACTGGTAAAAAATATATAATATAATAGTATATAGAAATATGATAACACGTTTTGTTTTCTATATTTTCCTTTTTGTATACAAAATGAAGAAGTCAACACAATTACAGCAGGGTTCGTACGCTTCAAGGACCTTTTACCAGTAATTTTTTAAAGTAATATTTTCCTTATTTAATGAAAAGAAAGTAGATCTTTAGTTACAGCTAACTGTACTTTTTTAAATTTCTAGTACTAAAACACCTAAAATCCCCTGAATCCTTTTAAGCGTACAAACCCTGTTACAGAAACGTTCTTAAAAAGTACAATAAAGTAACATTTAAATAAAAAAAACACTTCGTTATCAACGGTCCAAGTCATTAACTTAAAATCACCAATCAGCACTATTGTGTTTAAATATTGTCATCGTTTTTGCAGCATTATGAAAGTTATCGTATCCATAAAAAAGAGATGTAGATAGATATAAAGTTTTTAACAGGGGAGGGGGTTGTAGAGGTCGTGATCGGCGTAGATCTGCAAATTTTTCAGAAATTCCAACGTAGGAGAGAATGTAATAGGTACTATTTCTTACTAAATTGACTTAAAAAGAAGAGAAATGAATTGCGGTGCAGTAAAACGAGTTATAAGGCATATGAAATATACAAAAGAAATAAAGCTTAAAATAAATAAAGAAAGGGATTTATAATTTGACATCTAACCCAGATGCTAATTGCGAAAATGAAAAATCTGATAGAAGGTTCACTAGTAAAAAGGTATTATAAAAACTGCAAAATTTGGATTAGCAAACATTAAAACTGCATAATTGTGACATTGACAGAAAACAGAGTCTATCACTGTTCCAAAGGCTGCTTAAACTCAATGTATTAGCAATATTCTAAACGATGTAAAACCTTCGACTTAAGGGTGGAAGTGGAACTTCAGTCAAGCGGAGGCCCAAGTAAATTTTAAACCAAATATTTTATTGAAATGACATAAAACAAATTAAAGTTCTTGGTTATTACTTGAAATAAAACTATATTATTTTTTGGGATGCGTTACAGCTTACGGCAATGTTCATTTAACCCCTTGGGGACGAGCGGCACGCATACGTGCCGCATGAAGCGTTCAGAATCCTTGTTTTTCCTCACCAGTAAAATTTTACTGTAAAGTTTGCCTTATTTAATCAGCGCATTTTCTCGATTCAAGAAGACACAAATTTCTGTTTTTAAAAAACGGTGACAAAAGATTAAAAATTTCGTAAAAGGCTCCCGTCCCGAAGGGGTTTTAAAGGCACAAGTTCAGCAAACATAGGATTTGCATCCCATGTTCTAATGGATTCTTTCTCAATATAAATTTAGAGTCCTTTCACGTTAGTTCGTACGAAAACAGCTGCCTCTGTTTCTTGTATACAAAAATCTGTTGTCAATTCCTTCTACATCGCGGTTTCTACCGGAGAAATATTATGCTGTCTGAGTCGGCAGACTGCTTTTATTTGACCTGTCGGAAATCGCAGCCCCACTCTGAGAGCACACCCTTCTCTTTGGGATCACAAGCTCATCTCCTCTTTTTACCCCCCCTTCCTCTGCTCGTTAACTTAACTTTCTTAAAACAAAGGCTATCTATAGCCCACTCGGAGACTCGGCTGAGTAACATCATTAACAAGCTTCTGTATCATAGGTCAAGAGAGACCCTACCTTCTAGCGTGAGAAAATTTCATATCTAGTTTCACTTTTAAATCGGCCTGGGAAAATATCGACAAGCTTACTACTTAAAAAGGATTCTGAAACTCCTACTCCTGCTTCTTTTCAGTCAAAAGGCAAGATTGGTTCAGATGAATCGATTCTTCTTTTTGATTATCTCCTGCAGAACCTTGATACTTAGAAATATTTTGAGCTGAGATGCTTATACATGCGTTTTCTTATATAGTGTTTTGTTTGAATACATATGGGGCTTTTCTGTAAGTTACATTGGATTCTTCCCAATACCCCGCCTTTAAATGATATTTCGGCTTCAAGACGTAATATCTGCAAGGAAAGGTTAGCTCATATACTAGAGTGGCTCAACTTTACTTATATCACTCACCATTTCCCCAAAAAAACTTTTCATACAATTTACATTTAACTTGCTGATGCTGTGTACATTTGATTACGAAATTTCCCTTTTAAAAGACAAAACACATTTAAATTTTACACGATGGCATTTACACAAAATAAGGGGAAAATTTATAGTTCACTTTGTTAAGTCGAGTTCCACTCACTTAATCCTGCTCTAAATTCCTAACTGCTAGAGCCTATCAAGTGAAGGTCCATCTCTATAATTAGAGTAGTGTTTAGGTCGTGAAACTTCGCGGGTCAACATATTTATTTTCTCCATGTTTTCCCCCTGGTGTTTTCGTCTATTTACACGACAATTTTGCAATTTTTCGTGTCTACTTGTGGCGATAACCAAACAATAAGCCGTGGACATTTATGAATCGCCCGTCCTCCGACGGAATCCGTCTCGTGACCCTTTCTGGCTCGTTATTTCTGTCGAAATCCATTATTGGATTTTCTGACCTGAGATATTTCTTGGTTGCGTTACTGCTACACTAAAATTTCCTTTTGTTCCATCTCGGTGTTACTCTTAACGACATATCCTTTAGATCATCCGATCTATCTATACTCTGACATCCCCTAATTGACTCCGTTAAATCCTCACACTCATAATGCGACTTTTTTAACCCCGTTTTCAGTATGACTTCGCGTATGGGGCAACCCATCTTATGATCCCTTTGACATTTTTTTCCCTTTTTAGTCGATCCTAAATCCTGATCTTCCTTTTATCGTGTGTAATTAGGTATTATTCTTCATTCCTTCTCGATTCTCATATCTCGTTTGTGACCGGGTACCTCCCATTTTAATTCCCAAAACAAATTAAACAAAAATAGTAGTTGAAGAAAAAAAATTTCACAGTAAGCGTGTACTCAAATCCAAACTGCTTATTTTCAGACTCATTTTTAAAATCATTTTTCCTCTCAAACGCATCCAATTGGCAGGTTCTTTTATTCAAACACTTTATAATGTACGTATTATTCGATTTTTTGATAATAGCAGAATATATATCAAAAAATTCTCTCAATATGGACATTTTGAACCGAATTTCTTGAAGTGTTAGTGCAGGAAACAAAAAATGAACGCATTCGGAATATAATTGTTTTTTTTTTTTATCAAGTTCTAATTAATTGCACGTAATATATAATAACACAGGTCACTTATAAATATCTTCAAAAATCATCTCAGCAAGTTTCGTGTTTTTAATTTTGAAAATGAGTCTGAAAGTGTCTCAGGAAATTTCGAGGTGTTAGGCGTGGAATTTTTTTTTTATGCCTCCTTCACATCATTCTGATAAAACCAGCTCTTACAGAAAAATGAAATTAAAAACTCGTCAAAAGCGTGCGGATAAAATTATTAAACTGGGTTTACCTCTAATTTTGATTTAGTTTTTCTTTGTCAAATTAGTACTTAATTTCAAAATATACCTCCGCCTGTAGGCCGAGCCGGCAGGGATTTTTTTTTAATTTTAAAATGGAAATTCTTGAGATAATTTATGATTTATGAAAAAAGCTTTAAAAAAAAAAACAATTTGTTTATCAAACATTTTTATTTTCGAAGATATATGGCTTCTAAAAAACAGAAATTAGAATTGTTAACTAATTTTTATTTTTCCTATAATTGTCATTCGAATTATAAAGTTATTGTCACTAGTAATAGTATGTCAAAATGTTTTTTTTCTATTACTTACGATAAACAAAATTGGATTTAGTTTTACTTTCTCTTGTTTTTACTGTAACTCCCAGTAAAAAAGTAATTGGAAAAATTAAAAATAGTTTTTTAACATGACAATGATTTTTATTTCTATTTTGAAGAGATGACTATGAATTTTTTCTGAAAACTTACTTTTCGAATAAATGTATTATGACAGCATAAAAAATAACATTTATTTATTTATTTTTTTTTTTGCATAAGCTTTTTTTCAACCCCAAAGGCTTTAAGAAATTTTTAAATTATCCAACAATAAATACACCAGGAAATACATTTTGTTGTTTTAGAAGTGGGAATGAATTATTTATGCATTACTGTATTTAAAAAAAAAAAAAAAAAAAAAAAAAAAAAAAAAATTAGGCAAAATGTTTTTGTTTCCTTTACATTTGCTATTTATTATAAAATTTAAATATACTGTAAAAAATAGCATTTACAAACAAAAGTGTTTATCTTACTTTATGTATATACATATATTTCATTTAAGTATTTTTCGTATAAACTATAAAATTAATCAACTTGAATTTGCCTGAAGTAGTTTCAACAATAGAGATTATATATATATTTTTTAAAGATACATGCTATGCATCGTGTTTCTATTTAGAAGTATGTCATATATTTCAAAACTTAAGATTAAACAAGTCGTAAATTGTATGGCAAAGGTGGCAAATGAGGTGCGTTCGTGCTATAGTTAGTTTTATAAATAATCAGATCTTGGTTCAAAATTCAAGAATACAAAATTTAAAATCTGAAACAGCGATTTTTACGCACAAATAACGTACAGAACGATAAAAATACTCATACGATCGTTTCGGGAATTCCAAGATCCCCTTCCTGAGCGAAAAAAAAAGAGGAAAAAATTAAAGTGGGTTCGAGGAACCCCTCGGCTATTGTCCCGAGAACTGGCTTATGGAATGATTGAAAAAGGCCGAAGTAAGTGTTTATATATCCTAAAGAAATGACGTAATTGAACAGAAAGCAACTGATAAAGAGTCACTGCGCAGGATCTCTCCACACTGGTGAAAGAAAGGGGATGCTGGTCATATCATTTACTAAGGTGGAAGTATGTTTATGAATATAGTGAGCTTCGTAAAAGTCTAGATCAAAAATTGAGTTACATTTTTGAGTAATTTTTGCCTCTGGATAATTGAACTTGCAGTTGGAATTCCAACAACGTTTCGCTATTGTGGTTTTCTCAATCTCCTGCTTTCTAACATAATTCTGGTGTTTTTTCAGCCTAATTCTAAGTGCACGTTTCGTCTGCCCAATGTAAGAGAGGCCGCACTCCCAAAAAAGTCTGTAAATGTCCCAGGTATTATGATCGTCAATAGGATCTTTAAGATTGGAGAAAGAAATTTTATTGGTTGGAGAGAAAACAACTTTAAAACTAAACCTATTGAGAATACGAGAAATTTGTGTACTGATTTTAGGAAAATAAGGTAAGACAACAACATTTTTAAAATCTTTATTTGCTGGAACAGAATCGGTGATTATCTGAGGCTTTGATGAAATGCGATTAATGATATTCAAACTAAATCCACGATCGATGGCAACTGCTTTTATATAGTTGATTTCACTATTAAATAAATCAGAATTTGAACAAATTTTACGTGCACGGAAAATAAGAGTATTGAAAGCTGCAAGTTTTTGATGTTGGGGATGACTGGACTTATAATGAGAGGGTAAACTTACAGCAAAAGTTTTACGGTAAACTGTTGTCAAAAACTCACAATCGTTACGAATTACCAGGACATCCAGAAAAGGTAGACGTTGTTGACTTTCAATTTCAAAAGTAAACTGTATACATGGATCAATTGAATTAAATAAATCAAGAACAGCGTTAATATTATGTTTAGACAAATCAAGCACAGCAAAGGAATCATCTACGTAACGTGTATAAAATGAAAATTGTATTAATTCAAATAATTTAACCTCAAAATAATGCATGTAAATATCACTCAAAACAGGGCTTAAAGGGTTACCCATAGCTAAACCTTCCGAAATTTTATAAAACTTCCCTTGAAGCGCAAAAGTATTTTGTGATAAACAAACGCTGGTTAAAGAAATAAAGTTCTCAATTTTATATTGAAAATAATGAAACTCATTTAATATTTTTCTCAAGCAATCTAAAGAACTCTGTACAGGAACATTTGTAAAAAGAGATTTGACATCGAACGAAACCCTAGTGTAGTATGTTGGATTGAAATTACGAATTCTATTAGCAAATTGAACTGAGTTTTTTTACGTATAAATATTGTTAAGCATAAGGGGGGGGGGGGGAAACTTGGAAACTAAATGTTTTGCAAGCTTTTAGGAGGCAGTACCAATATTGGAAACAATGGGGCGAAACTTAATATCAGGTTTATGAACTTTAGGTAAAACAAATAAACGGGCAAAATTTGCCACAGAAGGTATGAGGGAGTATTTGCTAGACTCATTAATGAGGGGGGGGGGGGAGGAATTCACAGCAGATTTTATGTTATGTTTTTAAGTTCAGAGGTGGATGGATCTTTTTTAATATTAATGTAAGGCACTTCATTTATTAATTTCATAACATTTTGAACATAGTCAGTTCTATTTAGTACTACAATTTGGCCTCCTTTGTCCGCTTTAGTTATAATGATATCTGGATTAGATTTAAGAGTTTTGGGGGAATTTTTCGCTGAATTATTCAAATTAGATTGATCCAGCTTTGCATTGAAATCCACATTATTTTTAATAAGATGTCTAATGGAATCTTTTTGCATAGGAGACAAAGCACTGAATTTAAAAGACCTTTCAATTTTAGTAATTATTTTTGGAATCTCAGGATTTTTATTAACTGCAAAATTGTTGTTTAGCTTTAAAGCATTAATATGATTATCATTTAATTCAAAGTCAGATAAATTAACCACAGTTTGGTTGTTTGCTATAGGTAAATTTTCACGGATCCTGGGAGTAAAACTTTCAGATAATTTTGCAAACTTCTTTTCCAGACTTATTTTATGATAATGAGCAGACGAGCATGCTCTGTTACAAGAAAGTTTATCAAAAGATTAAAAATCATGATGAGAATCAGCTGTAGAAAGATGTAGTCTGTACAATTTCTTTTCAATATTGGCAAAACGTGTGCGAGTATCCTGAATAAGTGCTCTTAAAAGAGATAAAAAAGAATTAAACAAAGCCCAACTGATTCTTTTTGACTGAAATAAATTACTAGCAACTGAAATAAACCCTGGAATAATTCTGTGACGTCTGCAATTTACTAAAAACCATAAATGATTCAGGACTTTTAAACGTTTAAGACGGAGATTCGTAAAACTATTAGCCAAACACATGATAAATCCTAAATAAATAAATAAATATGTAAAGCCTCACCCCCCTTCCCCCAAAATACCAATAAAAAGACTAAAAGGCCCGTTGAAGCCAAAATATAAGCATAGAATAAACTTTGTGCGAACTGTAATAAAAATCTAAAATCTTAAACAACGATCTTTACGCACAAATAACGTACAGAACGACGAAAATACTCATACAATCGTTTCGGGAATTCCAAGATCCCCTTCCTCAGGGAAAGAAAAATGTCTGCTCATTACCATAAAATAAGTCTGGAAAAGAAATTTGCAAAATTATCTGAACGTTTTACTACCAGGATCCGTGAACATTTACCTATAGTAAACAACCAAACTCTGGTTAATTTATCTGATTTTGAATTAAATCATAATCAAATTAATGCTTTAAGGGTGTATTCGAAAAAACATTTTTCCACTTTCAACAGCTCGAAATTTTCTGAGATATTTTCAGACTCATTTTTAAAAGTAAAAAAAAAAGAAACTTGGTGGGGTGATTTCTGAAGACATGTTTAACATGCCGTGTGATTTCATTTTCAGCTCAATTAATTAGAATTCGATTTTTAAACAATTATTTTCTTAGTATGACCATTTTTTTCATTCTCAGATCGCCCGCCTCGGAAAATTCTGTTCAAAACGCCCACTTTGACAGCGTTTTTTACAGTATTTTCTGCATTTATCAAAAAATTAAGGAGCACCGCACATTATATAGTTTCTAAATAAGGGAATTTCCAAGTTTGATGCGTTTGAGAGCAAAAATGAATTTTAAAAGAAATCAGAAAATAACCAGTTTGGATCGGAATACACCCTTAAAGCTAAACAATAATTTTGCAGTTAATAAAAATCCTGAGATTCCAAAAATAATTACTCCAATTGAAAGGGCTTTTAAATTCAGTGCTTTGTCTCCTATGAAAAAATATTCCATTAGTCATCTTATTAAAAATAATGTGAATTTCAATGTAAAGCTGGATCAATCTAATTTGAATAATTCAACAAAAAATTCCCTCAAAACTCTTAAATCTAATCCAGATATCATTATAACTAAAGCGGACAAAGGAGGCCAAATTGTAGTACTAAATAGAACTGACTATGTTCAAAATGTTATGAAATTAATAAATGAAGGGCCTTACATTAATATTAAAAAAGATCCATGGACCTCTGAACTTAAAAACATAAAATCTGCTATGAATTCCTCCCCCCACATTACTGATTCTAGCAAGTACTCCCTCATACCTTCTGTGGCAAATTGTGCCCGTTTATATGCTTTACCTAAGGTTCATAAACCTGATATTCCGTTTCACCCCATTGTTTCTAATATTGGTACTGCATCCTATAAGCTTGCAAAAAATTTAGTTTCTAATTTTCCCCCCCTCATGGTTAACTATAGTTATGCGTAAAAAAAAAAAAACTCAGTTCAATTTGCTAATAGAATTCGTAATTTCAATCCAACTGGCTACACTATGTTTTCGTTCGGTGTCAAATTTCTTTTTACAAATGCTCCTGTACAGGGTGCTTTAGAATGTTTGAGAAAAATATTAATGAGTTTCATGATTTTCAATATGAATTTGAGAACCTTATTTCTTTAACAAGCGTTTGTTTATCACAAAATACTTTTGCGTTTCAAGGGAAGTATTATAAAATGTCGGGAGGTTTAGCTATGGGTAACCCTTTAAGCCCTGTTTTGAGTGATACTCTCATGCATTATTTTGAGGTTAAATTATTTGAATTAATACAATTTCCATTTTATACACATTACGTAGATGATTTCTTTGCTTTGATTTATTTGTATAAACATAATATTAACGCTGTTCTTGATTTATTTAATTTAATTGATCCATGTATACAGTTTACTTTTGAAATTGAAACTCAACAACGTCTACCTTTTCTGGATGTCCTGGTAATTCGTAACGATTGTGAGTTTTTGACAACAGTTTACCGTAAAAATTTTGCTGTAAGTTTACCCTCTTATTATAAGTCCAGTCATCCCCAACATCAAAAACTTGCAGCTTTCAATACTCTTATTTTCCGTACACGTAAAATTTGTTCAAATTCTGCTTTATTTAATAGTGAAATCAACTATATAAAAGCAGTTGCCATCAATCGTGGATTTAGTTTGAATATCATTAATCGCATTTTATCAAAGCCTCAGATAATGACCGATTCTGTTCCAGCAAATAAAGATTTTAAAAATGTTGTTGTCTTACATTATTTTCCTAAAATCAGTACACAAATTTCTCGTAGTCTCAATAGGTTTAGTTTTAAAGTTGTTTTTTCTCCAACCAATAAAATTTCTTTCTCCAATCTTAAAGATCCTATTGACGATCATAATACCTGGGGCATTTACAGAATTTTTTGGGAGTGCGGCCTCTCTTACATTGGGCAGACGAAACGTGCACTTAGAATTAGGCTGAAAGAACACCAGAATTATGTTAGAAAGCAGGAGATTCAGAAAACCACAATAGCGAAACGTTGTTGGAATTCCAACCACAAGTTCAATTATCCAGAGGCAAAAATTATTCAAAAATGTAACTCAATTTTTGATCTAGACTTCTACGAAGCTCACTATATTCATAAACATACTTCTACCTTAGTAAATGATATGACCAACACTCCCTTTCTTTCACAAGTGTGGAGAGATCCTGCGCATTGACTCTTTTTCAGTTGGTTTCTGTTCAATTACGTCATTTCTTTGGGATATAAAAACTCTTGCTTCGGCCTTTTTAAATCATTCCACAAGCCAATTCTCGGGGCTATAACCGAGGGGTTCCTCGAACACACTTTTTTTTTTCACTGAGGAAGGGATCTTGGAATTTCCGAAAGATCGTGTGAGTATTTTTATCGTTCTGTACGTTATTTATGCGTAAAAATCATTGTTTAAGATTTGAGCTTATTATTACAATTCGCACATAGTTTATTCTATGCTTAATACAAAATTTATTAAAAGTATATGTATTAACTTCAGTAACACGGAGATAATATGACTTCATCATAAATAGGATGTATTCACCATGGTAACCTGGAATCATTAATATCATGGGATATCATTAAAATAATTACGAATGATAGGACTTAATAGAATAAAGAAAACTTTATTAATATCTTTTCGGTAGCTTTCATTACAAAAAGCTACCTATTGCAGCCGTTCGGAGGAAAGCGATTTCAAAACATTTTGGTATATTTTCATCGATCATGACCCTCAGACGCCGAAACCACACTCCGTTCAAAAGTTTATACAGGGTGATTCATAAATATCAAAACAATAGACTATCTCCTTAAATATTGCCCCTAGGCACATACTTCCAATTGCAAAGTTTCATTAAAAAAAGGTGCCAAATTTAATGGCATAATTTGTAACTCCATGGGGGATCTATTTGAGAAAATGCATAAACTAATTTTTATACGGCCCCCGATGAGTAAAATTTGCAATTAGGAAATTTTCTCATATCCCTTCATGAATTAAACAAAACAAAATTCATCCCGGTATCTGCAAAACTCGCAGAGTTATTAAAATTCAAAATTCGCGACTTACACCATTTTCCTATGCTTCTGAGCGACGAGTTATTGACTAATTTTGAATGCAAGATGAGGATCATCCACAAATTGTACATTATTAAAAGTCGATTTAAGACAGTGCCTCTCCTTTGGACATAAAAGAGCAGCGTATAGATTTTAAGTTAAAACCTTCTTTCAAATTATGCTGGAGGCCTTTATTAGAGGTCTGCACGGGTCGAAATATCCAGACCCGGTCTCGAGCCGACCCATAGAAAAAAAAGTTCGTCCAGGCCTAGAAAAATGTTTTTGTTTAAATCTTAGCCCGAGTATGGTCCGACCTGATTGAATTTCTAGAAAACATAGTTTTTTGCGTCGATATGGTTAAAAATTGTTTCGTATGAAACAGTACTGACCAAAAATAGCTTTACAGCTTTATAATAGCTTATAGATTTTCTTTTTATATGTTTATAATCTTCATTTTTAAAGAAGCGTCAAAGTCTGTGATATTTATTTTTTTTTAATGAATCTCTATTTGTATGTAAATGTTTTACCATTTAATATTGTTAATCCTTAATCCATATATTGGAGGCTTTCAAAAATGATATACAGTAAAATTTTCTAAGACGGAATCACACAGACAAGAAAAAAATACCTTATAGACAATATCCCATCTTAGGAGGTGGAAATGTATTCTATTCTTTTCTGAAGTATTATTATAATAATTTTGTATGGATCAAAAAATCATTCCGTTTTAGACAGGATTTCGTAATAGGCAGGGTTTTTTTTTTACTTGTTTTACTGTTTTATTTATTTATTTTTGCGTTTAAATCTACTATCCTTTAAAAACGATTTTTAAAGTTTAATTGTAAATGATAATATGTGTTAATTGTAGGCGATTTAAAAAATATATGCATTTTTTTGTAAATTTTTTGGGTAGTGCCAAACTTTACTGATTTTTGCACGGATTACGCGAGTCCGACATAATGATTTTTATGCGGGTTGAGTCGAGAACGGGACTGAAAAATTTTCCCCAAGCAGACATAGGAAGAAAGGTAGCCAGTCCCGGTTCGGTATGAAAAATACATTACACCTGATCGAGACTGGTTCGGCCCCAGAATACAGAATTTTGTTGACCGCTCGCCGGGATGAATAAAACCTGAAGTTGTGACGATTAAAATTATGAAAACACTCTTAATCGATATGTTAGAAAAAAACCTTGTTTTAAATAGTACAGAAAGTAGGTAAAAAGGCCAAAATTTAAACTGAATCGGAAGTTTAAGCTACAGGAAAGAGTTACAAACTCACATGCAATTTTTTAAAAAGCATTTAAATATTTTATTAGGAGCCAATCTTTGTTTAAAACTTTAAATGCGTTTTAAATTATTAATTTAAATTGTTAAAATTAATTAATATAAATTTATTGATTAAAAGCCTAGTTAAAATTAAAATTAATTTAATTTAAATTATTAAGTTACATTTTTAAGTCAAGGGTGCAAACTTCGAGCATGACATTTTTGATTATTTTACATTAATTTTGTTTCGACAAATTTGAAAATATATTTTTTGTGAAAATATGATTTTTTTAAAAATAAGTTACATTGTTTTTTTTTTTTAAATTTGGAGTTTTAATATTTTTTATATTAATATTTATAATAAATCCTGAAAAAAAAATTTAAATTATATTTTCCTCTTTAATTAAAAAAAAAAAAATGTTTGAAATTCGGCAATAATATTTCGAGTTATAACAATTTTAAATTATCCCAATTAAAAACTAGTATGTTGTGGCCATCACAAAACTTTCTTCTATATAAATCACGTCAATTAAATCATTTAAATAGTACAAGAAATAACAACGATTTAGCACCAATTCATATCAAAGTATATCTGAATTTGAAGTTGGATGAAAATTCGTGCATTAGTTCTTGAGATAGAGCTATAGCGGAAATTCTGAAAAAATGTAGCATAGAAGCGCCACCTGTTGAGCGATTTACACCAAAGGTAAACAGCAGTAAATGATACAAAGGTATACCTGAATCTGAAGTTTGTTGAAAATCCAAGCATTAGTTCTTGAGATAAAGCTATTGCGGAAATTGCAAAAATACAGCATAGCAGCGCCACCTGTTCAGCGATTTACACCAAAAATTAAACAGCACTAATGTATACGTCAATTCATGTCAATGACTAACTAAATATGAAGTTTGATGAAAATCCGTGCAATAGTTCTTGAGATACAGCTCTTGTGAAAATCGTGAAAAATGCAGCACAGCAGAGCCACCTGTTGGGCGATTTACACCAAAATCTAATCAGGTCCAGTCTATATCAAGGTCTAACTAAATATGAAGTTTTGTGAAATTCCGTGCATTAGTTCTTGAGATAGAGCGCCCACAAAATTTTTGTCACATACAGACTCACAGAGTGACAGAGTGACGGAGTGACAGAGTGACAGAGTGACAGAATGACTCACAGACAAACATTTTCTAAAAACCATCAAATCGTGTTCTGGGCATTCTAAAACGTATAAATCCGTCGAAAACCGGAAGTCGAAATTTTTCACGAATCCAATACTTTCTTCTTGTAAAGATAGAAGAAAGTAAAAATAATAATAATTTTAAACTTTCTGAGAAATTTTAGGATGTTATTGTATTTCCAAATTATATGGCTAATCATCACAAAAAAACGGAAATATCTAATTCTAACTCAATAAATATATTTTTAACATGCATCCTGGAACTTTTAAAACAACATTGTTTCTTAAATAACACGCATTTCAATTTGTGTCTAATCCCTTAAAACCAGACGAATTATTTAAACAGGCATAACTCCATGAGGTTTGCAGATATGAAGATGGAACTTTTTGTGTTTAATTCAGGAATGGATAAGGAAAAAATTCCCAATTGGAAAATTTACCCTACGGGGGCCGTATAAAATTTAATTTTCGTATTTTCTCAAATTGACTTCCCATGGAGTAACAATATATCTCATAAAATTTTCCTTTTTTTTTTTTTTTTTTTTTTTTTATGAAACTTTGCAATTAAAAGTAAGTGCCTAGGGGCATTAATTAAGGATAGCCTATTGTTTCGATATTTATGAATCACCCTGTATATCCATATATATATCTGATCTTTACCATACTGTAACTCTCGTATTTATGAACCGATTTGGATAAAATTTCGTGTGTATATAGTACATACAAATGTCTCGACCGAGTTCGTTGGCCAGTTTCAACCGCCATTTTGTTTTAAAATGGCGGCCATTTAAAAAAATTTTAAAAATTTTTAATTTAAAATGAGGCACAAAAAAATTAGAAATTGAAAAATATTTTTTTCTTATGTGTTTGAGCTTTATACAAAGATTCCGGAGCATTTTTTGTTTCGTCTATATCTTAAAAAATGGCTGAGTTATAGCACTTTGAATTTCTAGCATGGCTGACATTTTGAAACAATCTGATTTTTGTCACGCGATAATACGCGTATTTATGAACCGATTTTGATGTGACAAGGCATGTGAATAGTACATAGCAATGTCTCGACCGTGCTCGTGGGCCAGATTCATACTCCATCTTCTTTCAAAATGGCGGCCATTTAAACATTAAAAAAAAAAAAATAAATAAATGAGGTATACAAAAAATAGAATTTGAAAAAGATTTTTTCTTTATGTGTTTGAGCTTGGATTTAAAAGAATGAAAGATTGGAAAAGATTCCGGAGGATTTTTTGTTTCGTTTATATTTTAAAAAACGGTTGAGTTATAGCACTTTGAACTTCTTATGTGGCTGACATTTTGAAACAATCTGAATTTTATCACGCGATTACACGCGTATTTATGAACGGATTTGGATATAACTTGTTGTGTACATAGTACATACCAATGTCTCGACCGAGTACGTTGGCCAACTTTATCCGCCTTCTTGTTTCAAAATAGCGGCCATTTTTTTTTTAATTTTAATTTAAAATGAGGTACAAGAAATTAGAAATTGAAAAAGATTTTTTTCTTATGTGTTTGACCATGATACAAAGATTTCGGAGCATTTTTCGTTTCGTCTATATCTTAAAAATGACTGAGTTATAGCACTTTGAATTTCTATCACGGCTGACATTTTGAAACAATCTGATATTTGTCACGTGATAACACGCGTATTTATGAACCGATTAGGTTGTGACAAAGCATGTGCATAGTACATAGCAATCTCTCGGCCGAGTACATTTGCCAACTTCATCCGCCATCTTGTTTCAAAATGGCGGCCATTTAAAAATTTTAAAAAAATGTATTTAAAATGGGGTACAAAAAAATTAGAAATTGAATTTTTTTTCTTATGTGTTTGAGCTTGATTCAAAGATTCCGGAGTATTTTTTTTGTTTTGTCTTTATCTTAAAAAATGGCTGAGATATAACAGTTTGAATTTCTAATGTGGGTGACATTTTGAAAAATCTGATTTTTTGCCTGCAACAGCACTCGTATTTATCAACCGATTTAGATCTAATTGAGCATGTGCACATGAATTACTAAACTCTGGACCAAGTTCATTGGTTAGCTTTGTTACACCCAGTATGCTGCTTTAAAATGGCGGGCACTTCAAGATATCGCCGAATTTGGCTACCAAATATAAGTCACATTAAATAAAACCAGCTTTGGTAACGTGACTAATTTCGCGAAATTCTTATTCATATTCAGTATTGACAAAAATTAGTATTTAATATTCTATAATAGGGTTCTAATAATCTGAGCTCCGTGTGTTTGAATAATATAAGCTGGCTTTTAAAAATTAAGGAATATGAAAGCCAACTGTTCCTCCCGGCACTGGCCGGAATGACTTTTTAAGTTTTATTTGGATTTTCATAATATTTGAAAAGATTCGATGAAATTTGCACCTATTATATATATTAAATTTCAAACCATTCGGCTTTTATTTTTTGCTCATTTATATGCGGACAGACGGGCCAAACAACGACTATATGAGCTAGTTATTTACATAATTACGAAAACATCTAAAGAAAAGAGGGGTGGAGGGTAGCAAGCGTTAGCTCGCTGATCAAAATTCGTATGAGAAATTTTATTACATTTCATCTTGATAAGTAAATATCGATCAGATTCAATTTTGACTACATTGTATAAAAGAAAGCATTAAACAAAAATAAATGAGTAAACTCTAAACGATCAACTATTTTCTTTTCATTATGCTAACAATTTATGAATACATTTTTTTTTTTTTTACATTTTAAAGCTCAAACATTTTTTATTAGAAGAATCTTTCTTCTTCTAATCCTTATAGTCTAAGAGCTAGTAACGTAAAGAAAACACGTGATTTTAGCAAGTCTCATTTTTCTATATGACCTTTCGTTTTATGGTGTAGTATGAATGCGGACAATCTAGCTGTTGGGAGACGTTGTCTTAGCCTGTGGGAGAAGGGGTATGCAGGTGAAAAAACTTCAAAATTACGTCATTTTAGCATGACTTTTCTTCTTAAAACCTGTTTCTACTAACTATTCGTGATATTAATCAATTATAGTCAGACGTTGTCAACGTTGCTAAGACCCTGCAAGATCCTGATTTATAGGTAAAAAACATGTAATCTTCACATCATTGTAACAAGCTCGAAAATCGCAACATATTACTCTGCTTATCAGACAACCTACAATTAATTTTCCAGACACAAATTCGGTTGCAAAGTTATTGCCAGACAGCGTTAAATCTGGCAACTAAAGTGCCTGTTTAAAGAGTGGTTTATAGGTTAAAAAAAAACTCATCTTCACATCATTTTAGCAAGCGTAAACATTGCAATATAATTACTCTTTGGCTATCAGATAACATTTACAATTACTTAAATTTACATTCATTACGCAAAATTAAACATTTATTTCGACAAACTCTATCAAATATATCTATTTTTACAAAGCAACGATTTTTGCTATGGTAACAATTAAAAATTAACTGTCATTAAATAAAGCCAAATCACTACAGAAGTTGGCATTTCATCTAACAGGCTCTTTCACTACCATATATAAAGCCATCTGGCATTAACGTTGCAACCGAATTTGTATCTGGCAAGTTAATTATAGGTTTTCTGATAACCAACGAATAATATTTTGCAATTTTCAAGCTTACTAAAATGACGTGAAGGGAACACATTTTTTAACCTATAAACCACTCTTCAAAGAGGCACTTTCTCTGCCAGATTTAAAGCCGTCTGGCCTTAACTTTGCAACCGAATTTGCGTCTGGAAAATTAATTTTAGTTTTTCTGATAGCCAAAGAGTAATATATTGTCAATTTCGAAGCTTGCTAAAATGACGTGTGATGACATATTGTTTTAATCTAATAAACCACTCTTTCAACAGGCACTTTCGATGCCAGATTTAAAGCTGTCTGGCATTGCCTTTACAACGGAATTTGCGTCTGGCAAATTACTTTTACTTTTTCTGATAGCCAAAGAGTAATATATTGTAATTTTGAAGCTTGCTAAAATGATGTGAAGAGGACATATGTTTTTAACCTATAAACCACACTTCAAACATGCACTTTTGTTTCCAGATTTAACGCCGTCTGGCATTAACTTTACAACCAAATTTGTGTGTGGCAAATTAATCATAGGCTGTCTGATATCCAAAGCGTAATATGTTGTACTTGTCTAGCTCGGTAAAATGACGTAAAATGACATATCTTTTTTTTTTTTTTTTTACCTATAAACCACTCTTTAAACAGGCACTTACGTTGCCAGATTTAAAGCCGTCCGGCATTAGCTTTGCAACCAAATTTGTATCTGGCAAATTAATTATATGTTGTCTCATAGCCAAAAGAGTAATATATTGCAATTTTCATGCTTGCTAAAATGAGGTGAAGATGACATGTTTTTTTTACCTATAAATCGGGATCTAGTAGGGTCTTAGCAACGTTGGCAACGTCTGGAAATAATAGATTAATTTCACGAATAGCTAGTAGAAACAGGTTATGTTTGCAAAAGTCATGCTAAAATGAAGTAATTTTGAATGAAAATGAATTTTTCACCTGCATAAACCCCTTCTCCCAGGGAAAAACGAAACATCTCCCGCCAGTAAGATTGCCTTCATACGTACTACACCATAAAACGGAAGAGCTATTAGAAAAATGAGCCTTGCTAAAATCAAGGGACGAAAACGTTGCTAACTATTAGACTATTATCTTTAAGTGTTGTAAATGCACCTTTAAAAGAAAAATTTTTAGCATATGCCTTATAGTATTATAGGATGTTGCAATTGCATGTCAACTAGATTTAACCAAATTTGACATTATAGCAAATATGCGAGATAAATTTCCTTTCTAAATGACGTTTTTTTTGGTTGAAATTTTCACACTAAACTCCAAAATATGTTTTAATTTATGTTCCAAAACAAAACTTGAGTTTATTACTTTTTTCTACCTTTACAAGAAGAGAATATTGGATTCGTGAAAAAGTTAAGACTTCCGGTATTCGACGGATTTGTACTTTTTTGAATGTACAGAATACAATTTGACAATTTTTATAAAATGTCGGTCTGTAAGTTTATGACTCTGTCTGCCTGTGTGCGACACAAATTTACTGGACTCCCTATCTCAAGATCTAATGCACAGAATTTAATAAAATTTTAGATTCAGCTAATCCTTTATATAAATTGGTGTTGATTACTATGTGGTGTAAATCACCCAAAAGCGGCGCTGCTAGGATGCATTATTTATAATTTCCGCAATAGCTATAGCTCAAGAACTAATACAAAAATTTTCATCAAGCTACAGATTTAGCTAGTTCCTATTTAGTTTGGTGTTTATTAGTTTTTGGTGTATGTCTCCCAATAGCTGGCGCTTCTCTGTTGCATTTTTCACGGTTTTTTTTTTTTCTTTTTTTTTTCAATAGTTCTATCTCAAAAACTAGGCACGGATTTTAATCAAATTTGAAATTAATATAAGTAAGACGTTTATATAATTTATTGCTGATTAGATTTTGGTGTAATTCACCCACCTGGTGACGCTGCTAGTCTGCATTTTGCAGGATTTACATGATTTTACCAATAGCCATATCTCATAAACAAATGCACAGATTTTCAAGTCTTTAGAAGAAAGTTTTTGGGTTGGCATATCCGACTTGTTTTCTTTGTTAAGGAAAATGCTGCAATTTTTAATATACGTAGATAAAGCTCTAATATTCCTAAAATTTTAAATACGTTGCAAGTTAAATCTAGGTCAAATAAAAATTTCACATTTTCTGTTTTATACATACATTTCAACAGTAAATTTTATAAAACACAGTTACCATAATAAAAAGTTCTATAAGTTTATTTTTAGCGATAAGTTAAAAACTAAAAGTAATTGTATGCGATTTTTTAAAATATCTAACGATAGAAAATATTTTATATTATTGTTTATGTTTAAAAATTCCTATCTTTATTTTACCTAATATTTAACTGATATAAAATATTAATTTCTGAACTATATATTTTACTGCTATGTATGAATGATTTAATTTCTCCAAAAACTTTTAGTAGAATTTTAGTTTAATTCGAAAATAATACAATTAAGATCACTTTCACGAAAGGTAAAATTACAAAAAAAGTAGCAAGAAATTCTTTATATTGAAGTAAACAGAGAGACTATCATCAAATAATTACTGTTTAAATTTTTTGTACGACACCGTAAAAGAAATATAACTTAAATATTTTGGTTTATGCAAATGTAATCACAGATCAGATGTAAAAACACAATTCGGGTGGAATTCATATCTGCGAGACAGAATTGAGTCACTTCCGCTTGAGTTTTAATTTAAAAAAATCTTTTTTTTTTTTTTGGAATACTAGGGGGCTCGGCCCCTACGAGCTACGCTCGCCAACCCCCGTTCAGACACCGCAGTCTCTAAAAACGCGCTAATTTGTAAACAGAGTCTTTGTCTCCCGGTATATTTTAACGTAGCGTTTTTAATCTGACGTAATTTTCACCAAACTTTTCTTTCTCTTTTTAATATTCACGTGAAAATACTTTTGTCAGAAATGAAATATTATTTGCGCTGTTCTAACAAAAATAGTTGAAAAGATCATCTCAAAATATTAAATAAATGTCTCGCGAAATTTTAAAATTTAAACTAATATTATTTTTTATTCATTTTACGTAATAAGTGTAATGTGACGTAAATGGGACGTAATGCCTCCTATTTAAGACATCTATCCCATGTTAATGAATTTATTATTTTACAATATCCTTCAAATACAAAATTCAAGTGTAAATATAGTTTTTATGAAGTAATTTTCAATAAGTTCCTGCTTTTTATACGTAATTATTTAATTCTAATTTGAAAGGTTTTTTTTGGTTATAATAGTTACGTGGAAATAAATTTTTAATTTGATGCAAACATTACTGTTTGCGCTGTTTATACAGTTGGCAACAGTTTAAATTAATACAATTTTCTAAAATAAGCAAAAAATATATTTCGAAATGCTGAAAATTTGAATTTAAAATAGAAATAAAACCTCAAAAAATGAGTCAAATTAAAAAATAAATAAAGTCTGCACACCGAGAAATTCTAACGTATAAAATGATCTAAAAATGATTAAATTCTAATGCGTAGTTTTTGCTCCTATAAAACTTTTTTAATGGAATGATTTTGTCCAAATTTAGCATTAAATATCTCTTTAAATAACTAGGGGACTCGGCCCCCTACGAGCTACGCTCGCCAACCCCCGTCCAGACACCGCAGACTCTAAATGCACGCTAATTTGATCGGTTTTAAAAAGATTTCGAAAGATTGAATTATAATTTAAAAAACAGTGGCGATCTCCCTATAAACGAATTTCTATTCATTTCTCTTTGATTGGGGAATTTTAACGCCAAATCCGCTGCGGTACTACTTGATTATCCTGTCGACCAATTTCGCCAAATTATATAAATCGCCAAACCACTCGCCAAATTATACAAATTGATATAATTTTTATTTTAAATAACGAAAGAACAAATAAATTCGTACAACATTAATAAAAACACAAATAAAACGTCGAAATAAAAATAACTTGATGACGTATACACGTGTAGCAACATTTCAAAATAAGCTAATATGAAAGGAATTAAGTAAAGAGAGTCTTTGTCTCCTGGTATTTTTTAACAAAGCGAAAAGAAAGTTCTTTTAAATGAGACATTTTAAATTAATTCTCAAAATATCAAATAAATGTCTAGCGCAATTTCTAAATTTAAACTTTTTTGCAATATTATTTTGTGTTCATTTTATGTAATAACTATAATGTGACGTAAATATGACGCAATTTATCCTAAGACACTTTTTATGACGTAATTTTTAATAAGTTCCTGCTTTTTATACGTAATTATTTAATTCTAATTTGAAAGTTTTTTTCCTGTTTATAATAGTCACGTGTAAATAAGTTTTAAATTTGAAGCAAACATTATTGCTTGCGCTTTTTATACAGTTGGCAACAGTTTAAATTAGTACAATTTTCTGAAATCTGTAAAAAATATCTCTAGAAATGCTGAAAATTTGAATTTAAAATAGAAATAAAACCTGAAAAAATGAGTCAAAATAAAAAAATTAATGCAATCTGCACTCCGGCAAATTCTAACGCATAAAATGATCTAAAAATGATTACACTGCCATGTCTAGTTTTTGCTGCTATAAAACTTTTTTAGTGGAACGATTTTGTCCAACTTTAGCATTAAATAACTCTTAAAATTATTCTTCGATTTGAAAACTGTCTGCATCAGCGTATTTATCAAACATTTCTGTATAAAACCACCGATTTTCATATTTTTGTATGCATTATTTTTGTTAATATTAACGAAGAAAGGCCTCCGGTCACAAAAAAATCAAAACCGGCGGCGGCGGCGACAGCGGTAGTTACTTTTTTTTAGAATAGAGAGATATTATCGAAGAAAGACTTCGGGTCACAAAAAATTCAAAACCGGTGGCGACGGCGACAACGTAAGTTTTTTTTTTTTTTTTTTTTTTTTTTTTTTAAAGAATAGAGAGATACTTCCACTTTTTTAGTCGGTTAGCAATATTAAACTATACAATAGTAATAAAGAAATTTTGTAACTGAATATTAAATAAATTTAGTTAAACAAAATTGTACGGAAGTATTAGACTAAAACTCTATGATATGATATCTCTGAGACTTGCAAACATAAAAAAAAAAATAATATCTAGAATAATTGTACGTTGACATTGTTTTTAAACAGGGATGTTATCATAATTTTAATTATTTTTTAAGAACGCAAAATTTTATGAGGTATTTTACATTTCTAACTAAGATTTTACTATTATGAAAATACCGTCTAAGCATTTTTCTTCAGTAAATGAATAAATAGAATGCTAAATTCATCTTTAAAAAGTTAAACTTAAAATTAGACTATGTGCAAATTACTTAAAAGATAAAAAAGTATTTAAAAAGGTGTTAAATTATTTTAATATCCTTAGTACTTTCAACTATATACATAGCCTGGAATTTGAAAATAAGACGCTTGTATTTTTGTATTCTCTGACGAAGGCTATGTATATAGTTGAAAGTACTAAGGATATTAAAGTAATTTAACACCTTTTTAAATACTTTTTTATCTTTTAAGTAATTTGCACATAGTGTAATTTTAAGTTTAAAATTTTTCTTGTTTTCAATCTTTAAGGAAAACACCACAGCATTTTAAAAACACGTCTTGAGCATGTATGATAGTTTCAGGAACAATACATATAATATATATTTAATTTTAAGTAAAAACTAATTCGAAAAGAAAGGTTGTGAATGAAAAAAATTCTTATAGATCATTCCTTCTTAAAAATAGTACAAAATATTTTGAAGCTGTCTTTTAAGAATTAAAATTTAACTTTTGATATTTATTCAAGTCTATCAGAGGAACTTAGTTTTCTGTGTTACAATTTCTTTCAATCTGTTCACGAGAAAAGAGATTATAAGAAAAATTTAATAAACAACACAAGACATTCATAAAAGAAAGAAACAGGGTGATTGGCCAAGGAGCGGACAGACTTAAATATCGGAGATTAGAAAACGAGTTCAAAGTTACGGAAGTCTGAGAGAGGAGAACTCATTTCCGAAAATATTTATTAAATTCAAAGCACTTAACTTCAATCGAAATTATCTCATAGTTCGTTCTGTGAGATCATAAAAAGTTACTTCACTCACTGTAAAACATTTCTTTAACCCCTTAATTCTCGCTCCCGTGACATTCATGGGCTGTGTCTTTTATTAAGATTGTTTAATTCCCACTAGTGTCATAAAATAGTGTAATTGGCTATATTATGGTACCATTTTGCCTGTAATTAAATAAGGTGAATATATCTTTTTCAAAAAAGTGTCGCCATTAAGTAATTTGAATTTTTAAACCGTAATTTACTGCGACCGTTAATGAGTTAAGCACTTTAATAGTAGTATAAAACTGTTTGTATAATAACTACACTTCTTCCGGGATTGCACTTATACTCTACAGCGAAAGCTGGGTTCTCGGGGGCTAATATCCGAACCCTCAAGCATAGAACACCTTGGCGAAAGGCGGAGTGTAACTAATGATTTTGGGAGAAAATCGTTCGTTGACATCGACATTACTGACAGTACATTTCAATTCATGTTAATTCAAAGGTTATTCAGCTTTCAAAAAGCATTTTACATCACTTAGAAATAGAGATTTAACGTTTAAAAAATTTATTACTCTTATAAGAATGACGACAATCATTCCTATTTATAGAAATTTATAATTTGTTTGCCTCTAATAAATGTTTTAAAATGATTTATACCATTGACACACATGTAAAATGGAAATGGATATTTTAAAAACAAGTACAAATTGGTAAACCTGAATCTATTTATTTAAAAATATTAATGATCGAATAATGATTCTACTCAATGAAAAAAGTAATCTATCTTCGTTACTAACGATGTACTGCTTTAATAAATAATGAATTTATCAAAATCTTTTTAATGAATCGCGATAAAAATACGTAAGCATTTCTTTTTTAACTAGAAAATGGGGTCATCAAAAATCCGTTTGATTTAATTATTTTTTTTAATAAATTATCTGCATTCACCTTAAATCAGTCTGATTCTTAAACTGAAAAATTGAAAACATTAAATCATTATTTAACTTTCATTAAAAGCACCCCCAACCCACCCCACCCAAAAGAAAAAAAAAAGGTAAAAATAAATAAATTGCTCTGGAAATCCAACATCTAAATTAAACATGCAATGCTTCCATGTAAGGATCGAAAACCATTCAGAATCAAATAAAACTGCTATTAGGTGCTTGTTAAAGGTAAAGAACTGTAATTTATGATTGAATTTCTAAACCTAAGCTTATATTTTATATGTATGGACTTGAACTGAAAAATAAAGAGGAAAAAATATGTTACTACAAAAATATAAAAACAACAGTTAAACTTGAGGCTTTTTTTTCAGTAAACATAAAAAAGAGCGATATAACGAGGGGTTAATTTTGTACATATTTAAGCATAATAATACATTACATATATTTATTTATTATCCTTACAGGTACGGTTATTGCACTGGGACATCAGTGTTTATTCATATATTTATCAATAGTTTTATTTACCTAACTGTGCGACAAACCCTTCCAGCGCATACTATTTGTACAAACTAGAAGAGCATCACAAGAAAAAAAAAAACATTAAATGCTTATATGAGGTAACTGGGTGTAGAATAGTTTTTTGTAAGAAAAAAATTAAATATTGATAATAGTTGAACAATTAATATACCCAAAAATACTCAGAATGTCAGAGATCTATTCGTAATTTCATGATATTGGATACAATAATTTTATATATTTCATTAACGTGATCTTAAATAAATTATCACTGTGAAATAGAAAAAAAAAGATTCCAATGACAGTTATTTTTTGACAAAATGAACAAATACAGTAAAATTTCATACTTATTATAAATAATATAATATCGAAGTTCTGATATCCTAGAATTTCACCAGATTTACATATGTAAATTAGGAGTGTGAAATATTCATTTGTACACTACGTTTGGAAAACGTTTTATAGGGAATCTAAAAAGTCATGCACATTTGAAAGGGATGCCAGCTGATATATCAATTTTAATGCTTGAATTCTTTAAAACAGCACTTGATGACCAAATGAAGAGGAATAACATTTATAGCACAAAAAGTGTTCTTATTTTGTATCATAATGTGTAGAACTTTTAAACGTTAAATTATATGATGATATATTTTTTAATCGCTTAATTGGTGTTTTTGAACTATGTTAATGAAGAAACATTAGCATAACTTATTAAATCACAACTCTTACATTATTACAAACTTAAATTCAGACATAATGAAAAATATTTTCAATGTCTTAATATTAGTTATGTTCCATTATATTGGGACTCATAAAACATTCACCAGGATAAGACACATTTATAAATTTCAAAATATCGTTTCAAAAATTGCGATCTATTAATTTTGTTAATAATTCATAATATGTGATATTATAAGGGGTTCAAAATAAGGCACCTTTTGAAGTATTAATTTCATGATTAAAAACAGGCTCTAAAAAAGAAACTTTCAATAGTATAAAGCAATTTAAATAATTAAGATTATTTTTTAAATTTATATTTTTTGGAGTTTATTATCTATTATGTGTGCATTGAAATTACTTCAAAATTATCATGAAAAGGCGAGCAAATTAATAAATTTCATGTTAATAAAAATAAATTTTCAGTAAAACTTTTAAATTCTTTCTTGCTCACAAAATATTTTACTACAAACAGAAAAAATCATAACAAATTCACATTTTAAACATTTTATGATTTACCGTTTTTTAAAATCATGCAATATTAAACTATTTTTTGGATATTAATAATCAAAACTCTGACCTGACATGAGAAAACTGAATAGATAAAAGAATATAAATAATATTAAAGTATTATAAGCTGCAGAAGTATCCTAATTAAATAAGAACCACACAGTTATTTGTTTATTTGATGCGATTTATTTTACTTTCACGAGATTAAAGTCTTAATTGTGAATATCAGGATTCTAATGATATCTTATCTTAAAACTGCATTATGCTGTCATTCAAAGCAATACATCATATCTAAAAAGTATATCACGCCGAACTGAAAATAATGCAGCTTGACACGCGCGGAAAACGCTCCTCTTCCAAAATCATTTGGCACCCTCCGTCTTTCGCCAAGTTGTTCTGTGCTTGAGGGTTCGGATATTAGCTTCCCGGGGCGGTCATCCCTGTCATCCCTATATAATAAGTACAATATCTCTGCAAATTGGAACCCCATCGATTAAAATAGTCCTATGTTTCTATTGCTAATTTTAACTCTGTAAAACTCACAACTCTAGATGTCAAGTACCTTGCGGCAGGAGCATTCTAAATTCATCGATTCCATTTCTTACCAGAATATATGCAGATAGAAGCTATACAACCGCTGATTAGTATTTATCATATCACTGCAAAAAAAAGTCCCTGATAATCACATTCGTGTAGATTTAGACTGTTTGACACTTAAACAAATGACAGAATACATAGCTCATCCACGTACAAGTGTTCGATTTCAGGACATCGCGACCGAAATCAAAATCTTAAATCTCACTCGACCACAGTCTATGTGTTAAAAAGAGGAGATATGCACTATGTTTTACAGTTTGTACTTATAAACACGGAATATTTACTTGAGAGCAAAAGTTTTCTTTATTTATTCAGTTATTGTTCTTGATATTGTTATATGAAAGAATTCTTGATACTTTATGATTGAGACTTGACTTGTTTTTGAATAACAGTTCACTAAAACTGCACAAAAAATTCCATCCATTTCCCTTTTGCTTTCTTCCAGAGACATAGCAGTACAGATACTTTTTGCTTAGGTACGTTCAAAATAACGATAAAGATCAATTTTACGCAAATTTTACATTGGTGATTTGAAATTGATTCCAAAATGCTAGGGTTTTTATTTTGAGACAGAGGTAGGTGAGGTGAAAATTGTAAAGTAAACTCTCAGTACAATTTAATATACAATTAAATTATTTGTGTTACAATAAATATTCAACAGAATACAAAATAAAAGAATTAAATAACAAATTGGAAATTTTCTAATACGAACTAAATGTGTATTTTCAAAAAATAAATTGAGGCTGAAAACTTTCATGAAGGGGTGGTGCTTTTGATTTTACTTTTCACAGTCGAAAAGCACCTAATACAGTTTTATTCTGACATATATGTATATTTTTTAAACTTGCGTCAGAACTCGTTACGTAGCTACTTCACTCAAGCGAAAACACCAACTTGCTAATGAAATTTTATAAAATATCTCGTCTGCATACCCCTTGTAAAGTATCATGTTTCCCCTTTTGATTTTTGAAAATACACCTTTTTTCGAATCAGCGAATTTCACATTTTTTTTCTGTAAGTGTTCTTCTTCCTCTTTTAACATTCTGTTGAATATTTAATGTAACAGAATTAATTTAATTCCATATCACATTGTACTGAGAGCTTATTTTACGACTTATCCCTTCGCTTCCTCACCAAATTTATTTATTTTACCAATGAATCATAATATCATGTTTCTGATTTAGAATATTCCGTTCATTTTTTAGACTATTTGAACATTCCTTAATGTTATGTTTACTAAGCAATAATGCGTAAAATTCGTTTTCATCGTCATTTTGAATGTACCTAAACAGAAAGTACCTGTAATGCTATGTATCTGGAAGAAAAGATAAAGGAAAGGGAGCGGAGTTCTTAGTGCAGTTTTACTGAACTGTTATTCAAAAACCGGTTAAGTCTCAATCATAAAATTTACAATTTAACTTTACATAACAAAGATACTCATTATCCTAAATTTTCAGAATTTTTTATTCAGTCGTTTTTTAGATATTAATTAGTGAAATTTGCCAAAATCAGATTTAAAGCAGTTTTTGATTTGCTGTGCAAAAAAATTAAAAGGTTTTCAGGACTGAACTTTGTAAAAAAAAGTATTCCTATAAAAGATCTTTGTCAGAAAATAATATTTAATGTGGTTCTAATCTCTATCATAGAAAATAATGACAGCGATATGTGGTGTTTGACCTACTTCTTTAAGACAAATGAAAATTTTATAAAGACATAAAATGTAGACAATTTTATTCTGAACATTTTGGTTTATCATTCATCTTTATAGATATAAAAATAAAGTAGTTACGAATTATCCATAAAACACGTTTTTCGCCCAAAAATGGCTGTATTGCTTGTTAAAAATGCCCAAACCCAAAAAAGTAAATGATAAAAAAAAAAATAATAATCATGTTTTTAAAATCCGAAAACTAGCAATAAAACTTGTTTAAAAGAATGTCGATCGACACCACCTTGGTAATGGATTGAACATGGGCTGTATGGGATAGTGCAGACTCTTGTTAAAAAATGTACGGCCTCCCACGTGTTACATAAATATTTTAGTGCTTTGTTACGTCAGTATAAGCAACGGCGTGGACTCGGGCACCTTGAAGAAAGAAATGTAGAGTTATCAGATCGTCTTCGTTTCTCAGGACCCCCAGAATCATCAATGAAGCTGGAATTTTTCTGGAAATATCTGTCAGAACGTCTTACGGGATTTTACACCATCATCAAACTTTTTGCTGTTCTTTTTATTGACCTGTGGAAAGTTTTCCCATTGGAAAGAAACAAAAACATTCCTGGCAACTCTCGATGTTTCAGATTGTTAAGAAGGTACTTGTCTCTAGTCAGGCGGTAATCCCTGGTTCTCTTAGGCAAGAACATTAATCTTCTCATCACTTAAGACGTCAAACGAAGGTCCTCGTGAATCACACATCGGAGTTTAGATTCATCAACTTACATCTCACTAGCGAGTGCCCTCATCGACTTGACTGAAGTATTCCGGTCTTTTGATGATTTCATATTGCTAATAATTTCATTTTCTGCGTGAAATGTTTGCCGCATGAAACATGGCAGACTTCAGTTCTCTTCTTACATTAAACACGAATGATCCGGTGAGTTTAAAGAATGTGGCAACCTCTAAATCGAAGTGTTCTTTAGTCAATGAGCCAATGACAGCATGCCTCTTCATTTCCTGAATTTGTTTAGGGTCTGACATGTTTACATGTAGCAGAAAAAATATATGTAACTATGATATGCAGAGTGATATTTTACCTATAACGTGTGTTCTCAAATACCTGACGCACTCTGCATATTAAACTTTCATTTCCGAAAAAAAGTTTTTACGAAAGACACTGTGAAAATTTATTCAACTTTACGCCATATCGGTGGCAGCCTTGCTGTCTCTTTTTCATTGAAAAATTTAATCGATACAACTAGCTTTGTGTTACAATAATGTTTAATATTGCACCAGTTATATCTGTTTTAATTACACCATTATATAAGATAAATTATTCTATAAAATAGGAGGAAGCATATTGCCACCAATTTTATGGAGTAAAGTTACATCATTTATTTTGCAATGTTAAGTTTCAACCGTACAAATACTTGTGACTTCATATGAAACTTCAAACGACCTAATAGGGAATAAACTACTTAGGAAAATCTTTTAATATTTATCTATAGTACAAATATTTAGAAGCAATTGTGAACATGGTTCGGTAGGTCCTTGAAAGTGAGTAGGAGCAATAACTTATTGATATTCTGTTATGATATTTTTAAACTAACGACTATTGATTAAGAACAACAACGTACTTTGATTTTATCTACTGGGAAATAACCATATTAACGGCCACTATAAAACTACTTGTCACTTTGAACAGTTAAGAAGTTTAATAAGAAGAGACATGGTTCCAACAGTTAAGTAAAACTGGTGGTTATGCTCTCATTCTCTCAAACAGGAAGTAAGCCTTTGCCTTCTTCTCCAGTTTAGTATCAGCTACTCTCATACGTTGGTGGAGCGTATTCTAAATTATCCTATATTCAAAATTATCGCAATTGACCTTACATTGTGTCTACTGCAATATCGTGTAACACAATATTTTAGAAAATGCATTACCATAGTTAAGAAAAAAAAGCTATTTATTAAAAAATATATTTGATATTTTTTTCCAGATTTGTAAAATAATGAAAAATAGAACTGGAAATAAAATTCTGGATATTAAGGAAATCAATATACTAAATTATTTTACTTACTAAAAATATTCAATATCAATGGAAGAAAAAGACAGGTCTTGCACAAGAAACATAAAAGTGCCGCGTGAGTCTGTCATACCTTATTCTGAAAAGTAACTTTGATTTAGTCAAAGATCCAGCTGTATTTGCAGCTGCCTATATTCCGTCGTGATTTATTTATGTAATCTAGATAGCTTATAGAAAAAAGATGTGTATAAAAACCTATTTATTTTATCTTAATTAAAAAAAAAAAAAAAAATTAACCCCTTGAGGGGAAAGCAAAAATGTCTTTAAATATTGAATTCTCACTGGAATAACCGAAAAATTTTATTTTTAAATAAGGAAAAGCAATTTTTCAATGATTTTCCTCCAAAGTTAAAAATATAAAATTTAGTTAAAATTTTCTGGTGAGAATCTTGCTTAAATTAGGTGGGATATATTTTATCCCACCGCTCCTCAAGGGGTTAAAAGTATTTTGTATTTCAAAATCTTTTTACATTATTTTCAGAAAATGGAAAATGAAATGAATGGAGAAAAATTTAATTTCCATTAAAATTTAACACAGCTTAAATGGATTAAATTTTACTTAATCTCTTCTACCTTTTCATGACATTAGTTTATGTATCGTAATATTTCCATAAAAAGAAGAAATAATTAAATGTATCTAATGGGTGAGTAGTTGATCATTCTAAAAATTGTTTATAACTTTTTAAATATATATTCAAATGTTCTTCAAATTTCTTCCTCATAATGATTTTTTTATAGTGTTATAAGATCTACATTATACACTGTTGTCCAAAATTAAGGACCAATCACAAAATGCTAATTTTCAACAAGTAAATAATATAATTTCTCAAGTAAATAATATAATTCGAATAATTACTATCGCTACAGCACAGCTAGACCATATAACATCTCATTCATGTCACACATGGTCACAAGTGTCACAGTCACTACGGTGAAGAAAAACATAGGAAAATCCATACATCTGATTATGAGTCTCAAATGATCACTATATGTGACTACACTGAGATGTCACTGTGACTGCTGCTTTGTGACGAATCACCATGTGACTTTACAATGTAGTTACATTGTCACTCTCATGTGACTGTCATCTGCAGAATAAATTTCAAAGTCATTGTAAACGCTTCATTGTGATAAGTTACTAAATAATTTCACATTAAAGTCACATGATGACTTTAAGGTGACAGAGAGACTACTGCGAAGCCACCATTCTGCTATTTTGTTAAAAGACGCCATGTGACTATAATGTGATATTATTTGGTGACTTATCATACTGCAATGTTCATGATGAGTTTGAAATTGAATCTAAAAATGACAGTCACATAAGAATCACAATGTAACTACATTGTAAAGTCACCTGGTGACTCGTCACAAAGCAGCAATCACATTGACGTCTCAATGGAATCACATATAGTGATCATTTGAGACTCATAACGAGACGTGCGAAATTTCCTATTTTTCGTTTCACCGTAGCGACTATGACACTTGTGACTATGTGTGACATGAATGAGATGCTATATAGACTAGCTGTGCTGTAGGGATAGTAATTATTTGAATTATATTATTTCCTTTTGAGTATTCGTTTACTTAAAAATTAGCATTTTGCGACTGGTCCTTAATCTTGGGCACCAGTGTACTTTTTTTATGTGTCGCGTCGCCTGTATCAGTAGTGAACCTTAGTGCAATGTCTATCTTTGGTTTATCAGCCTCAGTTTGTATCATGGTTTGACCAAACAAAATGAATTTTTTGTCTGGGTGTACGTAAAAGTGTAAATTTAAGACAAAAAAGAAAAACAATTTTTGACTATATGGAGGAGCAAATTTCCCAACTTCTTCAAAACGTAGCTTTTATGTATCCACATTCCTTTGACGCATGCATATCCTAAGTTTTATGAAATTTGGCAGATAATGATTCAATTTATATGGAATTATACAAGTGCATATTAATTCTAGCAGTGTAATGAAGTATTATTCGATTACAGAAATTGATTAAAGTATTAATAGTTATAAACGATATTCATGTGGAAGTTAATTATTCCATCCGATGTTGATCGATTGCATCAACGTAATGATTGACATTTGTATTGAATATTAGATAAATATAATGCAACTTATCAAATAATCTATCAATCTTTTCGAAACACATTGGCTAAATTAAATTAAAAGAACTGATGTTCAAAATTACTGATTTTTCTCACAAATGAGATACATAAGACGTCTATTTTAGACTTATTTTAATTAGTACAAACAAACCCAGTAAAATGCGAAAAAAAACTATTCAAAAACTAGACAGCAAAAAATAGAAACGTTTGTTGAATTATTTTATTTTCTAAATTTAAAATTTTTGGATTATGTTTAATTGAATATTGTTTTCAATACTTTAAATGTCAACAAACGGAAAATAACAAAAAGAATAAAAAGATTATTTTTTCAAAAACAGAAAATATTTTCCATTTACAAGAAAAATATTTTGTAATAAATAAGAAATAGATAACTTACATCAATTTTTAGATAAATTGATATAGTTATAAAGACAAAATTTAAGGGGTATTAGGACTCATAAAATTCACAAAAGATGAATTAAAAGACTATTTTCAAGATTTAATATCTTAAAATATATACGACTTTAAAACAAATTTTTAGGGGGATATGAAGAATATAAGTATTTTCTTTCATTCCATGTATTTTAAAAATTACCAGATGCAGAAATAGCATTTACAGTGGGCTCCAAACTGTCAGACATTTGACAAGCAGATAATTGATATAGCAGCTTATTCGCAGGATTACAGAATACGTTTTGCAACTAGAATGGACATTTTGGTACCTAATTATACTTCAGTTTGTAATAAATACCCTGAACCTAAATAAATTTGTATTTAGAGCATTTTTATATATTTAATACAAAGTTGTATTTAGCTAATGCAAAATTCTGAAATTTTCAACAGTATAATCAAGTAAAATATATATTTGACCAACATATGACACATATGTTTTGAAAATTTCATTAAAAACATTTACAAGTTTTTGAGATACTGTGCGCGTTATGCCCAAAAAAGTCATTTGGAGAAAAAGGACTTCAAAGTTTAGGAAACGCTGTTTCACCAATTGAGTGGATTTATTTGATTATTTCTTATTCAATTCAATTTCTTTATTCAATTGATTATTTCTTACAGCCATAATTTCTGTTCTAATGGGAGTAAACAAATATACCAAAATGTTCAGAAAAGGCAGTAGTTTAACATCTAGAAAAATTAAAATTTCGAAAATTTTGAACTTTTAAAAGTTCTGAGTATAACTCTTAGACTGTAACTGAGCCAAGCGAATTATTCTGAAATTTGAGATAACAACATTAATATCACGATATTAGTAGGATGGCACGGAAAAAAAAGAAATTTAAAAATACAATAATAATTATAAAAAATGCAATTTTTTAAAGGACCATAATAGTTTAAAACTCAGCGGGGTATAATTATCTTTTAAACACAATTAATATCTTTTTGATATAAATTCCCTTTACGTAGGTAAAACCGAGTTTTAATTTTAAATATGTTTAATTAGTAGCTTTCTTTGACTGAGGGTATTGTTCAAACATAAGTATTCAAATTATCATTCAGAATAACTTTTTTGTCAAATTTTTGTGGACAGACTTATTTATAAAGCATTTTTATCATAAAAATTTTAAGAAAGCTGCATTTTGTTGCTAAAAGCTTCTAAACGACGTGAAGTTATATATAGCAGTTCACTAAGTTGCAGGTTTCACTGTAGTAGAAGCATTATTTAAATGAATATAATTCTTAAGACATGATGCAGTTTTAAAACACTGAGTTATAATTAATAATCTCAAGGGATTTATTCATGTTTCTAATTAAGAATTTTCTATCATGTTGAAAAAATAATCTTCGTTTTAGCATTTAAAAAAAATACAGAGAAGATAACATTACACTTTGCTCTTTTGCTGGGCAGTCCAGGAGTTTAAATCTATACGCAATAATTAAATACAATATCCTGAATTAATTATATTCATTAAGTTGATTTAGAATATTTAGGAAAGCTTATCAATACATTATTAGCATGTTAAACGATGGAACTCCAAATATAAAAAAATTCCCTGGCCGCTCGGCCTACAGCCGCAGGTAGATTTTGAACTTAAGTGTAATTTCAACAACAAAAACTAAATCATGATTAGAGATAAACCCACTTTAACAATTTTATCTGGCCGCTTTTGACGAGTTTTTATTTCATTTTTACATAAAAGCTGGTTTTATCAGAATCATGTTAAGGCTGTATTAAAAAAATCCATGCTAGACAACTCGAAATTTTCTGACACATTTTCAGATTCATTTTTAAAAGAAAAAATATGAAACTTTGTGACGTGATTTTTAAAGAGATTTATAAGTGACCTGTGTTTTTATTTTTCGTTCAATTAGTTAAAACTTGATTTATAAGCAATTATTTTCTCAGTACGATAATATTTTTCATTTCCAACACAATCGCTTAGTGGAATTCGGTTCAAAATTCCCACTTTGACGTTATTTTTTGAAATATATTCTGCCTCTATCAAAAAATCAGCCATTACGGTTCATTATATAGTTCTTGAATAAGAGAATCTACTAATTGGATGCATTTGAGAGCAAAAATGAATTTAAAAATGAGTAAGAAAATAAGCAGTTTGGATTTGAATACACCCTTAATAAGATGATTTTTTTTTCTTCCACCGCTATATATTTTTAATTTATTTTTGATGCAAGTATTGGTCCTATCAAAAACTTGTCAATATAAATGTTGTAGTTAATATTAAGAAGGTATAAAATGAATTCATGCGGATTTTATATCTTGTGAATTGACGGAATTATGGATTTTTTTTATTCTTCACTACCCCCCCCCCCCCCCTTTTTTTTTTTGTTTTCGTTTTTAATTTTTTTTCCCAGTACGAATTGGTAATATCAAACATTTGTCAATATAAAAGTTGTTGATAATATTAAGAAGATTTATAATAAATTTAATTGGATTTCATATCTTGGGAATTGATGAAATTATGAGTTTTTTTCTCCCTAAAACCCTATTTTTTGCGCCCCTTGAGACCACTTTTAATTTTATCAAAAATCTGTGCTACATAAATTTTTGGTACAATTTTTAGGAGTAATAAAAATTTTAAACTGATTTGATATGTAAAAATAAGAAGAGGTTACGGGTTTTTTCGGCTTTCGCAAAATCCTTCCCTATTTCCATCCCCTTGGTCCGATTTTGCCCATTAACGAACTTGACCGAGATTTTATGCCCCTTGATTTTATGGATCGGTTTGGAGGTTTGTGCAGAAATACGGAAGTTACCGTGTCCATAAAAATGTGATTTATATATATATATATATATATATATATATATATATATAGATAGATAGATCGATAGATAGATAGATATAGATATGTATAGATAGACAGATATATAGATATAGATATATATAGGTAGACAGATAGATAGATATAAAGTTTTTTACTGAGGGTAGTATTGGGTTCTAGGAGTCATGATCGGTGTAGTTCTACAATTTTTTCCCCGAAATTACAACATATGGGAGAATGTAATAGGCAGTATTTCATACGAAATCTACCTAAAACATACGGATAAGGTATTACATCGTAGTAGAGATGGAAATATTATAATATTTTCTACCTTTATTGTGCATAAAACATTTTGAGGAAGAATCCTTTTTTCTAGTTAGATATAAAAAATATTAAAACTATTTTAAAATAGATCTTTAGTGATATAATCATTTTTTTTTCTTGCGGGAGGTAGTGATATAAATATCTAAAAGAGAAAGGTTTTCTCTCGTCATATGTATAAAATGTTTGTAGATACGTTAAAAGCTCTTGACAGTTTGGCAATCATTTAACAGACAAAATTATAGAATATTCTTTCTGGTCGACGGCCTGCACATCCTACTTCTGTGACGGTTTGTATTTGGATAATATCATACTCAAAATCTTGAACACGTTGTATAATAACTGGTATTAAAATATATCGAAAATATTATGAAGAACATATCCTTGAGCAAACAGTTTAGCCACGGGTCTAAAGTAAATACCTCAATAGCGAAAAATTCAGTTTTTATCAGATTTCTGAAAGATCTCACCGGGTTAGAAACTAGAAACACAGACGCATTTTTTGCAATGTGTTTTTTTTTTTTTTTCAGTGTTCCTTACTTGAAAAGTAAAATCGGAACCATTATGATATCACTCCTGTGTCCGTCTGTCCGTCTGTCACAGCCATATTACTTGAACACTAGGGAACGTCGGAAGTTCTAATTGGCTGAAATAATAAAAGCTATTGACCCGCATATGTATAGATTATTAACCATTCACAAATATATTTAGGAAAAATGTAGAGGAGCTAATTAAACTACTTGAAAAAAAAAATCTTTTCTTTGTATACGTTTCTACGATACGTGGGGTATCGAGGGAAATCCCTTGTAACGCCAAACTCAGAAATATATTTCTTTTTTTTTTTAGGTGTATATTTTCAGAGATATCGTCGAAAACATAATGCAAAAATATGTTCCCTCCCCTCTATTCCCGAATCTATTGAAACTAAAGTTGTAAAAACTAGGAGTAGTATAAGTTGCAGGATAACTATAGTCATTATCCTAAGTCACACATTTTTTAAAAAATCAATTTTTTCCGTTAGACACAAATTTCGATTTGCGGGCATTCAACAAAGTTATTCAGGAACGTTGAGGTACTTATTGTTACAGAAGTATAAAAAGATTGTTGATAATGATTTTCGAAATAAATTGTAAATAATTAGCCGAGTATTTACCCTTAAAGATATGGGCGGTTTGGACATAGATAAAGAAACGGACGGCGTACTGTATGCGCCATTGACTTTTAAAACCTAAATAACAACTTTTAATGATATATTTGTGTAACGCAATGCCCAGTTACTATTTCATTTATTTACTGTACAGAATCCTCTGTACGAGAGTAATACTCGCACTTGACCGTTTTTTCCTTACTTTTTCTTTCTTTTCCTTCTTTTCTTTTTTTTCTGCATATATATATGTAGCATTTTGCTACCGACTTTCAGATATTTAGGCGACACCAGCATACCTCGACATAAAATGTAGTAGAGCAATCAAAACCATCCATCCGTTATATTGAAAATACCGGATTGCAGTCAGGGTGGAGGGAAAGACAGGCTCGAAACACATTGATAATTTCCCTTACTTAATGAATATAGAGAGTCATCGTCACTTTTTAAACTGGTTTTATTGACAAAAACATAGTAAAACACTTCCAGTAGTCATTCCATCCACTCACAAAAATCGATCATCACTTCATAAGACTTTAGATGTTATAAGAATAGGATCTACACATTCGAACGTTCACTCCAAGCGACGCAGATTAATTAGACAACCAGAAAAACGTAAAAATCTTCTCTCTATCAACGAGGTAACGATATTTGTACATCGAACAACAACGCGCGGACGGTTACAGAACAGTAAAAGACCAATCTAGACGAGAGGTGGGGGAGAATGGGACATAGAACAAATTACGATTCGATGGGAAAGGATGACGTCGATAAAGAACTCTTTATACGGCGTCAGAATAAAAGTGCAAAATAGCGTTGGCGGACACATGGAATCGTGGTTATAGAACACGAAAGAATTAATGATATTAAAACATTCGAAAGAAACAGAATTTAGTTTTAGAATAAAATGAAAAAGTAATTTAATGGGTTTTATAAGATTAGGCGAATGGATTAAGGTTTTTTAGAATAATAAAAGAATACGCAACTTTAAATGCATGAAATAAAAGACAAAAGATATTAAGATATTATTAAAGATAGGTAAAAAAGGAAAAATATTAAGAATTTGAAATAGTTTTACTAAGGAAAAGAGGCGAAAATTTTCATTATTACATATATATGTAAATAACATAGTTGGATAAATAAAATGATTTATCTGGTATGGTTGTCGCGAGAATAAGAAAAAGCAAAGTACTTTAAATATTCATTTTGATTTACAAAAATCTACTAAATATAATATTACAAGAAAAGAGTATATGAGATTTCCAGCGTATTTATATTTTTCCATGCTTTGAAAAATGGATATTTTCTGATCAATATATTTGCGGCATATGTTTATGACATGTGCCAAGGGGAGTTATAATTTTTTCATCGAAGCCGTTTAGAATGGCAGGTAATGGTGGGAATTCTTGCTTCAATAAGCTCTTGAAAAGGCAGTTTATGTTCAGACAGATTCATTCTTTTATGTTATGGGAAAGGTTTTTTTTTTTTTTTTCTTAATCTTTAAACTAGTATGAAGTATTCTCTAAAATTTTCCCTTTTATTTCGAAAATTATTTTCTTCAATCTTTTAAAAGTGAATTTTATTGGATGATTTTTAAAATTTACTCCCCATAAGAAAAGTTCACTTTACGAATATCCATGCATACTTGAAAGTTATAATTAATGATAAGAGTAGCATATTAATAAATTAGGTTAGAGACGCACGTAGTTTATACACTTTTGCTAATGTTTTTAATAATTTCTTTATGTACACAGACTCGGCAACACATATATTGTTTATTAAAAACAGGAATTAATATAAAAATTAAAGTCCTGAGCAACTTAATACCTTCTTTTGTCAAAATATGTTCACTAAAAGGATATACATAAGATCCACCGTTTACTTCACTTTTATAAGCATTTTCTGAAATCATATTCTGTTACGCATTTTAATTGCCGTCTTACAATTAAAATAACGTACATTATGACATTTAATAATCTTTCATGTAGCCCCCATTAAAATATGCATACTGCAAATTAAACGCAAACATTTTATGCGATGATACAAATTATTAAATGCTTGTTGCTATCTGTAATTTACATTTTATACATTAAACATTCATTTTTTCGTTGCAGGTATCTTGAAATGACCTCATAAAAACGAAGTGCGTTTTCATGAAGGGATCATTGGTAACTAATAATATTTCTTGCTGTGGTCATTAGAATTTTATCAATTCACTTATATAAACGTCAGTGTTAAAAAAACAAAAAAACAAAAAAAAACAAATTATGTTAGAAGTTTATGTCGATTAACAAAATGATACTTACGAAATTTTAATTTATATTAATATTTGAAAATTTTTAATAGTATCATAAAAAAACAAATATTTTTCTTTACATAACTTTTATTCAAAGGTGCATTTAATTATTATTAAAATTTATTTTTATTTTTTTTATCGTTTTACATCGATTAAGAAGTTACGATTTTTTATATATTGTACTTCTATACAAAGTTTACATTTTACATTACATCGGAGTTTAGGAAAAGTTCAATCTTGTGATTACAAGAAAAACTTGTTTGACATGTCAATTTCCTGTAAATTCAACAGTTTGAATCAGCAGAAAGATCAGCAGTTTAAAGATAGTAGCATTTCGTGACTTTTCTTTTCTAAGTTAGAAAATAAGGTATACTATTTTAGATTTAGGTTTTTATATTTATTTTATAACGTAACAGGCATAGTGATTTTAATAATTTCATCATATAATTTTAATATGAAAAAAACGTACGAAATGATTTAAGCAAAAAGTTTTAAACGAAGATATAAGATTTTCTTAAGAGTTAAATTTCCTATCTCTCCATGATAAAAGTACTATCTTATAAAACATATGTATTAATAAAACAAATTTTCTCGTGTCTGATGTGAGCTATGGAAAATGTTAAATGTGCATAACAAGCTCTTCTTATTTTAACCCTTTATCTACTGTCGGTACTTATAAGAACCATTAAAATAACTTGTTATAAAATTCAACTAATACATTCGATTAGTAATAATACAGTTTAGAATGAGTTATAATGCATTACTTTATCTTTTTCCAAAAGCATTATTGTCTACACAAAACAAAAATATTTTAAAATGATGATTTCTTTTGTCTTTGCATCTTTTCAGCTTTCTTGGCGGTGGAGGGGAGAGGGAGTATATTTCAATTCTGAATATTTCTATATTTCTATTGTAAGAACATTATATTTTTACATATCCTAATTCTACAATATACTAAGAAAAATATTTTAAATAAAATATTTGAGTGGAGTTATAAATATTGCACGAAATTCCTATAAATTCAAATTTAATTAATCCTTCTAGATTCTTCAATCCTATAAAATCCTTCTAAGATTTGTTAAATGATTAAGTAAATCCTCTAATATAGTTTAAAAAATTCACGAAAAATGCTTTAGTAGATAACATTTTCATGAATTCACAATTCAGGACATAAATGGTTAAATAAATGTAATCATTGTTATAAATGGTTAAATAAATGTAATCATTGTTATAAATGGTTAAATAAATGTAATCATTGTTATAAATGGTTAAATAAATGTAATCATTGATGAATTTACTCTCTACTTCCTTTTAATATTTAAATTTGAAGGGACGCTTATTCCACGAAGCATTTTCTTGTTTCCAGTCACCCTTTTGCTTTTTTTCTGTTTACGAGACATTAGTTTTAATATTGATATAACATTGAAAATATTTGCAATGAAAAGAAAATATCGCATACATATTGACGGTTTATTTTAAATAATTGACAGTGAATTTGTGAAATATTTTTTTGAAAATATATCGCAACGTTCAGACCAACTATGGAAATTTATTTATCGTATTTAAGACCAATATTGACAAGGTTCTCCAAGTCAAAATGAGCAAAAACAATACTGTCCAATTAATATTTGCGACAAGTGTATATTTCCTTATCTTCACTTGACATCATCTAGGTGCATGTACTAAGAACCGCAAAGGTTATCTTATAGGCCTCTAAAAGTCAGTACATTAGATTTTTTTAATTTTTTAAATCATTCATATAAATGTCAGGTTGAAAAAGAAAACAAAAATCTCTTCAAATCCATAACTATACACTCCTACCAATTGAAATTCATGGAAAATATCTTTACGTTAGCGAATATTATTCACTACTAAAATTTATAGTAATAAAAGAAATAAACAAATAGTTTATTTTATTTTAGCTCCATCAGTCTGAACTTTGCGCATAACAGAGTAATTATCGCACTGATTAAAAAATTGAAAATTCAAATCACATCACTGTAATTTAATAAAATCCAACATCTGTTTTTAATTTCTTCGCCCTTTACAAATTTCAACTTCCAGTTTTCGATGGATTTATATGTTTTAGACGGTCCTGAACACTATTTGATGGTTTTTAGAAAATGTCTGTCTGTCACATTCTCACTGTGTGGGTCTGTATGTGACAACAATTTTTTGGGCATTCTATCTCAAGAACTAAAGCACGGGATTTCACAAAACTTTAGATTCAGTTAGACATAATGTAAACTGATTCTGATTACTTTTTGGTGTAAATCGTCCAACAGGTGGCGCTGCTGTTCAGCATTTTTCAATATTTCGGAATAGCTGTATCTCAAGAACTAATGCATGAATTTTCATCAAGCTTCAGATTCAGTTAGTCCCTAGTATAAATTGGTCCTAATTAGTGCTTGGTGTAAATCGCTCAACAGGTGGCGCTGCTATGTGGAATTTTTCACGATTTCCGCAATAGCTCTATCTCAGAAACTAATGCACGGATTTTCATAAAACTTCAGATTGAGTTAGAAATTGACGTAATTTGTTAATAACAAGATTCCGGTGTAAATCAGATAACCGGTGTTGCTGATAGGCTGCATTTTGCATGATTTACATGATTTTAGAGATAGTCCTATCTCAAGAACTAATGCACTGAATTTCACATATTTAGAATCCTCATGATGAGCATAGATTGCCATATAATTTTGGCACTGTACTAGAGAATTTTGAAGTATTAACATGTATGAGATAGAAGAAAGTTTTGGGATTGGCATATGGAAGTAGTTAAATAAGCTTTTAATATAATTAATCTTTAATTACTCGGGTAGCGTCAAGAGAGCGCCACGCGTAACATTTGCGTTACACTTAAACTTTACCAAAGTCCCTTTAATGTCCAATCTACAGGGTGTCCAGTGAATATATTATTCCTATTAAGGTTTAAATCCCTGATTTAAAAATTAAATACCTCAAAAACAATGATCAATAGAATTTTGCGGTAAACGGTTAGTTTATTAGCTAAGCTGTAAAAATATTATGCATAAGTTTCAAAATTTAGTTGCAAAAACTGTTAACAGATGGCGCTGTAATCGCAATGTCTATAAATTGTGCTTCGCTTTCAAGAGCTTTAGCGTCTCATTCCTAGATAGCTCCCTATGGAAAAAACGAAAAATTTTAAAGTCCACTTTTTCGTTGGGGTGATGTGCAGAAGTGGAGACATCTAGTCACAGAATTATTGCACCAGCTTTAATTTTAAAGAATTTGAATTAATAGAATTTTTAATAAAAAGTTTAGAAATCATTATATAAGAACTTATTAAAATATTTTATTAAATTCAATTTTTAATGCCACATAAGTATTTAAATCAAAATGCATACATTTAGAAAAAATAATTTTGTAATTTTTATTTATTTTTCATATTTTTAAATCACGGTATAATAATTTGGTATTATTGTTTATACCTGAATTATTACAAATAAAAAAGTAATTTTGCACTTTTTATTTATTTTTAAATCACGGCATAATATTTTGGTTTTATCAGTATATATATATTTCTTTTCTTTATAAACAAAGTTTTAGGGACAGAAATTACGCATTAAATTATTTCATTTTTAAAAGGAATGGATGATAAGTCATATCACCAACATCGAAGCAAAAGTATTTTGGAGGCTGCACTCCTTTCCAATACTTCGGATCATATCGCTAGAAGCTGCACCATACTTCTGCACTCAATGATAAAAAAAAATTAAAATGAGTTTTTAAAATTAAAATGATTTTTTAAATTTTATTAAGTTTTTAAAAATAGAAACTTTGTATTTTTCATTCAAGCTATTGTCTACAACTAAAGAAAAATGATTTATGAAATATTATCATAAATTCTCAATGATTTATTAAAAAAAAATGGGTTTCTTTTAGCTTAATTAAATTTTAAAACTAGAAACATTGGATTTTTTATATTCAAACTTTTTTTCACAATTTAAATAAATATTAAAAAGTAAAGGTTTCCAATTTTTTTCAAATCCTCCTCTGCTTGGATTCGATTCCACAATCTAGCAATTAGGAGAGAAAAGGCGTACCACAGAGATACTGGTATCCAGACCTAAATAGCTTATAACAAAATTTGAAACAAATTTGAATTCTGTCAACACATGGCTCCGCTTCTGCACATCACCTAAATAAAATATTTTAATAAGTTCTTATATAATGATTCCTAAACTTTTTATTTAAAATTCTATTAATTGAAATTCTCCAAAATTAAAGACGATGCAATAATTCTATGACCAGATGTCTTCACTTCTGCACATCATCCCAACGAAAAAGTGGACATTCCCAATTTTCGTTCTTCCATAAGGAGCCATCTATGAATGACACGCTAGTGCTCTGGACTTCGAAGTACAATTTATATTCATTGCGATTACAGCGTCATCTATTACAACAAAATTTTGAAACTTCTGTATAATATTTTTACAGCTTAGCTAATAAACAAACCGTTTACCGAATAATTCTACTGATTTTTTTTTTTTTTTTTTTTTTTTTTTTTTTTTTTTTTTTTTTTAGATTATTAATTTTGAAATCAGGGTCTTATTCGCAGGACACGCTGTATGATTAAAGTTAAAATTGGAAACAGTCATTGAGGTTTTAGATGAGCAAACACAATGGGATCGGTATGCATGGAGTAATAAAGACAAGTGTTTATGCTCTGATCAGTAATAGCAAAATTTCACAGATTTTCGATATATCGTCTTAAAGACATTCGCATCCGAAAAAATCTGACAGAAAATATCGTTACATCCGCTTATTTTCATTAATGCACATAATGATTTTTTTACTTTTTTTTTCTTTTAAAATACTTATAGTTTACTTAAAATTAATTCTCATGCTGACCAAATAAATGTTTCAAACGTTAATATTTGGAAGTTCAATGAAATTATTTCTATTCTTTTTCGATGTAACCAATCTAAAAACAGCAAATTCTAATAGTTAAAATATTGTATTGTCTGAACTTTTTCATGTTGAGGGCTAAATATTTTTTTGTAATAATGTATCAGAATTTTAATAGAAATGTTTTTTGGTATAAATTCTCTTTAAAATTTTAAACTGTTCTGATGTTCAACGCAGCTAAAAATGAGGTTTCTACAATTTTAAAATTAAGATAAAAGGAAAATTGTTTTCAACTTTCCACATTTAAGCAATTCCACTATTATAAATCAGACATTCAAAGTATCTTTTTTCTTGGTGTTTTTTATGTTTTTTCTATATGGCTTATTTGTGTATATTTGTAAAGGAGCTTTAGAACTTGAAAAACTTCGGCTCATTAATGCCTATTTTAAAACAGGTTTTTTTATGTAATAAACTTGATGTATATGAACGGCAATTACATTTTCTATTTTGCTTTTATTCATAAGGCTATAAGAAAAGCTTTCATGCAATATTCATTTCAACAACTTCATTTCTACATATTTTTACTAAATAACTATTAATATAAATTGAATGTTCTCGAATTTCGATCTATTGATCATTCCGATTGTTAAATTTTAAGCAAAGAAGAAATATCTCTATATTAGTTAATCACTTTATTGTAATTGTATAGTATTGTGTTCTTCACTTAAAGTACAATAAATTCAGGAAAGGCACATAGAAAAAAGTCATAGTCAAAAGTTACGGTGAAAAACATATTGATGAAATTTGGTTCAATTGAATCCATAACTTCAAACACTTTCCGCGAATAGAAATAAAAAAAATAAAATCACAAAAAAAAAATCTTTATCAAACAGCAAAGAAAACAGGAAGTTGAAAATAATTTCGATTACATTGCTTCCTTCTGTTATGGAGAGAAGATAGTAGATACAACTATTTGAGTAGATGCAGTATTTTAAAATATATATATAATTTAAATATTTCATTTTATATAGGAGAATCGGGTTTGTTTATAAGAATTGCGTGCATTGAAGTTTGCCATAAAAATAAAAAAATATATTAAACTGTGTTATTTTTAATGAAGTCACATGAGATAACTTATTCAAACTTTAACTGTTGACACATTACCAGAAATAATACTTGAATAACCATATGATCAAATTACTCAACAGATAGACTATTTCAGATAATTCAATATACCAAGGAACCAACAAATTCATTAAAACTTCCTAAGAAATATAGTTGACATTAACACCTTTTTAAATTCTTGTTGGTTTGTTTTTAAAACTATTTCATAATTGTTTCAACTTGACAAGAAACTTTGTAAGACATTGAATTTAAGAGTGGAATTGAGTGTTAAAATTTTAATTTTGAGTTTCATATAAAAAGATTTTTAACTCAGATGCAAAATATATAAATGTCACGTAAGCTTTTGTTTTAAATATGAATTGCATAAAATTATTGACAGCTAACTTTTAATTATTTTTTAATTTAATAATTTTTTCAATAATTCACATTTATGTTATACACTGTTCTATTAAAAGTTGTTTATTTTGGAAAAAAAGCATTCGTATCGATACTTAAGTCGTAAAATTTTTAATTATGAAATATTTATGCAAAAATATAAACAAGTTTTAGAATTTCTTTAAAAGTAATAATACACAAAAACATATAGTGAAAACAACTATGGCGATTTGGTACGTTTGTATAGTCGTTTACAAAACGTATTTTATATTTAAAATAGACATTTAATGCTAAAATAGTCATGGTAGAGTGCTTCTTTAATTTTGAATATTTTATTGAGTATCTTTGAGTAATTGTTCAGTTCCTTTGAGTATCTTGATATATCAAAATTTAAATATTTTGAGTACTATAAGTTAAAGCACAAGAATATTGTGCATTGTAATATATTATAAAACTTCAAAAAGTTTCTTTCTTTCTTAATATTTAAAAAGAAGAACTTACACCACTATAGTTTTAACGACGTATGTATTATAAAATATTGACCATTTTGAAATTTTAATAGTAGATCTTATTAGTAACAATTAAAATTCTTCTTTGTCAGAGCTATTGCAATTAATTTTTAAGATGAGAAATTTATTTTCAGTAGCAAATTTGAAAAAATTTAGTTTTCTTACCAATTAGTATTATGTTAAAACCCTTACCCGGGCAAGACCAAAGCTAAAATATTTAAATTAATTTCCGTCTTATAATACTAAAAACACTAATAATACATTATAAAATCCACATTTGAAAGAAAATTTTGTTTACCGTTAACGCAGCAGGGGTTGGAAATATTCTTGTATGCCTGAATAGTAAACAATAAAAGCGGTAAAAATATCACCTCTGACTTCTTCAGGCACACAAATGTCATTTACAACAAAAAATGCAACTGTTATATGATCTATGATTTCCGCCTTATAATACTAAAAACACTTTAAGTACATTATATAACCCACAATTTTAAGAAAATATTACGTTCACCGTAAAAGTAATAGGATTTGGGAATATACTTCCCATTGCTAAATAGTAAACAACAGAGGTGGTAAGCAAATGAACTTTGCCAGCTTGGGGCACAAAATGTCACACATACCTAATAATACATACCTCACAGTGCAATAAATGAAAAGAATAAATAAATAAATTTAAAATAAAAGGCGCTTAACCTAAATTTAGTTTCTATAAATATAATTGTTTCTAAAAAGAAAAATCACATAAATAAAAAAAAAAATGATTTCAAGAACAAAAATTAAATGGGTAAGCATTGGAAGCCATAGGGGAATAATTTCCCACTTGCTATACATAGGTTTTACAAAAAAGTAACTAAACAATGTGCCAAAATAGTTTTACATCGAATTTTACAAAGTATTATAAGCATGCAATGAAAAACAAAATTTCTTAACTTCCCAAGGAAAAACTACGTTATTTGAGGGGTGCAGAAAATATTTTTACTCTCAACATTTCTCCCAATCCATATAAAGTTTCCCCAAAATTTTACGATATGTTATAGGCTTACATAAATTCTATATTACTGTAGGTATAGAAAATTTTGCAATATACTAGCCGGCATCTTTAAAAATATATAGTCTGAACTTATAGCATACTTTCGAAATATAAATTAAGTTAATGCATGTGAGTTTTTATCTAATTCTTATGCCTAATATTTATTAACAAATGCACAATTTCAACCAACAAACGCAATATTTTTTATTACATTTTCTGATAAATTGCCAATTATTGAAATACTGCAATCTTCCACTATCCTGGATGCTGTTAATCACTTTTGATGTTTTGTAGATCTTGAGTCTTTTTCTTGAAGAAAATGTAGTAAAATGATAATATCCACCATGCAAATAACTGTTTAAGGATGCTTTTAATAATCCCGTAGCTTTATGCACTGGAGGTCCATTCCACGATGTATACACTTCATGATAGAGATTATCAGATTTTAAAGTTCTGTTATAAATGTGATTTCCAATAATAGAGCCAACAGATTCACAAACACATTCACTGCAAATTTTCAAGCAGTTTTCAAGGAGGTAAATTATTTTTCGTACATGAGCATACACATCTGGATTGGTAAAAGCTTATTTTATAACACCGCTGTCTTGATCTTGATGTGATTGTTTCGTTTCAGAATTCAGGATTTTTTTATTAAATTCAGTTTTCAGAAAGTTTTTCTTCAAAGTTGTTCACTGATTAAGAAGTCTTTTCTAATTATTAAATTTAAATTATTTTCTATTTTTGCTCACCCATTCGGTGAGAGCTTGTAGTGAGTTTTCCACCAAAGGTGGTGTGGAATCTTCTTTATGCAGTTCTCTTTCTAACGATGAGGTAGGGCTCAAAATGAGTTTACTAGTGAAGCATTGTCTCGTATGTTTTACAATTTTTGGTTCAAATATTTTTTTTTGTTTAAGCTGTTTAATAATCACTGAGCAGAGGTTTTTAATATTTTTTCTTGGGAGTTTGAAACACTCACTTTTTGTGATGTTTTCTTGTGTTTGGGAATGACTTTTTGTTTTTCTGAGGCAGTCATCGTTAATCAATAACCAGTCTTGGTAGAAATTGTTTTTCAAGCCCTGAATTTTCTCAAAATTGTAAAGGAAAGTTTGCTTCTGATATTTTCCCATTTTTCATTTCTGTTTCCATTTCAGTAAGATCTCAAAATAATCGAAAACAGTCCAAATGTATGTATTTACATTTTGGACAGTGCCGCCTAACTTTTTCACCAATTCCAGAATATTTACTGTTGCTATTAATTGGTAGATGAAATCAGGAACTGTGAACAATTTTAGTACCAGTGAATAAGCTTTAGCTTCTGTATTGTTTCCTTTAGAAATACAATGGATGCGCTTCTGTTGTAGGTCACTGAAAAACAGTTTGGAGTCTCTTTGAAAAGCTTTTTAAACCATTTGACAATTTGACACAACATTTGTCAATTTGAACGAAACTTGTTTGTTGGAATGATTTAGTATTTAAATAATCAATATGTATTTCATCAGAAACTTCAATTAATTGTTCGTAGCGAATTACCCAATTATATTTTTTCACAACATTCCCTACAACCTGTGCCTGATTATTTCGCTAAGATTCAACATTGCTGATATCTTTCAAAACAAACTGCAGTCTATGAGCTATATCCCATATGGGGAGGAAAAATTCATGATCAATATCCAAACAAAACTGTGTACTTCTTTGTCAACTGAAATGTCAAAATATTGTTCATCAAAAGACATTGCATTCAGTCGGGATTCTGGTTTTATTGAAAGTTTTCCAAGGAACATTTTATTTTCCTTGTAATGGTATCACCATTTTGAGAAGTGCCACAGGGAGATGTATTTATTATAATGCATGTCTGAACAACGGCAATATCAACAATGGTGATCAGATAAGTAATTTGGGATGTTCTATGTTGTTTTGTTATTTTAACCGCTGCAATAGAAACCAAGGGTAGTCGTTTGGTTACAGGATTTTCGATACTTATAAAACCTATAATTTTTTATTTCATAGTTAAAAAAACGTTTTTTTTTCTGAATTCTCTAAAAAATTCCCTGGAATGGTTGAACTCAATTATCTACATTCATTTAGGCTTAATAGCCTTTCAAAAAACTTGCTACCCTTACCTTCTTTAATAGCAGTATAAGCTATCCTGCCTACCCTTAGCCCAATCTTCTCAGGTTCTTCATTGATTTCCTTTTCCTTAATTTTTTATGCTTTGCTAAACTCACAAAACCATTCATGAGCACTAGATTTCAGATGGTCTATTAAATGGCCTTTGAAATTTCCACATTTTTTGCTCTGATATTCCTGAATTAATTATTGCTTTTCAGGTAAGAAAAACTGACCAAATAAACCAGTTTTCAAAATTGCTATATATTTAGGCACATATTTATAATTTGTAATACATAGAGTACACTTGGTCGTTCCTTCTTCTTCAAGAAGGTATGGCATGAAACTACATATTTGTGTTACCGATCTGCTAACTTTTATAAAATTGAATTTCGCTTCAAACTCTCCTATTTCTGGAGTGGTTTGGCAAGAGCTGGTCCTGGTGTAAGATAATTCTTGATCTAAAGGTTTTGTTCGTATTTTTTTTTATTTATTTAACTAACTTTTTCATTTAGGAATAAAATTGCCTGATTTATTGATGATAGTTGATTATTAATATTTGTATAATAAAATTGAACTAAATCATGATTTTGAGAAGTATTAGGCAAAGCTTCAACAACAGGCATATGTTCCAATCCAACTTTTAATAATTTATTACATGGTTCATCAAGTTGATTTTCCTCTTCGTTTAAGGACCTTTTAGAATTAGGACAAGTATTTTCTGTAGCAAATAATAAAGACTCTTTTGATTTCTTGCTCTTGGCAGTTCATCCTCATGTTTACAGGATGTATGAGGGGCTAATTTATTGCGTCTACCACGCCAACTATAATGCGCACACTCTACTTCTTCTTTGCTTTTAAATGTTGACATGTTAACTTTTCATCATGAAATAAATAGAATAATTAAAATCTTTGATACAAGATCATCCTTAATGACCATTTCTTTTCCCTCTGACATCTAAGTTACGCAACTCCGCGCGTGAAAACCGAGGAAGAGAATCGCGACGAAAACCGAAAGTTTCCAACACCGCCAACAACGACGCTTTTTACAAAGCCCAGGTGCTTGTGAGATACTGGTTTGCTGACGTCATCAAGCTCTGTCAAGAAGAAATCCACCACCACAACCCCAAACCCTCCGTTTGGAATTTATAGTATTGTGAAGCGAGTAAGCTACGTAGCGTGTGAGTGTTTTACAGAAAGGACGTTCTTTGTTTTGAGATTTGATCGATTAATATTTTGATTAAAGACTGGGTTGCTCTAAATTAAGGTAAATTCTTTTTTACAATATATAATTGCCATTTTTATGAATATTAACAATGTTATTCATTATCTTTTAAAATATATTTATATCACAGTGCACGAGTAGGCTTAATTCCGCAGCTTTGTCGAAGCTCGTGATATAAAATATATATTGGTCTTACTTTTTCACAATTACTTTATTTAGTAAACAATTAAATTGTCGCGCAACAATTTTTATGCATTATTGAGTATTCAATATAAATTGCATTATTCGTATATGTAATACATTTTAGTTAAAAGCTGAGTTTCTATTCATTCTCTTGCATAGCAACAGAAAGTTGCGTAATAAATAATTTCGCGTACTTCGTATTTGTTTACGTATCACAACTTACATATTTTTCGATGCAATTATTTGTAATGTCCTAGCACAATTTATGCAAATAAGTTTTACTTTCTATACAGTTATAAATTTAAATCAAAATTCTAAATACGCTCATCCACTTTTATGATAACAGGACAATTAATTAATTCATATGTAAGCAAATTTAATAATATAATAATACACACAATCATTAAAAGAGTCTACCATAAATTAAGAAACAATGAATGATGTGTTACAGTATAAAATGTTACAGTAAATCTTATTCATGAATTGAGATATAACTTGTTTATTTCAGAATAAATAATTAGTCACACTCTTTTAAAAGATTTAAAATGACTGATATTCGCCTTATTCTTATTGTATACTTATGCATTAGAAATGGAAGAAAAACCCAGAAATTTTTAATAAATAAATAAAATAAAAACCTTTTTTTTTTCTTTTAAGAAATGTAAACTTTACTTATAAAAATATGTTTTGAGAAATGCACGATTGCTTCACTCTGATACCCGCCTTTTTTTCATGTTTAATATCCATCATTGCTAAAATATCAATATATTTTATCATACAGATATTAAATATTAATTTTTAACATGAAATTATGAAGTTAAATAAATGCTTCTCCTATCACTAATTATTTTTATTTATTTTATTTATTTATTAGTTATTTTTTTAATCCCCGATAAAAATAATCAGAGGTATTATATTATTATAAAATATTAATTTTATTTTTTAATAATGTGCAATTAAAATTACTAGGGCTAGTATACAATGGGTCTTTGCCTTAAATATACTACACTCATCTAAACATGTTTTTTTTTTTCCTTTTTAATTATTTGATACATAAATGCATGTTAACAGGTAAGCATATTTTAAGAGATAATGAATAAATAACATTATTGATATTTACCAAAATGGCAAATATGTATTGCATTTAAGTACTTACCTTAATTGAAAGCCATCCAGTCCTTAATGAAAATATTATTAATTTTCATCCGAACTCAAATAGCATTGTTTAATGTATTCATATAACGTATGAGATAGTGAAAAATAATAACCTTTGATATAATAAAGCTGGGAGTTTAAAAATTATATTTTCTAGTAAAAAAAAATAAATAAATAACAGTGCTATAATGGATGGACATATATTTTGAAAATGAAATGAATAAATGAAATAATGAAATAAATGAAAATACTTTCACATTACAAATAAATAAATAAATAAATAATGTAATAAACGGTTTTAAAGAAAACTTTTCATAAATTATAAATAATGAAAATGAAATAAATGAAAATACTTTCACATTACAAATAAATAAATAAATAAACAATGTAATAAACGGTTTTAAAGAAAACTTTTCATAAATTAAAATGCAAGAAAGTATCTTCTTGAAATGTATATATATTTATAATACACGAAGTACGTATAACATTAATAGAAAAGAAAAAATGCTTATTCGTATTTTTCTTATTATTTAGTTGTAAAAAATAAAAATAAAGCTCAGATATTTAGGAACCATATATTTTACTTTTATTAAAAGACTTGAAAACGGGGGGAATTTAAAAGAAATTTCTTTTTCTCTTTTAAAAAGTAATATAAAATTCTTATAAATGTATTGAATACAGTTAAATGTAAGTAAAATTCCCATTGCAAACATTTTATTACAATTTATTCAAAGAATATTTTTCTGATTCAGAAATAACCATAATATACTGCATACTATTATTTTTTAAATATGTCAGAACAAGAAATTTAACTTACACATTAAAAAAAGGTGTTAGGGAAATATTTTAAAATGATTAAAATTCAAGAAAGTGAATGGCAGGAATATATATTTGCAACACATAAAAAACAAACAAAATAGTACTTATTACAAAAGAGAAAATAAATTAGATACACATTTTTCTAATTTAAATTTTAAATAAAAAATCATATAACATTTAAACGCCTGATATTAATTGTAAATTATAATAAAGCCCATATATTTAATAATTATGTATTTTTCTTTTATAAAAACACAGGAGTCTGAGATATATTTTTAATGCTTATGTATTACATTTTATATATGTTGTACATTCAAGTCACGGTTGAATTAAGTTTTCGTATAAATTCGGAATACATGATGACGAACAGAAAAAAATATAGCGATCCCAGTGACTTGACAGTGACCTAGCTTAGTGACATCAGTCTCAGTGTTCCCGGGCTTTGTAAATAGAGTCTGTGTTGAAACCTCCACCCCCTCCCTCTTTTAAAGTCGTCATTTCTCCAAAGGAAAAGGCTCCGTAATAATTCCATTGTGCTGACAATTTACAAATTCTACTTTCTACTCATTATTAGTGTGAAATAAATACAGCAAATTATTTACCCAAAGGTATTCCAATTTATTAGTAAAGGAAAATAACATCGACCTTATTATTATTATTATTTTAGTAATACACTGAAGATTTCAATTAAGTTTTGTTTTCTTATATTATGAAATGATAATAAAGAACCTTTATCCGTAAAATTAAAAGTAACAAAGAGTCTAAAGAAAAGAAAAAAATCGAAAAATCAATCTTCAAAATGTAATCTTTACAACAAAAACATAACATTAAACCATATTTCGGTCAGGGAAATAATGCTGAAAGAAATCATTGCAAAAGAAAAGTTTTTAATTTTAATACTTATAGATGTGTATCTTCAATTTACATGATTTTTACAGGATACACTTTTCTATTGTGTACACTTTTCTATTGTACACACACACTATTGTGTGTGTGTGTGTGAGGGCAGGTGCGATAGGAATATTTAGAAAGCTTAAATACAGCCGTTCCTAAATATTTCTTTACATGTTCTACTTTTACAAATAATTTGTTCGTTTTTCAATTGATTAAAAATTAGCAAAGAATTTCAAGCTTTCTCTATCTTATGGATTTGTGCAAATATATTTCATTAAAGAAAATTGTTCAAGTTATTGTAAAAAGTAAGTTTATTATTAACGGTTTATGCAATATAATTCACATATCATGTACATTGCATTCTTCATCCTAGTCTTCTGAATTTTATTCATGTCCACCTTTAAGCCTATATTCTCATCTGAAGCTGTGTATTCGTCATTGATTTTAATACCATCTGCCCAGTGTCGAGTCATCATGTGTTCTGCACCATATGCTCTTATCCTGTGAGTTGCACTCATATTTATCATTGAGTCACTATGCTACATTATTTTAGGTTTTATATGTATTTATTTAAAGCCAGTATCCCCAAATTTTGATAAGTGTTTATGCTGCATCATCTTCTAGTGCAAGAAACTGACGGGTTTTCATTTGCTGTTGCGTTATAGCCAATAATTTCATCTTTTACTACCTCAATAAAGTGTACTGAAAAGGATATCTGTGTTCTACAGGTTAGTTTTCTAGTCCGAGCACTTACTCGGAAATTAAAAGGCAGTAAAATCTTTCTGTATAATAAATGTCGAGGTTTTCCTTCCATTTATACAATGGAAACAAACTTTCCACAATATTAAAAAAATAAAGAAAATTATTATTAATCATTCTGTAAACGCGACGATGATTTCCATATACACGCACACATGTGAATAAATGCAATAACTCAACTACATATTTATTTTTATCCATTTATGTAACGTTTAATTTTTTTTTTCTAAAAGAGCAAGTGAGCACATTTTATAAATAATATCTTAAAACAAAATAAAAATTGAGTCTTTAAAATCATAAAATCGTTTACTTTATTATAATTAAACCTTACATTGTTATAGTTTAATTTGTCGCATAATATGATAAAAAGAATCATATACTTGATTTGAAGAGGTTTTCAGAAGAAAGAAAACTGTAATTTCTACTTTCTCAAAACTACTTTCATCTCAAGTTACAATCGGCTTGTCAAATCTTCCTGTTGGTTTAGTTCTATAAGAACAACACCGTAATAAATGGATGAAGAAGATTACGGAAAAGGAAACATCTTGTATTTCTGACAGAGAGGTAAAATCTTCATCATTTCAGTATTACTGCCCAAACTCATTTATTTCCACAAAGACATATATCACTTATCTGATAAAATTTCTTTTCTACACTTCTCTGGATTACTGTCAAAGATAATGGGCGCTTTAGAAGAATTTTCCGATATTAAAAATACTGATAACTGGATTATGTGTAGTTTTAAGTTATATGGAATTTTTATTATTTTCCATTTAAATCTGCGTTACACTATTATCTAAGATGCTTTAAAAATAAAATAGATGTGTAAGAGCAGGTCTTTCAGTTTTAAGCGCTGCCAACAATGAAAATTCTTAAAATTCAAAGTATTATAACTAAAAAAGTTTTGGGCGAAAATTAATCGGAATTTTAAATGTTTATCTTAGACGCGGGGCATTATTGAAATATCTTATAGTAAAAGAAGAGCATATTAAAAATTGTTTTTTTTTCTTTTATCTTTGATGTCCCAGCCGTTACAAAGATTAATGCTCAACTTAATTACTTTGTTTAGTTCTGGTAAGATTCGTAGTCCATTAATACTCTCCTTGAATGAATATGATGGTGACTTCTAGATATATAGTTAAAATATTTCTGCCATATAACATATGTTTGCTGATTTCTTTATTCAGACCCGTTTCTTGTTGTTGCATATCGATTAATAGTAAATTGGTTTTGGTTTTAAAGCATTAAAACATATATAAACATAAAAAAAAGTCACGTCTAAAAGCTATATTTACTTTAAATGCGCTATATTTACTTTAATTGCTTTATGTAATTCAAAAAATTATTTTATCTTCGTCGTTTTTATAGATAATCACCATAAGTATATACTTAAATCACTTGGTATATTATGTAATTTTACAGAATATTACTGAATGATTGAATTATAACTTGACGCAATTTTCTGTGTAAACATGCATTAGTGCGTGAATAAAATTGAAAATGGCCTGTTTCATGTTACTGTAGCCTATTCAATTCGAAATATTACTTTTTTTGACTGAATAAATTCATCTTTGTAAACATCATAATCACTTTCCTTGTAATTTAACATTAAATAACTAAGAAATGTAACTCTAAAAAACAGCATCATTCAAAACAACTTCATTATTTTTTAATTATCTAATTTATTACTGAATTTAAATTACCAATAACTTAAAAGAAATTAATGAAACTAGTGTGAATGAATCAGAACTAAAATATCTTCTTAAAACGCCATCTTAATTACTTAAAAACTGTTCCTGTCAAAAGAGGTTTCAATCCTTCTGTTATCAATAATGCTGTGAAGAAATTCAATAGACCGTCTAATAAATCTACTCTTTCCAAAACAGTGAAAAGCAAACATGATAATTTGGTTGTATTCCCCTTTTATTCTCCTTTATGTTTCAAATTAGCTAAAGTTTTACGACGTTTGAATTTTAATATTATCTTTTAACCTATCTATAAATTTAAATTACCCTCCACTAAATCTCCTGTTCCTAATCTTCGTAAATGGGAAATTTAAAATGTTCCTTGTAACGGCTGTGATTTATCTTATATTGCTCAAACTAAAAGAAATCTTGAAATCCGTTTAAAAGAACACTCTCGTTATGTAATTAATCATGAAATTTCTAAATCTTCTATCGCAATGCATTTTTGGGATTCCGGCCATAGTTTTAATTTTCAAAATGCTAAAATTATCCTTAATGCCAATAGTATCTCTGAATTGGACTTTCTTGAAAATTTAGCTGTTTATCTTAATCGTGAACTTATTGTTAATGATAAATCTGATTCCACAATGCTCTCAGCAGCCTGGAAAAACCTTTTTAGTAACCTATTTAATTTATTTTTTTGTATTAATGAATGTTAGTCTGTTTTTTTTTTAATATTTTATTTATTTATTTATTTTTAAATCTCGTGTGTTCCCATATTTTAATTTCATGTGATCCCATATTTTAATATTTGTGTGTATTTTCATTTTATTATAATTTATTTTTAATTTTATTTTCTTGTATTTCTTTAATTTTCTCAATTTGCTTCATTATTCACTTCTACCCTGCGTTCTTTTATTTTGATTATACTCTTCTGTGGTTGGTTGTTGTCTTCTGCTTTCCTATTGGTTGTTGATTTCTAATTTCCTATCGGCTGTTTCTGCAGCCTGTTTCCCTTCCCTTATCTCTCATTTCAGTCTTGCTGCTGCTTATATAGTAGAAGCACGTCTTCTTTGCGCCTGACGAAAAAAGAATCAGACATTTCGAAAGGCCTAGTGCATTTATAAGTTTTTTATGGTATTTTAAGAAGATATTTTAGTTCTTAGCAATAACTTGTTTATGTATGCCTAAAATGTTATGTGAATGGAAATAGCTTTGGCATAACGTTTATCTATTTAAACAAATAGATATATCTTTTAATAGTAAATTCTAGACACAATATTCGAATTGTAATTTAATAGTTATAAAGGAAAAATAAATTTGAATTGATCGCTATAGACATTCACCAATGCAGAACTTTAAATTACGTTTTCATATCACAGGAAAAGGACATTAAGCTTATCGTTTTAGGCTGGTGTATAATTTTTCAATTTTCATGGTATGTTTAAAAATACATTACTGAAATAAAAAGATTGTTTTACATTAAAATACCACATTTATACATCCAAAATAACGTATTTATGGAAAGAAAAAATTAATTAAATCTAAAATTTTTGATAAAAAAGATTAATACATAAAAAGTATATATAATGTAGAAACATGACTATATTCAAAATCAAATGAAATGCATGGAATTACCGAAATAAAAATATATTAAATCTAATAAATATTATAATTAAGTATTCTTTTAATTAAATATTCTTTGTTGTACAGTCTTCTACTGCCCTGAAATTCCTAATTGTTTGCTGTCAAAACATATAATTCCTAAAATTATTAGAGTGCAGTAAGATAGTATTTTGCTTGTACAAAATAAATTTACATGGATGTGAATGGTTCTTCTTACTATATCTTCCAAAATTGAATGATAAAAAGTGGGGGAGACTAGAGTTCAATGTGCCACTTTTGTAAATTTTGACTGTTTACCCTCAAAGTACTGTTTTTTGAGTTTCAAAGAATTTATGTGTATTATATATATACAACTCATCCCAAAAGTTTAGAAAATCAATAAAATTTGCATTAACATAAAAAGTAATAAGGTACAATTAAAATTCGTGAGATAGGTAATAAATAAAAGAAATTTTGCTGATATACACATATAAATTATGATCAAAGGTTTGAAATTATAAAATATACATTAAATTATATAAAAATGTGCTGTCCCAAAAGTATAGACAATTGTATTTTTTTTTTTTTTGGTTTTACATTTTTAAAAGTATCTAAAAACTTACTTTTAATATTTAATTGTATTGCCACGGCACTTTATAACACCAAATACACGTTGTTCCATAGAATTAACTAAGCATTGCATTGCAGAAGGAGGTATTTCATACCACACGTTGTCAATTGCAATTTTTAAGTCATTTACACATGTATATTGCTTTCCATTTTCCTATATTTTACGAGATAAGATCCCTCATATGTTTTCCATGGGATTAAAATCTGGACTAAGTGCTGACTAGTTAATAGTGTGATATTGTTTCATCTAAACCACGATTTCGATGATGTGGAGGTAATGGATGTATGCCCCATCTGGTTGGTAAACACAGTATGGTCCTGCTAGCAAATCCAAATTACGTAATTATAGAATCTTATTAAAAATGGCTTCAGTTGATAATTTATCTCTGCGTGAAATTGCATCAATTTCCAGAATTTCAAAAAGTACTGTACGCAGAAGAATGAAAGCTTCAACAAATGTTGTTTAAAGGAGAATGAAAGCAAAACCTTGCTTAAAGCAGAGACGTCTTAAAAATGCATGTCTAAAGTGGGATAGAAAGCATATGTCATACGGTAAAAAGTGGATTACTGTCTTCTCCAGTGATGAAACGAAATGGAATTTAGACGGCCTTGATGGTCATAAATTTTACTGGCATGACTTAAGAAAAGAACTCAAGAACTGTTTCAGCAAGCAACAAAGCGGGTAATCCGTAATGACCTGGAGAGGGTTTTCTTTTAAAAGCCAAACATTTCTACGATTTATGCAAAGAAAAATGAAATCAGAGGATTATCAGGATATTTTACATACCAATTTACTGCCAATTATGGATTTGCCAGCAGGACCGGACTGAGTTTTCCAACAAGATGGGCATCCATCCATACCTCCACATCATCGAAATCATGGTTTAGATGAAACAATATCACACTATTTGACTGGCCAGCACTTAGACCAAATTTGAATCCCATGGAGAACATATGGGGGTTCTTATCTTGTAAAATATATGAAAATGGAAAGCAATATACATGTGTAAATGACTTAAAAATTGCAATTGGCAAAGCGTGGTATGAAATACCTGCTTCTGTAATGCAATGCTTAGTTAATTCTATGGAACAACGTGTATTTGATGTTATAAATTGCCGTGGCAATACAATTAAGTATTAAAAGTAAGTTTTTAGTTACTTTTAAAAATGTAAAACCAAAAAAAAATTACAATTGTCTATACTTTTGGGACAGCACATTTTTATATAATTTAATGTATATTTTATAATTTCAAACCTTTGATCATAATTTATATGTATATATCAGCAAAATTGCTTTTCTTTACTACATATCTCACGAATTTTAATTGTACCTTATTACTTTTTATATTAATGCAAATTTCATTGATCGTCTAAACTTTTGGGATGCGGTGTATATATACATAATGGTTTAAGTTGCACACACTCAAAACGAATAATTAAGCATACATTAGTAATATATTTTTTTAAATACCAACTGACAAAATAGATCATTGTACTCCAATGTCGGGGTACAATGGTGCACAGAATGGGGCTTTATGGACCACAAATAAATTTGAAAAACAAAAACGCTTATCCAATAGGGTGGGTCGAAAAAACCGAAATATTTACAATCCAAATGTAATAGAGTGGAAAAGTTGCCTTTTGTAGTAAAAAATGAATTCGTAAAATATTATACCGATCGGTTAATATCTTTTACCGCATCAAGGGGGCCAAAGTTTCAAAAGATCGCTAAAAACATGTTAATATATATATATATTTTAATTATCCAAACGTACTAATACAATTTCTAATAAGACGCAATAGCTACATGAAGATATAAGAAACGTCCCGGTAAATGGTCATTATGATAAAATCATATCTTTTACTGCCGCAAAGGGACCATATTTTAAAAAAAAAATATGTAAACATTTTAAATTTTCAGTTTTTCTAAATGTTTATATTTTTTATAATATGTGTAGAAGTAAATAAATTTACTTTATATCTATTAATATGTCATAAATTTTGTTAACTATTTGTCATAGACTGGAAAATAAAAACGGTAATCATTCATTGTTCTGGACGATTGCTTCATCCACAACTGTTTCCTGCATATCAGCAGTTCATATACCACAAATCACAAAAATGATATAAAATGAACAAAATATTTTAGCATTTTAATAATTAAAATACAGAGATGTTTAACCTAAACGAATTAAATAAACTTAAAATGAAGAAGTATTTAATGTAAATGAATTTCATAATATGACTCGCGTTCAAATAAAGCCATTGTTCCTCGAGAGGCCGAAATTGATCATATGTGAATCTCACTCTGTTCTGATCCACAAACTTTACCAGCACTTCAGTGACTAATTTTTCGCATTTTTATACTGAATAAGGGGGAATAGGAAAGTTATAACAGCTGGTATCTTTAATCGAACATTCTAAACTCACCAGCGTTGTTAGATCGTCAGTCGGTAGACAAACCGCAACAGGTGGTTTCGTTAGTTTACAGTTTTGCCTTTCGACTAAAACAATTTTAAGCTTCAAAGTTCAAGTCTGGAAGGATGAAATGACGGATGGCACTATTCGAGTCCACAGAATTTCGTGCTGTGGTATTTTTTAATTTTGGCAATCGGCTGATGCAGTACACTTTTAGGATGTACTCAAAGTGTACATCCTGAAAGTGTACTGCATCAGTTAGTTCACAATTAAAGTAAATCAATCATGTTTTTCGGATTCTGTGGACTATAATTAGTAACAACCGTTACTTTCCATATCATATATGAAAGATTATAGTTCGTGTAATTTCACGAAATGCCTGTTTTTCGCAAATCATGAAAATAGCCTCATTAGAATGATAGCATATGGAGGAAAGGACATCAGGACACCAGCTATAAAGAAAATTGCCAAAGCACAAAGCCCTGTCAACACGAATAGTGCCATCCGTCACTTCGTCATTCCAGACTTGAACTTTGAAGCTTAAAATTGTATGGATTTAATCGAGTGGCAAAACTGTAGACTAACGAAATCACCTGTTATGGTTTGTCTATCGACTGACGATCTAACGACGCTGGTGAGTTTAGAATGTTCGATTAAAGATACCAGCAGTTATAATTTTTCTTGTCCCGCTCAATCAGCAGAAAGATGCGTGAAATTAGTCTCTGACGTGCTGGTAAAGTTTGTGGACCAGAACAGAGGGAGGATCACATATGATCAATTTCGACCTCTCGAGGAACAATGGCTTTATTTGGAAGCAAGTCATCTTATAAAATTCAATTACTTTAAATATTTCTTCATTTTAAGTCTATTTAATCCGTTTTGGTTAAACATGTCTGTATTTTAATTAATAAAATAGTAAAATAATTTGTTCATTTTATATCATTTTTGTGATTTTAGCTATATGAACTGCCGATATGCAGCAAAACAGCAGTGGATGTCAAGACAAATGAATAAATGCCGTTTTTATTTTCCAGACTCTAACAAATAGTTAACAAAATTTATGACATATTAATAGGTATGAAGTAAATTTATTTACTTCTAGACATATTATAGAAATCATAAAAATTTAGAAAAAATGAAAATTTGAAATTTTTACAATTTTTTTGTTAAATATGGTCCCTTTGCGGCAGTAAAAGATATGACTTAATCATAAGGAACATTTGCCGGGACATTTCATATTTCTTCATGTAGCTATTGCGTCCTATTAGAAATTGTATTCGTACGTTCGGATAATTTAAAAAAAATGTTGAAAAAAACATGTTTTTTGCGATTTTTTGAAACTTTGTCCCCCTTGCGGCGGTAAAAGATATTAACTGATCGGTGTAATAATTTACGAATTTATTCTTTTTTACAAAAGGCAACTTTTCCGCTCTATTACATTTTGATTACAAATATTTCGGTTTTTTCGACCAACCCTATTATCCAATGCATTCTTTGATAGCACAAAACAAAGAAAGTATTAGGGGGATTAACCGAATTTGTACAACTTCACTTATTTTCAGATGTAACTCACTTCATTTTTTGAATATCTGCAAAGCATCAATACACGAGGTAAATCTATCCATCTACAAACTATATAAATCTTTAGACTTTATAAAAAAAAAATCTTAAGTTTTCTTTTAATTTGAAAATTTTGTCAAAAGTGGTCTAAATTCAGAGACTGCTCACCTAAGTTAGACCACAACTCTCCTAAATTAGATAAAATATTATTAGACTGTTTTAATGAGTAGGGAATGTAATTAATTTTATTAAAATCAACGTTAGTGGTTAATCAAAGAATCAAACAAAACAGTAGCGATGAAATATAATGAAATCAAATGTCTGAAAGTATGAATAATCGTTTTAAATCAAAATGTATTCAAAATATAAATCAAAGTTATAAGTAATTAAAAATAGAAATTATGGAGCTAATTGTGAATGAGTTACCAGAATATCATGTAAGAAGTGATGCAAGTCTTACACATGAATTTATTTTGTTCATTATTTATTTAAGTGCACACAACATGGAACCATATTTGGCAATCTGAATACTGAATCATTTCTGCTATCTTATTTTTCTTACAAATTAGGCAAAACCAATCATCACTGTCAAGATTTTTCTTTTTAGATTCTGAATTGTTAGACATTATTGTCGTGCAACAGAAGTTTTCTTTGCCTTATATCTGTGGGGATTCCCTTCCACCTTTTTCTGTCCGATTGAAATATGCCTATTTTTTAAAACTTGATATGCCAATTGCTTCTGTGCATGAGATATTCCTTTTTATCGTTTTTTTTTTCATCTTAACGTTTACTTTATATGGCAAAATTGTTAACACAGCTGATTTTTTGGTTCCCCCTGCAATTTGACTTAACTGATTTCGGTAATGGAGATAACATTTCTAATGATTCTTTGGCATTTTGCGGAGATTTTGTAGCTGCAGCCTTATTGCGGGTCAATCTATTCACAACTTACTCTTTCCTTTTCGTTTCCTATATTTTTAACAAATTTGCTGTCACTGATGTTTTTTATTGAGAGTGTTAGTATTTGTCGTTTTCCTCCTTTTTAACCATTTGGAAAAATGGTTATTGTTCTCTGTCAGGGTAGGAAATCAAAAGCATATCTGAAGGTTTTTATTGGTTTAATCCGCATTTTATTCGTTTTCTGATTGGTCAATACAGTAATCTGTATTTCCCTTTACTTTCAACAACGACGGATATCTTCTGTTGCCACTATGGCAAAAAAGTAATAAAAACTACAAAAAAAAAAAAATAACTCGGAAACAATTTGAGATACAGCAAATTGCATTTAAAAGTACATTTTTTTCTCTATCCGACGGTGTAAAAAGTAATATTGTCGGATGTTTAGACGTTTAAGAATGAAATTTCATTTAAAATGTGTCGTCAGATTTTTTGGAAATCTGACGATGGAAAAGCCTTTTCCCGAACAGCCAATGAAATGCTTGGATAATCCGTAAGTTTCATGTGGATAATACGTACGAGTCGCAGGCGATTTTTGTCGCTTGGAATTTTTACGTGTAATAACACTATTAATGTTTAATTCATGGCGTACATAATGTATGATCAACTACGTGCAATTTTTTATGTCTTAAATTTTAGTCTTTGAAAAAATCATTTTCCAAATGGTCCTTGTAATTTGTTAAATTGCTTTTCTTTTATTATTATTGTTTTTTTACACTTTTAGTTTTAGTAGGTTTTATGATTACTGACTGTTACTCCGAAATCTCAATAGCAGGTGAGTCAACGGACATATGTCTAGCGCCTATCTTCTCGTCAGGAATAATTGCAAAAGGAGCTGCAAAATGAAGACATTGAAAAACATGCCTGATAGGTGGTCAAATGCCACTTCATTTGAAAGCTTGGGAGGCGGACGGTATCAACGGTTGCTGTTCTGTTGTAAGCAACAGCTTTTCAAATTTATGACCGTATATCTGTTACAATTTAAGCACCATAATTTTGTACAATTAAGGCAGCTGCACCATTTTTTAAAACAGATAATCTCACGACTAAGAATTAACACGAAAACAAACAAATCTGCGTGAAAAATATGCCCAATAAACATATGACTTTAGATTTGTACGTAAAAACATGAGTATTCTCTTACGTTTAGTAGGAACAAATCAGATTAAAATAACTAATGTTAGGTGGGAGGGGGGTAATTGTCTGAAAACGGCACGTGGAAGGTGGCTTATTCTTCTAATCTTAAATTACGTCATTCTGATGAGTAGAATTTAGCGGTAAATGGCGCCTTTATTTGTAATTAACTGCAAAATTGCAGCGATTCATTTGAAGCGGCGATTCAAATATGGCTACTCTCCCCTATATTGGTTTATTCATGACTTAAGTTGAGTTATATAGTGGGAGATGAATATTAAAGTTAGAAAACATGCGTAGAGTTTTGTGTCTAGTCTGTTTTATGTAAAAGTGTAGAGTTTTGTGTCTAGTCTGTTTTATGTAAAAGTGTAGGGTTCGGGAGATTCACTGATATTTCTTGAACATTTACAAGAAATTCATGAGCAATATAGAGAGAAATGAACACATTTTTGTTAGGTTTTAACAACTGCATGAATCTTACAAAAAATCGTTTTTTTTATCCTATTAACATACTATCCGCGGCAACAAAAACTGAATATTGCGCTTTTAGTGTGAACAAAATTTAAACACCAACTTTTTATTTATTAATAAAATTAGAATTACGCTATGAAATATTTGCCTCATTACTTTAATTTTATAAAACAGACAGTCAGTTGAACTTTCCAATACATGATTTTGAATTATTGCCTTGAAACATGTGACTGGGGCTTCAGTATTCTTATCTTTTTCGTTAACAGAAATCGACATTTAAAAAAATTATTTTAGTTTTATAAATCTCCTTTTTTTAATAATATTTTTCTCTTCTTTCTGTTTTGCTTCGTCAATAATCTTTTTACGTCCTGTATAAGTCAGCTGTAAAAAACAAATTCACCTAATCTAGATTCCGAACAACGAAAGAGTACCTGAATCTAGATAAAATCGAGTTTAAGGGAATTTATTTATTCAGATATTAAAGTCAAAGATTTTGTAAACTTTTAAGTTTGATAATACAATTTTCAAACAATCTGACGCCTTAAGTATGGGTAATCCTCTTTCACCAATTCCCTGTGACATTTATATGCATTATTTTGAGGAAAATTGTTGAATCTTTTAAATTTTAAATGTTGTATGCGTTATGTTGACGATATTTTTGGATTTGTAGATAATCCTTTTGCTATTTCCGCCATTCTTCATGCAGTCAATTCCACCGATCCACAAATCTAGTTTACGTTTGAGTTAGAAAATAGTAATAAACTAACTTTTCTCGAAGTTTTAGTTGCTAGGTGCTATTTTTTTTTTTAACTTGTGTTTATAGAAAACCTTTTTCTGTTTATAACACACCTCAAGCTCTTTCAAATCATCCTGTCAACCAAACAATCGGTGTCTTTTACAGTTATATAAACCGCCACCTCAAAATTTTATTTCATGCTGCATTCCTTAGGAAAGAGCCTAATTACATAAACTATGTTGCTGTAAAAAGAGTTTCCAACCCTTTTGTTATTAATAATGCTGTGAAGAAATGTAATAAACCCTCTAGCAATTCTACTCGTTCTCAATTTGAGAAAAACAAACACGATAATTTGAATATTTTTCCTTTTTATCCTCCTATATGTTTCATATTAGTTAAAGTTTTGGAATTTTTAACTTTAATGTTGTTTTGAAACCTCTCAATAAATTCCAATTCCCCTCCACTAAGTCTCTGTAAATTATATTTACGTAAATGGGGAATCTATAATGTTCCTTGTAATGTTTGCCATCTTTCTTATATTGGTCAAACTATCAGAAAATTTGAAATCCGCTTAAAAGAACACTCTCGTTATGTTAATAATCTAGACCTTTCTAAATCTTCTATTGCCAAGCATTTTTGTAATTCTGACCAGTGTTAATTTTCAAAATGCAAAATTATTTTTAATGCCAATAGATCCTCTGAATTGGCCTTTCTTGAAAATTTAAACATTTATCTTAATCGTGAAATTATTGTTAATGAAAAAGCTGATTTACTATGCTCTCTGCTGCTTGGAAAAACTTGTTCACCTGCTATATAACTTTTATATTGTTAAATTACTTAATATTAATTTTGGTATATATATATATATATATATATATATATATATATATATATATATATATTTATTTATTTATTCTTATATATTATGTTATTTTATTATAATTATTTATTTATATTATTTTTTAATTGCTAATTTCTTTTTTATTAAAAGATGTATTATTTTATATATTTGTATTTTGACTTAGTTTTTGTTAAATCGCTATATTATTCAACTGCTGGTCTGTGTTCTTCTGTTTGAGAAATTCTCTTGTGTGGTTGGCTGATGCATTCTGCTTTCCTATTGACTGTTTCCTAATTATGCTTCTGTGTTGGTTGGTTCTTGAACTTGTCCCTTTCCCTTACCTGTTCTCTGTCAGTTTTGCTGCTATTTTCAAATTCGTAGGACGTGTTCCCTGCACCTGATGAAGAAAGACTACATATTTTGAAAGGCCTTGTGCAATTATAAACACAATTATAATGTTTTTAAGAAGTAAATTTTATCTTATAATTTCACATAAGCATATTTAATTATTTAATGTATGTATCGTTGATCAGTCATATATGCTGACTGAAATTTGGATTGTATTAAAGACGTTTTAAATTTTCGGTATGCGTCAAACTATATCAACTCTTCTACATAAACAAAATTATGCCTCATTTTTTAAACAAATATTTTCCGTACTCCCAGGAAATATGTTTATCCGTAAACTGTTCCCGAAAGTCTGAAAAAGAGGGAGATATTCCGCTCATTCCTAGATTCAACACATGCGTATTGGCTCTATTAATATTAAAATCTGAATGCATTTTAAAAGCAAAAAACGAAAAGTTCAATAAATTACGATTCTAATTTAATAAAATAATAATAATAATAAACTAAACCAAAAACAAAGAAAAGAATTATTTTCTAATTTAAAAATAATAACAATTAATTTTCTCATTCATTTAAAAGTATTCACAATTTATTTTTATAGTTATAAAAAATATTCGCATTGAAAATATATTTTAAGCGAATACATTTAAAATGCATTTTTTAATTAAAATATTAAGTGAAAAAAAAAAAACGATTTTACTCAAAAAAAAAAGTTTCGCATAAAAATATATTACTATTTTACATCTTGCGATCTACATAAAAATATTTATAATTCATATTTTTATCCTATGTCAATACTAAAGTATTAAAACACCAGCCACAATCTCAAAAAGAAGAAATCTTCCCGAAATTAACTTCAAAATTTTAACCCATTTGTTCCTTAATTTTGGTTTTCTCAAATGTTTTGGTAAAATCACTTTAAAATATTGAAAATAAACTGGAAAAATATTTTTAAAAAATTACCCTTTTTTTTTTTTTTTTTTTTTTTTTTAATTTAATAAATTGTAAAAAAACTACATATGAGTATTTCTAGTAGAATAATATGCATAATTACATATTTTTTTATATTTATATTTAAAAGTTTTTAAATTGTATATTATGTACTATAATTAATATTTTTATGAACTACAAAAAAACATATTTATTTCTTTACAATGACTAATAACGTTATAACTATTATTAATAATAAAATAAGAATAATCGTATTTCTGACTTAAAAACAATTTATTTCATAAATATCTTCAAAAGGAGATTACATAAATAACTGTCTCCTAAATGTTCAACAAAAATATGTGCCCATTTGTGCCTAGAACCCTATATTTTGGACATTACAAAAATGCATAAAAATAGGCTTGAAAATTTAATTTCACAATTTAAAAAAAATCGTATTTAAAAAAAGTCTACAAACTAAGATTATGACTTGCGATTTTGGATCCTTCATAGAAAAAATACAAATAAACTTACTTTTGACATTTCGCCATCTTGAAAAATTAAAAATTTATAAACACTGAAAAAAGCCTTCATTTAAACAAATAAATATCCACCCTATGCTTTCATCTCTCAGTAATAGATAAAGACATTTATAAATAATTATTTCACACAATTTTCATGTTGTAAAGGAAAAGAAAAATATACGTATTCATGAAAATTTGAAAAGTTCCAAAAATGGGATGCTAGGCACAAATGTGTTAAGCTTTTTAAGGAAATTAATCAATCCATACCCATCTGAGGCAAACATATTTACTTTAAAATGTTTCACTATTGTACAACTGTAGCCGAGTGGTTAGAGGACTGGTCTCTTAACACTGAGGAAGCTGGTTCGACTCCGAGATCACCAACTTTTATTTTATGCCAATCTTCTTCGATTGACATAAATTTTATCTCCTGTAACGGAGAAAGACAGAAAAGCATATTCGTGGATTAACGGAAATATCTTGGTAGAATTGCTGCCAGTAAATATTCCGTGAGTTGATGAAAGTATTTCTGAGAATGAATAAAGTGTCATTCAATGGCCATATGTCTATTACTGTAGGCTTTCTTTGTCTTGCTTGTTGGCATAACTAAAAAACTATGAAAACGTTAAATATATTCTTTTTATAAAAATATGCAAAATAGAGGTAAATATATCTTTTGTTATAGCAATATTATGCTATATATATCTTTTGTTATAATAAAATTATCCCAAATACATTTTTTGTTATAACAAAATTATGCTAAATTAATATGTTACTAATAAAATAATAAATTTAAAAAAAATGAACTTTACACGTCGAATATTCATTGCCTGTGAAAACGTTTTTTATGTAATAATACTACACATTTCTTTTTTATTTATAAGCTAATATGTATGTGATTTTTTAATGTACTAGTTTAATATAATCGTAGGTTTATAAAAGTGTAGAAATTTAATATTCAATAAAGGTTTATAGAAAGTAAATAAGAAAAAAAACACAAATAAATTAATGATTCGGTAAAATCTTTGTTTAATATATTTTTTTATCTCTAGATTAATTTAATTTTATAATATGAAAGTATTATAATACGTATATACGTATTGTAGAATACGTAAATTATAATACGTAACACGCATATACTACAAAAATATAGATTACGTGAATGTTTATTTACTCACGAAAAATAAAACAATTTATTATTCTTAATTTTACATATAACGTCAAACATAAAAAATCATATAGGATGTTCAATTCTACCCCGGTTTTGCGTGTTCCATCGTATCCATTATGGAAGTGTGAAAGAAAATAACAACAACAACAACAACAATTTTTTATTCATTTTTTTTATATATGTTTAATATAACAGTAGATTAACTTGCCTTTTAATTGTGCTAAGCAATGTCTTTAAAATCACAATTCTTGAATGAAGAAAGTAAGGTATATTTCACTGAAAATATTTAGTTTTATTTTTCATAAATCACCTAGGGACAATAAAATGACTAAATTGTCGTCTAGGCACATAATTTTACATCTTGCTTCACCACTGCAGAGTAAAGGAGTTATTGAGAAGTGGTACATACATCTGAAGTGTGCACTAAAAAACGAACGAACTAAAAAATAGATAGCGGTACTATACCAACACTTTTACCGGGATTCGTGCCGCACTAAAAGCAAACATCAAAGTTGCACCAGCAAAACTTGTTTTAGGGCCTGTATTGAGACTCCCTGGATATTTTTTCGATGTCTAGTCTACGATGTGATTAAATGCCATGAGAATTTCGAACAACGAGTAAAGGATATACTATTCCAAGACATTAAGACAATGCCAACGAACTCCCGTCATAGTATCAAAACTTTCACATCACAGGGCTTTAAAACGTGAACTCATGTTTTTGTACGTCAGGGCGGTGTTCGTCAACCTCTACAGCTACCATATGATGGGCATCTGGAGGCCAATGCACTTTGTCAAATTTAAAGGTAGTCGTAAAGAGCAAATCTGTCAAAATTTCTGTAACTAAGCTTCAGCCAGCTTTTATGGTGAATGGTTCAAGGCTTCATATACTGAAATAACTATAACAGAACATCCTCGCATCATACGATAGACTATTCGCTTCCAAATCGATTGGTCGAACAGTAAATTTCATATCTTTCCTACTAGGAAAAGGGTATTGAGGTACCTGCTACCTTCTAAAATAATCACCGAAAAATTTAGTTATTAAGCATTCAACATAAATGGCGCCACTGGCATTCCTGAACAATATTCGCTGAAAAGACTAACAAGAAAGAAAAATCATGTGTTAAGCATAGATTACGAATCACTTTCCAACACTTCCTAAATGCTTTAACAAAACTTCGTTATTTAGGGGTATAAGTTAAATAAGATAACTAAGTAAGCATTTTAGAAAACGCTCAAAACTTTTGAAAAACTCATTTCAGCAGATTTGTACGTTGATATATATACTATATAAAGGGAAAATTTAGTTTAGCAAAAAAACGCATAACAGGTCAAAATTTCTCTTTCAGCAATTTATACTAATAGTTGGAAACGTACTTGAATACTTTTGTACAACCCTTATTACACGCCACTATTTAAATAAAATTTAATTCAAACTAAAACACACTTAAAACTACTGAAATTACATTTACAGAAATTATCATTTATAGACGACCATGTATCGAATTCCTTGCGTGACCATGTATATCATTTTATCTATATTCTACAAACATTTCTTAGTAAACTAAATACAGTTCAGCGTAAAAATGCATAACTCACCTAAAACACAACTTTAAGCAATTTTGGTTTATATCCATTAACCCTTAACAATTCTTTTGTTTTGTTTTTTCCTACATATCAATTATAGTATTTATACACACCATATAAAATGCATAAATATAGTGAAACATAAAAATGCACAACATAATTAAAAATGTATTTCCAGCAATCATCGCAAATATACGGTACTTTGGATGCAATATAGTATCTGAAATATTTTGTGTGTCCCTGTAAATGCTATGCACTTCGTATGATACATGAAATAATTTATATAAACCGCAGCGACGTATAACGATTTCATTATACATGAAATAATTTAACATAATTAAAATACGCAGCAAACAATTCCCTCCACCCCTATAGCATTAACTAACGGAATTCTTTTGTATGGTCCTGTAAATGAATAACACAAATTCTTTACACCGCATTTTCTGCAGGATGCATATTGAAGAGCCCTTCCTTTATGCATATCAGTTTTATTATGTTTGAACATCGTCATTTATTATGTGTGTAACATCGTTAAAAATCATTTTAAACGATTTTTTCCCATTGGCCGTAATGTAACGGAAAACTTTTGACTGTCCCTGAACTAAACAGTCTACAAACTTCATTTGAAATAGAGAATGTGCTATGGTAAACCTCAATAACATCAAAAAATTTCCTTGCAATCCGAGTACATTTACGAAAGATAGAGCCCGGACAGACGGACAGACATACCAGAGCCATAAACACTTCCAACTTTGTTGGAAATTGTTAAAAAAATCTTTTTAAACGATTTTTTCTCATTGGCCGTAATATAACGAAAACACTTTTGACTGTCCCTGTAAATGAACTAAACATGCTACAAACTTCATTTGAAATAGGGAACGTGCTATGGTAAACCTCAATAACATCCAAACATTTCTTGAAATCCGAGTATATTTACGGGAGTTAGAGCGTAAGCAGACGAACAGACAAACCGAAGTCATAAACTCTTTTCAACTTTGTTGGAAAGTGTTAAAAATAGTCAGTTTCTTGCCCATTGCCGATAGATAAACTCCTCATTATCGGTCTGCGACAAAATACGTGTTGCGTTGTAACTTTTGTTTATTTTTAAAATCTTATTCTTTGTGATTTATTCAAATATTTAATTAGAACGACTGTTCATAAACTCAGAGACAGGCGCTAAAGAAATAATTATACTCACTAATAATTAATGGATTAAAACTAATTAAGTATCCATAATGGTAAAGTAACTCCAAATCTAAGTAAACAGTGTAGAAAACGCATAATATATAAAAACATAATTTCAGGAATTATCGTCCAGTCGAAAATTATTCAAATTTTTTTGTGAAGCCCCATATATAATCTATAGATGTGTATATATAATACATATTACGCTAAATTTTAATTCAGTTAAAAAACTCATAACAGAGTGGATAATCCGCATTTACAGATATTTTCGTCAGTATACGGGAAAGTACTCGTGATCTATAGTGCGGTTCTGTATATGAGCTCTAAAAATTATATTTTGTGTGTCACAGTAAATTAACAAGTGCTATGCACACCATATTTTGCAGGAAGCATTTTGTTGGAACCTGAGTGCTGCATATCAATTTTAATTTATTTAAAATAGTATGACATCATTAAAATTCATTGCAAACTATTTTAACCAATACACCATTATGTAACAGAATTCTATTGAGTGTACCTGCAAAAGAACTATAAATTCTGCATACTTCATTTTCAATACCGAATATTTCAGTATAAATCTAAAGAACATATACAGTGAAGGGAAATATGTTTAACACAAAACTGAGGGGGACTGATTTTTTTTTTTTCGTGTTAAAAGATTAGTAAAAAGAGAAAAAAAAACTTACTAATATTTTTGGTATCGTCAAATTTTAATTAAATTGCCTGTTGAAATACTAGTAGGCTGAATCCATTACGATAAAAAGCAACAAAAAAAATAATTATTTTTTGAGGAAAAAATCAGATATCTTTTATTGAAGTATCTTTTTCAGCACCATATTGTCCACAAATTGTTCGATATCATCCATTGTTTTATTCATCTTTTCATTCGAATGCAAATCTAATTAACTGCGCATTCTTTTAATAAATTTCTGCATTTTTGAAGTAGACGGGACAGGAGCTGGATCGTTGATTCCGTTCCCCGATTCGTCGTCGGAATGTACATAGGTGGAATCATTTGCTTATGAACGACCTCCAAAATCTCCTTGTCTGTCAGATCGGTGCTGTAGACACATGCTCAACTGCAACATTTTCATTTAATTATATTGCATAGGACAATCTAGTAATTTTGAGACTTTCCTAAACATTTCAATATATGTCGGCTCAGTCCCAATATCGGGCAAAGAATTTGCTAATTTGGAGAATCCCGCATGGCTACTTTTAGCAAACATTCCAGTGAAGATTGAAAGCGAATTTTTTTCGTGTTAAACGATTTTTTTCCTTGTTAAAAGAAATAAAATGTATTAAATTGTGTAGTATACTATCCGGAATACTATACCATTTCGTGTTAACCGATTTTTCATGTTAAGCGTTTTCGTGTTAAACGTATTTCACTGTATTAATTACTTGGAATTCCCAGTTTATTTTCATGAGTAAGGGCAAGGATAGACACAAAAACGAAGATAAATGATAGTCATAAGCACTTTTAAAATATGTTGAAAGTGTTGGAAAAAGTTTTAGTTCATAATTTATCAAAAGGATCGATACGATACTCGTGGGCGTGGATTCATTTTAAGATTTCACGTCAATTAGTTATTGCATAGGGAAAATTATTTTCTTCTTTTTACTTTCTTCTATCTTTACAAGAAGGAAGTATTGGATTCGTGAAAATTTTCGACTTCCGGTTTTCGACGGATTTATACGTTTTAGAACCAGAACACGGTTTGATGGTTTTTAGAAAATGTCTGTCTGTCACTCTGTCTGTGAGTCTGTATATGACAAAAATTTTGTGCGCTCTATCTCAAGAACTAATGCACGGAATTTCACAAAACTTCATATATAGTTAGACCTTGATATAAACTGGACCTGATTAGTTTTTGGTGAAAATCGCCCAACAGGTGGCGCTGCTATGTGGCATTTTTCACGATTTCTGCAATAGCTATATCTCAAAAACTACTGCACGGATTTTTATAAAACTTCAGATTCAGTTAGTCCAAGATATAGTTTGGTGCTTATTACTTTTTGGGGAAAATCGCCCAACAGGTGGCGATGGTATGCTGCATTGTTTATGATTATCGCAGTAGCTCTAACTCAAGAAACAATGCACGAATTTTCATCAAACTTCAGATTCAGTTAGTCCCTGATATAAATTAGTGCTGTTTAAATTTTGGTGTAAATCGCCCAACAGATGGCGGTGCTGTGTTGTATTTTTCGCGATTTCCACAAGAGCTGTATCTCAAGAACTATTGCACGGATTTTCATCAAACTTCAGATTTAGTTAGTCCTTGACATGAATTGACGTATAAATTAGTGCTGTTTAATTTTTGGTGTAAATCGATCAACAGGTGGCCCTACTATGTTGTATTTTTTGCAATTCCCGCAATAGCTTTATCTCAAGAACTAATGCTTGGGTTTTCAACAAACTTGAGATTCAGGTATACCTTGATATCGTTTAGTGCTGTTTTCTTTAGATGTAAATCGCTCAACAGATGGCGCTGCTATGCTAATTTTTTTCAGAATTTCCGCTATAGCTCTATCTCAAGAACTAATGCACGAATTTTCATCCAACTTCAAATTCAAATATACTTTAATATGATTTGGTGCTAAATCGTTGTTATTTCTTGCACTATGTAAAGGATTTAATTGACGTGATTTATGTAGAAGAAAATTTTGTGATGGCCACAACATACTAGTTTGTAGTTAGAATTGTTGAAAAGCTGTTATTTCCACATCTGCTTTTAAAACATTCATAGACAGCTTTCATAGAGTATTTAATTTGTCTTACACAACAGAATGATTTATTAATCAAATTAGGAATCCTATGAGAAACTATTTTTATAATTGTTCTTATTTGAATAGGCTTAAAAATACATTTAAATTTGCTACCTTTATGGGTGGCTTTCTGATCCACAGCGTACTTTGTATCTAAAAAATCCCATTCTTCTATAAATCTTTAAAATTTATAACAACTTTATGCTTATCCTGTATTTTTATATCTTTGAAAAAATAAATATCGATGCAATATATTTCCAAAAAATCAGAGAAAACGATATTTTTATCTCTTTTTATCTATATATATATACTAGCAGCCTTCGCCCGCTACGCTGGTCGGTATCTCTAAAAGATACTTTAATCAAACGAAATATATCGGTGTATTTGATCTTGTGTTTTATAGCAATATATACATTTATCTCCAATGATATTCCGCATTGCTGAAAACAATATGAGCGCCATTAATGTTTTATATCTTCTAATGTCTCAGACGAAAATTCGACTGTTAAGAAACAAATCTTTTAGTTGATTATTTACAATTGAATATGGAAAAGAACGGAAGAAAAATATGTACCATATTAAAATCATCCCTGGAAATTTAAAAATGCAAATCTTATCAAAATCCGTCCAGTAGGACCTTCTAATAAGATTAATTTTTCATAATCGAGTTCACCAGGTTACAGAACATTCACCTATAATTCTACAGCAAAGCAATCTAGAACAATATGTGCTATATACTAAAGCCTTTCCTGAAAAATTATGTAACAACCAATACTAATTCCATCGAAATCAACTCAGTAGATCATTTTAAAAAGGCTAATCTTTCAAAATAGAGCCCACTGATTAAAGAACTTTCGTACATAATTCAATAACTAAGCAACGTAGAATGATATATGTTATATACGAAATCCTTTCTAAAATTTATCTAACTATCAATGCAAATCTTCTCAAATTCCATTCAAAAGAACTCAAATTATAAATGGTCGGACTGAAATTGCTATTTGTATTTTATATGTGGAGTAGATCGTTAAATATATCTTTCATAATTGCATTAACGTGATTGTGAAATTTTTTTAGGAATGTAGCGTAGGCTATACGCCGTAGACCTTCTGGATTTTTTTAGAAACTGTGCACACCCTCCATAGCTAAAACATATATACTCTCTAATATATACCCTCTTCCTGTAGATTTTATCCTACTTTTTTTACAACTAAAACACTGAGGAATTTCTTCATAGCTCCATAATTAAAAATGTAGAATGATATGTTCAATATTGAAACAATCCCTGAAATATTACCTAACTGTGCAACTCCAATTAAAATACTTTCAGTAGAACTTCAAATAAAAGATAATCTTTCACAATCGGGTTCATATAGTTTTGGAACTTTCTCATGTAATGTGATTTTCTGTAATCTGATTTGTTGTCAGGGTTGTACTTCAGAAAAAACGATAACCAAGAAGTAAACTTCGCTACAGAGAAGTACCATCCATGCAAGAAGTATCAATCATTCAAGAAACAACTATCCACAAAAAATTATCTAACAGTGTTAAGTCCCATCAAAATACATCCACCAAAACTCAAATTATGAACGGGTGAAAGGAAAGACAAAACTGCATTTTATATAATTACAGTACACTTATCTTTCATAATTGCGTCCACCTTTCTCTATAACTTTCCAATAGCTGTATAACTAAGCAACATAAAATGAAATGTTACATACTAAAACCATTCCTGAAAAGTTATGGAACAGTGCCACTTCGATCAAAATCTGTTCAATAGAATTTTTTAAAAGGCTAAACTTAATAATCAGGTTCACTTAATTTTTAAACTTTTTCCTTTATATCTATAACTAAGCAATATAGAACAAACACTGTGTATAGACAAAAACCGTTCCAAAAACATTACGTAACTAATAGTGACATATCCTATCAAAATATTATAAACAATCGGAATGAAATGCTAATTTCCGTTTTAAATAAGTAGTAGATGATTATGATACGTTTTTCTGTAATAGAATTCATCGTGAAGTTTTCGCTTCATACATAAACGATGCTTTCAACATTGTAGCTAATACACCGATTGGCGAGGAATCCGATTACGAAAGATTAACCAGGAATCCCATGAACAACTACCCCAAAACAGGTGAATATATGGCTTTTGTGATACTTTTATGTTAGCGGGCGCAAGTAATAAATCAACAAAAATTGTTTCGATACCTTATTCTTATTTTAATATTTTCATTCAAAATAAAGGCATTTCAATCATTTCATTTGAAATGCATGCTTTACGCTGATTTCCTTGAAAAAACTGAAAAGTAAAACAATAATAGGAAATAATGCCATAACTTAAAACAAAGAACTGTTTTTAATTTACATACGCAAAATGTAATTACTGCTATTTGCAATTTTTAAAATGCTAATGGCGAGATTTACACACGACTGACATAAAAATACCCATTTTTTCTTCTTATCCAGGGGCAAACGATAAAATTTGATGTATTATTTCAATTCCAATTTCTTTCATTGGAAAAAGTTATACTTATCTATTATCCGGACCATGAGATAGATCGCCAAAAATGGTTGACAATTGCCAATCTTGTTTATCGTTTGCCGATTAAATTCAAAACAGTAATTTAACATTCCTAAATACATAACCTTGTTAAAAAATTGCAAATTGTTTAAAGTAAATGAAATATGTAACATAAATCTACATACCATAAACTATAATAAAAAACAAACTGTAATAATATAATAAATTTAAAACTATAATAAATAAACTATCAAATGGACAAAAAATAAGGTTTACTGTAATTAGTGTCATTGGCTTGTATCTGACATTGCCCGGATGTAAGAACCAAAAATTTTTCTAAATCGTACAAACAGTGCTTTCATTTTTAAATATTTTCATTTCATAATGTTAATTTCTCAGTGGATCGCTTTCTTGTATTTTAAATAAAATCAATATTTTTTTTTTCTATTTTTTAGAGGCGTTGTATTTATTTACTTATTTGAAACTCATACAGCCATTTTAATTCTTTAACCAAAGGCATTAACAAAAGACTTTAATTTGAATTTCTTCCGTTGCTACAGTAACAGATGTACAATATGAATGAACATAGATGAATTATCACTTGTGATGTTAGATATTTCGAGGTTTTGGCGCCAAAAACACAGCCAAATTAGAAAAATATGAAATATCTCACAAACTATTAGACTTAAAGGAATTTGGTTAATGCCATTCGATTCAGCATGCAAAAATACACAAAAATATGTTATCAGTTGAAAAATAACTATAAAATCAGATTTTTAAGGAATTTTTTAAAAGTTCGTTCTTTTTTTTAACCACCTTAGGGGTGGAATTTTTGAAAATCCTTTCTTAGCGGCACTCTATATCATAAGAAGTATTTTTACCCCAATTTTCAAAATTTTATGTTCAGTAGTTTTGGCTACGCGTTGATTAATACGAAATTCAGACTTCCTTTTATATATATAGATATATCATAAAACATGATGTCTATTTATTTTTTTTTCTCAAAAAATTACGTTTCTTTAAGACAAATGTATAAAAGTTGTATTTGTGAAAGCCAAAATGCTGTGGAATATCCAAACAGATTCGGATTTTTGTATGTCAGCTGCCAATAGCAGTCTTTATGTTTTCTTCTTTTAAATACCTATATTTATAGGATTCCCAAAATGAAAGCGGTATACGGGAATAAGAGAAAATCCAGTGTTTTTTTGTGAAAAATCCAAATTTCCAGCAACATTGCCATACATACTATATTTTTCGTTTTGCGTGAAAAATCTCAAATTTCTAACAACATTATTATCCATACAACGCTTTTGAGAAGTAGCAATTTTTTAACGCTTTCCAACATATTTGAAAAAGTGTTAATGAATTAGGTTTGTCTCTCTGTGCTCTAACTCGAGTAAATATACGCCAATTGCCATGAAATTAATATATGTTATTGGATATCACTATGGCATGTTCTATTTTGAAAATGTAGTGTGTAGCATTTACGGTTCATATACAGGGTCACTCAAAAAATTCCGTTACATTAATTAGTTTGCGGTGTTTTTAATAATATTGCATTATTTTAAACATACAGAAATATATGTATCACTCAAGGGTACTGCAAGGTTCTTACAACAGAACGTGGTCAGCATAGAATTTATCATCTATTTACAGGGACATACAAAAGAATTTGGGTACAGAAGAAAATGAGCAATAATTGAACTATTGAAGCCTACGAACAATAATTTCTGGAAGTGCGTCTCACTTGTGGTACGCGTTTTCAAATTTAATTATTATTTTTTTTTTAAATATTACTTGGTGTGTTTAAATCATATACATGATATACAGGGCTGCACAACAGTTTTTTAAAACATCCGTTTATTAGCGGAAATTGCTGAATGGAAATTTTCAAAAGTACTATGCGTTTAACTGTACTAACTTTTAGAATATTATGTAGTATACATACATATCTATGGAACAAATACAGGTCTGCACAAATATAGTATAATTTCCCTGACCATTCAGGATAATTGCAGAAATTGTGTTTTCAAACGTATTATGCATTTTCTAAAATGTGGATTAAGAAACAATCCATCCTTCATCACAGTAAAATGTGACATTTTGTTATAATTTTTTTTTTTTTTTAATGTGTTGGAAATTGTTTCATTATCTAATCGTACACATGATTTTTCGTTCTTGTTGTTATAATTTCTATTTCTTAATTTTGTTCAATCATATTTATTACGTTCTACATCGTTGTTTTTAGACTAGTCTAATGATTGTAATCCGCAATAAAAGCTAAAGAATGATTATAATGTATGATCTATTTGCTAGTTTATTTAAAAACACACCTATAAAAAATATCTATAGCTGTGACTTATGTTGCTATATATATTCGATTAATGGCATAGATACCATGATAGAAAAAACTGTTATACTTGTTTACGAGAAAATTAAAAGGTATCAAAAATAATTTATTCACTTAGTGGTTATCATTGCAAATACAGTGAATTCTCGATAAGTCGAAGTCAGATAAGTTGAATATTCGTTTAAGTCGAAGTTTACACGAAGTCCCGGCCCCTTTATTACAATTCAATATTAAACTTTCTCATTCTGTCGAAGTCTACATCTTTTAAGTCGATTTTTTTTTCCGATAGAGAAAAAACAGTAATTCGACAAATTTCTTAATTTTTCAGCCACACCTCAAAAATACTGGCACTTTCTATTAGATAAACTTTTCAGCACTCCTCTGCCGGCTTTGAAGGGCGCTAATTTTACTTCCTATATCGGTCAGTGCGGAGCTTCTGCAAGTTTAGAATTTCAGCTGAAATCGCCCCACCCCACCACATTCATTTCTCGTTTAGGCATTTCCTTTTCTCAACAGGTATTCTTTGGAAACAGAGAAGGTGGCTAAGTGAATTCTAATTGGTCAAATTTCCCACCCTTTAATGGAAAGATTTTAGTTTTTCGATTCTATTGAGATTTCATTGAAGTTCATTACATTAATGCTGAGTTTTGTCATTTTAGTGTTTACTGACAAATTTAATTTGTCACATAAATATGCGTGTAAACTTCCCTCTCTTGAAATTATGAAATATTAAAGCTTAAGACCTTTCTCTTTACATAATGAACGAATACATGGTTTGTCAGTCTTTAAAATTTTTAACATACTAATTTATTGAGGAATTGATGTTAAAGCTATATATTATTCGGAAAAGAATTATATTCATTCGTTAGAAATATCGGGTTAACTTTTAAGGGCTTACTTAGCATAATTGTTAAGTATATAATAAACCAAATACAAAATGGTTCATAATAAAGAAATTATTATGCGTTATTTTATTAAATAATTTTTTGTTTCGCCAAATCTTGAATTAACACAAAAATACATAATAGTTACTTATTTTCTTCTTAGTTTTTAATATTTTTCAGCGGAAAATAGTAAGAGATCATGCTAACTAGACGTTTTCTTAGTAAACAGGTTAAAGTTTTATCTTTAAATTTAATAAAGCGAAAAAATTTCAAAAACATTTTGTGTTGGAAAGAAATTGTTTTAATGATGTATCTTGAGGCATAAGCGTCCATTTTTTGTATTAATTTCAATATTAATGTTAAAAATATTATCAGAAAAATACAAAAAAATTATAATTTTGTCTGAAATTAAATTTTAAATGCAAATGTCAGTTAAATTAAATGCAAATTTTTTGAAGATACAATAACTTTAATGACTTTTAGATAATTGGGAATATGAAAAATGAACACTAATTTAAACTAAAACACAACTTTTTCGAATTTTTTGACATGTAATAAAATGAAGTAATTTTTTTCTATGTAAATATACTAAAGTAATATATATATATATATATATATATATATATATATATATGCATATCCTCCTGAGAGCCGAGCAAAATAATTGGATTATAAAACATCCATTTTAGTGGATGTCAGATCTCAGGAGGTTATACAGGGTGTCCCTAAACTCATGGTACATACGCTAGGGGGTGATAGAACGCATCAAAACGAGTAATAGTAAATAGGAAACCAAGGGTCTCAAACGAATTCCAAAGGAGACAGGCGCCATCAAAGTTTAGGGTCCCAAATTGCAAATGATGATAAAAAAGAGAAAAATGGGTCGATTTATTTGCTATTTTCGCTAAAATCATTCTTTAAATTAGTATTTTCTTTAAAAAAAAGAGTTTTATAGAGAAAGTTATAAAAATGCAGGTAGAGGGCGCTCTAGACTTTGGAGTACCGAATAAGTACTTTTTACCGGTTTTTTTAACACTGTTAAATGTTTTCTAAAGCTTAGACCTTAACTTAAATTTTGCGTGCACAAGTGAAATCATCGGGAGTGGTTAAGTGGGGTAAATTTAACTGTGTTCAGGGGGTTGATTCTTGAACGATCGTATGTAATGAGCAAAATAATAAGTGATGAAGCAAATTTTAAGAGGTGATAGTACACATCAAAGCAAACAACATTCACTAAGTAATGCATGATTTGAATTCAAACGCAAACGTGTTAGATCATGTTCAAACTAGATACATGCAAGCGCTATAGCTACCATTATGCTGTAAGTTTTCGGAAGAAGAATATGAAAATGTGACATGGGGAAGAAGAAGAACGCGTATGCAAATTTTCGTTAACATAAAAGTTACTTATTCGAGTGCGTAATTGTAAAACTGGGAACTGTTAACAGCAGCTGTCTTCATTTGCTGTGTGGATAGCCGATAATATGGTTTCGTACTCTAACCAGGTGAAGGCCGAGCTGCATTATATGTACGGAGCTGCACACGGCAATGCAACAGAAGCTCAAAGATTGTACCGAGAGCGTTTTCCAACCAGACGTGTTCCTGATGCGAGGATATTTCAACGACTGCACCAACAACTGTGCGAAAGGTGTTCATTTGCAAGTTGCATGCAGGATACCGGACGTTCTAGGAGTGTAAGAACGCCATCCGTGACGGATAACATTTAGGATCGTATCAGTGAGAGGCCTGAATCTAGCACTGGGGAATTGTCCGAAGAAGTTAACGTTTCCCGTAATACCGTGTGGCGAGTTCTGTGAGATGAAGGAATGCATCCGTACCATGCGCAGAGAATTCAAGGCCTAGAACCAGCGGATTACCAGGCACGTGTCAATTTTAGCACGTGGTTGCTCCAACAAACGGCTGTGGACCCTGCTTTTTGTGCACATGTGTTGTTCACGGACGAATGCACATTCACATGCGAGGGTATTTTGAATATCCACAATTATCATGTGGTGGTCAAATGAAAACCCATACCCAATACTTCCACGTTCATTCCAGCGACGTTGCGCGGTCAATATTTGGGCCGGAATCGTTGACGATTATCTAATTGGACCATACTTACTGCCAACGCGCCTGGATGGAGATTCATATATTGTGTTTCTGCAACAGGTGTTGCCAGAACTATTAAACCATGTTCCAGCACCCATCAGACGACGTATGTGGTTCCAACACGACGGAGCACCGGCCCATTACAGCCTGGATGCCCGTAACGCCCTGAATATCATGTATCCGGGTCGATGGATAGGTCGTGTTGGTCAAATCAGCTGGCCGGCCCGTTAACCCGATTTATCCTGTCTGGACTTTTTCTTGTGGTGTCATATGAAGATCCTGATATACGAAGATGGTCTCGCAGATTCTGCTGAAGACCTTGTTGCCCGGATATCCGTTGCTTCGGCCACCATAAGAGAGATGCCTAATGTTTTCGCCAGTGTACGGCGGTCAATCCATCGACAGCTTCAAGCCTGCGTTCGTGTTGGAAGCCGCAATTTTGAACAATTCCTGTGATGAAGTACTTCGTGTTGTTTATTTTCATTTGATTGAATAAAGTGTTTTTCTTCATTTTGTTGGTTTCTTTTCATTCCATCTCTGTCTGTCCTGATTTCCATCATTTTGTTACTATTTTGCTCATTACATACGATCGTTCAAAAATCAACCCCCTGAACACATTTTACTCCACTTAACCACTCCCGATGATTTCACTTGTGCACACAAAATTTAATTTAAGGTCTAAGCTTTAGAAAACGTTTAACAGTGTTTAAGAAAAAACGGTAAAAAGTAGTTATTCGGTACTCCAAAGTCTAGAGCTCCCTCTACCGGCATTTTTATAAATTTCTCTTTAAATTTTTCTTTAAAGAAAATACTAATTTAAAGAATGATTTTAGCGAAAATAGCAAATAAATCGACCCATTTTCCCCTTTTTTATCATCATTTGCAATTTGGGATCCTAAAGTTTGATGGCGTCTGTCTCCTTTGGAATTCGTTTGGGACCCTTGGTTTCCTATTTACTATTACTCATCTTGATGTGTTCTAAACCCCCCTAGCGTATGTACCATGAGTTTAGGGACACCATGTATACAGTGGAACGTGATAAAGTGACCACTTGACTCAAGTGACAGCTTTTGTAAAATTTTACTCGTACTCATATAAAATAATATGAGAATTTTCCGGTAATGAGACCACTTGTTTATAATGTAAAGTAACTAGATAGCCTGTCATTGTCAATGTTATTGGAACCTACAAAATGTGACCATCCATTTTTCTCCATGCCGAAAATTTTCAAACTATAAGACTAATGTGACTATTTTGCGAAATTTGTATTTTTATCCATAAAAAAATACAGTAATTTAACTCCTGTCGTGGCCACCTGCTTAATCTACAAAATGACCAATTTGACCTTTGACCTTTATTGTAATGATATTTGCACATGTCTAAGGTAACCTTCCCATTTTTCTCTCGAGGTAAGAGAGTAAGGCTAATGTCAGACGGACGTCTTTTTGCACTCTTTTTACTTACGTATTATCCCTACACAATGCCGTTAGCATTGTGTTGGGATAATACGTGTATAAAAAGGCGTACAAAAAGACGTCCGTCTGACATTAGCCTAATGTGGAACGTATCCTCCATGCATGTTGACAGAACGGGATAGGAATGCTTGCGCCTGTTACTCATCGACTAACCTAGTCACCTGTTAGTACTGCGTTCATCTGAGGAGAAGAATTGACGATTGTTTGGATTTGTTTTAAAAAGAGTTCCTTTGTCACATGTTCTCAGAAATTCTAAGAATAAACCTACGCATGTTTTTTTTTTTTTTTTTTTTGTATTGCTTGCAAGTTTGTAACATTTAACATTATGTTTAGTTGTATGAATTCGTACTTTTCTATATGCTTTTGTAGTTTTTTTATTTTTTTTTATTTTTTTAATGCAGTTATCTTTCTTCTTAAAGTATGGATAATAAAGAATCAAAATCTAAAAAATCTAACAAGGATATGACGAAACAAAAGGAGAAAGATTCTATTGTTTATAGATACTGTCTAGCTCACCCGAGTGATTTGTCGTTTTCAAAAGTGAAAAAAATGTTTCTACCACCTAATACCCCATTGCATTTACAACCGTAGATCAGTGAATAATTCGAGCTTTCAAAACACATTATAGAAACTTCTTGCTCCAGGCTATAATTACCAGGGCAGAAGAATGCAAATAAGGAAATGAAATTGCTTCATGTACAAACGTCGTCAATGCCATAATGTGGGTTAATGTTTCACGGAGTTTGATACGTCAAAGTAGAATTTCAAAATGTTTTTAAAAACCTGTCTTTTTTCAACAAATTTCTGAAGATATCATTGATTCACAGTCTGCAAATGAAGAGAATAGCCTTTCTAATATTCAAATCTTATAAATCAATTGCATTTTGAAAATTAACTAGTGAATGCTGAATTATTCAAGAATTTTGACAGTGATGTCCCAACATACAATCCTTCCGTTTATCAAGAAAGTTTGAAGCCAGATATTGCGATGTATTTAAAAAAGAAAAAAAAATGCAGAAGATTCTGTTAATGAAGATGGAGTTCAAATCGAAGAAAATGATAAAACTTCTGAAGCAGAAATGTTAAAGATGTGCAAAAAAAATTAAAATGTATACCCTTACTACCTGTTCACTAATGCTCGATTTATTGTGAAAAAGTTGAAAGCATGACTGAAAACAAATTTGTAGAAAAGAAGTGTTTTAAGCAACAAAAAATTTCTGCTTTTTGCTGTAAATGAAACTTCATAAAAGTTTTCATAATTTTTTAATGAACAGCTTATTACTGCCAGTTACAGAAACTTTATCATTTTGAAATAACAACTCAAAATAAAAACGCGCATTACTTTCAGCGTGCTTTGTTGTTATGTATCATTTTAATCAATCACTACGGAAGTTCTTCAACTGAATTCGCATGAAATAAGGTTTAGTTTTAAGTTAATTATCTTCTACGTAGTATATTTTAAATTAGTAATTTAGTGATTGCAGTTGTTAATTAATCAGTTCATTACTTATTATAGTGCATTTTTCCGAATGTATATATTTTAATTTATTTTATTTTTTGAGATCACAAGAAATTTTAACTTGCCATTTTTAAAGACTCTTCATAAAGTGACCACCTCTATATAGTGACTATTTTAGCCGGTCCCAAAGGTGGTCACTTGAGGTAGGTTTCACTGTATATATATATATATATACAGTGACTGTATGAACACACTAATTTACAAATTTTAGATGTTATTTTACGATTTTAAATGTTACATACTTGATTAGGATTTTAAAGTTTACATTTATGTAGAATAATTGAACAAATATTTTTATGTTTATAGCTCATTCAAATGCTCTATCTAGGTAATAAAATAAGAATGTTATATGTATAATAAAAAAAAAAACATTTAAGTGCGAGAAAATATGAAGTAAATATAATGCAAATTTCTACTCATTTGTTTTTGTTTTTTTCTTCACTCTTTACTTCTATTATCATACAACTGAAGTGTTTTAACCATATATTTACTTTGAGATAAGTAAAAAAGTACAATATAATCTGAAATTATAACTTTTAAATAGAGATAAAATGTATGATTTAAAATAAAATTTAAATGTCATAAAGTTTGAAACTCTTAGAATGTTTTAGTTCACGGACCAACTTATAGACATCCTTAAATAAGTGCATTACAATGCAATGGTCGCTATTAATTCCTGAAAATGAAATAGCAATAATAAATATAAATGACTCATTATGCAAATTAAAGAAAACTCTTACAATAACATAATTATTAAGTTTATTTACAAAACATATATTTACACATTAAGCGATAAAAAAAAACCACTACTCAAACACACTCTCATTCGAGAGTAATTAAAATTACTTTAAATCTTACAAGTTACTTGCTGGACATATTTCTACGCCTAATTAATACCTGTCTAAAATACACAATACTTTTATTGTCCGAACCAATCCAACCTCGCTACCAAATAAAACTTGGTATATATTAAATATACCGTAAAATTATCATTAAAGAGTGATCATAAAAAAATCCTTAATTCTAGGGAAAGAGTAACGCAAATCATTACCCAAAATTAAATAAACATTCGCGTACAGAAGATTAATTATTTAATTATTTAAGTAAAATTGCAACGAATGAGCTTGCGTTGTGCATATTTACGTGGGACCTTCCACCTATGAATTATGCCCAAAAGAGTAAAGGAAGATGACACACATAAAATGTTAACACTAAAATAAACAGAGATCTAACTCTTGACTAAATAATTTTATTTACAATAAATTAAACATAAATTTATTTACAAACACATAGATTCTACTAAAAGAATATAAGCAGAATTTAAGACTGCTTTTCATTGTTTATGTCTGTACAAGAATTTCAAACTCGAGTATAGTAACTTATCTTATTTTCTCATTTAAAAAAAATGAATACTATTTCTCATTTTAATTATATTATTTAATATCCTCGTTTGCATTCGTTTGGATCCCATCTCACCACACTACCGAAATTAAATCAATATTTAAAAATATAGATAAAGGGTAATAAAATTGTGGTTTCAGAAAATTAGAAGACTACCTTCCTTTAGATGTTACAGTTACATTCAAACATCCGGATACCAGAGCAGTCGATGCATACGGCTGTAGAGCTCTAAATTCGACTAGACGCCAACTCGAATTAGCGGCAACATGTAGGCCTTGACACGGCGTCTCCTAAAGGGATTGTGGCGGCATTTATCTCCTCATAGGTAGGCGCATAGGAGTTTTCTCGTCTATATTGGATCCATCATCCATTTTTATTCGTAGCTCCACATCTGCTATTAGGATGTTACATCTTAAATATTTTTATTAGACTGACTTCTTACAAAATTTTCTCTTCCAAAATCATACCTTACTGGTAGGCAGATCAATTTTAAGATCCACTCCTAATTGGCTGTAGGATAATCATGAATGGTGCTTTTGTTGGACCTATAAAATTCGAGTCAGCAACTGTCCCACGCATATGATTATTTTAAATTATGTCTCCTCCTTGGGTCAAAGGTACAGAACCATAATACCTAGGTGGTCCTTAGTCATAAACTCATGTACGCTTTTATATTTTTACGATACCCTGTAATAAATCGTCCATTATTCTCGCAGTCATGCTACGACGTCAGCACGTCTAGCTAGTTTTTCTCTTTTCTTAGCTTTTGGGATCCAAACTCACATACACGAAACCTTACATGTATTTAAATATAAAACAATTTTTAAAAAATATATATGTGATATTTATAATTAAATCAATAATTTTTTTATGAATCTCCATTCCTATATTACCAATATATATAATTATTACAATTGTAATTTCATAATTATATTTTATAAAAATATATTTGTAAATTAATATCATAAAATTATGCAAAATGTTCTGTTTCTAACTGAACCGATGCCGGAATTGACTATTGTTGAATAGTGTTCCAGCATTACTTTAATCAGTTAATTACTTTTTACCCTTTTGTGTTAATCACCTTAATTGGCCAATAAAACCCTTATTATATTAATTAAGACGGGAAGATAACTTCGACCGCCCAATGAGTTGTGATTATGTAGTACACGGACCAACTTATAGACATCCTTAAATAAGTGCATTACAATGCAAAGGTCGCTATTAATTCCTGAAAATGAAATAGCAATATTAAATATAAATGACTCATGATGCAAATTAAAGAAAACTCATAAAATAACATACATATTAAGTTTATTTCCAAAACATATATTTACACATTAAGCAATAAAAACAACACTACCCAAACACTCTCTCATTCGAGAGTAATTAAAATTACTTTAAATCTTACAAGTTACTTTAATCAGTTAGTAATTACTTATGACACTTTTGTGTTAATCACCTTAATTGGGCATTAGCACCCTACAGTTCACATTGTACTAATTTACATTTAATACGCAAGGAACAGTAAACAGTAAATAAAAAATATCTTTAAAACCAAGTGAGTTGATGATCAGGTGGCACGTCCAAATAACTGGAGATTCTACTATTCCAGGCCACAAATTTCATTACTGATTTCACAATTTCATAAACACACACACTTTCTTATAATAATCGAAGATTTTCTTTCATTATTTATCTAGTCGTAAATGAGGCTAAGACTCCTAATAGAGTGATTGTTAATAATCCCTGACTATATACCAAGTCAGTTCATAAAACCCGGACTTTTGATCAAGTCCGTGATTACTGCTGCTATTCATTGTTGATTGATGAACCGCTGCATACTGTAAGAGACTCACTGCTCTGCACGAAGGATTAATGCTTACTCAATGACTGCTGAACTCATACTGCAACAGATGAGTGACTACCTCATCATGATTATTGGCAGAGAGATCCTAACGCTACTGAGATCAACTACATAATGGTACTGAGAGAGACACGATAAATACTTTACAAAATTCGTTTTGAAGTGTTGAGTACAGAAAATCTCATACAGCGCGAATACTGATAATGTTAAATCGTAAAACTTTGATGTAACGTTACTCTGAATATATTTGAAAGAAACATGTATATATATGTATATGTATAAATTATACTTTGGAATATTCATTTAAATTCTAAATTTCCGGCATATTCACTATTTCTCTATTTTTACCCGACTGAAAAGAAGGGTCATGTGTTTCACGCGTATCTGTGTAAGTGGATTTCTTTATACCCTCGAAACATCCCAACGGCTGGATGGATTTTAATGAATGGGGTATTTATCGATTCGTCTTAACAGCCCGGTGGTTATAGGTTTGGTTTTGTTTTTATAAATTCAAAATGGTGGCTGTAAAATACAAAATGGCGGTAGAGACAAAAGAAATATTACGCACCCTATTGAGTGGCATATCATTTGGTCTTTCAAAATGAAGACGATGTTTCAGTGACTATTTTACAGTCAGAAGTTCCGTTAAAATATTATACAACCTGGATGTTGTGTATGGAGGATCTCTAGCTTTACCGCAACTCTAACCATCATAGACATCTATAGACCTCATCAAAACATTGTTTATAGATAGGAACTAACAATTAAACACAACTTAAAAGTCATCAATACAAGTAAATAAAAAGAAATAGGTAAGTAATATAAACAAGTAATATTTAAAAAAATATTTTAAGTCAATTCCTACTTAGGTCAATAAGAGAATTTTTTTTCTCCCATTCTTCTTTCTTCATGAGTGGCGCTATAATGCCTTGATCAAGAAGAGGGCTCTATCGATTATTGAAATATAATTAATTTAATTTAATTAATTAATTAATATTTGAAAAAAAATAGATTAACATTAAGTGTCATCCACTACAAGTTAAAAAAAATATTCGAGCTTGATTGGATGAATAATAAGCATTTTATTAACGATTGAAAATTTGAACAAGATACATATAGCTAGAGTGTGAGCTAATAGTAGGAACTGAAAAAAAAAAATAGTTCCACATGGATGAGAAATAATTATTTAGTTCGCTTTTTACGCAGTCGGGTTTTTTGATTTTTTTAATTTAATTGTTTTTAATCATCTATGTCATTTATTTCTAGTTAAATTCCTATAAACTTAAAACGCGTATATTAATAATTATCTTATTCGAAACCTTAATCTAAACTTTTAATCCCTTTATTAATTTTTATGAGCTAACAAACTGTAATATTCTGAGAGAAACTATTTTTGTTTTTGGAAGGTTTTTAAAAGCCATTTTACTATTTCTTATTTTATTCCATGGACCAACTTCCAGCATACCGTCGACCGTATTATATAGGAATCCATCCGTGAGCAGATAAGGAACTCATTCTCTATTACGCCCCTCTCTCGCTCTCTTTGGTTGAGTGACGGATCGCATTTTGTTCTGTGTCTCGTTCCTGTATCTGCTTTGTTCGTCATGAAATTTATATTTAAATCTGTCTTCCTACGCGAGTCCTGACAAAACCATCTTGCATGAGCTCAGAACGAGAATTCTGTGCTTTTCGATTGTTTTGAAAAGTCTGTTACTACGTGTCTTATCGTGAAGTAAATTTGTGTAGTAAGATCTGTTTAGCATAGAATAGTAATTCGTACTCTAGCCTTAAGACTCTGCGGAAACTCTTCTATTGTGGAAGTTGTTCACGTTATGTGTGGTGGAATAAACATTTTAAAGTGATTTCGGCCTTTGTTTTAATGGGAAAACTACTGGATATGTTTAATACCACTCATATGCCCTGAACATCGAAATAGGTATTGACTGCATCATAAATCGCTGGTGTTTCGATTTAATAATAGGCCGGCAGGTATATATATATACATTTAATACTTCACAAAAAAATATTGAACATTGTTCTAAAAGAAGCATTTTATAATAACTTCTCTGGATTTTTCTTTTTTTTTTTTAAAGACGCATCGGAAATCATTTTTTTTTTAATTCAGAAAAGCACAATATTTTAAGTTACAATTTTTTTTTTTAAAGATAAGTATTATAAAAAAAAAAAATCAAAAGTTAAGTTACATTTTCGTATAAAATTAGTTAAGAAGGAACAACACACAGACATTTCTTCTGTCAGTAAGCAGTAGTTTCTATGATAAGATACATGAGACAGCAAAAAATAGTATTTTGAAAAAAAAAAAAAAAAAAAAAAAACATGATTTTAGCAAATCATCACACTTAGAAATTCACCATTGCCATAAACTAAATTTTCTCGATTAGTTTGAAGTTTATCTTCTTCTTTCATTCACTCTATCCCTTTCGTAGAAATATCAGATTAACTTTTAAGAGCTTAGCATAATTCGTAAGTATATATTTCAAAAATATACAAAATAGTTCATAATAAAGTAATTATTAAGCGTTATTTTTATTAAGTTATGTTATTATGTTATTTTTTATTTCTTCAAACCTCAAACTAACACAAAAAATACGTAAAAGTTAATTTTTTTCTCGTTTTTAATATTTTTCACTGGAAAGATTAACAAACTATGCTAAGGAAACGTTTTCTAAGAAATGTAGGTTAAAGTTTTATAATAAAGTTTAATAAAGCGAAAATTTTCAATTAACATTATGTTTTGCAAAGAGTTTGAACTTCATGAAATATCTTGAGGCATAAGTGTCCATTCTTTGTGAAAATTCCAATATTAGTTTTACAAAATATTATCTGAAAAGTGCAAAACATTATATTTTTGTCAGAAATTAAATTTTAAAAGCAAATGTCAGTTAAATTGATTGCAGATTTTTCTGAAATGCTGAATGAAGATACAATAACTTTAATGACTTCTAGACATTTGGGAATATGAAAAATGAACAAGATTTAAAATTGAATCACAACTTTTTCGAATTATTTCACATGAAATAAAATGAAGTAATTGTTTTATGCAAATATTCTAGAGTAATGTGTATACATACATATATATATATATATATATATATATATATATATATACATCTACATGATAATTTACAAATTTTGAATGATATTTTACGATTTTAAATGTTATTTACTACACTAAGATTTGAAAGTTTAAATTTATATAGAATAACTTACCATATATTTCTTCTGTTAACAATGCATTCAAATATTCTTTTCAGGTAGTGAAATAAGTTTTTTAAGATATAAAGTCATTTAAATTCGAGAAAATACCAACTGAATATAAAGAAAATCTCTACTCATTTGTTTTCTTTTTTCTTTTCTCTTTACCTTTAAGATAATACAACTGAGTGATTTAAATATATATTTACATTTAGATAAATAGGAAATCATAATATTGCCTGAAATAATAAAACTTATAAATTAGAGATAAAATGTATGATTTAAAATAATATTTAAATGCCATAAAATTTGAATCTCTTAGATGGTAATTAACAAAAAAAGTCATGTCATTGTTAATTCCATTTACTGTTGTCTAGTTTTAAAGAAATAATATGAATAACAAAATGTTAATTGAAAATATTTTATTAATGAAAAATAACTATATAGCTTCTTCCGATAACACATCTAGATTCTATAACTTATTAGTGTACAAATGTGATTTAAAGGTACTCGTGAAAAATATGTTGTCGCAGGTAAATAGAGATGGAAGTATAAAGTTAGTGATACTGTGGAATCTATAATTTTAAAGAAAAAAAAATTCTCTTTTTTTTAAAAATATTTGTTATATTAAATGTTGTCGATAGTGATAATTAGTGTAGTCAATTGCTGTTACTTTCAAATCGTGCAACTTTGATGTACCTTTACTCAGAACATATTTTAAATAAACATGCATTAATTTATATTATATATTTAACATAGCACAGACATTTATTCGACATTGTTCTAAAAAGGAGCTTTTTATAATAACTTCTCTGGATTGTTTATTAAAAAACACACATGATAAATCATTTTCTTTTATTCAAGAAAATTCAATATTTCAAGTTACAATTAAATGTAAAGGATAATTATTATCAAAAAATTCAAAAATCTACATTTTCGTATAAATTTAGTTTAGAAGAATAAACAAGCAAATTTTTTCGTCAATAAGCTGTAGTTTCTATGAAAAGATACACGGAACTGCAAAATACCGTATTTTATAATGCATGATTTTAGCAAATAATCACACTTTTTAAAAATTCACCAGCGCCATACACTAAATTTTCTCGATTAGTTTAAAGGTTATCTTCTTCATTCATTCTTGTAATCTGTTTTTCTATCCTCAAAGCTTTAGTTTGCAGGGATTGTGCACGTTTTGTTTGTATCACCTTTGCTCTGGCGAGACGTTTCTTAATACCTATTATGTATTCCACTGGATATATAGCTAATTTTACCAGTATTTCGAGTGTGTTATATAGCTCTTGGCAAAGTTGAATTGTCATCATATTTAGAAAATGACAATGTTTATATTTACACAAATGTCATTTGGGAATAGTGACCACTTTACACTGTCCCACTCTCGTCACCATTTTGTGTATACCCCATGCTCACATTTTTGCAGCCGTTGAAGATGTGATTTTTTTTATAGGCCTCATTGTTTTAATTGTTCTAAGAATATGAATTTTATTGTAATTTTTGCATAGAATTGATTTAACACGATTGAATCTACCCCCCGATTCTTTCCCAGATTGCAAAATTTTCAAACTTCTGAACCTAGTAAGGAGGTAAATTGGTATGAATTTAAATTGCAAGAATCAGCAATTCAAAAAATCACTATTTTTAAAAATTTTCACTACCTAAACACGTAACCTTTTACGGTCGTATGCCTGCTCACAGCTACCATAATTTTTAAATAATTACAATCGTATGTTTGTTCTCAGCCACCATAGCAAAGAAACATACTGACCTTATATTATATTGAGATGGCAAGCTTCGCAGATACATAGAATTCGAGTTAATATTTTAGAAATTGTATTTAAGTGTAATTATGCATTTTCGATTCATCAAATTTTTTAAAATATAATATTCCAAAAGGGCAAAAAGAAAGTTACTTAAAAGAAGTGTACCTTGAAATTGAAAATTGATTAAAAATTATAAGATATAAGATGCAAAGAGTAAAGATTATTCTGTATGTCCAAACAGAAAAATTAAGGCCTCCATATTGGAGACAGCTTTTAAGGATACCACACGATGGAGAACTGTAAAATATAATTTTTACATAAAATTAAAACATATTATTGGGTGTTACACAAATCGAAAAGTTAAAAAATAATTAATTAATTTTGTTTTCCTTTAAAATCTTGCATATTATGTATTACAGTTTGTTGAATGAAAATTTTTTTCCGACCAGCATGACACCTATGTATAAACTTAATGCAACCGCAAAGGACTAAATTATTTTATCAGTAAATGGAAACCAATTAAAAATGTAACAATATATGTATCTGAATCGGATTGTTTATTTCCATGTTATTTTACCTTTTATATAATACTATGTGTACCATTTATTATGTTTCGAATTTATCATTTTTTAATGCTGTCATTGAAAAGTCTCTATTATTGTCACTGTTTTTTCATACATATAAAATTTCAATAAAAAATTATTCACGGTTAAAATCTGTATTTTCCCGACATTTTATTTACATACACACACATACATACTTATATATATATATATCATTATAGGAATCATATTACAAAAATAAATTATGTTAATCTCATAACTAATAAATAATAAATTATTCTACATAAAAAACCTTTGTCAAAATAACATAAACCAACGAATGATAATTCATTTTCACCAGATAAAAAATAAAGGAAAATATAAACAATTTCTTTAAAGAAATTTTAATGAAAGATTTGATTAAGCATTTTGCTCGATAACTTTTCATAATTTCTTGTTTCAGGAAACTGGAGAGGTGGAAAATAGAATTCATTTAAATAATAAATAGTCGAATTTTATAGGGAGATTTGATAATAAATAGATATGCATGGTGTACTGTCTGATGAATTTATTTTGAATAATAATAGGACAAAAAAAAAAATTATAAAGCTACATGAAAAATTTCTGATAAACTTTGGATTTAGTTGAAGAAATTTATAATTTTTAAATATACTTTAACAGATATGTCATAAACGTCTCATTGGAAACATTTGGCACAATAGAATGTAAATTTCTGAAGCCGTACAATTTAGTTTAGTTATTGCTTATAAAATCTCTGCTAAATGTAATTTAAAAATATCATATTACATTCAGAATGTTATTATCTATACCATCTTTTTAAAAATGTACAAATTTTTAAGCAGTATTATTTTTATTATATTCACAAATATGATAATTTTCCATAAATTTTACACAGGAGCTTAAATTTATCTATGTTAAAAATTACATTTTTAAAGACAAATATTTGTTTTTTAGCCTTTTTTTACAAAGATTTTATTCAAAACCTTAAATAACTAATGTAAAAAAATAACTCTTTTATACATTGCTGAATGATAACAATAACACATTAAAAAAAAAATATGTACGATTATTTTTTTAATGTGGATGTGATATCTCGCTATAAAAATAAAGATAATAATGAAGCAAATAATGTTGATGTTCCAGAGACTTGAATTATTATTATACCTATACACATGTGCCGTAAGAGGATTGATAGACGATTTAATTATCTACTTGTGTGAGATACGTAAGTAATGTACATTGCAAACGCGTTCAAAATAAGGTAAAAATCCAGATAATGTCTAAAAATTAGTCTTGCCATTATTTCAAAAAGTTATACTTTTTACTTTCTTCTTTTAAAAGAAGAAAGTACAGTAATATAAATATTTGTCAACGGATTTACATGTTTTAGGGTTCCGAGATCCCGAAAAACATGCTTATGCAAAATATCTGTCGGTCTGTCCGTCCGTGTCTATATATCCTTGTATCCGTATGTCCGTCTGTCCCCTTTGCATCATAGAAACATGTATTAACTTATTAATAGAATTGAATAAATTTTCTGTGTATGTTTTTGGCTTTGTCTAGCAGGTGCACTTTGAATTTGGGAAAAATTGCCGCAACTGGGTGCTGCAATAGCGGTTTTTGTGGCATTTTCTTTATTGTAACATCAAAAACTGTATGAATTTATTCATACAATTGATCCAAATTTCATGCGAATATCTTTGGTTATGACCAGCACGTTTCACGTGAATTTGGTAAAAATCTCCCGGAAGGGATTACTGTAAAAGAGATTTTTCATAAATCTATTGTAAATCGGCTGTTAATGCAGCGACAGACAATTCGCAAACAGCTAACCCAACGGTTATCAAGCAGCTGATGTACAACAGAATAACGAAAAATACTGATTTTATTAAACAGCATGATTGAGTTTAACTTGGTTTTATCCCGTTTTGTAAAATGTAGCAGAAACTTAAGATGAAAATCAAAGTTAATGTAATGTTGAAGTAACAACACTGAAGTTTTAACAACTTTTGTGTCACAACTTTTTGAAATATTAACATGTATCAGAAAGAACAAAGTTTTCGGATTGGCACGTCGGACTGGTTAGTTTTGGGTAGATTTCGTATGAAATACTACCTATTGGGATCTCTCCCATGTTTGAATTTCGGAAACAAAATTGCAGATCTACACCTGTCATCACCCCTAGAACCCAAAATCACCCACAGCAAAATCTTTATCTAACTATTTATCTATATATATATGTATATCATTCTTTTACGGACAGGATAACTTCCATAATTCTGCACAAATATTTTCCAAACTGATACATAAAATCAAGCACTGTAAATTAAAATGTCTGAAATTCAGACACTTAAATGTCTGAAACGGAGTGTTCAATTTTCAGACATTTTAAAATGTCTTAATTTTTTCAGACACTTTTTGCGTCTGAATTTCAGACACTTGAAACGTCTGATACGCAGACATTTTTGTAAGCATTTTACGTAGCCATGTTTGACCACGTTGAATACTGGAAAAATATTTGGTCGTTGTCCTGCCCCCTCTACCCCCATAGAGCCAGATTTTTTTGGTGCTCCCAATTTTGGTATGCAAATTTCATAAAGGTGATAATTTAAACCTTTTACGACATTGTACTGATTATATTCAATATTTTGTACTTTAAGAGTAGAATAAGATTAAAAACAAATATATTTATCTAAATATTAGATTTTTTTATTTTGTTTTTAATCTTATTTTATTTAAAAGTTCAAAATGTTGGTTATAATCAGTACAATTTCGAAACAGATTTAAAATATAAGCTTCACAAATATTGCACATCAGGTTTGTGGGCACTAAAACCATAGGGGGGCGGGGCACTGCCCATGATTTAATCAAGAAGTCCTTTTCCAAAAAATGCAACCCTGCATTATGGTTGGCTAAATAGACATGCCCGGTATTGGGAAGTATCCGTTGTGGATGTTAATGCACTTTCCCGAATAGCGGATACCTCTATGTAGCAAATACTTTTTTAACCAGCAAGGCATATATATTTGTATATTTTTACCTATATTTGTATTTTTTTACCTCACTAAAGCATCTCAGGTTCTCGGACAAATTCCGCGGTCCCGAAGTGTCGCTGTTAAGAGCTTTTAAGGTATATGGATAAGTATATATATATTTTGTAATCTTGTCCTAGACTAAAAGTTCAAAATATTTATCATACTCGATGGAATGTCGAAAAAGATTTAAAAATCCACGTGTACGAAAATTGGTAAGAAAATCGCCCCCCCCCCCCCCGCCCCAAGAAAAGTAAAAATTCATATAATTCAAGAATTAGACTTTTTTTTCAAATTTACATTGCCACATAGGCAATTTTATATATTTATCAGATTATAATCACAACAGCTATTTAATTATGAGTAAATAATAAAATACTAAATAAATATTTTATTTCAATAACATTGAGAAAAAAAAGTACTTTTAATTTCAAAACTACTGCTTTTGTCTTAAATATACTTAAATTAAAAATCTCTAATAGCCATTTTTTGTATTTGTCATTTAACTGCATATAAATAAAACAGTTCAGTCATTATAAGTAGTAAAAATGGGTAAGATTTTTTTTTTCTTTTTAAATGTGTGGTGTTTTGTCATTGCTTAGTTAAAAGTAAACACCAGTTTGGTGTTTAATTTTATATATCATTCTTCGGAATATGTATATAATTTTCTTTAAACATATTCCTTATTCAATTTAAAATTTTCTACCGCTATTGCATATAAATGGATATCACTACTATTCTTATTTATGGAACAACACGATATAAGTCATCTTTAATTTATTTTTTATTCCTGTAATCTTTGTATCATTCGAATATGAGTTAAATAGATTTTATATATTTGATAAGAAAATATTGATCAAAGAAATAGAAAAAAGAGAAGAAAACAGAAAATAAAAGGAAACATTAGACAGTATATGTACTGTTCTTAATTGTTTGAAAAATATTTTGAATAAAAACAAGGAGTTATTAAATCGCTTAAAAATATATTCAATACTGTATTATATAAGTAAAATATGAACTTTTAAAAATATAAGTCAGTTTTATACATAAACGTCATATCACGGCATAAACAAGCTTTTATTTATGTCTAAATTATCATGTTTAATTTTTTTTAGTGCCAATAAATACTTGTATCAGAAAAGTTGTAAATTCGATTGCAGTAGAAGGAAGTTTAATAACTATTTCTCGCATTACTTACTTTTGAAAATTTAAAATCATGAACAAAATATCGCAGAAAAATGCTTACATATAAATGAAAAAAAATTAATACACCAATTTAAAAAACTCAAAAAATATTAATTAAACTTTATAATTATACTGCTAAACAACAACATAAATTGCAAAAGATGGATAAAATGCTTCTTCGTTTGTTTAATGTTTCAAAAATCTTACTGGATGATATAAAAAATTCCTATTTTTGTTTAGAAAGTTGGTAAATGTTAAATCTGAAACATTTGATATCAAAATCTACGATTTTCAAAAATAAATAAAAAATTCAATAAGAATAAATCTTTATAAAGTTTCAGTTCCCAGATTTAAAACTGCAATATATACAGTGGAATTTCACAGTATTAATGCTTTTTTTTCAATTTGAAAACTTTACTTAATATCATAATCATATGAATATCATATTTAGCTCCAAAATAATAATAATAACAAAAAATAAAATAAATACTGATTTAGTTTACTACAACCGTTTATAATCAGTAAACAGCAGAAAAATAAAGAAATACAACATAGAATAAACACAGTTAAAAATGGGTTCAAATTAAAGTTTTTATCTCTGATAGATGGAGCGATGAATCATTCAACTTATCAAACCTGGGAACGTCCATTCGTTACTCTTGTGATAATTAGAGCACATTTTCATATATAATTCTAGTTATTTTATTATCAAATATAATTAACATAAAAATTGATATAACCAGTTAAATACCATTGTATTCCACACTAGGGTGGGTCGAAAAAAGAATTCTTTTTTTTTTTTTTTTCGGAACGCTTTAGTGCGGAAAAGTTGCCTATTATAATAAGAAGAAAAACGGCATAAAAATTTTTAAAATCGGTTAACATCTTCCATTCGCGCATTGTACTTAAACTTGATGAAAAATTGCAAAAATCGCGCCTTTTCTCTACTTTTTATAAGTTAATTAAAACTTTAAAAATAAACACGCTTTAGATTTTTATGCTTGTTTCATGGTTTACATAACCTAGATAAACTAAATTCGAATGAATAATCTAATTTTTCTGTTCACGCAACATCTGAGAAAAAAACATAGCAATTTTTCGCAATTTTCACTGTACAACTCTTCGCTTGTTTTGCTAGAACAAAACGATCCAGAACACATCACATGGAGGTGGTTACACGTACAGTTCCATCTCCACGCTACCCAACCAACCATCCAATTGTTGGGTGTGGTATTTACATTATATTTGCAACTATTTGCAAAGGTTTTCCATAGAGTAGCATTCTTTGGCTTACTGTGTTTTTTGTGTTTTATTTTTTATATCTAATACACATTTAAAGTCTCATTTTTTGGAGAAATGAGACATAACTGATTTAGACTTCAGTGTTGTTCGGATATAACCATCTCTAACTTCATGTCCATATAATTTATTCGAGGTCTCTGTCGCAAGTTTGACGCACATCTTAACAGTCTCGGTGTGACAGGGAAACATTTGTATTTCTCTGATGAGAGTAGTGTCAGGAGTGATGAACGATTTACCATCATCTTCACTTAGGTCCCGCGGCATTGGGGAAGGATACACCGCATAAGAATTCCAATTAAAAATTTCTATGTAATCAGAAGCTTGAAAGTTTCCATTCGGTGGTATTACATTTCTAACAGTCTTTTTCTTTGGGGCGGTTTGTCTTCCTTTTACGATCCTTCTGTAACCAATATCCCTAATATGTTTTCTTTATTGACAGTCATTGCCAACAGAACATTTTCTGGGTGAGCTAAAAACGCATTGCGTTCTATTACTAGACCGACAACTTGCAGTAATTTGTCGAATAAATAGCGTGATGTTTGGGTTGCTTGAAATACATGTTTTGGTCCATCAGTAAAATATTTGCTTATTTTATGGCAAATTACACAGGCATGTATGATTTTATGATGAAGCCAACTATTTCTTTTACGTTTTCGAATGAATCCGATACAATCTAAGGACTCGGTTGGCCGCAGTTAGGGATCTGTAATCGGACAAAGTATCAGGGTCCCAATTCGCCAAGTCTTCTGGACAATCTCCCAAAGTGATTGGATTCAAACTGTACCAAAAATACTGTTGTTCTTCGCTCAAAATGACCTATCTATATCCGGAAATGAACAGTCTGTGGCTTCTCAATCGACCACAGGAGATTTTTCACAGCAAGTGAGCTACTACTCGATTGGCGCACTAAAAGTTTTAGGCCCTTCAGTTTGACTATGAATATGTTGAAAAATTTGGCGATAAGAAAGCTCATTAAAATTCTGGATGCATATGCTCCAAATTTTATGATTTTCTAGTCCGTGGAAAGCACCGTTATTCCATCCAGTGTTTGTTACAGTACCATCACACCCTACTACTACTAGTTATTCTAGTGATATTGATATTTCAGACAAACAAGAAATAATGTTTTGACTTATATCATTTGGTAAACTCTAGGAAGGTGATGCATGTCCAATATAAGTTGATCCAGATTCCTGGATAAGAAAATAGTGTTCTTATTTCACATTCCTGTGAAATTGATTGGTATTAAATTTTTCGACGAACAAAGTGTGTCATTTTGGTCCGTCAAAGAAAAGACCCGATATTTCCTCAGGGGATGTGTATCGGCTTTTCAAATCCGCCCTAAAACGACTCTTGCCTCTTTTTATTTTACACTCATCAACCACATCAGAAGAATCTGTGACGGTTATCCAGAACACTTGACGCTATGTCAGCTTTTGGCCTATCAGAAACTCCGAAACGATTGCTGTTTATCGCTGTTGAGTTACTTTTAATTCTCATCTACCATTTTGTCTTTTAATAGATGTACTTGGTTTGTAGTTATCTTCCTACTACTCCGAGTCTTCAAAAGAAGTGTGTTTGAGTTAATCAATTGCATAGTACACTGCCACTTTAGGAACTTTAAAGCTATTTGAGGGACCACTCAGTGCTTGCTGAAGATCACGAGCTTTCCGCTCGGCCTTCACATTTAACGTTTTTGTAACAGTTTTATAAATACATCTGATTTTCTCCAAAATTGTAATTCCTTTGAAGAATCATGAACTTCAACTCTAAGACACGAATTTTCTTCTGTTTTTTTTTTTTTTTTTTTTTTTTTTTTTTTTTTTTTTTTTTTTTTTTTTACATAAGCATTTAATTATAATTATACATGCATGTGGTCTTTTTATTACAATACCACACTCAAAAACTGGACAGTTGGTTAGGTCGGATGTGGGCAGAACTCAACGTGCAACCAACATCCTCCTGGTGAGTTCTGAGTCGTTTTGTTTCAGCAAAACAAAAGAGTTGCGCGGTGAAAATTGCGAAAAATTTCTAAATTTATGTTTTTTCTAAGCTCTTGCGCGAAAAAACGAAATTGGATTATTGATTGTAATTTAATTTATTTAGGTCGTGTAAACCATGAAACAGTCATAAATCGCTAAAGCGTGTTTATTTTAAAAGTTTTAATTAACTTAAAAAAATTAGACAAAATGCGCGATTTTTGCAATTTTTCTTCAACTTTAAGTACGATGCACGAATGGAAGATGTTAACCGATTTTTTAAAAAAATTGTGCCGTTTTTCTTTTTATTACAATAGGCAACTTTTCCGCACTAAAGCGTTCCGAAAATAAAAAAATTCTTTTTTTCGACCCAACCTATTCCACACACAAACATATATCTAATTTGTAACAAAAAGCATTTTACTCATGTATATATTAAAGATTCTTGTGACACTCTGGTCACAAGAGTAACAAAATTTTGATTGATTATGTAGACAAGGGAAATGCTTTTTGTTACAAATTTGATATATTTTATGCAAGTGGAACATAATTGTATTTAACTGGTTATATCGATTTTTATTTTAATTACATTTTGTAATAAAATAATTGGAAGTATTTGTGAAAATTTGCTCTAATGGTCACAAGAGTAACAATGGACCTTCCTACCTATGTTGCAAGTTTTGTTTTTGAGCAATGACAAATTATGAATATTCCACAGCACTGTATCAAAAATGAATATTAAACTATTTATCACTCATTCGTTTATTTACAATGATCAATCAAATGGAATTAAAGCATTGCTATTTAATTTTCAAAATAATTATGTTTCATACCGTTACATTAAGAAGGCATATAACAGACGACCTAAACAGACGCGAAATAAAAATTTTAGTATTAAACTACAGAAAAAGATCAATTTTTATAAATGATTTCGCTCATATTCATAGGATGCAAACCTATAGGAATAATATATTAGAATTAAATATGACTTACCCGTTCGTTCAACAAATAACCAGATTAGTATATTTTCTTTTAATCCAAGCAATGGTGGCGATCGAAAATTTAATTGTTTCTGTTCTTACCCCACGAAGGTGCTGTAGATGACATGCGCGGAAATCAGCATTCTGATTGGCTGGTAAGAATAGTACCAAAGATCACGAAAAAAATTCATAACTTTGTCAATTCTCAAGATATAAAATCCAATAAAATTTATTATAAATTGCGATAATATTATCTACAACATTTATATTGGCAACTTTTTCATAGGACCAATTCAAACTAGAAAAAACAAATTAAAACTACATAGAGGTTGAAGAAAATAATATCGTATTAAGGATGTATTTAAATCCATACTGCTTATTTTCTGACTCATTTTTAAATTCCTTATTGCTTTCAAACGCATCCAATTGGAAGGCTCTGTTATTCAGAAACTACATAATGTGTCGTAATGGTCGATTTTTTGATAAATGTTAAATATATTTTTAAAAAGGATGTCAAATTGGGCATTTAGAACCGAATTTCTCGAAGCGATTGTGTTAGAAATGAAAAATGTGGTCCTACTGAGATAATAATTGTTTATAAATAAAGTTCTAATTAATTGAACGAAAAATAAAATCATAAGTCGCTTATAAATGTCTTAAAAAATCACGTCTGCAAGTTTCATGTTTTTAATTTTAAAAATGAATTTGAAGATGTCTCAGAAAATTTCGAGTTGGAGCAACATGGAAATATACTTTTTGAATACTGCCATAACATGATTCTGATAAAATCAGCTCTTATATAAATATGAAATTAAAAACTCGTCAAAAAGCGGCCAGATAAAATTGTTAAAGTGGGTTTATCTCTAATCATGATTTAGTTTTTGTTGGTGAAATTTGTACTTAATTGCGAAATCTACCTGCGCCTGTAGGCCGAGCCGGCAGGGACATATTTTTTTGTGTGTGCGTCCATGCGTCTTATAAGTTCTATTTCGAAAACTTTTACACATTATCTGGCAAGTACAACAGTAATAGTTTTATTCTACAACGATCAGAATGCGACACACATATGAGTTTTTCGGTTTTATAATAATTTCAGTCGTACTAGAATAAAAACGTTTCTGCTGTATTTGTAAGAGTAAGAATGGTTTCGTTTTTAATTTTTATGTACGGAACGCTAAAAAGGTCTGACTTTTTCCTTTTTTCCAATTTCAGCAAGAAATATTTATTAGAGAGAAATATTTATTATAAGATTAGAAATATTTAAATAGTCTGATTTTTCAAAACAAAACAGTGGAGGATTTACTCTTTTGTCTGAGTTCCAAGGAGTAATTTAACACTGACCTCCTGCTAATTCTTCATTTTATCTATTTAAAACACGCATAAATTTCTAAATAAAATAAAATAGAAAATATTTTTTCTTAAATGAAGCTCAATTGTATTTCACGATATTAAACATTCAGCAAATTTCAATTCTTTTTTTTTTTTTTTTTTTTTTTTTTTCTCGTCTAGGATTTCTTTAAAAAATAACGTGAATTATCTTATGATCCATACAAAAGTTATTGGAAGAACAGAATACTTTTTCCCCATGGACGCATTACTATATATGAACATGAAAGAAAAGGACATTTTTAACTCTAAATTGTATACAAGATTTGTTATGTCTTAAAGACATACCATAAAAGTATAAAAATGTTTTTACATTTAATCTTTCCCAAGTGATATGTTAAACTTTTAAAATTATTTATATCTAAAAAATATTTCCATGTAACAACAAATAATAAAAATACAAAAAAGGTTTTGTTTTGTTTTGAAATATTGCATTGTACTTCATTCTTTCTTTTAGGAAAATATTAAGTTTGTGTTTGTAGTGTACAATTTTTAATGCCCCTATGAAACATTAAATGTACAGTTCTGCAAGGATAATTGTTGTTTTGGAAATCATTTGAAATTTCATAGCATGTCTTTATATTTACACAAATAATTGCATAAATAAAAAAAATATGTATTTTGAACACTAATATCTCAACATGAATATATAGACCAAAATATTTTTATATGCACCCTGAACAAGAGAAGTGTTTACTAATTTTATAAATTCAGGGAATCTTATAAATTTTAAATATCTACAAATATTATTTGGAATGTTTATTGCTGTTTTTAAAAACAACACTTTTTTTTAATGATTCTTGCTATATTCTCCTGAAAAATATTACTATTAATGAAATATAAAATAGATCTTCAGAGTATTATAATTTTTTTTACCTCTCTTAATTGCTCGGAGCTGATGATATAATACAGCTCAAATCACGTTTTATAATACACTTTATATGTATTCAAATATTCAAGATATACCTTCTTAATTGCACGTTTAACTTGTTGCATACTATTGTGCACATGTAAATAAAAATGTAACAATAATGCTTCAAATTTAATTCGTAAATCAAATAACATAAAATTGACTGCAAAATCAGAATCCGTGCTATTTTATATCTCGTTTTCCTTAATAACTCGTCTAAAAATTTTGCAATATTTTAAATTATATATTAATAGCGGAAATCTTTTAAATACAGAATTAAGAAAAATTTTAAATAGAAAATACTTTTTAAATTGGAATACGTACATAGATTATTTTTCTGTAACGAGCCTGAAGTAAATATTTATTATTAGTTTCTCTATGCATTATAAGTACTATTTCACTTATGATTCTATTCAATGAACTCGCCTCCGCATATACATACACCACACAGAGGTTTGTACATTACCTTAATTTACGGCATATCATCCACGGATTAAACAAGATCAGATCCTGAAATTTTAATTAATAAAAGATCACTTAATTCTTCGTGATATAGATTCGGCAACATTTTTCGAAACCGAATTAGTTGACCCGCGGATTGTATGCAGAAAATAACAGTATATAAATTATCTATATTTAAATATGCTCAGAAATTAATTGTTAGACATATAATTATGTGTTTTGTATAAAAAGAAAAATATACAAAATATAATATTCTGCCAAATTCCATCAATATATAATTTTTTTCATAAGAAACCTAATATGCAGGCAAGCTTCTTCGTTTTTTATTAAAAAAAGAAAAAAAGTTAGTAATTTTTATGCTAATAAAATGGACTTTGTGAATATTTTTCACACAATACGTTTTATTATATTCATTACAAATACATTCAAAATTTGAAAAAAATATATCCTTCACATAACCTTTTTTAAACACTTTTCAATAAAGTTGAAACGTGTTTATGATTTCGGTTTGTGTGTCCGTCTTTCCGCGCTCTATCTCTCGTAAATATACACACATCGTCCTGAAAATTTTTAATGCTATTGACGCTTACCTAAGCACAATCCCTATTTGAAATGAAATTTGAAGCATGTTTAGTTTATTTACAGGGACAGTCAAAAGTATTCAGTTACATTACGGCCAATGGGAAAAAGTCGTATCAAATGAATTTTAAAGATGTCACACCCTTTCAAACATAATAAAATTGATAAACATGAAGTGCACTAAAATATGCATTCTGTAGGATATGCGGTGCAACGGATAGTTATTATTCATTTACACGGCCACTCGAAAGAATTGCATTACATAATGTATAGGGGGAAAATGTTTGCGATGTATTTTAATTATGGAATTTCATATATAATGAAATTGATATACGTCGGTGAGGCTTACTGTAAGTTATTTCATGTATAATATGAAATGCATAGCATTTACAAGGACACACAAAAGATTTGACATAGCATATTGTATCCGAAGTACTGTATATTAGCGATGGTGGCAGGAAATGCTTTTTTAATTATGGTATGCGCTTTTAATTTTCGCTATATTTCTGAAAACTATATGGTGTGTGTAAATGCCATAGCTGATATATAGGGTTACACAAAAGAATTCGTGAAGATTACTGAGTATGAGCATAAATTGCTTTAAGGTGGTCTTTAAATGACTTATGCATTTTTACGCTTAACTGCATTTAGTTTACCAAGAAATTTTTGTAGAATATAGATAAAGTTATATACAGGGCCACGTAAAGAATTGGATACATGACCATCTATGGATGATAATTTCTGAAATTGTGATTTAGTAGTTTTAAGACTGTTTTATTTTGAATTAAATTTTAGCTAAATAGTCGCAAGTAATAAAGGTACTAGGTATATTACATTACAGGGATGAATAAAAGTATTCATGCATGTTTCCATCTATTAGTATAAATTGCTAAAAGACAAATTTCAACCCGTTATGCGTTTTCTTTCTTAACTAAATTTTCGTATTATATTGTATATATATCAGCCTATAGATCGAATACAGGGCTGATCAAAACAATTGGAATACCTATTTGTCAATGGACGGTAACTGCTGAAGTCAGTTTTTTTTAAAGTGTTTTATCTGTTTTTTGAAATGTTTACTTATCTTATTTAACTTATTTCTCTAAATAACGAAGTTTTGTTAAAGATTTCAGGAAGTGTTTGAAAGTGTTTTATAATCTCTGCTTTACAAATGATTATTCTTTCTTGTTTTATATATATAAACAACTTTTTTGGTCATACTTTAAAACTTTTGTAATACAACACTTTAATATACACTTAACCTCCTCAGACCCGATGTATCCTATAGGATACACATCTTTACAATTTTTTTTCACGTATATAAATAATGTTAAAAAATAAGGAATTCTTGTGTATGGAACCTTAGAGATAGCAGAACTAAATAAAAGAGCAATTTGTTTCTTATAGTGCTTTTTTTAGCGAGAAAAGTGTTATATCAAAATGGCTTGCAGCAAAAATGCACGAATTGTACAAAAACGAAAACGTAAATAGTTTTTCAGTAAGTTAAGATACCATTTGTAGAGTCCATTAGAAATAAAAAATATTAAATGTATAATTATTTCACGTTTTGAATTGTTTTTTCAATGCAATGCAAAAAAAAGTAAAATAAAAAATCCTAAAAAATTGTCAAAAATGTACTTATTGTGTCCCCATGTATCATCGAATTTTATGCACAAAAAATACATTTTAATTTTTTTCGCTTTTCAATCTTTCTTAGTTATCGATTTGTTAATATAAATTCATAACTGAAGTAAAAAAATATATAATAATAAACCCTGGGGTCTGAAGAGGTTAAGTAAATCATTCGCTTAAGTAAAACATTTAAGTAAATAATCCTACGCCTTTATTCAGTCAGAAATGGTGAGTTTTATCGCAACTTTTGACAACAAAAATTCATTAATTTTTAAAATTTCTTTTGTGGGTAATAAATAAAAATGCTGTTGGAAATGAAGAAGAAAAATAAATGAAGAGATGGTAGTCCGAAAGTTATCAAATGTGAAGATTGCATAAGGATATAGAAAAATTAAGAACGTAAAATCAGTAAAAAAAAATAAAATCAGACGATCCTAAACCTCTTAAAAATTGCAGTAAAGGAATTAAACTAAAAAAGGAAGGGAAAAATCAGAAGAAAGACCCACAGAATGAAATAGTTTAAAAGGAAAATAAGATACAAGCCTTGAAAAATATACAGGAGAAATTTAAAGGGTCTCAGGACTATTGAAGCTTTAAAATTTTCAAATTTTTAATTTCTTTATCTGTTAAACTCTTATCTTTTCTAAATATTTTGATATAATTGTTTCCTTCAAATTGCCATTAGAACAGATGTTATGGCTTTAAGAATTATACCCAAACAATAGCTGAAGCGGCTTTTCTGAAACATAGAAATCATTTTTCTCCAAATGACGTTCATGGGCATAACGCGGACGATATCTCAATAACTTCTGAATATTTTTTCATGAAATTTTCAAAACATATGTTTCATATTATGTAAATGTAAACCTAAAGTTTCCTATTTATTATTTTAAAAAATATATTCATTCAGGTGATTATAGTGTTGAAATTTTCTGAATTTTGCGTTAGCTAAATACAACATGGTATCTCTCTTATTTTTTTTTTATTTTTTTTTTAATTTAAAGAAAAGATTACGCTGTCACTGCCGCCGCCTGTTTTGAATTTTTTGTGACCGGAGGTCTTTCTCCGTTAATATTAAGAAAAAACATTGCATATAAATATGTAAAAATCAGTGCTATTATAGAGAAATGTTTGATAAACACGCTGATGCAGACAGTTTTCAAATCGAAGAATTATTTTAAAAGATATTTAATGCTAAATTTGATCATTTTTAGACTCTTTTATACGCTTGAAGTTCCTAGTGTGCAGACTGCATTTATTTTTTTAATTTAATTCATTTTTTGAGGTTTTATTTCTATTTTAAATTCAAATTTTCAACATTTCAAGAGATATTTTTTACATATTTTAAAAAATGGTATAAATTTAAACTGTTGCCAACTGTAAAAACAGCGCAAATAATAATGTTTGCTTCAAATTACAAATTTATTTACACATGACAATTTCAAACAGAAAAAAACCCCTTCAAATTAGAATTAAATAACTATGTATAAGAAGCAGGAACTTAATGAAAATTGCGTCATAAAAACTATATTTAAACGTGAATTTTAAAAGATAAAAGGTATTGTAAAATAATAAATTTATTAACATGCGTTAGAAGTCTTAAATAGTTGAAATTACGTCACATTTACGTCACATTACCCCTATTACGTAAAAGGAACAAAAAATAATATTTTCAAAACAGTTTAAATTAAAAAATTGCGCGAGACATTTATTTGATACTTTGAGTTGATATTTTCAACTATTTTTGTTAGGACAGTGCAAATAATATTTCATTTCTAACAAAAGTATTTTCACGTGAATATTAAAAAGAGAAAGAAAAGTTTGGTGAAAATTATGTGAGATTGAAAACGGTGCATTTAAAATGTCTCATTTGAAAGAACTTTCTTTTCGGTTTGCTAAAAAATACCGGGAGATAAAGACTTTTTTTACTTAATTCATTTTACATTAGCTTATTTTGAAATGTTTAACTGGTTTTATTTAGTCAAAGACGAAAACAGCCATTGTACCTTTTAACAGCAGTTGATTTGGCCTTAAATTTCCACAATCAAAGGGAAATGAATAGAAACCCGTTTATAGGGGGATCGCCACTGTTTTTTGAATTATAATTCAATCTTTCGAAATCATTTAAAAGTCGATCAAATTAGCCTGCTTTTAGAGTCTGCGGTGTCTGAACGGGTTTGACCAGAGTAGCTCGTCGGGGAGAGAGCCCCCTAGTTAAAAATATAAAAATATTTTAAATATAATTTTTTTTTAGGTTCAAGATACTTATCACAATCTAAAGTATAAGTAGGCACCAAAAATTTCTTTGTAGTTGCAAAATTTATTTTGTAATCTTGCGCGTAATCTGTTATGCGGATTTTCTGCGCGTCAAATGCCTGACAGTTTGAAATCTGCTGTAAATGGTAATTATGCATCTTGCAATCTTTTAAATATTTGAAATGAAAGAACATAATTATATCTTTCAACCCAATTAAAATTTTGTCTTAATGTCAAATACTGTTTAAGATATTAAATGTTGGAATTTTTTTCTTTTTTTCTCATTTTTGCAATTTCAAGAGTCCTAATCGATTACAAAAGTATAGAAATTGAATACAAAAATAGAAGGTAAGATACCGCTAGGCTAAACTAAAAATGAATGATATAATAATAAAAAATGAAGAAAATAGAAGTTGATTGATAAAACTGTTCAAAGGAGATTGCACCGACAGTGAAGATGCTTTCTCTGCAAGACAGTGATCAAGAATTATTTTTAGGTGCGTTCGTAATTATATAAATATGTAGTACCTAGAGTAGTCATTCAGTCTGTCCGTCCGTATATAACAGAGCAAAACCTACCCAACCGAATGGTCTAAAAATTTAAATATATAATTGTTGTAAATTTTGTTGTGTCATTTCAAATTTTATGAAAATCGGATGTATAGTTTAATTACAGGGACAGTCAAATTTTTGTGTTACATTACGGACAAAGAGAAATAAATTATTGCAAGTGCATGATAATGATTTTAAGCCTTTCGAACAGAATGAAATTGATATGCACTTATGAAGTGCATTGAAATGTACATTCATTACAGTATGCGGTGCAAAAAATATTTCTACAACTAATTATAGTATGAACGCACCTCATTTGCCACGCTTGACGAGCAATTTCCAACTTGTTAGATTTCATTTCATATGACTCATGGAGAAATTTTTTTCCAAAAATGTGTTTGTCTCATAAATGAAATAAAAATGAAGTATAGGTAACAGTTTACGGTTTGAGGTGTTCTGTTGTGACGATAAATCTAGGGACTAATTGCTTTTACAAAAAAGATTAAATATTTGCAGTGCACATTGAGAACACTGTTTCTGTACTTCCTTTCACGAAACTACATAAAATTGTTTTTAATTTCACATTTTGTTTAAAAAAATACATACAATTTAATTAAATAGTTAAAAAGCACATAAAATCATTTTAAAAAACATTAAAAGTTTCGAACTTGTTCAAAGTTCCTCTTCAGTAATATAAATAAACACAAAATCACGAGGGATAACATAATTCAACTTGCAGTTGATATCACGTGCTACAAACAATTAAAGGGGCACATGACCTGTAAACTTAAAAAAATCTGTTTTCTGTTTTTGTTTTATTCTGAATTATATCTTTTAAAATTTCTCAGCAATGTGCAAAATTTCCCACTGAAAAATCTGTATTATTTCTTCAGTTATAATAATTTATAGACGGTGAGTATAATTCACGGTTAGTAGATGTTGAAGATTTAGGGGGACAACAGATCTTCAAACTCTAATTTCACTTTAAATACTAATCAAGGGTAATCTATAGGCATTGGGACATATATTTATCACACAAGAAATTAAAAAAAAATTCGATAAAAATGGGGAATTTTCCTGAATATTTAAAGAGTTACAAAGAATTTTCCTGAATATTTAAAGAGTTACAAAGAATTTTCCAAAAATTTGCATTCCATATCAATAAAATTACAAATATTTTTATGGAAGTTTCGTTTATATATTTTATGGTCAATTTCATAAATTCGGTTATTATTAATAATAACCGAGTTTTTTTTTAATTTGATAAATATTGCATATTAATCATGTTTACCGGTCATTATTAATAATTACCAATGAAGTTTGGTCAGTATGATTAATTAAGCATAGTAACGAATATGTCTTTACTGGAACATGTACTATCATTACTCTTTGAAAGTAATAGCAAAAATAATTAACAAAAATAATTTAGGTGAAATTTTAAACACTGAAATAGGAAAGTAGCCAACTGGCAACACTGTTTTCATAGTGGATAGTTTGACATGGTGCCGATGATATCTTCAAGCAGTTGTTAACAGACAAAGACAAACTTGCGCACTCCACAAGCTATTATACGATTTCACAATAATAAAGCTCTGATACGGAATAAATATACGTTTGCGTAATGAAAACATCAAGCTAAACGAATTGAAATTTCACTAGATTAATTTTCACACAATTATTCTAATTGGTAAACAAATCATATTAGATGTAAATTTCCAACTGGGCGAAAAATGTCCGGACCAGGATACGAACCCGGGACCTCCTGGCTGAAGCAGCCAGTGCTCTGCCATCTGAGCTATCCCGGACGATTATGGCCGAACTTTTTCACCCAGCTAACCTTGAAGATTACAGCATCTGGTCTGAAACCTGGTTCAGCTCAACAGAATAAATCTCAGGTAATGATCAATCTCAATCCTGGTCCGGACATTTTTCGCCCAGTTGGAAATTTACATCTAATATGAATTGAAATTTATTAAATTGACCGAACTTGTTTGGTAATTATTAATAATAACCGGTTAATTTAATAAATTCACATAAATTAATCATATTAACCTGTTTATTTGGATAGTATTTGGTAATTTTTAATTATAACCGGTTATTATTAATAATTACCAATTAATCAAAGTGGCCGTAACATATATACTAATATCGAATATCCCAACCACAGGATTATATCCTTTTAACCTGACTCAATTACACATCTCCGTGTTTAATTGTTTGGTTGTAAATGCTCTCAACAGTAAGTTGGGTTATGTTATCTTTCGTGGTTTTGTGTTTATTTACACTACTGAAGAAGAACTTTGAATAAGTTCTAAAAGTTTAATGCTCTTTTAAATTATTTTTGTGTGCTTTTTAACTGTTTTATTAAATTTTCTGTATTTTTGTAATTGTTTTCAATTAATTATAAACAGACGTAGTATATTTTTTCACTTTAAATATTTATACATTTAGTTTTATTAGCTATATTATATTAATGAACAATGAACAATTAATCTCTAGATTGCATTCTTTATTTAATTCCTTTAAAATAATGGTTGTTATACTACCGCAGATTTACTTATAAACTCATAAAATTTTGGTTCAGTTGTCGGAGATAAAATTTGTCTTACATTTTTAGCCTAAGATATCATTTGATAAATTAGGGAAGAAATGTATTATAATGGGTTTTAATCACTATTATACTGGACGCATGAAAATCATAAAAAAATCCAAGGAAAAAAGAAATATAGAATAATATAGTTTAAATAATAGCTCCTGAGCAACAGTGTTAGTCGCATAACCTTTGATTAGCATTTACAACTTTTAAAAAATAATTTTGTCTCACTTTTGCCCCATAGCTGTCTCATATTAGCCAAATTCCATGGTGTTCATTTTGTGGGACGAGAATCCTATTTATAGATCATAACTCACTTTTAAGACGAACACTGACATTTATTAAGACGGAGACAAAACAGAAATACAGATAATAGCTCTTTTCACAATCAATATTTAGCTTAATAGCAGCAGTCTTTGACTTTATTTACATAACGTCGTTAAATATTTCCTAACATTTTGTATACTTCATTAAATCTTTTATTTAATATCGTCGAAAAGATTCTACTGTTCTTTTTCACAACAGCCGTCGTTGAATTTTTTTCTGCGTTGTATTTATTTTTTATGCATTTCCACTTCACAGAACTTCTTTACCTTTTTAATCTCGAAGCGGAGGACAGCGTCGGGAACATTCACTCTGAATACTGTTATTAGAATATATATATATAATCGACAAATATTTAGGAGGGACCTCTAATTTTATGTCAAATCATATTTCACAGTAAAAATAAAGGTAAGGAAAATTATTTCTCTTACCTGATGTCCCGGTGTTGAGACAGGAACCGCCATACACTTCAGGATACATCCATGGTACGCCTTTGTGACTTTACCGACAGTTGCGGTGCTAAAATCTTTATTGAAAAAGAAATTGAAAAATGTGATTGAAGATGTAATTCAGGTGTGAGGTAAAGCATGGCTAGTTTCATTTAATAATGTGATTAAACTTTCATCTTGATTAATTGTTTTAATAAACTTTATCACATAATAGAACAGAAGACAGACATTTTATACGTCGTTAATTACAGACGCATAGAGCAGAAGTGAAAAAGTACGTGTCGAAAAAGAGGGAAAAAAAGGGTGGCGAAGCATATACTTCTACATTAAAAACCACAATTAGGTGGAGAAACTGATGCATAAGCTACTATGCTCGCACATGACATTGAAAAGGAAGAAAAGAGTTTCAATAAGTCCGGGAATAAATGTAGCAGTTCTTTTTTTTTTGGAATATAATTTTGTTCAGAGGGGTTCGCACATATTAACACCCCCGCTGAAATCCTGGAACAAAAAGTTTTAAATGTTCAAAACAATATTTCTGTGAAGCTCAAATCGAGGCTTGGGAAGGGGTTTGGTTAGAAGGTCTGCAGTCATTGCTGCAGTTTCAAGGTACGTCATAGTTATTGTCCCTTCCTCGACAAGGTTTCTCAGAAGATGATACCGAAGGGATATGTGCTTGGTTCTTTGATGATGCTTATCGCTTTCGGCAAGTTTGATGGAAGACTGGTTGTCCTCAAACAAAGTTACTGGTAGTTCTTGCTCGAGGTCCAGTTCCTTCAGTAGTTGTAAAATCCATATAGTTTCTTGTGCTGCGCAAGCGGCAGCCACGTACTCTGACTCAGCTGAAGACATGGCAATACAAGCCTGCTTTTTTGATGTCCACAGAAGTGGGTTATTACCAATCATAAGTAGATTTCCTGACACTGACTTTCTGTCAGTAGGAACATTTGCCCAGTCTGAATCAGAATATGCCCTCAAGACAGGTTTTTCTAAATTAGTGTATGTTAATTTTAAGTCAATTGTAGTTTTAAGATATCTGATTGTTCGCTTAACAGCTTCCCAATCCTTAGCCCTTGGATGCTCGTTTCTGCGACTTAAAATATTTACCGCGGCACTAATATCTCGCCTTGATACAGTCGCGATGTATAGTAGAGCTCCTACGGCTTGTCTGCAATTCGTATTATTCGGGAGGAGATTTTCATCATCCACTAACTTAACGTATCCTGGTCCCATTGGTATATTAGTTGGTTTCGAGTTTTCTAAGCCGAATTTAATTATTAAATCATTAATTTTATTAATTTGATCAAGCGTCATGGTATTTTTGTCAGCCCGATTAATATTTATCCCAAGCTAATATTTCGCTTCACCTAAGTCAGTTACAGGGTATTCCTCGTTTAATTCGTTTATAAGTTTATTAATATTCTCATCTTTCCCAGCTATGAGGAGATCGTCTACATAAACGATTACGTAAGTCGTTGTTTCATTGGTTGTTTTCTTATATAAACATTTATCGATCCTACTTTGGTGAAAACCTAATTTAGATAATGATTTATGTAATGTCAGGTTCCACGCTCTGGCGGCCTGCTTCAAACCATAAATGGCCTTTTTGAGTCTGCATACCTTATGCTCCTCTCCCGGAACTGCAGAGCCTTCAGGCTGATGCATATACACATTTTCTTGCAATTCCCCGTGAAGGAAAGCGGTCTTAATATCTACATGTCTTAAGTTCAGATCCTTATACAATGCCATTGCTAAAAAACTTCTAATTGTCGTATGAGACGCGACTGGCGCAAAGGTCTCATCATAATCTACCCCATACTTTTGGGAAAAACCCTTTGCGACCAGCCTAGCCCTAAACTTTTCCAGCAAACCCTGGCTATTGTATTTGGATTTGAACGCCCACTTGCAACCGATCACTTTCGTTCCTGGTGGGACTTCGACTAATTCCCATGTATTATTTTCGCGAAGAGAATTCATTTCTTCTAAAGTCGCTTCTATCCACTTTTCCTTTTCAATCGGGTTTTGCATATTTTTTATATCGTCCCAACTTTTCGGATCTTCTACTTTAACGTCATTTGTTAAGAAAGCAAATCTATCGGGAGGAACTCCCCTGTTCGGTCTGTTTGATCTACGCGAGACGTTTTGCGTTGTATCCGAATTTGCATTTTGATTTTGCGTTGTATCTTCGGCGCTGTCAATATTATCCTCGATTAATTGTAATTTCGGAACCGGATTTTCAAAATTTGGTATTTCATTGTTTTTATTTGATATGCTATCCTCAGTTATGTTTTTACTTTTAGTCTCCAGAAATTTTACGGTTCTACTTATTACGATTTTCTTACCGTCCTTACAAATTCTGTAGCCCTTACTCCTATTGTCGTAACCTACGAATATCCCCTCTATGGCTGCATTATGCAATTTTCTTCTATGAGTCTTTTCCACATAAGCAAAGGCGCGACAACCGAATGTTTTAATATTTGAAAGATCTGGTTTGCGACCAGTCCATTTTTCGTAGGGAGTGCAGTCGTCGGATGAAGTTGGGAGGCGATTTTGTATGTAAGTTGCGGTGCAGACGGCTTCGCCCCAGAATGAGTTAGGTAAATTACTGTCTTTAAGTAGGCAGCGAGCCATCTCCATCAAGGTACGGTTCTTACGCTCCGCAACCCCATTTTGAGGCGCGGAATACGGAACAGTAAGTTGATGGTTAATTCCCTCATTTTTTAGATAATTTTCAATTTCCTTCCCTGTGTATTCCCCTCCGTTGTCGGTACGGATAGCACGCACCTTCCTGCCAAATTTATTTGCGGTCATTGCAACATATTCTTTAAATTTAGGGAAAACTTCATCTTTGGTTCTCAGTAAGTACGTTATGGTAAACCGGCTAAAATCATCTACAAAAGTCAAAAAATAGTATTTTCCGCCAACCGTCGCTGTTTGCATAGGTCCACATAAATCGGAGTGCACTAATTCTGTGGGCTTTGTAGCTCGAAAACTAGCGGCTTTGGGGTATGGATCACTAGTGAGTTTAGAAATTATGCATGTTTCGCATGTATCACCGTGTTTACATTTGTCAATTTTAATTCCTAACGCCATATCATTATTTACCAATTCCTTAATATGATTAACGTTTCTGTGGCCTAATCTCCTATGCCACTTGTGTAGACAATTTTTATTTTCGCATTCATTTATAATATTTACATTGTGAGACATATTTTGTTCTATTCTACATTCATATAAATTATTGTTTACATAGCCCTCGAGGTACGTAACACCTTCGTGAGTTATCTTGCAAGATTGTTTCTCAAATATGGCTTTACAACCATTTTCAGTAGCTCTTTTTATAGAAATTAAATTTGTTTCAATTTCGGGTACATACAATACATTCTTTAGAGTTATCGTTCTGTGTGCATTATCCGACATTAATGTATTTAATTTTATAGTCCCGTAACCCTCAGAGCAAAGCTCTTGACCGTTTGCGATTGTTACGCTAGAAGCACTGTTATGAAAATCATTAAACTTGTTTTTGTTATTACAAATATGAGTTGAAGACCCTGAATCAATTACCCAGAGATCTTTTACATTATCCCCAACAAAAAATGTAACATTTCTATCATTAGGTGTTTCCTTTTCAAAATTCCTATTTTTGTTAGTATTCGGGTATGCGCTGCCTTGAGAGCATATAGCCGATTTTTGTGACTGGTTGGGAAAACGATTGGGGTATTGGTACTGCTTAGGATTATTTTTATTTTTATTTTTCAAGCTCCAACAATCGTCGATATTGTGAGAATTCTTTTTACAGTACCGAAAGAATTTATTTTGTTTGTTTTTATGGAATTTCACCACCTTTAACGCGGAGTGACTGTTCTCACTTTCGCGGTTATTTTCAACTCTTTTCGTGTGCTCGTCTATTAATTTAGTGCGAATAAAACTAGCACTAAGGTCACGCTCGTCCCTTGCCTCCAAAGCGGTAACGAGACCGTCATAACTGGAAGGAAGAGAGCAGAGCATTAAAGCAGCAAGGTGTTGATCAGTTACAGTCTCGCCGATAGCGGCTAGCTTATCGCGAGTTTCATAAATTTTTGTAAGGTGATCCACCATATTGCCACCTTCTTTTAATTTGGTGGATTAAAGTTTCCTTAAAAGAAATAGTTTACTACTTAAATTCGAACGTTCGTGAACTTCTTTTAAAGCAAGCCAACATTCTCGCGCACTTTCTAAATTCTTCACATTTGTTATTTGATCGTCATCGATCAATAAATTTATAATGGCACGCGCTTTCCTATTTTTATTTCTAAAATCATCTGTCATTGGATCGGGCGGGTCCTGACTGATAACACTATAGAGGTCCTCCTTCTGTAAATACATTTCTAACCAGAATTTCCATACATCATAATTGCTTGAGTTCAGTTTTTCTATTATTGAATCCCTTAGGATACTCATTTTAGTTTTAATTATATAGAATAAATATTTTCTTATACAATCAAATAATAATAATAATATAAATCAGTTATAACTTTGATAACTTTTGCTTACAATTAGAGTGTAGCGATATATATATTTGCAATGAAACAGTTCGTATTCTTTTCAAATAATAATAATATCAAATATCTTCTTATACAGTTAAATAATAACAATAGTATGTTTATTGTTTTTAGTTTTCTTCGCTTACATATAAAAATGTTGCAAATATTTATACGATGTCATTTTAATAGTTAATACATTTCTTATAAAGAGCGCAATCTAGCTCATAATCTGTTATTAGAATATATATATATATAATCGACAAATATTTAGGAGGGACCTCTAATTTTATGTCAAATCATATTTCACAGTAAAAATAAAGGTAAGGAAAATTATTTCTCTTACCTGATGTCCCGGTGTTGAGACAGAAACCGCCATACACTTCAGGATACATCCATGGTACGCCTTTGTGACTTTACCGACAGTTGCGGTGCTAAAATCTTTATTGAAAAAGAAATTGAAAAATGTGATTGAAGATGTAATTCAGGTGTGAGGTAAAGCATGGCTAGTTTCATTTAATAATGTGATTAAACTTTCATCTTGATTAATTGTTTTAATAAACTTTATCACATAATAGAACAGAAGACAGACATTTTATACGTCGTTAATTACAGACGCATAGAGCAGAAGTGAAAAAGTACGTGTCGAAAAAGAGGGAAAAAAAGGGTGGCGAAGCATATACTTCTACATTAAAAACCACAATTAGGTGGAGAAACTGATGCATAAGCTACTATGCTCGCACATGACATTGAAAAGGAAGAAAAGAGTTTCAATAAGTCCGGGAATAAATGTAGCAGTTCTTTTTTTTTTGGAATATAATTTTGTTCAGAGGGGTTCGCACATATTAACAAATACAAGTGTTACTTGCGAAATTTCCTACAATATGAGAGATTTTTTTCTAACTTATATCTATATTATAAAAGACAAGCGTGTCCATGCGTAATGCTGATGTCATTTTGGCGTTGGCAACAACAGGCAATTAAATGTAGCTTTTATTGCGATTTTTTAAACTTATAAATACTGCACCTTTTCAAATTTTACTTGGTCGAATACGGAAATATACTTTGAAATGCAATCTCTTTGAAATATACATCACATTTTGTTTGAAAATCGTATCGCAATTTGAGGTTTTTGTGGTGACACGTCTATATCTCAAAAGGAAAATAGAACAAACTTCAAATCTCTTCATTGGATGTAAAACAATGTGATTAAAACAATTTCCAGCTTTCCGCGAATTTTCAGTTAGGAAAATTTTACTTTTACTGGCCTAATAGTATTTTTTCAAAAGCCGGAAATTTCTTTTAATATATTTTTCATAATTTAATGCTGGTGCGTGGTTTTTTTTTTTTAATTTATTTATTGCAGTACTAATCAGATACATAATCGTAATTTAACACTATTCTGGCCATAATATGGACGGACAATAATATTGCCATAATAGTGTTAAATTATTATTATGTAACCGTTTTCTGCAAAAACGGTGCTGGATAATTTGTTGCAATTTTTTAAAAGCGCATGATGATAATTTAATAATTCCATAAAATATAAAACTACTTATCTTGCGAATTATTTAAAACAATCTGACATTTTCATCATACATTTTTGTACTGGAGGATTTATTTAAATCTTAAATTTAATATGGTAATGAATTGAACATCTGCATTTAACATGAACAGTTTCGGTGTAATAAAGAAACCAGTAGTAAAATGTTCCTTTTTTATCGTTTTTAGAATTTCTTTTTAATTCATTTATATGCATGTGAAAATAAGTAGTAAGAAAAAATATCCGTTTAAAGTTCATTGATTAAAGAATGAATTCACTCATTTAATTTCCAGACATAGATACGAGGGATTGCATCTATTGAATGTTTAAGATTTTATTTCAACGTTCTTTGAATTATTTAAAATCCAATAGCATCTAAGTTGGGTCGCCATTAAGTATAAAAAAATATCATTGAAAGCATGACTTGAAATACTTAGATTTAATTAAAGATGTTATACATAGAATTCAAAAGTGTTAAATGAATTAAAATACAAAAATTAAAAACTTGTTTTCATATAAAAATAGCATTTTTTTTTTTTTTTTTTTTAGAGTTTCGAAAATATATATACATATATATTTACAAGAATATAGTTATAACATTTTTAAAAACATATGGTTTTTAAATATTTTAAAAAAGTAAATATAATAAACTAGTTGACTACAACTATAAACTAATCGGATGAGGCTATCCCAAATTTTTTTTCTGTATCATACATGTTGATACTTTCTGAAAAATGCAGCATAGCAGCTGCATCGGTGAGGTGATTTACATCAAAATCTAATTAGCTACAACTTATGAAACTTCTAATTGAATTTGAAGTTTGATGAAAATCCGTGTATTAGTTTTTAAGATTAGTGATTAAGACTATTGCGGAAATCGTGAATATTTCTTCACAGCGATGGCACCTGTTGTGCTATTTGCACCAAAAACTTGTGTGGATTTCTTCAGATATTAGTTCTTCACCTATTGTGGAAATCGTGAAAAATGCAGCATAGTAGCGACACCTGTTGGGTGATTTACACCAAAAATTAAACAGCACTAATTTATATCAGGGACTAACTGAATCTGAAGTTTAATGAAAATTTGGAATTAGTTCTTGAGAGAGAGCTATTGCGATAATCAAATATTTATTGCGATAACAATTGCTGATAATGCAGCATTGCAGCGCCATCTATTGGGAGATTTACACCAAAAAGTTTTCAGCACCAAATTATATCAAGGATTTTCTGAATCTAAAGTTTTCTGAAAATCGGTGCTTTAGTTCTTGAGATATAGCTGTTGTGGATATCATGAATAATGCAAAAATCAGCAGCGCCACCTGCTGGAAGATTTACACCAAAAAGTAAATAGCAATATTGTATATCACGGACTAACTGAATCTAAAGTTTTATTAAATTCCGTTCATTAGTTCTTGAGAAAGAGCGCCCACAAAAATTGTGTCACATACAGACACACAGGCAGACAGCCTCAAAAACAAATATTTGTGAAAACATGTTTTTAGGGATCTCTGACCCTTAAAACGTGTAATTCCTTCGAAAACCGAAATTCGAAAAATTTCACGATTTCAGTACTTTCTTCTTGTAAAGAAAGAAGAAACTAAAAAGGCCTTTTATTTGAAATGAAATATATATCTTATATAACAATATAGATTAAAAAAATAATTTCTAATTTTCATAATATGATGTATGTGTCATATACTTTTTTGCACTCATGGTTAAACATTTCATGTGAAACAATCTGGGTATGTATGTTTATTTTTTGTAAATAATTCCAAAATTAAAGTTCTACTATTCGAGTTGAACATTTCTATTGCTAATGTGCAGTAAATAATCTTACACAAAAAATACAACATAGAAGAAGAAATAAAAAATAAGAGAGAATGTAAGAAAATTATATTTAAGGAGCATGAAATGAAGTGAAAAAGAAACAATGCAAAGGGAGATACGTCGCACCGTCAGAGTTGAGACACCTACATTTACATGCAAATAATTTTAGATAAGTAGTTTCATGACTGTTAAAATCTGCTTTGTTCAAACAATATTTTTTTACTGAGAGGGGAGGGGAGCTATTATTTTTCAAAAAAAAAATAAACGACACAAAATAAAGAACAAATAAACACATAAATCAAAGTAGGTAATACCATAAAAAAAAAAAAACGTAAAGACGAATATCTCGCTAAATTTAATATTTTAAGCAATATTTAGGTGTAAATATGTAGAATCTTGAAATAAAATGTTAATAATCATGTGAAAAAATTTACGTGATATATGAAAAAGAATTAACGCATAGAAAAGTGGACATAGTCCATGTACAAAAAGGCAGATCAAGACTAAGGTAGTAAACAAATTATTCATAAAGTAAATTAGAGTAATTCATAACCAAACAACATAAATTTAAAAATGTAATTTGCAGCATTAAAACTTATATTTTAAAGAAAACATATTTCACACATAGCCAAACATGAGACCAAAAATGTTAGCAATAGCAAATTACAACAAGGAGTAGCTTAAGCTAAGTGCTTAAAAAAATGCATAATTAATTGTTTGGCGTCACTTGTCTTTCTAGGAAAATATCAAGAAAACTATTGAATATAAAATATGAAAACTTGTACTTTTATTGACAAATGGCAAATAACATGCTGAAGAAGACGGTTCTTAAATCCAAGAATTATTTTAACAGCTATTTAACGTTGAAGTTGGTCAAAATAGTTACGTTAAAAAAGTTTTATAGCAAAAAAAAAAAAAAAAAATGTGCATAACTTCTTGACTATCTAATCCAGATAAATGCTTGACAAATGTGCGGTGTGTAGTGTGCTAGTACTTTGTTATTTTGGCTAATATATTAAAGATTTTTGTTTTAAATTTTAATTCAAAATTTTATTATGTCAATAGAGATATATTTGATTTTTCGAAAAGGGCATTCTTATCTCTTTACCAAATGATAAAATAGCGTAAATAACACTCCCTTTCAATTAAGCAATCTATTTGTACTATGAAAAGCAGAAAGGAAATACAATATTTAAATATTCGCGTGTTAAAAACAGCCAATGAGGAAAATTGAGTCATATTTAAATTGCCCATATAAGAATATTGGCAAAATATTTCAATTTAAATATAAGTTTACACTACAGATTCATTGTCTATTTCTAGAAGGTCATTTTAACTATTTAAAAAATGTATTTTCGACCTAATAATAAAAAGAAAAACAAAACTTTGTCGAAACTTACAAATGTTTAAAACGATGCTTTCAAACTGTCTCATTTAATATAATTTTTTTTATAGCGTCGTTATAAAATTCCATGAGGAGGCAATGTTGTTTTCCTGCCATATTAAACAAGCTGATGTTCAATCGATCTTATATAATTAATCACGAAACAGACGTTAGCTGTCTCGACAGCAGTTGATTCCGCCTTAAAATCCGCCAGTCAAAAGAGAATTATTAAAAACTCTATTACAGGAGATCGCTACTGGATTTTTAATTATAATTCAATCTTACATAAATATATATATATATATATATATATATATATATATATATATATTTAAACTAGATGAATTTAGCGTGTTTTTAGAGTCTGCGGTGTGTGAACGGGGATTGGTGAGTACAGCTCAAAGGTGCAGAGCCTTATACTGTCGTAAAAATTAAACAATTTCTTTTTAGATTACATATATAGTATCAGTGATTATACATTTTATTTTCATTTATATTTAAATATAATATATATATATTTTTTCTTTTAAATGTTAACATAAAATAAATTTTGCAAAAATACTAGAAATCAATTAGTTCGTATTTAATACCATTATCAAATATTATTTTGATAGATAAACCATGAGTACAGCATGAAAATATAAAAATAAAGAGAAAACATAAGAAAATTACATTTAAAGCATATGAAATGAATAAAAAACTTGCAAAGGGAGATACATCATTCGGGGCCGCCATCTGTACTTTACAAACAAATAACAAGAGAGAAGAAATTTCTGTATGTGAAGAATTACTTTGGTAATAAATATTTTTCACAGTAAATCCAGTTACCTGTTAAAATAAATATGTTAAATAAAAATAAAAGGAAAAATAAAATATAAATGATAATAAATAAAGCCATTAAAAAAAAAAAAAACATACTTTTTAAAGTAAAGATTTTAAGCAAATAGTTATGTGTAAATATATCAATTTTTTTAATAAACTGTGATTAACATTATAGAAAAATTGACAAAGTAGAGATATAGAAAAATAAAAAATATATATATATATAGTAAAAATATATAAAAAAATAAATTGAAATAATTCATGACAAAACGCTCATAATGGGCACTATTTAAACTAATATTTGTTGAAACAAATAGGTGAAACAAAACACAAGACAAAAATAAAAGTATAAAAAATAATTAGAAAAACACAATAAATTACCATTAAAAAGAAAAAAATGATGAAGAGAACGAATATTTTTTCCAACTGGATTAAATCATATTCAAGGCTGGAGTAGCACCGTTGAAGTTTAACCCAACAGAGCGAAAAATGTCCAGACCAGGAATCGAATCTGGATAATTGGCGTGCCGTGCCGATGCTTTACCGTTTAAACTATCCGGACGACACCTGGCTGACACAATTCACTCTTATTCTGGACATTTTTCGCTCTGTCGGAATAAACTTCAACGGTGCTACTGCAGCCTTGAATGTGATTTAATCCAGTTGTAAAAAATATTCGTTCTCTTCATTATAACCTAATTACATGGAACTCAGAAGTTTCCACATTAAAACACACTTTTATCATACAAATGCTATAGTTATAGCTCGGAAGAATGAAACTGGCGCTGATGTTCGCAGCCATGTCCAACAAATAAAAGTGAATTATGTCATCCAGGTATCGTCCGGATAGCTTAACAAGTAAAGCATTCCCACGGCACGCCAAGTATCCAGGTTCGATTCTAGGTCTGCACATTTTTCGCTCTGTTGGAATAAGCTTCAACGGTGCTACTCCAGCCTTGAAAATGAAAAAATATTTTTTTAAATATATTTACTCTAAGGTAGGGTTACCAATCCGACCACCTTTTTTCCCAAAAATTCTTAATAACAATTTTTGTTTTATTTATTAACAAGCATTTCATAACTGACTAAAAAAAAAAAAAAAAAAAAAAAAAAAAAAAAGCTGCATCTTTTTTTTTTATTTGCGATATCTATCGAAATCTACCGCACATACAAGCCTGACAAAATTTAGATGCGCATGACCTGAACCTGATTTTCACAGCGGAAGGAAAATGAAAAATCCAACAAAGAGATTTTTAGTGGTTTTGTACCGTAAAGGTTTTTTGAATGAAGCAGCAGACTGTAAACACAAGTTTTCACACTATTTAATAGAATTATTTTATAAATTCACAAACAAAATATCCGCTTAGGGATCACAATACACACTCGTTGAGATCCACAAGCTCAACTGGTAAAGAAAGAGAAAACCAACAACAAATTCTCTGCGCAGTGGGAAAAACAACCAGCGTCTTTTCATATATCCCTACGCAGACCAAAAAGGGATGGAATATTCAGCTTCACTTTATAACAACTAAAATATATGCAATTAAGAATTATAAAAGCAATTTACAAACTGAACATTCTCCCAGCCTTGAAAGCCGAAAGGGTTTCAAAAATTTATTCTAAAGTTAATTTACATAACTTAGTAATTGGCCTTTTCAATTCACTATTTTCAGTTCTCAGAGTAACTACGCGAACCTATTTATCAGATCCAGGTTGTGTTTTAATCACTCTAGCTAATTTCCATTGTAAATGGGAAAGACCTTCATTTTCTATTATAACTAAATCACCTATTTTAATATTAGGCTCTTCTTTAAGTTATTTTACTCTCTGTTGTAGGGTCGAAAGGTACTCATTGCTCCATCATTTCAAAGTGTTGGAGCATTTTCTGCACTAATTGCCACCTGGTCAATCTACCTCTGAAATATCAACGTCTGGTACTGAAATAAGAGGAGCACCAATTAAAAAATGACCAGGTGTTAAGGCCTGTAAATCATTAGGATCGGAACTTAAAGGATAAAGGGGTCTAGAATTTAAACAGGCTTCGATCTGAGCTAAAAGAGTTTAAAGTTCTTCAAATGTTAAAACTGAATTGCCAACGGATCTTTTAAAAAAAATTTCATCGATTTAACACCAATCTCCCAAAGTCATCAAAAGTGAGGGTCTCAGGGTGGAGTAACAAGCCAATTTATTTCTTCAGAACTTAAGTACTTTGCCACTTCTTCATTATGCTGAGAAGAAGTTGCAAATTTATACAATTCTTTCAACTCCTTGCTCGCAGCGATAAAATGTTTGGCACAATCACTTACAATTTCTTTTGGTTTGCCTCGTCTGGATATAAATCGCTTGAGACAAGCTAAAAGGGCCAGAGTAGATAAATCAGTCTCGATTCAATGTGAATTGCATGAGTAGAAAAGCACATAAATAATGAAATATAACAATTAAAAGATTTTGCACCTCTACCTTTTCTAAATTTATATAATATAGGTCCTGTATAGTCAGTTCCTGTAATAAGAATCGGACGGGTAAGTTGCACTCTAGTAGAAGGTAAATCAGCCCATAATTTGTTTAGAGATAGAAGCAGAAGCACGAACACAAATTACACAATTCTTTACAAACTTTCTTACAACACTTCTTCCATTTAAAATTCAATATCTCTGTCTGATAACACACAATAATAGCTGAGGGGCAGCATGAAAGGGAGATAAGTGAAAATATGTAATAATCAACACAGTCAACAGATGATTCTTTGGTAACAATATTAGATTAATTTGATCTTGTGTGAGATTTGAATGACGAAGACGTCCTCGCACTTTGAATATTCCTTCTCCATCAAGGATTAGAGAAAGATTGATCAGTTTGCTATTGCGAGGTAAGCACTTACCAAAAGTCATACATTTAATGTCGTCTGGAAATGAAGACTCTTGCACTGGTTTGATTATCACTTTAAAGCCTCTCTGAATTTCTATATTTGTAAGAAAACCAAATTTCCTTTTTGAAACAGGTAAACGAGAATTCATAAGAAATCTCAAACACTAAGCAATTACACGTTTTAGCTTAGTAAATGACGATATATTTGAGAGAATAGGAATTTCCTGACTTAAGTAAACTGTAGCACAAAATTTAAGTATTGCACGGCAGCGCAATACTTATTTATTTCCAGTGTCACTTCTCAATGTTAATTTAACATAGAAAAGCCTATGGAGATGGTAACTTTTTCATTTTTTCTTCCCACCTTTTTGTCCCTGATGCCACTCATTTTTAATTCTTTGCTAATTCTAATAATATTATAAATTCAAAGTGTAAAAACATTTGCCAGACGTCAGGGTCAAAACGGATCATAAAATGCCTTTGCATATAGATGGATTATAATCTAGAGAGTAACATGGGCTAATTTTTATATACATTATTCAAATATTTTTCTTAATAATTCCAAATTTCGCTTTTTTCATTGAGATTCAACGGACATTTTGTAATAAAATATTTTTTTTTTTTTCATTGTTGTAAATAATTCAAAAGCCGTAATAATAATTTGCCTATTTTTAGTTGAATAATTGTCACGTGAAACATGAAACTGAAGAAACTGAAAGAGTTTTTTAAGAATTAAAAAGAAGATGAATATGACGTCATAGTGGAAATAAGAATGACATTTTCAAGCAGATTTTTTATGTTCAGATTGGAATTTTTCGTGCAAACTACAGCAATATTCATTACTGCACTGGTGAAAATTTTTGAATCATACACAGGTAAATTACATCACAAATTGTGATGCGATATCGCACAAATCAAAGCCTGATAATGATACCCTCCATTAATTTTGAAATGTGTTTGTTTGAATGCAGTAGTTATTAAAAAACTTGACATATTAAACAAAAACCTAATTTGCAGAACAAATTAAAAAAACAAAATTTATTTCCTAAATTGTTTAAGCCCGAGAAGAGGGAGATATTAAGATATTTCATTTAATTCGTTCGACATTTAATGTTAAATTTTTGTAACCAATAAGTTAAACCAATTGAACATTAAAAAATAAAAATGAAATTAATACAATATAATACTTGAAACACCTATATACTTAGATTCCGTTCAAATGAAATCGAAATAAATCTTAGAATGTTTCCATTTTTAAGTTGTAAATATTTGTACTGCAGATTTTGCATTATGTTTATGACGATTGTACATAATATGATAAGATACATGCAAAATACAAAACTTTAAAAAAAGTCTAAGATTTATTTCGATTTCATTTGAACGGAATCTAAGTATATAGGTGTTTTAAGTATTATATTGTATTAATTTCATTTTTATTTTTTAATGTTCAATTGGTTTAACTTACTGGTTACAAAAATTTAACATTAAATGTAGAACGAATTGAATGAAATATCTTCATATCTCCCTCTTCTCGGGCTTAAACAATTTAGGAAATAAATTTTGTTTTTTTTAATTTGTTCTGCAAATTAGGTTTTTGTTTAATTATTTTTTTCTTTACTCTAATAAGGCTTCGTCACACAAAACAATTCCTAATTGCGGTTCTGGAGAGGTGAAAAATGGATCACTAAGCAACTCGGACCATTCCACCACAGATCATGCAATGATAATTCTGAGAGTGATAGACCTCTTGATGCACAATCTGCTGGATTCTCTTTTCTTTTACATGATGCCAGCACTCCGACGGAACAAGTTGTTGTATTTCTGAAACACGATTCGCGGCAAAAATTTGCCCTCTTCTTGATTCTGTTGATAGCCAAGAGAGAACTTATTGTTGAATCTCTCCAACAGTTAATTTTTGACATGTCCAAGCACAATGAATCTAGAACAGTTTTTACCAAATGGGCTGACTGCAGGGCGGCATTCAGTTCTAGTTTAGACAAATATATTATTTTTAATGGTGAAACTCTTGTTTTTGCTGTTAATATTCTAAGTAATACAATCGAAAAATCGGATAAGGATGTTAAATAAACAGCAGCACTGTATGCCATTAAGGAAGCGTCACTAAATGAATGAATTTCGAATTTGTTAGCTGAGGGAATAATTGTTAACTGAGGCACAGTAATAGATGTTAAACATGCGAGTTCTACAGGAATTTTTATCCACCTATTTTTTATGAGTAGTGGAAAAGGATCGTCCCATGCCAGATGAAGACTCCATAGTTTCTGAAGTAGAATTTTTACAGAAATTATAAAGGGAGAGATCCAACCAACCGGATGAAACATTTTGGATATATCTGACAATATAGATCTCTTTGTAACTTCTTTTAATATTGGTTCTATAGTTATACTAATTTTGAAGACATCGCGAGTTGAGTCCGGTTTTAATCCTAGCACTTTTATTGAATTCTCGTTTTTCAATTGATGAATCGAGTTTAGTCTGAATTAAATTTTCAGGACTGTTTTTTAGTACACTAATGTCGTTTGATGCCCAATTACGTAATTGAAATCCGCCTCATTTCATTAATTCTTGTAACTCGGATGTTAATTTAATAGCTTCTTCGGGCGATAATGCACCTGTAAATAAGTCATCGACATAGTAATCACGTAATACAATGTTTGACGCTAATGGTAATTTAATTTTTCATTTAACGTTAATTTTTGTAGAACTTTAGTAACTAAATATGGGCTAGATGCTAATCTATATGTTACTGCAGTGAGACGATATACACTAATATCATCGGAAAATTTATGTTTCCAGAGAATTCATTGAAAATCTTGATCTTCAGGATATATCCTAATTTAACGAAACATTTTAGCAATATCAGCTTTAATAGCTATAGTGTGTGTGCAGAATCTCAACAAAATAAAAAATAACTCTTGTTGTACCCTAGGTCCTACATTTAAGTTTTCATTAAGAAAAACATTATTTATAGTTTTTGCACTCCCATCAAACACAATTCTTATACGGGTTGTTGTACTAGATTCCCTGATGACGGGATGATGTAGGAGATAAACTTCATTAACGGGTTTTTGAATTTCGCCCTTCGGTATTTTCTCCATAAGTACCATATCAAGATACCCATTCATAAATATACAAAAAATTTCATACAAATCAGATTCTCCATTAAATCTTTTTTTTTTTTTTTAAGTTTAGAAATATTTTCATAGCAAGTGATTTTGACTCTCCTAATTCTTTACATTGCTTTTTTAAATGGGAAATACACAATATATCTTCCATTCGAATCTCGCGGATGGGACGTATCAAAAATTTCCTCACAATAATTTTCTTAATTTGTGTACATTTCCTTCGAGGGGATATTTACCAACTGCCAGAACTTTTTCACATAATCTGTTTCAACATCTACAAAATTAAATATAATATTTGGTTTATTTACCGAAAATGTATCATTATCTCCCGTTATTAACCACCCGTAATCCGAATTTACTGCAAAAGGAAGTCCTGGTTTCCCAAATATTTTTTTCTCCTCTAATTATAGATAACGATAGAGACGCACCGAATAATAAGTCTATCGGCCCTGGTTTATTCCACTAAGGGTCAACTAATCTTAATGATCTTCAAAAGACTGAATGAATTAATATCTTATGATACAACTGGTTGATTACTTGTTATCTTTTTCAAAATATAAAAAGTACCTAATCGTTTGTTTTGTTTATCAAAATGGGGAGAAAATTTTATTTTTACAATACCTCGAGTCTCTTAGGAGTATCTCATTCCCAAACATTTAATCTGTAAATTAGCTGAATTCCTTTTTATTCCTACACTGTAAAAAAAACGACATTTTTACAGTACAAAGTACAGTTCATCTCGCGCACAATCTCGATCACAATTGAATGTACTGCATCTTTTTTTGGTTTCCTGACTATTTAAACATGGAAAATACAGTAGTTGCGTAAAATTAATAGCACAATGTACTGGTAATTTGGATGCCAGTATTTTGTGCTGTGGTCCAAATGCGTCCAAAATTGCCAGTACATTGTACTGTTAATTTTACGCAACTACTGTATTTTTCATGTTTAAATAGTCAGGAAACCAAATAAAGATACAGTACATTCAACTGTGATCGAGTTGTGCTGGCAAATTTACAGTGTTTTTTTTTTACAGTGTAATTATTGTATCGCACGCTCAGTTATAAAATTATTGGTACTACCAACATCAATAATGAAACGCAATAATTTATTGACTTCATAATTATCTTTTACATTAATCAGCGCAGTTACAAGTACTCCAAATTATTTTGGGTACATTTCACCAAGGCAAGAATTTATTGACATGTTTACAATACTAGATGATTGACTAACAGTCTCACTATTTCGAATCAAGGATTGAGGTGTTACTTGGTTTTTTTTTATATCTGGATAACTTTTTTTCTCTTTTCATAATCTAATAAGCTATTACAACTCTTCAAATTACATTTCGAACAAACTTTTTTTGACTGACAATTAATTAATTTATGTTCTACAGATAAACATGCAAAACAGAGATTTTTATTTTTTACAAATTGCACTCTTTCGCGAACAGATAATTTTAGAGACAAGCTGCATTTAGATATTTTATGACTATGTGATGAATAATATTTACACTGAATATTAGTAACAGAAACAGTCATTGCAGTTAATTTAAATATTATTTCCTTTAGCAGATTGTAATGAACGATCGTAATCTTTCAGAAAATTTATCAATTGAACTAATGTTGGAAGTTCGTCATTTTTTAACTGACGTTCCCACCATAATTTAATATTATAATCATTTTTTGCAATAATAAATAAATTAATAAAGTTTCTGAAAAGCCACTTACCTTCAGATCGAAGATTTCGAATGAGCGGACACATTTATTTCTCACATCCACCAAACTATTGCTGAGGGTGCATCATTTTGCACGATTGAAAAATTTAATAATTTCCTAATATGGTTGTATAATTATTAACGTTTGTTAGAATATCTTTCCGATAATAAGTCCCAAGCGACACTATACTTCGAGTCTTCAATAGGTATTGATTTTATTATTTTCAAGGTGTCTCCTTGAAAAGATAATTTCAAATATTGCAGCTTCTGAGCTGGCGATAAATTTGCATTTTTATGGATGCGAGCATTAAATAAATCCTTGAAACTTAACCATTCATGAATATGACCACTAAATGATGGTACAGAAAGATTTGGTAACTTTATTTCATTAACTTCCTTCTTTGGATTATCCAGATTTGTATTTCTAGCTGTAATTGCATGTTCTTTTTTTTACTATCAGTTCACCAAAAGATGCTTGATGTTCGTCCTTCTCTTCTATAAATAAATCGATGTCTTTTTCTTCACACGCAGAAAAAATCGTTTTAAACAACGCATTTAACTCTTCCTCTAATTTTTCAGTTTCCTTTTTCAATAGTTGAAGCTGCTCTAACTCACAAACATTCCGATCAGTTTTAAGGAATTTATTTTTCAATCTCGTTATTGCCGATTTCAACACTCTTTTATCGGTTGCTACATTTTCATCCATTTTTTTTCTCACCTTATTCTATTTTGGCACAGTTCCAGTGAGTTCACTTTTTCACTTTCGAACAAATTTTAGATACGCATTATTCTTTTAATTATTGCACTTAGTTCGTTTTAACTCCGGTTTTAGACGACCAAATGTACCGTAAAGGTTTTTGAATGAAGCAATATATATTCAGTAAATATATCTATAGTAATAAAAAAAATTACCTGCATCTTTCTTTTTGTTTGAGATAGCTATCGAAATCTACCGCACGTACAAGCCTGAAAATTTTGATGCGCATGACCTGAACTTGATTTTCACAGCGGAAGGAAAATGAAGAACCCAACAGAGAAATTTTTAATTGTTTCTTACTGTAAAGGTTTTTTGAATGAAGCAGCAGACTGTAAACACTAACATTTCACACTATTTAATTGGATTATTTCACAAATTCAAAACAAAATATGCGGTTAGCGATGACAATACTCACTCGTCGAGATCCACAACCTCAACTGGTAAAGAAGGGCACGATAACTTCCACAAATCACATCCAAACTGATACATAAAATCTTGGTCAAGTTCGTTAAGGGTCAAAATCGGACCAAGGGGCTGAAAATATGGAGGAGTTTTGTGAAAACCAAAAAACCCCCACAACTTCTTAATTTTTGTACAGATCAAATCAGTTTAGAGTTTTCGTTAATTTTAAAAATAGGGCCAAAAATTTATGTATCACAGATTTTTGATAAAATTAAAAATGCGCTCAAGAGGCACAAAAATAGGGTTTTTGGGAGAAAAAAATTTATAACTTCGTCAATTCTCCAGATATCAAATACAATTAATTTTATTATAAATCTCCTTAATATTATGTATAAATTTTATATTCACAAGTTTTTGATCGGACCAATTCGTACAGCAAACAAGATTAAAAACGAAAAAAAGGAAGGGTTGAAGAAGAAAAAAATCCACAACTTCGTCAATTCACAAGATATAAAATCCCCATGAATTTATCATATATCTTTTTAATATTGTCTACAACATTTATATAGACAGGTTTTTGATAGGAACTATTCTTACATCAAAAAGAAATTAAAAATACATAGCGGCTGAAGAAAAAAATCATCTTATTAAGGATGTATTCAAATCCAAACTGCTTATTTTCTTACTCATTTTTAAATTCATTTTTGCTCTCAAACGCATCCGATTGGTAGATTCTCTTATTCAGAAACTATATAATGTACCGTGATGATCGATTTTTTGATAGATGCAGAATATATTTCAAGTAATGATGTCGAAGTGGACATTTTGAACAGAATTTCCCGAAGCGATTGTGTTAGAAACGAAAAATATTGCCCTACTGAGAAAATAATGGTTTATAAATCAAGTTTTAATTAATTGAAAGAAAAATAAAAACATAGATCGCTTATAAATCTCTTCAAGAATCACGTCAGTAAGATATATTTTTTCTATTAAAAATTAATCTGAAAATGTGTCAGAAATTTCGAGTTGTTGAGCATGGAAAAGTGTTTTTTTTTTTTTTTTTTTTTTTTTTTTAAATACCGCCTTAACATGATTCTGATAAAACCAGCTGTTATCTATACTAATATTATAAAGAGGTAAAAATTGTTTAATTGTAGGAAGTAAGCTCTGGAACGACCGAACCGATTCTAAAAGTAATGGTATCAAAGTGATGGTGTTAGTCCAACTTAGAACATAGGCTACACCTTATGTCCGTGCCATTGGCTAAAAGGGGGTGCAGGAGCAGAAAACGTTCTGAAAATGCGATTTTTGTGTTACTGATGGGTTTAGAAACATGAAATTTGGAATGGTAGTTAGTTATAAGATATTAATGATCCCTAAGAACATTTCTTAAAAAAATCAAAATTAAAAGGGGTGAAAATGCGCGAAAAGCGCTCTAAAAAAAGTTCTAAATGGCGATATTAGGAAGTACCAAACCGATTTAAAAAATAATGGTGTCAAAATGATGGTGACAACTATTGCTCCAAAATATGCTACATTTTATGTCGGTACCACTACCCCAAAAGGGGGTGCGGGAGCAAAAAAACGCTCGAAATTGCGATTTTTGTGTTACTGAGGGGTCCAGATACGGGGAATTTGGCATGGCAATTACTTATTAGATATAATGATCTCTAAGAACATTTCTTAAAAAATTCGAAATTAAAAAAGTGTGAAAATGCGCAAAAAGGGTTCTAAAAAACGTTCTAATTGGCGAGTTTTTACGCAATCTCAAGAAGTAATAAACTGATTTAAAAAATAATGGTGTCAAAATGATGGTGACTACCCTTGCTTATATATGGTCTACATTTTATGTCGGTGGCACTACCTCTAAATGGAGTGCCCGAGAAAAAAAACGTTCGAAATTGTGAATTTTGTGTTGCTGAAGATCTCAGATACATGGAATTTGGAATGGTAGTTACTTATAAGATATAATTATCTCTAAGAACATTTCTTAGAAAAATCGAAATTTAAAAGGGGTGAAAATGCGCGAAAAGAGTTCTAAAAAACGTTCTAAATGGCGATTTCTACGCAATCTCAGAAAGTACCCAACCTATTTCAAAAGTGATGGTTGGAAATTGATGATGACAGCGCTTCCTACAACATAGGCTCTATTTCATGTCGGTGTCACTACCACCTAGATGTTGCAGAAGCAAAAAAAAACGTTCTAAATTGCGATTTTTGTATTACTGAAGGGCCTAGAATCCTCAAATTAGGCAGGACAGTTATTTATAAGATACAAATGATCTCTAAGAACATTTCTTAAAAAATTCGAAATTTAAAAGGGGTGAAAATGCGTAAAAAGCGTTCTAAAAAATGATCTAAATGGCGATTTTTACGCAATCTCAAGAAATACCAAACGAATTTAAAAAATAATGGTATCAAAATTATGGTTACAATCCTTGCTCCAATATAGGCTACATTTTATGTCGGTGCCACTATTTCTAAAGGGGGGTGCAGGAGCAAAGAAACGTTCGAAATTGCGATTTTTTTGTAACTGAAGTGCCCAAATGCATGGAATTTGGAATTGTAGTTACTTATAAGATAAAAATTATCTCTAAGAACATTTCTTAAAAAGTTCGAAATTTAAAAATTGTGAAAATGCGCGAAAAGATTTCTAAAAAAACGTTCTAAATGGCGATTTCTACGCAGTCTCAGAAAGTACCCAACCTATTTCAAAAGTGATGGTTGGAAATTGATGATGACAGCCCTTGCTCCAATATAGGATCTATGTCATGTCGGCGTCACTACCACCTTGCGGTTGCATTTTGAAAAACTTTCTAAATTATGATTTTTGTGATACTGAAGCGGCTAGCAACTTGAAATTTGGCAGGGTAATTACTTATGAGGTGTAAATACTCCCTGAAAAAAGCTCCTTAAATATTTGAAATTTAAAAGAGGTGAAAATGAAAGAAAAGCGATCTAAAACGTTATAAATAGCGATTTTTACGCAATCTCAGGAAATATAAACCAATTTCAGAAATAATGGTTTCAAATTGGTGGTGATAGTCCCCGCTCCAACTTAGCCTATATTTTACGTTGTTATCACTACCACATGGGGGTTACAAGAGCAAAAAATGTTCCAAATTGTATTATTTTGTGTTACTGAGGTAGTCTAACATTTTAAATTTGGAATGGTAATTACTTCAAAGATGCGAATGCTTTCTAAGAATTGCTGAAAGAAAATTCCAAATTTAAAAGGATGAAGTGAGCGAAAAGCGTTCTATAAACGTTGAAAATTACGATTTTTATGCAATCGTATGAAATACGAAACCAATTTCAAACATAATATCTAAAAATTGATGGTGATAGAACCTGCTCAAACATAAGCTATATTTTATGTCGACGGTTGTAGGAGCAAAAAAACTTTATAAATTGCGATTTCTGCGGCACTGAAGAGGCTAGAAACTTTAAATATTGCACGGTAGTTACTTATAAAATATAAATGTTCTCTAAGAACAGTCGAAAATAAAATCGAAATTAAAAAGGGGTGAAGCGAAGGGAAGGAGTGAAAAGCATCCTAAAATTGTCCTAATTACGATTTTTATGGAATCTCAGGAAATAGTAAACCGATTAGAGAAGTTATTGGTTGCAAATCAAAAGTCCCTGATGCTATACGGGCTATATTTTATGCCGGTGTCACTACCACCTGGTTTGCAGGAACAGCAAGAAAGCCTTAAAAAACATCTAAATTCCGTTTTCAATAGAATATTAGGAAATACCAACCAATTTCAAGGTTAATTTTGGCAAATTAGTGGTGACAATCTCTGTTTCAACATTTTTCGAGACATACTATTTCAACTCTGTTTCGGCATTTTATGTTGAAGCCACTAATACCAGACAGGTGGTAGACTGTTAGTCAAGAAGCTTGGAATTTGACATGATGGCTAATTTTAAGATGTAAATGTGTTAAGATGATTTCTAAAAAATTCAAAACTTCAAATGAATACTGAAATAAGCATAAAAATCTCAAAATACTTTCTAAATTATCATTTTATTGGAATTAGTTTTAGTTTTTCTTATTAATTAAAATCTCATTTCTGCCTATTGCACTTTTATAATTAAGTTTAGTCAAGCTGTGTGGCTTAATTTGTAATTTTTGAATTTTTTCAAAAAGTGTTCTTCTAATAAAAATTAGTTATGCAAATATTACTTGGCATATTTCAACTATTACGCGAGCAAAGCCGCGGGGTTTGCTAGTATAAAAATAAAATAAAAAAAGCGGCCAGATAAAATTGTTAAAGTGGGGTTATCTCTAATCATGATTTAGTTTTTGTTGGTGAAATTAGTATACTTAACTTCGAAATCTACGTCCGCCTGTAGGCCGGGCCGGCGGGAATTTTTTTTTAAGTGTAAAGATACATTTTGGACAACTTGTATATGTCGATTGAAGTTTTCACACTCGGTTTTGTCGGTTTTTTTTGTTTTAATTAAAAACTTAATTAAGATGGAGATATATCGGCGATCTTTGGTAATTAGATCCATGCCCAAATGACGTATTATAATGATGGATGTGTCGTGCAAAAGTCATTTGCTTAAATTTTTTATGGAATTTTGATCTATTTTAAAAGATTCCATAGAATATATATCTGATGTTTTATGACCGTAGTTCGGATTGCAGACTAGAAAACTTTCCTTGTTTTATAGAAAATGCCAAACCATGTTAAAAGCTCAGTATTTGCTATCAACAAAATACCACAATGCTTAATAAATACTGGATCATGGTGAAAGAAATTTGAGTCGAATCTGTCCAAGTTAACGTTAACTTGTTTCTGTATCAGAAAATATTAAAAATAAATCCATTTTTAACATGTAACTAAGCAAGTTTTCACCAGTGATGCTAACAGTGTTAAAAGTAAAATAAAATAAAAGTAATAAAAATCTTCGAAACGGTTTTATCAGAACATAAATTTGACCATGGCTGAATCTTGTTTTAAAGATTATTTTTTTAAAATAAATTTTATTTCATTTTAGCTAATATCTTAGCCACCAGATCGTGCTAAAAAATAAAATCGTGTTTAATATGCCCTACCTATTTTTAATTAGAGTCTGATATCATACAGTAAATCATAAAAAAAAAATATATATATTTCTCTATTTCTCGGAAGGGGTGTTATTGGTGTTAAAGAATGTTTCATTGAATCAGTGTTACTTAAGGTTAGTTTAAATTATGAATGCATATGAGAAAAAAGAAACCAAATTTAAAATTTTACTTATACAATTTTCTACCAGGAGGATTAACAGAGTAAAAAATAAATAAATACATAAAATAATATATGCAAATTATGATCAAAATATTATTTGACCGTCGCAGAGGTTTATTCAGAAGAATAAGAAAATATATAAAATTAATTTTATTTACATTTAGTTACATTATTCACCGCCATAGAAAATAATTGTTACACTATAAAAAAATCTATTGAATATGTTCAACAGATTTTTAACTTGAACACGTATATATGTATTTATTTAAATCTGGTTAATCCATTTCTTGCTGGGGGACATTATCAGCGTAAAAAGAAAATTGAGCTGAATTTGCGCTAGCTATCTCTAACTTAGATTATGGTCGCCGTATGTGAAAATATTAATAAATTTTGAGAAATAAAATAAAACATTTTAAAATTTAGTTACGTAAATTTCCAACTAAAGACGCTACCATCGTAAAATTATCTTATTTTCCTTTAGAGGACGCTAAAAACAAATTTAATTTATGTAAAATCAGTACCCTTTTTTTTAACTTATGGCTTTATACAGTAAAACTTGAAAAAAAAAATTATTTAAATTTGGTTACATTATTTTATGCTAATTGTTGCTATTGGCCTAAAAGAACGTCTGAGACTGTTTTGTTTAATTTTACTAGGAGAATGGCAGCATAAGAGAAAACATTAAAAAATCCATTTCATATTTTTATTTATGCAATTTCTTACCAGGCTATCCATCAGTGTAAATAATAAGCATTTTTAACACATCATTTTAAAACATCATTGACCACTGAAGTAGCCTATTGCAAAAACTATTTCTTAAAACATAAAAAATCTATATTATTTAAAGTTAATTACACTATTTCTCGCATGGGTGCTATAAACATAAAGTAAAATTGTATTGAATCCATGCCACCTATTTTTAACGAATGTCTGAAGTGAAGCGTAAAAAGATCAATCTATCCTATTAAAACCTTTATCCAAACTTAAATTTAGCCGTTGCAGAAACCTACGCTAGTGATTTACTTAAACACATATAAAATCAATTTAATTTAAATTTAGTTACGCTTTTCTCCGACAGTAGGTGCTGTAAACAAAACAAATTGCATTGAATCTGTCCAACATACATTAAAATTTATTAAGGTTTAATTTAAAAATCAATTTTATTTGAAATCAATTATCCTGCTTCCCAGTAATGGTCCCATAAACGCAAGAAAAAAATGTTCTGTCATACGTATTTTAAACTTTAGTACATTGACATACAGTATGACAAAAAATCAATTTTATTTAAAAAAACGATTACTGTATTTCTCGAAGAGGGCATTATTGACGTAAAGAAACATTGATTTGAGTCTATACTTTCTAATTTTAGTTTAGAGTATAGTTACCAAGTGAGAAAAAAAAAAATACATTTTAGACTTTAATTTATGGATTTTGTTTTACAGTGGTGAAATGTATAGTGTATTAGTGTTTACTATTAAAATATATGCATGAATTGTTTTTCAGAATCTATCATCACAAGTTTACACCACCCTTAAATTTTTCAACAAAATCCCAGAGGTAAAGGCACTTCTTATCTAGGAAAGAAATTACGTGGAAAAACTCGCATAATTTGCCGTCTGCCGGAACCTGCGAACTAGACACATAAGAAAGTAGCCATACCTCAAAAATTAACAATAAAACGAATTTATTTAAAATCATTAATTAAGGATTTTTACGGTAGATCGGGGCGGTTAAATATACGATGAACAAATCATTAGATCTGGCACTAAAATAACGGGAGGAGGAATTCTAATAGCAAGAAATTTCGTAAATACTAGCTATAACTCTAAACAACATCGCTACGTGGCTTTTATTCCTGAACTGAAGAAAAATTGACCTTAGTTAGCTAAAAAAATGTCATTACTAGTTTAGAAATAGAACTATCCACAATACAACTTGAAAATACAACAATGTCACTAATTGAAGGGAACCCCGTCGGTTCCAATATACTTTTACTTGAAATAATAAACACAAAACCTTACCAAGAATGCAAATTCTCAGCTGAAATATCGTATTCGAAACTCAGTCAAAATGGAACGTCATTGCTGACGAGAAATAAGCTACTCGGTGAGAGATCAAATGTAGCATGTATTTTCTACTCAGGACGTGAACCGACAAAAGTCGTCGAAACTTACTTCTATCGCTGTATTAATACTATTTAGACAGTCAAATAAACCTACATATCATATCGTTTTTTAAACTACCTGCGAAAATTAGAGTACTTTAGCTCCAACCACAACTTACCGAAATAAAAGAAATGACAGAATAGGTGTGGCTCGTCCACTTAAAGGTGTTAGACACATGACGAGACGTTCTCACACAAAATTCAACAATCCATTTGACCTTATACCCCCTTTATAAAGGTCATGCTAGTGACTTACGCTACGATAGAATTTAATATTCATTTTATATATTAAAATAGAAAGGTCGAAATTTCAGTTAAGACCAGTAAAAAACAATATTTGCGCGTGCGTCAAAATCTCTTCCGGGTGGTGATATCTCTTTCACTGAAGTGAACGATTCACCGTAGACAGAGAATCGTCATTGCACGGAGTAAGAACTTTTACTCTGTGTATCATCGACATGCTACTAAACAGCGCATGGGCAAATACTGAGCTCCAATGGGAGTTCAGACATTCCTATCTATATACAGATATCGTCACGCGTATTCCCTGATCTCAAATACGTATTTGCGACCAGCGCTAAATCGCACAACTCTCAGGTATAAACAAACTGAAGACTCCTCCCACTCCAGAAACAGTCGCCATCTATTGGCTAATCCTCTAAAAATAACATCTAGAAGGGTTCTTTAAATTTATTTTATATTTCTTCTTTTCTTCTTAATAACGAAAAAAATACATTCTTCTTTGTATTCTTAAAATAATAATAACAATAAAAATTATAATATGTCCTTTCTGTGACAAAAAATAAATAAATAAATAAATAAAAAGTGAGCCTGGGGGGGGGGATATATTTTAATACCAAATATTTAATTTATATGCTTTAACACTGAAGCTATATTGAAATATATGTGTGCATCTTGACTTAGGACTAACATCTATTAATAATAGCATGTTTTATTTATTTGTTATTTATTTCTTTTATTTTTTTTTACTTTAAAGAAAATTTATTTCAGATTTACTAGTGTAATATAAAGTTATTTTACTTTTTATTTAAGATTTTTTTTAGAACGTCTAAGCTACTTTTTTTTTAATTTGATGAATTTCTTTTATAAACTTTTGGATTAATAATGTAATTGATATTTTTGATTACTCAAGAAAGTTGTGCATAACATTCTTTATAACGTTAAAATGTGCATTAATAAAATATTATTGAAAATCATACAAATTTATATGGAACTATATCTCTATGGGAAGTACTATTCTTAGTCATTTAGTAGAATAAATAAGTGAAATATCGTTTAGAAAAATTAAAGAGAAAAATTGAGTAAAACTTTTTTACATTTTCTTTTTCAAATCTTGCATGTACCTAGATTTCTCATAGATGAAAAAGAAATATTTAAGCTAAAAATATTTCCTGGAACAGGTCCTACTTTTACAGGCTATTAATTTTTATAAATTAGCTATTTTCATTAATTTTTTGCTTTCTTATCATTTATATTAGAATTTTTTTTGCATAAAGCCATATAAAGTTTTCAGAACAAGTAGCAAGATTTCTTTCACAATAAAATTTGTAATTACCTTAATGGTAGCTTCAGGGTTCAAGAAAATTTAGCACCATTTCTTTCTGCAAGTTTATTCTCAATTCGCTAGATTATAAAAGACATCAACTGCATCATTATGAAAAATAAAACAGTCGTTTAAGAAAAACCTGATTTTAAAATTATGTAGAACAATGTTATTTTAAATACTTGCTTTTAATGTGTGGAAAATTATATGGTACTTTTCACTTGCATAATTTCTTTTGAGAAAAATCGATGAAGTTGTTAAGAATGTATTTTTTAAATAACATTTATTTACTTTTGACAAGGAAATGAAAGAGATATATCAAAATAGTTTTCTATACTTTTTAATTAATACAAAAATAATTAGCATATTTTCATGTATTGAAAGAAGTTATTTAAATTGTTTTTTTTTTTTTTTTTTTTTTTTTTTAAGTATTGATAAATTTAATTTACTTCTGAAAGCGTACATATTTACCATATTATATAGATATAAAAATATGTTATAAATGTTAATGATTACATCTGAAATTATTGTGAGATCTAAGTTGTGATTCACATATAATTTTTTATTAGTAAAAAGCAAGTTTTGGATAAAAAATAAAAAATAAATTAAAAAGTGTGCTTAAATCGTAAAGTTTTAAATTTCTACATAAGCTTGTTATAAACAGTAATAAGTTTGTTGATATTTGTTATTCCTCCTCCTATAAAAAAAAAAAAAAAAAAAAAAAAAAAAAGACGATCACGCTGTTTCCACACGTTATTCTTATATAACATGTAAAATTCTTAATCAATGAACTGTACTCGCATGCAGTGCGTCAAAGGTATAAGAAATACAATATTTTTTATGCAAAACAGCATCTACAACGAGAAAATATGTAATTTTCAAAATTCAATAAAAAAAGGAAGATTTGGAACTCTGTACTCTTCTAACGCCGTTGCGAAATATTAAACCTGTTAGATTTTTTCTGAGAAAATCTCGAGCACTAAAGCAACCTCATGGGTTACAAGCTGAATTAACAAACTGGATTCCCAATAAATTGATAAATTGGAAAGGTGTAAAATCCAAAGGCAAGTTGAAAATTTCTTTGGTTTGTCTTAATGTGCAATGTGTACACTTAACCTGTTACTCCACTATAAAAGATTCTTTAAACTAAAATGCATTCACCTGGTTTCAATCGTATAGACAACACTCTCCAAATGGTTCCGATCATACAGACACTTTTTCTCGAGTTGGGAGCCATATCCTATCCGTCCACAAAGTCCAAGGTTCTTTTATTTTAGTTATCATTTTCAGTCATAGTTTGCGGTTGCTTCGCATTTTGTAGCATTAGGCAGGCCGCACACTCAGCTGAATCAAGGAAAAAGCAGTGCGTCTTAGGGGAAAAAACGTGTCGAAACTAGTTAGAAACCACTTTCAAATGTGCTTTTTCTTTTAAATCCCGCGTCAGGTTGTTTGAATCTCAATCTGCGTCCTGCCTTACTTTGCATTTTGTGCCGCTTCTAAAACTACGTACTGCTGCATGAGAAGAGTTTCATCTGACACTACGGTGTTTAAAATTTTGTCTAATTGTGTTAAATAATATTTTGCCAGCAAATGTGTGGCGTAACGTAATTGACTGAATAATATTATATATATTGAGTAAAAGTGTAATTTCTGTGAAAAGTGTATCGCTAAAGCTCTAACGTCTTACAAACTATGAAGTTCTCACGGTCTTTAGGACAACATTTGTTAACTCTAGAGCAGCGTTTCTTAAACTTTGGGATCTCGCGGACTCCCTTTGATATGATATGCATTTCGGGGACCCCCCCCCCTCCCTCCCCCACACACACAACAATTTTTTTCGTAATGTAAGATAAACAAATATTTTAATGGCATAGAACTTAATTATTTTTCATTACCGATATTTCGTGTTTAGTCGTTGAAAAACTCAATTGGATTAATAAGAAAAATTGCACGCATTTTAAAACAGTTAAAATATACATACTACTATTTCAAATGAGAAGGATGCTGCTTTTTTTTTACGAGATGTGAAATGTCTGTTTCAATGTTCCAAACATGTATTCGCAAATCTGGTGCAACAATCGGTTTCTATGTTTGGTTTTCATGTGAACAAAGTTGAAGAAACTCTTTTCCCAGATATATGTAGTACAGAAGGGAAGTAAATGATTGATAGCTTTATCTTCTAGTTATACGTATTTCTTACGCACAACCAAAATTTAGGAAGGGGACACTTGGAAAACAATTTTCATGGAATCATTGCATGATAATTCTGCAAGTTTTTCATGCCCTCAGAATCTTAAGTATTCCTTTTCACTAATGTCTTGGAAAGGAAGTGGATAGCTCATCTACTCATGTTCTCACTTTAACGTAAGAAAATAAAGTCGAACAGCTTCTTTTAAGTTCTTTGGGTGTACAACGAAATTTTCAACAATATCAGGGGAGAATGTATCGCCAGAGGCTCGTAGGAAATTGAACAATGTTGGGAGGGAATGATTCAAAATTATTATTTTCTAGTAGATTTGACCACAAATCATTTTTTTTTATTGTTTCAACTGCTTTATCCTGAACTTTGAAAATATTTACATATGCTCCTTGCAAGCTTAAATTCAGCTCATTCAGAAAACTAAAAATATCTGTCAAATATGCCACCTTGGCAAACCAGGAGAAATCATTAAAATATTCTTTAAATGGATATTGGAATCCAATAAAAATATCCTTACTTCATCACGCAGCAGAAATGTGATTTAAAACTTTTCCTTGTGACAGTCACGTAATTTCTGTATGCAAATGTAACTGTTTGTGTTGACTACCAATTTCTTCGCACAGAATTTTAAAAAGTCTAGAAGTCAATGGACGACCCTTGATATAATTTACTACTGAAAGAACTTCATTGAATGTAGTCTTAAATCTTCAGGACATTTTTTTCACAACAAGTGATTATTGGTAATACAACAGTGTGTCCAAACTGCATGCGCCTAATCAAACCCTTAATAGGTCCACTCATAGCTCGAGCCACATCTGTACTTATTCAGACACATTTTGACCAGTTTATTTCTTTTACTTTTATGAAACCGTCTAAAGAGGTGAATATCGCTGCACTTGTTGTGTGAGATGGGATTGATTTGGAAAACAAAAAACTGCACATAGCTTAGTACAAAATTCATGACGAACGAACCAAACCTAATAAATTCACATTATTGGAAATTTCTAAACCCTCATTCATCTGTATTGCGAAATAAGGACTTATTTTTACACGTTCAATTAAATGGCTTTGAATATTTTCACATAAAACAATGATTATGTTCTTAACAGTATCATTAGATAATGAAATTAAATTTAGATCCTTTGCTGTTTTTTCTCCTATCATTGTTGTAGCCATTACTTTAGTCGCAGCTAGATTTAAATACTCTGTAATCATATGAGGTTTTGCAGACTTTGTGGCCATCAGGAATACCTGATAAGAGACAAAAACGACATTTTCGTTATTGGAACTAGTTGCTGTCTTTTCAATTATTTTCTGACTCTATTTCAGTTCTTTTAACTTGCTTTAAAAAAAAAAAAATATTTGGTTTTGTTTAAATCCTCTTTATATTTAGTTTGTAAATGTCTACGGAGTTTTGCTGGTTTCATACATTCATTTGACATTATATCATGGCAAATAACACAAACAGGCAGTTCATCATTACTAATAGAGGTGCTTGTAAATCCCAATGTTAAATGTTCTTGAGAGTACTTACGTTTTTCCCTTTGTGGTAATTTCTTCTCTGTTAAAATGTGAGATATTATATCCTGATATCTGTCTCTGAATCCATCTGTTTGCGTTTTATTTTAACGGTCTTTAACCACTCATTCACATCTTGAATTTAAAAATGTAACTCTGTAGCAAGATAGACTCAAATAAGAGCAGTGCACGTAAAAATGGCAATGGTTGGAATTCACTCACTAACGTTTTCACCTTGATTTAATTTTCGCCTGCATTTATCCACAACTACAGCTACAGAAATACCTACCGAAGAAAAAAGGTCTGAATTGAACACTGGTCTTGAGGACCCACTGTCTATAAGCTCGCGGAGCACAGTTTAAGAAACGCTGCTCTAGAGAATATAATTGTGAACGTTGTATTTTTTATGAGTTTAACTTTTAATTTAAGACTTAAATAATTATATAATCGGGACCAACGATAGACAACGCCAGTTCATAACTTTAATGACGTCAAACGTAACCGGATCATCTAGACTTAACTTCTCCGTAGTAAAGTATTACGAAAGTGCATAAAGTCTTTAAAATATGACTTTTAAAGTATATAACATGTTTCTAATGGGTATGTATTGTTTTTATTTATAATCTGTAAAGTTTTGTGATCATTTAGACATATTATTTTAAGGATTTGATGAAATTTTTATTAAGAAAGTTATTAGATTAGTTAGTTCAAGATTTAACTTCAAGATTAGTTTTGAAGTTAAAATATTACTATCTTTTGATCTGTCATCGATGTGCTAGAGCTTGATATGGGTGTTTATTGTTTAAGCCTAACTATAAATTGATATACAGTTTCATGTTTTCAAAAGTAAATTTATTTCATTACTTATATTAAACTATAATATACTTATTTTACAGACCGAATACGCTGTTTGTAGTTTACTTTTTCTTTCGTCATAGAATTAAAAGCTTTAAATTGTGCATTCTTTTAAATGTTATGTTTTTTACATTTATTTAGCATGTAGCTTATGTTTACTTTTAATTTTCTGCCGAAAACAGCTATACACAGCAACCTAACGAAGTAAAATTTATTTTTAAACATATTTAACTTCTCATTTTGATTAGATTTAATATTTTTTTGTATAATTCGGAATAATACCGTACCGTGGCATTCCATCAGTTTTTTAAATTGCATTTTAAAACTCAAGATAACCTTCAGATGAATATTTTAATAGTACTGAAATATCCATATTCTATATTTTTAAAAAGTATGTCTGAAATACATTCATATTTTATTTATTTATCAATAAGCAAATGCTATTTCACTTAAGTTGCTGTAAAATAGATCTTCACAATACGTCACAAAAATACATGTTAAAAACGGATTTGGGATTTTTTTTTTTTTACTTTTGTTAAACATGCGAAGTTGAATTTTACTAAAATAATTATATGCAAACACAAAACACAGCTTCTAGCATCCCCATTTCTTTTCAACCAAATAAACATATTATGAACCAGAAGTTTTACTTAAATGAAATTTAAATAAAAACAAGAAACATTTTACATTTTTTCTGTGTTTAAGTTTATAAACTATGTGCAAAATAAAATCTAGTTTGCGTGCATTTTTAAATAAATCCTTAGAATGTGGGAGCTTTATAATCACCTCTTTCATCTTAAATCTAGATCTAAAATTTGACTGCAGAGTTAAAACATTTATGTTTTCTTTTCAGAATCTTAATTATATGATGTTTAAAACTCGGCGAGAATGGTCTTCACATCAATCTCACATGAACCTGTCTTTACATGAACCTTTTGTTGCCCAAAAAGTGTCACAAAATGCATGTTGAGTATTTTTAACATCACATTCCTCAGTGACACTTTTCCGGACAGATTTTCTGCAATATTTAAGCGTTTAAGCACAACGTTTTAGTTCTCACTTAACCAGTTCTTCATGATTATGTCACTCAGTTCAGGTATGTTTTAAACTATTAATATATTCGTTAGTTCTCATCAGATAGTTTAAATTAGATTTGCTTCCCTTCTAAAAAATTTTTTATATGAATTCGATTATATATGAAGACCCTAGAAGCCAAGGGATACAAGTGACAAAATTTAGATTTCGAGTAAATTGAGTTCAAAGTTGGACATCAATAGTAATTAACTGAATTGAAATATGAAACTGTTGCTGATTTCTTAGTGGTCTATGAATTCGTATTTCAATAACTGTGAAAAGAAAAGTGGAGTACAATTTTTTTTTAATTTGTAACTAAGCACTCTTTATAATCATTCGGCACTTGTACCCTTTGGTTTCCAAGCGGTCCATAAGAAATGAAAAAATATGAAATGAAAAAATGAATTTATAAAAGTTTTAAGAATAATGTTGATACAAATAAATTAAAGAACAAAATCTTGTTTTAATATAAGTTTTAAAAATAAAAAAAATTATGAAATAAAAAAAGAATTGATGAAAAATTGACAATGTGTAATATAAATGTAATATAATATAATATAAATGTAATATAAATGAATGAAAGTACAAAATTTTGTTCTAACATAAGTTTTAAAATTTTATTATAAGTTTTGAAACATTGAAATTTTTTAATTTTTTAACCGTTAAAATGCATTTATTTAACGTATAAGAAAGAAATTCTAAAAATAAAAAAAGACGCGAAACAGTTTTAAAATATGGAACAATACTCTTTTAGTGATAACATGGGAACAACACATCTACATTATCTCATTCTCATCTGTTTTATAAGCACGAGAGTTTCATCAGCCTGATCTTCAGAAGCATGCGGGGTTTCAGTCTGTCCTGGTGCCACTTGGTGAAAAAGATCTCGGTAAAAAAAGTGGTACACTCGATATACAAACTGCAATAATTTAATGAGATTTTAAAAATAAAGTTTCTTGATTTTCGGCTTTTCTTGTACTATGGGAAGCTCAGGTAGAACTGTAGGGCATCTTCCGGCACCGCAGGACTTCACCTTTAGCTCGTGGAAAGGTTCTAATTCACCACCAGCAGTTTCTTTGTAGAAAAATGAGAAGGTTTTTTTTTCTCAAAATGCAGCGACTGTATATTTCGAGATACGTTTCACTGACTTTATAAAGATAAATACTGGTGCACGTGACTCGATTAATAAAATTTTCATCTTTTAGCACTTCTTTAATGAAGTTTGGCTAGAATCATTTACAAGTTTACCCCAGTGCTCTGGAACATACAGATCCCTTTTATTCCTCTTTTTTCTGATTTCTATAAGCTCAAAGTCTTGGTCACATTCATTGTAGGAGTGTCCTGAAATGAAAAAGTGGTGATCGACTGTTTCTATGCGTGTATTTTTTATGATGTACAGCCAAAACTGCACAATCAAGTGGCGTTTATTCTGTCCTCCACAATTGTCACTAAAAGCTGTAATATACCTGACTTGAGAGGAAGAGTCTTTATAAATTTCAAAAGACAGAATGCGATCTCTTGACATCCGCGAAAAGCCTGGTCTTTATTCCACATGTACGTGTGGGCAGTTCCGCTTTTAAGGTTATGAATGTTCAAGTAGTACGTCCAAAGTTGACGTAGGTAATAACTTTAGAATTGGTTACATGTAGAGTTGGCATGATCTTTTTCAAGTCAAAGCATATCGTGACCTTTTAATCATCCTTTAAATTTTGGAATGTGTCTTTGGCTAATCTGGCAGCTTCTGCTTTGCGGAGATGTAGTTCCTTTTGAGTTTCTGCTTATTGTTTCTCATCTGCATTTCACAGGTCTATTTTCAATTGTAGTTTGTCACACATAACACATATATAAGTCTCTAGTCGGTGAAAACTGAGATTAAAATGGGTGTTAAAAATGTGTTTATAGAAACTTTCCTTGACCATCTGTACGCACTTTTCTTCTAGGTAAATGTGAACACAGAGTTTGTACATCTCCTTTAAATTGAGTTTTGGATTCAGGTATTTACGGTTGGGGGTTTTTCTCTAGTGTAATGGCTTGTGTAGCGAGGAAACTTGTTTATGTGTTCTTTGGTGACATCAATATGGTCTTGTGGAATTTTATTCGATGGTCCTTTTCTTCCTCCTTCATCGCGAAAAGGTGCGGCAGAATCTGTTTCTTCCTTTTTGTTTACTATGTTCTGCAACCGTTTGTTAGAAACATCTTCGTCTTTTGGTGCCAATCGCCGTTTAAAGATGTTTAAATTCGTGTGGCGTTTTAACAGCCATGAACTGGCCTTGTATGTCGTTAGTCTCGATTCCGCTATGTGGATGTCACCGGATACAATTGCAATTATACCCCTTGGCCTCCACGTGTTTCACGGTTTCGGGAAAGAGGTTAAGTGATTGACCCTTAGAACGCAGCGCATAATTAAAAGTCACTTATATCTCTTTACCTGCATACAAATAGACTTATTTCCAGATAGCCTGTGCACTTAATTCATTTTTTTTAATTTTGTCACTTATACCCCTTGGCTTCTGGGGTCCTCATACATAAACATATTTTATTATAAAAAGGCGCAATTGGAAAAACAAACAGTTATTTTTATCATTTTGTTGGTCGCGCTTCGACAGAGTGCTCTCATGGTGGTGACGCCATTAGCTTGACGTCACACCATGAACTGGCATTGTGTTTCGTTGGTCACGATATAATACACACACACATACACACATATATATATATATATACATCTTAATCTCAAATAAATAAATATATATATTTTTTTTATTTTTAAGTAAAAGTTGGAAAAGCTACAACTTGTGTCACCTGTTTAATGAGCTTGTTATACTTTCATTCGGTATAACTCTGTTCTGGCTCTAGGTTAAGTCAGTAGCTTGTAGTGGCTACCGTATTTTATGTACCTGAGAGAGTTCACTGGATCATAGTTTGCGAGTATTGGCAATATTCATTCAACGGAATTATGGCAATCATCTTACAGAAATGTAAACATTTGATTATACTGTATTAGTCTACTCAAAGGGGAACGATATGATGTAGTGGTTAGACTTCCTGTCTCTTAAACCAAAGATTGAGGATTGTATATTCACTGATTCTGATAATTTAAAAATTTTGTATCTATATTTTTTTATCAGTTACTCCATTTGTTTTGTTTTTTACTAGATTTTAGCTAATTTAGCTACGTTTTTACATTTAATATCATCATAGATCTATAGTTTAATAATAAAATGAAACACATTTAAATGAATCGCAGGTATTGAAATAAATTACGTAAAATGTATTGTAAAATTTCAGTACCTTAAAAACATATAATAATTAGCAGAAATAATTTGTTAAAGTATTCATTAAAAAATAATAATTTGTCATATTAGTAATGATTCTGAATAATTGAAAAAATACTAATATACAAAATTCAAAATCATTTGCGCAAGAATAGTGACATGATTAAACGCAAATTTTTTTTTAATGTTTAAAGCTAACATTTGTGCTTGTATTTTTGTTTATTTTGTATATTGCTACACAATGAGGTTGTTGTATCGAGTGATTTTGTTTTTGCTTGCGTTAGGGATCACTTCTTTACCAAAATTCGTGCCGGGTTTATATTTCTGTGCACGAGTTGCACTGTCCAGTGATTTTAGCTTGTTTTCGTTTGCCTGAAGAGCTCATAAATGCGATAGTGACCGCGGTGGTAACGGATTTCATAAAATTTGAAATTTCTGCAAAAGGAGTGACGAATCCCTAATGGCGAGTTCTACAGAGTACTCATTATGTTGTAACAAATATGTTTTTGATTTATTGTAATTGTCACCGGCATTAATTGTTTAAATTTTCAATAAACGCGAGGAATAAAAGTAATGTGATATTAGTTGAAACACATACGTAAAATGGTAATATGTTTTAGAGTGCAGTTGAATGTTAATATATAAGATTTTGTTGTGTATTCTGGGTTAAATAACTTTGAGGACATTGAAAAGATATTGAAGTCATCACCAGCATCTTATGCCCAAAAAGCGTTAAGTCACCAATATTGGTAAATTCGAAGTCCAGGCTCCCAACCTTCGAAAAGGTCCGTGAACGTGTAACAAGGTTGCCGCAAATCTCGAGTTGTTTAATTCTCTTAATTCTCCCTGTTAATGTTTTTTTTTAACAGGAGCAGTAATTATAACCTCTGCTATATTGACATCATTGAAATTCTTATAAGACTATAATTTTGAACAAGCTTTATGTAAGTGGCTTTTCTTTCCTGCAACATTTAAATGGTTTCTTGATCCTGATGAACTTTATCAATGAGAATGAGAGGCTATTTTAGAGAATATTGACAGATGTTTTATTTCCGAATATTAAGGAATGTTTATAATTCAATTAGATTCTTCATACTTATAATTTAATGAGAAGAAATTAAATTTCGATTATTCAGGAACTGGATTACAGTGCAGAATCACTTTGTACAAAATCTAATTAGGAATTTTGTAATCTCTTGTTGCAATATTGAACTTTAAATTTTGTTGCAAAATTCTATTTTAGAATTTAATCGTAATTAAAGGCAATAAGAAACTGGACTTTAAAATTGTTATCCTTTGTTAAATGCTTATATAATTTTTTTTCTTTAAGTAGTTAATAAAGTTTATTTATACGGGACAATATATTTCAATTGGTCTAGAAAATCATTTATTTGCTGCTTGACCATTTTTAAAAAAATCTAAAATTTTTGTACAACAACCCTCACATAATGGAAGTTCAAAATGATAATTATTTTAATTTTATTAATTTTTGTTTGCGCATGGCGGCCATCTTTCTTTCATCGTCTGCAGAAATTTTCACACATGAAGTGTTTACGGAATTGTAAATAACTCATGCGGATTAAAGAAATTTTTACAGAATACATTGGGTTAAAATTTTTGAAATAGAGTAGTTTCCGAAAATAAATCCTTATTGGTGAAATTTCATCATAAAATTTCAGCAATCATTTTTTTTTTTTCAAAATTTGTCCGTTACGAATTTTTCTAGCAAGGAAAACTATCAACATGACATATTTTTTTTTCTTAAAAATAGGCCTAAATTACTTGTAATCAGGTATTGTATTTGTCTCAGGTATTGTATAAAAATATTTTTTTTTCTTTATGTAAATATGCCGAGGTTTCTTTTAGTTACTAAAATTACTTACAACAAAAATTACAGAAACCGTACAAAATGTAGGTCTTAGGCATAACTATCTTTTAATTAATTGCTAAGCTTTGCAAAAGGCTTTATTTTCTGTTACTATTATTTAAAGATAATTAAAAAATAAATTTAAATGACACTAAGAGATAAATACTTACCAGTGACTACAACAAAACAATAATTTGGCAGTAATGTTTTGACATGTTGCAACTTGTAGTCAGATCTCCATCCTGAAATATTTTGTTCATAACACTACCATAAAATGCAGTCAGAAACCAGAACTTCAGATTTTTATCTCGTGCCACAACAGAGATATCAAAGCCTCAAACAAGTGCGATTTTTGACATTTTTGAAAAATTTGAGATTTTTTTTAAGCAAAGAGAAAGCAAGTCCCAGATCAAGAACATAGCGTGTGAGTACAAATACTATCGGCCTGTTGGTAAAAAAAAAAAAAAAAAAAAAAAAACTTACGTTTTGCTGGCAGTTCTACTTGCTAGAAACATTTTTCTCTTGTAACGGACAAATTTTTGAAAAAAAAAAACTGAAATTTTATGCTGAAATTTCCCCAAAAAGGATTTATTTTCGGAAACTACTCTATTACCAAACTTTTAGCCCAATGTATTCTGTACAAAGTTTTTTAATCCGCACTTGAATTGGAGTTATAAAAGATGAGTTATTTACAATTCCGTAAACCCTTCATGGGAGAAAATTGCTGCAGACGATGAAACAAAGATGGCTGCCATGCACAAACAAAAATTAATAAAATTAAACTAATAGTCATTTTGAACTTCGATCATGTTAGGGTAGTTGCATAAAAAATTTCAGATTTTTTAAAATGGTCAAGCAGCCAGTGCTACACTGCTTGAAATGGATTGACCCATACTGTAATGATATATGTTGAGTTTACAATCTCAAATTACTAAGCAGATTACCATGGTACCTGGGGATATCAAGAAGGAAATGAAAAAAGAAATACCTGAACATAATAAACTACTATGTTGTGGCCATCACAAAACTTTCTTCTATATAAATCACGTCAATTAAATCATTTAAATAGTAAAAGAAATAACAACGATTTAGTAAATTCATATCAAAGTATATCTGAATTTGAAGTTGGATGAACATTCGTGCATTAGTTCTTGAGATAGAGCTATAGCGGAAATTCTCTAAAATGTAGCATAACAGCGCCACCTGTTGAGCGATTTACACCGAAAATAAACAGCACTAAATGATATCAAGGTATACCTGAATCTGAAGTTTGTTGAAAATCTAAGCATTAGTTCTTGAGATAAAGCTATTGCGGAAATCGCATAAAATACAGCATAACAGCGCCACCTGTTGAGCGATTTACACCGAAAATTAAACAGCACTAATTTATACGTCAATTCATGTCAAGGACTAACTAAATCTGGTGTTTGATGAAAATATGTGAAATAGTTCTTGAGATACAGCTCTTGCGAAAATCGTGAAAAATGCAGCACAGCAGCGCCACCTGTTGGGCGATTTACACCAAAAATTAAACAGCACTGATTTATATCAGGGACTAACTGAATCTGAAGTTTGATGAAAATTCGTGCATTTGTTCTTGAGTTAGAGCTATTGCGATGATCATGAATAATGCAGCATAGCAACGCCACCTGTTGGGCGATTTTTACAAAAAAGTAATCAGCACCAAACTATATCCCGGACTAATTGAATCTGAAGTTTTATGAAAATCCGTGCAGTAGTTCTTGAGATATAGCTATTGCAGAAATCGTAAAAATGTCGCATAGCAGCGCCACCTTTTAGGCGATTTTCACCAAAAACTAATCAGGTCCAGTTTGTATCAAGGTCTAACTAAATATAAAGTTTTGTGAAATTCTGTGCATTAGTTCTTGAGATAGAGAGTCCACAAAATTTTTGTCACATACAGACTCACAGAGTGACAGACAGAGTGACAGAGTGACAGAGTGACAGACAGACTCACACACACGCATTTTCTAAAAACCATTAAATCGTGTTCTGGGCATTCTAAAACGTATAAATCCGTCGAAAACCGGAATTCGAAATTTTTCACGAATCCAATACTTTCTTCTTGTAAAGATAGAAGAAAGTAAAAATGTAAAGAAAAGAGTGACTGTATTTTACTCCGTAATAAGCCAGATTGTTACGTTTACTTGTATTTAAGTGCAAAAGAGCTTAGAACACTGCAGAAACAACTGATGCTAAGAAAACATGTGGGATGCTCGGGGGAAATCATCGCCATAAAATTAGATTTGTAGTAATTTCCCTCATAGACAGTTTCTTCGCGCCCTCACACCCTTTTTTTGGCAAAGTGTGAAAAGCAGAGTCTTAAGCTTAACAACACTCAGTAATTAATTTTTACTTTCTTCTATCTTTACAAGAAGAAAGTATTGGATTCGTGAAAAATTTCGACTTCCGGTTTCCGACAGATTTATACGTTTTAGAATGCCCAGAACACGATTTGATGGTTTTTAGAAAATGTCTATGCGTGAGTCTGTCTGTCACACTGTCACTCTGTCACTCTGTCTGTCACTCTGTGAGTCTGTATGTGACAAAAATTTTGTGGGCGCTCTATCTCAAGAACTAATGCACGGAATTTCACAAAACTTTATATTTAGTTAGACCCTGATACAAACTGGACCTGATTAGTTTTTTGTGCAAATCGCATAATAGGTGGCGCTGCTATGCGACATTTTTACGATTTCTGCAATAGCTATATCTCAAGAACTACTGCACGGATTTTCATAAAACTTCAGATTCAATTAGTCCGGGATATAGTTTGGTGCTGATTACTTTTTTGTAAAAATCGCTCAACAGGTGGCGCTGCTATGCTGCATTATTCATGATTATCGCAATAGCTCTAACTCAAGAACAAATGCACGAATTTTCATCAAACTTCAGATTCTGTTAGTCCCTGATATAAATTAGTGCTGTTTTATTTTTGGTGTAAATCGCCTGACAGGTGGCGCTGCTGTGCTGCATTTTTCAAGATTTCCGCAATAGCTGTATCTCAAGAACTACTGCACGGATTTTCATCAAACTTCAGATTTAGCTAGTCCGTGACTTGAATTGACGTATAAATTAGTGCTGTTTAATTTTTTGTCTAAATCGCTCAACAGGTGGCGCTGCTATGCTGTATTTTTTGCGATTGCCGCAATAGCTTTATCTCAAGAACTAATGCTTGGATTTTCAACAAACTTCAGATTCTGATATACCGTGATATCATTTAGTGCTGTTTATTTTTGGTGTAAATCGCTCAACAGGTGGCACTGTTATGCTACATTTTTCAGAATTTCCGCTATAGCTCTATCTCAAGAACTAATACACGAATTTTCATCCAACTTCAAATTCAGATATACTTTGATATGAATTGGTGCTAAATCGTTGTTATTTCTTGTACTATTTAAATGATTTAATTGACGTGATTTATAAAGAAGAAAGTTTTGTGATGTCCACAACATACTAGTTTTCATAGTTATCTGTTATATGGCAATTTAGTTGAGGTTTCGTTAAAAATAGTCCTATAAAATAACAGGGAGACTAAACTTAATAGGAAACATTCTTTTCTCCAATTCTTTTAATGTAATGAAATTAAAGATGTATTAATATCTTATAAAACAAATTATGACCTTCATTCAGGGATTATTTTATAGGTTGTAGTATAGATGATTTTGAAGATTTTTTTTTTTTTTTTTTAGTTTTATTGTAGTTACATTAACCATGCGCATTATTATTTTTTATTTGAATACGTTTAAATATTTAGTTAACATGCTTTCACTGATTTAATTCCAACGTTTCCTATCAATTTGGAATTACAAGTTTTTTAATACTCTACAAGAGATTAAAATTGATGTCGAAAATTCTTTCCTATATACCATAATGACTTATATAATATATGAAAGTGTACTGAAAAGCAACATCAATGTATAAAATGCATCAAATGTTGGTTGACCTGCAATATCTCTGCATCTGACAAACTAATAAGCATAAATGGGAGGCTCATGGGAAGCTCACTACCGTTGGGAGTAATCCACTGTCGATTTGCTAATACCTGAATTTAGCAATAACAAAGAATTATTGGATTGTGTAGCAAAGATTTTTACATAATTTAGTTGAAAGCATCCTCAATCGATATTTTTGAAATATGTTTGACTAAAAGGGATAAGTGTTGTAAAAAATTTTATGTATGGAATTTAGTTATTGGTTTTTATATGTTAAATGACGTCAAATTATGCCTCTGATTCAAAATACATATCTATTTCCTCTGTTTTTATTTCTTCTATCTTTACAAGAAGAAAGTATTGGATTCGTGAAAATTTTCGACTTTCGGTTTTCGACGGATTTACACGTTTTAGGAGTCAGAGATTCCAAAAAACATGTTTTTACAAAGTGTCTGTGAGTTGTGTGTCTGTCTGTCTGTCTAGCTGTATGTGACACAAATTTTGTGGGCGCTCTATCTCAAGAACTAATGCGCGGAATCTCTCTATTCTAAAAAAACGTAACTACCGCTGTCACCGCCGCCGCCGCCGCCGCCGGTTTTGAATTTTTTGTGACCGGAGGTCTTTCTTCGTTAATATTGAGAAAAATAATGCATACAAAAATATGAAAATCAGTGGTTTTATACAGAAATGTTTGATAAACACGCTGATGCACACAGTTTTCAAATCGAAGAATTATTTTAAGAGATATTTAATGCTAAAGTTGGACAAAATCGTTCCACTAAAAAAGTTTTATAGCAGCAAAAACTATACATGGCAGTGTAATCATTTTTAGATCATTTTATGCGTTAGAATTTGCCGGAGTGCAGATTGCATTAATTTTTTTTATTTTGACTCATTTTTTCAGGTTTTATTTCTATTTTAAATTCAAATTTTCAGCATTTCTAGAGATATTTTTTACAGATTTCAGAAAATTGTACTAATTTAAACTGTTGCCAACTGTATAAAAGCGCAAGCAATAATGTTTGCTTCAAATTAAAAATTTATTTACACGTGACTATTAAAAACAGGAAAAAAACTTTCAAATTAGAATTAAATAATTATGTATAAAAAGCAGGAACTTATTAAAAATTACGTCATAAAAAGTATACACGTGAATTTTAAAAGAGAAAGGATATTGTAAAATAATAAATTCATTAACATGCGTTAGAAGTCTTAGGAGAAATTACGTCATATTTACGTCACATTATAGTTATTACATAAAATGAACACAAAATAATATTGCAAAAAAGTTTAAATATAGAAATTGCGCTAGACATTTATTTAATATTTTGAGAGGATATTTTCAACTATTTTTGTTAGGAAAGCGCAAATAATATTTCATTGCTAACAAAAGTACTTTCACGCGATTATTTAAAAGAGAAAGAATAGCTTGGTAAAAATTACGTCAGATTAAAAACGATTAATTTAAAATGTCTCATTTAAAAGAACTTTCTTTTCGCTTTGTTAAAAAATACCAGGAGACAAAGACTCTGTTTACTTAATTCCTTTTATATTAGCTTATTTTGAAATGTTCTTACACGTGTCTACGTCATCAAGTTATTTTTATTTCGACGTTTTATTTGTATTTTTATTAATGTTGTACGGATTTATTTGTTCTTTCGTTATTTAAAATAAAAATTATGTCAATTTGTATAATTTGGCGAGTGGTTTGGCGATTTATATAATTTGGCGAAATTGGTCGACGGAATAATCAAGTAGTACCGCAGCGGATTTGGCGTTAAAATTCCTAAATCAAAGAGAAATGAATAGAAATTCGTTTATAGGGAGATCGCCACTGTTTTTTTAATTATAATTCAATCTTTCGAAATCTTTTTAAAGCCGATCAAATTAGCGTGCATTAGCCTGCGGTGTCTGGACGGGGGTTGGCGAGCGTAGCTCGTAGGGGGCCGAGCCCCCTAGTTTAATGAAAATTTATATTCAGTTAGTTTTTGATATAAATTGGTGGTGATTAGTTTTTGGTGTAAATCGCTGCACAGGTGGCGCTGTTATGCAACATTTTTCACGATTTCCTCAATAGCTCAATCTCCAGAACTAATACACGGATTTTCATCAAACTTTAGATTCAGTTAGCCCATGACATGAATTGAAGTTTTATACATTTTGCTGTAAATCGCTCAACAGGAGGCGCTGCTATATTACATTTTTTACGATTCCCGCAATAGCTCTATCTCAATAACTAACGCATGGATTTTCAACAAACTTCAGATTCAGGTATACCTTGACATGAATTAGTGCTGTTTATCTTTGGTGTAAATTGCTCAAAAGGTGGCTCTGCTATGCTGCATTTTGTAGAATTTCCATTATAGCTGTATTACAAGAACTATGGAACGAAGTTTCATCAAACTTCAGAGACAGTTTGTCCTTGATATGAATTGACGTTCTGTACATTTTGGTGTAAATTAATCAAAAGGTGGCGCTGCTATGCTGTATTCTTCAGAATTTCTACTATAGGTGTATCTCAAGAACTAACGCACGGATTTTCATCAAACTTCAGTGTAAGTTACTCCTTGACATGAATTGGCATTTAGTACATTTTGGTTTAAATCGCTCAACAGGTGGCGCTTCTATAATTTTTTGCAATTTCCGCAATAGCTCTATATCGAGAACTAATGTTTGGATTTTCATTGAACTTCAGATTCAGGTATACCTTGATATGAATTAGTGCTGTTTATGTTTTGGGGGTAAATCGTTCAACACGTGGCACTGCTATGCTGCGTTTTTCATAATTTCCACTATAGTTTTATCTCAATAACTAATGCGCGAATTTTCATCAAACTCCAAATTCAGATATACTTTGATAAGAATTGGTGCTAAATTCATGCAATTTCTTGTACTATTTAAATGATTTATTTGACGTGATTTATATAGAAGAAAGCTTTGTAATGGCCACAACATACTACTTTTATTTGTTATAAAATGAAATGTTTGCCTCTCTATATGAATTGATTTTCGCTGAGTTTATATATATATATATATATTTATCTCCAAATATGTTTATGATACTCTTAACACATAAAATAAATTTAAAAGGGTAACTCAAGCTGAATTTTCGAACACAAATTTATTAAAAATGCCATTATTATCGGTGATTATATAATATGTCGGCTGACTTTCTCATTGATAGGAAGCATCTTGTCTAGCAATACAACATTTATATATACTGCAAAATTGTTGTTACGAATTTCCATACTTCCACCCAGTACAAATTCTAGGATAATCATTTTGAAAATTATGCTAATTAAATTTTGATTAAAACAAAATGTCGAAACTAAAAGCAATAGTTAGAAGAATGAAACCTAATTTCGGCAATTAACTTCAATAGTCGGAAAAATGTTCGAATTTTTTGGTGCATCCCTGTATATGATCCTTAGATTTGTCTATATGTTACGGTTAATATGATTAATCGGTTATTATTAATAATAACCAAATAGTATCCAAATAAACCGGTTAATGTGATTAATTTATGAGAATTTATCAAATTAACCGATTAATATTAATAAAAGCCAATCAAGTTAGGTAAATATAAAAAATTTCACTTCGTTTAGCTTGAGATTTTTAAATACATATGCGTATATTTATTCTGTGCCAAAGGCTCACTATTGTGAAATCGTAAAATAGCTTTTATGAGCACGCAAGTTTGTTTTTGTGCTTTGGCAACAATTTGACGATATCAGTTAATTGTTTATTTTAGATGCAGGCTGCCGCATCTTCCGGGACGTTCAACTAATATTTATTTTTCGCCGCCATTTCGATTTTTTTTTCGATTCATTGTCTGCCAAGAAGTATCAATTAGATGTAATTTTTGCTGTGAGTCTGAAATCTATTCAATTAAGAGTGTTAAAAACAAAAAGAGCCGAAGAAGTTGCTTATCACCTAATGGATGTGTTCAAAATATTTGGAGCACCGTGCATCTTGTAAAGTGACAATGGCCAAGAATTTGCTAATAAAATTATCGAAGAAGTTTGTGGAATATGGAATCTACTCAAAATTTGTCATGGAAAACCAAGACACAGTCAATTCTAAAGCTCAGTTGAAAGAGCAAACAAGACATTGAAAAGATGTTATCCACTTATCTTGAAACAAACAGTACAAAAATGTGGTCAGAAGGGATAAAATTCGTTCAGTATATAAAAAATACATTACATCACTTTGATGCATATCGCAGTCCATAAGAGGCCTTATTTGGCTTTAAAGCGAATGTAGGTTTAATAATATGCTTGCCAGTCGATACTTTATGAGGAATTATAAGTGAAGAAGGTCTTGTTGTATCAGAAATAATCTAAATCATATCTAGCTTCAGACAGCAATATCAACCAAGGATGAGAATGAGAATATAGACGCAATGAATGATGATAATATGTACGTTGAACTGGAGAAAGGAGGGAACTGTTCCAGGTTCAGTCAAAAACGGTAATAAAAGTACGTCAATTGAAAGGGAACAACGTAATTTTGAAACAGAAACGAGAAAAAAAGTTTCGGTGTTATTCAAATGGAATATTTTGAAAATAAAAACCAAGGAAGAATCTTCATTTTAACTAGATGAAGTCTTGAAAAATATTCAAGAAACTCGACGATCAGATAAACAGTCAATTAAATAAGCAAGCGTAAAAAATATTATGGCTTTCGGAGTCAACATTTCCAAGTGCAAATGTAGGAGAAATCTCTCGAATAAGAATACCAGAGGTAGATATGGGTGAGGCTGATAGTCATAAAATTATAGCTGTTATAATTTCTAAGGAAAAAAAAAACTTATATAAGCCTGGTACAAAACATGGAACTTTAAATCAACTATACACAAATAATGATTTTTCTCTCTTAAGGGAATTTTTAATTTCAAATAATGAAGTTCTAGTCAATGCAATAAGTCTAAAAGAATGTGCTCGTTAGAATTCCTACTTAGGTGGTAAAGGATTTGAATATTATAATTCGAAAGGCAATTGTAAATAAAGTTGCTGAAAATGTAAAAAAAATCAAAAACACATTGTAACTCCAAATGCCACTTTAGCTCTTCCTGGCAAAATAAATAATTTGTTTAAAATGTAACAAAAAATCAAAAACCCTTTGTAACTCCAAAAATGCCACAATAACCCTTCCTGTCAAAATAAATAATTTATTAGAAATGTAATAATATTTATTTTTAATGTAATTTGTTTGCAATTTGCTATTTTTTTAATAAAAATAACAATATTGTATTTGGAACCCCAGTACTGACAAGATGTATTTCTTCACTCTTTGATATAGCCCTCTAATTTGGCACTTCTGGGGACATAATGACCTCTTTTTCTTCTCCATTTTCTCTATTAGAGTGGTGTAAAAATTGTCTCATCCCGACAGTAACTTATATTAATATATTTGTTATATGTTAAAACTAATTTAATAGAACTTTAAATTTAAAACTTACTACTTATACTGCCTTTTTCTTAATATTCATTTCTAAAAATATGCATTTAAAAACTGAACTATTTACTTTTTCATTGCTACACTGTTTAATTTCTTTATCTAATTGATTCAGTAATTATAAATTAATTATCTTTAACCCCTTAAGCCTAGGCGTTCTATTAATAAGACACATCTTTTGATTGAGTATTATTGTCTCTTAAGAATTATTTTTCGTATTCGCTTCATGCAGTTGTTATATTACAGGTTCCAGTAATGGACATAATCGTTACTGAGCTTAATTAATCATATTGACCAGACTTCTTTAGGAATTAATAAAAACCGGTCATTATTAATAATAACCGAATTTATAAAATTGACCGTGACATATGTACTACAGAGCATGCTAAACTATAGTTAAGTTAAGAAACGCATAGCATATATGAAAATTCTCATTCAGCCGTTTCTCACAGTCAGCATAAATATACCGGAGATTTTTCGTGCAGCCCTTTATTGATCTACAGAATATACAAACACATAGTACCATTTAAAAATATTTACCCCATACGAAAACTTACTTCCAGCAATTATTGCTCATATACAATTGTTATTCTAACCGAATTCATTTGTGTGTCCCTGTAAATGAAGAATGAATGCTACACACAAAATATTCTATAGTAAGCAGTCTGTACTCAACCTCAGTGATATATATCGATTTCAATACGTTTGTAATAGTGCAACATCATTAAGATTCACCATAAACAATTTTTTCCGTAGACCGTGATGTTATGGAATTATTTTGATTGTCCCTGAAAACAGATCATACATGTTACACACTTCATTTTCAATACCGAAGATGACAAAGTAAAATTAAATGGCATATTCGTATACCATAGCAGCCAAATATATTTACACGAGTTAGAGGATGGATGGATGGCAATCAGTCGTACAGACCGATAGATAGACAAACCGAATTCATAAACACTTTTCAACTATGGTAGAAAATGTTAAAAAACAATGCTTAAAATTAAACGCATAAAATGAAAACAGTTATCATTTATTAGAATCTTTAATTATAGGATGTATTTACTTTCTAATTCATGATTTTACATGTTTGTGTACTTACAGTCACAATCTGTTTGATGCCTTATAGAATATATAATGATATGCTATAAACCTTACTAATTTAAGAGAAAATATACTGCATCAATTATTACTTCAGATATAATGCTTTATTCCGAAGTCCATTAATGACGCTATTGGGATATCGTGACGTTGTAAGCTTAATTGAAAGATGTAAGTGCGTTTCATAAACCTCATCTGGAAAGGCAATCAAAATGTTATGTAGGCCGCCCATTTATTTAAAATAATGTATGAGGACGGTTTCACCATCTTCGATGCAAAATGTTATTACCCTTACTTCATAAAATTACAAGCACATACATTACTGAGAATTTGACACAATAAGGAAAACACATATTTAAGATTTAAAAGAAAATCAACATTTAGAATAATTTGCAATGAATTTGCAGAGACACATAAAGGGATTTTCAACATTATTATAAAGAGTGTCAGGAAATTATAAAATATTCATTGGTGATGTGCTGTTAAAAAATATTCTTGCATTATTATTTAGTGAATAAAATGTATTTGACGATACAGTTAGATTTAATTCTGCAAAAAGTAGAAATAACAACTGATACTGTGATTTTGAAAGCTTGTTTTCTCTCTATTCTAAAAAAAAGTAACTACCGCTGTCACCGCCGCCGCCGCCGCCGGTTTTGATTTTTTTGTGACTGGATGCCTTTCTTCGTTAATATTAACAAAAATAATGCATACAAAAATATGAAAATCGGTGGTTTTATACAGAAATGTTTGATAAACACGCTGATGCAGACAGTTTTCAAATCGAAGAATTATTTTAAGAGCTATTTAATGCTAAAGTTGGACAAAATCGTTCCACTAAAAAAGTTTTATAGCAGCAAAAACTATACATGGCAGTGTAATCATTTTTAGATCATTTTATGCGTTAGAATTTGCCGGAGTGCAGATTGCATTAATTTTTTTATTTTGACTCATTTTTTCAGGTTTTATTTCTATTTTAAATTCAAATTTTCAGCATTTCTAGAGATATTTTTTACAGATTTCAGAAAATTGTACTAATTTAAACTGTTGCCAACTGTAAAAAAAGCGCAAGCAATAATGTCTGCTTCAAATTAAAAATTTATTTACACGTGACTATTATAAACAGGAAAAAACTTTCAAATTAGAATTAAATAATTACGGATAAAAAGCAGGAACTTATTAAAAATTACGTCATAAAAAGTATACACATGAATTTTAAAAGAGAAAGGATATTGTAAAATAATAAATTCATTAACGTGCGTTAAAAGTCTTAGGAGAAATTACGTCATATTTACGTCACATTATAGTTATTACATAAAATGAACACAAAATAATATTGCAAAAAAGTTTAAATTTAGAAATTGCGCTAGACATTTATTTGATATTTTGAGAATTAATTTAAAATGTCTCATTTACAAGAACTTTCTTTTCGCTTTGTTAAAAAATACCAGGAGACAAAGACTCTCTTTACTTAATTCCTTTTATATTAGTTTATTTTGAAACGTTGTTACACGTGTATACGTCATCAAGTTATTTTTATTTCGACGTTTTATTTGTGTTTTTATTAATGTTGTACGAATTTATTTGTTCTTTCGTTATTTAAAATAAAAATTATATCAATTTGTATAATTTGGCGAGTGGTTCGGCTATTTATATAATTTGGCGAAATGGGTCGACAGGATAATCAAGTAGTACCGCAGCGGATTTGGCGTTAAAATTCCCCAATCAAAGAGAAATGAATAGAAATTCGTTTATAGGGAGATCGCGACTGTTTTTTAAATTATAATTCAATCTTTCGAAATCTTTTTAAAGCCGATCAAATTAGCGTGCATTTAGAGTCTGCGGTGTCTGGACGGGGGTTGGCGAGCGTAGCTCGTAGGGGGCCGAGCCCCCTAGTGTTATAAAATGTTTGTATCATGTTTATCAAGTGGGCAATTTAATCGGAGACAGAATAAAATATTTAACAAGCTTAGACGATTCATAGACATATACGAGTGGTTTGTATGTTGTTTTTATACCAATTAAATTTATTTAAAATACAAAAAAAGAAATATCTGCAAGCAGATAGCTCATACAGATACATATGTAATACATGCCTCAATGCATTTTTTTAGAGATTGTACTTATACTTCTAAACATATAAACTGTTGTAAACCATTCACTGCAGGAATTCTATATCGTTTAAACACATTTTCAGTAACCACTGTACATAGATAATAATGTAAATTAATCATTTAGTGCAATCTTGTAAAAGAACTACTGAAGAAGTATCCACATAATGCAAACAAATTTAGATTTTTGTTTTTCAAATAAAATTATTTTCCTTGAAGTATATTTAAAAACAATGAGCACACTACTGCATGTAGATTTTTAGCTTTACTTCATAAAAAACCCATAGTATTAGACAATTTTAAAGATTAATTCACATAGTTATTATTATAAATACTTTTCCTATCTTTCCTATATAAACAATGGAGTGATCGTAAAATAATTTATCTAATGATAGAAGACAGATCTAATAGACAGATATCTGATCTAATAATAGTGAGAAAAATTGTATTTTATCTATTTCAAAATTATTACATTGTTTTTATTAACCCTATTATTGTATTAGTAGTTTTATACATATAATACTTCTGGCAACATATGCAAATCATTTCTTAGCACTTTTTAAACTTGTTGTGTCATTGCTGGCTTCGTTGGATATTCAACAGGTAAATGCTGTCTTTAGTCCATATTTTTTCTTCGATTGTTATTTTTTATTTCTTTTTCTGGATTTACTGTGTAAGGTAGCCCAAATTTTGCATTATTTAGCTTGTTATGTCTAATGCAATGATGAAACCGTACATGCTATTTGTGGAACTTCTGGTAAAATGGACCTGATGATTCTGCATTGGTTCCAAATATATTTCCAATTTTCCCATGTTCGTTGTTTTTTGATCCATTGTCTCTCTTGATATGCTGATATGTTTATGTATTATTATTTTTTTATATTATGTATTATTATGAAAAATCATTTTTCATTTGTATATTCACCACTGCTGATGATCATTTGTATTGGTTTATAATGTTAATATAATTATATTCATATATATTAGATTAAATCTGCATGGGAATCTGCAAAATTTTCAGATATTTTTAAATGTTTACAATGTTATGTATGTATACTGTAGCAAGTGGCACAAATGAATTCAAATAAATTGAATCCACACAGTGAGTCCATTTAAAAAATATATAAAAATAAAATACATCATTTTACGTTTTTAAAAATGCGTAAAAGCACAAAAAACATGCAAAATTATTGGTATTGAGCAAGAGTCATGAATAATTTATACAAAGTTCGATTGTTTTAATCACGATTAAGTATCTTTTTAACACTTTCCAAAAAGTTGAAAAGTGTTTATGACTTCGGTTTGTCTGTCCGTCTGTCCGTCTGTCCGTCTGTACGCGCTCTAACTCCCGTAAATATACTCGGATCGTTCTGAATTTTTTGGATGTTAGTGACCTTTACCATAGCACGAACCCTATTGCAAATGAAGTTTGTAGCATGTTTAGTTCATTTACAGTGACAGTCAAAATTTTTCCGTTACATTACGGCCAATGGGAAAAAATCGTTTAAAATGATTTTTAATGATGTTACATGCTTTCAAACATAATAAAATTGATATGCATTTATCAATTTGACTAAAATATGCATTTTCTGTACAATATGCGGCCTAAAAAATAGTTATTATTCATTTACAGGGCCGCACAAAAGAATTCCTTTACATAATGATATAGAAGTGGAGGGAATTTTTTCCAGCGTATTTTAATTATGTTAAACTATTACATGTATAATGAAATATATATACGTCTCTAAGGTTTACTATAACTTATTTTATGCATAATACGAAATGCAGAGCATTTACAGGGACACACAAAAGATTTCAGATACTATATAGTACCCGAAGTACTGTAAAGTAGCGATGATTGCTAGAAATGCATTTTTAATTATGTTATGTGCTTTTATGTTTCACTATATTTATGCATTGTATATGGTGTGTATAAATGCTGTAATTGATATACAGGGCTACTCAAAAGAATTCGTAATGGTTACCGGGTATGATTGCAAATTGCTTAAAGGTGATTTTTAAATGAGTTAGGCATTTTTAAGCTGAACCGCATTTGGTTTACTAAGAAATGTTTGTAAAACATATATAAACTGATATACAGGACCACGCAAAGAATTGGATACATGGCCGTCTATAAATGATAATTTCTGGAAATGTGATTCCGGTAGTTTTACTTTGAATTAAACTTTAGCTAAATAGTGGCGTGTAATAAAGGTACTAGGTTAACTGCAGGGTTTTACGAAACTATACAAGTATGTTTAAATCTATTAGTATAAATTGCTGAAAGAGAAATTTCAACCTGTGATGTGTTTTCTTGCTGAACTAAATTTCTCCATTATATAGTATATATATCAACCTACAGATCAAATACAGGGCTGTTCAAGAGAAATGGAATACATATTTGCTATGGACGGTAACTGCTGAAATCAGTTTTTCAAATGTTTTATGTGTTTTCTAAAATGTTTACTTAGTTCACTTATATACCTTATTTCCCTAAATAACGAAGTTTTGTTAAAGCATTCAGGAACTGTTGGAAAGTGTTTCATAATCTATGCTTAACGCATGATTTTTCTTACTTGTTTAACTTAATTGTCGAATATATATATATCGTAACAAATAAAATAATAAAAAAATATTTTCTGCAAAAATTTTAAAAATCTAAAGTTAGATGAAAAATACAAAGAATACATACTTCATTAATATAGACTTTATGAAGTTTTATTATAATATGTAAAATAGAGATCTGTGTTCATCGTGGAAGAGGTTCGCTGATACATTTGAAATACCCGTATCACTTATTGATCATTCGTTGAAATGTAATTGGAAGCAGAAGGAGAAACATGTTTAATGGGAAGTTCTTAATTACGAAAACAGCGTCTGCTTAATTGGAATATGCATGTTTATTTAAAACTTCAATTTTCTATAATAGAATTAATTCTTGGCAATTTTCGCTTATTTCTAATTTCAAAAATGCGTTTAAATTTTATTTATGAAATAATTACTAATGTTTTGTTTTGTTTTACACTCGACTTGGTTAATTCGCTTCACCTTTTCTATAAATTTAATATATTTAATGGTGTAAAAATTAGAAACAACACTTCATAATGTTTAAATAACCTAGGCGAAACAGCTTTCTTTTTCTTTCTTCCATTAAAACAAAACATAACTTCCCCTACTTTAGCTAATGATCCTTCTTAAGCCAAAGGTTCCTGATTCAAGCTCTGCAATGGACACAGATTCACTCAGTTAGAAAATTAAAAGTCTTATGAACTAGAATAATTGTGTTAAATCAATTACAGTAGAGCGCCGATTATCGGAACTCCAATTAACCGAACTTCCAATTATCCGAACAACCCATTTATCTCAAAAACAATTTTTTAACTGAACTTACAATTATCCGAACAGCCAATTTCTCTCAAAAATTTTCTTTAACCGAACATACAAATGCCCAAACGTCCTGTTTCTCTCCTTTTTTTTTCCCTACAGATTTAGCATGCGAAATCTAATTCCCGATTAGTGCATAGTTGGGAGCAGTAAAAACGAAAAAGAAATTGAAGAAAATGAAAAGGAATGCTCTGAAAATGGGCCAGGCCCATCACACAAAAGAAGCCTTTGAATATTTGGAAACAGATATGAAATGGATAGAATGGCAGGAGAACGCTGATCCTATTCAACAAAAGAGTATTTAAGAATAATTAGACATATGACAGCATTGAAAAGACTGTCTTCTTTGAAGCAAGCAACAATCGAAAGCTGTTTTCCTTAAATTATAATCTCTGGCGTTCAGAAGATGATATAAAGAAAATTTTAATTGATAAAAAAGTAAACAAAAGTAAAATTAAAAAGGCAAAAAATAAATAAAGTAAAAAAGGATTTTAAACCCGTCAGCACTAACTGGTGTTGCCAGTCTTAAGTCTCGATAAAGTGTGAAGGTTTTAGTATAGTCAGGAATATCCCTTAAATTGTCTGCCCCTTTATCCGAACTTTTGCTAATCCGAACTAGCGTTGGTGCTGACTTGTTCGGAGACTCGGCGCTCTACTGTAATAATAAAGGAAATAATTCTTTAATTTTACACTAGTTTGCACCTACTTTGCCCATTGTACATTGTATAAAAGGTATGATCTTTCAGTCGGTGATTAGAGCCGCAATTAAATGGTGATCAATAAGATAGTCAATAAAAACTTGAGACGAGACATACAGTTCATATGCAGGTGTCATAAAATCGACTTAAATGAAAAGAGACACATTTCATTAATTCCATTGTATATTTATCCAAGGGCATTCCGTTATCACTAGAGAGTTGGAGTGCCTCGACCAAATAATAATGACAAATATTATTGGTGGCTAGTGGAGACCAAGGGACCATGCAGACCAAGAACATCAAACAAGGGGAGGATGTTCAGCCAAGTTGACAGTCCAGGAGTTCCTTTCGGTTTCGAATATTCTACAAGTGTAAAAGAGAGTGAAGTTACTGACGTTTTTTGCCAGTAATTATGAGAGTAATTTTATCGTTGTAGTAAAAATGTTAATAAATAATTAACAATTATTGTATGTTTTACAAATTACATAATATTTTTATTTCTCATTCTAAATCTTGAAATCCCACTGTAAATTGAAATGTCTGAAATCCAGGCACTTAAGTGATGAAACGATGTGCTCAATTTTACGACATGTCTTAATTTTTTCAGACACTTCCAACGTCTGAATCGCAACAATCTTTTTTTTAAGCATCATACATAGCTATATTTGACCAGAATCCTAGAAAAATACATGGCAATGGTCCTTGCACACAACCTGATTTTAGAGGCTGCAGAAATTGGTATGTAATTTTTGTAAAGCTGATAATTGAAATCTTTTTCGACGTTGTACAGATTATAATGAATATTTTGAATTTATAGAGTAGGATAAGATTAAAAACGAAAAATATTTGTTTTAAGACAGTAAAACATCTCAATAGTGGCACCGTGGAATTTGTCCGCCATTCGGAGGTTTCTGCTTTTCTGAGGTAAAAGTACCTAAAAAATGTGCATGTTGTCAATAAAAAATGTGTTTCTTAAATAGTGGTATCCTCTAATTAAGATTGTCCGTTTAGGATATTTTACTGCATAACCTTGATGAGTATAATTTCATTTTGCGAACACTCACCTTTTTCAACATAAATATATACAGATATATATATTCGAACATCTTCGAATAGCAAACAAATTCAGCATTTCCGAGGTACCCGAGATTTAGAAATTTTACTGTATTAAGATTTCTTTTATGTAGTTAGTTGTTTTACTTTAAAAGATCAAATATTGATTGTAATCCGTACAATGTCGAAACACATTTAAAATTTAATCCTTACAAAAATTGCTTACCTAATTTTGGTCCCTTAAAATTGTAGAGGGAAGGTAGGTGTAACTGTCCAGTTTGCTCAAGCTTTAATAAAGTCCGTATATTAAAAAATTAATCCTGCATTGTGGTTCGTTAAATACAGGTGTCCTGTATTCGAGAGTGCTCGTTATAGAGGCTAATAAACATTCAATAATATGGGGCAATATTATTTTAATCTACAACGCATGCATTTGGTAAAAAATTTTTGGAAAAGAAATAACCTATGAATATTTATAAAAACTTATATGCGTTTATCGGTGAATTTCAGTCTTTAAACTTACTAAAGCAAAATAGTATTTTTTGAAAAGAAAAAAAAAATGTAAGTGATAAACATTTGAATTTATTTATTTTTATTTATTTTTATTTTTTGCAGGCATTTTCTGCTCTGCTTGAAAATAGGTCAAATAATTTGACATGTGTTATAAGATGGAGCCACGAAATTTTTCCTTAAAAAAGAAGACTGTTGATTTATTGAATTTAAAGATCATTAGTGATTTATCTTGATCACTTGTAATTTATCTGTCTAGGAATAAACAATGTGTGAATCAAATGTATAAATCGCTCACATTATAGTGAAGAGCAAAATTATTCCTCCAACAGCATACATATTTGTTTATTTTTATGAAAAACATTTAAATAAAGTTACAAAAACCGGAATTTTGAGTGCAAAATCTAGTTATGAAGAACACATATAAAATTCTATCCACTTTTAATTTCAAATTACTTGAAACTCGCAGTCTTATTACTTAGCGGTCTCGTAGACTGCTCATTGTATTTATGCAACAATTTTTGTCACAGCAGTTCAGGATTTACTGCTGTTTGCGGTTTCACAGACAGCTGTTTTTTGGTTTCTTTTTTAACGGTTTAATTTGTAATTTTTAGTTTAACAATAGATATTAGTTAAATTAACAATATATACTAGTTAATTTACTATAGATTCTAGTTTAACTATAGATATTAATTTCATTAGCAGCCTAGAACTAACGCTAGAGAGTTCTGAATAAGTGCGTTTTAATTATAGTAGTCCTTTACATAAAGTTTAGTACAGAAACGGGGATTCACATAACAGGCTTTTACTTAACTCATTCGTTTTAGTGTAAATGGGTCAAAAGCCCGCAGTAATGGTGCAAAAATACAGACTACGTATCTTTGCCCCACCACAGCAGGTCTTTATCCCATATAATGGGCCAAAGATACGCTGAGCCATGCTTTTAAAAAATTGCATTTTCTCACAAAATCATAATTTGACAAAATGTCGGTTGATGGTGGCACTTGTCTAAGATTCTAAGGCTGATATCAGACGGCAGAGTTTTTGCTCGCTTGTGGTTTCAACATGAAAAATGAACGCCTGCACTACCCCGGTCACACGAGCGATCAACGTCCTGTTCCCGCCAAATAGCAGACGAAATTACTTATCGCCGTACAGAGTAATTTCTATTCGATGTTTTCAATTAAGCAAAATGGATCTTCTGCAGGAAAGAAATGATTCTGTAATGTTATATCAGATAGTGAAGAAATTGTAAAAAAGAAATATCATCATATATTAAGTGATAGATTAATTACCGGAAATTTCTATATAAAACACCCGAAATTGCTGCAATTTCTCCAGAAATTCTTTAACTATTATCGGATGTCTAAACCATCTTTTGAAGAGTTATTGTGGAAATTGACTCCAAGTCTTATGAAAGAAAACACTAATATGAGATCATCTATTCCTCCAGAAGAATTGCTAGCATTAACATTGAGGTAAGTACGCAGCACACCTTTTTACTTTCTTCTATCTTTACAAGAAGAAAGTATTAGATTCGTAAAAAAATTAGACTTCCAGTTTTCGACGGATTTACACGTTTTTGAGGTCAGAGATTCCGAAAAACATGTTTTTACAAAATGTCTGCGTGTATGTGACACAAATTTTGTGGGCGCTCTATCTCAAGAGCTAAAGCATGGGATTTAATGAAAATTTATATTCAAGTAGTCCCTAATATAAGTTGGTGCCAATTAATTTTTGGTGTAAATCGCCCAAAAGGTGGCACTTCTATGCTGCATTTTTCACGATTTCTGCAACAGCTCTAACTCAAGAACTGATGCACGGATTTTCATCAAACTTCAGATTCAGTTATTCCTTGATATGAATTGGCGTTGTTAACGTTTTGGTGTAAATTGACCAACAGATGGCGATGCTATGCTGTATTATGCAGCATTTACACAATTTTCGTAATAGCTCTATCTCAAGAAACAATGCACGGATTTTCATCAAACTTCAGATTCTGTTAGTCCATGACATGAGCTGACGTTTTGTTGAATTTGGTGCAAATCGCTCAACAGGTGGCGCTACTATGCTACATTTGTTGTGATTTCCGCAATAGCTCTATCTCAAGAACTAATGCTTGGATTTTTAACAAACTTCAGATTGTGGTATACCTTGATATGAATTAGTGCTGTTTATGTTTTGGTGCAAATCGCTCAACAGGTGGCGCTCATATGCTGCATTTTTCAGATTTTCTCCTACAGCTCTATCTCATTAACTAATGCACGAATTTTCATCAAATTTCAAATTCAGATATTCTTTGATATGAATTGGTGCTAAATTGATGTAATTTCTTGTACTATTTAAATGATTCAATTGAAGCGATTTATATAGAAGAAAGTTTTGTGATGGCCACAATATAATAATTTTTTATTGTTTTTATATGTTTTGACGAAACAGTCAGAGCTAACGATTGCTATTGATTCTGGCATTCCTCATCACCTTTCGGAAACTATTGAGACAGTAAACTATTCAGTATATACTTGCGAAACTAAAAATATTTTCTGGTGAATATTAGAAAGAGAAATAAAAGTTTAGTGAAAATGACGTCAGATATAAAACGTTACATTTAAAATGATTTTCTTATAGCATTATTAAAAAACACCGGGAAGTAAAGACTGTTGATTTAGTTCATTTTATATTAGCTAATTTTCAAATGTTTAACTAATCTTATTTAATCAAACACGAAAACAGCAATTCACAGCAGCTGATTTAGTCTTAAAATCCCCCAGTAAAAGAGAAATGAATGGAAACCCGTTTACAGGGAGATCGCCACTGCTTTTTTAAATTTAATTCAATCTTCCGTAATATTTTTAAAGGGTCAATCCATTTCAAGTGGTCCAGCACTGGTTGGTCGACATTTTTAAAAAATCTGAAATTTTTTGTAGTACAACCGTAACATGATGGAAGTTCAAAATGACTATTATTTTAATTTTATTAATTTTTGTTTGTGCGTGGCGGCCATCTTTGTTTCATCGTCTGCAGCAATTTTCTCACAAGAAGGGTTTACGTAATTGTAAATAATTCATCGTTTATTTATCCAATTTAAGTGCGAATTAAAGCAATTTGTACAGAATACATTGGGCTAAAAATTTGGTAATGGAGTAGTTTCTGAAACTAACTGCTTATTGGTAAAATTTAACTATAAAGTTTCAGTTTTTTTCCAAAATTTGTCCGTATACAAGAGGAAATTTTTCTAGCAAGGAATACTGACAACATGACACAATTTTTTTTACAAATAGGCCGAAAGTACTTGTACTTACAGGCCGAGTTCCAGATCTGAGACTTGCTTTCTCTTCTCTAAAAAAATCCCAATATTTTCAAAAATGTCAAAAATCGCCATTTTCAGGATTTGATATCTCTGGTGGGGCACGAGATAAAAATCTGAATTTTTTTTCTATAAGAATATTGTATGGTAGTGTTATGCACAAGAAATTTCAGGATGGAGATTTGGCTACAAGCTGAGATATGGCAAGGGCAACATGTCAAAACAATACTGCCAAACTATTGTTTTGTTGTAGTCACAGCTAAGTATTTATCTCAGAGTGTCATTTAAATTTATGTTTCTGATTATGTTTAAATAATAGTAACAGAAAATAAAGCCCTTTGCAAAGCTTAGCAATTAATTAAAAAAATAATTATGCCTAAGGCCATACATTTTGTATGGTTTCAGTATTTTTTGTTGTAATTTTAGTAATTAAAAGAAACCTCAGCACTTTTACATAAATATATATACAAGACCTGAGACAAAAACAAAATAGGGAAGGAGAAAAGCTGTTAACGTTGCCATACTTGTTGAGACATAATCAAACGTGTCAAAACACATTTCTGCTTGTTGGTTTAAAAATCACAATTTTAACGCCGCTTGCCAGTCCCTGAAACTTGTTCCTACCATAAGTATGTTCCTGTAAATGAAACATTATGCGATGCTACCATGCATCAGCCTCAAGTTATTTTCAGAAAGTAAAGATACCCAAAGCCTTTTCAAAATTTATACTGCAGAAAAATCACATTTTTGCATAAGAAGTAAGCGAGGAATTATTAATGAATTGAGACTTGCACATAGTAATTTCAAAGTATATTTCTATGAGCCAGCAGGGCCAAGATCGTCAATCAAGTTATCAAGAGATGACAAGACTTGGTTCCTACAAATAAAATTTTGAGAAAGATCAAAATTGTGGTTTGTGAACCAACAAGTAAGATCAAACATGTTTTGACACGTTTGATCATGTCTCAACAAGTATGACAACATTAACAGGTTTTCTCTTTCCCTATTCTATTTTTGTCTCAGGTCTTGTATATATATATATATATTTATGTAAAAGTGCTGAGGTTTCTTTTAGTTACTAAAATTACTTACAACAAAAATTACTGAAACCATACAAAATGTATGGCCTTAGGCATAATTATTTTTTTAATTAATTGCTAAGCTTTGCAAAGGGCTTTATTTTCTGTTACTATTATTTAAAGATAACCAAAAACATAAATTTAAATGACACTCTGAGATAAATACTTAGCTGTGAGTACAACAAAACAATAGTTTGGCAGTATTGTTTTGACATGTTGCCCTTGCCATATCTCAGCTTGTAGTCAAATCTCCATCCTGAAATTTCTTGTACATAACACTACCATACAATACTCTTATAGAAAAAATTTCAGATTTTTATCTCGTGCCCCACCAGAGATATCAAAGCCTGAAAATTGCGATTTTTGACATTTTTGAAAAAATTGGGATTTTTTTTAGCAAAGAGAAAGCAAGTCTCAGATCTGGATCTCGGCGTGTGAGTACAAGTACTTTCGGCTTATTTGTAAAAAAATTATGTCATGTTGACAGTATTCCTTGCTAGAAAAATTTCCTCTTGTAAACGGACAAATTTTGGAAAAAAACTGAAACTTTATGCTTAAATTTTACCAATAAGCAGTTAGTTTCGGAAACTACTCCATTACCAAATTTTTAGCCCAATGTATTCTGTACAAATTGCTTTAATCCGCACTTGAATTGGATAAATAAACGATGAATAATTTACAATTCCGTTAACCCTTCTTGTGAGAAAATTGCTGCAGACGATGAAAGAAAGATGGCCGCCATGCACAAACAAATATTAATAAAATTAAAATAACTAGGGGATCGAACCCGAGCTCCTCGGGTTACATAGTATAGGTGAAAACCATTCTTTTTTTTATTGTAATTATTTTTTTACATGTAATATATATTTTAGATTGCCCACTAACATCAAAAAGAATTTTTATCTGAAAAATATCAATTATGCAATCAAATAAAGTTTTAAATTTTATTAAAAGCGATACTTTCACATGTCAGCGCATGCCAGGAGTTATTAGCCCAAGATTTTACGACTTACGGCAGTCCTTCCGATCATTTCAGTGCTTTAAGCACGTGGTTCAATCACATGTCTATTAAATTGTTTTCTTATTTACATTATTTTATTAATTTTTCTATAGAGGAAGTTTTAATTTTGTTATGCAACATTAGACGGAAACAAATGCTGAACTTTTTACATTCTTTTAAGGGAGATTAATCTTTCGTAATCGAGCTACACGGGATAGATAAATTTAAAAATAATTCATGCTTGAAAATCTATATATTTTATGCCATCGTAGGTGGCACAGAAATCGGGATTATTTGTTAATTGTTTAATGGCAACACCTGAATGTAACGCATCTCATTGGTTATTGTGTAATATTTTTAAAAAGGGAATAACAATAAATAAAAAAAAGTTTAATTAATAATTACAGAACAAAACAGTTTATATAATTAAAAAAAAATAAAATAAAAGTAAATATAATCAACAACATCCGGGTTACCATATCTAGCAAAATAACGACACTTTCGCGCCAGTTAAGTACCCCTGTGCGTATATGACATTGGCGTCAGAAAAAAGTCGCGCCAACGTAGTGCGTATGTGACACCTGTGCCGTCTTTTATTCATCTAATTTAAAATACAACAAATAAATAAATAAATGGAGGTACTTTTCCAGTATAGGTACTTGGCGAAATAGAGAAAAGGTCCATGGCGAGAAAAGAAATTTGGCAACGTATTTTCTGGCAACCTATTTCATCAAAATATTTTTTTCAAATAATACTACATAAAAGTTGCTATGATCACAAAAAGTTCGTACTTTCATATTAGCTGGGCGCAATTATCGCCAATAGCATTTTTTAACTCGCCAGCAGCATTTTTTATTTTTCGAGGTGTAAATTAAAACAATGCTTTGATGTTGAAATTAAATGGTTTATGGTATTTATTCTTTGTCCCTTTTTAAAGATTTTTTTTAAGTGAAATTCATGAATTTGATATGTTTCAGTTTTAAATTAAAGTTATCCATTTTAAAATGAGTGAAAGGGTTATATTTTAACTTAATATTTCATATTTCTTTAGAAATATGAAAAAATACGACGTGTACTATGTTTGGCGATTTATCACCTGTGCCCGACTAACATAAAAATACCGAGTTCTTGATTTCTCTATCAGAATCTTCCGATTTGGCGAAGGATTGAGCAAGTAAATTAAATTATGAATAAAAGTAACACGATATAATGCCTAGCATTCCATTAAAGGGAGACCAAACTGGTCGCCAGGGGCAGCTAATTATTTTAAAAACCGTAATAACTCAGTCAATTAAGATACAATTTTCAAACACATTGCATTTGAAAGTAGATTTTTTTTCTCTATTTGACGGTGTAAAAATTGAAAATGGCTTTGAATTGGAAACTTAAAAAATCGCTGACATAGCACGCATTGTAATTTCATTTTTTTTTTCAGTTTTTATGAGAAAACGGCAACAAAAGCTACAGTAATATATTATTTTCTTTACTCGGGCATTATTTTCCATCTAAACCCTCCATGACTTTCAACAGAAATGGCGGGCTTCAATTGCCACAATTACAAAAAATGTATTAAAAACTATAAAAAAATTAATATCTCAAAATTAAATTGAGATACAGCTTTCAAAGAAATTGCATTAAAAAGTACATTTGTTTTTCCTTATACGACGGTGTAAAAATTTAAAATGTGCGATGTTTAGAAGTTTAAAATTTTGCAGTAAAGAAAATTGCAAAACCAAAATTTCATTTCAAATTTCAAAGTGTTGCCATTTGCAGAATGACGTATGCGTTACGCACAGATATGTTTGTCCTTTATAATATAGATAGTCATTTTGAACTTCCATCATGTTAGGGTTGTTGTACAAAAAAATTCAGATTTTTTAAAAATGGTCGAGCAACGGATTGATGATTTTCTGGACCACTTGAAATGGATTGACCCTAAAGCTAATCAAATTAAAGGATTTTTAGAGGATGAACTGGGGTTGGTGAGCTCGTAGGGGCAGAACTCCATAGTATTGATAAATGAAACATTTCTAGGGAAATTCACGCATCTTTCCTATAAATGTCATTACGCTGTAACTGCGTAAATTTGTTGCCATATGCAAATTAACGTTGTTGTACAACATAATTATAACAAAGGGAAAAAAAACGAAGAAAAGAAAACGGCCACTTTGCCAAACATATCTATATTTGCTTCAAAAATTGCAAGGAAGATAGCTTTCCTGTTAACGAGGTTTCAGTAATTGTTATCTCTACAAAATATTTACAAACAATAAATTTCAATTACGGTAAAAGCTCTTTCATCCGTCAGTCAATGGTTCGGCACATTTTTTAATCCAGCACGCTAGGCCGCGTTTTTTTTTTTTTTTTTTTTTTTTTTTTTTTTTTTTTTTTTTTTTGCCTAGGATCGCTAGTTTGCGAATAGTTCACTCAGGATTAAGACGTCTCTCGACCTTAAATACTTAGTTGCGCTACTGTGTGCTTAGCTTACTTTGCTCAGTTTTTCTCGTGACTCAAATCGTGGCCTAATGCCGCAGATGAGGATCAAGATTTAAATGTCCGAATGACCAAAACATAGTTCTAGATTTGGTAGAAGGCGTGCCAAACAACCCTTTATGAGATAGACCCGTGAGGAAGTTATAGACTGGATTGAAATCTGCTTGCCAGTGGTCGAAGAAATCAAAGACTCACTGATTATACAAAGTGTTTTGAACTCACAAAAAGTCCACATTCAGGAGGTAGAATCGCATGAAGAATGAGCCATGGCAGATGAATCTAAACAAAAGTCTCATGAGAAAGGAAACAAGCTTCTGATACATTATATATATTGATAAAATTTGCCGAATTGAATGAAAGCTACAACTCTGCAGAACTCATAAATCTATTTTTTAAGAAGAAATAAGAATCGATGAAGCAACCTGATATCAGAGCCTTTTTTTTTTTAAATTTAATGTTCATATTAATTTTTTAATACACTAGGGGGCTCTGCCCCCTGCAAGCTGCGCTCGCAAACCCCCGTTCAGACACCGCAGAATCTAGAAGCGCGCTAATTTGATCGGTTTTTAAAACATTAGAGAAGATTAAATTATAATGAAAAAACCTATAGCGATATCCCTGTAAACGGGTTTCCATTCAATTCCCTTTGATTGCGAATCAATTGCTGTTAAGACATCCAGTGGTTGTTATTGTGTTTGGTTAAAGAAGACCAGTTAAACATTTCAAAAGAAGCTAAAATAAAATGAATTAATTAAACAGAGTCTTTGCCGACCGGTATTTTTAACAGCGTTATGAAACGATTGATATAATACAATTTACTACAATTACTACAATTTACTGCTTTAACCCCTTCAACGGCGGTGGCTCATTTTTGGAACATTTAATTTTAATTCTTAAATGCCATATTGGCACCAGAATATTGGCATGAAAATTTTCCTTTTGTTAGGTAAGTGAACAAATATTTTCATATTTCGAAATTTCTGGTGTCATAAATTCTGATGTCATTCACTGATTTCAACATTTTACGAATATAAGTAACTTGTCCCTGAAAGGGTTAAACGCATATTAATGTATTTATTATTTTAAAGTTTCCTTTCTCTTTTAATATTCACGTGTGAATACAATTTTCAAGACATAATTTTCAATATTTTCCTGCTTTTAGCACGTACACATTTAATAGTAATTTTAAGGGTTTTTTTCTGTTTTTAATAGTCATGTGTAAATAAATTTTTAATCGTTAGGAAATGTTATTCCTTGCGCTGTTTTTAGAATTGAAAATAATCTCTATAATAATAGCCTAAGTCATGTGACAACAGTTCCTTCGTTTTTCATAAGAAAGGTTTCCATTTTGATTAAAGAATCAAGGTTACTTTTTCGAGTAAAACTACATAAAACTTGCTATGATCGCAAAGAATTTTTGGTGCTTTTATGTTAGCTGGGTTAAAATCTGGCCAATAGCTTTTTTTTTAACTCGCCAGTTAGCATTTTTTTTTTCGAGTAGTAATTTATAACGGTACTACTTGGTTATCCCATCGACCAAAAATCAATCGCCAGACTAAGATTAAATGCCAATATAGTTGATCGTAAATGTCACATTCACTTGACTATAAAGAAGTTGCATGTGTTTACGCCATCAAGTGATTTTTATTTCGACGTTTTATTTGTATTTGTATTTTTATACTAATTTATTTGTTCTTTCGTTATTTAAAATAAAAATTACGTCAACTTGTATAATTTGGCGAGTGGTTTGGCGATTTATATAATTTGGCGATATTGGTCATTGACTTATAAAGCGGGCTCTCATGTCAAGCACACAAGTCATATGTTTGTTGTTCAATAAATAAATAAATCAAATAAATGTCTCGCGCAGTTTCTAAATTTAAACTGTTTTGCAACATTATTTTTTGTTCATTTTACGTAATAACTGTAATGTGTCGTAATTTCTCCTATTTAAGACTTCTAACACATGTTAATGAATTTATTAAGAAAGTTCTTTGAAATAAGACATTTTAAATCTGACGTAATTTTTACAAAAACTTTCCTTTCTCTTTTTAATATTCACGTGAAAATACTTTTATTAGAAATGAAATGTTATTCGCCCTGAAATAGTTGAAATGATCATCTCAAAATATCAAGTAAATGTCTCGCGAAATTCTTAAATTTAAACTGTTTTGCAATATTATTTTGTGTTCATTTTACGTAATAAGTGGAATGTGGCGTAAAAGTGACGTATTTTCTACTACTTAAGACTTCTAACGCATCTTAATGAATTTATTATTTTGCAATATCCTTTCTGTTTTAAAATTCACGTGTCAATATAGTTTTTGTGACGTAATTTTTAATAAGTTCTTGCTTTTTATACGTAATTATTTAATTCTATTTCCAAATGTTTTTTTTTCTCTGTTTATAATAGTCACGTGTAAATATTTTTTTTAATTTGAAGCAAACATTATTGTTTGCGCTGTTTATACAGTTGGCAACAGTTTAAATTAAAACCATTTTCTAAAATCTGTAAAAAATATCTCTCGAAATGCTGAAAATTTCAATTTAAAATAGAAATAAACCTCAAAAAATCAGTCAAATTAAAAAAAAAAAAAAAATACAATCTGCACACCGGGAACTTCACATGTATAAAATGATCTAAAAATGATTAAATTCTCATGCATAGTCTTTGCTCCTATAAAATATTTTTAATGTAACGATTTTGTCCAACTTTAGCATTAAATATCTCTTAAAATAATTCTTCGTTTTAAAAACTGTCTGCATCGGCGTGTTTATCAAACATTTTTCTATAATACCACCCGATTTTCATATTTTTGTATGCAAAATTTTTCTTAATATTAACGAAGAAAGACCTCCGGTCACAAAAAATTCAAAACCGGCGGCGGCGGTGACAGCGGTAGTTACTTTTTTTAGAATAGAGAGATGTACAATGTAAGGTACATATAAAGTATATATTAAATAATTGGAATTTAATTTTGTATTCTGTTTTTCTGTAATTCTCACCCTTCTTTGAATGGCGAAATATATATCAGTATTTGTCAGATATTTATACAGTTTGCACAGGTTCATAATATAGTTGAAGACAAAAAAGGTTTTGGCGTTCGGTAATCCGGCAAAATCGCTAATTCGGCACGGCTGTGGTCCCGAACGTGCCGGATTAAAGAGCGTCTATTGTGCTACGTTTAGCTTAAATTAGTACACTTTCAGGTTTACAGGGACAAGAATTTTCAGCTTAAGGGTAAAACAGCTTAATGTTTGTCCAATGTCTAACCCAGATATTTTATTTTGATGCAGTTCACGGCCCGACCCAAGCAAAAATGCTATGCAAATTGCAAGGTACAACTTTTATAAAAATGTCGATTATTTTAGCCATCATATTCCTACAATTAAAACCTTTCTGAAAGAATGTAATATACCATAAATTTCAACTTTTACAATTTTTTCCTACCGCAATTTTTGATCGGAAAAATTAGACTTATTTAATCTTAGGTTTTCGATGATTAAATAAGACAAATTTATACGTTAAAAAATAGTGGTGAGAGATAAAGCGTAAAACTTGGCAAGCATGGTACACATACTTATACAAAAAATAAAAATTACAGTATTTTTCAAAATAAATAAATAAAAATAAATTACAGTATTTTTCAAACTACATGCTCTCAGTAAATAGACCAGGTACCGGATATGACGACAGAGGCTCTGTTTTACTGTCTCCTTTCCCACACCAGATTTTCAAAACCAGGTCTAACTTGTAATGATTTTATTTTCAGAGAATTATTATTAAGAATCCATTATTATTTCATTATTATTTTTAAAAAATGTAACGTTTGTGGTCTATTTAGGGCCCAGTCACAAAAATCCAATTAATAAAACAGGCCCCTTCTCAAAAATCGTAAAACCGTAAAATACCGTAATCGTAAAATACCTTTCACAAAATCCTATTCCATAAAAATATACTATTTATTAATTATTTTAATATTGTTAGGTTTAGAAATCTGTAATTTTCAAAGAAAACAAGTTGCCCCAGAATTAAAAACTTTAGAAGAAAGACTTAAAGAAGTTATTATTAAGAAATGCTTGTTTCGAATTTCAATAACTGGATTTCATATTTCATTACAAAATAACTATGTTACTTTTCACAAACATAAAATAAATTTCACAAATACACTTTTTTACTTTTCGCAAAATGCCTCCATCACCCCCCCCCCCCCAAACACACACACACACACCTAAAAATAAAACCCTGAAATTACCGCAGAATTTAATTTAGTACACACTAGGACAAAATATTATTATGATTAATATTTGATAAAGATTACATTCAATATTTCCGTATGATAATAGTAATAATACTTTACTATTTTGATACTTTTCTTATAAAATTAACATAACGTAATTGTAACAATAACAAAATTATTTTTTTTTTTTGTTTATATGAAACAAAATTAATTCATATAATTTATCGATAACTTCCTGATTTGCTTTAGATCTTTCTGAATTTGTTTTTTTATCTAGTACGCCAGATACCTCTAACCAAGTTATTATTTTTAAATTTTTATCTTTATATAATGTGGACACGATGTGTCCCAAAATATTGAAAGCTCTTATGTTTCAAAAATTAGTTGATCCACGTGTATTAAATTCATTTTAAATTCTAACAAGAAAATTTGATACGCAACCAGAACCATAAACTTAACGAATCACTGATAAAGAAAATCAAAATCAGCGTCAAAACTAAGGTTCATCTGAACAACATAGAAGAAACAAATGACATTAGTGAGCACGCCACCAGATGCTCGCGACTTGGAGGAAACGCCAACCCTCGACGTGAAGATTTTCGCAATTTTTACCGCAACGGTTTCGAGGCGCTCGTCTGAACAGACCAGAAGATTAGTATACTCTCAGGAGAGAGCGTCCATATGTCTGCTTTTCAAAACCGCTCGTGTGACATTAACCTACGTTATTACGCCTTACGCATTATCCCTACATAATACCGCTAGCATTGTGTAGGGATAATACGTATGGAAAAAAGCGTGCAAATAGACGTTCATCTGGCATTAGCCTAATATCACATATTAATCAGTCTTCACATAAGTTTATTCCGATGGGTTAAAAATCAAAATTTATGGAAATTGCGTATCTTTACACCAACCTACCCTATATTTCATAAAAAAATTCGAAAGATATTTCAATGTTTCTCAAACTAAAAAGAAGGTGTAACATGTTTTGTATTAATATAATTGTGTAATTATGCCATTCTCGATTGCAGGATTAAATTAGTTTGATGCCGAATTAAGGCGAAATAAAGTTAAATGCAGAATTCTAATAGTCAAGTCACCAAAAGGCTGCCAACTTTACATGGTTTCTTAAAACTAAAGATTTATTACCGGGAGTTAACGTAAGATATTGTTTTCCTTTTTTCTTTTTTCGCAGTGGGGGAAAATTTAATGCAGATTTTAAAATTGACGACAAAATTTGTATTTTTGTTATATTCACCCTCATTTCAATAATTTGTACTGTTAAAAAAATAACTGATTTTTTTTTTTTTTTTAATGTTTCAATCCAGCATATGTATGCATACTCGCAATATTTCATCTTTTATAATGTTACATGTAAAATTCATGTTTAAATAGCAGTTATTATTATCATATTATTGTGGGAAACTTCGCATATAACCTTTCAGACATACATACCTTTCAGACTTGAGCTTACTACAAACTAATCCTTATATATATATATATAAAAAGTTTTGATTTGGAAATGGACCAATGAAAATCTGCGTAGATATTCCGGGTAGAACTCATCCAATTTTAATGCTTAAGCCAAGGCCTTCTTATCGAAATAACAGGCCTCGCAATCGCTAAGTTTCCGTTGTCCGCTGTATACGTGGTTAGAAACCACATGGTTTCCCGTGACTAGCGCCATCTAACGTGAGAAACAGAAATATTTTTTAATTTGTTTTCCTTTTGTCTTTTACCATTTTCTTTACGATGTGCTTTGTAGTTTGCAAATGATAGTTGTTAATCTTAAAATTTTCATATGTTCTAGACATTTTATTTAAAAAATGAACTTATTTTACTGTTAAACAAAAAATGTTTACTGCTGTATTCCGTTATGTAAATAAATGATGATAATAATAATAATAATAATCAGGAAAGAAAATTATTTTACCATGAATTTCTCAATGATATTAGTTATTGAAATAAATGGATAACATCTAGATCCGGAAAATATCAAATATTTCATTTTCTCTTTTATATTTTCAAATATGTGATTTATTTTATTTCTACTATTTCTTTTCTTTTCACAATTAATTTCACCTTACAGTATTAATTTAACATCGCTCCTTCAATTTGTTTCAATGCACAGTCTCATTTATTTATTTATTGGCCTATCATTTGTTTTATTTTTGAAGGTATGGGGGATCATTTCAGTTTAACGTACTTTAGATGAAAGCTTCACTGTTTTTTCATATAAAGTTTGTATGTATTAATCTATGGAAAGTTTCATAATTGGCTCCACAGCCAATTAGCATATCATGGCGGGCATAGTTTGGTGCGTAATTAATTTCATTGTTTTTACTCACATATGTTATGTAAGTTTTACTAAAATGTATCAAAGTATTTTAGGAAAGTTAAAACACGCATAGATACACACACACACACACACACACAAAAAAAAAAAAAAAAAAAAAAAAAAAAAAAAAAAAAAAAAAAAAACAGACTGAAGTCATAAACACATAAAAAATTGGAAAAATAAAGTTTAATAATCACTTAAATTTATACATGTCCCTCAACTTTCCGCAAATCCCGTATTCTTGTTTTGCTACGATTTTGGTGTTTGTAAATCTTAATTTGAGTATTCTTCCTTAATCATACCTAGATCCAATTGGCGTAAGTGTAGTTTGGAGCAAAATTAATTTTATTTTTAAACCGTATACTTGATACCACATTATTCCAGCATCGCGTTTTGCAGTCAACTTTGTCTGTGGAACAGATTACAGAACATTGGTTAATACTACATTATATAAAAATAAATCGGTATTTTTCAAGTATAGGGGCCTTGGCCAGAGAAGAAAATTTGGCAACTTAATTTCTGAAAGCATATTCACTGTTTCACATAAAGAAGCAATATTTTCCGATATTTGTACAATTTGTTTAATATAAAAAAGGCATTTATCTATTTTATATACAAATATAAACAAATCGTATATAAAAAACAATAATAATATCTAGAAACTAAATTTATACATGTAAATTCGGCACAGATGTCATATTGGCGCGATTTGTTTCCTTCGCCAATGTCATATACGCACCGGATACTTAACTGGCACCAAAGTGTCGTTATTTTGCTTGATATAGTTATTCGGATATAGATGATAAGGTAACGAGGTTTTCGCAAAATTGGCGTCGGAAAAAAATCGCGCCAATATGGGGCGTATATGACATCTGTGTCGTAAATTCTTATAAAACAAGCTGACAGTTCATAAATTTTGTTTTCATAACTGTTTATATCAATCGGCAACAAATCGCTCTTTCCGAAGCCCAAATTGTGCCAAGATTAAAAAAAAAAATAACCCGCAAAGTCCTATATACTGAAAATGGTACTTGTTAGTTATCCTGTCGACCAAATTACTGTCGCCAAATTGTAAGATTAAATGCCAATAATGGTTTGCCATAAATTAATTAATTTTAAGATTAAATGCCAATAATGGCCAATAAAACCAATATTTTGACGTTTTATTTGTATTTTTATTAATGTTATACTAATTTATTTGTTTTTTCGTTATTTAAAATAAAAAATTGTGTCAATTTGTAGAACTTGGCGAGTAGTTTGGCGATTTATATAATTTGGCGAAATTGGTCAACGGAATAACTAACAAGTATCCTGAAAAAATATCAATAAATCTTATATTTAAATCTTCATTTCTGATGTGTTTCATTTTTTAAAGCCAGAACATAATTGTACGAAATATTTTTTTACGCCTTTATTTTACTGGAATTCGAAAAATATTTTATACAATTTTGCCAATAACACAACATTTTCAATTTTTTACTATGCATTTGTTTATGGAGTATTACCAGGAGTATACACCAGGTGGCGTAACTTACGGGACAAAGTCAGCTAATAAGTTGGCAATTATCGGGACATTTTCACCCATAGACTTTCTCCGGATTATCAAGTCTGTTTTATGATAAGGGAGTCTTGGCATAAGCATGGCCATAGCCTACTATCTATATTATAAAGGACAAACATATCTGTGCGTAACGCATACGTCATTTTGCGAATGGCAACACTTTGAAATTTGAAATAAAATTTTGGTTTTGCATTTTCTCTACTGCAAATTTTTAAACTTCTATGCATCACACATTTTAACTTTTTACACCGTCGTATAAGGAAAAAATTCTCTTTTAAATACTATTTGTTTGAAAGCTGTATCTCAGTTTGTTTTTGAGATATTAATTTTTTTGTAGTTTTTAATACAAATTTTGTAATGGTGGCAACTGAAGTACTCCATTTATATTGAAAGTAAAGAGAAAATATTCATGGTTTATTATTTTTATTCATTATATCCTTATTGATGCCATTTTCACATTACAAATAAAAGAAACTTTTTTATAATTTTTGAACAGAAAATGATGTCAGACATTAAATAAAACACGCATTCTTCTTCATAAATCATCTACATTTTAATATTTTTACATTACGCTGATAAATGAGTTTGAGGCGCTCGGCAAAAGGATTCATTGAGTAAAAATGATATATTTAAAACAAAACGATCATTTTTTTTTTTTTTTGATAAAACTAAATATTTGACCAATATTATAAATGGCGAATACTATGACAACTAAAGTCAATTTTCTGAATTTTTTTTTTCGCGGGTACTAAGATTAGAACTTAAGGTTTGTTCGAATGTTCTCATGAAAAGTTGTATCGGACAAACGTGACTTTAACTTAGGAAATGCATTCATTAATAATCTATTCTTTTGCGCGTTAAAATACTTTCAAATTGTGAATTTGAGTGGTGCGTATGTAAATTACGAGAATGTGAAAATAACGTACAGTTTAGATTTTCTGGGGGGAACATTTTATGATGTTACAAAGCGAAATCCTTTTTACTGATTTTTCATCCCGTAAAAACAAACATAAGAGCTCCATCGATAACTTCATCATAATTACTCATCTTGATTACGTAATCTAATACAGTTTAATTTTTTAATAATTTAAGCAGTTGAAGTTTGTAGAAATAATATTTTGGTAATTTTGGGTTTAAAATATTATTTGTTTTAAGAGTTACACAACCAATGTAAGATGATTTTTTTGTTGTAATTATTTTTGTAGGTTTATTATAATTTCGATCTGACAGTTCCTTTCCAGTGGTGTAGTCGTAAAAAAACAGAGGGTAATTGCTCTAAGCAGACTGTATACGCTCAAGGCGGAGCGTATACTCTAGAGTGTATAAACTATAGCTTTCTTGAGAAACAGAGGGTATACGATGTTTCTTAAAAAAATCCAGAAGGTATACGGCGTATACCCCCTATACCCTCCACTACATCCCTGTTCCTTTCAAACATTTTAGTACGTCGAATTTCGACGGGTTGCAACTCGCGATATATAACGGCCCGCGCATTTCGCCGAAAAAGTGAAGTCGCATCCAACTTCAAACCCTGAACCAACACTTCACAACGTGCTCTTTGTTTACATTTATACCCTGCCCAGATAGAAGCTTGTTTCTCATCGTCGAGGTTTCAGAATCATTGATCGTATTTTCATGTAATAAATTAAATATTTATATTCTTCAATTTCCTTCGATTTAAAAGGCTATTTTACACAAATTGTAGCATTTTAGTGTTACACATACTTTTAAGATTAGCTAAATTATTTATTGTTTACCTTGATCGTTTGGTTCATTCATGAAAAATGCCGGTTCTGTTATTCTTTTTTGAATGTCCCGTATTTATATAAAAATAGCTTGGTTTCATATACAAGTTTTAAAATTAAAATTTGATTTTTATCAAACTACAGTTCTCATAACTGACTTGAAGCAGCTATTTTTGATTAATTTACTGTTACCAGTAAAATATTTGTTTTTAATATCGCCCGAACCAAGAAGTGGAAGAAAAAAAAAAGCCGATCTTCCTTAAACATTAAATATTCTTATTTTTAATCAGAGAAAGAAATGGTGATCACGGATTTAAACATCGTTGCAATATTCTATGTTATCCAAGCAATTTCGATTAAATCATGTAAGGGTATTTGTTACTTAATAAATTACATTTATTAATTATTATAAGGAATTTTATGAGTATTTTAATATATTAAAAAAATTTCAATCAGTTTTATTGTTTCAGCAGTGAAAATAGTAAATAAATGGTACTTAGTTATCCCGTCGACCAAAAATCTATCGCCAAACTATAAGATTAAATGAAAATAATGCTTGATCGTAAATGTCACATTCACTTGACTGTAAGCAAGTTACCGTGTTTATGTCATCAAGTGATTTTTATTTCGACGTTTTATTTGTATATTTATTAATGTTATACTAATTTATTTGTTCTTTCGTTATTTAAAATAAAAATTATGTCAATTTGTATAATTTGGCGAGTGTTTTAGCGATTTATATAATTTGGCGAAATGGGTCGACGGGATAACTAAGTGGTACCAAATATATTTGTGACATTGATGTTTTAGACTAAGCATGTGTTTTTTTATTTATATATTTTTATGTTTGTTGGTTTAACAGTTTTAAAGAGAAACACATTATATTAGTCACTTAAATAAATAGAACTTTACATTTACATTGATATGGACAGTTTATAATAACCCTTAACAGCTGTATTCGAATTAGCTGTCATTTCTAAGCTTGATTGGAATTTCAGCAGAATTGTAAACGTAACCATGGCGTTTTTGGTGTTTTTGGTGTTTGTTTACATATCTACCCTTCCCAGGTTGTTTAAGTTACGGTCAGAGTCAAATTTCAATTTTGGGCCGGGTATCAGAGTCCTCTGGCGAGCGACTTCATACATTAAACGCAAATAAGTCTGCCTGTAGTAGTATCTAAGTATGCCTTGAGCATGGCCTTTCTTCGTTAATATTAAAAAAACTGTCGTATACAAAAATATGGAAATCAGTGGTATTATAAAGAAATATTTGATAAACACGCTGAGGCAGACAGTTTTCAAATCGAAGAATTACTTTCAGAGATATTTAATGCTAAAGTTGGACAAAATCGTTCCATTAAAAAAGTTTTATTGGACCAAAAACTAATACATGAGAATTTAATCATTTTTAGATCTTTTTATAGGTTATAAGTCCTGGTGTGCAGATTGCATTTATTTTTTTTTTATTTGACTACTTTTGAGGTTTTATTTCTATTTTAAATTCAAATTTTCAGTATTTCGAGAGATATTTTTTACAAATTTAAAAAATGTTATTAATTTAAACTGTTGCCAACTTTATAAACTGCGCAAACAGCAACGTTTACTTCAAATTAAAAATTTATTTACAAGGGACTATTGTAAATAGAAAAAAAAATTTAAAATTAGAATTAAATGATTACATGTTAAAAGCAGGAAAATTGCGTCATAAGAACCATATTTACACTGGAATTTTAAAAGAGAAACAAAACGTTAAAATAAAAAAATCATTACTATGCGTTAAAACCTGTAAATGGAGGAAATTACGTCATATTTAAAATGGCCAAAAAATATGGCAAAACAATTTAAATAAAAAAATATATCTGCGCGAGACATTTACTCGATATTTTGAGATAATATTTTCAACTATTATCGTGAATTCGAAGACAGCGCAAATAATATTTCCTTCGAACAACAAAAGTATTTTCACGTGAATATTAATAAGAGAAATAAAACTTTGGTGTAAATTACGTCAGATTTAAAACAATACATTTGAAATGAATTATTTAAAAGAACTATCTTATAGCGCTGTTAAAAAATACCGGGAGACAATGACACTGTTTACTTAATTCATTTTACATTAGCTTATTTTCGAATGTTTAACTAATTTTTTTAATTAAATACGAAAACAGCCATTGCATCTTTTAACAGCAGCAGATATGGTCTTAAAAATCCCCAATCCAAGAAAAACGAATGGAAACCCGTTTACAGAGATATCGCTACTGTTTTTTTTTTAATTCAATATTTTTAAAGCCGATCAAATTGGCGTGATTTTTGGATTTTGGTGTCCCTGAACGGGGGTTGGCGAGCGTAGCTCGTAGGTGGCAGAGCCCCCTAGTATTATACAAAATGAAAGTGACACTGACTCTGAACCAAATTGCCTTCAAATAATATGACTTCAAGTAATAAAACCGAATTATCAAATGTTGACAAATACAAGCAACTTCCAGTCCAAAGTTTTGTGCCATCATCTATTAGCTTTACTGATGTTGAAAGTGTTGTAACTCCTTTTGACGGAAGTTCTTTTATTGATATACATGTCTGGGTCAGTAATTTCGACGATGTCACTAGTATGTTTAACTTATCCGACTTTCATAAATACGTATTTTGTAAAAGATCCTTACGAGGAAAATCCCAGTTGTTAATACAGACAGAATTTCATATCAATTCATATGACAAACTTAAACAACTCTTAATTTCAGAATTCAGTACCACTTATAATTCTGCCGAGTTACATGATATATTATTGCATGGTAACATCGAGGATTCCACATTAATGCAATCTATCATAAATGGTATACCCGACCCTGTTTATAGAAAATCAATGTTATATGGATTCCAATCCATTGTAGAATTAAAACAAAAGCTCAAAATTTATGAGAAATGTCGATATGACTATGAGAACACCAAATTTCGTAAAGTCAAACATGAAATGCCAGTGAAAAAGAAATCCTTTCGACCAAAATTTGATCTTTTTGGATTCAATTGTGGTTTGTCAAATCATAAAAGTAGCTAATGCAGACATAAAGACTAAGGCCCTCGTTGTTTCCATTGCTCAAATTTTGGCCATAAATCGGCTCAATCTGATCAACCAAAGAGGCCAAGAGTTAAGATTGAAAAGTCCAATGTTTCCATAGTCATATCGAACACTTTCATGACCAAACAATCATTGTTTCGTCTGTAAATGTTACATCATTGGTAGATACAGGCAGTGAAAGAAGTTTGCTAAAGGAAATTATTTACCGCAAACTCCCTACAATCTCGAACCTTGAACATTAAACCATCACATTAACTGGATTAGGAAATACTATAATCAAACCCCTGGGTATTTTCTCTACGGACATTATGATAGATGATTTTAATTATACAATTAATGTTTATGTAGTCCCAAATTATTCCATATCTTTTGATCTTAGTATTGGTGCAGATGTTATACAACAAAGTATTTTAAAAATTTCTGGAAATAATATTTCTATGCAAAAAATCGAGAAAAAATGACAATACGCCCAAATTTTTTTTGATTAATGTTGCTCATGTGTTAGACGATCTTAATCTTTATTTATCTCATATTACTGATGAAACAATACGTTCAAAATTTTCAGAACTTATTCAAAATTATTCTCCCAGAAAAATAAAGACAACTGATGTTAAATTATCAATTCATCTGAAAAAAGAAACACCTGTCATTTGTCCTCCCAGACGCTTGGCGCCAATAGAGAAAAACTTCGTCGAAAAACAAATTTCTGAGTGGTTCGAAAAGGGAATTATTCGTAAAAGCACTAATAATTTTTCATCACCTATTGTCCAAGTAAAAATAAAGATGGCTCATATAGAGTGTGTGTTTACTATAGGAAATTAAATTCTAAAACATATAAACAACGTTTTCCCATCCCAGTAATTGGTGACATTATTGATCAGTTGCATTCTGCAAAAGTATTTACTACTCTTGACCTTAAAAATGCATTTTTTCATGTCGAAGTTGAAGAAAATAGTAGGAAATATTTCTTCATAACACATTCTGGTCAATTTGAATTTTTATATACGAATTATGGCCTTAGCAATGCACCCTTAGTTTCTCAAAGATATATTTATAACGTTTTTCAAGATCTCAGTAAAGAAAAAGTTGTTATTGTCCATATGAGTGACTTCATAATACCAGCGAAAGCGAAGTCGAAGGACTCCAGAAATTACAACGCATCCTTACAACTGCATCCGAATATGGATTAGAATTTAGTCTTAAAAATGCCACTTTTTACATAGAAAAATAGATTTTTTGGGTTACCACATTAAAACTGGTCAACTGCATTCATCTCCCTTAAAAACTAAAGCTGTCCTCAATTTCCCAGAACCTAAAAATATAAAAGATGTACATTCATTTGTCGGACTATCTTCATATTTGTGTAAATTCATTCAAGATTACTCTTTAATAACTAAGCCTTTAACAAATCTCCTTAGAAAGGACACTAAATTTCACTTTGGTGACCAGCAACAAAATTCATTTAATCAGCTGAAACATCTTCAGGTCCTGTTTTAAGCATTTGTAACGCTAGTAACGAAATAGAAGTTCACTGCTATGCATCTATTGACCGTTACGGAACAATCCTCCTTCAAAAGTCGTCTATTGACAATCAATTTCACCCTGTCTACTTTATGAGCAAAAAACCACACATGCCGAACGTAAATATTTCAGTTATGAATTAGAAGTTTTAGCTGTCATAGAAGCCCTTAAAAAATTATTATAAAACTTACAAACATATTTTGTCTTTAATAGATGCATTTACTAAATTCGTCTGGTTGTATTCCTGTGAAACCACTTCTGCTACCGAAGTTATATCAAAACTACGATAACAAAGTTATACTTTTGGCAAACTTTCCACCATTATTAGTAATAATGGTCCTGTCTTCACAAGTAAAGAATTTGCTGATTATTGTCAAGATGAAAATATAAAGCACGAGATACTTACAACTGGCCTTCCCCGTTCCAGTGGTCCAGCAGAGCAACTTAATTCCACCATAATCTGTAATCTCTAAAATATCCAAAGACGAACCGATCTTAATTGTTCAAACATGTTTCTAAAGTTCAACAAGTCATTAATTCAACTTACCGACGAAGCATTAAGAAAACACCGTTTCAAAAATTAATTGGTACAAAAATGAAACAGAAAGAAGATGTACAAATTACTGACCTCTTAAACAGTGCAGTTGAAGAAAAGACAGAGAGGAGCTCCGTAAAGAAACCAAGAAGAATATTCTGGAAATTCAACAAGAAAATCGCAAGCACTATAATTTACGACCTAAGAAACCCCGGAAGTACAACCTTGGTGGTCTCTTAGCAATTAAGAGAACCCAGCAAGTACCAGGTTTAAAGTTGAAATCTAAATTCTTAGGTCCGTATAAAGTAACCAAAGTGAAGTCTAACGACACCTATGACGTAGCGAAAATCTCATCAACCGAAGGACCGATAAATACTATCTCGTGGGCTGAATAAATGAAACCTTGGCTTGTCAAAAAAAGAAGCTTAAAAAAACATTTTTTTAATCTTTTCTTCTTATGTGTTTGTGAAAACTTTATAAGTCAATGCTTTTAAAGAAATTTCCATATGATGTTACGCCACTTCAAATAGACTGAGTTATCTTTCTGACGTGCAGATTAATTTCTTTTTCCCCTAAGAGCAGTTACTGTTTTTTTTTTCAGATTCTGTTTTAGCACATGTCGCTGCAGCAGATCCAGATGTCAGGAAGCCCGCATGTGGGAAACTTCGCATATAACGCCTGCATTCAGAACCAATGTTCCCGATGCTGCCCTTCGATATTAAAAAGGTAACGAAGCTGCGTGAAGTGGAAGTGCAGAAAAAACAAATAGAACAAGAAAGAATTTGACGACGGCGGTTTTGTTAAAAGGAACAGAATATTTTCGACGATATAAAATAAAAAATTTAAATGACGTATGAAATTCTTAGAAATATTCGTAGATGCAAAGTAAATGAAGCAAAGTTTGTTTCTTTTAAGCTAAATATAGATTGTCAAGAGTACCACTAACTGTATTTTTGTTTTTTCTTCACCTTAATAAATGTCAGTGTTCGCCTTAGAAATGAGTTACGATTTATAAATAGAGTCTCATCCTACATTATTAATATTATTAATTGTATTATTATTAATAGTTACTATTAATAGTTAATATTAGTATAATAAAAAGTATTTATCATTATACTAAATGGTTTATTTTTAAAAAAGTATATGTTACTGACTAGTAGTATAAAACTGATGAAAATCGTTATTCCTAAATATATAAGCTTCCGAAATATATTCATGTTACGAATTTATAGTTTTGCTATTAAACTTTTGAAATCTAGATTCCAATATTATGTGTAGATGAACTTTTATAACAATACAGATTCATATAACACACAGTTATAAAGAACATTTTACGTAGGTAAACTCCTTTGTACGCATTATATTTCCTTTCTTCCTATTGTTTAATTTAAACTGAAAGTATAAGGATAAAACAGCATTAGTGTTTAGATTTTGCTTAATATATATGCATTATAATTAATTACAATAATTGGTCTTTCGAAATTGACGTAATAAAATATCCGGTTATCTGCAGGTATTTGCAATATCCAGTAAATTTCATCAGAGAAACAACTTTATTCCTTGTCGTTTCAATTACATCTATGAGTTGAAATTGGATTCATCTGGTCACTTGTTCTTTTTCTTTTGTTTTTATCTTGTTAGATAATAAGCATTAGACAAATGAGTCAATAAGATTACCAGGACGTGAGATTGCCGTACATAAGATGTAGTCTTTCTACGCTGTCATTTATTTTATGATTTGATAGCTTTTACAAAAATGTTGTAACGATAATTGCATCATATATTTTCTTATTTTATTTTAAAAGATAAATATTTCTCCACCGAAGTGAAAACTTTTAAGAATTTGGCAATAATTAGGCAATTACTTGAATATTGTGCAGTGAAGTATTGTGTACTTATGTAATGCAAATCACATTTTTATATGATTTTCAATAAATATTTATTTTGAAACTTACAAGGAGAGGGCCATCCTTGTTAATCACAGATTTTGATTATTTTAATATATGTTGTAGTGTAGAGACCCCTTAGTGTCAGGTTCAACGGATTTTATCCAACGCTCTTTAGTTCTTGAGAAACCAGGGGGGGGGGGGGGTGTCTGATAATTATACGCAACTTAAATACTTACATTGCAGCCGCAATGATAGGTTGGTCGTATCTCAGTTGGTACGGCGTTCGCTGGCTGGTCTGTGGGCCCGGATTCGGTACCCGAACGCACTACATTTGTTTTTCTCAACTTTTGTTTTATAAATATACTTGTAATTATAATTTAATAATTTCAGATTTAATATCATGCATTAATTATAATGTTAACAAACTTAAATTTCTCCTTTTTTTTATTTTTAAACTATTATTTCTCATTCTTTAAAGAGGTTTAAAAAGAAATTGGATTTATTATTGAATGATAAATATTCCAAAATTTGACAAAATCTGTTGTCGTGCCATCTAGTTTTGATAAAATAAAAGAATATTCAAATAAAAATAAAAGCAGAAAGAAGATAGAGGTGAAAGCAAAATAATTGAAAGCGCAAGCATACGTATTACAAATTTAAAAATCTTTAATATGCAAAAAATCGGTTGTAATTTAATTCTGATGCTAATTTTTAATATAATTATGCTTGTTATTTTAAAAACAGAATAATAGTGTTATCGCATTGACTTCCTTTGTTAAAGCAATGCGTAAATGATGTTTCTTTAAAATCAAGAATTGACAGAATTGCTCAATATCATTGCATCGATAAAGAATATATGAAATACATTTTAAAAGTGATTTTAAAAAAATTAACAGTTTTATGATGTTTTATACAACTATTTAGTTAAAAGCAAAAAATTAAATAGGTTAAAATTATAATTGATATACAATATTATAAATTTTAATTGGCAATGAGATTATTAATTATACTTACAAATATATTTATAAAGCAAAAAATAAGAAAAACATATGTAGCGCATTCAGGTATCGAACCCGGGACCGCGGATCAGCCGGCAAATGCCATACCAACTGAGCTACGACCAACCCATCATTGCAGTTGCAAAGTAAGTATTTAAGTTCTGTACTATTATTAGACACCCCGGTTTCTCAAGAACTAGGGAGCGTTGGATAAAATCCGTTGAACTTGACTCTAAGGTGTCTCTACCCTACAACATATATTAAAATAATCAAAATCTGTGATTAACAAGGTTGGCCATCCCCTTGTTAGTAAAATCAATGAATGGGCATTTTATTAAATTATTCAAACTTATTACCCTTGAGTAATTATCCCCTACCCTCTTTCAAGCTTATTTGTATTATACGTAAATTAACATTTATATATATGCATAATTAACATAGCTATAAACTCTACAATTTCAATATAAATGGAATAGTTTCTACGCTGTCATTCCGTTTATGAGTTGATTGCTCATACATGCTGTAACGATAGTTGTATCATGCATTCTCTTATTTTATTTTAAAAGATAAATGTTTTTCCGCCGAAGTGGAAACTTTTAAGAATTTGGTAATAAATAGGCAATTAATTGAATATTGTACACTTATGTAATGAAAACCACATTTTAATATGGTTTTCAATAAATATTTATTTTGAAACATAGTAAAATCAATGAACAGGAATTTTATTTAATTATTCAAACTTATTACCCTTGAGTAAATATCCCCTTCCCCCTTTCAAGCTTATTTGTGTTATACGTAAACTAACATTTGTATATTCATAATTAACTTATTTAAAAAATCAACAAATTCAATATAAATGGAACAGTTTCTACGCTGTCATTCCATTTATCAGTTGATTGCTTTTACACAAATGCTGTAACGATAGTTGTAAAGTATATTTTCTTATTTTATTTTAAAAGATAAATCTTTTTCCGCTGAAGTGGAAATTTTTAAGAATTTGGTAATAATTAGGCAATTACTTGAATATTGTATACTTATGTAATGTAAACCACATTTTTATATGATTTTTAATAAATATTTATTTTGAAACTTAGTAAAATCAACGAATTGGCATTTTATTAAATTATTCAAACTCATTACCCTTAAGTAAATATCCCCTACTCCCTTTCAAGCTTATTTGCATTATACGTAAACTAATATTTGTATATGCATAGTTGACATAGTTAAAAACTCAACAAATTGAATATGTAATTTTTTTATTATATAGAAAAGAATTATATTTTACTTTTTTTACTTTTTTTATTTAATTATATTTTACTTTTTTCTGATTTTTTTTTTGTTTTGTTGTTGTTGTTCGTTTCTACAGAGTTTTGTTTGTTTCTATTATTACATTCTACTAAAACGAAATATACTACGAAAAATAAATACAGCCTTAATTTTAACAATAATTTCTTAAGTTTCATGAATTCTTATTATCTATTTAGTTGTGTATTTCAAGATATAGAATTTTTAGTTATGTTTTATTGTCAAAAGTAAAAGAAAAAGAATAAAATTTGAAAACTGAGAATTTAATATTACTTTGTTAGAAAGATGTACCATATAACTATTGAAACTATTTGTATATAAACATGTTTTTTAATAAAGTTTTTTAACATGGATTTATATTTTAACCTGACTTAATATTAAATATTCTGGCTTACAAAGTTCTTTTTTTTTTAATATTTGTTGTTATTTTTCAAAAAACGAAAATTATATGAATGTGATGTAATCAATCCCCTCATAACAACAACAACAACAACAAAAAACGAAAAACTAATGCAAATTCTCTTTACTTTAAATATTTAAATAAATCAAAATATGTGAAACATTTTTACATAAATATTATTTCTTAAACTTTGTTCCCGAAATTAATTATAATTACAATTTAATGACATATTAAGTCAGAATTCAGAAAAACAATATGTAACTTTTTATCCTAACATATCAAATGCATTGATGTGTAATTAACTTCATTTTTTTAGACATGTATTTCACAATTAAATGTGTTAGATAAACTATAACGATTTCAGACGTAATAATTATTCGAATCTACCTTTCTTAATTGCAAAAGCACTTATTTAAATTAGAATAAATGATTGTTTCTATAAAAATTACTTCCACCTAAACCTGCAACACCACTTAACGCTAGATTACCTCCTATTGAAATTGAACTGTTACTTCAAGAAATTGTTTTTTTTTTCTTTTTGCTTCAAATCTATCTTTCGTTTAATTGCTTTGAATTAGAAGTTAAGTAACCTAGAAATAAAATAATGGGCTAGTTATTTTTATTAAGAACAAAAAAAAAATAATTCAATAGTATAGCGCTTCATTTATATACGATTATAAACAACGGCTTTAAATAATTAATTTTTTTCACCAATTCATCAATTTAGTTTCGTGATAGTATCTAGTTTAAAATCTCGCATAATAGTTAGACATTCGATGTCAAATTTGTTCTTTTTTGTGAATTATTTTCCCATTAAAAGTAAAAAAGTAAAAATAAATAAATAACTTTTCTTAATCTCCTGGAAATGATTTATTAGTAAAGAAACCAATGAGTACGATTTTGTTAAAATAAAAGAGTTTATCTATATGTTTACATTGCTTAATAAACAAAACGAATAAAATAATAAAATAAAAAAAACCAAATTTTTTTAGCATTTTTTAACTATTTACATGTTCTAATGCATTTTTTGCGTAATATGTTATGGAGTTGGACACTATTTAATATGTTTAATGCATTGAAATGGTGTAAAAACTTTCTTGTTTACAGGCAGTTAAATAAAAAATAAATGCCTTCAATCACGTCATTAAATTATAGCTAAAACAAAGGTTTCATTTCAGAAAAGGACTTGTCATGTTATAAGCATGATGTTAAAGATCCTATATTTTAGATATTTACGATTCATCTGAAGTCTGGAAAATTGTTACACATTTATCTCTAGCTTAAGAAAAATTTTAAAATGATACTTACTGTCCTTTTAAAGCACAATACGTATTTTCAGAAAAAGTCTATTTCTTGCTAACAAGTGCACATTAAAAAACAAAATTAGATTCTTTTCATAGTATAAGATTATTATTTTTTTACTTTGATTGGTTAAACATGGTTAACCAAAAGTCCAGGTACATATTTTAAAACACGTTGCGTGTTACCATATATGTAAAATAAAGTTTCCTAAAGTGCTACTGTTAGAACTAGTTGGCAAAGTAGTCCATTTGAAAACAGTTGAAATGATTTACTCACAAAAAAATATACGAGTGATTTTCATAGAAAATGAAAAAATGATTGTTTTCACGTCTGTTCTAAACAGTTAATTTTATTAACAGATAGTTGGTGTAGTTTTTCAGTTGGAAGTAAAAAAGGTATTTGCGCTGTGCAAATGCGCTTTCGAAAGGTTAACTAAGAAGTTTAGTGATATTTACTAAACGCGCAAAAAGTGTTTGTGCAATATGTGTTTTGCGTGCAGAGTGTGACAGCAACAAAATGGCGCTCACGGTTACTGTTATAGATTAAGAAAACTGAAATTTTCGAATTGCAAGCTTCATTCACAAAATGCTCAGAGCATTCGAAAACCCTACAGAGCATTTTAACGGTGCGTATGTAACAAAAAACGAACACGTTATGCACGCAGAAATAGAGCTCTGGCACTTGAATAAAATAATGCTATCTAAGTGTATAAAAATGTAATAAATAAATTAAAGTGCAGCGTGACATGCGGCGGTATACACGATATCCTAAGAAAAGTAAATTGAGCACACGCGGTCGTGGCACACATAACACTCAACGTGTTTAAATCCAGTAACTAATCAAGTAAGTCTGCAACAGGGTAGAGTGTGTAAAAAACTTCTCATGACAGATAGTTTTGTTTAAACATAAACAAATATGGTTCAAATAATACAAATGTAAAACATTTTTTAAACATGTTTTCATTAAAATTCATCAAAATGTGTAATATATATAAATATTGTGAATGTGCAACCATATGTGGTGATATTTCACGAATGTTGACCACTGTTTGGCATTATAGTCGTAACTTTGCCATAATTACTTTTTAACAAATACTCACTGTTTAAGCTGAATCTGATTTCTACATAAGAAATCAAACTATAATTGAGTAACCGTTAAGTTTATGTAGTGTTAACCTTAGTGGTGTTCATGCGAAATCTTTTGAAAACGAAGTAAGATTAGGGCAGACACTCATCCACCCTTTGCCGCCTTAGAGATCGAATTTAAAAAAACTCCGAAACACATGTTTACTAATTTTTTTGTACTTTAGTCATGTCATGTTTCAAGATTTTATTTCCATTGTTTTGTGAGATATTACGATTTTTTTTTTTTTTTTTTTTTTTTTCTCCACCATTGCCCAATTTAGGGATCGAAAATTAAAAAAAAAATCGATGTCTAAATCATGTATTTTTATAAAGAATACATATATATTCCAAATTTCAAAGCTCTATCACAACAAGAAGTTGATGAAAAATGAGTACCGATATTTGACTGCCTCATACAAACAGAATTGTAAGTTAAAAGAAAGAATATAATAATTACGCATGGCTGGCAAGTGTAACTGCAAAGCTACCCAAATTACCTAAAAATAAAAAAAAAAAATTTATCACACATGGTACAAGTCACTTTTACATTTAATATACAGGGTGCTCATAAAAAACTTTCCCGATATATGGACCTCTAGCGGCCGATCCATTAAATTGATCGAGATCAGATTTCAGATATAGCTATTCAGAGGTATGTGCTCGAGATTCTATGAACAGCAACAAAATAGCGCTGTTATAGGTTAAGAAAACTGAAATTTTCGAATTGCAACCCTCATTCACAAAATACTCAGAGTATTCGAAAACCCTACAGAGCATTTTAACGGTGCGTGTATAACAAAAAACGAACACGTTATGCACGCAGAAAAAGAGCTCTCCTAACGGCAAAAAAAAAAAAAAATACGAGTAAATGTGCACGGAGTAAATATGCATATGACAGGGGCAAGACATCAATCACTGATTACAACACAGATCGGTGAAAACAAAACTTTTACTTGAGTTACACATTTTCCACATGGGTGCCATCGCAGGCAAATATACACTGCATTCAGGAGACTGTAGACAATAGAGCCGAACGTAACATAGCATGAGCAATGTTTGCAATATCACATTTCATAGGCTCTTTCATATCCGTCAAAGTTTGCGGTTTGCATCTGTACACTCTATACCCCTAAACCTGAAATCCATAGCCGTAAGGTGGAGGGGGGATGGTTGTATGAGGTTTTATGGCGCAAAATCCCTTTGGACATGCTGCGCCAAACAAAAAATGAAACATATAAAAAGTGGAATTAAGATATTGATATTAAAATAATTAAAATAATTAAATGAGTTATAAATTTAAACATTAAAGCTCTCTGGATGGAGTAACCCATCCATATGCAGTTATAGAAAACAATATTGTTCAAAAATCACTGTAAAACATAGAAGTAAAATCTTTCAAAAAAGTATCTGAATGGGGTCGTCAAACAAGAATGTGAAACTTATGAAGCATATAAATCCTATATCTCAAAATAAAATCATATTAATAAATAACACAATAATCCTATATTAAAAATAATTAAACAATTTTAGAAAAAAATATATATTCTTACTACTTGGATATATTTATGTGTGATTCACACAACTCTAGATTTTATTTAAGATATTTTTTCTGTGTTAAATATTTTCCTGAACCACCGCTTCCTGAATAAAGCCTATCCGTTAACAGAAATATGGCGACTGTTTTACGCGGAATTTTTTCAGCGTTTGTACGGTCCCCTGAATTTTGACACCAATATTTCCTAAATGTTTTTTTTTTTTTGACATATTTAAACGCTGAAAAACAAGGTGTAGAAATCTTTAAGAAATTATTGGTGTTCAATTTTAAGGAACCGTACAAATGCTGAAAAAAAAAATCCACCTACGACAGCCACCATTCGTCTCTCAGCGCTCAGGACTAGTGTTCAGGCGGTGATGTCTAAACGCCTGGAGGCGTGAATTTTGATCAAATACTTGCTTAGTTTAACATCTTGACGCATTTTTGGGTCATATTACTTGTGTAACGTTACCTACGAACAGTTATACGACATATTATTTTTATTTATTTAAACAAAACTTTAGATTATGAAAAGCATTTTCGTCCAAACAGTCTTCTTGTACGCCAATTACTTAATTTTAAACTGCATCAATGAATTTTGGTCAAAGTAATAATCTTAATTTCCTGGGAAAGTATATTAAAAATAGGAATTTATTCCATGCTCATAGGTTGAACATTAGCGAGAAAAAGTTGAGATGTAACTGATCAATACTCTTAAGCAACTGAAACGAATAAAGTGCTACATATATTATGTACTATATGGCCAAAGGTGACCGGTCACTTGCGATTTTAGACGTTTTGTTAAATATCTAGAAAAATACATGAGGAATTAACCTGAAACTGCAGGTGTGTGAACAGAATAGTATAGGTTATAGCTTTCCGGGAAGATTTTTTTCCCGAAATCCCATAGAGGACCGTCAACAAATTGAAAAAGAAGGAATATCTTTTGGATAACCCTGTAAATACTGATGTAGCAAAAGCGTTCAAACTCCAGATTATTAATAAGTGGCTTATTGTAATATACTGTGTTCATTTTTATGAGAGTTGCATGTATACCCGTAGAGAAATTAAGGTTTTTATAAAAACAGTCCCAATTTTTGCCAAGTTTTTTCCTTATAATTTGCAGATTTCTTAATATAAAAAAAGTGTTTTCAGAAAATATGACAAAAATCATTGTACACAATACTGTGCAATCAGAATTAAAAAATAATAAAAATTGGACGAAGGAAGAAGGCAGGTTTACTAAAAAATGTTTCACTGCGCATGCGTGAATGCAATCAAAATACAATGTGCCTAATTTATTAGCTAAGTATATTGAGCAATTTTTGTGAAAGTCTCAAAATCATAGCTTGAAAATTCTGAAAATTATCGTCGATAGAATAAGCTCGAAATCCGTTGTTCCCAAAAGAAAGCAAAAAGATGAGGGGTTGTATCCAAATATAGCAGTACGTGCAATATTGTGTACGCTATCTTAGCACTAATCAACAGATATTTCATACAACCCCTCTTTTTTTTGCTTCTTTTTGGGAACAACGGGTTTCGAGCTTATTCTATCTATGATAATTTTCAGAATTTTCAAGCTATGATTTTGAGACTTTCACAAAATTAGCTCTATATACTTAGCTAATACATTATGTACATTATATTTTGATTGCATTCGCGCATTCGCAGTGAAATATTTTTTAGTAAACCTTCTCATTTTTCATCCTCTTTTAATTCTGATTGCACAGTATTGTGTACAATGTTGTTTGTCATATTTTCTGAAAATACCTTTTTTTATATGAAGAACTCTGCAAATTATAAGCAAAAAACGTGACAAAATGTGGGACTGTTTTTATAAAAACGTTAATTTCTCTATGAGTATACATGCTATCCTCATAAAAATGAACACAGTATATTAAAATAAGCCAATTATTAATAATTTCGAGTTTGAACGCTTTTGCTCAATAGTTTTTACAGGGTTATCCAAAATATATTCGTTTTTTTTTTTCAATTTGTTGGCGGTCCCCTATGGGGTTTCGGAAAAAATTCTTTACAGAAAGATATGAACTATACTATACTGTTTACACATCTGCATTTTCAGGTTAATTTCTCAAGGATTTTTCTAGATATTTAATAAAGCGTCTAAAATCGCAAGTGACCGGTCACCTTTGGCTATATAGTATCTCTTTACTTTTTGCTCTTCCAGTAAAATAAAATTCTATATGCTTGTTCTATTTTTTTAATTGTTCAAGTCAAATAAAATTAAAAATATTAATTTAGATTTATTAAAATTAGTTGTTGTTTTATTCTCAAATAATGTCTTTTCGCCCTTAACATTTATCTTTAATTTATTTACCATTCTAATTTTGTTTATTATGACCTTTGAATGTTATATGCTATGTATTTTGTAGTCAGACATAGCGATATTAATATTTTGTTAAATAGCCATTGTGTATTGCTTTCGGAAGAAAAGCTTCCTTTAATTCCTAAAGTATACAGTATATAATGACGTATCTAAAGTATTACAATCCATTATATCAGTAGAACTAAAAATCTATTTAATAATAGTAACATAAAGTTCCTTGAATTAATATCCAGAAAAATTATATTCATGCATAATAAATTAACAATTATTATTTTGCCAGCTGAAACAAGATGTTTAACTTAAACAACATAGAAGTAAAAGTCATAAACAATTATAATGTGTCTTATGTGTACTTCAGACTTTTATAAGCATGAATATAAAACATTTTTGAAATAAAACTTCAAGTGCTAAAAGAGCAACTGTATAGCGTAATTAATCAGTTTTGCTTTATTTAGAGATAAAAGTTATAAAATTTTAAAAGTTTTGAATATTTTTAATTAATTTTATTACTATATTTTGCCATTTTTATCGGTTAATTGAAAATGCCTTTACGATTCAAATGATGACAATCAAAAGCATATAATTCTAAAATAGAAACTGGTTGCGTGTACTAATTGCGTAAAATAAGGAAAATATTGATATAAATGTACGGATGGTTAATTATTTAATATGTACATCCAAAAAGCATAATTTATTTTTCTTTTACTAGTTGTCATCGATTAATCAATTCTTTATGAAATGTCCAATACAAATTTTCATTGAGCAGAAATTTAAAAAATATACATGTGCTTATTTTAAATTTATTAGATATATATATATAACTTTTTGTAGAAAAATAAGTGGTATAATTATTTTTTAAATAAGTTTTTTATTATAAATTATTATCACAGTGCTTGTAAGGAATTCAAATATATTAAGAGGACAAAATGAAAGATAATGAAGAAAATGAAGTGGTAATCTAAAGTAATTTTTCCAGCAAGAAATTCCTTTTTACAAAAGATCTAAAAGTGCTTTTATTTTTCACTTATAACTGACTTATAATTTAGATAATTTGATGTATATAGCAACTCCTTACCAGAATTCTGTGCTAAAAATCATTTTACAGAAAAAAGAAATTTTATTAAATAATAAAAATCGTCAAATATAAAATATATAAATAAAAATTTAAATTTTTATAACGTGTAAAAAAAAAAAAAAAAAAAAAAATTAAAACAAGAATTATAATCGAGCTGCCTAACAGTATGTTTAAAATTATATGACACCGTGATATTAAAACAGAACGCTCATATTATAAGAGGCGGATTGTATTTGTACACTCTCAGAAAAAACTGTAAATTTATGAGCGTTTGCAGTAAATTTTCACGGGAAACAGCCTTATTTGATGATACACGGTCTGATCCACTAAAGAAATACAGTATGACCCCATACATTTCCCTCCCCTACGGTGTAACCCTTCATTTTAGTCGTGTTTTGAAAAATAATGTCACTTAACCGCGACCGTAATATATTTTTAACTCGTCAAAAAAGCGATTATGTGATGATTATCTAACGTGCTACGTGCTACGGAACAGTAAGTAAAGTGTTATTGTGTTTTGAAGTGCATTATATCTTTGCCCCGTAAAATTACGGGCTGCACAAAATGATGGGCATGATTTTTTTTTTTTTTTTTTTTTTTTTTTTTTTTTTTTTTTTTACAGCTTATGACTAGAATCTCTGTAGAGAATACTTAAAAAATTAACGACAATCCATATATTCTTGTAGTTCTAGCCCATCCGTTAGCAAAAATACGGTGCGACTCCATACATTTTCCTCCGCTAGGGTGTACACGTTGACACAAGATGATGGGCATGGATCTTTTTTTTCTACGGGGTATGACTGGAATTTCTGTTGCCGGTCTCTGCCCGTTAAATTTTTAAACAGTGTAGACGTATGTACCGAAAATATGAAAACATTTTTCTTCAAGTTTGTTTTTCATAGAAAAAAAATATATATATATGTTTTTTAATCGAGTTATTTATCTTACGTAAACTTATTTAAATAAATATAAATATTGATATATACGTTTTTGAGGGGCGTTTAGCAGAATTATTTTTAAATAATATATATATATATATATATATATATATATATATATATATTGTTATTCATTTATGGGAGATTTACTATTATTTTTCCAATGCTGAACATGTCTGCTGATATCGTTTTTTCTTATTTTTATACGTATTAAATTATTTTCATTAGAACATTCTGTAATTTTAAATGCTTTAGTCAAACTTAATTTCAGTATTTCAATACGTGCAGAATTCATTGCATACAAAAAATTAAGTTTTAATTGAATAACAAATTCTTCTTAAAAAGGCATATTATAAAAGCCATGCCACTTTACATAATAACGTATTATTGAAAATGTAATCTGTTTCAACAGAAAATTTCACAAGATCTAAGAAAAAGAGAAAAATATATTAAATTGTTTAAAATAAATTATATTCTGGTTCTATTCACGTGTTTACTTTACGCTTATAACTGAGTTAAGTGCAATGTTTTGAAATGAAAATAAATAAATATAATGGCGTTAGAGGCAAATTCACGCTTAAATATCTAAGAAATGAATATTTAAAAAGAAAAAGCACTTTCTCATCAACGAATGAAAATAAATTTAATTACCTTTTAACAGGTGTATTTGTTTCTATATACGATTTATATTAAAAAAAAATATATATATGGCATAGGCTAATTAAGAAATCCGGGTAATTGGAAAGATAAAGACTAATTGGAGAATCACCTGCATTTTTTTCAATGAGCCTGATATTTTTAGGCATATTGTGATGAACCTACGAAGCTTTAGACTAATTTTAAAAAATGACCATTTATTTCTGAATTAACGAGATTTGCGTTCAGACTTATTGCACTGGGCTTATAAAAATTTAGGCTAATATATAAAATACCACATGTTTCTCTAAATAGCCTACTTTCACACAGACTCGGTGCAATATGTTCATGATAATAAATGTTTTTCGATACAGAAATTAGAAAAAATATTTTTTAAATAATAATTTCAGTAATGTTTCACCGAAAACGAGCCCAAAATACCTGGATGTGAATTATAGAGGATCGCCTCCAAACAACACTAAATTCTTAGCTCAGCGTACTGATTACAGTGAATAAATTCAATAATGCCCTTGTAAAAAGTCTCATTACTATCTGTCGAGTTACCTAGCGACATGAAAGACACATGAAAAAAATCGCCCTTAAAGATTTAAATGGGCTGCGTTAAATGTGATGTGATAACAATTAATAAAAATCCTCTCATAAAAAAGTAAATAATTGACGTACGCTTCATTAGAACGTTTATTTTTTTTAAAAAATGCATAAATTACACGAGCAAAATGCAAATTCAAGATATAAAAGTAAGTGAATAAGACAGCAGATAATATTATACAATTCCATTTTTACTTTCTACTATTGACAATAGAATTGCAATCCAAATTTTTTTCGACTTCCGGATTTCGACGGATTTACACGTTTTAGGGGTCAGAGATAAAAAAAATCATGTTTATACAAAATGTCTGTCTGTCCGTGTGCCCCCATTGTACCATCGAAAATTAAACAATTATATTTTTATGCAAGATGCGATATCATTAGCAAATTCAATGTATAAAATATATCATATTGCCGTGCCTTTCAATATTATTTCATTTTTATTAATCTCATTAAACTTTTAATAGATATCGCGGTGAAAATATTATATTTATTTTCTCCTGTTTAAGATTTTTATTTTGGTATGCATACATATATAGTTACACTACTGCACTTGAGACACTGAATTATTCATTTTATTTTATAAACCTTATTAAAATGATTCACACAACAGCACACTTACCTCTGTTAAAGCAAATATCACCAAGAATACTTATTATTTTGCAGATTACAAAAAAATAATCATATGTTATACCTTGCCCAAATATATTCTACTTTTTTCTAGAACGATGCATCGCACTGAAGTTCTAGATTTAACGCGAACTTGATTTAACGTAAAATGACAAATACAAATATAGCCATCGAAAACTGAAAGTAAACAAAATGGTCTCACCGTGCTTGGAAAAGACATGGCAGTAAATACTGATTATGGAACCATATTATCAGTCGTTTGATTACGTAACACACAACGTTCTCCTATGGGGCGTCAGCTAATAGTCTCGTTTGTACACAAATTTCATTAGATAATTTTAGTAGTTCATTGTTCATGTATAATATGTTATGGGTTCATGTGGCAGCCGGTAAAATCTGGGTGCTTAGATGAAGGGCTCGTTGATATATATCAATGGATATATATCATGATATATAACCGATATTTATGCTTTAAATATCAAGATTTTTTTATAGTTTGATATTTTCATACATTTGATATTTATTTTCAAAATATCATGGTGTTTGATATTTTGCATATTTGATATTTATTGTCAAAATATCACTATGCGAGATAATTTTAATACTTTGAGTCAAGTGTAAATAAAATTTTAAACTTTTATTGATTGTATCATTCTGCAGACAAAGAACTTTTGTTGGTACAATTACAGCTGTGGCAATGACTTTTCTTAGCCAAATAAGTAAACAAATATATTTTCGAAACTTCCTGTTTGAAGCTTTTAATTTAAATGTAGAACTAATAATTATGCGAGACAATTAATTCAGAACAGCCATTGAAAGATAAACTGTCTAATTTAGATAATCAATTATATACAGCTTCATTAGAAGAGTAGTATTTTCTGATTTTGGTTTACATCTGTCTAAACTGTACTGTAATATGTCATGGAATAAAAAATAAGACAAGCTTACGTTTATATTAAAATTCTTCAAGAAAAAAACTATTTGGTATTTAAAATTTTGTTTTATAAATTTCTGATTTCTTGATTCTGAATCCTATAGTTATATATATATATATATATATATATATATAAGTGTATAAGGCAAATTGTATCTGTTTTCAATTAGTTGATATTCAATTTTGTTCTAAGTGTAAAAATAAGGAAAAAATAAATGAATTTGTTGAATATTTTTTAAGCTTTCATGTTACTTGCAATATGTTTTAGTTTCTAATTTATATTATACTTGAAAATATTTATTGTCTGCTGTGAGTTGACTATTTTGAAAATATCGGATATATATCGAAATGGTGGATATCTGTGATATTTTCCAAAATATCTTTGCATTTACTAACCCTGCTTAGATGACAAACTGCTGCTAACATCATGCTATAAGATCTGTTCATAGTTTTGTTTCGGCGGAGCAGTTTTATCAGTTAATCAACAATTCTAAATCTGCCGCTTTGCGGTGAACATCATAGCTGTGCTCAATTATTACAGCTCGTGTCGTTACTTATTAATACCAAGTTTTTTTTACACTGCAACATCATCTGAATCGACTGTTGGAGAACCGTTGACATGGCATAATACTATCTACAGCTCTCACTTCTGCAAAATACACAAAACAAAAAATTAATGCTTCAAAAAACAAAAACAAGTATTCATTCTGAACAAGAAGACAATTTATTTTGAGTAGGCTTAATATGGGAGCTGGCTTTGTCTATGTGATTAGTGTGGCCGTATTCAAGATTTCTGGAATTTTCGCTTCATTTTGCTTACCCGCTGCATAATAACTGTAAATGTGTGTTTACGTGCAATCCCACGCTGGTGGTCTCTTGTTCCTATGCTACAGTGTCATAAATTAGCTTAAGTTCCCCATTTATGACAGCCTGTCAAATGAGAATTTTGTTAAATTTCACCAGTGAACTAGCTGCCTATTTATTTTATTATTCCAATTAAGACGACTGGATGATACCTTGATAGCCACTCAAAATTCGGTAAAATTTTAAAGTAAAAATGATTTATTAAGAAAGCTACAGATGCAAAAATTAAAACATTTATTGGAATTTATGAGCTATAGAAATAATTTGATATCATATATAACATATTTGATTTTAAAATTACTCTTCTTTATTTATAATTAATAAATACCTCTAATTCCATAAAAAAAATCCAATAACACCATTCGCATTCATAAAACCAAAATAATATATAATTGGAGCATAAACTTAAAAGGCTTATGAAAATGTATTAGAAAATTGTCTCCTTGAATACATAATTATCATCATATATCAAGTATTAATAATATCTAGAGATAAGACAGATTTTTAGTGTTTTTCCTAGCACTGCGTAGATAAGATGGGTTACTGACTGAAAATAATGATAAATATGTGAAAAGAATGCTGCAGCAAGACAATTTGCAGATGAGGCTTATTTTGAATGGTTTTCCAACTTTGCGTAGCAATGGAATGCTGGATAAAAACAACAACAATATATATGGGGTGAGACTCTATACATGAATCACAACTCACTTTTAGGACGAGCAATGACATTTATTGAGACGAACACACAAACAAAATGCAGATAAAAAAACACTCTTCTCGTTCTTTAATTAGCTTAAAAACTATAATTCATGCTTCATTTATGAACGTCGTAATATTTCCAGCATTTCTACACGTCGTTTAAACCTTCCGTTTTGTAGCGTCGAAAGTATTTTGATTCTTTTACAAAATCAACATCGTCGAACTTTTTCCTCGTTCCATTACTTCCACTCCATAAAGTGGTGTCAGAAGTCCCAGTTAACCCACAAATATTATTAATTCGTCAAAATTACCCATCTTACGGATTCAAGCCGGATATTCTTCTAACGGTGAGCTCATTGTTATTATTTTATTATGAAGTTAGTTGAAATACCAGAACTGGAACTTGCATTTAAAAACGAACGAACCAATAAAATTAAATTATTACATAAATTCCTATTTGATGCTGACGGTGATCGATCTAATAGAAAGAGAATACGTGATTTTACTGGTTTCGGTTTTCAAACTGACAGCACCGAGTTCAAAAATAAAATTACTAAAGTTCAAACTGATTTTTCATTAAATGATCTGATTACAGTGTGCAATCTACTTTGTATTGATAATGAGGGATCTTTAAACGATCTCGCAACCCAATTAGTTACATACCTTTCAGACTTGACCTTACTACAAAATAATATTATTCAAAATGAAAGTGACACTGACTCTGAAACCGAATTGCCTTCAAATAATATGGCTTCAAGTAACAATACTGAATTATCAAATTTTGACAAACAGGAGCAATTTCCAGTTCAAAGTTTTGTGCCATCGTCTATTAATTTCACTGATATTGAAAGTGTCGTACCTGTTTTTGATGGAAGTTCTTTTAGTGATATAAATGTATGGATAAATAATTTTGACGATGTCACTAATATGTTTAACTTATCTGACTTTCATAAATTCATATTTTGTAAACGATCCTTACGAGGAAAGGCCCAGTTATTGGTACAAACAGAATTTCATATCAATTCATATGACAAACTTAAACAACTTAACTTAAACTGGAGACTAATTTTTTATGTTTCCCTGCTTTATGTAGCAAAAACGATTTGCTGAGTGAAAATAACAATAAAAATGCTTAAGAAAATCCCTGAACTAATTAAAATTATTTTTAAAAATATCAAAATACTCAATAATTGCTATAAGTCATAAAAATAAATTTTAATAAAGGTAAAATACCTTTATTTATTTACATTTCGATTTCTTTCATTGCATCAAATGGCAACCTTCTCAAGCAAATAAAATGTTACAAATATTTTCGCAAAAAATTCAAATTAAAAAACTAGTAAACAACAACAACAAAAAAAAAAAAAAACGAGAACACAAGGATAATGAAATTAACTGCAATATTAACAAGTTGGAAATTGCTCGTTAAACGTGGCAAATGAGGTGCGTTCGTACTATAACTAGTTTTATAATTATTTTTTACACCCCATATTGTACTGAATGTATAATTTTTTTTTTGCACTTCATAAAGTGCATAGTCTGTGACATCATTAAAATGCACTTGCAATAACTTTTTTACCGTTCCCCGTAATGTAACGGAACACTTTTGACTATCCCTGTAATTAAACTATACATCCGATTTTGCTAAAATTGGAAATGGCTCGACAAAATTTTGAAACAATTATATATTTAAAATTTCAGACCATTCGGAAGGCTGTAATGTCATTAAAATGCACTTGCAATAATTTTTCGCATTGGCCGTAATGTAAAGAAAAACTTTTGACTGCCCCTGTAATTAAACTATACATCCGATTTTCATAAAATTTGAAACGGCTCGGCAAAATTTTGCAACAATCATATATTTAAAATTTCAGACCACTCGGTTGGGTAGTTTTTGCTCTGTTATATGCGGACAGACAGACAGACAGACAGACGGACGGACGGACGGACGGACTGAACGACGACTATAGGTGCTACGTATTTATATAACTATGAACGCACCTAAAAATGGAAAATTGTGAGCGTGAATTAGTTTACATTATTGTTTCATGATTCTGTGTAGCATTTCTTTCCGAATTTTAGAGAGTTCATGGATGCCATAATCGTAATGACGAACGAATGTATAGTTTATAAAATTATTTTTACCGAAAAGTTTCAGAATTATTTAACGAAGCGTAGTTAACACGCTACAGCATTTGTATGCAAAATTAAGTGGCATACTTTTTCAAGAATTATAATACAACTTTTTATTTGATTAAAAGATCGTTTAAAAGAATACCTTTGAAATTTTTCTAATATTATCCTTCTAGTTTAAAACACTTATATCAGATAAACAAAAATCCTTCATTTAAATTTTTATATTTCCCCTTATGCTGTAACTAATTACTTTTGTTTTCTTCAAATTTATAAATAAATGTCTCAAAAATAAGTATTATGAATATATATATATATATATTTAATATACATTCCTTAAATATTTATGTAAATATTCATGCGCAGCGATAGATCTAAATATTTGTTAAAAGTTTTTGCAATATATTAGCATTAGACTCTGTGTGTTTATTTAAATATATTTGGTCATATTTCAACGAAATGTAAATTATGTACCTTCCACTGGTATTTAAATTTCTAATCGGTGCAGACGGCATACCTTATGCAATTTATACGAATAGATATTTGGATTTAATGTATTTCAAAATCCTGGTTATGGAAAATCTTTAGCTTCTAAGCACCCTTAGAGACTAATTTAATTTGTCGTTTTGAAGTATCGTAGTACTTAAGTGTCATACTGTGAGAAAATTAGAAATTGGTAAAAACTATCGAAAATAGAAAATTTCTCTAATAAAAAACAAGAAAGAAAAGTCATGCGTTAAGCATAGATTATGCAATACTTTCCAACACTTCCTGACGGCTTTAACAAAACTTCGTTATTTAGGGAAATAAGGTAAATAAGATAGCTAATAAACATTTTAGAAAACGCATTAAACATTTGAAAAACGGATTTCAGCAGTTAACGTCCATAACCAAATCTGTATTCCAATTATTTTGAACATCGCTGTATTAAATCTCTACGATGATATATATATACTATATAATGGGAAAATTTAGTTTAGCAAAAAAAACGCATAATAGGTTTGAATTTCTCTTTCAGCAATTTATACTAATAGACGGAAACATATATGAATAATTTTGTGCAACTCATATTACACGCCATTATTTAGCTAATATTTAATTCAAACTAAAACACACTTAGATGAATATTTAAATTAAAAATTTAAATATCAATTTTGTACATGCAACATTTATTTTTCTGGATAATGTTGCTAAGGATACATATTTTGGGCAGGAAGGCGAAAAAAAGATCTTAATTGCATACTGTTTGTGTTTTGGTACTTTGAAGAAGGCGATGTTTCTGAATGTTTCGACGAACTCAAAAAGTCCTGTGCCCTCTTAATTCAAAATAAAACACTCTTAAAGCTACTGAAATCACATTTCCAGAAGTTATCATACATAGACGGCTATGATCCAATTCTTTGCGTGGCCCTGTATATCATTTTATCTATATTCTATAAACATCTCTCAGAAAATTAAACGCCGTTCATCGTAAAAAGGCATAATACATTTAAAAGCCATATTTAAGCATTTACGCTCACACTCAGTAACCCGTACGAATTCTTTTCTGTAGCCCTGTATATGAACTATAGCATTTATGCATTATAGTATTCATAAATACAGTGAAACTTAAAGGCGCATACCATAATTAAAAATGCATTGTCAGCAATCATTACTAATATAATTCGGATACAGTATAGTATCTGAAATCTTTTGTGTGTCCCTGTAAATTCTATGCACTTAGTACTATAGATGAAATAACTTAGTAAATCTCAGCGACGTATATGAATTTCATTATATACGAAATATTTTAACAATTGAAATACGCCTCAAACAATGGCTCCCCTATGCCGTTATGCAACGGAATTCTTTTGTGTGACCCTGGAAATGAATAATAACTACTATATGCACCGAATACTATACAGTACGCATATTGTATGCATTTAATAAATTCATATCAATTTTATTATGTTTGAAAGGGTGTATCATCATTAAAAATCATTTGAAACGATTTTTTCCCATTGGCCGTAATGTAATGGAATACTTTTGACTGCGACTGTAAACGAACTAAACATGCTAAAAACTTCATTTGAAGTAGGGTTTGTGCTATGGTAGAGGTCAATAACATCCAAAAATTTCAGAACAATCCGAGTATATTTACGAGAGATGGAGCGCGGACAGACGGCCGGACAAACCGAAGTCATAAACACTTTTAAAATTTGTTGGAAAGTGCTAAAAAGCTAATTTTGCTGCCTCTGTTGCATAAATGAATGAATAGTGCCTTTTCACTTTCTCAGTTCATAATAAAGAAAATTAATATAATGACATGAAAACTGTTTAATATATAGATAAAAGTATCATTAACACGCTAATATAGGCAGTTTTGAAATGGAAAAATTATTTTATGCGCTATTTAATTTTAAAATCTGTCAAAACAGTTCAGTTAAAATGTTCCATACGATGAAAAACTATCTGTAGCTATTTTGAGATTTTTTCCCAGACACATACTTTACTAGATTGTGGTGTGCAACGTCTAATCATTTATTTTTCAAATTTATCTAATATTTTAAATTATGTATTTTGTAATTTTTAGTTTAAAATTTCCTTATCTGAATAAATGTTTAATTCATAATTTTATAATATCCTTTTTTACATACTATTGCCAGATTTTTAAACGCTCAAATTATAGTATTTACAAATAGCTTTCAATTTGAAAATATATTTACATGTGAGTTTGAAGAAGAAAAAGCCGGAAAACTTTGAAATAGTAAACTATTATGTGCAAAAAGTGTTTAATGTTGAAATTTTTGTGATATTTAAAACGATATATTTAAAAAGACATATTTAAAACCATTTATTATAGCGTTTTATAACCATTTATTAAAATTTATTATTTAAAACCATTTATTATAGCTTTTTATTATAAATTTAAAATTGGGGGAATATTGAAAATGAAAGAAAACTTTCAAATAATTAACTTTTACCTTTAAAATGATTTAATGCCAGAAAGTACCTCTTATTTAAAACCATATATTTAAACTATCATATTTAAAACTATTTTCTTATGGCATTTATAATAAATAACTCTTTTTCTAAACAATATAAAAGTTTGAGAAGCAGGCAATATTTGTACTTTACTGTTTTATATAAGAATATAACTGATTTTCAAGTAACTCATCTTCCTTAGGCAATCCTGAAAATGACCATTAGTTGTCCCGACAACGGGAAGATGCGGTTTTGGACTGGTACAATTTGAAGTTTCAGTAATTCTTAACATTTAAGAACTGAACAAAGAAGACTCTAAATTATGAAATAAGTTATGAAACTATGCATTCATCAAAGCGTTCAGTGACGATTCTTGAACATTAGTCAGCGTCTGTATGCTTAGACAAACTTACGAATGTCGCTGTATCAAAGTATTCTATTATAGAAATACTTTTTTGCTCTATACTTTTACTCAACGTTAGCATAACTCCCCAACAATTCGTTTTAAGAGACATTACTATATGAATCTTAGGAGTTTTGAGTGCTTGTAAGAAATTTATAAAACATATAAAAATATCTTTAAAATATCGTTCCTGAAATTGCAGAAATATATTTTTAGAAATATATATTCAGAAATATATTTTTCTGTGTGTGTAGATATTAAGTTAAAACAATACGTTTTTTACTGGAAAAAAATATTCTACACCGAATTTTAATATACGAAATAACTTATACAATATTTTATTTTTTTATTTACAATTTTTAGACTTTTCTAACACAATTAAATTTCTTATTATGATAATTTTTTTCTCAGATTTTGTATATCTAATTATGACGGAAGGAAATCTTTACTTTTCATAACATGTTTTAGTTTAAAAAGATAAAAATACATAAATCGTATGTATACTGAGGGATATAACAACCCGAAAGTCTACACTTTTAATATGTTTTTATATTTTTTTTATGTAAATTGTCCGAATTATTGATGCTTTTATCATAGTTTAGTTATTAAGTTCAGATATGGTGTTGTTATTTACTTTAAGTTTTTTTTTTTCGCTTTAATGTTTGCAGGAGGATAATAAAATTTAACGAGTTGTTCACTTTATTGTGTAATTTAAATGACAAATGGGAGAACTGTTCTTAGCGAAGAAAAATAAAATCTTCTAAAAAAATGGAAGTATCAAGAGATATATATATTTTTTAAAGGAATTTATTTTCGCAGTTTTGTAATTCCATATTAAAAAAAAAACACCTTTGTTTAATGTGAGTTATGTTTTGAATAAAAAGAATTTAAATCGATTGGCATATTTAATAATTTATTACAAGCAATTTGTATAAATAAAATTCAACTTAACTTTTAAAAAAATATATTTTCTTCGTATTAAATGCGCAAAATGTCATAAAATTTAAAGCATTAAAATTTGCAATTTGTTGATAGCAATTGCATTTAAAGAAAAATTTTAACTAGCTTTGTGTATTCTTTTTTTCCTTTTCTTTTTTTTGTATAATTATTACAAAATGTTGAAAAAAGTTAAACGGAATTTATGGAAATGAATGGCAATTGTGCACATTTGTCTTTTTATTTCTACATAAAGAGTCATTCTAAGGCTCACAGGCACTGGTTAAGGTGTTCTTTAAATACATTACAGAACTGATTATACGGATTTACATGTTTTCTATGAAAAAAACAACAGATGAGTTAGGATTTATTACTGGTCAATTATGATACAGATATTGAAGAAGAAATATAACCTTCATAATTATTAAGTAAATCATACAATAACACATATACAAATGTATGAAATAAGTAGTAATTCTATGGCGGAATACTTTGCAATAATTTTCAAATAATTATCTGGTTTAACAGTAAAAAATATACATTCATTAATCAAAATATATGCTACTAAACATGTTTTTTTAACGAAATTGTGATAGGAATTTCCTAAAGTTTTTCACTGAAACCCTTATTAGACAAATTAAATTTTTAAATCCTTTTATTTAAATTTTATTTCATAACCATTTTATTGTGATTGTGAATAAATTGAGCAATTTAAAATTTAGTATAAATTTAAGTTTGAATAATTGAATTTATTTTTCCTTTTACTGTAAAATTATTTAAAGTTAACATGAGTTTGATATTTGGTAATAACAAATATTTGGCTCCTTTTTTAATTATACATCAATATAATAAATATTGAGAAATATATATTTAATAAATTTCTTTCTAATACTCATAGTGCAAAATGTTTAGTGATACTATTTCAAATCTAATAATTCCACGAAATATAATTATGTTCTAAGACATTGTTTAAAATACTAGTGTTTAGCTTTGATATAATTTTCACTTAATTCGTAATAGAAGTAACATTATCCCACTAGGATATACAATTTCTTTTTCCAATTGAGGCAACATTCACTTATCCGTCCGCATAGACCCTTACTTTGTCTGAGGTCCGTATACGGACCGGCTAGTCGGCTAGTCCGACGAATTAAAAAGATTTTTTTAACGATAAATGATGAAAATAATAAACGACCGGACCTGGTTGAGTGGATTAAAAAATTCAGCCAGATATAAAAATTTAATGTATCAAACTAAGTCAATAAAGTGTGAACACACAGCTTGTAATGGTCGTGACTGAGGCGGGGATAAGTATAAATATGTTGCACGAGCGCATGTTTAATTGACAATATCAGGACAGAAATATAAAATGTCCAGCGGTACAGATCGGTGCTACCAGCTGCATCATGCCTGAACCAGGACTTAATTACTTCAGCAGACTTGGTCCGAGCCAGGATCAGGCTTACATATTTTTCTACATGTTGGGCTTACATGGCGTGCCCGTACTGATGCTATTATACATCCTATGGCTTGCGAATATAAAGTAATCTAAAACATATAGTAATCTGTTATGTTAAATTTTCCCATAAATATACATGCGATATTCTAGAAAAATATTTTAATAGTATGTTAAGAAATTTCGGCCTTTTTTTATATAGAAATTGAGTCGGGTCTGATTTCATTTATTTTTCAACTTGTCAGGCTGGGCCTGTTTTCACTCATTTCAGCAGGTGGTGGGCCGTGAACCGGGAAAATACAAACGGCTCGGGCAAGAGGCACTTTTAGTTTTCGAAAGGGGCGGTCCAAGATAGCCTCCGTTCGAGACGGGCGGAGCACGGCCTGAAAATACTCACCAGCGCAGACCTCTAACAGCATTAATCATTGATAATCATTGCACATTTAATATTATATCCTTTTCAATAAAGCTTCGGTATGAACATTTATTATTGATTTCTGACAAATAGCTTTAAACTGCTTCCGACGTATTATCATCTCTGTATCATAGTTAGTTTGCTAATAGCTGTATATGATGAAGTACTAGTTTGACTCTTTTTTTTTTTTACATTTAGAACAAAACTTCACTACTTAACAAGATGAATGCTATGATAATCAATATTTGAGCATAATTTCACGCTGAAATGACGAATGAGAGAAGAGCTGTAAATCGAAAATATTCTCCGTTCATCAACTGCAACTGAAGCCACACTGTAATTTGAAAATATATATTATTTTACTAATTTCAATGAAATAGAAGCTTTTTGTTGAACTAATTAAAATAAAATGAAATGCGACCTCTTTAATAATTTCTAAAATATGCACATTGGTTTGATTTTTATATTCTTGGAACTTCTGAATTCATTCATTTTTGTTGTTTTAGTAGTTTATATTTCCGTATGATCGACCGACGATATAGAGCAGTTCTCAAGAACACGAAATTAGAGAAGTACAGTTTCCATTTAACAGACTTAAGTAGAATGCACGTTTAACTAGACCTGAGCATTTTCCACCAAAAATTAATAATATCTTTAACCAGCATGTCCATAACCTTAAATAAATTTCAGATTTGTATGATTTTATATAACACAATTTTTGATGAATTTTTATTTTTTAATAAAAAATCCGCGAAACAATATAGATATTTATAGCAAAGCGCAAGAACTTTTCATCTTTTTCTTTGAAGGGTCGTTTCATAGTTTAAAAAAAAATAGTTATTTTTGTCCAAAATCTTCAAATTTCTGTTATAAATATAACGGTTTTGTAAAAATTCATGTAAAGTTCCGTGTAGAAATTTTGTAAAAATATATTCATATATAGTTGTAAAAGAAACACTATTTTTTCTTACGTCCAGCCCTTTAAATTAATAAAAAATAGTTATGTCCGAAACTCTGAAATTTCAATTAGTTTAAATGTAACTGTATACAATCCAAACTTTATCCAGATCGGAAACCGTGCCAGTTTTGATTTTTAGAGAAATATCGCATTTTCGATGAGTTTTTAATTAGTATCTCGGCTAAATATAAAAAAAAAATAATAAACTTCTGACCCCCAAGTGCACCAGGATTCGCCTTGGTCTACCTTCATTGAAATTTTCAGTCTTGAATATTTGAAACATTGCGCAAACCATCACCGACATACAGACTCACACAGAGACCGAGCAAAACTTCCTTTTATTAGTACATAGTTTTACAAAATGTTTCTATTTTTTAAGACACTATAAATTTCTTTCCACGGGCAATCTTGAAGATGTAAGTATAAAAATGACTGAAAAGATATCGTGGACCGTTTATTTAAATTTTAAACCAGCTTTTAAAAAAAGAAATCATTCATACTTCTCTTCCAAATTTAGAATCTAGTGTAAACATGATATAAAAATGAAGATTTTTGTGTCAAATACTTTAACTAAATTTCTTTATTGTATTTATAATCAGAAAGTATTATTTTTAAATAGCGGTAGCTTATTTGACAAATAAAATAATTGCTATGTATTTACAGAAAAAAAAAACAGATGTATAACCTTATCACTTTTTACGATACTTTTCTATTATATTGCTCTTAAATTTAATTCAAATTAAATCCTAAAATATTAGTTTCCTCTATTCTTTTCTGAAATTTACTGCAGTGATTTACAACAGTAATTAAATCGTAAAATGAATGCTGGTTAGAAACTCTCGAAGGAAATGCAATTACAAAATTGATTAAATTTATTTATTCTCTATAAATAATCTAGTTTTTCGATATTTTTCTACGAATTATTTTTTAAAAAAGAGAAATTTCAAAATGTTTGATTAATTAAATTATTTTATTAAAGTGTCACAAAACCCTAAAAAAAAAGACCAAATGAATTCTAATTTGTAAATAAAATGAATTTTGCTTTATCCGTTATCCATTTTATCATCACACTTTTTAAATAAAAAAAGATGTTAAATTGTGCAATCCATCCAGTATTTTTATTGTTTCGTGAATGCAATTAAAAGTAAGGAATGCTTGTGTGCGAATACATATAATTTGATTTTATAAGGTAACCAAAAGGTATTCGTATTTTGTTCAAAATTCTCACAAAGGAAAAAATAATTTTTAACTATTATATTCAAATTTATTAAATCACTACTAATTTATTAGACACATAGCTTCAAATAAAATGCGTTTCAAATTTATTTGCAAAAAATGGCTATCAAATTTAACTTGTGTCTTTAATAACGGATCAATTAAAATGGATCATTAATGATAAATTGATAAACTAATAAAATATGTAATACTATCATACTTTATACGATCAAGTACACAGTGTTCACATACTTACATAAAGAATGCAGAACGAGAATGATTGCTATGTGTACAGAAAACTTTTCTTACAAACCATATCTCGATGATGCAATGTTAAAAAAAATAAATAAATAAAAATAAAATAAACCACTCCGGCTCGGCCTACAGGCGGAGGTAGATTTGTGTCTGGGAAATTTGGGCTTATATTTTACATTAATATAGAGAGATATTTTCATGAACAGGCATAGCTTGTGCATGAATTATTTTCTCTATTTTAATGTACCGTTAAATCTATTTTCATGATGTAAATGGTTTCTTTGGACATAAAAGTATACACGAATTATCTAATAAGTATTTATTCAATAATATTTCTACAAAATATATCTAAAGTATTTTACGTGTGTTTTTACCTCTATTTATGCTGCATCAAGTGATGAAACTTATAAAGACTTTCTATCCGCGCTACTTTTACTGAATGTGATTCCCACTATGACGTCACATGAATAGTGTCCGCAGGAAAATTGTTTTACTATATGATAGAATGTGTACCATTTAATTCGTTTGGCGTGTAATAATTTAATTAACTTACGGTTTTTTTCCCATATTTATTATTCATTTTTTATTATTTAATTTTTCCTATTTCCTGCTTTTAACATGTGATTGATTTAGTATTATTTTTAAGCATCATTCCGTTTTGGATAATTTTCTATAAATGCATTTTTTTATTCAAAGGAAATATTATTATTTACGCTGTGTTACAATTAATTTGGCAATATTTTGAACAAATAATCTTTTCTAAATATTAAATAAATCTCTATTGAAAGAAAATGAAAGTTGAAAGACAAATTAAGAAAAAAAACTAGAAAACAGGAATTCTGCTTTTTCTGAATTTAGTGTCGCCCCCGATGAAAAAAAAAATGTATATATAAATAGTACAAAACCTATTTCAATTTTAAGACTTAAAGCACACACTTTTATTTTATGTAAAATGACATCTTTCGCATCCGCTTAAGAATTCCACATTTACGATCAACTCTTAATCATCTACAGTAAAGCATGTATAAGGATGTCACTATCGCAAAACAATACACAAATGCAGCAAAAAGATGCCGTCATTAAAGAAACTCAACAAAAAAAGGCTATCTAATGATTCATAGGCATTCATTTGTTTGTAATATTATTTTGACGATTTCAGTCGTGACGTCAGTCATGACGATTTGGTTGGAAACTGACCCCAAACAAACGGTTGCTATGTTGTATTTTCTATTTTGTTGGGTGTTGCAGCTATATCTTATATCTATATCCCTAAGTGTTTTAATACTTGATACGTACTGGTAATATTTTCCACAATTTATATTTAAAAAGAAATGACGCATAGCAACTGTTTGTTTGGTTCAGTTTCCAACCAAAACGTCATGACTGACGTCACACTGAAAGCGTCTACAGATGCTTACAATTAAATATAGTTTATAATAGCTCCATGTTCTAACAGAAATTATTCGTTTATATTTTTTCAAAATAGCACGTATTTTAATGACATTTTCTTTCGGTTTTTATGAGAAAATGGGAACAAAAAGCTATCATTGCTATTTTTCAACGATTTTTCCTTTACTTTCTATATAAATGGAGTACTCGATTTGCCAAAATTAAACAAATGGTGCTAAAAATTACAAAAAAATAATATTTAAAAAATAAATGGAGGTACAGTTTTCAAACAAATTGCTTCTAAAAGTACTTTTTTCCAATACGATGGTATAAAAATTGAAAATGTGCGATGCTTAGAAATTTAAAAAATTGCTATACAGAATTTAATCGCACAATGATACATCTGCTTTGTTTATTGAGCTTCCGCAAGGTACCGTTATTTTTTGTAGACAAAATAAGCTGGGAGAAAGAAATAGCGTACCGTCCCGGGGGCTAAAAAAAATCTTCATCAAAAATAGTCAATTTAAAAAAATTATTTGCACTCTGGTTACCACACATTTGTCAAGTATGTCACAGAAAAAGATAATTAAATTACTATGCATAGCTTTTGTTATTATAAAACTTTTTAACAATAATATTTTTAATGACTTCAACATTATATAGCTCTACAAATAATTCTTCGATTTAAGCATTGTCTCCTCCAGCGTGTTTGTCGAATATTTTTTCTATAACACTACCAATTTTCATATGCAATAGTTTTCTTTACAGTAGCCGATCAAGACTTCCGTTCGCAAAAATATTAAAAAAGTCATATATTGCGTCAGCGACATCAGCTGTAACACCGTTAGTTCTTTTTTTTTTTTTTTTTTTTTTTTTTTTTTTTTTTTTGTAGAATACAGATATATTTCACAGTAGAAAATTTCTTCTTTAATTGCTGTTAACAAAAAACATTCGCTAAGAAATATTTTATTATAAACTAGCTGACCCGCAATGCGCTGCCCGGGCACGTGAGTAATGCGGATTATATTGACCCCAAAAATGTATATTTTATATATTAAATCTCCATTTTATATTTTTTTTTCATTAAAAAATATTGAATTGAAGTAATATGCAATTTTACTTTCTATCTAATTTGATTTTTGGAGTCTATGCGCATTGAAAGCTAGCAAAACCACGACGAAACACTCAGAATTTTATTGATATCTGATTTCGTCGAATTTTCACACATTTTATTTTGTAAAAAAATATTTCTACATGTCCGAACGTTTCAAAAAAATTTTAGGTGATGCAAATCTGATATATTGAGATGCTCTAAAAAGATTGTGTTAAAATACGGACATTTAGTTGCTTTTAGCGTAGAAAGTCACTTCACGCCTCACTGAGGCGCGAAGCGACCAGGGTTTGCCGGTGTATTTGAAAGGGTTAAAATTCATATTAATTAAAATCGATTGCACCCTCGATTAGAAGAAGATTTCAGCTTAAAAACATATTTTTACTTTATTTTTACCTTTAAAAGTGCCCCTTCAGAAGCGTTGCAATGAGAGAGAAAACATTTCCCCCTTTTTGAAAATTTCTTTTCAAGGGTTAATTTCGATGTTTTTTTAATTGATTGCGGCATTTAAACCGCAGGAGTACGATCTTACAGAATATGTCTTCAGTTTTAACTTTACTAAGAGGTTTGGACTATGGAAGTTAATAAATAATGACAAAATGCAGGCGAAATTTCTTGTTCTTATATTCATTTTTAACCTATGCGTAAATAAGTCTTCTGCGCATGCGTCAGAGGGTTTTTTTTTTTACGTATCGCAAGGACAGAGATGACGTTTTACTAAGAATGAGTTGGTATTTTTTATTAATAACTGAACTAATTATTAAAAAATCGAAATTCTGAGTCTCAGGTGCATCATGAGACACTTTGGACTAGCCTCACAAAACTTTAAACCCTCGTACGTGCTGTAGATTTTACTAGCCATCGCGAGAAAGCACACACACACAGAGTGAGTCTTTCTTTTATTAGTATACGCTGTAAAAAAAATACGACCAGTTTTCCTGTAGGAATCGGAAAAATAGTTGCCCTTATCGTACTGGAAAAAATTTCGACACAGCTCGGAATAAAACCCGTAAAATCGGAATAAAATCCGTAAAATACCGTTTTATTGACTATTACCTTTTTTTACGGATTTTATTCAGAGCAGGGTCGGAAATTTTCCCGGTACGATAAGGGCAACTATTTTTGCGATTCCTACAGGTAAACTGGTCGGATTTTTTTTTTTTTTTTTTTTTTTTTTTTTTTTTTTTTTACAGTGTAGATATTTTAGGTCTTATGTTGGCATATCGTTTATCTTTAATTATTTGTTGTAAGTTTGAAAAGGATTAATGATTTTTAAAACTTCATGAAGCGCATGCATCCACGCAAAGCATATTATCTAAATTTAAAAATCGACATTTTTTTTTTTTTTTTTTTTTTTTTTTTTTTTTTTTTAATAAATTTACTTCTATACATATTTTAATAAAATGTTTATTTTCCCTTATTTTTCTAAGAAGCAAAATAAAATTGTCTACTGTAATCTAGAATTTAAAATCTATCATAATAAAACTTCATTCAAAAACAACATGGGAAAATATTTATTTTGGATGGAAATTATCTAGATAAATATTCTTAAACCTCTGTATTCAACCAAAAAAAATCTCTTCTTTAATATCGTTCTTGTAAAGTTCGAAAAGATACTTTTGCATATTTTAAGTTCAGTTTTATCTTATTTGCTTCAATGTCAACGCAAAGATGTGTTTTTGTTGTTTTATAGCAAGGAAAGATTATTTAAATCTTTTTATAGACATTCCCCAAGGCACGTGACGAAAAAGATCTGTGACATGATTCTTTATTTATCTTAAACGAAGTATCTACAAACATTGTAGCAAGATTATGGTTATTGTAATCGATTTCATGTTTGGTGATATTTTTAAAACATGTTTGTCTAAAGTACTGGTATGTATAATTAACTTATTAACTATTTATGCTCACATGCAAAAAAGTGACACATCTCGACAAAACTAATTTTCACAGGAGAGGCAAAAGAAAATTTGCATGGTTTTACCCTAATATGAAATTGCGCACTTAACTATGCATGAAGGAATAAAAACGTGCATAAATTCCTACAGCTCTTAAAAATGAAGACGTAATATGATGATTGGAGGGTTGGGTAATTTTATCTTCACATACAATCCATCCCTCTTGTGTGGTGACAGATGGACATATAGTGTAATAAAGTGATTTTCCGCATAATTTCACTTATAAAACTCTTTGTGTAGCAAGACACACCTATGATAGCTTTATTAGTGGGATAAAACGCAAAATGAATTTTTGCGACATGTATCACCTTTCTTGCGGGTGAGCGATACATATATATTTAAATATAGCTATATTCTAGTAGAGGTAAGTTTTTAGGGATAACATTTCTTTTTATATCTGTTTTCTTGTTTAACTTAATTCTTGAAATATATTTACATTCAAAATATTGATATAGTTTATTAAACCAATGTATTTTATTCTCATATAAAGACAATTTTCATAGTTTTACGGCTTTCAATTTGAAAGTAGAGATTAAATGCAATATTTTCTTCTATGAATACTTTCTATAATTGTGTTAAGGAGCAGTAAATTCAACTTTATCGTTAAAATATTATTTAGGCTTATAGACCCCTTGCATTGACGTCACGTTGCTATTAGCAACGACTGATACTATTGCATCTGGGGCACACACGTGGAGCACAGAACTGCCGGTGTGCCGTTAAAAGCACGTGTTATCTATCTGTTTAATTTAGATCTTTCTTCTTCTTATTATTATAATGCAAATAAGCCTAATAAGTCAAAGGGAGAGCACCACATTCGCCTTATGTTTGGGCGCAATATGAAGCGATGCCAGACATGTGACGTCATGTGCAACCGGCTCTATAATATACAAGTTGCAATTTATTAAATTATTTCTTAATACAATTAATTTAAATACGAATAAAACTGATTACTTTATCTTGGCTGTTGTTCACTCCAATATTATACAATAATTTACTGATTTATTTACATCATACGATTTAGAGAGCTCTAAATGAAAAAAATACATACATGGTGATACATTCTATTATTACTTTAGTCAGTGTAATATCACATATGTGACATAAAATTTCAAATAATGATTCTGAGTATTACCGCGCAAGTTTGGGTGTGCAATGAGGGGAATGGATGAAAGAAATTAAGGGTTATGAATTAGATTGAAACGAAATGAAATGAAGGGATCTCATGTCTCAAGAAGTTTTGCTTAAGACAGATCATTTGACAAACACATCTTAAAAGTGGTATCTTAACCATTTCGCCAAGAACATCATGTATACGTGATGCATAAAGTGCATACAGTAGCAATCATTCCTACAAGTAAGATTTTCCTTATTTAATTACACAACTTCTACAATTAAATTAGTCAAAAATTCCTACTTTTAATTTTTTCTGATAAACGTTGTAAGAGATGTAGTGGCGAAGGATTTAATGTGTTTAGATTTTTACAGTTTTCAACGTTTCAAGTTTTACAGCTTTCTTTAAAAATGATAACGTCGTTTGACAAATTATGAAATTTATTCGTGCGATAATTGATGAATGATGCTAGTTATATACTAATCTTGAGCAATTTTGTAATAGATTCTTTAATACAATAAATAGCAAAGCAATGTCTAATATTTATTATATGTTTATCGAGTCAGTTAGAATTGTCAGAGTGAACATTAGAGCGGGTCGAAAAAAATATATTTTTACTTTCTTCTATCTTTACAAGAAGAAAGTATTGGATTCGTGAAAATTTTCGACTTTCGGTTTTCGACGGATTTATACTTTTTATGTGTCCGAAATACCGAGAAGCATGTTTTGACAAAATGTCTGTCTGTCTGTCCCTCTGTCTGTATGTGACACAAATTTTTTGGGTGCTCTATCTCAGGAACTAATGCACGGTAAATAAATAAAAATTTATATTCATGTAGCCTCTGATATAAATTGTGCTGTTTAGTTTTTGGTGTAAATAACCCAGCAAGTGGCGCTGCTATGCTGCATTTTGCAGGATATCCGCCATAGCTCTATCTCAAGAACTAATGCATGTATTTTTATAAAATTTCAGATTCAGTTATTCTGTGATATGAGTTGGTGCCGTTTCGTTTCTGTGTAAATCGCCCAACAGGTGACGTTGCTATGCTACATTTTGCTGGATTTAGACGATTTTCGCAATAACTCTATCTCAAGAACTAATTCACACATATCCATGAAACTTCAGATTCAGTTAGTCCTTGATATGAAATGATGCTGACTACCTGTTGGTATAAAACGCCCGATAGGTGGCACTGCTGTGCTGCATTTTCACTATTTTCTTCAATAGCTCTATCTCAAGAACTAATGCGCTAATTTTCACCAAACTTCAGATCCAAGTATACCTTGATTAATATTGCTGTTGATTATGTGTTAGTGTAGATCGCTCAACAGGTGACGCTGCTTTGCTGCATTTATCTTGATTTGCGCAATAGCTCTATCTCAAGAACTAATTCACGAATTTTCCCCCAAACTTCTTATTCAGCTAGATGTCGATATATGTTTATGATGATTACGTTATGTTGTAAATAACCCTTTAGATGGCGCTGCTATGCTGCATTTTGCTGGATTTACACGATTTCAGTGATAGTCATATCTCAATAACTAATGCACAGAATATCATCTTTTTAGAATCCTCATGATAAGCATAGACTGCCATTTAATTTTGCCACTGTGTATAGTTTGTAGCCTTACATTCCATAGTATTAACTTGGATTTTGTGACATACAGATATTCTATTTATCAAAATACGAATTGTATATAAACCAAAAATACCATTCATGTTACGAAAAAGAGAAAAACTTTCAAGAGATTAAAAGTATAATAGTATATAGATTAGTATTATTATAGTATATTAAAATATAGATTAAAAAGTTTCATACGCATAGTAATGTTATTCTTTTGTTGAATATTTAAAACGAAACACTGTGCATTTGCTTATTTTTGTGTATTATGACCATTTTGGGAAACTTAAAAGATCAATATAAAAATGTAAAAGATTGCCATTTTTAGAAAGTGCAGTTAAATTTTGAAACGTATTTTACATTCTGAGAACAGTAAGGTTTATAGATATTCCAACTAAATCCCTCATGTGTTTTAAAAGGTGAAGGACAGATTTAGTTTTATCATAAAATTTGATAGATAAAATGGAAAGACATTTTCTCTAAATCCTAAGAAAATTATTTTAAAAGTAGTTTGTATCCAACTGCATACATGTGCAAAAACAAATGGAATTTTAAAATATTAAAATTGAGTCAGAAAATAAAAATTGATTTGAAATATTTATGAACATTACTTTTTAATAATAAAAAATCATGCAAAAAATTATATATTTTTTTAATAGTTTGATATGCACAAGAAACTTAAACAAATCATTTAATCATGGCAAAGAAACAATTAGTTCATTAAAGAAATAATAAAAAATCGATATTTTTAATAGTAAAAAAGAATAAATTTATTATAATTTATAACTATTTATTACGTATATCCGGTGGAAATTGCTTGCGATTGTTTCGATGTAAACGTACAGCGTATCAATGAAAAAGAGAAATTTTATTCATTTTTCAAATAATAAAATATTATAAAATCAACTCGAAGTCGAAAATAAAATAAATTCTATTAAGCAATATCTCATTCGAAGCTCTCATGGAACTATGCACCAGAATATTCTATCGGATATTCTGTTCGAATTGAATTGATCTAAATATTCATGCTCAAATGTAATCTGTTATTTTAGTAAGTGGTTCAGTGGTCTTAATATAAAAATAACCAACCTTTGACGGAACAAACAGACATTTAATATTAAAAAAAAAAAAAAACACTAAATTGGTATTAGTGCCATGGACGGTGCAATACATCTAAGAATTCTACATATCAACAAAAAAATACTTCTTTTCAGTTCAAAAGAAGTTCTGAATTTTAAATCTTAATAATATCTAACCTACTTGACTGGATGATATCTGGATTGGTAAATTTAAGTGAAATATACTGAAAAAGTCAATTATAATGTTAAAATAACCTGTTTTAATTTAAATTTTCAGAGTTTGATACAACATAAGTATAAAGTTTACCCTTATATCTTACTGTTTAAAAAAATAGAAAGAAGAAATTATTTCCAACTGAAAGGCTATTTCCGTTTTTGTTTCTATGACTTGGAGATGAAAATGATGTGGTGTAGTCTATTTTTTATTGTTTGATGTCAGTGTGCATGTACGACACTTTTACAATGTCCGTATAAATCCATGTGTAAGTATTATAAAAATATTTTTATGTGTTGGACATTTTTTTTTCTGTTATATATGCTAACGATATTTTCCTAAAATTCCCATGCAGTTATAATGCGTCTGAATCAAATGTTGACATGAATGAAAATTTTATTGTTATTTTATTGAAAATTGTATGTCGTCCTTCATTCTCGGATTAGCCGTAGATATTTGCAAAGGTAAAACAATTTTGCAAAAAATAAAATAAAAAGTTATCTTTAAACAAATGCCTGACTAACTATCTAACAATAAACAAATATCTAACTAAAAGACCAACTATTATGTCTATATGTTATTTCGACTCTATCATTTTTTTTACAAAATTTTCATTCTTCATAAAAATTAAAATACCATATAAATTGAAGAAGATTGATACTTTGAGAATAGAAGTTACCTTTCATTGCTTTTAAATCCTTAATTACTCTAAGAAATGAATGATATGTAAAAAAAAAATGTACACATATTGGGTTTCCTTTCTACTTACAAATGTTCTAATAAAACTCATTTTAATTTAAGTGAATAGATTATTTAAATTATATATAATTTGTTTTAAAAAAAAGAAATGATATCTACTAAAAAAAAAAAAAATTCAAAAGTAAAAAAAAAAAAAAAAGCCAAGCTTAAAAAGAAGATGATGATGAAACTTGTGGCTAAAAAATGGTGTGATATCATATTTCCAAGCTTATATTATGGTACTTTTTTAACATTTTCCACTAAAACATTTACCATTTGTAAGTCGAGTGACTTCGTATATGTTGATAGAAATCCTCTTCTCCTGTACTAAATACATCATAACGTGTTTCTGAAAATTCAAATGTTTTAAAATTATGCATCATGGGCTTGGCGGCCATCTTTTCATATTTGACACAAATTTCTATGTACCCTAATCCATAGTTAAAATCCGAAATTGAAAATTTTTACTTTAGCAGACATTTTAAGCTTTTCCGTTACGGACTTGTATTCGGAGAACTTTGTGTCTTAAAATAATAGTGACTTATCTAAAGGATCCATCTAGTGATTTATTTCATAAAGTAATTAATCATTTAAAGGCAATAAAAATATATTTCTTTTCTCAAAATATTAGTCTTTTTCAATTCATCGGATGTTTGCAGTTGAAAACCAAAGTTCGACATTGTTACCACAGCACACATTTTATGCCTTTCCTTCACGGAGTTGTGTGCTTAGAAATTTGTGTGTTAAGGTATTGGTGACATATCTTCGCTATTCCTTTTATGATTACTTTTTTAGAGTAATTAAGCATTTAACAGCAGTAACAATGAACTTTTTTTCTCAAAATAAAAGTCTTTTTAAATTTATTTGTCCGTAGTTGAAATCAGAAGTTCTAAATTGTTATTAATGCAAACTTATTACCGTTTACAAACTTGGGTGCTTAGAAATATGTGTAAAATATGGAAAGATGGCCGCCAAGCCCATGATGCACAGTTTTAAAACATTTGAATTTTCAGAAACACGTTATGATGTATTTAGTACAGGAGAAGAGGATTTCTGTCAACATATACGAAGTCACTCGACTTACAAATGGTAAATGTTTTAGTGGAAAATGTTAAAAAAATTACCATAATATAAGCTTGGAAATATGATATCACACCATTTTTTTGCCACAAGTTTCATTTTTTTTTTTTTTTTTTACTTTTGAAAAGTTGTTTTTTAGTAGATATCATTTCTTTTTTTTTAAACAAATTATATATAATTTAAATAATCTATTCACTTAAATTAAAATGAGTTTTATTAGAACATTTGTAAGTAGAAAGGAAACCCAATATATGTACATTCTGTTTACATATCATTCATTTCTTAGAGTAATTAAGGATTTAAAAGCAATGAAAGCTAACTTCTATTCTCAAAGTATCAATCTTCTTCAATTTATATGGTATTTTAATTTTTATGAAGAATGAAAATTTCGTAAAAAAAAATGATAGAGTCGAAATAACATATAGACATAATAGTTGGTCTTTTAGTTAGATATTTGTTCATTGTTAGATAGTTAGTCAGGTATTTGTTTAAAGATAAACTTTTTATTTTATTTTTTGCAAAATTGTTTTACCTTTGCAAATATCTACGGCTAATCCGAGAATGAAGGACGACATACAAAACAGTGCAGATATTTTTAGAAACGATTCTTAATGAACCTATACATATTTTAGATAATTAGTATGCCAATTTCAGGCTTCTACCCCGAACGGTATCACAAAAATTGGAATTTTAGAACTTTTTTTTTGTTTTTGAACCCTTTTAAACTTTGAACTTATTAGGAAATTATTTCTGAGAGCATTAATGTTTCAAAAGTTACAACCATGTTAAATTTCAAGGTCGTACTTTGACAATTCTATTTAAATCGTTATTTAGAACGTTTTCTGCTTGTTTAATCTCTTTAAAGATAGACTTCCTTTTTCGAAACAGTTCTTAACACTCTCGCTGTGTAAGTAATTCTTCACGATGAGCGTCTTTTACAAAATTTTTAATCGTTTATCACCGGCTCTTTAAAGCAGAAATTTTTGTCTATCGTAATCGGGGAAAATGTTCTGATTAAATCAGACAAAGTTTTCTTTAAAAGATAACTAGTGGGAATAAGCAAATAGTATTAATTTGACGGGAAAATGCATGCCCGAGCATAGCTCAGGCTGCGGATCGAGAGGGATAACGAGCACTTAGATCTTAAAATTAACAGCTTGCCAAAATTCAGGTTTCAATCTTTAAGGATATCAAGATAAACCCAATTTTAGAACTTTTTTGCTCCTGCGCCGTTAAAAATTTCGATTTTTTTAGGAACTGTTCATGGTGAATATTTACGTCTTAAACGTTACAACTATGTCAAATTTCGATTTCCTTAAGGCTATGAATTCCAAATAAATCATAATTTAGAACATTTTTAGAAAGCTTTTTTACTCGTTTCAGCCTTTTAAATTTCGATTTTTTTTAGAAATAGCATTTAGCGAGCACTTACATCTTAAAAGTAATCACCATATCAAATTTTAAGTTTCTCCCCTCAACAGTTTCATAGAAATCTTAATTTATGAATGACTTTTGCTCTTGCAACCTCTTAAATTTCGAATTTTTTAGAAATTGCTTAGGACGAGCATTTTCGTTTTAGTAGCTGTAATCATGTTAAATTTAAAGTTCACGTTCTAGCAATTCCATTCAAACCAAAATTTAGAAAGTTTTTAAAAAGCTTTCCACTCATTTCAACCTTTTAAAATTCGATTTATTTTGAAACAGTTTTTAATGAGCATTTACGTCTTGTAAGTGACCACCATGCCAGGTTCAAGGATTTTATCCCGAACAGTATCACAGATTCAAAAATACAAGAATTTTTTTGCTCTTGTACACTTATAAATTTCTAATGTATTAGGAAACGCAAAGCATTTACGGCTTGGAAAATGACATCTGTGTCAAATTTTATGTTTCTAGCCCAAACAATCTCATTAAAATCATAATGCAAACCGTTCTTAAAACGTTTTCCGCTCGGTTCACCTCTTAAGATTTCGATTTTTTACTAACAGTTCTTAGCGTGCATTTACATGTTTAAACAAATCGCCATGCCGAAATTCAGACCACTATCCCAAACGATATTACAGAAATCGCAATTTTAGAACATTTTTTTTTTTTTTTTTTTTTTTTTTTTTTTACGCTTGCATCCATTCAAATTTCGAATATTTTAGGAACATTTCTGTGAGATCATTTACGCCTTATAAGTAAAAAGCACGTCAAATTTCATGTTTCTAACAATTTGCATATTCAGCAATTGTTGCAGACTAACAATTGCAAATAAATCATAATTTAGAACGCTCATAGAACGCTTTTATGTCGTTTCGAACTTTTAATTTCTACCTTTTTTAGAAATTATTCTTATCGAGTATTTAAAATAACCACTATGTGCCAAATTGTCGGTTTCTATTCCGAACGGTATCACAGAAATTTCAATTTTATTAAATTCTTTTCTTTTCTATTCTTTTCAATTTCGAATTTAATAGATTATTTTCGTCTCTGCCTAGCAGTTTGATCCCCGTTAAATGTATGCTAAGCATTACATCATGTTACTTTTATTCATAATTTAATTAACTATCTGAATCCTTCGCCAAGTAAGAAGATTCTGATACAGAAATCATGAACTCGTTAATTTTATGCTAGCGGGCGCTTGTGATAAATCGCCTATTATTGTTTCCTTCTCATGCATTTGTATTGCCTTAATTTTACTTAAACTTTAATCCTTTCACTTATTTTATACAAAATGCATAACTTTAATTTAAAATACAAACGTTTAAGATGCATGCCTTTCATTATTTAATAAAAAAAAAGGAAAAGAAAAGAAAAAAAACTAGAGAACAGGAATTCTGCTTTTTCTGAATTTAGTGTCGCCCCCGGCATTTCCATTACTGCATTTTCTTCTGACGGACTGATGGCTTCTATTATTATGAAACAGCCTTTATAAATGAAGTGTTAGGTGAAGATGAAAGAGCAGCCGTAAAAAGTTAGAACTTTGATTTTCTGGTCAGAATGGGGGGGGGGAGGGGAATGGCCATAATTTTTTTTTACGGCTGCTCTTTCATCTTCTTCTAACACTTCATTTATAATGGCTGTTTCATAATAATAGAAGCCACCAGTCCATCAAAAGAAAATAACTCGGTTAAGCGGGACTCTACTGCAGTACAAAACAAATTTCAATTTTAAGACTTAAAGCACACGTTTTATTTTATGTAAAATGACGTCATTCGCATCCGCTTAAGAATTCCCCTTTTACGATCTACTCTTAAACATCTACAGTAAAGCATGCATAGCAAAATCGCGAAATAATCGCGAAATAATGCACAAATGCAGCAAAAAGATTCCGTCATTCAAGAAAATCGAAAAAAATAAACCGGCTTTCTAATAATTCATAGATACTTACAATTAAATATAGTATATAATAGCTCCATTGTTTTAACAGAAATCATTCGTTTATATTTTTTTCAAAATAGCACGTATTTTAATTACATTTTCTTTTGGTTGTTACGAGAAAATGGCAACAAAAATATATAATAACGATTTTAAAACTATTTTCCCTTTACTTTCTACAGAAATGAAGTACTTCCGTTGCGACCATTGGCACCATTTTTTGCATAAGTACCATTTTTTTTTTTTTACGCCAATTTGGCGAAAACATTAACAGCATAAACAACAACATCCGGGTTACCATATCAAGAAAAATAACGACGCTTTGTCGCCAATTGAGTTCCCGTTGCGTACATGACATTGGAGTCAGAAAAAGATCGCGCCATTATGGGGCGTATATGACATCTGTGCCAAAACTTTTATTAGAAACACACACAAATTATTTTATTATAAAATGCACAAAGTTTGATCTAATGTAAAACACACGCAATCTCTTCTATTGGATTGTCATATGAAGGATAATATCATCAAAATTTCTGGGTTGCTATGGAATAAAATTGCCATTTTGGCACTAAAAGGATACCCCAATGCGTCTGAGACATCGACTTTGCCTCCGTTCGCTCATATGTTGAAATAAGTTCAATAATAGGGAGATTTGGCACAGATGTCATATACACCCCATATTGTCGCAATTTTTCCAACGCTAATTTGGCGAAAACATCAACATAATAAACAACAACATCCGGGTTACCATATCAAGCAAAATAACGACACTTTGGCGCTATTTAAGTACCCGTTGCGTATATGACATTGACGTCGGAAACAAATCGCGCCAATATGCGTATATGACCTCTGTGTTTATTTGTTTTTTTTACCTGAAAACCTTTTCATATTCAACTCAATTCATTTTCCAAAAGTTTTGTTTACATTAGGAATTAAACCTAAAATGCCGTTAACTTTGAATGCATTCTTCTTAAAAGGTACCATTTCTCTATAAAATCATTTTTATTTTAAAAATCTTTCTAAAAATTAACTTTTATGCAGTTTTATTCGAAAAAATAATCTTGATGGAAAATATTCATCTACCAGATTGAAGTTGAAGTGGATTTGTGCTATTATAATGAGGATAGTACGCGCTCGTTGGCGGGTTTATCACTGATTGGCACAATTTGATAATTTTAGAATGAATTAACAGTTTTTTGCATATTAAGGACAGAAATTTTATTTTTTTTAAACTAAATTTTATAAAATCACGTAGACCGAGTAATTACCAGTCCGAAAATGCATTCCACACTTTTTTCTGTCCATTATTTAAGTCTGTAGCTTAATTGAATTAATGTATGTTTGACGAAGGATTTTTTGATCATTTTCAGTATCTCGACGTTTTTAAAAAAATCCCGTATCTCTGTTTATAATTATTTTATAGAGACGAGTTTGGTCTCAAATTGAAGCTTTTCTTCAGTAGATTCTTCTAGTCTTAATTTTATTTATCTGCGATACTTGCTTTCTTAAATATCTGAAATTTTAAAATGCCACGTTTGGTCGATTTAACATGGACAAGTTGTCTTCAGTATAATAAGCAGTTACGCTGTTCTGGCTTTTGTTTCTTGGTGTTTGTTTGTTTGGCGGGGTTAGCATTTTTTTATAGCTTGGCTTGGCAGAACGACCGTCCTGCTGGAGAGGCACACTGTAGCATCCAAAACAGTTTTTATAGAGATGAGGTTTTGAAAGTACAACACAGTTTCTAGTCACAGTCAATTTGAAAGCTGAGAGATGATTTTTGTTCAGTTTGATTTACTATTTCACAGTGAAGAATCGCACGCCTTGCAAACTGTGGAAAACACCATCAGTTTATTGCGAAAGACATCTTGTGAGCGCATAATTTTGCGTAATGGACTTGTGAACTGTCCTCTACTACCATAATTTGACAAACAATATATTGGTGATCTTACACAAAGGGACTTGGACTAAAATGTGTGGGGATATGTGACGCTGTTAGTCTACGCTGATAAACCACAGACATTAGATCACTTGGAAGTAAATATCTGCGACAAAAAAATTTATTTGCTTTGCCTAGAGAAATCAATGTTTGTTATAATTCAAAAAGCATAAAAAATGTTTTTTTATTGCCCCATGACACGTAATTTTTTGAAATAATTGTCTGAGCGAAGCGAAGGCTAATACACAGCGCAATATTACTTTCGGCCAAAAACAGCTACGATGGATATAAAAAACTTTCGCCAAGCATAACTCAAAAAATATTTGTCGGACTTCGGTTCTGTTTGTACCAGAAGGCACCTATGATGGTAACATACTATGAAAAATAAGTTCCAATTCGGTCAAAAATCCTTCTATATATAAAATAAAGTTTTGATTTCGAAATGGACCAATAAAAAATCTGCGTAGATACCGTGGAATGCATCTGATTGGTCAGAGCTTTATGTCTCTATAAGGGAGGCTACCAATGGGGGACCCGTCTCTCTGTCGCCAACTTGGCATTATTTCCAGTATTTCGCCAAAATTAAGGGTACTTTTCCGTCATACAGACAGCATGCCAAAATGTATGCTAATGCGCCAATTATTTCAGCCCTCATCGTGAAAAGGATTTTTCTTGTAAAACATGCGAAACATTGTGATTTGTTATTTTTGAAACGTGAATTACGTGAATGATTATTATTTAACCATAACTTTGGAAAGCTTTATAATTTGCTGTTATTCGAAATAAAAATGCTTTTTTTTTATAAAATTATAATTTACTTTTACTGCTGACGCTGAGATGGATTTTACTATTTGTCAATTACCAGATGATGAGAAAGTTGCGATAAAACTGTTTCAGGAATTTGGAATTCTGCATAATAAAAGGTTGTGTTCAAACAACCATGACATGAAATTATGGATGAGTTCTGTAAATCCGAAATGGCGATGTAGCTTATGATCATGCGAAGAAAGCGTAGGAATACGACAAAAAACATGGTTTGAAGGATCGCTGTTGTCTTTTCTTAATGCTTTGAGGTTTATTTATTTATGGTGCCAAGAGATGACATCGATTAAGCTTTGTGAGCTGCAACTTGATATGAACCACAACACAACAGTGGACTGGAATAGCTATTTTAGAGAAGTTTGTGCAAATAATTTATGTTCACGACCAAATAGAAAAATCGGTGGACCTAATAAAATTATAGAAGTAGATGAAACTCTTTTTACCAGAAGAAAAAGAAACGTAGGGCGTGTTCTTCCTCAATGGGTGTTAGATGGTTTATACCGTGAAACACGGGGATGTTTCCTTACTCCTATTTCAGATCGCACAGATGAAACTTTAATGGCGGCAATAGAAAACAATGTAGCTGATGGAAGTGTTAGTTATACTGGAAAGGATATAAAACAGATGAACTGCGAAGTGCTGGTTATGATCATTTCACAGTAAATCACAAATACAATTTTGTCGACCCTAATACTGGATGTCATACTCAAAATGTTGAGAAATTATGGGGCATCGCAAAATGGCGCAACAAAAGACATCGGGGAACACTTCGTCATCATTTAGAGTCGTATCTCATAGAGTTTATGTGGCGACGTCTTTATTCAAAAAATGAAATGTTTACTGCAATGCTAAAAGGTATGGCACAGATGTAATATTCGCCCCATATTGGCGCGATTTTTTTCCTGACGCCAATGTCATATACGCAACGGGTACTTAACAGGCGCCAAAGTGTCGTTATTTTGCTTGATGTGGTAACCCGGATTATGTTGTGGCACAGATGTCATATACATCCCATATTGGCGCGATTTTTTTCCGATGCCAATTTGGCGAAAATATCAACAGCGTAAACAGCAATATCCGGGTTACCATATCAAGCAAAATAACGACACTTTGGCGCCAGTTAAATACCCGTTGCGTATATGACATTGGCGTCAGAAAAAAATCGCGCCAATATGGAGCGTATCTGACATCTGTACCTATGTTGTTTATGCTGTTGATGTTTTCGTCAAATTGGCAACCGAAAAAAAAATCGCGCCAATATGGGGCGAATATGACGTGTGCCGAAGAGATATGTAATTTTATGGCAGCAGTTTAATATGATTTTTTTATTACTTTATTGTATAACAGCTATTTGTTCACTTATTTTAATTATATATTTGTGATTTAATAAAATAGTTCGTAAAATTCTGTAATTTTCAAATGTTATATTTTTAAAATGCTCACTTTACTCTCGACAATGTTTTTCTTTTATTTTTCAAATGTTTCAATTCACATGATTTTCATTTTGCGCCAACTATTGCGCTTGGCGACAATGCTGTCGTATAACGGAAAAGGGAACAGATGTCATATTCGCCCCATATTGGCGCGATTTTTTTCTGTCGCCAATATCATATAGGCAACAGGTACTTAACTTGCGTCAAAGTGTCGTTACTTTGTTTGATGTGGTAACCCGGATTATGTTGTTTATGCTGTTGATGTTTTCGCCAAATTGGCAACCGAAAAAAATCGCGCCAATATGAGGCGAATATGACATCGGTACCCGGAAAAGTACCAAAAGGGTACAGATGTCATATTCGCCCCATATTAGCGCGATTTTTTTCTGTCGCAAACATATAGGAAACGGGTACTTAACTTGCGCCAAAGTGTCGTTATTTTGCTTGATGTGGTAACCCGGATTATGTTGTGGCACAGATGTCATATACATCCCATATTGGCGCGATTTTTTTCCGATTCCAATTTGGCGAAAATATCAACAGCGTAAACAGCAATATCCGGGTTACCATATCAAGCAAAATAACGACACTTTGGCTCCAGTTAAATATCCGTTGCGTATATGACATTGGGGTCAGAAAAAAATCGCGCCAATATGGGGTATATGACATCTGTACCTATGTAGTTTATGCTGTTGATGTTTTCGTCAAATTGGCAACCGAAAAAAATCGCGCCAATATGGGGCGAATATGACATCTGTGCCGAAGAGATATGTAATTTTATGGCAGCAGTTTAATATGATTTTTTTTATTACTTTATTGTATAACAGTTATTTGTTCACTTATTTTAATTATATATTTGTGATTTAATAAAATAGTTCGTAAAATTCTGTAATTTTCAAATGTTATATTTTTATGCGCCAATTATTGCGCTTGGCGACAATGCTGTCCGTATAACGGAAAAGTACCAAAAGGGTACAGATGTCATATTCGCCCCATATTGGCGCGATTTTTTTCTGTCGCCAATATCATATAGGAAACGGGTACTTAACTTGCGCCAAAGTGTCGTTATTTTGCTTGATGTGGTAACCCGGATTATGTTGTTTATGCTGTTGATGTTTTTGCCAAATTGACAACCGAAAAAAATCGCGCCAATATGGGGTGAATATGACATCTGTACCCCAAAAAGCATAGCCTACTATGATATATACGGCCCACGCATTTCGCCGAAAACCGTCGAAAAAGTGAAGTCGGATTCAGCTTCAAACTCTGAACCAAAACATCACAACGTGCTTTTTTTTTTGTTTACATTTATACCCTGCCCAGATAGCGGCTTGTTTCTCATCGTCGAAGTTTCAGAATCATTGATCGTATTTTCAGAATAATAAATTAAATACTTATATTCTTCAATTTCCTTCGGTTTAAAAGGATATTTTACACAGCTTGTAGTATTTTAGTGTTCACATACATTTAAGATTAGCTAAATTACTTATTGTTTACTTGATCGTTTGGTTCATTCTGTTATTCTTTTTTGAATGTCCCGTATTTACATAAAAATAGCTTGTGTTTCGTATACACGTTTTAAAATAAAAATTTGGTTTTTATCAAACTACAGTTCTCATAACTGGCTTGAAGCAGTTATTTTTTACGAATTTATTGCTACCCGTAAAATGTTTCTGTTTGATGTCGTCCGAACTAAATAATAATAATAATAGTAAAAAAAAAAAAGACGATCTTCCTTAAACATTAAATATTCTTATTTTTAATCATAGAAAGAAATGGTGATCGCAGATTTAAATATCGTTGCAATATTTTATGTTATCCAATCAATTTTGATTAAATCATGTAAGTGTATTTGTTCCATAATAAATTATATTTATTAATTACTAGCAAACCCCGCGGCTTTGCTCGCGTAATATTTGAAGTATGCCAAGTGATTTGCATGACTTTTTTTTTATTAGAAAAACACTTTTTGGAATAACTCAAAAATTACAAATTAAGCCACAATTTGACTAAACTTTATTATAAAAGTGCGATAGACAAAAATGAGATTTTAATTAATAAGAAGAACTAAAACTAATTCCAAATAAATGATAATTTAGAAAATATTTTGAGTCTTTTTTGCTCATTTCATACGCTCATTTCAATATTCAATTTAAGCTTCGAATTTTTTAGAAACCATCTTAACACATTTACATCTTAAAATTAACCATCATGTAAAATTCCAAGCTTCTTGTCTAACAGTCTATCACCTCTTTGGTGTTAGTGGCACCAACATAAAATGCCCAAACAGAGTTGAAATAGAATGTCTCGAAAAATGTTGAAACAGAGACCGTCACCATTAATTTGCCAACAATAACATTGAAATCGGTTGGTATTTCCTAATATTCTATAGTAAACGGAATTTAGATGTTTTTAAAGACTTTCTTGTTGTTCCTGCTAACCAGGTGGTAGTGACACCGGCATAAAATACATCCCGTATACGATCAGGGATAATCACTGTTGATATTCGCAACAAATAACTTCTGTAATAGATTTATTATTTCCTGAGATTCCAGAGAAATCATAATTTAGGACTCTTTTCGCTTCACTCCTTTTTAATTTCGAATTTATTTTCGACTGTTCTTAGAGGGCATTTATAATTTATATGTAACTAACGTGCTATATTTAAAGTTTTTAGCCCTTTCAGTACCGCTGAAATCGCAATTTAGAAAGCTTTCTGCTCCCACAACCCTGTAGGGTTTGTGGCACCGACATAAAATATAACTTATGTTTGAGCAGGTTCTATCACCATCAATTTGCACCATTATGTTTGAAATCGGTTTCGTATTTCATACTATAGCATAAAAATCGTAATTTAGAACGCTTATAGAACGCTTTTCGCTCACTTCATCATTTTAAATTTGGAATTTTCTTTCGACAATTCTTAGAAAGCATTTGCATCTTTGAAGTAATTACCATTCCAAATTTAAAATGTTAGGCCCCCCTCAGTAACACAAAAAACGCAATTTAGAACATTTTTTGCTCCTGTAACCCCCAGGTGGTAATGACAACAACGTAAAATATAGGCTATGTTGGAGCGGGGACTGTCACCATCAAGTTGAAACCATTACTTCTGAAATCGGTTTATATTTCCTGAGACTGCGTAGAAATCGCTATTTAGAACGTTTTTAGAACGCTTTTCTTTCATTTTCACCCCTTTTAAATTTCAAATTTTTAACGAACTCTTCTCAGAGACCATTTACATCTCCTAAGTAATTACCATGCCAAATTTCAAGTTGCTAGCACTTTCAGTATCCCAAAAATCACAATTTAGGACGTTTTTTAAAATGCAACCGCAAGGTGGTAGTAACACGGACATGAAATAGATCCTATACTGGAGCAATATGTCATCATCAATTTCCAACCATTACTTTTGAAATCGGTTGGGTTCTTTCTGAGACTGCATAGAAATCGCAATTTAGAACGTTTTTCGTCCCTTTTCACCCCTTTTAAATTTCGAATTATTTAGGAAATGTTCTTAGAGATCGTTTATATCTTATAAGTAACTACCATACCTAGTTTCAAGTTGCTAGCTCCACCAGTATTACAAAAAATACAATTTAGATCGTTTTTTGCTGCTTCACCCCCTTTGGGGTAGGGCTGTCACCTTCGTTTTCCCACCATTATTTTTTAAATTGTTTCGGTACTTCCTGATATTCCGCAGAAATCGCAATTTAGAAAGTTTTTTAGAACGCTTTTCGCTCATTTTTCACCCCTTTAAAATTTTGATTTTTTAGGAAATGTCCTTAGAGATCATTTGTATCTTATAAATAACTGTCCTGTCTAATTTAAGGATTCTATGCCCTTCAGTAACACAAAAATCGCAATTTAGAACGCTTTTTGCTTCTGCAACCCCTAGGTGGTAGTGATACCGACATGAAAGAAAGCCTATGTTGAGCAAGGGCTGTCATCATCAATTTCCTACCATTACTTTTGAAATCGGTTAGGTATTTTTCTAGATTGCGTAAAAATCGGCATTTAGAACATTTTTTAGAACACTTTCGGCTCATTTTCACCCACTTTTAAATTCCGAATTTTTAAAGAAATGTTCTTGGAAATAATTTATAGCTAATAAGCAACTACCATGCCAAATTCCATGTATTTGGGCCCTTCAGTAACACAAAAACGCAATTTCGAACGATTTTTTTCTCCTGCACCCCCTTTTGGGGTAGTGGCACTGACATAAAATGTAGCCTGTGTTGGAGCAAGGGTTGTCACCATCATTTTGATACCATTATGTTTTATATCGGTTTGGTACTTTTTGAGATTGCGTAAAAATCGCCATTTAGAACGTTTTTAGAACGCTTTTTGCACATTTTTATCCCTTTTAATTTCGAATTTTTTAAGAAATGTTCTTAGAGGTAATTTATATCTAATAAGTAACTATCATGCCAAATGTCATGTATGTGGACCCTTCAGTAACACAAAAATCGCAATTTCGAACGTTTTTTAGCTGTTGCACCCCTTTAGGAGTTGTGGCACCGACATAAAATGTAGCCTATGTTGGAGAAATTGTTGCCACCATCATTTTAACACCATTATTTTTAAAATCGGTTTGGTACTTCTCTTGATTGCGTAAAAATCGTCATTTAGAACGTTTTTTAGAACGATTTTTGCTCATTTTCAGCCCTTTTAAATTTCGAATTTTTTAAGAAATGTTCTTGGAAATCCTTTATACATACTAAGTAACTACCATTCCAAATTCCATGTATCTGGGCACTTCAGTAACACAAAAATCGCAATTTCGAACGTTCTTTTTGTTCCTTCACCTCCTTTAGCGTTAGTGGCACCGACATAAATGTTGCCTATTTTGGAGCAAGGGTTGTCACCATCATTTTGCCACCATTATTTTTTATATCGGTTTCGTACTTCTTGAGATTGCGTAAAAATCGCCATTTAGAACGTTTTTAGAACGCTTTTTGCGCATTTTCACACCTTTTTAATTTCGTTTATTTAAAGAAATGTCCTTAGAGAACATTAGTATCTTATAAGTAACTACCATTCCAAATTTCATGTTTCTAGGCCCTGCAGTAACACAAAAATCGCATTTTTAGAAAGTTTTTTGCTCCTGCACCCCCTTTTGGCCAGTGGCACGGACATAAGATATAGCCTATGTTCTAAGTTGGACTAACACCATCATTTTGATACCATAACTTTTAGAATCGGTTCGGTAGTTCCAGAGCTTACCTCCTACAAATAAACAATTTTTACCTCTTTATAATAGAAAAAGTATAGATTACAAGGAATTTTATGAGTACTTTAATATATTTAAAAGAAATTTCATTAGTTTTATTGTTTCAGCAGTGAAGATAGCAAATAAATTTGTGACATGGATGTTTTTAGACTATGCATGTTTTTTATTTATTGGGGTGAATCGTAGAATACTCTACTTCTCCCCAACCTGGCGATAAATACGCCAAAGTGGCAACCTTGGTATTTAGTATTAACTTGGTGTTAAGTAGCAACCTTGGAAGTATTCTCCGGTCGCACCATTTATTATTCCGATAATTGTTAAAATAATAATTTTTTTTCTGATGATTAGAGTTAATATTTTTATTAAACTCTTTTGAATCATATCTATACGGGAAAAAAATGTAAACACATTGGAATTCTCTGAACCCTGCCCAGAGCGGTTTGATTGTTTCTTGTCGTTGAAGTTACAGTCAGAGTCAAATTTCTGTTTTGGGCAGCGTATCAGAGTGCTCTGGCGAGGAACTTCATACATTAAACGTAAATCGGTCTGCCGGTAGCAGTATCTAAGTATGCCTTGCAAAAAGTAATGCTTTGGAAATGGAACAATGAGAATCTGCGTAGATACTGTGAAATGCAACTGATTGGTCAGAGCTTTATGACGCTATAAGGGAGGTTACCAAGGGGAGACCCGTCTCTCTGTCACCAAAAGTGACGACAACTTAGCGCTATTTCCAGTATTTCGCCAAATTTCCATAGACTCCCATTGAAATACAATACGTTTTACTTGCATGCAGGAAATCAACAAATTGAGATATTTCAATGCAACAAAAACTAATATTAGCTTATGAATAGAGCTTAATTGAGCTATTTACATTATTTTTAAGCACAAACAATAATCTGGGGTTGGCTAGAAAATGGGAATTGCTTCGCTATACCGAATGGAATAGTTAAGCGTTTACGCGCTGGGTTGGTGAGGGTAGCGAGCAGGGGGGCGGTGCCGCCCTAGTTATATTAAAAAAAACTGATAAAAAAGCACAATTTATGTACATACGCCACGTAATTTAGTATATGTCATTTTCTCCGGCTGGATGTTTTCGTAGAAAACCGAATTACAGCGCATGGAGCAAAGAAAGTATGCACGCACTAATATTAAAGTGCAATAAAACATATTTAAATTTAATTAAACAGGAAAAGAAATCTGGATTTTTTTTCTATTTCAAAGAAAAAAAGGCCATATAATATAGATTATTAGCCATAATAACTTAGGGTTTCAGATTTTACGATAACCTATCCAATAGCATTTTTTAATCGCCAAAAGCAACATTTATATTTTGCGTGCGAAAATTTGAAACAGTTATTTGATGTTTAAATAAACAATTTTGATTTGTGGCATCATTTATTCTCAATTCTTTTTTATTCTGTTTCGTATTTTAAATGAAATTTGCGCACTTGTTAGTTATCCTTTCGACCAATTACGCTAAATTATATAAATCGCTAAACCACCGCCCAAATTATACAAATTGACATAATTTTTATTTTAAATAACGAAAGAACAAATTAATTAGTATAATATTAATTTGAAATACAAATAAAACGTCGAAATAAAAATCACTTGATGACGTGAACACGTGTTGTCAAGTGAATGTGACATTTACGGTCAACCATTATTGCTATTTAACCTTACAATTTGATGACTGTAATTTGGTCGACGGGATAACTAACAAGTGCCGAAAATCGTACTTTTCCTGGATAGGCGATTTATAGGTAAAGAAAATGGGTTTGGCGAGAGAAGTAAATCTTTCATTCATATTTTCTGGCAACCTACACATTGTTTCATGTACCCAGGTAATTTTTTAAAGATTTAAACAATTAGATAGTATGCACAAGATATTTACACACATATGTCATTTACGCGCCACGTTGGCGCGATTTGTTTCTGACGCCAATGACATATACGCACCAGGGTACTTAACTGGCGCCAAAGTGTCGTTAGTTTACTTGATATGGTAAACTAGATGTTGTTGTTTATTTATTAATAAATTGTTTATTTACTTTTATTTTCTTTCTTAAAATTGCATAAATTGTTTCGTTCTACAGTTATTAATTAAACTTCTTTTTATTTATTGTTATTTTGTTTTTATAAATATATACTTAACTGGTATTCGAAACCGAGGTTTCCGCCAAATTGGCGTCAGACAAAAATCGCGCCAACGTGGTGCGTATATGACACCTGTGCCAAAATGGTTTATATTTATTTGTAAAAAATAAGTATAAACGTTCACCGGTTTTGAAATAAATTGTCAGGTTTGTAGCTTTTTGTAATAAATCTCACTTTCTGAAGCCAAAACTGCACAAAGCTTAAAAAAAAAAAAAAAAAAAAAAAAAAAAAAAAAAAAAAAAAAAAACGCCAAGGCAAAGAAATGTTGTTAAAGTACAATGAAATTAGTTAAAAACGTGTATTTTAAATTAAGTGAATGAAAGATTTATATTTTAAATGAAATGAATGCAAGATGAATATGGTATGTAAAAAAATATTAACAACTTATCACCAGTGCTTGACTAACTTAATAGTATCAATATTGCAATCTAGACCCCCATAGTCTTGATTGCAATTGGTACATGGTATGCAAAATGAAGCAAATATGTTATAATCACTCTTCGTACAAGAAAAATGGCCAATAATTCGTATTCAGATACGCAGGCAAGGTTGGCGTTAAACAAGGGTAATACTAACAGCAACATTGTTATAACTGTATGGGAGTTGTAATAGGTAAGTAATAATGGATTCTAATCACATAAACTACACAAGCAGTTTTTTATATATGTTTCGAGTGAAGCTCGATCATCAAAGTGCTAATTATTCATACAAGCATCCGTTATTTAAATGAAAGTTTAAAATTTAAATATAAATGTATGCAATCTCGCATTCCCTTCGCCCCCCTCTCCCAAAAAAAAGTTACAGCAATGAAATTTAATTGGAGTTAAGCGAAGCTTTTTAAAATGCGCAATTGGTTGAAAACGAGATTACGGAATATTCCTATAATATTTGAATTAATCACGGTACATTTTTTTAGCTCGGTTCAAATTTTGCCAAGAGTATTTTATTTTTATTTTTTTGTCAAAAGCCACCTTTTTAGCAATAACGTTTGGGTGTTTGTGGGGTGTCATCTCTGAAACTACCTAGCAGATTAAAAATAGAGTGGTGTCAGAAAGAATGTTGGTGACCATCTCTGCTCCAAAAAAGACTGTATTTTATGTCGGTAAAACAACTCCCATCGGTACAGAAATGAAAAATTTCTAAATTGCGATTTCTGTGATATTTTTTGTGCTAGAAATTTGAAAATCGGTGTGGTGGCTACTTTTAAGATGCAAACACTCGTTATGAACTCTTTTTAAAAGGTTGAAAATTTTAAAGCGAGAAATAAACGTAAAACTTTCCAGAAAGATTCTAAATCAAGATTTATTTGGTATTGATAGGGATAGAAATTTTGATATTTCACGTGGTTATTAGTTTTAAAATGTAAATGCCGATCAGTTTTTAAAAGACCTGAAAATTAAAAGGGTGTACGAAAAAAAAAAAAGATATAAACTGCAAATTCTGTGATACAGTTGGAGTTAGAAACTTGAAATTTGGCATGGTAGTAATTTATAAGATGTAAATGTTCGTTTTAGAACGAATTCTAAAAAATTCGAAATTTAGAAGACTAAATAAAGCGAACAAAGTCCTATAGATGATCTAAATAACGAAGTACGTGGAATTGTTGCGAACATAAACATGAAAATTGACATGACTGTTACTTTTAAGACATATATACTCACAACAGAACACATAAATACTCACAATATGACAATTTCTAAAAGTTTGGCTATGTAAAACGGTGCAGGAACAAAACACTTTCGAAAATTTTCTATTTCTGTGTTACCGCTGAGTTTAAAAACGTAAGGTGGGATGAAAGGAAACGTTTTAATTTACCATTAATTTGAAATTATTAGGTATAGAAACTTTAAATGTTTAATAATACTACACTTGGGAGGGGGAACCCTCCCAAAAAACAATAACAACAGCAAAACAAAAGTGCAATTTAAATGCAACGAAATGGGTAGGTACACAACTAGCATTGAATAAATTATGTAAATATTGAATAAATATCGGTATGAAACAGCGAATAGGTTGTCCGAAAGTACATGTGAATGTGTTCCTTCTCTAGGCTATTCTATCTCTTGCCAAGGCCCTTAACAGAGGGAAGTGCTGGTTTAAATTTGATATGGATTTTTTTTTTTCTTCAGATCCACTAATCTAGATACTAGCCGCCTTTGGCGACCAATTTGGCTTCCCATAAATGTATGCTAAGTACTGTATTATGTTAATGTTATTCATAATTTAATTTACCTGATCAATCCTTTGCCAAATAGAAAGATTCTGATACAGAAATCCAGAACTCGGTATTTTTATGTTAGCCGTGAGCAGGTGATAAATCGCCAAACATTTTTTTCCGTCGTATTTTTTCGTATTTCATTAATTTAATGTAAAATATAACACTTTCACTCATTTTATTTAAAATACATAACTTTAATTTAAAACTGAAATATTTAAAATTTAATTCTGAATTATTTCTTTAAAAAATAGAAAAGGAAAAAAAAAAAAGAAACGTAATAAATAATACCATAAACCGTGACATTTAATTTCGACATTAAATTAAAATTAACAAATCAACTTTTAATTTCTTTGTTTTAATTTGCCACGCGAAAAATTATTTATGACAGTCGTATGAAACGGACGATTATAATACTGATGACATGATGGCGTTGGAACAATAGTTGGCGATTTATCATCTGCGAGAGTTAACATTAAATTACCAAATTGGCCGCCAGGAATATAAAAAGCGAAACGGTCGACACGGAACTGTTAATGACAGTCACATGATGTAGGCTTTTATTATAGAGATTTCATTATTTGAATTTGTCGGCAATTTTGCTCAGACTAATCCCTCCGAGGGAAGTCCTAGTATTAAAATTATTTGGGCTAATTGTCTGAGCGAAGCGAAGGCTAATACGCAGCGAAATATTACTGTCCGGGCACATTACAGCTACGATGGATATTAACGCCATGTGATAATAAAAAAAAAAAGCCTAATAAAAACCTTTCGTCAAGCATAACTCAAAAGATACTTGTCGGATTTCGTTTCTGATTGCACCAGAAGGTACCTATGAGGGCCACCTACTGAATGCACCTACTATGAAAAATAAGTTCTAAACCGTTTAAAAATTATATTAAAAAACTGATAAAAAGCACAATTTATCTGCATACGTCACAGAAATTTGGTGTGCGTCACTTTCACCGGTGGATGTTTTCGTAGACAACTCGTTTGGACACATGGAGCAAATAAGAAAAAATACTCACGCAGTAATATTGAATAGATCAGTTTCAACCACGTGATCACAAACCTTGCAACAACCCGTGGCAACCAGTTTTGGTGGGCAAAGAAATAATAATACAGTACACCGTACCACTGTGATCGTTTTTAGCCTGTTGTATAAAATCTGGCCTGTTGTATGACATACAACAGGCTAAATCCGGCTAAAAACTCAGGCTAAAAGATAGTTGTCTGTCTATCGACTGGAAATTAACAGATTTTTTTAATACTCGTATAACGAAATTTAGAAACGATTGTGGATGATTAAAACAAAAGACAAGAGTGTTTATTGCTCCAGGGAGGTTATCTTTTTCTGGATGTCTGTCTGTCTGTCATACAGCATGCGATTTTCTTGTAAAGGATGATATTATTACGCAGTAAAACCTCCATACCGGACACACCCGATTAGTGGACACCTTATTTAGCGGGCATTTTTTCGATTACCAATCCTTAAATAACTCTACATTTTTTACTCTCAGTAGCGGACACCTCCAAATAGAGGACAAATTCTGCACTCCCGAGGTGTTCGGTATTCAGAGGTTTTACTGGTAAAACCTCTATAACGGACACACTCGAATAGCGGATACCTCTATTTAGCGGACATTTTTTCGATTACCAACACTTAAATAACTGTACATGTTTTACTCTCAGTAGCGGACACCTCCAAATAGAGGACAAATTCTGCATTTTCGAGGTGTCCGCTATTCAGAGGTTTTACTCTATATATTATTGATACTTATTTTACTGGGCCGCACAAAAGAATAAGAATATATGAAACGATTATAAACTAAATTCGCGATTGGTAGATTGCTGATGGTAATGTAATTTTAGGATGTTGTTACAGTCATCCGCAGCATATTTTTAGAGTTTCGTTCATCTAACGAAACCCTACCTGTCTCACTCCTTTGTCTGTCTGTCTATCCGTCTGTCACAGAGCCCGTTCTCAGAAATTATATGTGTCGGAGACTTGAAAATTTGCATACTTATAGCTGAACACCACACATCAAACGGCAAATAATAAAATTTTGAAAAAGTCTAATATTTAACCCTCTGGCCTCTCACTTGTGTATTTTAAGCAATTTTTCTAACTCAGCCCCTAATTAAGTTGGATACATGAAAATTTGCATACTTATAGCTGAACACCTCACATCAAACGACAAATAATAAAATTTTGAAAAAGGTCTAATATTTAACCCTCTGTGTTCTAACTTGTGTATGTTAAACAATTTTTCTAACTCAGCCCCTAATTAAGTTGGAGACATAAAATTTTGCATACTTATAGCTGAACAACTCACATCAAACAACAAATAATAAAATTTTGAAAAAAGTCTAATATTTAACCCTTTGGGCTCTAACTTGTATATTTTAAGCATTTTTTCTAACTCAACCCCTAATTAAGTTGGAGACATGAAAGTTTGCATACTTATAGCTGAACACTTGCGATAACATGATAATTCATAAAATTTTGAAAAACTCATATTTAACCCTCCGGTCTTTAACTTCTGTATTTTAAGCATTTTTTCTAACTCAGCCGCTAATTAAGTTGGAGAAATGAAATTTTGCATACATATAGCTAAACACCTTACATCAAATGACAAATAATAAAATTTTGAAAAAGTCTAATATTTCTGGCTCTAACTTGTGTACTTTAAACAATTTGTCTAACTCAGCCCCTAATTAAGTTGGAAACATGAAATTTTGCATACGTATAGCTGAACACCTCACATCAAACGACAAATAATAAGATTTTTAAAAAGGTCTAATATTTAACCCTTTGAGCTCTAACTTGTGTATTTTAAGCAATTTTTCTAACTCAGGCCCTAATTAAGTTGGAAACATGAAATTTTGCATACGTATAGCTGAACACCTCACATCAAACGACAAATAATAAGATTTTTAAAAAGGTCTAATATTTAACCCTTTGAGCTCTAACTTGTGTATTTTAAGCAATTTTTCTAACTCAGGCCCTAATTAAGTTGGAGACATGAAAGTTTGCATACTTATAGCTGAACACTTGCGATAACACGATAAATAATAAAATTTTGAAAAAGTCACATTTAACCCTCCGGTCTTTAACTTCTGTATTTTAAGCAATTTTTCTAACTCAGCCCCTCATTAAGTTGGAGACATGAAATTTTGCATACTTATAGCTGAACCCATCACATCAAAGGACAAATAATAAAATTTTGAAAAAGTCTAATATTTAACCTCTAATATTTTTTCTCGCGCATGTTTTAAATTTAAACTGTTTTGCAATACTATTTTTTGTTCATTTTGCATAATAAGTGTAATGTGACGTAATGTCTTCTATTTAAGACTTCTAACGCATGTTAATGAATTTATTTTACAATATCCTTTTTCTTTTAAAATTCACATGTAAATATAGTTTTTATGGCGTAATTTCCAATAAGTGCCTGCTTTTTATACCTAATTATTGAATTCTAATTCGAAAGTTTTTCTGTTTATAATAGTAACGTGTAAATAATTTCTTTATTTGAAGCAAACGTTATTATTTGCACTGTTTATACAGTTGGCGACAGTTTAAATTAATACCATTTTCTAAAATATGTAAAAAAATATGTGTCGAAATGCTGAATATTTGAATTTAAAATAGAAATAAAAGCTCAAAAAATGAGTCAAATTAAAAAAAAATAATAATGGAATCTGCTCACCGGAATCTTCTTTGAATAAAATGATCTAAAAATGATTAAATTCCCATGTATAGTTTTTGCACCTATAAAACTTTTTTAATGGAACGATTTTGTCCAAATTTAGCATTAAATATCTCTTAAAATAATTCTTCGATTTGAAAACAGTATGCATCAGCGTGTTGATCAAACATTTCTCTATAATACCACCGATTTTCATATTTTTGTATACAATAGTTTTCTTAATATTAACGATTTAAGACCTCCGGTCAGAAAAAATTCAAAACCGGCGGCGGCGGCGGTGACAGTGTTAGTTACTTTTTTTAGAATAGAGAGATATATAAAAATAAAAACTTGTCTATTTGTCTGTTTGTAATTGCATAAAAATCCACAATTTGGAAACCAAAATTGTGAAAAGAAACGTACATGTGTATTAAAACATGGCCGAGCCAAGTAAAGTAATCCGGGATCGAAATAAATTATAATTAATAAAAAACCACCAATTTAACAGTAATTTCTTATCAAATTTAAACATTTTTCGTTATAGCAGTTGCCAACAATTAAAATGCACAATAAAATTTTTACTACAACAATTAATTTTCTACTGCAAGATTTCCACGTGAAAAATGAAAATAAAATAAATAGTTTGCCAAATTTAAAAAAGTGAATATTACATCATAACTGTTGCATCATACATTGCAATACGCATTTTCTATTGCAAGACATTCACGTAAAAATGAAAATGAAATAAATAGTTCGACGAATTTAAATGAAAGTGAATATAACTTCATAACTTTTCTATTTCAGGGTTTCCACGTGAAAGAGGAAAATATTAGGTCATATTGGAAATATAAAGGACGTGGTGGATATAGTATAACGTCATATGAGTGTGAAAAATGTATTGAAGCATGATAAAAACCCGATTAGGGAAATATTGGCGTATTTTAACATTATTGCTCCAATTATAAATTGAAATAAGTTCATTTATAGCTGTATTCTTTTGCGTCTGTTATATACATTTATACATTTTTATATAGCGTTTTCATTTGATTCATTCATACAACATTTCGACTGCTTTTTTTAATATTTGTTTTGTGTTGTATGTTAAATTCTGAAATTGATTTTTCAGAACAAACATCCTTCAAATTCCGAGCAACGCCGGGCACTTCAGTTTGTAACAGATAAATGGCTTTTGCATCTGTACATATAATGCTAATATTATAAAGCATTATAATATTATGAAGCGTTATAATATTATAAACCGTTATAATATTATAAAGTGTGTAATATTATAAATGCTTGTACGTTTGTGAGATGTTATCTCTGAAGTTACATAGCCAACTTAAAAAAATGTTGGTGGCCATCTCTGATCCGACAAAAAGACTGTATTTTATGCCAGTGCAAGAACCTACATCGCTGCAGGAGCAAAAAAGTTCTAAAATTGAGATTTCTGCGATATTGATTAGGTTGAAAACTTTAAATTTGGTGCAGTAGTTACTTTTAAGATGTAAATACTCATAATGAACCCTCTCTAAAAGGCTCAATTTGACGGATAAACGTAAAAATTTCTAGAAAGGTTCTAAACTATGATTTATTTGGAATACCGAAATTTTTGGGATACTGTTGGGGTTAGAAACTAGAACTTTGGCATGGTAGTAATTTATAAGATGTCAATGCTCGTTGTAGAACGAATTCTAAAAAATCGAAAGACTAAACAAAGCGGAAAAAGATCTAAAGATGATCTAAGTAACGAAGTACATGGAATTGTTAAGAATATAAACATGAAAATTGACATGGATGGATTTATCATGACGTAAATTTTCGCAATAGAACAATTTCTAAAAATGTCGCTGTATAAAACAATGCAGAAACAAAAAACTTTCGAAAATTTTCTATTTCTGTGTTACTGCTGAGCCCAAAATCTGGCAATTTTGCTTCGGGTTAGTTTTAAAATATATAATTGTCTCTGTGAAGGGTTTCTAAAAAAATTTAAAATTTAAAAAGATGAAATTAACGGAAAGCGATCTCAATTACCATTAATTTAGAATTATTAGGTATAGCAACTTTAAGTATTTCAAAATACTGCATTTCCTCCGCAAAACATGCAATTTAAATGCAACAAAACTGATAGATACCCACCTAGCATTAAATAAATTATGTAAATATTGAATAAAGACCTGTATGAAACAGTGAATAGGTTGCCCGAAAGTACTTGTTAAAGTGTTCCTTCTCTAGGCTTTTCTCTCTCTCGCCAAAGCCACTAACAGAGGGAAGTGCCGTTTTAAATTTGATATGAATTTTTTATATGATTCATTTTTCTAGACATTTTATCATAAGGTCATATTCTCAATTATCATTAGTAGATTTTTTATATATTAACTTATTCGGGTGAAATTTCATAATCGGGTTCATATTGGCGTAAGTTAGCTTGCATGATTTACTGAATAAATATGTATGGATTTGTAAATTACTTCAAATGACACTTTGACAGCTCAAAAGTTATACAGACGATATATTCAGATCTTGTGTCATACTTTATCTTGCAATCATCGCCGATTTCTTTTATTTAATACATGCTAAATACAGCTCAACTTGTGAGAATATGTTTGAAAACAAAACAATACAGCGCATGTAGTGGCCGGCATACATCATTTAAATCCGATCGAGCATATCTAAAACACAATCTAACGAAGCATTGCATGCCACTGTTGATGTGTTCGGTACTTTGATACTATATCAGATTTTGAGGAGAGAATTCCTTAAATGTTATCGACAACATCATTGCATCCGTGGAAAACAGATATTGTACAATATTAACTATTCCGGGGGAGCACACAGCATATAAAGTATAGTCCATTCTTTTTAAACATCATATATTTGTCATTTAAAGTTACTCAAATTGGTGCGGAGCGTCTGATTATGCTCTTGTAATCATTTTATACAGTTAAAATTCCGATATAAGATAATTTAGTGTTTGATTTTCTATTTTACTTTTAATATATTGTTTACTTTCAATTTTATATCCATACATGGCTGTTTCGCATGGTTTGATTTCCCATTTTTTTAAACAGTGTATACGAATTTATATATAATATTTTGTAATTCTATGATTCGTTTATTTTCATCATTTCAATTTATCGCAGTATTTGGACAATTAAAGATAACATCTCATTTTCCTTGCTTCCACATGTTATTATTAAATCTATGATCTCAGGAATATCGCTCAGACTAATCCCTCTGAGGGAAGTCCTAGTTATAACTAACTGGCGAAAAATTGGGCTAATTATATTGCCACTTTCTTTTGAAAGAGGAATATGAGACACAGCCTACCCTGAAACATAATATGAACTCGCGTTTTTTTTTTTTTTTTTTTTTTTTTTTTTACTTTTAATTAGTGCCGTTGATTATCAGAATGATTAAACAGGGTTAAAATTATGAAGTTACGAAACATTTTAACGTTATTTCTACTGGTGGCAAATGACGCTTTTTAATATTTTGATTTATGGTTATTATTATCTGTAATTGATAAAACTCGTGCGTATGGAAATACGCATTCATTTACAAATGATCTTTATGTGTTCCAATTAAAAAAAAAAGAAATATATGTATGTATATATATATATATATATATATATATATATATATATATAGAATGCTAGTATATGTCATTTCACACCAGTAGAAAGGTATTAAAATGGATGCACCGATTTTTATGAATAACTTTCGTTACTTTAAAATTCTACTTTTCTTAACGAAACGACAAATAAAAACAATGCCAGCTTGTCTGCCATTCAGTTTACCATTTACCAGTATGAACTAACATATATACGAACTAACTATTTAAAATCCTGTTTTGTAGAAGAAAAAACCAAACCCTTTTTTCGAATAGTATGTTTTCTCTTTAAAAACAAGCCCCCTAAAAATGAAGTTGACATAAACCCCGCAACAAGGGATAGAGCGATGAATGATTGAAAGCTATAAATGAAGATGAAATATAATTGACACAGTATTATAATGATGATTGAGACCTTATGATAACTTAATAACTACATTTGTATATAAATGAAAGTTTAAATTTTATTTAAAAGTGAGAAATATAAAGTACATTAAAGTCCACAGATATACTTTTAAAATTTCTTTAAAGTCTACGCAAATCTCATAATAAGTACGACATTTTCACACGTAATTGTAAATATGTCGGAAATTGCACGGCAAACGTGGAAAATGAGATGCGTTCGAGCGATAAGTAGTTTTATAAATATTCTGATCTTGGTCTTATGCAAAAATGTTTGAATGCAAAATTTATTACGATTTTATATTAAATTCAGTAATTTCGAAGTAATATGACTCCGCCTTAAAAATGAAGTAATTACTCTTGCAACCAAGAACCATTAATTGCTATGGGATATCATTGAATTAATTACATGTAATAGGATTTAATAGAATGAAGAAAATTTTATTAATATCTTTTTAATTTTTGATTCGATTTTAATAAAATTTGAAATGACTCGACAAAGTTCTACAAAGATAATATATATTAAATTTCAAACTATTAGGTTGAGTAGATTTTGCGCTGTTATATGCGGAATAACGGACAGACAGACGAACAGAGCAGACGACGTTTATAGGTGCTAATTATTTATATAATTACGAATGCTCCAAAGAAAAAAATTTCACCGGTAACAAAATAAATGAGACAGAACCTCTATACGTATTTTTTACTGTGGGTAATTCTCAGTAGTTTTGCCTATTTTTCTGCCTTTCAGTTTCAGCCGTTCAATATTGTTTACAGAGAATCGAAATATAAATATTATAACATGAATGTTGCAAAATATTTCGTTGCTTGTATTGAAATAGATGTTACTGAATAAAAATACTATGTGACATTAATAATCTTTTAAAACACTTTGTACACTTGTACAAATAACAAACGTAGAATAACTCTTCCTAGGGACATTTAGGCAGTGACATGGTTTAAATAAATTTCTAAATGCATGTAACAACATCGTCGGAGAATCTGAAGCTAGGTCATTCAGATCACCTTATTTTTCTAAAACGCTGAAATTTTAAAAAAGAATGCAGAATATTCGTTTAAAGTAGCATCAAATATGTATTATATGTAAGCTATGTAAAATAATGTCGGGTTATATTGGTACTAAATTTAAAATGATGAAGTGAGATATTTCATGTCAAAATTTGTATATTACATCAGATTATATTAGTAACAATGATTTCATTTTCAATGTGATTCATTGCCATGAATCGAGATACTAGATTAATAAAAATGGGGCAAATAATAAATAAAATTCCTATTAAGTGGATAAAGCTGCATTAAAAATTCCAACAAGAGTTATTAATTGTTTCATTAGTGTTAATTGTCTTATTTAATTAATTAACATAATTAGTTAAATAACATATATAATCATTACAGCATTGGTATATAATCATTTCAGAAGTAAGGTTATTGCACTTGAAAGCTAACAAGTTTGATAAAAAGCACAGCTATTCTTTTAATATTAATAAATAAGAAATATTATTGAAATGGAAAATTTAAATAATACTTTATTTGTATTCGTTTATTATATTTACAAAATATGTGTTACAAAGTATTTGAATAATTATACTTTTGTATTAGGGTCGAAGCATTTTTAATACCAAATTCAAGAAACGGCTGTTTAATGGAAAAATAAAATACATTTTTTTAAAGCTGGTATAGTACACATATAAAAAGTTTCATATTAAGTGTAACAACCAATTTTCGCATTATTCACATAAAACAATAACTCTTCTTAAACATTTTCATATAAATATGCAATTACTAAAAATCTTTAAATCACCATATATTACACCATATATTTATTCCTATTGAAAACTGTCTTAAATACATAAGTTAAACTACAAAACATTTTGCACTCCAAAAACAAAATATTTGCACAAATTTAAGTATATAGAGTGTGATATATATATGTATAAATCGAAAATGTACTTTTACGCTCCTATCTTGTAATTTATAGTTTGAAAAAAGAAAAAAAAAAGTTTGAAACTCACGTCACAAAGAAAAAGATATTTTTTCGTGATGTTTTGTTTTTAGAATACTTAATGTCGTTCTTGCGACAGTTCAAAATAAAATATTAACTACGAAAGAAAACAATTTACCTGAAGATTCCGTGAAAAGTCGTTATTTCCACATTTATAGCTCCCATGCGAGCCATTAGGAATACAGAAAAGGACACAATTAATGAAGTTTGGACGCTCTCAAATTTTATAAATGAATGCATTTTGTTTAATACTTTTAGTCAAAGTTGGAAACAGAAAGTTGTTGTGCAGGCTTATTTTAAATAAGGAAAGATGAAACTTTAAGAAATATCTGCAGTTTTAGTTATCAATATTTTACCTTGTATAATATATTTCTTTTTTTTTTTTAATTTTCTAACTTCTTTTGCATTTGTTTAATACACCGATTTAGTTGTTATCTTGAAACATGTAAAAGGAAAACGAGTATTTTTAACAAAACATAAAATACATTTTAAGGGATTGTTTCTGACCTTTGATTTTTTTGCAGCAGTTCTCCATTTCTATCAATACTGGTGTCGTTCATGGGACGAGTTATAACGACCAGCATCCCAATATCTATTTAACATCAACTGAAACCCTACACAAGCCTGAAAAAATAGACTCTATTATATTTCAATGCATTATTTCACATTTTAAGGCAATTATGAGAGAATAGTTAGTAATTATATTTATAATATTCATCTTGTCTTTTACACTAAAAACTACACTAAACTTTTATGTATTCATTTGTATTAAAATTAAAAAAAATTATTCATTAGCAATATTGTAAACATTCTTTAGAAAAAAACAATTTGTTAGAACAGTCCTCTATAAGACCGGAGGCGCCAGCACAGACAATCACCTCATCAAGTTTACGGCTGAAATTCCAGAATTACTTAATTGATTCGCATATTAAAACGCAATCGGTCTGCCAACTCATATCTTGGTGGAAAACACCTGAAAATCCGATTTAAGAGATTGACTCGTAGGTTTAGCATTGTGTTTTCCTGCTCCCAGTCATCCAGGTTTTCATACCATATTGAAGGAAAAGAGAATTGTGAACCTACGAGTCAACCGCTAAATTGAAGTTTTCAGTTGTTTTCCACCAATATATGATTTGGAAGACCGATTGCGTTTTAATATGTGAATCGAGTTTTAACTAATTCTAGAATTTCAGACGTGAACTCGATGAGGTGATTGTCAGTGCTACTGCCTCCCGATCTACTAAGGATCGATATACTACAGGAACATGAAACAATTATCAATCGCGCAGCGAATAACATTTTGTCAATATATCTTATTTTGAGGCGCAAAAGACAATGATATACAAAAAGTCTGAAGAAACCTTCTAAATACACTTTACACAATAAGACGACTATCGTTAAAACATAAAGTAATACTGCAATTATACTAATAGTTTGTGTCAAAATATCAAACTTTACGACACTTAAAGTCTATAATGCCAAACAAATACATAAAATCAGACTGGCTAGAACTATACTTTGTTTTGTTTCAAAAGTTAACGCTTTTTACTGCACAGAAGTAGAAAATTTACTTCAATAGCTAATTTGTTGATGTGGAGGGAAATTATGTGTTCCCCGAGTAGCTTTGTTTAGGTTTCTTAATCATTTTTGTTGTTTTCCAACTATCTCAAAAATTGTTCATAAGTTCTATTTGTCTATGTGCTGTTTCAACACATTCTAACTGCTGTAGATGTCATGAAGACCAGGTAATTGTTATCTGTTATTCAGGGTACGTTATTGATTATTTGTTGAATATGATATTGATGAGGATTTTTGCAAGTTACAGATTTTTATGTGATACTTATTACCATGTACTTTTTTTTAAATTATTGAGGTTTAGTATAGAAAGTTTGGTATAGAAAACGAAGTGTGTTACATATATAGTCCTTTCACCAAAACCGATTATGTGGTTGTCTATGAGGAAAATTGTTTAAACTGTATTTTATAAATGTTTTAGTATTTCAAAAATGCATGAAGTTTATAAAATGGGAGGGTTGAATTTATTTCTTGATAATGAAATCGATATGCAGCACTGAGATAACCTACAACATGTTTTGTCAGAAGTATAGAAGAAGTAGCGTTTATAGATCGAATACTTTTTACTACAGTGTAGTTCATACTGTTATCACGGTGAAAAATCTGTTTCGGCCTACTGATGTGATGTTATGATTCTTCAAACAAAACGAAATTAAAAGGAACTCCCATGTGCAATAAACATATTTCCGATTGGTTATGGCGTATGTTTATTTACACAGTTGCATAAGAAAATTCTGTTCTAGGGCAGACAAGAATTGATAATTGGTGAAAGTCTGTGGAATGTATTTTTAAACTTATTTAATTTTTAGTTTATTGCGTGGTGTGTATAAATGATATATACCATATAAAGTGATGCACGGAAGAATATTTACACATTTCCGCATATGTACAGAAATTGCTGAAAAAGGATTTTTACTTTGCTATGTATTTTTTAATTATATAATTACAACTGATAAAGTTGTACATCTCTGAAGAGCTGAGTGACATTTCTCGGCGCACTAGCAGGTCAGGACTCACAGTTTGGGAACCGCGGTGTGACAGTAGTACTGAAATTTGCCAATACAGTCAACACAGTGAAGTCAGGAGCAATTTTCACATCTTTTGTTTTTGGTCCAAATAAACAAGAGTTACAGTAATGTTTTATACAATCGAGTAATGCAATTTATACATATTTCGTATATTATAAGAAAAATAATGTGAAGACAGTCATTTCCAACAATTATGATTCAGTGACATTATGTGTATCATACAACCACTTTCAAAGAATTCCATTCTGCAGTCATGCACTTCTTTTACCTCGTGCACTGTCGCTGCAATCAGTCGTTGAAGTCTTTGGACCAGGTTTAGTGTGGTGTTTACTGTGTCTGTCGCAGCTTCGTTGACATTATATGCACAGTTGAAAGGACGTTCTTTGAAAGCACCTTCACAATACACACTGTTCTGTCACCAGGACCTACAGCAACTTGGTACATGATTCTTCAGGTAATTATTCCAAACTCTATCAAACTTTAATTTTTACACGTTGTTCATCAAACGCAACCTATGCTGTCGACAAACACGAACAACTGCTGTTAACGATCAAACAATGTCAGGAAAATGCACTTATTTATTTCGAACCACATCCCAAGTGACATATATTTCAACCTCATAATAAAATAGCTTTCCTCTTTATCAACCAGATTCTGAGATATATACTGTTATACTGAGATGTTTTCTGCTTTAGTAGTAAGTAATTATTAAAGACCGTTCATATGTATTTTAAACAATAACTTTATTTTACAATGCATACCTATCTTACATGAAAAAATATTACTATGCATAGAAAACCTATAACGGTTTTTGTAACACTTTTTTGTAACACATTACACTGTGCATTCCAGAAAAGAGCTGGCCACAATATTTAAATATTTTGTTAAGGCCATCCAGATCATGGCTGTTATTGAAGAAGTGTGCTAAGAATTTTAATTTGATTGTATGCTGATAAAAAGAACATTTAAAAACATTATAGATTGTAATGTACAAATGTTCCAGCGGTTTTAAAACGTTGCATTAAACACTTTTGCTATTGATTTGAATGGAGGATTATAGGCCAGCGTTGCAAGACGAAAACGTAAAATTCAACCTATTTATACGCTCACATTTATCCTGTTCCCTATTAAAGATTTTGGTTGTTACATTTACGGCTCTTATGTATAACTGGTGAAAAGTTTAGGATATTTTATTATATTTTTGAATGCAGTATAATAGCATTTTACAGTATCTAAACCAATAAACTTTTAAATATAATCTCAGATTCAAAAGGACATTATTTATAACTTTTTTTTTTACTTGGATATGTTAACATTTCTTTCAACGTTTAATCAAGATTGAATTCCTCTGGACGCTTTGAAAACTGTTTTTCAAATGCTCTGTAAACTAAATAAAATTTTTAACAATTTCTTTTCGAATAAAATGTCTTTAATCCAGCTTATAAAACTACTAAGGGAGACAGTAATACTTGAAATGAGAATTTAATAAACTTTGATCGAGAATTAAAATGCCTGCAATACTTTTTGCTTATATTTATTTATATTTTATAGAAGTAAAAAAATATGTATATTTGTTAAATTGTAAAAATCAATATTTTTTTTTATATGATATTGCACGTCAAAAATAATATTTCAAAACTAGGTTAACAATCAATTTAAAGCCCAGAATCCATATTTTCTTAGAAGTTATTTCATCTTTATATAGTTTATTGCGTTGTCTCTCGATTATACCTGAAAAGCAAACAAACAAAATTCAACTCCTATCCAAAAATATGTTTAAATTTATCGGTATTGATTTTTATAGAATAAATAATTGCCAAAGTAATAATGCAAATGAATTACAGACTTCGATTTGTATCTGACAGACTTGAATCCACGATCAAACTTCAGTATTTTTTTGCGATTTCAACCAATTCTTGCCCCCTTAAATGTGAATAGTTGGGTCGTTATGGTACATAGAACTATGAATATGCTCAATAATATCGACATAAAGAATAGAACATGATAAAATATTTATTGATAAAACAATGATTTTTATTCTATTATTTAAAAACCGTTGATAAAGTAATATAACTGTGCATAGAGAACATTTTAAAACTAATAAATACTTAATATATTAAAAGAAATACGTTGAAGAAAGAAGTTACATTACATTAGAAGAAAGACGTGTCAAAAAATAAAAAGCCGGATAAAAGTAAAAAACTGTCTAGAAACGATATATAGCATTTATTCCTAATTACGTATTTTAATTAATTATGAAAAATAAATGTTTTTTAAGTATAAAAATTCATTCATAAATAAATTAACTTATGTCTGATAATGTTTGAAAACGGAAATCTCAGTCAATAAATAATTATTACATCACTTGTAAAAATACTAAAATTTTTAAGCAAGTATTTAAGCAAGTGTAGGGAATTATGATAAATTTTCCGTAGCTTAAACGAAAAAAACAAGAAATATTTTATAACTGTGAAGCAAACTATTTATTAGAAACGTTAGAAAAATTGAAAATAAAATGAACTGAATGTCAGGAATAGCAAATAATAATATTTAATGATAACTTGTATAAAGATATATAAAGATAGTTAATTAGTTTTTAATCAAACTTTTACCTCTACCTACTATGAATAAATGTAAAATTAAGTAATCTTTAGATATATTATATATTTTTAATATATGACTTATTAGTATATACTTATGTTTCAGGAAATAATTCAAACAGCATTATAAAAAAAACAAAAAAATCATTATGTTATGATTTACTTGGATAACAGTCAGTTCAAGAAGATTTCTTGAAGTACTGCTCTTTTGTTACGTGTGCTTCTAAATTAAAACAGGCAGTCTGTTTCATAAGAATTTTGAAAGAATCTAAGTTAAAAGAAAAATAATAGAAAATGAAACGTTGTTGAAAGGAAGTGCCTTTCTAATTAAATTTGCATATTTACTTCATTCTTATAATTTCATTAAGTGTGGATATCTTGAATGGAGGTAATTGAATAAGTCTAATTCATTTTTTGTATCAATTCATTGACATTATGCATTAAGTAAACTGGCTATCGAATTTTTACAGTTTAGTATTATTTAAACATACAAATGCATATGCATAGCTGCCAATTTTTATGCTTTTCTGTTACTACTAGAATTTAAAAAAGTTTTTTTCCTAATTTAATTGTCTGAGCGAAGCGAAGGCTAATACTCAGTGAAATATTACTGTCCGGGCGCATTACAGCTACGATGGATATTAACGCCATGTCCTACTAAAAAAAAAAGCCCAATAAAAACCTTTCGTCAAGCATAACTCAAAAAATATTTGCTGGATTTCGTTTCTGATTGCACCAGAAGGTACCTATGAGGGCCACCTACTGAATGCACCTACTATGAAAAATAAGTTCCAAACCGTTTAAAAATTATATTAAAAAAACTGGTAAAAAAGCACAATTTATCTGCATACGTCACATAAATTTGGTGTGCGTCACTTTCACCGGTGGATGTTTTCGTAGACAACTGGTTTGAACACATGGAGCAAATAAAAAAAAAAAAATACGCACGCAGTAATATTGAATAGATCAGTTTAAACCACGTGATCACAAACCTTGCAACAACCCGTGGCAACCAGTTTTGGCGAGCAAACAAATAATAATACAGTACTCCGTAGCACGGTGACCGATTTTAGCCTGTTGTATAAAATCTGGCCTGCTGTATGACATACAACAGGCTAAATCCGGCTAAAAACTCAGGCAAAAACATAGTTGTCAGTCTATCGACTGGAAATTAACATTTTTTTTTTAATACTCGTATAACGAAATTTAGAAACGATTGTGGATAATTAAAACAAAAGACATGGGTGTTTATTGCTCCGGGAGGTTATCTTTCTCTGGATGTCTGTCTATCATACAGCATGCAATTTTCTTGTAAAGGATGACATTATTATGCAGTAAAACCTCGATAACGGACACACCCGATTAGTGGACACCTCTATTTAGCGGGCATTTTTTCGATTACCAACCCTTAAATAACTGTACATTTTTTACTCTCAGTAGCGGACACCTCCAAATAGAGGACAAATTCTGCTATCCCGGGGTTTTCGCTATTCAGAGGTTTTACTGGTAAAACCTCCATAACGGACACACCCGATTAGCGGATACCTCTATTTAGCGGACATTTTTTCGATTACCAACACTTAAATAGCTGTACATATTTTACTCTCAGTAGCGAACACCTCCAAATAGAGGACAAATTATGCATTCTCGTGGTGTCCTCTATTCAGAGGTTTTCTTGTATATATTATTGATAGTTATTTTACAGGACTGCACAAAAGAATAAGAATATATGAAACGAATATAAACTAAAATCGGGATTGGTAGATCGCTGATGGTAATGTAACTTTAGGATGTTGTTACAGTCATTCGCAGCATGTTTTTAGAGTTCCGTTCAATTAACGAAACCTTACCTGTCTCACTCCTTTGTCTGTCTGTCTGTCACAGAGCCCGTTCTCAGAAACTATATATATCGGAGACTTGAAAATTTGCATACTTATAGCTGAACACCACACATCAAACGGCAAATAATAAAATTTTGAAAAAGTCTAATATTTAACCCTCTGGGCTCTAACTTGTGTATTTTAAGCAATTTTTTCTATCCCAGCCCCTAATTAAGTTGCATACACAAAATTTTGCATACTTATAGCTGAGCTCCTCACATCAAACGACAAATAATAAAATTTTTAAAAAGGTCTAATATTTAACCCTTTGGGCTCTAACTTGTGTATTTTAAACAATTTTTCTAACTCATCCCCTAATTAAGTTGGAGACATGAAATTTTGCATACTTATAGCTGAACACCTCACATCAAACGACAAAAAATAAAAGTTTGAAAAAGTCTAATATTTAACCCTCTGGGCTCTAACTTGTGTAATCAATTTTTCTAACTCAGCCCCTAATTAAGTTGGAGACATGAAATTTTGTATACTTATAGCTGAACACCTCACATCAAACGACACGGTAAATCATAAAATTTTGAAAAAGTGATATTTAACCCTCCGGTCTCTAACTTCTGTATTTTAAGCAATTTTTCTAACTCAGCCCCTAATTAAGTTGGAGACATGAAATTTTGCATACTTATAGCTGAACACCTCACATCAAACGACAAAAAATAAAAGTTTGAAAAAGTCTAATATTTAACCCTCTGGGCTCTAACTTGTGTAAACAATTTTTCTAACTCAGCCCCTAATTAAGTTGGGGATATGAAAAATTGCATACTTATAGCTGAACATCTCACATCAAACGACAAATAATAAAATTTTTTAAAAGTCTAATATTTAACCCTCTGGGCTCTAACTTGCGTATTTTAAGAAATTTTTCTTAACTCAGCCCCTAATTAAGTTGGAGACATGAAATTTTGCATACTTATAGCTGAACAACTCACATCAAACGACAAATAATAAAATTTTGAAAAAGTCTAATATTTAACCTCTAATATTTTGTCTTGCGCAATTTTAAATTTACGCTATTTTGCAATATTATTTTTTGTTCATTTTGCATAATAAGTGTAATGTGACGTAATTTCTTGTATTTAAGACTTCTAACGCATGCTAATGAATTTATTTTTCAATATCCTTTCTCTTTTAAAATTCACATGTAAATATAGTTTTTATGGTGTAGTTTCCAATAAGTGCCTGCTTTTTATACCGAATTATTTAATTCTAATTTGAAGGGTTTTTTCTGTTTATAATAGTAACCTGTAAATATTTTTTTTATTTGAAGCAAACATTATTGTTTGCGCTGTTTATACAGTTGGCAACAGATTAAATTAATACCGTTTTTTAAAATATGTAAAAAATATCTGTCGAAAAGCTGAATATTTGAATTTAAAATAGAAATAAAACCTCAAAAATTGAGTCAAATAATAAAAAAAAAAATAATGGAATCTGCACACCGGGATCTTCTATTGAATAAAATGATCTAAAAATGATTAAATTCCCATGTATAGTTTTTGCTCTTATAAAACATTTTAATGGAACGATTTTGTCCAACTTTAGCATTAAATATCTCTTAAAATAATTCTTCTATTTGAAAACTGTATGCATCAGCGTGTTGATCAAACATTTCTCTATAATATCACCGATTTTCATATTTTTGTATGCAATAGTTTTCTTAACATTAACGAAGTAATACCTCCGGTCACAAAAGCGGCGGCGGTGACAGTTAGATACTTTTGTTAGAATAGAGAGATCTATAAAAAAGAAAATTTGCCTATCTGTCTGTTTGTAATTCTATAAAAATCCACAATTTGGAAGCCAAAATTGTGAAAAGATACGTACATGTGTATTAAAACACGGCAGATTCAACTAAAGTAATCCGGAATCGAAATAATTTATAGTTAATTTTTAATTAATAAAAAACCACCAATTTAACAGCAATTTCTTATAAAATTTAAACATTTTTCGTTATAGCAGTTGCCAACAATTAAAATACACAATAAAATATTACTACAACAATTAATTTTCTACTGCAAGATTTCCACGTGAAAAATGAAAATGAAATAAATAGTTTGCCGAATAAAAAAAAAAAAAAAAGTGATTATTACATCATAACTTTTCTATTGCAAGATATTCACGTGAAAAATGAAAAAGGAAAAAATAGTTTGATGAATTCAAATGAGAGTGAATATAACTTCATAACTTTTCTATTTTAAGGTTTCCACGTGAAAGAGGAAAATATTACGTCATATTGGAAATATAATGGACGTGGTGGATACAGTATAACATCATATGAGTGGGAAAAATGTATTGAAGCATGATAAAAACCCGATTAGGGAAATATTGGCGTATTTCAACGTTATTGCTCCAATTATAAATTGAAATAAGTTCATTTATAGCTGTATTCTTTTGCGTCTGTTATATACATTTATACATTTTTATATAGCGTTTTCATATGATTCATTCATACAACATTTCGACTGTTTTTTAATGTTTGTTTTGTGTTGTATGTTAAATTTTGAAATTGATTTTTCAGAACAAACATCCTTTAAATTCTGGGCAACGCCGGGCACTTTAGTTTGTAACAGATAAATGGCTTTTGTATCTGTACATCTAATGCTAATATTATAAAGCGTTATACTATAAAGTGTATTATATTATTAATGCTTGTACGTTTGTGAGGTGTTATCTCTGAAATTACATAGCCAATTAAAAAAATTTTTGGTGGCCATCTCTGCTCAGAAAAAAAGATTGTATTTTATGTCAGTGCAAGATCCTACATCGCTGCAGGAGCAAAAAAGTTCTAAAATTGCGATTTCTTTGATATTGATTGGGTTAGAAACTTTAAATTTTGTGTGGTAGTTACTTTTAAGATGTAAATACTCGTAATGAACGCTCTCTAAAAGGTTCAATTTGACGGATAAACGTAAAAATTTCTAGAAAGTTTCTAAACTATGATTTATTTGGAATATTGAAATTTTTGGGATACTGTTGGGGTTAGAAACTAGAACTTTGGCATGGTAGTAATTTATAAGATGTAAATGCTCATTGTAGAACGAATTCTAAAGAAATCGAAAAACGTTACAAAGCGGAAAAAGATCTAAATATGTTCTAAGTAACGAAGCACATGGAATTGTTAGGAATATAAACATGAAAATTGACATGGCTGTATTTATCATGACTTAAATTCTCGCAATAGAACAATTTCTAAAAATGTCGCTAGCTAAAACAGTGCAGAAACAAAAAACTTTCGAAAATTTTCTATTTCTGTGTTACTGCTGAACCCAAAATCTTGAAATTTTGCTTCGGGTTAGTTTTAAAATATACAATTGTCTCTATAAATGGTTTCTAAAGAATTTAAAATGATGAAATTAACGGAAAGCGATCTCGTTTACCATTAATTTGGAATTATTAGGTATATCAACTTTAAATAGTTCATAATGCTGCATTTCCTCCGCAAAACTTCCAATTTAAATGCAACAAATCTGATAGATACCCACCTAGCATTAAATAAATAGTGTAAATATTGAATAAAGACCTGTACGAAACAGTGAGTAGATTGTCCGAAAGTACTTGTTAAAGTGTTCCTTCTCTAGGCTTTTCTCTCTCTCGCCAATGCCACTAACAGAGGGAAGTGTCATTTTAAATGTGATATGATTTTTTTTATCTTATTCATTTTCTAGGCATTTTATCATAAGGTCATATTCTCAATTGTAGATTTTTTACATATTAACTTATTCTGGTGAAATTTCATAATCGGGTTCATATTGGCGTATTTTAGCTTGCATGAGTTTCTGAAAAAATATGCATGGATTGGTAAATTACTTCAAATGACACTTTGACAGCTCAAAGGTTATGCAGACGATATATTCAGAATATGTGTCATACTTTATGCTGCAATCATTACCGATTTCTTTTATTTAATACATGCTAAATACAGCTCAACTCGTTCAAAATATGTTTGAAAACAAAACAATATAGCGTTATAGTGATCAGCATGCACTCATCATTTAAATCCAAACGAGCATATCTAAAACACACTCTAACGACGCATTGCATGCCACTGTTGATGTGCTCGGCACTTTGATAGTATAGCAGCTTTTGAAAAGGGAATTCCTAACTCTAATCGACAAGCTCATTGCACCTACGGAAAACAGATAGTGTACAATTTTAACTATTCCGGGGGAGCACACGCCGTATAAAGTATAGTCCATTCTCTTCATACATCATATTTTTTGTCATTTAGAGTTACTCAAATTAGTGCGGAGTGTCTGATTATGCTCTTGACATCATTTCAAACAGTTAAACTTCCGATATAAGATAATTTAGTATTTTATTTTCTGTTTTACTTTTAATATATTGCGTACTTCCAATTTTATACCCATGCATGTGTTGTTTCCCATTTCTTAAACAGTGTATACGAATTTATATATAAGATTTTTTAATTCTATGATTCGCTTATGTTCATCATCATTTCCATTTATCGCAGTATATGGACAATTAAAGTTAACATCTCCTTTTTTTTTTGCTTCCACATGTTATTATTAAATCAATGTTCTGAGCAATATTGCTCAGACTAATCCCTCTGAGGGAAGTCCTAGTATGCAGATTTCATCGATTAAATAAGAAAGCATACACTATTTAATTTTAGTGGTAAGAAAAAAGCGTACATTTGCAACAATGCATATGAAGCAATCAATATTTTTAAACATAATTTACTGAATAAAAAAAGGTAAAAACAATGTTTTTTAAACAGTTATGTTATCAGTTAAAGGTTATGTAATCTTTATAGTTATGTTATCATTTATGTTACTTAGATATTCCGTTGACCAAAAATCCATCGCCAAATGCCAATAATTGTTGATCGTAAATGTCAAATTCCCTTGACTTTAAGCAAGTTATGCGTGTTTATATCAACAAGTGATTTTTATTTCGACTTATTTGTATTTTTGTTAATGTTGTACTAATTTATTTGTTCTTTCGTTATTTAAAATAAAAATTATGTTAATTTGTATAATTTAGCGAGTAGTTTGGCGATTTATATAATTTGGCGAAATTGGTCGACGGGATAACTAAATAGTACCAACGAAAATATTTAAATATGAAAGCAATGTTTGTAACGACTTAAAATTATTTTCAGTGAAAGAAATTGGAATTGGAATAAAAATTTGGCGATTTATAATTTGCTCCTCGATAAGAAGACAAAATGCGCACATTTATAAAAGCCGTGCGCTGCGCATATCTCGCCAATAGCATTTTAAAAATTGCCAGTAGCAGTAGTTACATTTTAAGTATGTAAATAAAAAATAATTCTTTGTTTTTAATTACGGCATTATTTCCTGTTATTGTTTACCTTTTCAGTTTTTTAAGTGAAATTAGTGTAAGGCATGCATTTTAAATGAAATGAGTGAAAGGGTTATCCTTCTATATATAAAAAAAAAGTTTTGATTTGGAAATGGACCAATGAAAATCTGCGTAGATATTCCAGGTAGAACTCATCCAATTTAAATGCTTAAGCCAAGGCCTCCTTATCGAAATAACAGGCCTCGCAATCGCTAAGTTTCCTTTGTCCGCTGTACACGTGGTTAGAAACAACATGGTTTCCCGTGACTAGCGCCATCTAACGTGAGAAACAGAAATATTTTTTAATTTGTTTTCCATTTGTCTTTTAAAATTTTCTTTACAATGTGCTTTGTAGTTTGCAAATGATAGTTGTTAATCTTAAAATTTTCATATGTTCTAGACATTTTATTTAAAAAATGAACTCATTTTACTGTTAAACAAAAAATGTTTACTGCTGTATTCCGTTATGTAAATAAATGATGATAATAATAATGATAATAATAATCAGGAAAGAAAATTATTTTACCATGAATTTCTCAGTGATATTAGTTATTGAAATAAATGGATAGCATCTAGATCCGGAAAATGTAAAGTATTTCATTTTCTCTTTTATATTTTCAAATATGTGATTTATTTTATTTCTGCTATTTCTTTTCTTTTCACAATTAATTTCACTTTACAGTATTAATTTAACATCGCTCCTTCAATTTGTTTCAATGCACAGTCTCATTTATTTATTTATTGGCCTATCATTTGTTTTATTTTTGAAGGTATGGGGGATCATTTCAGTTTAACATACTTTAGATGAAAGCTTCACTGTTTTTTCATATAAAGTTTGTATGTATTAATCTACGGAAAGTTTCATAATTGGCTCCACAGCCAATTGGCATATCTTGGCGGGCATAGTTTGGTGCGTAATTAATTTCCTTGTTTTAACTCACATATGTTATGTAAGTTTTACTAAAATGTATCAAAGTATTTTAGGAAAGTTAAAACACGCATAGATACACATAAAAACAGACTGAAGTCATAAACACTTAAAAAATTGGAAAAATAAAGTTTAATAATCACTTAAATTTATACATGTCCCTCAACTTTCCGCAAATACCGTATTTTTGTCATGCTAGATTTTGGTGTTTGTAAATCTTAATTTGAGTATTCTTTCTTAATCAGACCTAGAGCCAATTGGCGTAAGTGTAGTTTGGCGCAAAATTAATTTTATTTTTAAACCGTATACTTGATACCACATTATTCCAGCATCGCGTTTTTCAGTCAACTTTGACTGTGGAACAGATTACAGAACATTAGCTAATACTACATTATATAATAACAAGTGGGTAAGTGTGATCATACATCGCACAAAGGGTTTCGTTTAATATTCCTTTCAAAACGCTTTCTTTCAAAACGTCCAGTACATTTATCGCCATGGAATATCTTCTAAATTTTGGCAAACACATCCTAAACTATGTTAAAGTTTCAAACATATTCGCCTTGTTATATTTCCTAATTTTGTTCGCCTCCCCCCCCAAAAATGCTACGATATATCACATGACGGGTATCTGCCAAATTTAGAAAAGTGCGCCCCTTCGGGGGGGGGGGGGAGTGGGCAGATGGTCACCATGATTTTTGACGCGGCCTGATTTTAAGAATTTATGTTATGTTTTATAAGTCATATTAAAGTTTCAAACAGATCGTCCAGTTATATTTCCTAATTTTGTTCGCGCACCTCCCTCAACCCCCCCCCCCTCGAAATGCGACGCGCCCTTCTTCTTTATAATTTATTATCGTGTGTTATAAAGTATCTTAAAGTTTAAAACAGATTGAATTGTTAGATTTCCTACTTTAAATGAAATCGCGGTCTGTTAATTCCACATTCCACAACCAGGGAGCGCACTGTATTCTTAACAAAAGCGTATCTGAACGAAACTCCTTTACACAACCCATTAGTATATATGTTACTCGAGGGGGTGGCGGTCTTCAGCAAGAATTTAAGATAATTGTTGAAATTACTATTGGGAAATAATGGTAATTTAACTTTTGACATATTTATATTTAATAAGTATAAGTAGCATGTATCTGAGGACTCCATCAAAAAACGCACCTGAAACGGTGTGAAACAAAAAAGAAATATTTTGCCCCTCCCCCTCTCCCCACCTTCCCGAAATTTCACGCGCCATTTTTTATAAACTTTTTCTAATGTGTTATAAACTATCGTAAAATTTCAAACAGATCGCTTTGTTATATTTCCTAATTTTAACAAAAATGTTAGTTCCACATTCCACCACCTGGGAGCGCATTCTATTCTTAACAAAACTGTATCGGAAGGAAACTCCGTTAAACAACCTATAAGTAGATATGTTACTCGAGGTGGTGGCGGTCTTAATAAGACATTAAGATATTTGCTGAAATTACTATTAGGAAATAGTGGTAACTAAACTTTGGACAATTTTATATTAAATAAGTATCATTTATCTCAGGACTCCCTCAAAAAGTCACCTAAAGCGGTCAGAAACGCAAATTTTTAAAATAGAAATCTAGCGCCCCCCCCCCCCCCCCTCCCCGGAATTTCGCGTGTCATTCTTTCTTACACTTTATCTTATGTGTTATAAAATATCTTAAAGTTTCAAACAGATCGACTTGTTAGACTTCCTAATTTTAACAAAATCGCGTTATGTTAGTTCCACATTCCAACACCAGGGAATGCACTCTATTCATAACAAAAGCATATCTGAACGAAACTCCTTTACGCAATCTTTCCGTAGATAGATGGGTCGGGATGGTGGCGGTCTTAAACAAGAATTTAAAATATTTGCTGCGGTAACAAACGCTAAGATTTTTAAAATAATTCTAGTTTAACAAAAATGTTAGTTCCACATTCCACCACCAGGGAACGTACTCTATTCTTAACAAAACTGTATCGGAAGGAATCTCCGTTAAACAACCTATAAGTAGATATGTTACTCGAGGTGGTGGCGGTCTTAATAAGACATTAAGATATTTGCTGAAATTACTATTAGGAAATAGTGGTAACTAAACTTTAGACAATTTTATATTAAATAAGTAGCATATATCTCAGAACTCCCTCAAAAAGTCACCTAAAGCGGTCAGAAACGCTAATTTTTTAAATAGAAATCTAGCGCCCCCCCCTCCCCCCTCCCCGGAATTTCGCGTGTCATTCTTTCTTACACTTTATCTTATGTGTTAAAAATATCTTAAAGTTTCAAACAGATCGACTTGTTAGACTTCCTAATTTTAACAAAATCGCGTTATGTTAGTTCCACATTCCAACACCAGGGAATGCACTCTATTCTTAACAAAAGCATATCTGAACGAAACTCCTTTACGCAATCTTTCCGTAGATAGATGGGTCGGGATGGTGGCGGTCTTAAACAAGAATTTAAAATATTTGCTGCGGTAACAAACGCTAAGATTTTAAAAATAATTCTAGTTTAACAAAAATGTTAGTTCCACATTCCACCACCAGGGAACGCACTCTATTCTTAACAAAACTGTATCGGAAGGAAACTCCGTTAAACAACCTATAAGTAGATATGTTACTCGAGGTTGTGGCGGTCTTAATAAGACATTAAGATATTTGCTGAAATTACTATTAGGAAATAGTGGTAACTAAACTTTAGACAATTTTATATTAAATAAGTAGCATATATCTCAGGACTCCCTCAAAAAGTCACCTAAAGCGGTCAGAAACGCTAATTTTTTTAAATAGAAATCTAGCACCCCTTCCCTCCCCCCTCCACGGAATTTCGCGTGTCATTCTTTCTTACACTTTATCTTATGTGTTATAAAATATCTTAAAGTTTCAAACAGATCGACTTGTTAGATTTCCTAATTTTAACAAAATCGCGTTATGTTAGTTCCACATTCCACCACCAGGAAATGCACTCTATTCTTAACAAAAGCATATCTGAACGAAACTCCTTTACGCAATCTTTCCGTAGATAGATGGGTCGGGATGGTGGCGGTCTTAAACAAGAATTTAAAATATTTGCTGCGGTAACAACGCTAAGATTTTAAAAATAATTCTAGCTTCCCCCCCCCCCCCCCTCCTCGAAATATCACACTCCATTCTTTTTTACACTTTTTTCAATGTGTTATAAACTATCTTAAATTTTCAAACAGACTGGGTGGCGGTCTTAACCAATAATTCAAAATATTTCCTGAAATTACTATTAGAAAATAGTGGTATGAAGTAAACTTTCTGATGATGAATGAGTTATACTTATCTCATATCGCTGTTCAAAAAGCCCAGGCAAATTATTACATTTCTTAATTTAAGTTAATTCGTGGTTAAATAAGCGCGTCTCTTCATTTTAATCGACGCATTTGATAGGAATAAACCGATTAATTAAATAATAATTAATATTTCAGCTTGTAATTAAGATAGGACTTAGATATGGGTATCAATGAAATCGGCGAGAAATTTGACATCGGGATGCCAAAAAATTTAATCAAAAAATTTAATATTTAAAAAGTTAAAATTTCGTATTAAAATATGCTATTATGGAAAACCGCAGCGTCGTCATGTCTACCCGCTTTCCGGCCGAATTGAAATCTTTTAGGTAGCTTTCATTACAAAAAGCTACCTATTGCAGCCGTTCGGAGGAAAGCGATTTCAAAAAATTTTGGTATATTTTCATCGATCATGACCCCTAGACCCCGAAACCACCCTCCGTTCAAAAGTTGATATATATATATATATATATATATATATATATATATATATATATCTGACCTTTGTCATACTGTAACTCTCGAATTTATGAACCGATTTGGATGTAATTCGGTATGTACATAGTACATACCAATGTCTCGACCGAGTTCGTTGGCCAGCTTCATCCGCCATTTTGTTTCAAAATGGCGGACATTTAAACAATTTTTTAAAATTTTAATTTTGAAATGTGGTACCAAAGAATTGAAAATAGAAAAATATTTTTTTCTTATGTATTTGACTTTTATACAAAGATTCCGGAGCAGTTTTTGTTTCGTCTATATCTTAAAAAATGGCTGAGTTATAGCATTTTCAATTTCTAGTGTGGCTGACATTTTGAAACGTCCTGAATTTTGTCACGCGATAAAAGGCGTATTTATGAACCGATTTGGATGTAACTTCGTTTGTACATAGTACATTCCAATGTCTCGACCGAGTTTGTTGGCCAGCTTCATCCGCTATCTTGTTTAAAAATGGCAGCCATTTAAATTTTTAAGAAAAATTTAAATTTGAAATGTGGTACCAAAAAATTGAAAATTGGAAAAATATTTTTTTCTTATGTATTTGACCTTGATACAAAGATTCGGGAGCAGATTTTGTTTCGTCTATATCTTAAAAAATGGCTGAGTTATAGCATTTTGAATTTCTACCGTGGCTGATATTTTGAAACGTCCTGATATTTGTCACGTGATAACAGGCGTATTTATGAATCGATTTGGATGTACCTTGGTGTGTACATAGTACATACACATATCTCGACCGAGTTCGTTGGCCAGCTTCATACGCCATCTTGTTTCAAAATGGCGGCCATTTAAGAAAATTAAAAAAATTTTAAATTTAAAATGAGATACCAAAATTTAGAAAATGAAAAAGATTTTTTTTTTTTGTATGTGTTTCACCTTAATACAAAGATTCCGGAACAGTTTTTGTTTCATCCATATCTGAAAAAAATGGCTGAGTTATAGCATTTTGAATTTCTATTCAGGCTGACATTTTAAAACGACCTGATTTTTGTCACGTGATAACAAGCGTATTTATGAACCAATTTGGATGTTACTTGGTCTGTACATAGTACATACCAATGTCTCGACCGAGTTCGTTGGCCAGCTTCATTCGCCATCTTGTTTCAAAAGGGTTGCCATTTAAAAAAATTAAATTTAAAATTTAAAATGAGGTATTAAAAAATTGGAAAATGAAAAAGATTTTTTTATGTGTTTGGCGTTGATACAAAGATTCCGGAGCAGATTTTGTTTCTGAAAATTTGTTCTTTTGTTTATATCTTAAAAAATGGTTGGATTATAGCACTTTGAATTTCTAGTATGGCTAACATTTTGAAACGATCTTGTATTTGTCACGCGATAACACACGTATTCGCCTATTTCCATGTAAGAAGGCATGTGGATAGTAAACATCAACATCTCAGCCAAATATAAGTTACTTTAAATAAAAGCAGCTTGGATAAAGCTGACTAATTTCGCGAAATTCTCATTCATAATGATTTAGTATTGATAAAAATAGTATTGAATCTCCTATATTCGGTTTCCACTAAATTGAGCTTCTTGTGTTTGAATAATATAAGTAGGCATTTTAAAAATAAGGAATTTGAAAGCTACCTCTTCCTCCCGGCACTGGCCGGAAGGACTTTTTATTTCCTTGTCTTTCCAATTAAATAAATTAAATTTTTATCGATCGATTTTTTAGTGGATATTTTAACTTATACACATCGCAGAAATGTGAACTTTATACCAAATGAAAGTAGATTTTTTTCTGCGTCTGTCTATTCCATTTACAAATTTCTCGCACCAATATTTTCTGATATACGATTTCGCTTTAAAATCTCCACTTCATTTTTCGGCTTAATTTCCTCCGTGGTAACCTTGCATTCGGCTGATTTTACTGGCAACCCTTAGGAGAAACACGGATGATTTCGAGAAAGTCCGTTTGAATTTGCTTTAAAAAGGTGGATTGGTTAATTTTAGAAGTTAATTAGCCCGTAATTCGGTTAATTACCAACTTTTTCAAAATTTTATGATTTGTTGTTTGATGTGAGGTGTTCAGCTGTAAGTACCCAAAATTTCAAGTCTCTAACATGTATAGTTTCTGAGAACGGGCTCTGTGACGGACAGACGGACAGACAGACAGACAGAGGAGCGAGACGAATAGGGTTTCGTGAGATGAACGAAACCCTAATAAATCGGTATTTTTCAAGTATAGGGGCCTTGGCGAGAGCAGAACATTTGGCAACGTAATTTCTAGAAGCATATTCACTGTTTCACATAAAGAAGCAATATTTTCCAATATTTGTACAATTTATTTAATATAAAAAAGGCATTTATCTATTTTATATACAAATATAAACAAATCGTATATAAAAAACAATAATAATATCTAGAAACTAAATTTATACATGTAAATTCGACACAGATGTCATATTGGCGCGTTTTTTTTTCTGGCGTAAATGTCATATACGCACCCGATACTTAACTGGCACCAGAGTGTCGTTATTTTGCTTGATATGGTTATCCGGATATAGATGATATGCTAACGAGGTTTTCGCAAAATTGGCGTCGGAAAAAAATCGCGCCAATATGGGGCGTATATGACATGTGCCGTAAATTCTTATAAAACAAGCTGACAGTTCATAAGTTTTGTTTTCATAACTGTTTATATCAATCGGCAACAAATCGCTCTTTCCGAAGCCCAAATTGTGCCAAGATTGAAAAAAAATAACCCGCAAATTCCTATATACTGAAAATGGTACTTGTTAGTTATCCCGTCGACCAAATTACTGTCGCCAAATTGCAAGATTAAATGCCAATAATGGTTTGCCATAAATTAATTAATTTTAAGATTAAATGCCAATAATGGCCAATAAAACCAATATTTCGACGTTTTATTAGTATTTTTATTAATGTTATACTAATTTATTTGTTTTTTCTTTATTTAAAATAAAAAATTGTGTCAATTTGTAGAACTTGGCGAGTAGTTTGGCGATTTATATAATTTGGCGAAATTGGTCGACGGGATAACTAACAAGTACCCTGAAAAAATATCAATAAATCTTATATTTAACTCTTCATTTTTTAAAGCCAGAACATAATTGTGCGAATTATTTTTTTTACGCCTTTATTTTACTGGAATTCGAAAAATATTTTATACAATTTTGCCAATAACACAACATTTTCAATTTTTTACTATGCATTTGTTTATGGAGTATTACCAGGAGTATACACCAGGTGGCGTAACTTACGGGACAAAGTCAGCAAATAAGTTGGTAATTATCGGGGACATTTTCACCCATAGACTTTCTCCGGATTGTCAAGTCTGTTTTATGATAAGGGAGTCTCGGCTTAAGGGAGACCCGTAAGAAAAAACCCAAAATTTTTATTATTGATTTTAAAGTAATGAATTTTGGTGTACTATTTAAGAATCTTCTTGTAAGGAATAAGAAGCAAAAAAATTCACTTTTTATTAAAAAGTATATTTTTTATGGGGATTTTTATGATTTTTTTTTGTCGAAAAATACACTTTTTAAAATTACTACTCCTCATTCAATTTTCAATATTTTGGTATTATTAAAATTTCTTAAATAGTGTTATAGTATATGGAAAAGACCTAGGAAGAGATATTTTTAATTTTCTATTTTAATCAGATAAAAAAAAAATAATAATAATTACGCATGGTAAATTTTCTTAAATTCGTTATAATTTTCATGTTTGCCAATTTATGTAAATTTTTCAGAAATAGTTAAAAAAAATATCTCTCCTTACTTTTGTTGCAAATTTTTTTAAGATTCTATAAACATAAACACTTTGTTTCTAAATCATTTTACCACTGAGCCTTAGTACTTTGAACTTAGGCAAAATATGAAAAAAGTCATTTTCAGGAAAACACATTTAAAGTATAAAATACAAGAGAAAGTAGTAAAAAAAACTTATTTCATGTTGAAACTATTTTTTATATTAATTTCTAATATATCAAGACTATTTTTTAAGAAAAACTTTTTATATTGAACACAATAGAAAAAAATTGTAGCCAGTTTTGTCTTCGAAGAAAATTTCTCAATTTTCAGCGACAAAAATTCATCGAGCTGTCAAAATATATACTTTTTTTAAATACTACTCCTCATTCAATTTTCAATATTTTAGTATTACTAAAATTTCTTAAACAGTGTTATGGTTACAGACATATTCATCACAAAACCAAATTGATCAACTGCTGAGTGACCTCGTCCAATTTCTGTAAAAGCTTTTGTCACTTTATAATTCACGTCATACACCTCACCATCAGTTGTTGGAGCTGATGTAAATTTGGAACCTTTTATTTCATCACATGCTCCACAAACATTTATAATTTATGGGCAAATCCACTTGTACTTTTCATAAGAATTTTCATTTGTTTTGAAAAACAATCTGGGCATGCAGCAAATGTAAAAAGTTCAGAAATTGAATTAATATCAACAATAATATAATGAGGAGTATGATTAGACGTTAAATTTTCATTTTGTCCTGTAGTACTTGCAATTTCTGTATCAAAAACAAGATTATGTAATCTTACGTTTTGTTTCATACTATTATCAGTATTAACAGATAAGTTAGAAATACTGGATATTCTTTTTTCAGGGACTTGAGTAATCACACTTTCTGCTTTCCATCTTTTAGAAGCCATCACGTTCATATGTTGTTTACGTTTATTCGAACGAGGCATTTCAGTATATTATTTTAAAATAAACTTGTAGAATATTAAACTTGAATTAATAATACAAAATATTCACGTGCAAACACTAATTTAAACGAAAGAATGCGATGTATACAAGTAAAAACAGAAGAGTTTATCACGAGAATCGAATCGAAAGGCGTAAAATGTAAACAAACACGATAGCGTTCGATTTAACAGTTAACGGTTATGAATAATTCAGAACAGAAGAATGTATTCTTCTTTGATTAATCATACTAAAATTAAAATGTTATTAACTGTACCTAACTTCGTTTAATAGTGTAATATAAAAGTAAACAAAGATGTGTAAGCTTTTTAAATGGCCGCTAGTCCTTTAAACTCTAGTGAATACAATTTAAAAAAGCTCATTTACTACCTGTTCCAAGTGTCCCCGAGTTCTGAAATTTTGCATGGATATTCGCAAATATGTATATTATCGTTTTCTGAGATAAAAAAAATTTTGAACTTTTGAAGATTTTTGGCCGAAAATGGGGTTCGGGTCTCCCTTAAGCATGGCCATAGCCTACTATCTATATTATAAAGGACAAACATATCTGTGCGTAACGCATACGTCATTCTGCGAATGGCAACACTTTGAAATTTGAAATGAAATTTCGGTTTTGCAAATTTCGCTACTGCAAATTTTTAAACTTCTAAACATCCCACGTTTTAAATGTTTACAACGTCGTATACAGAAAAAAATGCACTTTTAAATGCAATTTGTTTGAAAGCTGTATCTCAATTTATTTTTGAGATATTAATTTTTTTATAGTTTTTTAATACCAATTTTCTAATCGTGGCAACTGAAGTACTTCATTTCTATTAAAAGTGGTTTAGTTATCTTTATTGATTATATTCTTACTGATGCCATTTTCTCATTACAATTAAAAATATATTTTTAAAAAAATATTGAACAGAAAATGACGTTACGCTTTAAAAAAGACACAGTTTCCCTGATGATGCTGTTATATTTCACTATTTTTTCATTTCGCTGATATTGCGTTTGAGACAATAGGCAAAATATTTCAGCGACTGAAAATGACGTCATATTTAAAAGAAACAATAATTTTATTTGATAAAACAAGATATTTCCCAATGAATACGTCTAAAAGTTATAAATCTCTGGAATTTTTACGCGCAGGTACAGCGATTATACTAAGACCTCAAATCACGAGTGGGAATTTTAACATGGGAAGTTGTAATAGTTGACAAACATGACTTCAAGCTTGAAAATATATTTATTAATAACCTATTGTGCGTTAAAATGTTTTTAAATGGTTAATATTGATGTGAAACGTTGAAAATGAGTTGATTTGTTTAGATTTAAAGGGGGGGGGGGGGGGGGAAATTCTATGATTATGTCAAGGTGAAATCATTTTTGGTGATTTTTTCATTCCGTAATACCAAGCATCTTATCCAAGGATATCCAAGGATAACTTAATCAAAATTACTTATCTTGATTATATGTTACTGATTACGTATATGAATAAAGTTTAATTTTTCAATAATTTTAACAGTTGAAGTTTATGAAAAAGTATTTTGTTAATATTAGGTTAAAATATGTCTTTGGAGAGTTAAATTAACAAGTGTAAGATGGATTTTTTATTGTAATTATTGTTGCCTATGTATTATAAATTTGATGCAACATTTCCTTTGTAAACATTTTCTTTCGTTGAAATTCGACGGGTTCCACCTCGTGATATATAACGGCCCGCGCATTTCGCCGAAAAAGTGAAGTCGGATCCAACTTCAAACCCTGAACCAAAACTTCACAACTTGCTCTTTGTTTACATTTATACCCTTCCCAGATAGAAGCTTGTTTCTCAACGTCGAGGTTTCAGAATCATTGATCGTATTTTCATGTAATAAATTAAATATTTATATTCTTCAATTTCCTTCGATTTAAAAGGCTATTTTACACAAATTGTAGCATTTTAGTGTTACACATACTTTTAAGATTAGCTAAATTATTTATTGTTTACCTTGATCGTTTGGTTCGTTCATGAAAAATGCCGGTTCTGTTATTCTTTTTTGAATGTCCCGTATTTATATAAAAATAGCTTGGTTTCATATACACGTTTTAAAATTAAAATTTGATTTTTATCAAACTACAGTTCTCATAACTGACTTGAAGCAGCTATTTTTGATTAATTTACTGTTACCGGTAAAATATTTGTTTATTGTTTTTAATATCGCCCGAACCAAGAAGAAGAAGAAAAAAAAAGCCGATCTTCCTTAAACATTAAATATTCTTATTTTTAATCAGAGAAAGAAATGGTGATCACGGATTTAAATATTGTTGCAATATTCTATGTTATCCAAGCAATTTTGATTAAATCATGTAAGGGTATTTGTTACTTAATAAATTACATTTATTAATTATTACAAGGAATTTTATGAGTATTTTAATATATTAAAAAAAATCTATCAGTTTTATTGTTTCAGCAGTGAAAATAGTAAATAAATGGTACTTAGTTATCCCGTCGACCAAAAATCTATCGCCAAACTATAATATTAAATTCCAATAATGCTTGATCGTAAATGTCTCATTCACTTGACTGTAAGCAAGTTACACGTGTTTATGTCATCAAGTGATTTTTATTTCGACGTTTTATTTGTATATTTATTAGTGTTATACTAATTCATTTGTTCTTTCGTTATTTAAAATAAAAATTATGTCAATTTGTATAATTTGGCGAGTGTTTTAGCGATTTACATAATTTGGCGAAATGGGTCGACGGGATAACTAAGTGGTACCAATAAATTTGTGACATTGATGTTTTAGACTAAGCATGTGTTTTTTTATTTATATATTTTTATGTGTGTTGGTTTAACAGTTTTAAAGAGAAACACATTATATTAGTCACTTAAATAAATAGAAATTTACATTTACATTGTTATGGACAGTTTATAATAACCCTTAACAGCTGTATTCGAATTAGCTGTCATTTTTAAGCTTGATTGGAATGTCAGCAGAATTGTAAACGTAAGCATGGCGACATGACGTAATTTTGGTGTTTGTTTACATATCTACCCTTCCCAGGTTGTTTCAGTTACGGTCAGAGTCAAATTTCAATTTTGGGCAGGGTATCAGAGTCCTCTGGCGAGCGACTTCATACATTAAACACAAATCAGTCTACTTGTAGTAGTATCTAAGTATGCCTTGAGCATGGCCTTTCTTCGTTAATATTAAAAAAACTGTCGTATACAAAAATATCGAAATCTGTGGTATTATAAATAAATATTTGATAAACACGCTGATGCAGACAGTTTTCAAATCGGAGAATTACTTTCAGAGATATTTAATGCTAAAGTTGTACAAAATCGTTCCATTAAAAAAGTTTTATTGGAGCAAAAACTATACATGAGAATTTAATCATTTTTAGATCATTTTATAGGCTATAAGTTCCTGGTGTGCAGATTGCATTTTTTTTTTTACTATTTTTTGAGGTTTTATTTCTATTTTAAATTCAAATTTTCAGTATTTCGAGAGATATTTTTTACAAATTTAAAAAATGTTATTCATTTAAACTGTTGCCAACTGTATAAACAGCGCAAACAATAATGTTTACTTCAAATTAAAAATTTATTTACACTGGAGTATTGTAAACAGAAAAAAAATTTAAATTAGAATAAAATGATTGCATGTTAAAAGCAGGAAAATTGCGTCATAAGAACCATATTTACACTGGAATTTTAAAAGAGAAACAAAATGTTAAAATAAATAAAAAACTATGCTTTAAAACCTGTAAATGGAGGAAATTACGTCATATTTAAAATGGCCAAAAAATATGGCAAAACAATTTAAATTAAAAAATATATCTGCACGAGACATTTACTTGATATTTTGAGATAATATTTTCAACTATTATCGTGAATTCGAAGACAGCGCAAATAATATTTCCTTCTAACAACAAAAGTATTTTGACGAGAATATTAATAAGAAAAATAAAACTTTGGTGTAAATTACGTCAGATTTAAAACGATACATTTAAAATGAATTATTTAAAAGAACTATCTTATAGCGCTGTTAAAAAATACCGGGAGACAATGACACTGTTTACTTAATTCATTTTACATTAGATTATTTTCGAATGTTTAACTAATTTTTTTAATTAAATACGAAAACAGCCATTGTATCTTTTAACAGCAGCAGATATGGTCATAAAAATCCGCAATCCAAGAAAAACGAATGGAAACCCGTTTACAGAGAGATCGCTACTGTTTTTTTGTTTGTTTTTTTTAATTTTAATTCAATATTTTTAAAGCCGATCAAATTAGCGTGCTTTTTGGATTTTGGTGTCTCTGAACGGGGGTTGACGAGCGTAGCTCGTAGGGGGGAGAGCCCCCTAGTATTTTAAATAAAAATAATAAAATAAGAACATGGTATGAAAACAATCTTTGTTGATTTATTACCTTCGCCTGTCTTACAGAAAAGTATCACAAAAGCCACATATTCATTTTTCTTTGGGTAGTTGCTCATGAGAATCCAAGTTAACTTTCCGTAATCGGATACTTCACATATTGGTGTCTTAGTAATAATGTTAAAGTCATCGTTTATGTTTGAAGCGAAAATTTCACGATGAATTTAATCTATTACACAAAATCGCATCATCATCATCTACTATATATTTAAAACGGAAATTTCCATTTCATTCCGATTGTTTATAATACTTTGATAAGATATACCACAATTAGTTAGGTAATAATTTTGGAAAGGTTTTAGTGCATACATATTTTTCAACGTTACTTAGTTATAGAGCAACATAAAAAGTTCAAAAATTATGTGAACCTGATTATGAAAGTTAAGCCTTTTTTTAAAAAAATCTGCGGAACATATTTTGATACAAGTGGCACTCTTTCATGACTTTTCAGGAATGGTGTTAGTATATAACATTCATTATATGTTGATTAGTTATAGAGCTATTAATTCCTGTTGTCATAACGGTCTCCTTACCCTACCAAAAGTTCATTGTTAATAATGAACTCAAAGAATTACTTGTTAATAGCTAAATTTTGTCCAATGTTTAAGATTATATTATATCGCAATGACACGTTTGCATCGTTTTCAGTGATGAGCAAGGTGCAGTTGAAGGTCCAAATTGATCAAAATACAAGTTAAAATTCACCATTTCGTTTCATCCAAGGTTCATTTGGAATTATTGACCAGCGCAGCGGGTATAGCCTGCTAGTTGAATATATATTAAAATTTTTCAACATCTTTTAAATACGTATAGATACCTTCAGTTTAATTTTAACTCACCTATGTACACTATGTGGTCAATAATCAACACTTCCAATTTTAGACATTTTGTTGATTATTTAAAGACATATTTCCAGGATGCTTCTGGAACTTAGGGACTATCTATTTATATAATCTCCAAGTCTCTGTGTATCCCTCACTATTCCGGTAGGACCACCTCAATGATTGCAGCTATGTTAAGCTTCTCATGGAGAAATTTGTATCAGCTGCAACAATGAGTAATTTTTAAAAAGTAATAATGCAGGGTTACTACAATAGCGCCAAACTTTTACCAACTTTGCAAAATATCGCCTAAATTTGACAATAAAAATAAGTTACCATATATGAAGCCAACTTTGCGATAGCTGGCTAATTTGGCGGAATTCCCATTGCAGGCTATAACGGCTTTACCGTTATATATTCATTATTCCTCCTTTTCCCTCAAAAAATCAACTTTTAACTTTACTGGTTTATTATAAATTGTCATTATTCTTCCCCCCTCCCCTTCAAATAAAATATTTAGTTTAAATTTGACATTTTAGAGTTAATTTCATATCTCTTTATTCATTCCCCCCCCCCCCCTCTCACTACTGTAAGTTCGCCTTTACTTTTTAAAGTTCTTTTCAAACGCAGACATCATTTATCTCGGTTCCTTTTTCTGTCTTTCAAATTCACACGATAGAAAAAGATCTTAACCGCAGTTATTTTCCATTGAAATAAAGTAAAAGAATAAAATACAAATGAATGTCTTTTCGCTTTGCAGCCGACGAAAGCTAATGCATATTTTCCCAGCCTCTGGGCTTGCATTAGTATTCAATTCTCACCCTTGTACTTTGTCGGATAAAAGCCATATGCCTCTTGATGACTAATTCAGCTGTCGTTAAAATCTATAACGAGCATGTAATATCACGTGTTTGCTATTTTTCTTTAATCACTTTCCCTTACCGCAGGAATGTTAAGACACGTGTAACCATATATAGCTCGCCATGGCGTATGTTTCAGTTCTATGTAATACTTCGGGATGCTTCTGATTCCTTTGTCCACGCCACCAATATTCATCGCCAATACAGTACATATGTTCCTATTCATCTCGCCAATGAGTGAGTGATTGTAATGAATATTTTACCACTACTCCCTCTGAGCTTGAATGTGAGAGACCTCAGCTCGCTGCCCTTCGGGGCCGTCCCCGTCGGGCGGTCTTGTGTTTGACTTCTCCCGTCCCACTGTACTATCATGGCCCTCCTTTTAAAAAGTTTCATAATAAAGAAGTAAGTCCTCGAAATCTTCGTGTTGGAGTTTTTTTTCATTCATTCACGAATCTGGGAATCTACAACATCTCCTCCATATAAAATTGGCGCCGTTGCCCAGTTTTTTTTTCTCCAACAGTAAAAAAAAAAAAAAAAAAAAAAAAAAAAAAAAAAAAAAAAAAAAAACGAGGAGAAGTATCGTTTCTTCCGTATCATCCTTTACCAGCGACGCGAAAGGATGTCCATAGACCTTTTTTTCCCACGGGAGTTCCGGCTGCCCTACTCTGTGTTCGCTCGCCGATGTCAACTTCAGGGGATTTCCCTTGCCTACTCTCGTTACCCCGACGGATTTGGAGAGTGCCTCTTTCTTCCGGACTTTACACTGGCCTAACGAGAAGCAAGATTCAGACTTTAGACTGCGGTGCTCCAACGGGGTCATCGAACGATGTCGCCTCCTGCAGCGGTTCTTTTTTTTCCCTACAAAGTATGACACCGGCATCACTTATTTCACTGCGTGAAGTTGTGTCTTCATACTCCTACTCATTACTATCGGCAAAATCTGTCAGTACTCCACTCCAAAACAAAAATCACGACAGTTTCTGTTTTTGTGCGCGATATTCTACCTTCAAACAAACATGTTCGTGCTACCAGTGTGAGTGCGAAAGGTTTTGTGAAAAGAAAAAGTGCCATCTGAACGTATATCCACTCCAGATAGTTTCCTAAAAGTAAATGTTTTGTGAAAAAGTCCTCACCTAGCTGTGGTATGAATTATCCGCACAAGTAACACACATTTTAAACAAAGTTCTCAGTGCAACAAGTCCAGGAAATGTGCGCCGTTTCGCTTTTTTGTGATCTTGTGATTAATATTTGCAGTGCAAAGTGTCTAGGAATCCCACAGATTTGGTGAAAAGATAATGAAATATGCTAAAGGATATATAATTTCGCGAAAGTGTCATCTTGTGTTAGGTATAACAAATTGTGTCCGAAGCAATAGTCAAAAAAAATTTCGATTTATTTTGTGCTTCTTTGTGGTGATATCTTCAATTTTTCTAAAAAAATATAGAATGCACTAAGTGTGCCATGAATTAGAGGAATAATGTTTTCCTTTTGTGGTGTGTTATCAAGATATAAAAAAATTACATCAGTGATGTGCAACTGCTTCAGTTAAAAAAAAAAAAAGAAAAGAAACCACTCTGCATTAAAAAAAAAGAGTGTACTAAATCACACTTCACATGTTGTGTCATCTATCATTCAACATTTTTATAGCATTCCGAGAACGAAAATAGGACTTTAATGATATTTTTGTTTTAATTTTTTTTCCGTTGCAAATTGTCACTAAAATCTTTTTATTTTAACTCTTTTTTCTTAAAAAAAACAAGCGTTGTTTTCTCCTCGCTCTGTTTTTGTGCTCCAAATGAATGCTCTCTACAAAAAAATGACATACTAGTTGATCGAATTCAATGAAAACACTTGTGTCACAATACTTTATACAAAAAAAAGAAACACAATTTGCATGTAAGTATGAACAGGGAATGCTTTTATATTAAATTATTTACTCTAAATTGTTATAGCTTTTTTTTCTTTCTTTTCAATATCAGTAAATTATCAGTTTCTATTCATGTTATGGTTCTCTATTCATACTTGTACTTTTACCATTTGGATTTTCATAAGTTTGTTGATTTGTCAGCTTGAACGGAGTAATCACTTCTGAACTATTTTTTTTATAATATTTTTAACAGTGATAGCATATTTGTTCCTTATTATCTTCTTCCAAGCTGCGTTTGTTTGTTTGTTTTTTTAAGTACTTTTTGCAGTTAAAATGATAAAATTATTATACTTTTATTAATATTTCACTTATAATGTTTTTTATGTTTAAATCATGACATACTTCTCATATTTTTTTTCTCTTACGTGAATTTACATAAACATTTTATGTTTCCTTTTTCGTAAAAATGATTTTTATGCATTCAAGAAATCTAGAGTTTAACCCTTTAGCCCCACTGGCATACTTTGAAAGTACACTTATTCTGCCGATAGGCAACAAAAAAGTTATCTGCTCCAAGTTTTGCAGTATTTGATATTTTTATATAAATATGTGCATATTTCGCTCACAACGTTTGCACATTTTCACTTGTGTGTGACATTTGCACAATTATTCTCAGAATATGTTGCTCCACTCTAACCTTGTTTGTTTTTTTTGTATTTTAAACCAGAATTACAATTTAGTTACCTATTTTTTTAATTTTATTGAATTTCGGACACTTTAATCCAACCTGATGTAGACAGAAATTTAACTTTCAGAAATCTTGTGATTGATATACTCATATTTTTTTTTACACTCCCCCCCCCCCCTTCATTTTTTTCCTTTTGTGTATAATTTATTTATGCAACTTATTGAGTTTTATTTTATGTGCATGCATTTCATTTCTGATAACTATAGTTTTTTGCATACTTACACCTTTTTGATATGCTCGTATTATTTATTTTGCAGTATTTGTGTTGCTCTCTGAAAAAAAAAATAAGAATTCCTTCTTTTTTTTCCATTTTGGCTGTTCAAAAAAAAAGTAAACAACAGAAATTAAATAAACACGAGATAACAAAAAAGGTTTTGGAGATAACAGACACTTCACCAGGCTATTTTTACAATATTAAAATTTACAATATTACAATTTACAATTTTAAAATTTCTTATTTTCCTATACATTTACATACATATGTCAATTTTCGACAGCATTATTTATACTGATTTGAAGTTTGAAATTAACTTAATTCTTTCAAGATTTTTTTATAAACACAAGTGTACAGTGAGTTGCTTTTTCATTTGATTATTTAGCCAGCAAATAGTTAAATGAATCTCGAAATGGAACATTTGTGAAAATTTTTCTGATGCGGGTCGTCAGACACTGGGATTTTCACATTTGAGGTAGATGTTACTGAAAGTGTACACATTAATTCAACTGTAAACATTCATCATTACATTACGTACATTTTTAGAGTTAATCTTTTTTAGAAATTTGGATATAATTTCACTTGTTAATCTTAGTTAAGTTTATTTAGTTACATTTCATCACACAAGTAGCATTTCCTGGTTACATTTTATCCTTTTTCACTTTCCTTTACTTAAAAGCACAAATTTTTTGGTTTGTTTGTTTTAACTTTAGGCGATGCATTTTTGTACTTGTGATACAATGCTCTTGGTTCCATATGTACACACTGAGTTTGTGTTCATAGTTCATACAACTGAGTTCATAGGTTACACAACTGAGTTCATAGTTCACTGAGTTAATAGTTCATTGAGTTCATAGAAAAATACACTTTACACGAGTTCATAGCATTGTCAATTCTTTGTGTACTTCAGGGACCAATTGCACTATCAGTTTTTCTTTCGTGACAATACTGAGTTCATAGAATTTTTTTCCTTACACATATAAGTTCACAGTTTGTTTTCTTTCTTGTGATTTGTTTTGCATATTAATTCATACCAATTTTTGTTTTGGTAGACACTTTAGTTCATTGGAATATTTTTTTTGTTAGACACATGAGTTCATAGTAAGTTTTTTTTTTCACACATTTGAGTTCATCGTATTACTTTTACACTTTAAGTCAGTGAAATACTTACTCATACTTTGTTCATTGAGGTACTTAGACTGCTGTGTTCACAAACATACATCTAAGTCGTTGAAATTTTCCTTTGCTTTCACTGACATACACTGTTTTAGTTCATAGTGAAATACTTTTTCTTTGATTCGTTCATTGAAATACACATTTTTTCTTTGGTTCATAGAGATACACTTACAATTTAGTTCATTGGTATTACAACTTAATTCATTGTTATTACAATTGAGTTCATTGGTATTTTGTTTGGTAAAAAAAAAAAAAAAAAAAAAAAAAACATTATACACAATTGAAAATATTTTGTTTCTAACTAACGTTACACATTAGGATTTTTTTTTTGTTTTCATTATACCAGGAACTACTTTTGACCTCACATGATATGCACAAATTAAACATTTATTAAAAGGTTAAGTTGTAACACATTCTTAATTTTTCCATTATTATTATATTTCTTTTATGCCATGACATTTCATGTCACCATCACTTTGTTTCACAACAAAGAATGCCCCGTTTACAAGATGCTACCCCTTCACATGCATTTTCTTTAAATTTCAAACTTATGATGTTTTTATTGTTTTCATCAAACTTGTTTTGGTTTTCTACATGTACATAATTACACGTTTTCTTTTAAATTTGGGGATTAAATAAAATCTCTGGTTAAGCTTCACTTAGACAATACACACGTCTAAGATATTATGTCGTTCTTGTAATAACATAACTTCACAATAACACAAAATTTTTGTTTATAGCATTAGTAACCTAGTGCAGCTACACTAAATGTTTCAAACATTATCTAAGGTTATACATTACACATACAGTTCATATCCTGCTCGATACATTGCAAGGAATACAAAGTTAGAATTTACTTTAAAAAGAAAAATTGTGGTTGTTATACTTACCCGATCATGTCACCAGTCTCTCCACACCTCGGATTGACCTTTTACCTTTGATATGTGAGATATTTATCTCAGTTTTTTTTATTATTTTAATTTATCCCCTCTGAAGTTTTGTTCCCGTTCAAAATTTTTGCCCTAAGGGTCCAAACTTCATTGTGTAGAGAGACAAAACCCTTGAATTGTTGTTTCGATTCAATAAACATAACTTTTTATATGATACATTGACGCATGCTCCTTTGAAGATCAATGTGATCTTTGGGGAGCAGGGACCTACGTGTCACTTGATGTATGGGTCTCATAACTCCCTCCCCCCCCCCTAGGGCTGATGTTCTAAACTGACGCCATCACACTTGTTTATTAACAAGATTAAGGGCTACACCCATTCATAGGCATGCTATATGCATCCCGTTCTTTAGTAGTCCTGTGCGGTATGCACGAAAACCAATTTTCTACTTTTTTTTTATATTACTTCATTTAGCTTTTATTCACAGACATGCATATGTCATTTATTTTCTATTTCATTTTAAAGTAGTATCTGTGTCTTTTGTTGCTTGCATTTATATTATATTATTTTTATTTTGAGAAGATATTATAACAAGTTACTAAAAAAATTTTTTACTTCTCTTATTTTGGTCATGAAAAATGCTGGTACCAGCCTCTTAATCAAATACTAAAGAGCTATTTAAAAAGGATCCTGTTAAATACAAAAATATTATTTGCTCTTTCTTGGTGACTGTTAGGACTAATGAATACCAAGAAAAGAATTTTAAAAAAAGGCGCCATTTATCATGACCTTAAAGTTTTGCTTTATGCAAACATTTAAAGAATTGCAAGCACACAGTTAATTTATATATATATATATATATATATATATGGAGACTTAGCATTGTATTATATTATATCTGTTTTAAATACTTATATGTATGGGGTAGACAAAATAATCGTCAATTTAAAAAAAAAAACTGTTCTACAAGTTTTACAGTTTTTTTTCTGGTGGTAATGGGTGATATATATAACGGCTTTACCGTTATATATTCATTATTCCTCCTCTCCCCTCAAAAAAAGTTACTAAAAAAAATATTTACTTCTCTTATTTTGGTCATGAAAAATGCTGGTACCAGCCTCTTAATCAAATACTAAAAAGATATTTAAAAAGGATACAAAAAATTTCATCAAGTTTGTTTTCATAGTTGTTTATATCCTTTGTCAACAAATCTCACTTTCTGATGCCCGAATTTCGTCAAACTCTAAAAAAAAAAACTGCCAAGGCCTCTGTAGTGGAAAAGTACAACCGTCTCTATTATTCTGAACTATCTGCACCATAGTTTGTACTATATACTGGGGGAGAGGACGAGGAGTAAGGGGAGAAACAATCGAAATGATCCATAATAGGGATTTTAAAAATATAAATCAAATCCACACAACGTTTGGAATCAAACTGTGCAGATTAGTGGGCTTCTACCGTACATAATTTTTTCATAAATGTGTTTCGTTTTAAAAATGTGTTATTTTCATCTATCACTACGGAACAAGCGAGAAAAAATAATTCTTGCACATTCTTTTACATATGTTTATATCTCATTTTCCGTCATTTTTGACGGGCTATCTTTCTAGTAAAGAATACTTTCGACCTTCATATTTATCATCATCCTATATGATAAGGAGCACAATTAAGAAGCCAACAAAAAATGAAAAAAAAAAATAATCTTTATCACACTGTAAAATAACAATCGCGAAATAATCTATCGCTACAGCATGCAAATATGTGGACAGAGTACAATATGTGTATTAGTTTCTGTGAGATTAGAACTTATATTCATGGAGATATAGCGACTTTTTTATGAAGTTAAAAAAATTCTCGCATGTTTTTTGCTTAAATCATATAGGGTTTTCAACCAAATTTAAAGCCAAATTCAGAAAAATTGACGAATTGTAATAGAAATAACATAGTGCAATTGGAATATATATATATATATATACATATATTAGGCATATTATGAAACATGAGTAGTTGCATGAAATATATTTTTTATCCGCGTTTGCAGGAACAATAACAAAGTTTTTTTTTGCATAATTTAATATTCATCTTTGTTAAGCATGTCGTATAAAAAAGCCACAAAAACATATCGGCGAAATATTGAGCCGATTTTAATTATTCGCTAAAAACAGCTGAATTTTCAAGGATTTCCACAAATTGTCATTTTTTATTTACCGATTTTGAGCAAAGGAGTTGATAGTTAATGGATGTCAACGAGTAGATTTGGAACAAATATTTTGATTTTGATACTTCTTTTTCTCTTGGAATAAACTCGTTCTGGTGGTTTTTCAAAGCATTCGTAAAAAATAAAAAACGAAAAAAATCACAATATATGGAAAATCCCTTATCATTAATGTTGCTTATAGAGAGCAACTTAAAATCATTTCACTCTATCGCTGATATCCTTCTGAATTTTCATGATAATTGACTGTATTTTTTATGAATACCACTTACAGAGTTGACTATTAAATCATTTCCACCTCAGCAAGTTCTGTCGATATGTGTAAATGTACATGACTTCTTTTGTGCATCTCTGTATATGATATTATAGAAATTATAAACAACAATTAATATGAAACATATTACTTACCTTTTAAAAACCAGATGAATAAACACATATTTTTTTTATTATAACAAAAATATTGCTCATAGACACGTTTGTAATTGAATTATTTTCTGTGTCTATGTAAACATACGATAAATGCTATGTGCACTGTATTCTATGGTAAGTTTCTTGTACTCCACGTTAGTGATAAATATCTATTTCAATATGTTTCAAATAGTGTAATGTCGTCAAAATATACTGTAAACGCTCTTTCGTTAAGACCATATAATACAACAGACTTTTGTATATGATAATATAACATTTTTATACAATATAAATACTCCCCACTTCATTTCCAATACCGTACATGGCACCATAACTCGCAATAACATATATACTTTACATGGAATTCCTGTTATATTACGCAATTTAGAGCCCCTAGAGACAGACAGAGAAAGAAGACGGGAAGCAGAAAAACCGAATTCCTAAACACTTTTCATCAATAGTATTAAAGAATGGAAGCGTCATTACTTCATGAAAAATAATACATGCTTGTGGGTCATTCCATGCCACGTGTGGGACAGCTTTTCTACATATTTCTGCGGTTTTAAGAATGTCATCCTATCCTCAAATAAAAACAACCGTTCTAAAATGAAATCTAGGTTCTTTATTATTTTGAATGTATAGTTTATGTTTTAATAACTTATCAGTCAATAGATATAGGCAGATCGCGCGAAAGACATATTGTTATTTTTTCATGAAATGGCTCAGCAACTGGCAGATTGCTTAGGTCTAGGATTTAAATTCGGGAGATTTTTATAATCTATTATTTTAATTATTTTTACTTTCTTCTATCTTTACAAGGAGAAAGTATTGGATTCATGAATATTTTCGAATTCCGGTTTTCTATGGATTAACAAGTTATAGGGGTCAGAGAACCCGAAAAACATGTTTTTACAAAATGTCTGTCTGTGAGTCTGTGTGTGACACAAATTTTGTGGGCGCTCTATCTCAAGATCTAATGAATGGAATTTAATAAAAATTTATATTCAGTTAGTCCCGGATATAATTTGGTGCTGATAAGATTTTGGTGTAAATCGCTCAACATTTGGCGCTGCTATGCTGCATTTTTCACGATTTCATCAATAGCTCAATCTCCAGAATTAATGCTTGGATTTTCTACAAACTTCAGATTCACGTGTACCTTGATATGAATTAGTGCTGTTTATGTTTTGGTGCAAATCGCTCAACAGGTGGCCCTGCTATGCTGCATTTTTCAGAATTTCCACTACAGCTCTGTCTCAATAACTAATGCACGAATTTTTTATCAAATTTCAGATTCAGGTATACCTTGATATGAATTGGTGCTAAATTGACGTAATTTCTTGTATTATTTAAATAATTTAATCGACGTGATTTATATAGCAGAAAGTTTTGTGATGGCCACAATATACTAGTTTTATAATTAAAAACGGGCAGCTTACTAAGGTATGGGTTTAAAATGGTGAGATTTTTAAATCTGTTAAAGGGCTATTCCATATCACGTGTGGTTAAGTTTTTCTACACTGGTGTCCAAAATTAAGGACCAGTCACAAAATGCTAATTTTTATGTAAGCGAATACTAAAAAGGAATTAATATAATTCAAATAATTACTATACCTACAGCACGGCTAGTCCATATAGCATCTCATTCATGTCACACATGGTCACAAGTGTCACAGTCATTACGGTGAAACAAAAAATAGGAATTCCACACATCTCATTATGAGTCTCAAATGATCACAATATGTGACTCCACTGAGACGTCAATGTGACTGCTGCTTTGTGACGAGTCACCAGGTGACTTTTCAATGTAGTTACATTTTGACTCTCATGTGACTGTCATTTTTAGACTCAATTTCAAAGTCATCATGAACGTTGCATTATGATAAGTCACCAAATAATATCACATTATAGTCACATGGTGACTTTTCACGAAAGAGCAAAATGGGAACTTCACATTAGTCTCTCTGTCACCTGAAAGCCATCATGTGACTTTAATGTGACATTATTTGGTAACTTATCACAATGTAGCGTTCACGATGACTTTGAAATTGAGTCTGCAGATGACAGTCACATGAGAGTCACAATGTAGCTACATTGTAAAGTCACATGGTGACTCGTCAGAAAGCAGCAGTTACAGTGACGTCTCAGTAGAGTCACATATAGTGATCATTTGAGACTCATAAGGAGATATATAGAATTTCCTATTTTTGGCTTCACCGTAGTGACTGTGACACTTGTGACCATGTGTGACATGAATGAGATGCTATATGAACTAGCCGTGCTGTAGAGATAGTAATTATTCGAATTATATTATTTCCTTTTGAGTATTTGCGTACTTGAATAGTAGCATTTTGTGATTGGTCCTTAATTTTGGACACCAGTGTACATATTACTGCTGCTTTAACAATGCTATTGCATCCTGAAATTAAAAGAACTATGCTAATATGAAAATATAGGGATTTTTTTAATTTTAATGTATATTTTATATTTTACAAACTTATAAGTTAATAAATATAGGTATTTATGTAAGCGTCCCGTACGGGACATTCTGTCCGTTTTCCATGCAATGGCCCTTGTATGCTAATTATTTCATATATAATGTGCTTAAAGTACCGGGTGTCCCAAAAATGACCGATGATTTTGAAATTCAATAACTTGCAAACGGTGACAGATATTAAAAGAAATCTTTGCAGGAAGGTTATATAAGGTGTCAGGAAATTTTATGCTGTGATTCCCAGTTTTAGTTACAAATAGCAGCGATAGATGGCGCTACAAGCAATAGGTGCTAAATCCAGTCTTGAGTTTTAGGCTTTTCTCTTCTCTCATGCGAAAAAATGGAGATTAAAATGTTTTGAATGAATCCCGAAGTACCAAAAGTCGAGTCTGGAATTAACGTCTATTTCTCTATTTCATCTATTTTTCAAATTGGAACTAAAGTCAAGAAACACAGTAAAAATAAACTCCTGACATCATACATAAACCTCCCGCAAGAATTTTTTTAATATCTGTCACCATTTGCAAGTTATTAAATCAATAAGTGTAATAAGAATATATCTTGTTTGTAAATTTTTAAATATATATAATGAAATAATCACCAATAATTTTAATCAAATAAATTTGGTTTTCATCAAACAACCGTGTTTCACTACTAGAGGGACTTTGATGTTCGAGATTAAGAGGAAAGTGAAACTTGTATATATATGTTTATGACATTTTCTTAGAAATGTGATCGAAATTGTATCAAATGAAATATCAATCTTAAGAGGACTTTTTTGTATGTACATTAACGTAATGTATAATGCATACATAATAAATTTGAATATCAGGAAATTACTATAAAAACATAATGAAATATTTATGAGGAAAGAGTATGTTTATCATTAGAAGAAGAAAATTTCGGTAGCCTTTTTTTTTAATCCAAAGAAAATCTTCTCAATGACACCTGTGAACTCTAAGAAATCAATCATAAAGCAAATATTTTTTTCCTCTAGTAAAGCTTACAGATTTCACGAAAAAAATTCTTCTGATAACGTTACGAAATAGAATCGGTGGAAAAGGCATACTTATGTCATTTTAGAAGTGAAAGTTATTACTTTTTTATAATGTATTATAAAATACATTATAATACAAAGAATAGTAACATATATTACTATTCTTATAGTCATATTTATCTGTTTTTACGAAATCTTTTTTTTCATATAAAATAAAACTAGTGTCTTCATAATTTTTTTATCCAGCAATCGTTTTATTTTTACGGATTTTAATTTTGATATATATTTTATATGCATTTAAATTTAAAAATTACTTTTCAAGAAAGATATTCTTGGATAGTTTAAGAAAAATACTTTTAGATTACGTTAAATTATTTTTTTAATTATAATGAAATTGCATATGCGATATACATTCTGTGCATATGAAATTGCTATTGATTTATAATCCTTCTAGAACAAAACCCTTATAGATAAGAATTTAACGTTTAAATAAATTTATACAAAATGATTATATAGATAGATAGATAGATAGATGCAGGGTACAGTATTGTAAAGTGACTATGCGCAAATAGATGAGATCGCTTACAGCGCCAATTGGTACAAACTGGCATAGTTAGCGTTCCTATCTAGATAATGGTACAAGATACAGAAAAAAAGTGAATAGCAAAATTGTAGAACATCACCGATTTAGTATTAAAAGATACTTTGTGAACATCAACGCTTAAAATAGAACGATTAAAACAGGCATTTTTTGTTAGTGATTTGCGAAACTGTGACGCCATGAAAATTAAACGAAAGAGGAAAAGATTATCTTTCGGAAGAAAAACGACCTCGCATCACGGCACAGTGGTATCGCTTGTAATTCCCAAACAAGCGGGCTGTGGTTCAAACCATGAAATCTCCATTCTTTGACTGATTGTCTTTACAAAGAGTAGACAATAGGAAAATCGTGCACAATTGCGACGAAAAACGTATCAACTCAGCGCAAATTTAACTTGGTGAGCGAAATTTGTGTGTTATGAAAATAGGTATGAAATGCCCCACCTGTTCACCTGAGACAGCTACACAAGAGATATCTCCTCGGAGTTTTATGTTGAATATCAAGAAGGGATTTTCAAAATAATTATTGCGATATGTTTCTACTTTACAATGAAGTGGGCGCAAGGCACGATTGACAGCGTGATTCTTTTCAAGCCCGTATTCTTCTCACAAAATCATTGTTAACCATTTTTATAGAGACTGGCTGCGAGACCAGGCGACTTCGATCCGGCAGACAAGCTAAGATAGGGCGGCAAGTACAACCGGAAGATATAATATCATACGCCGTTATATATCAGAACAGCACCGCAAGAAAGATAGGTGTTGCCTCTCAAAATGTCAAGTTTGGAAAACCCTAAACGAATTAGGTGCTCATCCATAATGGCCTCACCTACACCTCATCATGCACTGGGTGGGGATGCCAAGAGACGTTATGTTTTGTGCAACATTGTCATGAACCAGATAGAGATCCAGCCAACATTCTTCGCAGATACAGTTTGAATGGATGAGCTATGATTTTTGCGGAACAATACTGTACAATAGGTAAAAGACCGATTACTGAGCATTAACCAAAAAGACCGATTACTATAAAATCTTACATGTTCTACCGACGTTCGAGTTTTTCTACATTTCGTGTGAAGTTTACGCTAACAGGTTGATCGGACCAATATTTTAACAGGGCACGATATTGAATAATTCTGCAGGACGTAATAACCGATTTTGTTGAAAACTGTCGTTGCTGCATTCTGGAATGTATGGTTTCAACATGACGACGCACCTGTGCACAAGACAGCACCAGTGCTGCAATACCTGGTGGAGTAATTAGGGAAAAAATAACTGGGTACGGCAGTTTTGTAATGTAGCCTCCACGTTCACCTGACATAACTCTAAAGGACTTTTTTTCTGTGAAGATATCTGAAACAGTAGGTGCATGTGACCAATTTGCCAACATTGATGGATCTCCATCGACGCATTACGGTGCTTGGGCCAAAGTGTCACCTGCTATGCTACAACGCATTCAACGTAAAGATCAGACAAAGGTCCATACGTGCATTGTAGCTGATGCAGAGAGGTTTAAGCATCGAAAATAAAGGTATCTTGTGATAACTAGTTGTTCTTTTCTTTCTAAGAACTTTTCATCTCTTCACAGTGCAAAAAATGGCTAAAACACCAAATGCACGTTTTAAGCCTTCGGTTTTTAGCATTCATATTTACATGGTGTCTTAGCTTTGTAATTCCCTTTTTTCGCATATCTCGCAATCGTTTTCAAGATAGAAACGGTAACTCCGCAGTTTTTCCCCATTTGGCGAAGTGAGTGGCCTCATCTAGTAGCGCAAAGCCACTTTATAATATCTAGACATTGTTTTTATGACTATAGCTGCAGTCATTCGGCAGGTAAGAGGGTGGAACGGGCTTTAGTGTGCACCCTGTATATATATATATATATATATGTGTGTGTGTGTGTGTGTGTGTGTGTTTGTGTGTGTGTACTAAATTTTGTCCGCTCGATAAAAGTCGCAATTATGCACAGATCGTCTTCAAACTCGACAACAACTTTGATATGGCTAATATTTCAGCGGGGATTGAAAATGTGCGAAATCGGCCCAAGTAGGTGGAGATGGGGGGTTCAAAATTTTGAATACTGTCTTAACATGATTCTGATAAAACCAGCTCTTACACAACAATGGCAGAAAAAAATAAATATTTTTTCATTATAGCATTTGCCAACAATTAAAAAGAAACAATAAAATTCTCACCACAACAATTACTTTTCTATTGCAAAATTTTCACGCGAAAAATTCAATAAATAGTTTGAAAAATTGAAAACAAATTGAATATTACGTCATAAGTTTTCTAGAGCGAGATTTCCGCATGAAAACTCAAAATAAAATAAATAGTTTGACGACTCACAAAAAAAAATATGTATATTGCGTCATATTGGAAATATAATGGACCTCAGCAGGTGAATATGTAACGTCATGTGAGTTTGAAGAAACGTCTTAAAACATGATAAAAACCCGACTACGGTAATATTAACATATTTTAACAATTAAAGGTTCTCTGTATTTTTTGTATCCATTTTTAAATCTATTCCATATAGATGCGTGAATGTATTCGTGTATATTATAATTTTCACAAAATGTTTAGCTCCCTACAGCTCATTCTTAATAAAGAAACTGGGTTTATGTCTAATCTTGATTTAAGTTTTGCTGGTGAATTTAGTATTTAACTTCGAAATCTACCTCCGCCTGTAGGCCGAGCCGGCAGGGATTTTTTTAATTATTTTAATTTTATTTTATTAAATGATTTCGAGATCTCATGGGCCATTCACCTAAAATGTCGTAATCAAGTATCTTAGCAAATGGGAGGAATCCAATAATCATATTTTCGAGTGGTACTATGGGTTCGCGTGGTTCCATAGTTAGTCATGATGTAAGAATTATTCATGATTAGCCATGATGCAAGAAGCATTTTTAGTTACTGTACAGACATATCACATTTCAAAGAAAGTTTCCGAGTGAACTCATAAACACTCAGGACAAAGCAATGGTTTACACGAAAGCTCCAAGACATTATTAGAGTGAAAAAAAAAATTCTATTTAAAATTCGAAAATAATAAAATTATTCAACGGAGTGAAGACTTTCTGAACAAATCCTGAAACAAGGAACCAGCAAAAATGTTCTATTTGGACAGCATGCAATCTGTTTTATTGATAGGTACGTAGGAACACAATATCAACGTGAAAACGTTATACGGCGCTAGTCGCTAATCAATCGATTAACCTGACATCACTATTTAACCGTGTATGAAAAAGAGGGTGTGATAAGATAGTAAAAGCAGCACGAAAATCATAAAAAATGTCCTCTATAATGTAAAAAGAAAGAAATAGGTTTATGGAAGAAAAGGAATATTCAAAAATAGAAGGAATTTTACCACAGAAAAATTAAGATATGGTCGTAGTATAGCGGAATTTCGAAATGCGGACAGTAAAGTAAAAGAGGTTAAGGTCAAAATAATTAAACTAATTGGGGAAAATTACAGAAAATGAAACTACATTAAATATATACAATAAGAAAGCAAAAAAGTACGCATATATTTTTAATTATACTAAATATTTAATAGACATCCTCTAAAAAATACCTTTGATATCTAAAATGGAATCTTTTGAACGTGTTTCCAATAAAATAAAATAAAACTAGGTTTACAAAAGACAAGGAATATTCTAAATTGGAAAAATTTTAGCTCGGAAAATATAAGTTATGAGAATAGTATTGTAGAATTTCAAAAAGCGGACAATAAAAAAAGAGGTTTAAAACGTCTCTTAATTACCCGATCATCTCCAAAATAGGCACGAAGTAGTGCTATCAATGGTTGGACAATGTGAGGTGGTGCACTACCTTGCATGACCAATTTTTTTTGCCTTTCTGATAAAACAACTTCACCAATAACGCTCGTTCATTTTCTCTAAAGGAATGATGCAGAATGACTTTACGGCAGTGAGTACTGGTTTTTAAACCTATGGATCCTATAATACAGGCTGAATTGTCAAGCATTGTGTTTCCCACTTAGACCAATGAGTGATTGTTGCCCGCGCGGCGTGGCCGATCGCTCTTCTCCTACCTGCAATTAAATGGCAGCGTGAGTCAGCCCGTATTATAGGGGCCTTATTTAAACCGCTCCAAATTTGCATAACGTCATTTTATAGGCAGAAACAGGAATCTATCTGTCGAAATGTGAAGTACTGTTTTTATTACAGATTATTTTCCCCATGGTCCATATGAAGCATTTCCCAAGTTACATCGTTATTCGTCTCAGAGAACGGACTCTACGTAGGTCTGAGGAGGGAAAGTTTAGTTATAACTACCCTGTATTTACATGTGAATATTAAAGAAGAAAGAAAATTTTAAAGTAACATGTGGTAAGCATTTATTGGTGAAAAATACATCATTTTAAAGCGATATATTTTTTAAAGTTTTAATACGATTTTATTTGCCTTAAAAAAAAAAAAAAAAAAAAAAAAACATTTTTCTATACGTTATAACGGTCCAGGAGCCAGATATATTTTATTCTTAACTATTTTATAACTGTTGATTTTTAAATGTGTACTTGATCCTATTTAATTAATCACAAAAACAGCTGTCATCTTTGGCGACAGCAGTGAAAACGGCCTCGAGAACCAAAACATGTGCCCAGTCAAACGGAAATGAACGGCCACCGAATTACAGAATATAGCCACAAGTCCTGATATTTTCATTCGAACTTCCATAATTGGGTAATGTTTTTAAGATGGAACAAATTAGCATGCTTTTAGAGCCTTGCAGGTGTCGGGAAGTGCGGTGTGTGTCGAACATACCACGTAGAGGGCAGAACGCCCTAGTATTCTAAAAGAAAATACGAAATTATGATTATGAGAAACTAAAATTGCAAATTACACAATTGAAATATAATTAGCATGTAGATTTAGTAATATATTTAAATTAATAAACATACTAAAAGATTAATATTTTTTTTTTTTTTTTTTGATAAATATACCTAAGATAAATAAATTTCATTTTATGGTAGACATTACTTTTACAAAAAAGGGAAAGAAATATTTAAAGAGGCAGTATGAAATTATATCAAACAGTAATTAACATCCACCATTTACTAATATCGTATGATTTTTTCTGATATATTAAACATTAAAACCCTTCATTCTAACAAAAAAGTCAACATTCATAATTTCGTAAAATATTTTTATGGTATCATTAATTTAATCCATTAAATAGAAGATTTATTACTACATTTTCAGCTAAATGTGTAAAAATTTAAAAATGATATTGGAGGTTTTCCAGGCGTAGTAGTAAATCGTTAAACATATACTTTCGCAATTATAATGACATAGTTTATTTTTATTATTTTGGTTTGTCTTAATTGTATAGATTTGCCTTCTATTAAATCTACATAACGTGTAATCGGGATTTTTCAGCAATATGTAGGACATCACTACTTTTTTCGATTCTCCTTGTTCTTCTCAATAAAAACGCATGTCCTTAATTTTACACATAGGATTTAGACTTTCTTTTAATAATCGGTTCTTATGAAAACAAATAAGTTCACGAAGAATGGCATGTGGGTATCCGGAAGAAAATTTGCTACGACAGTGGAAACTAAGTACATATGTGTATTTTTCTGATAAATTAATCTTTGTGAAACTGCACCTGGAGGTGCATTACACTATATACGCTACTTCGGTTGTACGGATAAATATTATTTTATATTATAATCTCATTTTTGTTTTAAAGCGAGATATGCTTTAAAGCGAGAAATGCTTATTTATATGATTAAAGTGAAGAAAATTATCGATGTTATTTTCTGATCAAGTTCTTGTATGACTCTTGTGTAGATACAAGTCATAAAGTATCCCTTGAAAGCAGAATATTTAAAGAAAGCTGTTCTATTTTTAGTTTATTCTTATAGCTTCATATTACTTTCTGGATAGGATAGTTTCAATAAAAAATTATAGTATTTACTATGTTTATATAAGATACCTCTTTTATTTCTGTTGAGTTATTGAAGCGGCCAACATGATTAGCCATGATGCAAGAAGCATTTTTAGTTACTGTACAGACATATTACATTTCAAAGAAAGTTTCTGAGTGATCTCATAAACACTCAGGACAAAGCAATGGTTTACACGAAAGCTCCAAGACATTATTAGAGTGAAAAAAAATTCTATTTAAAATTCGAAAATAATAAAATTATTCAACGGAGTGAAGACTTTCTGAACAAATCCTGAAACAAGGAACCAGCAAAAATGTTCTATTTGGACAGCATGCGATCTGTTTTATTGATAGGTACGTAGGAGCACAATATCAAAGTGAAAACGTTATACGGCGCTAGTCGCTAACCAATCGATTAACCTGACATCACTATTTAACCGTCTATGAAAAAGAGGGTGTGATAAGATACTAAAAGCAGCACGAAAATCATAAAAAAATGTCCTCTATAATGTAAAAAGAAAGAAATAGGTTTATGGAAGAAAAGGAATATTCAAAAATAGAAGGAATTTTACCACAGAAAAATTAAGATATGGTCGTAGTATAGCGGAATTTCGAAATGCGGACAGTAAAGTAAAAGAGGTTAAGGTCAAAATAATTAAACTAAATGGGGAAAATTATAGAAAATGAAACTACATTAAATATATACAATAAGAAAGCAAAAAAGTACGCATATATTTTTAATTATACTAAATATTTAATAGACATTCTCTAAAAAATACCTTTGATATCTAAAATGGAATCTTTTGAACGTGTTTCCAATAAAATAAAATAAAACTAGGTTTACGAAAGACAAGGAGTATTCTAAATTGGAAAAATTTTAGCTCGGAAAATATAAGTTATGAGAATAGTATTGTAGAATTTCAAAAAGCGGACAATAAAAAAAAAGAGGTTTAAAACGTCTCTTAATTACCCGATCATCTCCAAAGTAGGCACGAAGGCTATCAATGGTTGGACTATGTGAGGTGGTGCACTATCTTGCATGACTAATTTTTTTGCCTTTCTGATAAAACAACTTCACCAATAACGCTCGTTCATTTTCTCTAAAGGAATGATGCAGAATGACTTTACGGCAGTGAGTACTGGCTTTTTAAACCTATGGATCCTATAATACAGGCTGAATCGTCAAGCATTTTGTTTCCCACTTAGACCAATGAGTGATTGTTGCCCACGTGGCGTGGCCGATCGTTCTTCTCCTACCTGCAATTAAATGGCAGCGTGAGTCAGCCCGTATTATAGGAGCCTTATTTAAACGACTCCAAATTTGCATAACGTCATTTTGTAGGCAGAAACAGGAATCTATCTGTCGAAATGTGAAGTACTGTTTTTATTACAGATTATTTTCCCCATGGTCCATATGAAGCATTTCCCAAGTTACATCGATATTCGTCTCCGAGGACGGACTCTACGTAGGTCTGAGGAGGGAAAGTTTAGTTATAACTACCCTGTATTTACATGTGAATATTAAAGAAGAAAGAAAATTTTAAAGTAACATGTGGTAAGCATTTATTGGTGAAAAATACGTCATTTTAAAGCGATATATTTTTTAAAGTTTTAATACGATTTTATTTGCCTTTAAAAAAAAAAAAAAAAAAAAAAAAAAAAAAAAAAAAAAAAACATTTTTTTTATACGTTATAACGGTCCAGGAGCCAGATATATTTTATTCTTAACTATTTTATAACTGTTGATTTTTAAATTTGTACTTGATCCTATTTAATTAATCACAAAAACAGCTGTCATCTTTGGCGACAGCAGTGAAAACGGCCTCGAGAACCAAAACATGTGCCCAGTCAAACGGAAATGAACGGCCACCGAATTACAGAATATAGCCACAAGTCCTGATATTTTCATTCGAACTTCCATAATTGGGTAATGTTTTTAAGATGGAACAAATTAGCATGCTTTTAGAGCCTTGCAGGTGTCGGGAAGTGCGGTGTGTGTCGAACATACCACGTAGAGGGCAGAACGCCCTAGTATTCTAAAAGAAAATACGAAATTATGATTATGAGAAACTAAAATTGCAAATTACACAATTGAAATATAATTAGCATGTAGATTTAGTAATATATTTAAATTAATAAACATACTAAAAGATTAATATTTTTTTTTTTTTTTTTTTGATAAATATACCTAAGATAAATAAATTTCATTTTATGGTAGACATTACTTTTACAAAAAAGGGAAAGAAATATTTAAAGAGGCAGTATGAAATTATATCAAACAGTAATTAACATCCACCATTTACTAATATCGTATGATTTTTTCTGATATATTAAACATTAAAACCCTTCATTCTAACAAAAAAGTCAACATTCATAATTTCGTAAAATATTTTTATGGTATCATTAATTTAATCCATTAAATAGAAGATTTATTACTACATTTTCAGCTAAATGTGTAAAAATTTAAAAATGATATTGGAGGTTTTCCAGGCGTAGTAGTAAATCGTTAAACATATACTTTCGCAATTATAATGACATAGTTTATTTTTATTATTTTGGTTTGTCTTAATTGTATAGATTTGCCTTCTATTAAATCTACATAACGTGTAATCGGGATTTTTCAGCAATATGTAGGACATCACTACTTTTTTTCGATTCTCCTTGTTCTTCTCAATAAAAACGCATGTCCTTAATTTTACACATAGGATTTAGACTTTCTTTTAATAATCGGTTCTTATGAAAACAAATAAGTTCACGAAGAATGGCATGTGGGTATCCGGGAGAAAATTTGCTACGACAGTGGAAACTAAGTACATATGTGTATTTTTCTGATAAATTAATCTTTGTGAAACTGCACCTGGAGGTGCATTACACTATATACGCTACTTCGGTTGTACGGATAAATATTATTTTATATTATAATCTCATTTTTGTTTTAAAGCGAGATATGCTTTAAAGCGAGAAATGCTTATTTATATGATTAAAGTGAAGAAAATTATCGATGTTATTTTCTGATCAAGTTCTTGTATGACTCTTTTGTAGATACAAGTCATAAAGTATCCCTTGAAAGCAGAATATTTAAAGAAAGCTGTTCTATTTTTAGTTTATTCTTATAGCTTCATATTACTTTCTGGATAGGATAGTTTCAATTAAAAATTATAGTATTTACTATGTTTATATAAGGTACCTCTTTTATTTCTCTTGAGTTATTGAAGCGGCCAACATGATTAGCCATGATGCAAGAAGCATTTTTAGTTACTGTACAGACATATTACATTTCAAAGAAAGTTTCTGAGTGATCTCATAAACACTCAGGACAAAGCAATGGTTTACACGAAAGCTCCAAGACATTATTAGAGTGAAAAAAAAATTCTATTTAAAATTCGAAAATAATAAAATTATTCAACGGAGTGAAGACTTTCTGAACAAATCCTGAAACAAGGAACCAGCAAAAATGTTCTATTTGGACAGCATGCAATCTGTTTTATTGATAGGTACGTAGGAGCACAATATCAACGTGAAAACGTTATACGGCGCTAGTCGCTAACCAATCGATTAACCTGACATCACTATTTAACCGTCTATGAAAAAGAGGGTGTGATAAGATACTAAAAGCAGCACGAAAATCATAAAAAAATGTCCTCTATAATGTAAAAAGAAAGAAATAGGTTTATGGAAGAAAAGGAATATTCAAAAATAGAAGGAATTTTACCACAGAAAAATTAAGATATGGTCGTAGTATAGCGGAATTTCGAAATGCGGACAGTAAAGTAAAAGAGGTTAAGGTCAAAATAATTAAACTAAATGGGGAAAATTATAGAAAATGAAACTACATTAAATATATACAATAAGAAAGCAAAAAAGTACGCATATATTTTTAATTATACTAAATATTTAATAGACATCCTCTAAAAAATACCTTTGATATCTAAAATGGAATCTTTTGAACGTGTTTCCAATAAAATAAAATAAAACTAGGTTTACGAAAGACAAGGAGTATTCTAAATTGGAAAAATTTTAGCTCGGAAAATATAAGTTATGAGAATAGTATTGTAGAATTTCAAAAAGCGGACAATAAAAAAAGAGGTTTAAAACGTCTCTTAATTACCCGATCATCTCCAAAGTAGGCACGAAGGCTATCAATGGTTGGACTATGTGAGGTGGTGCACTATCTTGCATGACCAATTTTTTTGCCTTTCTGATAAAACAACTTCACCAATAACGCTCGTTCATTTTCTCTAAAGGAATGATGCAGAATGACTTTACGGCAGTGAGTACTGGCTTTTTAAACCTATGGATCCTATAATACAGGCTGAATCGTCAAGCATTTTGTTTCCTACTTAGACCAATGAGTGATTGTTGCCCACGTGGCGTGGCCGATCGTTCTTCTCCTACCTGCAATTAAATGGCAGCGTGAGTCAGCCCGTATTATAGGAGCCTTATTTAAACCACTCCAAATTTGCATAACGTCATTTTGTAGGCAGAAACAGGAATCTATCTGTCGAAATGTGAAGTACTGTTTTTATTGCAGATTATTTTCCCCATGGTCCATATGAAGCATTTCCCAAGTTACATCGATATTCGTCTCCGAGAACGGGTTGGGTTGATTTTTGACGGCCAATTATCTACACGAGGGATATGGGCCCGGGGGGAGTGCCCTCCGTGGGGGTCTTTCTAAGGGAACCTAATCCGTATTAACGCATGGAAGATCCACGGCTCGAAGAAAACCACGAAAACTCCGAACGATTAGGCCGACGGGCGCGATTGGGATCGAACCCAGCACCTCCCGTCTACCAGCTTCGAGAGCAGAACCTCTCGGCCACTCTCCGAGAACGGACTCTACGTAGGTCTGAGGAGGGAAAGTTTAGTTATAACTACCCTGTATTTACATGTGAATATTAAAGAAGAAAGAAAATTTTAAAGTAACATGTGGTAAGCATTTATTGGTGAAAAATACGTCATTTTAAAGCGATATATTTTTTAAAGTTTTAATACGATTTTATTTGCCTAAAAAAAAAAAAAAAAAAAAAAAAAAAAAAAAAAAAAAAAAAAAAAAAACATTTTTCTATACGTTATAACGGTCCAGGAGCCAGATATATTTTATTCTTAACTATTTTATAACTGTTGATTTTTAAATGTGTACTTGATCCTATTTAATTAATCACAAAAACAGCTGTCATCTTTGGCGACAGCAGTGAAAACGGCCTCGAGAACCAAAACATGTGCCCAGTCAAACGGAAATGAACGGCCACCGAATTACAGAATATAGCCACAAGTCCTGATATTTTCATTCGAACTTCCATAATTGGGTAATGTTTTTAAGATGGAACAAATTAGCATGCTTTTAGAGCCTTGCAGGTGTCGGGAAGTGCGGTGTGTGTCGAACATACCACGTAGAGGGCAGAACGCCCTAGTATTCTAAAAGAAAATACGAAATTATGATTATGAGAAACTAAAATTGCAAATTACACAATTGAAATATAATTAGCATGTAGATTTAGTAATATATTTAAATTAATAAACATACTAAAAGATTAATATTTTTTTTTTTTGATAAATATACCTAAGATAAATAAATTTCATTTTATGGTAGACATTACTTTTACAAAAAAGGGAAAGAAATATTTAAAGAGGCAGTATGAAATTATATCAAACAGTAATTAACATCCACCATTTACTAATATCGTATGATTTTTTCTGATATATTAAACATTAAAACCCTTCATTCTAACAAAAAAGTCAACATTCATAATTTCGTAAAATATTTTTATGGTATCATTAATTTAATCCATTAAATAGAAGATTTATTACTACATTTTCAGCTAAATGTGTAAAAATTTAAAAATGATATTGGAGGTTTTCCAGGCGTAGTAGTAAATCGTTAAACATATACTTTCGCAATTATAATGACATAGTTTATTTTTATTATTTTGGTTTGTCTTAATTGTATAGATTTGCCTTCTATTAAATCTACATAACGTGTAATCGGGATTTTTCAGCAATATGTAGGACATCACTACTTTTTTCGATTCTCCTTGTTCTTCTCAATAAAAACGCATGTCCTTAATTTTACACATAGGATTTAGACTTTCTTTTAATAATCGGTTCTTATGAAAACAAATAAGTTCACGAAGAATGGCATGTGGGTATCCGGAAGAAAATTTGCTACGACAGTGGAAACTAAGTACATATGTGTATTTTTCTGATAAATTAATCTTTGTGAAACTGCACCTGGAGGTGCATTACACTATATACGCTACTTCGGTTGTACGGATAAATATTATTTTATATTATAATCTCATTTTTGTTTTAAAGCGAGATATGCTTTAAAGCGAGAAATGCTTATTTATATGATTAAAGTGAAGAAAATTATCGATGTTATTTTCTGATCAAGTTCTTGTATGACTCTTGTGTAGATACAAGTCATAAAGTATCCCTTGAAAGCAGAATATTTAAAGAAAGCTGTTCTATTTTTAGTTTATTCTTATAGCTTCATATTACTTTCTGGATAGGATAGTTTCAATAAAAAATTATAGTATTTACTATGTTTATATAAGATACCTCTTTTATTTCTGTTGAGTTATTGAAGCGGCCTTATTTATCCTTGTTGCTCACTTCGTAAAACGGGTTATTATAATTTTGCGCGGGTCGTATTGCTTTTTCGAAGGATTTTGTAACTTAACACTGAACTTCAAGTTTAAACTCTGCAAATTTTGTTGAAATATTGAAGTTTCTAACTTTTCTTTCCATGGATTTTTTATATAATTCAATGAAAATCTTTTTGTACTACATCTCTTTTAATTTTGATTCAAATGTTCTTTTTTATTAGAGGTTTGTCTTCTTCGTGGACATTTTTGGACTGTGGTGCAGTCCATATACTCGCAAGTTGATGTGATTACACATAAGAATAAAAAAATTCATTGCTTCAAAAACATGTTTTTATTAAATTACTATTTAAACAAAAGAAAGCAAATTTATTTGCAGGTAATTTTAGACAATAAGTTTCCACAAAATATAGCAAATCACTTCAAGTTTATGAAATTGCTTAAAACTATAGAAAATGTAATAAATGTACCTTATTTAAATAAATTTTGCCACAATAGATATTGTTGTTATTCCAATCAAAATGTATAAAAAATACAGATATGCGAATGCTGTCTGCCAAGATTTGCTTCCTAATATAGTTTATAAAATTAGTAGAATTAAAAAGTCAATACTTAGTCATTTTGAATGGTTATGCGATAGTATGAAATTCTAATATTGTGATATGCTTAATTAAAAAAATGCATAAATTAACAATTACGTTTAGAGATAGCACCAGTATAAATGTCTAATTTTAATATTACAAAAACGTATACGCCAGTAATATAGGAAAACATCATCAAGTGCTTTGATCTTAAGTGCAAAAAATAAATAAAGACAGAAAGAAGAAAAAAGGTATAGGTCTAATTTTTTTTTAATTATTGCGCATGATTTTATCTAAGTCAAAATATAACCATCTATACAAACTTCCCTCCTTCAACAACCTCGAAACCGTACAAACTCAAAATTTTATTAAAAAAAAAAAAAAAAAGAATAGGCCTACAGCAAAACTAGTTAGATCAATAGATAGAATAACTCAAAAAGTTTTTTCTGCTGTTTTAGTAAACCTCACCATGTGATCCTTTCGTAGCACCAAGAATATCAAGTCGATATTTCAATTCAATCCATGAACGTTTTAGAATGTTAACATTAACGATAGCTTCAGCTGTTTGGATATGTTGTTTCGATTCCATGAATGCAATTTGCAGGGCTCCCAGAAAATGTTTCACGTACTCGTTCCACAGATTCTTAACTCGCGTTAGACCGACCATTTTGAATATCTGAATTCTTTTGCAATCCTTTACAGGCTGTGCAGCGCCATCAACATATTCTACCAGCAGAAACATATTGTACAAAAAAAAAACTTTTGAGTTATTCTATCTTTCGTCGTAACTAGTTTTATTGTAAGACTTTTCTTTATTTTTTAATACAAATTCGAAAATGTGTCATTCAACTGTTAAAATATTTTAAACAAATGGCTGAATCTTTTCAGAAAGATAATTCAGTGTATCAGGGAATATCACATACATATATATATATATATATATATATATTCATTTTTATTCTCTTAACTTGTATATTTGAAACGATCTCTATCGTCACTTCTTAAATATCTGAAAATGCTTAGATCTTACAAGCTTTATCAAGCTTTGATATTCAACAAGCTTTTTTGCAGATCGAGATTGTTGAACCAGATAGGGACTTCACAAGATTTTTCTGGGACGATGAACCATGTATTGACGATCCAGATGAGGAATTTAAAATATTCACACTACAGAGAGTTATCTTCGGGGTAAAATCAAGAACCTTTCTTCTGGCTGCTACCATAAAGCATCATCTACAAAGGTATGTAGAAACATTTTCTGAATCTTTTGAAATTTTAAATTCATCATTATACATAGACGATTTCATTACAAGTCAACCAAATCTTGATTACGCATTTAAAATTAGTAAGGAAGCCTGTTAAATATTTCAAGATGCTAGTATGACTTTTAGAATATGGAAAACTAACTCTCATGAACTGCGTGAGAAATGGAAAGAATATGGATTACATATTGATGAAATTTCTGATAACTTAAATCTCACTAATCAGAATTTGATACCTTTCAAGGTTTTAGGGGTTGTTTGGGACCCAAATAGTGACATGTTTTCATTTACGACTGAAAATCTAGGAAATTTCTTTTCGAATAAACTGAGTACTAAACGTTATTTATTCCAAACTGTTGGTCGCAATTTTTACCCTTATACTAATAGAATTAAATGTTTAATTCAAGAAATTTGGTGTTTAGGACTTGACTGGGATGAAAACCTACCCAAACATCTAAACAATTTATGGAATGAATGGTTTGAAGAAATAAAAGAACTATATTGTATTAGCATTCCCAGATATTATTTGGCTGATATTGCCCTTGATAAGTTGATTATTTTGCGTTACATAGTTTTTCAGATGCTTCAAAGAAGCCATATGGTACGGTAGTGTACCTTAGAGCAGCGTTAAAGAATTAGAACATTGTTACTAGTTTTGGAGCAGCAAAAAGTCGAGTCGCCCCTTTGAAAACTGTCTCTATACCTCGTCTGGAACTTTTAGGAGTTCTTTTGTCTGCTAGACTTTGCAATAAAATTGCGAAAGAATTAGCTTTTCCTGCAACTTGCTACTTTTGGACCGACTCTACTATTACTTTCTTTTGGATTAGAGATGAGCTAGGAAGATTTAAAAGGTTTGTCAAAAACCGGATAAAGGAAATCAGAAATCTTAGTGATCCATGAAATTGGTTTCACTATCCTGGAAAAGATAATCCTGCCGATCTAGTTACTAGAGGTTTGAAAGTTTCAGAGTTGAAAAATAACCATCTTTGGTGGGAAGGCCCCCACTGGTTAAAGCAAGACAGATCTCTTTTGCCAAATGTGGGGCATAGGATGCATTCGATAAATTAGATACTTCTAAAGTTAAAGATCAGTTAGAACTAAAGGAAAACACTGTTGTAAAATCAACTATTGTAAATGAAAATCAGTTAAACATTGATTTGATTAATCGATATTCTTCTTTTATTAAGTTAATAAGAATTGCTGTATGGTGTTTAAGATTTCTGAAGAACTGTAAATTGAAATCAGGAATTAGAAAATATGATTATTTAGATACTTCTGAGTTACAGAATGCGATCAAGAAGCTGATAAAGATTGTTCAAAATGTCGCATTTCAAACTGAAATTCGATGTTTAAAGGAAAAACGTCCTCTCCCAAATAACAGTAATATCTTAAACTTAAATATATTTCTAGATGCAGGTGAACTGTTAAGAGTCGGTGGAAGACTGAAATTTTCTAATTTATCAGAATCTCAGACAAATCAAATACTTTTACCAAAGTCTCACTATTTCACTGAACTCTTAATTGATTATTACCACAAAAAAATCCTACATTCAGGTACTCAGACAACTCTATCTTTATTAAGACAATTTTATTCGATACCATCTGGTCAAAGTCAAGTAAAGAAAATTATAAATAGGTGTGTAACTTGCTTTCGAACAAAACACCAAACTCTTCTACAATTAATGGGTGACTTGCCCGTGATAGAATTGTACCATCTAGACCGTTTGAGAAAACGGGCGTTGATCTAGCAGGTCCTATTATAACAAAATCTAATTTAAAACGTTCAAAGATAACCCTAAAATTAAATATATTGCTATATTCATTTGTTTTTCTACCAAAGCCGTTCGTCTAGAAGTTTTTTCGGACTTGACCACAGAAGAATTTTTAGCCTGTTTCAGAAGATTCATTGCTGGACGATCTAAACCCTGTGTCATATGGAGTGATAACGCCACAAATTTTAAGGGTACTTTTGTGCTCTTTTGAAATCCTTATATCAGATTTGTGCTTCAGAAGAAAGTCAGCGATTTAGTGCTGAAGAACGAATTCAATGGAATTTCATACCCCTGCATCCCCACATTTCGGCGGATTATGGGAATCAAATCTAAAAACCATGAAGCGAATCCTCTTGAAGATAACTAAATCCTCTATCGTAAATTTTGAAGAGCTGTCAACACTTGTGGCGCAAATTGAGGCAATTATGAATTCACGTCCGTTGACACCCTAGCCTGCAGATGTGAATGATCTACAACCACTGACATCTCGTCGCTTCCTCAATGGAGGTGCTCTTTTGAATGTTCCTGAAAATAGTGCTATTTTAGACTCTTTACCTTTTTCTTCTAGGTGGGCACTTGTTCAAAGATTAAAAATGCAGTTCTAGAACCGCTGGAGCCGAGAATACTTAAATGAGCTGCAAGTCCGCAGTAAATGGAAAAAGTCTTCGCAAAATCTTAAAGTTGTACAGCTTGTGTTATTGAAGGAAGGAAATGATAACTTTATAGATTGGAAACTAGTTCGAATTCTGAAAACTTATAAAGGTGATGATGGACATGTCCGTGTAATTGATCTTAAGACCTCCACAGGTATGATACGTCGAAATATCACCAGAGTAGTGCCTTTGCCATTTTATGATGATGTTGGACAACCGTCCAACGCCGGGCGGGATGTTACGGCTAATTCTATAAACAGCTAGTTAGCCAGCGCATGCTCTATTAGAACTGTCTACTTTTGAACTGAAATGAATTAATATTTTGTTGATGTTAGAATTCCTTAGATGTAATGTATCGAATGTCAGACAATAGATTTCTATGCTCCGTTTTGTAATTAAATGTTTGTTTTGTGCCATAAAGAATGTTGATTATTTGTAGAATTATATAACACTGAACCACCTGAACCTTTGATACTAGATTTGATTTGAAATGAATGTTTAGATTAAGTAGAAAAGAAATAGAACAATAATAATGGAAGCCATCAGTCCATCAGAAGACAATGATCCATTCCAAAAGTATAAATTGGATTAACTCGGATAAACGGGACTCTTATTTATATACATATATATTTTTTTTTTCATCGGAGGCGACACTAAATTCTGAAAAAGCAGAATTCCTGTTTTCTAGTTTATTTATTTATTTATTATTTTTGCCACTCTCTTGATTTTGAACTTTTTAAACTCAAAGTGCTGGAGCTTCAGAAAATCTTACCTACTTTCATAATATTTAAAGATAATTGATTGCGGATGAATCTGGCGAAATTGTCGGATCCCGCCCGATTGGAAGTGAGCCACACGCACGCTAGGGACATCCCTCACACAACTCCACCCAAGTCTCAATTTTGAAACCATTGTATTTATTAACCATTAACCAATTTAACAATTAAAATATTTTTTATACGTTCTTCAAATGATAATAAATAAAACACCTGCAGCTAAACTTTCCATTCCTATTTCAGAAAAAATTCTAAATTTACCCTTTGTCGGTCTTCCACACTGTAAAAATATTCGTGTGACTATACACCTACAATGGTGTGTAGAACAAAGCACCACCAGAAAATTGGTGCTACCATTAATATGATCCTAGATTTAAACTTCATTTTTCATTCCATAAAACCATTTTAAGTTCAATAACACTCCCTTATTTTTACAGTGTATAGGCAAATCTACATCTAACCCTCCCGCTGCACATCTCCCGATTTCCATGGACATCGTAAAAGTAGCAAAATTTGTGCAACCCGCGATTTACCTGGACATCGTAAAAGTAGCGAAATTTGTGCAACCGCGGATATGTATTTTTTCCGTCTATTTAAAAACAAAACCCTCTCTATAACGGTTCACTTCGACTTTTTGTTTAATTGATTATTCAGGTCTGGTTTAACAGATAGAGTTAGTTGTCCACATTTATGTGAACTTCACAAGCTTGTTTTGCAAACATTCCGTGAGCTCTTTTGAAAGTTGAAAGATGTCTTCATTCCATGCGACTAACCGCTCGACATTTTGCTAGCCATATATAATTCTATCAAGAAAGTTCCTCGTAGACACTGTGCTGTTTGTTGTAAAAAAAAAAAAAAAAAAAAAAAAAAACTGAGACTAGCAAAAAAATTCGCAAAGAAATTAGAATTTAGTGCAAAGATTGCAAAGTAGGAATAATCCTCGTACCTCGTTTCGAAATTTATCATACCAAACTTCATTTTTAGTAAAATTTTTATAAGTATTTTGCCGATTTTCAATAGTATATATATTTTACCTTTGTATTGCATAACATAAATCATCATTTAACTAAGGTTAACTTTCAGAATTTTACTTTTATGATTATTCTTCGAATTCAGTTTTCTGACAAACTTTTTTTATGATCTAATTCTACATTAAAATAAACGGTCAAGTGCGAGTAATACTCGTGTACAGAGGGTTCCTTAGAATAAGTACATGAATTAATAATTGCGTTATTAAAAAATACCGTTGCTAAAAGAATACCAAGACTTTGCAAAAAACTATACAACGGAGGGTTGGGTAAAACTGTGTATACTAGAAAAGTGTAAATGGATAACCATGAAAGTTCAAAGAGATATGAAAACTAAATAATATCAAGTATATCTATTCTCTAAAACTCATTCTTTAACATTATCCTAATCTGTTTAAGATGAACTCAATTCGGTACTGTCAGTAAAAGTAGTGCATATTTAAACTTCATTTGGCATTTCATAAAACTAGATTCTGCGTACTTTCCCCAATTTTAACTTTGCACGTTCCATAGTTTACGAGTAAAATGGCTGTGACAGATAGACACAAGAGTGATTTTATAACGGCTCCGTTTTTACTTTGTAAGTACAGACCCCTAAAAAACTTGTTTACGAAAATTTATTTACATATTAACCATTAAAATAAATGTAGATTTGAAGTACCCTTCTATACACACTGCTCAAATCAATTAAAGGATATTTGAAGTTTTATATAAAATAAAGATATAAACGAAATTTTTTAGCCGAAAATAGAAGAAGAGAATCACAAATGCAAATTTTTCTGGTTTTCAAACTGTGGAGTATGCAAATTTTGAGTTCGACGTCAAAAACGTCGCTTCAGCGGCAGCGAATGAAATTTGACTTTCAACTGGATAAAAGAGAATGAAGACAAGGATGATCGGCATTCAGTGATTGCTTTGTTTCGATGAGTACGATGTCTCAGCGAAGTCATTTGACAGATTCAGAAGCTTTGAGAATTGTTGGTAGGTTAGAAGGGGGCCAAACTCAAGCCGAAGTAGCGCAAGCCATTGGAGTGTCACAAAGTGTCATTTCCAAGATCTGGAACTGTTTTTTGGAGAGTGGATGTGCAGGCCGAAGACCAGGGCAAGGTCGTAGACGGGCAACAACGCCCAATGAAGATCGGTATTTAGCGTTAACAGCTCGGAGACACCGAACCATGAACGCTACTCTTCTCCAACAACACCTTCGCTCGGCTACAGGCACCACGATTTCAACTCAGACTGTCCGAAACCGGCTCCATGCTGTAGGTCTCTATGCTCGCCGACCGATGGTATGTGTTAGATTAACATCAAGACATCGTCGCGACCGCAGGGAGTGGGCAACCGATCATGTTAACTGAAGGAGAAATGAATGGAGTAATATTCTGTTTTCTGACGAGTCCCGTTTTTCTGTGCATCCGGATAATAGGCGTATTTTCATCTGGAGGGACCGTGGCAGTAGGAATAATCCTGCGTTCGTGCACGAAAGTGTCAGATTTGGCGGTGGAGGAGTGTTGGTGTATGGTGACATCTCCATTGACGGGCGCACTGACCTCTACATCATTCGAGATGGAGCTCTGACTGGTCGCCGATATAGGGATGAGATCCTCAGACCTATTGTAGTCCCTTACGCTGCAGCAATCAGAGATAACTTCATTTTAATGGACGATAACTGCAGGCCACATCGTGCAAACCTGGTGGAGGATTTATTTTTCGAGGAAGGAATCGTTCGAATGGAATGGCCAGCGTGTTCTCCAGACATGAATCCAATCGAGCACGTTTGGGACGCTCTAGGAAGACGGGTTTCTGGCCGCCAACAACCCCCACAAACTCTCCAAGAACTGGAAAGAGCTCTTCTGGAAGAGTGGGGCAGAATACCCCAACTCGTCATTAATAGCCTCATTGAGTCCATGCCCCAAAGGTGTTCAACGTTGCTGGTCGCCCGTGGAAACCATACCCCCTACTGAAAATGATTTTCTTTGAAGAAAACACCTTTTCTTATTCTTTTTTTCTCATATGCACAAATTGTGTTTTTTTCCTTTAGTACACAAATGCGCAATAAAATGCATTTTTTTCTGCCAAACATGTGTAATTTATTCTCATATAACCTACTATGTCTGTCGACCATGTATCAATCAGCTAAACAGTTTACCAGATACAAAATCCACCTAAAACTGCAATATCCTTTAATTGTTTTGAGCAGTGTATAAAAAAAAAAAGTAACGATTTGGAAATTCTGCCAAAGAAAAGCTGCCTAGATAATCCTGGTAGATCGGCATCTATTTGAATGCTTAATCATGGTCTTTCTTCGTTAATATTAAAAAACCTGTTGCACACAAAAATATGAAAATTGGTAGTATAATAGAGAAATGTTTGATAAATACGATGGTGCAGATAGTTTTCAAATCGAATAATTGTTTTAAGAAATTTTTAATGTTAATGTTGGTCGAAATGGTTCCATTAAAAAAGTTTTATAGGAGAAAAAACTATACATAGGAATTTAATCATTTTTAGATAATTTTAAACAAGATAAGCTCACAGTGTACTAACTGCATTTATTTTCTTAATTTGATTAATTCTTTGAGGATTTATTTCCATTCTAAATTCAAATTTTCAGCATTTCGAGAAACATTTTTAACATACTAGGGGGCGCTGCTTCCTACGTGCTATGCTCGCCAATCCCCGTTCAGACACCAGCACGCTAATTTGATCGGCTTTAGATTTCCGAAGATTGAATTTTAAGCTAAAAAACAGCGGCGATCTCCCTATAAACGGGTTTCTATTCATTTCTCTTTCATTGGGGAATTTTAAGGCCAAATCTGTTAGAAGGTACAATGGTTCTTTCCGTCTTTGATCAAATAAAATCAGTTAAACATTTCAAAATAAGCTAATATAAAATTAAGTAAACAGAGTCTTTGTCTCCCGGTATTTTTTAGCAAAGCGAAGAGAAAGTTTCTTTTTTTTTTTTTTAAATAAAGCACTTTAAATATATCTTTTTTTAAGCTGACGTAATTTTTCCCAAACTTTTCTTTCTCGTTTTAATATTCACGTGAAATTACTTTTGTTAAAAATTAAATATTATTTGCACTGTCCTAATAAAAATAGTTGAAAAGATCATCTTAAAATATCAAATAAATATTTCGCGCAATTTTTAATTTAAACTCTCTTGCAATATTATTTCTTTTTCATTTTATGTAATGTGACGTAATTTCTCCTATTTAAGACTTCTAAAGCATGTAAATGAATTTATTATTTTATATATTTTTTCTCATTTAAAATTCACGTGTAAATATAGTTTTTATGACGTAATTTTCAATGAGTTCCTGCTTTTTATATTTTCTGTTTATAAGAGTTACGTGTAAATAAATTTTTAATTTGAAGCAAACATTATTGTTTGGCTGTTTATAGAGTTGGCAACAGTTTAAATTAATACCATTTTCTAAAATATGTAAAAAATATATCTCGAAATTCTGACAATTTGAATTTAAAATAAAACCTCAAAAAATGTGCCAAATAATAAAAAAAAAAAATGCAGTCTGCACACCGGAAAATTCTAATGCATAAAATAATCTAAAAATGATTAAATTCCTATGTATAGTTTTTGCTCATATAAAACTTTTTTAATGGAACGAATTTGGCCAAATTTAGCATTAAATATCTCTTTAAACAATTCTTCGACTTGAAAACTGTCTGCATCAGTGTGCTTACCAAACATTTCTGTACACCACTGATTTTTATATTTTTGTATACAATATTTTGCTTAATATTAACGATGAAAGACCTCCGGTCACAAAAAAATTCAAAACTGGCGGCGGCGCTGACAGCGTTAGTTACTTTTTTTTAGAATAGAGAAATTTTAGAAAAGGGCAATATTTTAAATTGTTGCCAATTTTTAAAACAGTGCAAATAATAATATTTCTTTCAAATTAAAAATGTATTTACACGTGGCTATTATAAACAGAAAAAAAAACTTTCGAATGAGAATTAAATGGTTACATGTTAAAAGCAGGAAAATATTGAAAATTACGTCATAAGAACTATATTTATGCTTGAATTTCGCAAGAGAAAGAAAATGTTAAAATAAAATATTCATTATTATGCATGAAAAATCGCAAATGTAGGAAATTGTGACATATTTAAAATGGCCAAATAATCGTGCAAAGCAGTTTAAATTAAAAAAAATATATTTACGCGAGACATTTATTTCATATTTTGAGATAATCTTTTCAACTATTGTTGTGGATTCTAAGACAAGGTAAATAATAATTCCTTTCTAACAACAAAGGTATTTTCACGGGAATATTAATAAGAGAAAGAAAACTTTGGTGAAAATTACGTCAGATTTAAAACGATGCATTTAAAATGACTTATTTAAAAGAAATTGCTTATGGCATTGTTTAAAAATACCGGGAAACAATGTCACTGTTCACTTAAGTCATTTTACATTAGCTTATTTTCAAATTTTTAACTATTTTTTTTTAATCAAAGACGAAAACAGCCATTGTGTCTCTTATTAGCAGCTGATTTGGTCTTAAAAATCCGCTAACAAATGAAAACGAATTAAACCTGTTTACAGAGACATCACCACTGTTATTTTAAATTATAATTCAATCATTTTAAAGTCGATCAAATTAGCGTGACTTTATAGTCTGGGGTGTCTGAACGGGGGTTCCCTAGCGTAGCTCGTAGGGGGCAGAGACCCCTAGTGTAATAAAACAAATGCGCAATTTTGGAACATATTTTAATTAAAAAAATACGTTGCAAAGCGTATTAAAGAACAAACCTACTTATAGACATGCTTTGAGGTGACGCATATAACTTTTAAATGTAGCAATAAAGCAATTTTTTTAAGTTGATTAGATGCACAAATTATCAACTTTCGAGAAGCAACTCATAACTTTTGCTCAAAGAAATAATATCTCAAACAAATAAAAATAACAAATGAATAAGTAAAAATATATACAAATTGAGAACAAGAAAGAAAATCATGATGTATAAAGCATAGATTATGAAACGCTTTCAACACATTCATAATAATGAAAAAAAAAAAAAAAAACCTTCACAGTTTAATAAGTTGAAATATGATGCCTAATTGATCCATTTGGAAACGCAAGACATATTTGAAATTTCAATTTTAGAAATTCCAATCTACAATCGGAAAATTATACGAGTTCTTTTAGCACCCATGTATCTGATATTTATATTTGTATCTATTAACTATATGCATAGAAATATTTAGTTCAGTTTGGAAATAAAGGCCTTAGTTGAAAATTCCTCTTTAGCAATTATTGCTAAAAGACAGTGCTGTAACCGATTTCTTCTGTGTGTCCCTGTAAATGAACAACGACTGCTATTAATGCCCCAGTCGAAAGCAATCATCTTGTAGTAAAATTCAGAGATTTATAACAATTTCAATAAAATATTCTGCAAATGATTCTTCCCCATTGACCATAATGCAACGAGTGTCCTGTAAATGAACAGTTAATGCCACACACCTAATATTTAATACCGAACATACCATGGTAAACATCAATAACATATATACATTTTATGAAAATCTAAGTACACTCATTGCCATAAAAATTTGCGCACCGAGAAATAATTGTGGGATCGTAACGAAACTTGGCATGAAGGTACATATTAGGCAGATATGCAAATGATTAGAAATGCAGCGTGATTGCGCATTGCGTAATGCCACTAGAGGGCGTTGAACTTTGTCCTCCTTGGAGTATAAAACTGGTAAGCAGAACGTGTCTGAGTGTACCTTTTCTTTTGCAAAGGAAACGCTGAGGTAGGCATGCCGTTACGCAGCCATCAAAGACAATATGAGCAGCTGTCAGAGTTTTAGAGGGGAAGAATCATCGGGATGATGGAAGCTGGGTGGTCAGCTCGGCGAGTAGCTCGTTAAGTAGGCCGTTCTGATTTTACTGAGAGGAGGTGTTGGGACCAGTTGACTGAAAAGACGTCATTTACACGGCGACCAGGCTCGGGACGCACTCGACAGACCAGTCGTCGAGAAGACCGTCACATCATACGATACGCACGCGTAGAGTCAACTGCCTCAGTGTCCGCTATCCAGACACAGGCAGAATCTCCACTACGGATCCCTGTGTCTTTCCGAACCATCGCAAGGCGCCTGGTCGAAGGACATCTGGTATCGCGGCGTCCATTACGTGTGCTGCCAATGACACCCACCCACCGATGCCCCCGTTTGGATGGTGTCGCTTACGACAGGATTGGACTGCAACGAAATGGAACCAGGTCGTCTTCAGCGACGACTCTAGATTCAATTTGAGCAGCGATGACAATCGTGTTCGTGTGTGGAAGTCCCGTGGTGAATGCCTCAATCCTGCCTTCGCTTTACAGCGACACACCGCTCTCACAGCTGGTGTGATGGTGTGGGGTGTCATTGCTTACGATACACGGTCATCCCTAATATTGATCCGTGGCACAATGACAGCCCAGCGGTACGTCCAGGACATTCTTCAGCCACATGTGTTGCCACTCGTGGCAGGGCTCCCAGGAGCCATTTTTCAGCAAGACAATGCTCGGCCACACACAGCAAGGATGTCACAAGCCTGCCTCCGCCACATTACCACCCTTCCCTGGCCTGCTCGATCCCCAGATTTGTCACCAATCGAGCATAACTGGGATAATTTGGGACGGCAAGTTGGCTACCCTACGAATGTGGTTGAACTCGAGGCGCGTTTACAGCAACTGTGGAACGAGATGTCTCAGGACATCATGCGGAACTTGTATGCCTCAATGCCCACTCGTATCGCATCGTGCATTCGCTCTAGAGGGGGTCCAACAGAGTACTAAAATTCCCGTTCATTTGTACTTTTTTCTGCAATAAATGATCCTTTTTCTTTGGTTTTCTACTCACTTACTTATATGACAGTAGTACTTACGCGTGTAAAATTTCGTTTCATTTGGACATCTTTTTCTTGGTGCGCAAATTTTTATGGCAATGAGTGTATATTTCTGTGAGTCAGAGCGTGGACAGATAGACAGATGGACGAACCTAACCATAAACGCTTTATAATTTCGTTGGAAAGTGTAAAAAAAAAGTAATTTTCATGTAATATTTCCAGTTATTTTGTACGTTAATTAAAAAGAAAAAATAAATTATTTTTTTAGAATTGCCCTATTATTTTAAAAGATATATTTTTAGTTCTTTACGCCGAATGTAATTAAACAGTGAAAGGACGTATTTCTTAAAAACGTTGAAGGGAACTATAATTACAAAACTGATTAAATTTATTTATTCTTTCATACGAATTTATCTTTTATTTCAGAAATTAAATGGTGTTCAATCAATCAACCTTCGAGGAATTTAACTCATTAAAACATTTCTTTAGAATCCGTTGATTAAAAATGCAGTTTTATTACATTCGTAACTAGAATGTTGCATCTTACAAAAAGTTTAAGTTTAAATCACTTTTATTGTTTTAATTTTGAGTTTTATGTTTTTGGGCATTTTTTAAAAGTGTTATATATATATAGGGCCGTATAAAGTATATAAAAATTTGAAAATGCGGATATTATTCGCATAATCTTGAAACATGAACATATTTTTATTCACATGAATATTTCCTGCGTATTTTAAACATATGATATTTTCCTGCATCATCCTTTCCCCTTGCATTAATAAAGTTATTTTTAGCGGGATTCTATCATCCCCCCTTCTTTTTCTGTTATGAGATGAAACAAATGTGTATATCCACTTCCCTTTACTTTATAATGACTTGAACTAGATATTTTCTTAAAATCAATCTCCATTTTGTAAAGAACTTCTCGACCTCCTGAGAAACTGTTTTCGTTTGGACAGTTTCAATATGAGTACTATTTAGAATGTAAGAGTATATACCGGGTGTCCCAAAAAGGACTGACTGATTTTAAAATTCAATAACTTCCAAACGGTGACAGATATTAAAAAGATTCTTGCAGGAGGGTTATGCATAAAGTCAAAAGTTTTATTACAGTGATTTTCGATTTTAGTTCGAATTACAAACAATAGATGGCGCTGTAAGCAATAGTCGCTAAATACAGGCTCGATTTTTGGTCCTTTCTGTTGTTCCGTGCAGAAAAAGGAGATGGAAATGTATTATCCGGGCCACGAAATACCAAAAATCGAGCCTGAATTTAGCCTTTATTCCGGTTATTCCAATTTTACGGATTTTATTCCGATTTTACTGATTTTATTCCGAGCTGGGTCGGAAAATTTTCCGGTACGATAAGGGCAACTATTTTTCCGATTCCTACAGGAAATCTGGTCCTATTTTTTTTTTTTACAGTGATGCAATTGTGTATGCCAGGTCTTAAAGGACTATAGAATATTCAGAGTTCTAAAAATTTAGGTCATTTCCAAATTCAAAATATTGCACTTTTCACCATATGTACCAAACGTGTTTATTGAACAGTAAACTTCTGGAATTCAGATCCAGATATAGAGAGGTTTAAAAAAATAACCTGGAAATCCAGATATCTATTCTCAAAAGTAATCAATTCTGTAGACGACGACGGAGCAATATCATGGTAGGACAAAACATTCATGCAACAACGACAATGTTTTCGGCTGCTGGACTAACATCACTATTTTTGGTAAAATGTAGCAATTATCGTTTGTTAAAAATAAAGGAATATTTTACTGATAATATAGTCTGTTTTACAATATTTTTTCAGTTGTTTATTTTTTGTCACAAGACGTAAGCCATTAAAGAATTTCTGAAGAGTAGCTATTCCTTTCGCATTTATTTATTTATTTATTTGAAAATAGTTGTTATATTAAGCTTCTTTGCATTTCCCGGATAAATGTAATAAATTTCTGTATCGAAGATGCATAATTCTGAAAAAGATTTCAATAATTTAAAGTGACATTGTTATGAATATTCATATTAATGTTTGGTATAAATAAATAAATATTTATTATTAAAGAACCCTTTTATGCACGTGATTTACACTTGATTTTCTAAATAATTAAAAATTCTTATATGATCTTATGAATGTTTTCTTCCGAGAAGAATTAATATTAATTTGATTTGTTTTTCCTTAAGTTTATTTTCTTTTGATCCGAAAATACACAATAAACAATAAGTTGAAAATTCACATAAAAAGAGTGTATTAAGTGTAATGTTTCGCATGAATTAACTAGAAAATACAAACATGCTGAATGTTGTCTAAGTATAATAAAAGGGATATATGCTGTACGATAACGTTCTATGAAACATCATCTATTTCAAATTGTGGATTAAGAGTTACTATACCATAAACGATACAATATACGATTAAAAGGTAATTGCAAAGTTACAGAGCATTTTCAAATTAGTATAAAATGTTATTGAAATTAACAGCATACCCGTTTTCTTTCGCACTGTGAAATAAAGAAAGAGCTCATAAACTCTAATTATAGAAACATGTAACTCTTCCATTGGCAAGAAGGATTATGAGCGAAAGACATTCTTATCCATTGTTGTGAAATGACTCTCTTTCATTTTTTTATTTGTAAATAATGCCTCAAGATGGCAGCACCAAAACTGATTTAGACTATATTTATAGTTTGTAGTTCATTTAATTTTGAGTTTATGTCTTATATCTTTATTTATATCTTTTGCATATGTGTGTAAATTGTATCATTAATGTTTCTTAATTTTTGTTTTCAGTGTAGATTTAATAATGATTAATATTCTGTTAAATTATTCCTTGATATGTGATAATTGTGTATTATTTGAGATATTATTTTGATTCCTGCCTGGTAGATGGCGTGGCGAACCCAGGAATCATGTTTTAGAAATGTACGTGTTTTTTTCTGCTAGCTCGCAGAATGTAGTAGTAGTAAGATTGCTGTTCGGAGAAGTATGTTTGTTGTTCTGTGGAAGATTGTAGACAGTTAAAAATGTGAAGGTGAAAATATATATGGGGCGAAGTTATGTATAAGTCCCCTCAGTGTAAATAGTAGTTCATACAAAATGTTTGAATATGTGATCGCTTGTGCTAGTTTATTTGTGATTGTTCGTGTTTATTTCTCCTGAAGAACGATGTCGGCTACCCACGTAAGACGTAAGTACTATTTTCATTGTCTGATTAATTTTCTTTATGTGCAAGTGGAAGAAGTGTTGGAGTGTTATTTAAAGTAATAGTTCCAGTATTAAAATAGAGAGTTGGCCCATTTTCCTCAATATAAAACTGGTAGTTTTATTTAGTTTAAATAAAATGTTTAGAACAGAAGCCTTAGTATAATTTTCAGTTTCGTTTTTCGCTATTGTTCTATCATTAGTGGCGTCCGATTACAGGGACTGGGTTATTCTATTATTGTTCTTAAGTGTTCTTAGGCTCTCTATGTATTTTTAAGGTACTTTATTTATTGAATTTATTTGTTTATTTGTGATATTTTTTATAAAAGATTTTTTGAAGAGTATTATTGTATTATTTTTTGTATTATTATTATAGCTTTAAAACTCAAAAGAACCGGCGTTCGCTCGTCTTTCACACGCACAGCAAATATTCTGAAAACAGAACTTGTAAAGGATGATTGTGACGTAAATTTAATTAAAGATAAATATGCAAAATTACAAAACATACAAGCGGAATTAAATGATTTAGATAATAGAATTTTAGATTTGATAACCGCTGATTGGACGGCCGCGGGACAAATTGTTTCCAATGAAATAGAAAACAAAGAAGCTTATTCGGATGATTTCATCACGCTGACTCGTCAGTTTAATGAAAAATTTATAATCACAGAGGCGACGCTAGACGGTGAGTTCAGCGTTACGGGCAATATGATGAAGTCTTATAAGCTTCCGAAAATAGAATTAATGAAACTCGACGGAGAATTAATTAATTGGCTGCCGTTCTGCTCCCAGTTTCAAAAAATTCATGAAGACCCAGATTTACATGACAGTGATAAATTTTCCTACTTAGTACAAAGTATGAAAATAGGGTCACGCGCTAAGGAATTTATCGATAGTTAACAGATTACTTCTGATAATTATAAAAATGCAGTTGCGGCGCTGACAGAACGTTTTGGGAAGCCCGATTTATTGATCGAAGTTTATGTAAGGGAGTTGATTAAATTAATTATTTCGAATGTAAAAGCTTAATATAGAAATAAATTGCCCCTTGATAAGCTGTACGATAAAACTGAAGCCCAGTTGAGGGCTCTAGATTCATTAGGCCTAAAATCGAGTGAAAACACATCGTGGTTATATCCGATGGTTGAGTCTAGCCTAACAGAGGATGTCCTGAAAGCGAGGCAGAGAAGTCCATTTTTCAATCAACCCGAGGGAACAGATCTCTCTCGCCTCTATAATTTGATGAAATTCTTAAAAGCGGAAGTTGAGGGTGAAGAGAGATTAAAACTAGCACGCAGCGGTTTTGAAAATAACAATCGTAGGGAAATATATCATGAAAATGTAAGAGGTGAGGTAAGGGATAAATTAAAAAAACACAATATTCCTACTGTATCAAATTTTCTAACGATTAAAGAGCGTTCGTGCATTTTTTTGTGATAAAAACCATGAGAGCAAAAATTGTTACAAAGCCCGTTTATTAACTTTAGAGGAAAAAATCGCTAAAGTTAAAGAGAAGAGGTGTTGTCTAAAAGGTTTAGAACCTAATCATGTCGCCAAATTTTGTAAGCAATTTGTGGGTTGCTATCCTTGTGGCAGACCTCATTTGATATTACTTTGCCCAGAAATGTATAAAAAAGGGAAACCACCGAAAGAAAAGACGGTGACAGAACATGTACAAATGACTGCTGCCAGGCAAACTTGCACCGCGGAAGTAGCATTAATGACTTTGCAGGTAAAAGTCGCGGGTGCGAATAAGGTGAAAAAAGTCAGAGTACTTCTAAATTGCGGTTCGCAAAAGTCATATATTTTAGAGTCTTTGGCAGTCGACTTAGGTTTACCAATTATTTCTAAAGAAAGCATAGCTCATACTTTATTCGGGGGTGCTAGAACTGCTCCGAAATTGCATAACAAATATCGGGTAAAATTATGTTCACTAAATCAAAAGAAATATCCAGATTTAGAGTTTGATTTTTTGGACCAAGACGTAATCTGCGGTGACATTCCGCGTTTACCTAGAGGACCAATTTTAAGGGAATTGAAACGTAATAAAATTTGGTTATCTGATATGGGTGCAGATCATCCTGAAATTGAGATGCTTATAGGTAGTGATATATATGGGAAAATTCTCACGGGTCTAGTTAAGCAATTAAAAGGAGGATTGACCGCAGTTTGTATAAAGTTGGGTTGAGCCGTTTGTGGTGCATTGAATGATTTTCTCCTCCTAAAGAGCAAGGGGCTACAACTTTATGTACGAATTTGGCTATCAGAGATTTGAAAATTTCCGATCTTTGGGATTTAGAAACAATCGGAATATTAGATACGCCACAAAATTTGACTAAGGCTGCGGAAGAAGAAATGGCCCGGGAACAACTCTTAGATTCTCTTACTCGAAACGAAGAGGGTCGTTACTGTGTAGGTTTACCATGGTTGGGAACCAATGTAGAGTTACCATCAAATCGTCATGTGGCCAAAAAGAGGCTTTTCAGTGTTTCCCGCAAACTTAAATCTTTGAATAAATTTGAGGAATATAGTAGGGTTTTTGACGAATGGATGGAAGAGGGTGTAATTGAGGTAGTACCAGATGCAGAACTAGAGAGGAAAGGGCATTATCTTCCCCACCACCCAGTGTTTAAACCAGATAGTGCCACAACTAAGATAAGACCTGTTTTCGATGCGTCATGCAAAGTGGGTAGAGCTCCCTCTCTCAATGACTGTTTATTTAAGGGACCAAATTTAATTGAAGAAATTCCTGCGATTTTGTTGAGATTTAGGGGAAAATGCATTGGGGTAACTTCCGATGTTAGACGTGCATTTTTGCAAATAGAATTAAGAAAAGAAGATAGGGATTTTTTGAGATTTTTATGGTGGGAGAGAGAAAATGTTATAAAAGTATTCCGCCATACTAGGGTAGTTTTTGGGGTTACCTCCAGCCCATTTTTATTAGGAGCGGTTATAAGACACCATTTGTCACAGGTGCCACCCGAAAAGAGGTTTTTGGCTCAGAAACTAGATAAATCTTTATATATAGATAATTGCGTAACATCCGTTGATAATCAGCAAGAACTCGAAGACTTTATAAAATATTCTACTCAGGTTCTCGCCGAAGCGAAGATGGAGTTACGCATGTGGACCTATAATTCAGTAGGGACAGATATCGGTGCAATGTCACATGTTTTGGGTAGAGAATCCGGTATCAGTATTAGGAATTATGTGGGACAGGAACGAAGATAACCTGCACATTAGTATTAGGACTTCCCCGATTTCAGAGAATTTGTCAAAAAGAGAGTTTTTGTCCCTAACGCAGACTATTTTTGACCCATTAGGTTTCCTGACACCTGTTTTGTTGACTGCAAAGTTATTGCTTCAGGAAATTTGGACTATAAAAGTAGATTGGGATACCCCTTTACCTGAAGAAATTAAAGTTAAATTCTTAAAGTGGTACAATAATTTGGGTATACTCACGGATTTGAAATTGCCGCGGCGCATAGGTTTTGGAGATAGAAGTTCCTGGTCACTCCATGTTTTTTGTGACGCAAGCCAACACGCCTATGCGACCGTTATTTTTTTGAGATGTGAACATAAAGGGGAAATAGTCGTAAGTTTAGTTATGGCTAAAGCGAGAGTCGCACCATTAAAAAAGGTTACAATCCCGAGACTCGAACTTATGGCGTGTGTTTTAGGGGTGCGTCTTTCTAAATATGCTACAGAAGCTCTTTCGCTACAGTACTGCCCAAAATATTTTTGGACCGATTCCACCACCGCGTTATCCTGGATTAAAAGAAATGATAGCTGGGGAACTTTCGTGGGCAATCGGGTGAAGGAAATTTGCGCTGTCACAGAAGTAAATCAGTGGTCTTACGTTCCGAGCCCATTTAATCCGGCAGATTTGCCTTCTCGCGGCTGCTCCCCTCTTCGGTTTATGGAATGTAAATGGTGGTATGGGCCTAACTGGCTAAAAGAGCATAGCGACAACTGGCCAAAGCTAGAAATAGAGCCAGATGAGACTTTAGTTTTTTCTGAACGCAAGAAAGGAGTAACCGTAAATTTAAGTTTAAATATTATAAAGGATAAAGAGATTAAATGGTATGAGAGATTCTCTAAATTTTCAACGATGATAATGGTTTTCAGTTGGGTAAAAAGGTTTATCAGTAATTCTTTAAAACGTAACATTAATAAAGAACCATTTCTATCTACTTATGAAATTCAAGAATCTAAAACCCCACTTCTTTCACTTCTTCAGACGGAGAGTTTCTCAGAGACTGGAGATTCAGTTCATGGTCTCCTGACGGAGAGAGATCAGAGGGGCCTACTTAGAGTAAAGACAAAAATTATAGAACGTGATGATCATTACGCTTTTAGATATCCTGTTTTGCTACCTTCCAAACATTTTATTGTCCACTGTATAATACGAGATTATCACTTGAAAAATTGTCATGCTGGTATTCAGACTCTTATGGTCATATTACTTGAAGAGTTTTGGATCATAGCCGCTAGACGAACTATTAGATCAGTAATAAAGAAATGCGTACCATGTCAGAGATTTACAGTAAAGCCACCAACTACTGCACCCATCCAATTGCCATTGGACAGGGTTCGTGATGCCTTTAGTTTTGAAGTAACAGGAATTGATTTATGTGGCCCCCTGATTCTCAAAAATAAAGTAAAAGCATGGGTAGTTCTTTTTACGTGTGCTGTGTACCGATGTGTACATTTAAAACTTGTCACTTCTATAAGCACCGAGTACTTTATACAAGCTCTTCGTCGATTAATTGCCCGGAGAGGCCGCCCTTCTGTTGTGTACACGGACAACGGAACCAATTTTGTCGGAACGTCCGCAACACTGAAGAAAATTGACTGGGAGAAGGTAGTCGCTCATGAAACTTTAAACCCCATAAAATGGAAATTCATTCCGCCTACTGCTGCATGGTGGGGCGGATGGTGGGAGCGACTAATCCGCACCACGAAAAATCTACTTGTCAGAGTGCTAGGGCAAGCATCAGTAAATTATGCGGAGCTGCTCACAATTATTTGTGACGCCGAAGATGTTATCAACTGTAGACCACTCACTTACGTTTCAAACGATACGGAGGATCTTGCACCACTGACTCCGTCGATGTTTTTACGCGATCTTCGAACCTCAGGTGTAGTGGATTTGGACTTCGTCGATAACAACAAACTGCTTGTTCGCCAACGTTGATGTCAAGAACTTCGCGAACAATTTAGAATGAGGTTTCGCCAAGAATATCTTAGCCAATTGGCACAAATACATGGTCAAAAAGACTGTGATATCAAGGAAGGTGACATTGTGCTTATCGGTTCAGAGAACACCAAACGCATCAATTGGCCAATCGCTCGAGTACAAGAACTGTGTACGGGTCGAGACGGACGTGTAAGAGTAGTTAAAGTTAAGACAAAAAATGGCACATTAGTGCGACCTGTGCGCAAGCTTTATCCTCTAGAAGTGTGCTCCTGTAACAGAGAACAAAAATTAGTTTTTGATTTGACTCTAACCAAATCAAAAGGTGGGAGTGTTGTGAAATGACTCTCTTTCCTTTTTTTATTTGTAAATAATGCCTGAAGATGGCAGCACCAAAACTTATTTAGACTATATTTACAGTTTGCAGTTTTTTTAATTTTGAGTTTATGTCTTATATCTTTCTTTATATCTTTTGTATATGTGTGTAAATTGTACCATTAATGTTTCTTAATTTTTGTTTTCAGTGTAGATTTAATAATGATTAATATTCTGTTAAATTATTCCTTGATATGTGATAATTGTGTATTATTTGAGCTATTATTTTGATTCCTGCCTGGTAGATGGCGTGGCGAGCCCAGGAATCATGTTTTAGAAATGTACGTGTTTTTTTCTGCTAGCTCGCAGAATGTAGTAGTAGTAAGATTGCTGTTCGGAGAAGTATGTTTGTTGTTCTGTGGAAGATTGTAGACAGTTAAAAATGTGAAGGTGAAAATATATATGGGGCGAAGTTATGTATAAGTCCCCTCAGTGTAAATAGTAGTTAATACAAAATGTTTGAATATGTGATCGTTTGTGCTAGTTTATTTGTGATTGTTCGTGTTTATTTCTCCTGAAGAACGATGTCGGCTACCCACGTAAGACGTAAGTACTATTTTCATTGTCTGATTAATTTTCTTTATGTGCAAGTGGAAGAAGTGTTGGAGTGTTATTTAAAGTAATAGTTCCAGTATTAAAATAGAGAGTTGGCCCATTTTCCCTCAATATAAAACTGGTAGTTTTATTTAGTTGAAATAAAATGTTTAGAACAGAAGCCTTAGTATAATTTTCAGTTTCGTTTTTCGCTATTGTTCTATCATCCATAAAAAAAACCCTGCCGGCCGGGCCTACAGGCGGAGGTAGATTTTAAAGTTAAGTATACTAATTTCACGAACAAAAACTAAATCATGATTAGCAAAACATTCTTCTATACAGAATCACAAAACATTCTTCCATATAAATCACGTCAATTAAATCATTTAAATAGTACAAAAAATTACATTAATTTACGACAGTTCATATTAAAGTACATCTGAATTTGAAGTTTGATGAAAATTCTTTCATTAGTGCTTGAGATAGAACTATAGTGGAAATTCTAATAAATGCAGCATAGCAGCGCCACCTTTTAAGCGATTTGCACCAAAAAATAAACAGTACTAATTCATATCAAGGTATACTTGAATCTGAAGTTTGTTTAAAATCCAAGCATTAGTTCTTGAGATACAGCTATTGAGGTAATCGCAAAACGATGCAGCATATCAGCGCCACCTTTTGAGCTATTTACACCAAAATGTATAAAACGTCAATTCATGCCAAGGACTAACTGAATCTGAAGTTTGATTTAAATCCGTATATTAGTTCTGGAGACTAAGCTATTGTGGAAATCGTAAAAAATTCTGCATAGCAGCGCCACCTGTTGAGCTATTTACACCAGAAACTAATCATCACCAGAGACTAAATAAATATAAAATTTTTATTGAATTCCGTACATTAGTTCTTGAGATAGAGCGCCCATAAAATTTGTGACACATACAGACAGACAGACAGACACAGACATGTTGTAAAAACATGTTTTTCGGAATCTCTGGCACATGAAACGTGTAAATACATCAAAAATCGAAAGTCGAAAATTTTCACGAATCAGATACTTTATTCTAAAGATAGAAGAAAATAAAAATAGCGTAATTTGTACTCAATTTTTATTCCATTTGTGCTTAATTTTAACTATATGTAAAGTTGAAAGAACATTAAAATTTAAATTGTAATTACCTTACCATCCCTCATAGCATGCATGGCCACAGAGACGTCATTGTGACGTCACTGTATGTCACTGTGGTCACGTCACAACTGTGACCAAAATGCCACCACTCAGTGATATCACATTGTGACTCATATGTGAACTTCTTAGAAAACTTTAAAAAATTACAAAAATTCTTCAAAACATGTTATTTACTGTAAGAAAATATTTTTCTAGCAATTAAAAAAAAATGTCACGTCACTGTTATATGTAACGTACGTCTCATTATGTGAAAAAAAAAAAAAAACTCTACCATATTGTAAACTCACAGTGTGACAAAACATATGTTAAGATTAAAACGTTTTCACTTCAAATAATAAAAATAATTCAGTGTTTGTTTCCGGCTAATATTTTACAACGAAAATAAAAACTTCAGCAAAAATTCACATAAATAAAACGCAAATTTAATAGACATGTAATCGAACTGCTCGCTTAGACTACTAAAACTAATTGAATATAAAAAAAAACTGCTATTGGTAGTAAAATATTTGGCGATTCTTTCGACTATTAACCTTTGGAATGTTGCTAATATGAAAGTATCGCTATTGAATTTTAAAACTTTACTTGAATACATAATTGATATTTTTCGTATAAAAATGTTTTTTGGTGTTATTAGTGGTCTATTTAGAAAAATGTATTAACTGTAAATATATATTAGATATTTCAATAATAAGAAAATGTTTTCCTCCTGTATTCTATAATCCGAGAAGTTGGTTTGTTATTTATAAATTATTCTTATCGGCGGAAATGGCAGAAATTAATACACAGGTGAAGAAAGCAAAGATTTGTTTGTGTGTAGTCATGGGAAGGGACGGAGTTTTGTAATAAAGCTATGCTTTATTATAATAAATAAAAACACTTGCATATTTTCAGTAATAAGTTTTTCTGCTAGTGTTTATTTTAAGTAATTCTTTAAAAAAATTTTTGCTACTTAAGTCACACTTTTTGAATAAATTTAACTTTTTCCGAATATAAAATAAAATATACAAAATGTATGCAAAACGCATGGCGTAATTAATTATTCATATTTATATATATATATTTTTTGTTTCGAGAAATTTATTTCGAAAAATACTGTTATTTTACAAGCTGTTTTACTCTAGAGAAAATTAAAATAGAAAAAAGAGTAATGGGACCCTGATTCTCCCCCCTCCCCCACTAAAAACATTATTTCGCCAGTTATTTTATTTCTTTTTTATGAACATATTTACATTTACTACGTATAATATAAATTTTACTTTTATATTTTCAAAAGATCTTGCATTATTGCATATTAAAATGAATTTTAAATACTCTAAAAATGTAAACATTGTTTACTTTGTTATACTCTCAGTATTACTATAATTACTGTAATATTTGACAAAAAGTAGCTTTACAAAACTTAAAACATGAACTATTTTGAAACATATCGAATAAAAGTTAAATGCATCAAAAAATTCTTGAAACAAGAAATTTGAATTGGAACTATGCTTATAAAAATATTACATCATATAAATACATAAGAACGGAAAAGACATCTGTTTTTTTTTTTTTTTTTTTTTTTTTTTTTTTTTTTTTTTTTGCCTTGATAAAAAAAGAGCGCGAAATACCGCAGACGATAAAAACTATTAAAGACAGCATATTGCGTTTAATCTTTGGAATAGACGGAGGGAGTTTTTTTCCTGGACAATAGTTAGTGTTGTGAACATGCAGTCTGTCAGATATAAACATTTAACCTAAAAAATTACTAGGAATAATCATTCCAAGAACTTTAGACAAAAATATCACTTCGAGATAGGTACACTAGCTTTGGTGTGGTTTAAAATGATTCCCATCATTGCTATGGTATTTATTATTGGAGATATTTTCAACTTCCAAAATACGTTCTTTCTAAAACATGTACATCGGAATTTAAAGAACGGCGTTAAGGAAAGAAAAAGGTATGAAAAAATATTTTATTTCAGAGTTTGCTTTTCTTTAAATTATAACGATTTTACTATTTTCTTATAAACATTTCATTAACCTAATAAAGTTTAGTAGATTTATTATTTAATTTATTGATATAAATAACTGTCTATCAACAATTTTAATTAGATGATTAAAATCAGTTATATAAATTTATTTTACTCAGATTTGTTTTCTTTTAATATATTATAGGTTAAAATCATATGTTTTCTCAAACTTTAAAATGACGTAGAAAAATATTATAATCAAAGTTTAACATAAGTAGCAAATATTTAAATGTCTTTAACGTACTAAATAAAAAAGCCTTTTTATAGAATAAATTTTTTTGTTGGTCTGAAACAATTTGCGTTGCACATTTTTATTTAAAAATTAATATCTGTTCAGAAAATATATTTAGAAGAAATAAGAATTTTTTTTTTACATAATGGAGAAGTACTATTTAAAGGATATCATGCACGTGTAGTATTAAGGGGTGAAAAATCAGTGTCAATAAGCATTCTTCGATGTGAGAAAAGTTACAAAAATTTATAAAGATATATCCTTAGCTGCTAAGAACTTTTCAGTTAAACATTATGAACGAAATGTTTTCAAAGTAAACCGGTGTTTCAATTTGTTGACAAATATAGAAATTATGCAACCCAGTGAGAATTTAAATATAGCTTTATTGAAAGATTTTAAATATTAAAAAACATATCCATGTATTTGAATGAATAAAGCTAAAATGTAAAATATATTTCATTATTTATTTTTTTTTATTCTGTATACATTTAATATTTTATTTCCTGAATGGTTTTATACGCATAAACTTCAAAATATCTGTACTATACACTCTATTAGAAAACATGATTAAAGGGGGCTCGATATTTATAATTATCCTCTAATCCTGTAAATAAAATAATAATATTAATAATGAACCAATGTGTGTTTCTATTTTGTGCTTATGGTTTGAATTTTTATACTTTGTTCACATAAAAATGGCTAACTATTTTATATTATTTTCATTAATTTTTATTTTACTGCGTCATATAAAAGTAAATATGATTACCTGCATTTGTAACATTCTGTATATATAAAATTTTCACCACACGTTATTCTAAAACCTTTATAGTAAATTAAAAAACTTAAAAAATTTTACATAAATTAAACACGAAATTTATAAACATGTAATCGAACAGCTCGCTTAAACTACTAAAACTATTACAATAAAAAAAAAAAAAAAAACTGCTGTAGGTAGTAAAATCTTTGGCGATTTATTCGACTATTAAGTCTTGGAATGTTTCTAATATGAAAGTACTCCTATTGAACTTTATTTGAATACATAATTGATATTTTTCATATAAAAACGTTTTTCAGTGTTATTAGTCAAATGTATTAATTGTACATATATAATAGAGATTTCAATAATAAAACAAACATTTTTCTCCTGTATTCTATAATCCGGGAACTTGTACTGTTCTTGATAATATCAGAGCTATAGTGGTCTTGGCAATGAACATCCAGCCTGAGAGATCCTCCACGAATTGTATAAAAATTTTCACATTATACTCCGAATAGTGTAACAGCAGTGCATAAACACTTAATGATTGTTGTTTCTTAAATATCTTAGACAGTAAGAGTTATTATTGTTACTATATAATTTCACAAATAAAATGTAATTTTGGAAATCAATTTTTAAAGTTATTTTTTAATAACCAAAAGATGTTTTTAAATATGTGTTTTACTGCAAGCAGACTTTGAAATAAAATGAATTAAACTTTTGCATAATCTCACCGGGCTGCATATTTGCAATATACCCCAAAGTCAAGGTGAGTTATACATATAGTGTAAAAAAAAAAAAAAAAATGCAATTTAACAAATTACAACGACCATTTGGAAAATGATTTTTTCAAAGACTAAAATTTTAGACATAAAAAATAGCACGGAGTTGATCATACATTACGTACGCCATGAATTAAACATTAATAGTGTTATTATTATCCACCTGAAACTTACGTATTATCCAAGCATTTCATTGGCTGTTCGGGAAAAGGCTTTTCCATCGTCCAAGAAATCTGACAACCCATTTTAAATTAAATTTCACTCTTAAACTTCTCAACATCCCACAATATTACTTTTTACACCATCGTATAGAGAAAAGAACGTACTTTTAAATGCAATTTGTTTGAAATCTGTATCTCAATTTGTTTCTGAGTTATTATTTTTTTTTTGTAGTTTTTATTACTTTTTTGTCATAGTGGTAACACTCTGTTGTCCATCTCTGTTGAAAGTAAACGGAAAACAGATTACTGTATAGACCAATCATAAAACGAATAAAATGCGGATTCATCCAATAAAAAGCTTCACATATGCTTTTGATTTCCTACCCTGACGAGGACAATAACCATTTTTCCAAATGGTTAAAAAAAATCATAATTTTAAAAAAAAAGAATTTTAACAAATTACAACGACCATTTGGAAAACGATTTTTTCAAAGACTAAAATTTAAGACATAAAAAATCGCACGGAGTTGATTCTACATTACGTACGCCATGGATTAAACGATAACATTCCTGGACCCATCGTGAACAAATTGTAAAAGAAATTTCAGTTTTACAATTTTCAGTACTGTCAATTTTTAAACTTCTACGGAGCTGGTCATACATTACGTACGCCATGAATTAAACATTAATAGTGTTATTACACGTAAAAATTGCAAGATTTCCTGAAACTTGCGTATTATCCAAGCATTTCATTGGCTGTTCGGGAAAAGGCTTTTCTATCATCAGATTTCCAAAAAATCTCACGACCAATTTTAAATAAAATTTCATTCTTAAACTTCTAAACATCTGACAATATTACTTTTTATACCGTCGGATAGAGAAAAAAATGTACTTTTAAATGCAATTTGTTTGAAAGCTGTATCTCAATTTGTTTCTGATTTATTAATTTTTTTAAAGTTTTTATTACTTTTTTGTCATAGTGGCAACACTCTGTTGTCCATCGTTGTTGAAACCAAAGGGAAATACAGATTACTGTATGTACCAATCAGATAACGAATAAATTGCGGATTAAACCAATTAAAACGTTCATATATTCTTTGGAATATCTACCATGACGACAACAATAACCATTTTTCCAAATGGTTAAAAAAAAAAAAAAAAAAAAAAAAAAATAGGATTTTTTTTTATTTAAATCAGATTTTTAAAAATTTAAATCAGATTTTTAAAAATTTAAATCAGATTTTTTAAAATTTAAATCGGATTTTTATGATTTTTTTCCTTCCATTAAAACACGGAAAAGCTTTCAATACTTTGGGGTTTCTAAAACAATTAAACCTCTAATTGCTAAGATAATCTATGTTTTAAGTTTTAATTGTAATTATTAGTTAGTGTGATTAGAGTGATTATAAAACACCATTAATTTTCATTAGTAGTATGCAATTATGTTACATACATTGATATATTGTAATAATTATCTAAAATTGTATTAAATACTATTGATATTTACAGTTATAAAAATTATTAATCTATGCACTTAATATCAAATTGTTGTCAACGTTTGAAAATAATCATTTTTCCAACAATTAACTTTCTAATTAGGAAAAAAAAAATATTTTTATGCTTTAATTCCTAAAATGATAATTTAATATTCATTATAGAAAACAAGTTGGAAATTGCTCGTCAAACGTGGCAAATGAGGTGCGTTCGTACTATAACTAGTTTTATAATTATTTTTTGCACCCCATATTGTACTGAATGTATAATTTTTTGCACTTCATAAAGCGCATAGTCTGATACATCATTAAAATGCACTTCCAATATTTTTTTCCCATTCCCCGTAATGTAACGGAACACTTTTGACTGTCCCTGTAATTAAACTATACATCCGATTTTCCTAAAATTTCAAATAGCTCAACAAAATTTTGCAACAATTATATCTTTAAAATTTCAGACCATTCGGAAGGCTATAATATCATTAAAATGCACTTGCAATAATTTTTCCCATTGGCCGTAATGTAAAGAAAAACTTTTGACTGTTCCTGTAATTAAACTATGCATCCGATTTTCCTAAAATTTGAAAGGGCTCGACAAAATTTTACAGCAGTTATATCTTTAAAATTTCAGATCATTCGAAAGGCTCTAATATCATTAAAATCCACTTGCAATAATTTTTCCATTGGCCGTAATGTAAAGAAAAACTTTTGACTGTCCCTGTAATTAAACTATACATCCGATTTTTCTAAAATTTGAAAGGGCTCGACAAAATTTTGCAACAGTTATATCTTTAAAATTTCAGATCATTCGGAAGGCTCTCATATCATTAAAATGCACTTGCAATAATTTTTCCCATTGGCCGTAATGTAAAGAAAAAATTTGACTGTCCCTGTAATTAAACTATACATCCGATTTTTCTAAAATTTGAAAGGGCTCGACAAAATTTTGCAACAGTTATATCTTTAAAATTTCAGATCATTCGGAAGGCTCTAATATCATTAAAATGCACTTGCAATAATTTTTCCCATTGGCCGTAATGTAAGGAAAAACTTTTGACTGTCCCTGTAATTAAACTATACATCCGATTTTCATAAAATTTGAAATGGCTCGACAAAATTTTGCAACAATCATATATTTGAAATTTCAGACCATTCGGTTGGGTAGTTTTTGCTCAGTTACATGCGGACAGACGGACAGACGGACGGACTGAACGACGACTATAGGTGCTACGTATTTATATAACTACGAACGCACCTAAAAAGGGGTGCTAGTTCAGTTAAAACAAAGCATTACTTCATGAGTAAATGTATCAGTAATGTGTTTAGTAATAATATAAGAAAAAAGTATATGATTTGTTAATATGATGTATAAAGTGACATTAATTTTTAAAGATTTTATGAATTACAAATTGAAAAATACAATTAAATAACGACATGATTTAACAATAGCTTGTATTTTCTAAAGAAATAAAGTTCTATAATTTTTGCAAGATCTTGGGCACACCGGTTTAAAAATACTGTTATAGGGGGAAGTTTTTTATAAGAAATCTCTGATTGCAACTAAAGGAGAATTTCACTATTTTTTTTTTTTTAAGGGTGTATTTCGCCTATTTTAAAAAAAGCAGGGCGCTGCAACTTAAAAAAATGGCCTAGAGGGAACAGTAAGTAATTGCAGGATTAATAAAAACTGCAAATAAGCATCATTTAGTTAGTGGCACAAATAAGCATATATGTATATTAGGGTGGAACTTAAGTATAGGGTAAAAAAAAAATAAAACTTTTTTATTTTAATGTGTAATAGTGAAAACTTTTTTCCTTTTTGGATGTCTAAACTTTTGGCTGAAAAGGTTTTTTTAAATTAAGTTGTTTTCCGGTTCCTCAAGGAGGTCAAAGTTTTGAAATTTTAGTATAAAGTAACTGAAAGTAAACAACGTAGCTGTTAGCTCATATCTACTTTTATTTAGCAAATACTATCCAGAAGTCACCACGAGGAGGTGGTTAAATATCGACTTCCACCCTCCTTACCTTCCTTTGTTATGAATTAATTAAATTGGATATTCAACCTACTGTCTTTTTAGGCAAACTTTGTCATTACATTGTGGGAATTCAATTTTCCCAAGATTAAGCCGTCTTTTGCTTAATATTTAAAGACGGTTGACGCAGCTCGCGGGACAATTTTGACACACGTTTCCACTGTTTGAGTATGACAAGGAAAATCTAAAATTCAGGTGTATCCCCTGTTTGTACTTTTTTTAAGTTCTTCATCCGATCAGACCGTCAAGATAGGATCAATGTTTTTATAGTCAATAATTTCAATATGTTCGCATTTTTTCAAGTCGGTTTCCTACTGGTCCAGAAAATCCTTTGTACCTGTAGTTTTTCCAGCGAGATTTTGAAATAAGTATCTAAGAAAAAAGTTCATTTGCATGTGATAATCAAATTATCCATTATAAAGTTTTTAGGGTATTGCTTCCGATGTTTTAACAACTCCAGATTTGCATCCTGCATTAAAGGCGTTTCTGTTTCACCTAATAACTCTCAAACTTGAAATGTCTGTATTATTATTTTGAAAATACACCAAAATTGCAGTGGCTATATTAATATAAGAAGACGATGTCAATGAAATATGACCAATATATTTTTATCCTGGTTTTTGAACTGAGACCAGATGTTCGTCTTTAATGATTCTTTATACTTTTTTCCCTCTGCTTCAGTTATCATAGCGTTATCCTTTCTGCCATAAAAATACTAACCTTCTAAAATTAACTCATTTCGTCTTTCCCGTTCTTTCAAATTCTTCCTTTTCTTTTCTCTTTGTCGTCTTCAAGTCCTTCTTTCAGTTACCTTTTCTTTATTATTATCAGAAATGCCCATATCTTCTAAGGTGCCATTTGCAATAATATTTGCAGTTCTGTCTAATACTCCGATTCTTTCACCGTGTTGATTATCAAATTCAGGTTTAGAAAAACAAACGATTGAACTATTTCCTTCCGAACTGTTTTTTACACTTGACGATCATTCAATCAAAACATCATTTTTTTGTTTTAAAATAACTTTTTTCCTTGATATTTCCATTTCCAGTCTTGCTACACATTTTTTGTAGTTTTTATATCTATTGATCCTATTGTCATCACCCCATCTCTCTTTGGTCTTTGAGAAAGTGACGTTCTTGTTCTGATACACGATAATATTTAGTGCTTTTACACAAAGAAAGATTTTTTTACAGGATTACCTAACATTTTGCAATTTTATATTGGATGTGGGATTATTCTATCTAATCTTAATATTTTTCTTCAAATTTTGACATTTCTCGCACTAGTCTCTAATTATTTTTTATGATTTGTGTATCAGAAACCGTTGGAATTGAAGGTCTCAGCAATACACTTTTAATTGTATCATCAACAGCTTTAGATATTTTAGAAATAGTGTGTACCAGATTCCAGCTGTCAGATTTTAGGTTAAATTGAACCCAAAAATAATGTTTCATAACTTCTTCATATGTTCGTCAAAGATGACAGTCTAATGTTAATTGTTTTGGTTCACGAAATACAGGACACTTCAACAATTATCTAGATTTAGGTACGTTAACAGACTTTGTCACTTTTGACACCAAATGCTTATCGAAAAATAATTAAAGAAATTATTAACACCCGTTAAATCGGAATAACTTGTTATGTGTCGCAGCCAAATAAATCAGAGACAATGAAAGCCGACTCCCACGACGCTAGCTTCTACAAAAGTCAAATAAAGTGGGGCCAACTTTTCTAAAGCACTCAAACTAAATTATTCTCTTTATTGCAGGACATTAACACTTAATTAATTTAATTTTGCAAAATATAAATTTAACAATAAGCTTAAAAAACTTTTCATGCAATTATTGGCTTTTTTTCGTTTTTTATGGAAAATCAGGCGCTTTGAGGAACCGGAAAATATCATTTTAAAATTAAAAGTAAAATATTTTCTTTTTATGGAGTTAAAAAGGAAAAAATAATCACTATTAGAATATAAAATTCGAAACTTCGTTTTTTAGTTCCACCCTAATGTATATCCCTGTATATGGCATAATAAAACATCTGTATATGATATATATGGGGCCGTCATCTGTTCAGGGCTCGTATTTCCCCTAAAATTCCTAAATTTCCAAACGTGTTATTTTACTCCCTAAAATTCCTAAAAATCTCCTAAAGTTTTCCTTTTGTTCCTAAAAATATACATAAGCTTGTTAACTCCGTAAATCACAAAGTATTTCGAGATCGCCAAAATTTGACCGTATGCAAAGACGCGTATTTCGGCAAAAGGTCGCTAAAAAACACGAATTTTGTCAAACGATCGTGATATAAACACGAATTTAGTCAAAAAATCGCGGAATAAAGTGAATTTCCACAAAGAATTGGGGAAAAACTCAAATTTCGTCTAAGGATCACACTGGGGAAAAAGCGAATTTCGACAAAGAATCTAAAAAAACACTCAAATTTCGTCTAAGGATCACGGAAAGAAAAAAAAAACTAATTTCTTGAAGGGATCGCGAATTTTGGAAGAAGATCTCGAAGAAAAAACGCGAATTTCTTCAAAAGATCGTGGAATAAACGTGAATTTCGATAAAGAATCGCGAAAAAAACCCCTTACATTTCGTCAAAAAATTACGGAAGAAAAGAATTTTTTCTAATAATCGCGGGAAAAAAGTCAATTTCGTCAAGAGATCATGGGAAAAAACGCGAATTTCATCTCAGAATCGCAAATTTTGTAAAAAGATCGTGAATAACACGCGAATTTTGTTAAAGGATAGCGAATAACACGCGAATTTTGTCTAAGGATAGCGAAAGAAACGTGAAATTGTGTCAATAAAATCGTGCAAATACGGCGAATTTAGATTTAAGAATCGCAGAAAAAACGTGAATTTCGTCAAAGGACCGAGACAAACGCAAAACTTAATAAATATCGCATTTAAGGTGAATTTCGTCAAAGGATTACGAAAAAATGCAAATTTCGTCAAAATATCGTGGTAAAAACGCGAATTTCCTCTAAAAATAGCAAATTTTGTCAAAAGATTGTTGAAAAAAACGCGAATTTCGTCAATGGACTGCAAGAAAGGCGAAATTTTGTAAATAAATCGCGAATAAGGCGAATTTTGTCAAAAGATCGCGAAAACAATTTTAATTTCTTCAAAAGGTCGTGAAAAAACGTGACTTTCATCTAAGATTCGCAATTTCGTCAAAAGATTGAAGAGAAAGCGAGAATTTCATCAAAGGTTCGCGAAAAAAGCGAATTTCGTCAAGGCATAGCGAAAAATCGAGTTTCTTCAAAGGATAGCGAAAAAACGTGAAATTTTGTCAATAAATCGAGCAAATAAGACGAATTTCGCCGAAGGATCACGAAAAAAACGCAAATTTCGACAAAGAATCGTGAAAAAAACATTCTGAAATTTTTCTGTGAACTTCAGAATTTTTTTTTACTCATAATTACTCCTGCCTCCATTGTCGAGGTTCATTGATTGGACTCGAATAGCGATTTAATTTTTCAATAAATGTCTTGCATCTTAACGCTGTCACAACATTGTCATTGTAGTCACATATTCGTCACAAAGTTAATGACAAAATCGTCACAAATCACACAATTTTCACAAAATTGTCATAATGTGACTTCACAACATTTTCACTGTCGTCACAGAATCATCACAGTGTTAATGACAATTTCGTCACAAATGACACGTATTTCACAAATTGGTCTCACCGTGACTTCACAAATTGGTCACAATGTGACGTCACAAATGAGCTCTAAAACGGCCATAACGACTTCACATTCTAGTCACTATGACTTCACATCGACGTCACATCGACGGTCACAAAGTCACAGCGTGACTTCACAACGACGTCGCCGTAACGTCACCATGCCTTACGGGATGTTAACAGAAATGTGTTTAAAATTTTGGCGAAATTCTTTCCAGACCAAAATTTTATCCCAATTGAAAGCAGGCATTTTCTTATAAATTTTAAATAAAGAAAATCTCCAATAATAGATAAAACAATCTATAAATAATAATAATAAAAAAAAAACAACTAAATGCACAAATGTGTGCGCCAGTAAATATTTCTATAAATGGAATGATATTAATTTTAATTTAAAAAAATACACAACATATTAACTATATTTTTTTTAGAAAATGGCAAAGTATGAGAGAGTTTTTCATACACAGTAGAACCCCGGTTATCCGAAAATCGGCTTAACCGAAAGACCTTAAAATTCTTTAAAGTCCTTTTTAAATGTGAAAACTTTTATTGTCAACACTACGTTTACCGATGTATGATACCTTTCAACATATTTTGATTTATGATTACTATTTTATTTGTAAATTTTAGATCAAAACAATTCCGAAACATTTTTAATACATTGGAGAGTTGTTTTAATACTTATTAGCTTTAAAAATTAGAAGTAAAATAAGTAAAAATCAACTCTTTGAAATGTGTTATTGGACACTGGTAGAAATAGCGTTAAAAAAGAATGTTCTTTATGAAATAAATAAACATAGTTAACTTATTTATTTGGTCCTTTGTGTAATTGCGGGCACTTTATTACATAGAAACGTATGACACTTCATTTTTTTTACAAAATATGTTGCGATTTTTTTTTGTTTCTCAACTTTGAATCGTTTCAGTGCTGATTTATCACTCCACCTTTTAAATAACAACACATCTGATGTTTCATCTCGTCGCACTTCAATATATCGACGCGCCGCATCTAAGATCTTAGTAGCTTCACTGTGTGTAATCCTGGCATTATCAATCTCTTCAGGCTCTTCTTGATCAGTATCAGCATCTCCTCGATCCATCGCAGCAACTATTTCCGAGTCTGTCAAATCTTGCTCATCAGTGGTTGGACCGAGCCAGACCTCAATTTCAACTTCTGATATTCCTCCGAGAACCTACTTGAACATGTCCAAAACCTTTCTTTGTTAGTATCAGTATCGTCAGCATTTCTGACCACAATTCCAATGACACCAGTTTCTGCAGACTCCTGTGTTTCAAAGACTAGTGATTCAACCTTAGGCCATAACTTACTCCAAGATATCACTAACATTTTGCTTTGAATTTCATCACATGAAAAAGCTATCCGAGGAGCCAACTTTCTTCATATCCACAAGTTTCAAATGTTGAACACCTTGTGCTCCATTAGCCAGTCCTTCAATCAAGAATCACATCAGTATTTTTCTGTAATTTCTCTTAATGTTCTCTAAGTCTTTGATCCATTGGTTGAATCAGAGAAGTCACATTTGGAGCCATGAAAATAGTTCTAAATCAAAAATCACATCAGCCTTTTTCTGTAATGTCTCTTAATGTTCTCTAACTCTTTCATCCATTGGTTGAATCAGAGAAGTCACATTCGGGGGCAAGAAAATAGCTCTAATCCAATTCTTTACTATCTCAGTTTTTCATGGGTGCGATGGTGCATTATCCGACAAAAAAAAAAAAAAAAAAAAAAAAAAAAAAAGCAGCATTCTGAGGAACTTTTATTTTTTTTTCCAAAAAAGATTTTTACCTCTTGAACAAATTCATTGAGAAACCATTCACGGAAAATGTTACACGACATCCACGATTTTTTCTGTGACCTGCAATTTGCGACTCGTATTCGCTTTACTGTTTGAGCGACTTGCAATTTTGGTTTGACATTCAGGGTTCTTTGAATATGGTACCAGAATACCTTTATTACAACGATGTTCTAAATTACGACCACAGCTTTTTATCAAACAATTTTTCACCATAAGCCTCCTGGTTAGTCGAAAATTTCTATGGAATCCCGGTTTTTCGAAAATTCCTATGGAATCCCGGTTATCCGAAAATTTCTATGGAACTCCGGTTATTCAAAAATGCTTTGGTCCCATGCTTTTCGGATAACCGGGGTTTTACTGCAGTTTCCAATATTATTCCTTCATTAATAACGTTTTCGTCATTATATATATTATATTTAAGCATATGAAAATGTACTGCGCACAAATAAATTTTTGTAAAATTGTGTCTCGCATTGAGACGACAAAACATTTCCTTTCCTATTTTTTCCAAAGTTGAAATTTACAAAATAAGAACATTCTTAGTGAGACTCTGCATCCTGAAACTTTATTCCATGTCACATAAGCATTTTGTAAATCTAAATTTTTGAACGGCTTTCCCGTCTTTAGCTTATAAATATCAATTTAGGAAACTGATTGAAATTGATTCGTAAAATTTTGAAATAATGTACATCCCAATTTGTAAGTCTCTTTTTCAAAAATTTTCATTCTTTTTGCCCCGTTAAAGTTGGATTTTTTTTTCAATCTGTGGTTTATTCGCTTTTAATACCTAGAGGTGACATTCATGCTAGAATTCTTAAGTGATATGCATGCGTGTGTAATATGTATATAAGGAAAATCTGCAAATAAAAAATATGATCGAAGACATTCGATAAGTGCCAAGTTTACTGATCGCGGAACTACACTGTAAAAAATAATTCTGTAACTCTACAGACAAAAATTGCAGAAATTAATATGCTTACTAAAATTTTATCTGTACACTGTACAAAAAAAGATGTAAATCTACAAAACTAGTTTTTGTAAAGCTACAGAAACCATAGCTATACACTGTAAAAAAAAAAATCTTTAAAGTTACTAACGTTTTTTTAGGAAACTGAGAATCCTAGAACATTTTATGTAACGACAACAACGAAAATTCATGTAACACACACACTTTTGCGCCGAAAATCAAAAAATCTGTAAGGATACTAAGATTTTTTTAGGAAACTGGCATGTCTAGAACTTTTCATGTAACTGCAACCATGGTTACAAATAAAATTTTAGTAAGATTACTGTATTTTTAGCAGATTCTTTTATAAAGTTACAGATTTTGGTAGCTTTACAAAAACTAGTTTTGTAGATTTGCAGCTTTTTGTGTACAGTTACAGATGAAAGTTTAGTAAGCATGTAACTTTACATCTGTAGAACTACAGATTTTTTTATTTTTTACAGTGTACAGATTTTTTATCACAGTGTACAAAAGAATCTTCTAAAATTACAGTAATCTCACAAAAATATACCTGTAACTCAGTTTGCAGTTACATAAAAAGTTCTAGGCATCCTATCTTCCTAAAAAATTCTTAGAGACCTTACATTTTTTTTTTATTATTTACGGTGCAAAAGTGGATCTGTTACATGAATTTTTGTTTTCATCATTACATAAAAAGTTCTATGAATCCCAATTTCCTAGAAGCAATTTAGTAACTTTACAGATTTTTATTGCAGTGTATTTAAAGTTTTCCGAAATAATTTCATTTGTTAAATATTTTGATCAAATAATCCTGTTTTGAAACACAAAATTTACATAACAAGGGATATCTAATGCGTGCCATAAATACTATTTTACGTTTTATTAAGCAAAATGTCTCGTTCAAAAAGACTTTATTTGGTCAGTGGGTTATTGTAAATGCATTCCGAGATCTTTATATCGCACCCAAATATATAGAAGTTGTGTTTAGGAATATAAATATTTAGTAATTCCTTTGTTCTCTCATATAGTGCGATTACGTCAATTTCTATTAGATTTAAACAAAAAAAAATCATGCCTCAATATAGATTATGAAACACATTCCAACGCATTCAGAATACTATAAAAGAGATTCACTGTTTAACAAAGTGAAAGATGATGCACAAGTAAATAATTTGTAAAACGTATAACACATTTCAAAACCTAATTTCAATAACTAAAATCAATAGCAGAAAAGCAGCTGAGATATATTTGCAGCACTTTCTAGAATCTATAAATGTATATATATATATATATATATATATATATATATATATATACTAATAGTACACTAAATTTATTTTAGTTAGTAAATGCATGGCAAATTTCAACAATCCCATTTTGCAATTTTCATCAATAAATAGATATCTGCTGGAAATGCTTTGTAGAGCATATGATTTGTAGAAATTATATACATACACCAAGTATTATGCAAAAAAATTTCAAATTTATAAACACATACCACGACTGAAAACGCACTTTAAGAAATTATTATCCATAGGCTCTACTGTAATCGAATTCATGTGTGTGTCCCACTAAATGAACGATGGATGGTATGCATATTGTTTTCTATATTAATCTTGCAGTTCACTTTAGTGATATATGTAAATTTAGATATGTTTGGAATAACTGGGATATAATTTTTCCTTACAGACTGCTATGTAACGGAATTCTTTTGAGTGTCACTGTAAACGGACTATAAATGCCGAACACGCCAGAGTAAACCGCAGTAACGTATATCAATGTTTTAGAAATCTGAGTATGCTTACAGAAGTTAGAGTAGGGACATACATACAGGTAAAACGAATTCAAGACATTTTTCAACAATGTTGGAAATCGTTAAAAACCATCTGTAATCGGAAAATTCAAATTAAATAAATGTGTAAGCTGTAGTGGTATTTGGTTGTAATTTCTGTAATTAATTATTTTTAATATACATATATATATTTTACTTACATAGGTTTAATGTGGAACAATGTGCCAATATCTAACTAAGAAGCATGATTTCTTTTCTATTTTATTTAATAGTAGATGTAAATAAATATTACAGAATGAAATAAAATGAAAACAAGAAATCGTGAAGTGTACTCTAAATTGTTCCAATTATTCATTTGACTGTAATAGCTACTTTCGATTTCTATACTTAATCTTGCAATAAGATAAATAATTGCGTTCTAGTAGTAAATCATCGGTTAAAGTCTATTTATCTCTTTAGAAAGAAATAAATGAGCTGAGACGCAGATGTTCAATATAGATGAACATGACATACATCTGTCACAAATAGAAGAAGCTTTTTTATTTTTTTTTTTTTTTTTTTGTATCCTCTCTCCCATTTATCAAAGAGAAAAGCTACTATAGGAACATTGTAAATAAAAATAGGAATTGATTAGAGAAATTGAATACCTGGAAATTTATTTCAATGTATCCTTTCAATAAACCCATATATGTTGCAGGTATGTGAAGTGGTATTCCTCTACCAGCTAAGGTAAATTTAGTTTTTAAAATTTATTCAAACTCATGAAAATAACGCTTAAAATAAATCTAAACAAGTTGGAAATTGCTCGACAAACGTGGCAAATGAAGTGCGTTCGTACTATAACTAGTTTTAAAATTATTTTTTGCACCCCATATTGTACTGAATGTATAATTTTTTGCACTTCATAACGTGCATAGTCTGATACATCATTAAAATGCACTTCCAATAATTTTTTCGGAACACTTTTGACTGTCCCTGTAATTAAACTATACATCCGATTTTCCTAAAATTTGAAATAGCTCAACAAAATTTTGCAACAATTATATATTTAAAATTTCAGACCATTCGGAAGGCTTTAATATCATTAAAATGCACTTGCAATAATTTTTTCCATTGGCCGTAATGTAAAGAACAACTTTTGACTGTCCCTGTAATTAAACTATACGTCCGATTTTCCTAAAATTTGAAATGGCTCGACAAAATTTTGCAACAATTATATCTTTAAAATTTCAGATCATTCGGAAGGCTCTAACATCATTAAAATCCACTTGCAATAATTTTTCCCATTGGCCGTAATGTAAAGAACAACTTTTGACTGTCCCTGTAATTAAACTATACATCCGATTTTCATAAAATTTGAAATGGCTCGACAAAATTTTGCAACAATCACATATTTGAAATTTCAGACTATTCGGTTGGGTAGTTTTTGCTCTGTTACATGCGGACAGACGGACAGACGGACGGACTGAACGACGACTATAGGTGCTACGTATTTATATAATTACGAACGCACCTAAAAATGGATGAGGATCTATAAAGATTGTTTGTGGTCCAAAAAAAGAGTTACTAAGTGAAAATGATATAAAATATATCAAGTTTCTTAAATCCTTAATTCACCTTATTGTGACAAGCGATATGAATTATCTCGTAAAAATAAAAATTCCACTCTTATATTTTGCATGGAAAACAACATGAAAGTATGTTATATTCGATGATCTGAAGCCCTTCCAAGGTAAAGTCCTTAAAATTTGCAAATGCTTACAACTCCCATTTTAGTTGTCGCAGTCCCCCAATCCCAAATATTGTATTGTAAATCATTATGGTATATCTTTTTATTTAATAATCGGACACGCGGTATGGCGAGAGCCTTGAATTTTAAATACTTACAGCTTGTGTTTCAAATTTGTAACCTGCATTGAATACGTATGCTACACAAAGAGAATTCCTTACATGTATGAATCGGACACTCACATAAAGATTATTAAAATTTTTGTTATAAATGTTCACAAGTTCGAGCTAATAAGGATCGACATGAAAATAATAAATTTTACCTATCTGCCTATCTATCTATCAATATATATATATATATATATATATATATAACCATTAATTAAACATTACCGTCTTAAACATCATTATTATGTAAACCAACATAATTAACAACCAACACAATTAAATTAACATAATTATGTAAACCAAAATTAAAATTTTAAAATTTTAAAATTTATATTAAAATTTTTATTAACGCTTTTAGAAGTACTACAAATAAATCTAAACTTAATCGGATCTTTATGAAATTTCATAGAGATCCGATTAAGTTTAGATTTATTTGTAGTACTTGTAAAAGCGTTAATAAAAATTTTAATATTGGTTTACAGAATTTACTAAAAAAGATTTATGATTTTTTAAAGTATAAATTTAAGAAGTATAGTTATTTCTGGTCAATTGATAATAGTGTTGAAATTCTGGACAAATTGCCTTTGACTCCTCTGAAAATGCAGGTATTCGACTTTGAAAATCTGTTCACCAATATACCTATTGATTCACTTTATGATGATTTAATGAGTATTTTTGATGTTTTTAATATAAATGATGAATTAAATATAAATAGAGATTTATTTTTAAGCTTGTGTCATTTCTGTTTTTATAATAATTATGTAACTTTTAACAATAATACCTTTAATCAGATATGTGGTATAGGGATGGGGACAAACTATTCTAGTACAGCAGCAAATTTATTTTTGTTTTATAATTAATTTAAGTATACCATAAAATATAACAGGTCTTTAAAGGTCTTTAGGTATATTAATGATATTTTGATTTTTAATTTTGATTTTTCTAATGAATATGATATTATATATCCAAATTGTTTAAAATTGAATAGAGCAACCAGTGAAGATTATAATGCAGAATTTTTGGATATTTTATTTAAAATTATTGATAATAAATTGATATTGGATTTGTACGATAAGAGAAATAGTTTTCAATTTTTTACTAGAAGCATGCCACATTGGCTTTCAAATTTACATAAATATTATCATTAATCAATTAATACGTTTCAATAAAATTTGTGGCAGAGACAATAATTTTTATAAACAGATCTTTAAGTTGTTGGCTAATTTATTTTACAATAATTATTACCCTATAAAGTTTTTTAAATATTATTTAAAGACAGTTCTAAAAAGTGAATGGCAACGATGTGGACTAGCGGCATGAACATGTGATGGCAGCTTTCTGGAACTTTCTGTATGACATAGGCATCCTAACGTCTTGTTAAAAGGACGGGTGTGTATTGATGAATTGAAACGAAAGAAAAATGCAGACCTGGAACTCTGGTATTTGACAATGGCTTTGGAAGAAAAATTATTTGTTTATTGTTGACGGGTGAGAAACATTATACAGGTATTACTGTTTTTCATGTTTTGAGAAATTTTATTTTGTAGGTTTGGGGGGGGGGGGCGCACGTTTATTCTGAATTCATGAATTCTTTTATTTTAATGGCAATTTTTTAAGTATTTCTCTAAAAGACCTTTTATTAAAGCTTTTTTGTTTTTGTATGATAATTTTTGTATTGTTAACATTATGTTTGTTAGTTTTAATTTGAGTTATTTTAGTTTTTTATGGAATTTGGTTAATAAAATGACAATAGTTTTTCAATATTGAATGCGGGGTGAGCGTGTGTTCAGAAACCTACAAATTTTAAAAGTGGGGATGGAGTTAGTTTTTTGTCTGTCCTCCCACTGATGAAGAACAGACTTTTTTTATTTTTTTACCTGTCTTTCTTGTTCTTTTATGTATTTTATAGTTAAAAAATTTCTGCAGATATACACCTTCCTTATGGAGTTATGGTGTTTAGGCATTTTGAAACGATGTAATATATATATATATATATATATATATATATATATATATATATATATATATATATATATATATATATATATACAGTGTGATTCATAGAGGTCTAAATAATAGACTATTTCCTTAAGTATTGCCCAAAGACACATACTTCCAATTACAAAGTTTTATTAAAAAAATAAAATAAATAAAAAAAAAATTAAAAATAAGGTGCGAAAATTTGATGAGATAAGTTGCAACTCCTTGGTGTGTGGGGGGTGGGGTGGGGGGGAGGGTCTACTTCAGAAAATACGATAAATATTTTTTTACGCCCCCCCCCCCCCCCCCCCTAGGATAAAATTTTCAATTAGGAAATTTTTAATTAACCATTCCTGAATCAAACACATAAAAGTCCATCTTGCTATCTACAACACTCACAGATGTGTGCCCGTTTAAATAACTCGTCAGGTATTAAGGGATCAGACACAAATTGAAATGCGTGAGGTTCAAGAAACAATGACGCATGAAAAGTTCCGGGAAACATGTAAAAAATATATTTGTTGAGTTAGGATTTTCATTTTTTATCCGTGATGGTTAACCATATAATTTGGAAAACAAAATTATATCCTAAAATTTCTCATAAAGTTTTTAAAGAAATTTAAAATGATCATTATTTTTTTTTTAAAGTGGTGTAATTTAAAATCGCTATAACTCGAAATATTTTTTGTAGAATTTCATAAATTTTTCATATAAATAATGATGAAAATATTATTTAAATTTTATTTCAGGTTTTTTTTTTTAATATTAATTTTAAAAATATTTAAAATATAAATTTAAAAAATGATATAACTTATATTTATTAAAAGCATATTTTCAAAAGTAAATATTTTTTTTTCAAATTTGGTATACAAAATTAATATAAAATAATCAAAATAGACATGTACCAAGTTTGTACCATTGACTATTAACAATTTTTGACTTATAAGAATTTAAAGACGAGAAATGGTGAAAGAAAAAACATCATGCAGAAAAACGCATTTAAAAGACTAACATAGATTGTGTCCTAATAAAATGTTTAAATGCCTTTAAAAAATTGTAGGAGAGTAAGTAACTACTGATAAAGGGGGGATAGCGAGTATTGTTAGTTGTGAATTCTCTATTACCCTTTTATCATTGTTGGAAATATTACATAAAATCCTCTTTTTTCTTAATTACTGCTTCCATTTTTCATACTTTTGATTGCATTACCTATACTATTCTCCTATTGGCTAGTATCCGTATTTTCTTGTTTTCCTATTGGTCAATGAACTTGAATCCGCTTCTCTCCTATCTTATTGAGCAAGTTTCCGTTAATCTTTGCACTGATGACGGTACACTAAATGCTACCGAAACTAGTCTGCTCATAATTTACATATTCTATCGTTTTTAACGTTGTTTCTAAATTTATATTTTAAAATTAAACTTTAAAATTTATTTTCTTAAAGGACAATAGATTTCTAGGCAATAAATTTATAATACAGTAAAACCCGTGGTAAAAACCTGCTTATGACGGAATCCTGTTTTAAATGTAAAATGTGTTGGTCCATGGAAAATGAACATAATAATACCTGAGAAAATAATAAGATACATTTACACCTGCTAAGAAGAGAACTTGCCAATAACGCATTTTTTTCCTTTCCTTTGTGATTCCCTGTGAGAAGGTTTTGCTGTATAGCATTTATCAATGTCTCCAATATATGGAATATACATTAGCGATATTAATAACAAATGAAACATTTAAATAGAAATAGAGATTCATTAAAATATATATATCACAGCATAGAGTGCTTCTTTAAAAATGAATATTATGAGGATAAAAAAAGCTTAAATAAGTATTTTTGGTCAGAACTCCTCGTACCATAAAATTCTTAACCATAACGATGTAAAAAAACTACGTTTTGTAGAAATTGAGACAGGCAGGGCCAGGCATTGGCTGATCTTTGAACTTCTTTCGAAGAGGGGGAAACTTTATTATCTGTGGGTTGACCCGGACCCAATCATGGATATTTCGGCCCGTGCAGACGTCTAAAGCAAACATCCAGCATTTTTTGAGAGCACGTTTAACGTAAAATCTATACGCTGCTATTTTATGTCAAAAGAAGTGGCACAGTCTTAAATAGAATTTTAATAACCTAGAATTTGTGGATGATCTTTATCTTGCATTAAAAATGCGTCAGTAACACGTCGCTCAGATGCATAATTAAGTGATGTAAGTCACGAATATTGAATTTTAATATCTCTGTGAGTTTTGCAAATATCGAGATGACATTTTTTTGTACTTAACTCAGGAATGGATAGGGAAAATTTTCCTAATTGGAAATTTTACCCTACAGGGATCGTATAAAAATACAGTTTTCGTATTTTCTCCAATAACCCCCCCCCCTCCCCCCAATGGAGTTGCATCTCATATAATAAAATTTTGCACCTTTTTAAATAAAACTTTGCAACTGGAAGTATGTGTCTGGGGGCAATATTTAAGGAAATAAAATATTCTTTCTGTGTTTAGGAATCACACTGTATATATCAACATATACATATTATAAGTTCGATATATTTATTAGTCGGTTTCACTAAATATCCATTATAGTATCAATACCACTCATATAATATTTATCTTACGGTCAATTTGATTAATCGGTAATTACTAATAATAACCGAGTATTATTAATAATTACCAAATAATATCGAAACAAATAGGTTAATATGATGAATTTATGAGAATTTATCAAATCAATTGGTTATTATTAATTACCAGTCAAGTTCGGTCAGTGCAATAAATTTCAACTCTTGTAGCTTAACTTCTCTTAATATATTTTCTATATGTTAAAATTAATTTAATAGAAGCGGAAATTGAAAACTTTTTACTTATGCTTCATTTTTCTAATAGGAGTATTCTTTGTTATTAATTGTTGTACATCTGTATTTTAAAACTGTATTATTTATTTTTTCAGTGTTTAAAATCTTCACCTAAATGATTCAGTAATTATAAAAATAATTATCTTTAAACCACTTTGGCCAATTTTCGGCGTCTTATTAATAGGACATATCTTTTGATTGAGTATTATCATTTTTTAGCAATTACAGTCGAACCCCGTTAATACGCGAATCAAGGGATCGATCAAAATTCGCGTATTAAACGGGTTCGTGTCTTAACCAAAGTTCACGAATTTTGACCAGTAGTCCATAGAATAACAACCTATACGGATAAAACACATCTTTATGACAGTTTTTAGAGTTTTTATGACATAAAAAGACATTTCATTTGTTTTTATCGCTATGCGTCTATTAAGCAGGAACGTTTGATATCTGGAAATTCAAATAACAGTTATTGTCTTAAGGGGTCTCAGGACTCTTAAAGCTTTAAAATTTTCGAAAATTTAAATTTTTTTAGATGTTAAACTCCTATCTTTTCTGAACATTTTGATATAATTGTTTCCTTGAAATTCCTATTAGAACTTAAGTTATGGGTTTTACATTTATACACGTTCAATAGCTGAAGCGTCGTTTCGGAAACTTTGAAGCCATTTTTCTCCAAATGACGTTTTTGGGCATAACGCGCACGACATCTCAAAAGCTTATGAATATTTTTTCATGAAATTTTTAAAACATATGTTTCATGTTAGTCTGTATAAACGGAACCTAAAATTTCCTTTTTATTGATCAAAACAATATTTTTTTTGGTGTTTAAACTGTTGAAATTTTCTTAATTTTGCATTAGCTAAATACAGCTTTGTATTAAAAATATAAAAAAAGCTTTAAATACAAATTTATTTAGATTCAGGGTAATTCTTATAATCTGAAGTATAAGTAGGCACCAAAATTTTCATTCTAGTTGCAATACTTATTTTTTAATTGTGCGTGTAAGCTGTTATGCCGATTTTTTGCTCGTCAAATGTCTAACAGTTTGGAGCCCCATGTAAATGCTAATTCTGCATCTTATAATTTTTTAAATACATGAAATGAAAGAACATACTTATATATTTTATTCCAATTAAAATTGTGTCTTAAAATTAAATATATTTTAAGATATTAAATGTTGAAAATGGTGTTTTTTTTTTTTTCATTTTTTACAATTTTAAGAGTTTTGAGACCCCTTAAGTAAAAATCATATAAGTCTTTTCAAAATTGCATTCGTTATATACGTCAAATAAAATTGAACAGAATGAATATAAAAATTTGTGTACCATGTAAACTAAAACTAGTGTTAAGAAAATTAAAATACTTGTCCTTGTTAGCTGTAGAGAACAGTGTCGATAACACCAATATTTCGATATAAGAAATCGAAAGTAAAAAGTGGATAAAGTAAAAAATGACAAAAATTTCTTTTTGGCAAAGCGACATGCGGCCACGCCATCAGCATTATATTTTCAACGCTATTCAGGTGATGGTAAAGCCTACTCGTCGAGGGCCCTACTTCCAATGACGATGCATACTGTATAAGAAAACCGAAACCCTCCGTAACTTTGAAGAATGGAAATGGGGCAGGGGGCGCAGGTTCATTTACTTCTTTCTCCTCATGCGGTTTACCAGTCACGATGTCATGAAGACTTCTGGGCTCGGAGGTTACTAGATCTTTGTCGGTATTAATGAACGTGTCTAAATCGACAAAATCTTCCCTTGCAGTTTCTTGTTCACCAAGCCAGTGTTGTTCAACACCAGGGCGCGAGTTCAGCTCTTTACAATTGATGTTCTCACTACTTCCAAAACCCCTTTTTCGAGAACAATTTTCATCGTCGTTGGTGTGACACTCTCCCATGCTACAGTAAGCATGTGAACGTCGAGGACTGTATTAAGACGGCACTTTTGGCAAGAATAGTTGATGCTGTGTTCCATTTGGTGAAGGTATCGTCGTACTATGTGAGTCTTGTAATTTACCTTGGCGCTATTAATGATTCCTTGGTTTATTGGCTGAGTGACACTGTTCGGATTTGGCGGTAAAAATTCAATTTGGACATTCCTCACGCCTTTTTTACTTTTCGGATACGCAGGACAGTTGTGTCCAGAAGCAATAACACATGGCGTGATTATTTTTCCCTAAGCCGGTCAGAATTACGAACCCGTGTTAAAAAAGAGTGCCCACCATCCAAGCTCTGCGTTGACTTTCATACAGGCAAGGAAGAATTTTGTCGTTTTTAAAGCATCGCAGGTTGCGTGATTTCCCTATGACCAGGAGCTTTAACTTGTCTGATACATCAGATCTGGCATCGAGAAGAAGAGTAAGACAGTGACGGTCTTTGCTTAATTTACCCCCAGGATATGTTTATCCTTTTATAGCCATTGTTTTGTTGGATGTCATTTTGTGAAAACTCCCAAATTCGTCCACGTTGTAAATATCACAGCTTTACGAAAGCACATTTATTTTCCAACAATCGACGTCTTCGTTGTTGACAGCTGCTGATACATCACACACTTTCTTGAATTTTATTCAAAGGCGAGCTTTAAATCGATGCATTCATTCAATTGAGATATGGAAATATAACAATCCCATTTTTGCTGCAACATCAGAAGATTTTTCTTAGATTAGCATGCCGCTTATTGGGATATTAGTAGATCGCTCCATAAACAAACCACTCGTGGAGGGCCTTCTCCATGTCCTCAATCTTGGTGTTTTTTATTTCATGCTCCTTATTTTCCCAACAACAGGTTAGTTAACGGTGATATCACTAATCTTCAGCAAATTCTTTGAAGTCACTTGATTCCATATGCATTTTTCTTTGGAGAATATTTGGAATATTGTATCCGTATGCCTTTTATAATTTGTAACTTCTCAGTGACAGAGACATCCTTTCTTTTAATATGTTTTGCTCTTTTTGCCATCGTAAAGACTAGATTAAACTTTTAAAATCACACGTACATATCGTAGATAAAATTCTACTTTGAGGGACAAACAATCTTCTTCCTTCTTAATCACAGCACTGACCAAACAACGAATCGACACTGTTCTAAGTTAGAATGGGGTTGGTGTCACATCGTTAGCAGTAAAATTTTGTCTTCTCTCTTTCTGGTCTGTTTGACTATAAATAGTAATCAGCGCCGGGAAAGATTTCTCCTTTAAGAAAGGAGAAGTTCAAAACTGATAATTTTCGTAAATATATGCATGGATGTAATAAATTTGGACAGAAAAAAGCATTTCTAGTTTAGTCGTTTGTAGTGCTTGGGACATTATTCCCTCTAAAACCTCCTCTGTTTCAAGCCAAACTCATTCGCGTATTAAACGTAGGTTTTTATTGCCAAGGGACTGATCAAATTTCGCGTCTTAAGCGGGTTCGCGTATTAAGAGGGGGTTCTTTAATGCAAAAGATAGGCATTTTTAAGGGACCAAAGAAAATTCGCGTATTAAGGGGTCTTGTACCTTTTAAACGCGACGGAATTTAACGAAAAACTTCAAATTTTGAATTAGTGTATCTTCAAAACATTTTTATGTATAAACATGAAATTTTGATATTGATTAAACAGATTGTGCTTTGTAATATGCTACCATTAGAAATTTAATAACCCTTTACAGAATTTGTGTATTGTTGAAATCAAAATAGCTCTTTTTTTACCCCATAAGTCATTGCGCGCATGATATCTTGAGACAGTATGTATGGATTGTCATAAAATTTGGTAAATATACTAAACGCGTATGTGTGTTTAAAATGATCTACTTCTAAGTATTTACAATGGTAATATTTTTAGTTATGACTATTTTTATTATTTAAAAATACAATTTATTTATTTATTTTTTTTTTTTTTAACGAAAATATTTTTTTATATAGTTAATGAAATAAGTTTAACCTAAGAGTAGATCATTTTAAACACACACTTAAGTACAATCTCTCTCTACGTTACATTATATTTCGTAATATACGTCTTCTTCTGGCAGATCTACTGCAGTTTTCTATCTTCGGATTACAGCACAGTAAATACAGTCAAAAAATGTAATAAATTATATGCACACAAAGATCTTATTAACTTTCACATTTAAAAGAAATGTGAATCATATAAATGTGGATTTTTAAAACTGAAGTGTTTGAATAAAATTAAAATTATATCATTTTCAGTGCCATTTCTTTTTTTTAAACCAATTGCAATCATGTAACTGTTAACCTGAAAAAAAAAAAACCCTTGATAACTGATTATGATAGAAAGATAAACCTCTTATTTTCATCCAATCAAAATCTTCCCAATCTTCCATAATCGGGTGCACAGATAAGTTTGACATCAAACATTAGAAGTGTTTGCAACTACATGGTTACAAATGTGCCAGAGTTAGATATAAAACAAAGGTAATTATGAACCACACTACATTCCACTAAATAAAGTCAATTATGCTGTTAACTGAATTATATTAGGTCTTTCATCAAAAATACACTTTGATGATGATAAATAAAGTCAGTTATAAAAACCTAGTAAGCATCTTTTTGATGCACCGAAAATTTGTTTTTTCATTTCTCTAATGAGCATAATAGCACGGAGAAATAAATAGGCTTTTTAATTTCAAAATTACATTATTCTTCAGTCTGTTGCCTAAGTAAACCTAAAATCGTTAATTTTTCACTACGTTTAGTGGCTAGGGCAGTGCGTCAGATTTTTTTCCCGAGTTTTGTCATTCCAAGTATTGCTTGTTTAGTGGTAATAAAATAACTGCAGATGAAAAATATATAATACTAAATCTTCTTTAGTCCGTTTGCTTCATAATGAAAAACCATAAATTTATTAATCGCTGAGTACAAATTTCATGCAATCTTCTGTAATCGGGATCACTGTCCACAGAGTCTCTTTCAAATATAATAGAAACATCCAACAGTTCATTAAATGCGCTAATTAGCAAGTAACCTGATTGCGAAAAATAAATCCAATATCATTTCAGAACCTTAAAAAACTGAAAAAGGGATGTCGAATTAAAATGATCATCGAGAATTTATCTCACTAAGCAATTTTATTGTGAAAGGTTTTCTTGTGTGGTATTAATAACGCATAATTGCGTGAATTTTCTTAAGAATAATCTTTAGTATTTACAATTTGAAACAGAGTAGACATTTCTAAGAGGGAAATTGGCGATATGTGTAAAAAAAAAAAAAAAAAAAAAAAAAAAAAAAAGAGTGTAGAATATTTGCTGATCTGAGTTTCGAGATTATAAAACTCACAAGATTGGCAAAAACAAACCAGCATGTTTCCGTAGTAAAATATGAGAAAAATATTTTAAATGTCTGAAATTAAATAATTTAGAATATGTGTGTATCGCGGGGGGGGGGGGGGGGGGGCAGATATTTACACTAAAATTTAAATCCACTTTTATAATATTAACTACTATCTATATTATAAAGGACAAACATATCTGTGCGTAACGCATACGTCATTTTGCGAATGGCAACACTTTGAAATTTGAAATGAAATTTTGATTTTACAATTTTCTTTACTACAAAATTTTAAACTTCTAAACATCGCACATTTTAAATTTTTACACCGTCGTATAAGGAATAAAATGTACTTTTTTATGCAATTTGTTTGAAAGCTGTATCTCAGTTTAATTTTGAGATATTATTTTTTTTGTAGTTTTTAATACATTTTTTTGTAATTGTGGCAACTGAAGTACTCCATTTTTGTTAAAAGTCATTGAGGGTTGAAAGTAGAGAGGAAATAATCACGGAGGAAAGAAAATAATATATTGCTGTACCTTTTGTTGCCATTTTCTCATAAAAACTGAAAAAAAATAATTGAAATTATAATATGTGCTATGTCAACGATTTTTTAAGTTTTCAAATATCGCACATTTTCAGTTTTTACACCGTCAAATAGAGAAAAAAAAAATCAACTTTCAAATGCAATTTGTTTGAAAATTGTATCTTAATTGGCTGAGTTATTGTGTTTTTAAAATAACTAGCCGCCCGTGGAGACCAGTTTGGTCTCCCTTAAATGTATTCTAGGCATTGTATCATGTTACTTTTATTCATAATTTAATTCACTTACTCAATCCTTCGCCAAATCGGAAGATTCTGATAGAGAAATCAAGAACTCGGTATTTTTATGTTAGTCGGGCACAGGTGATAAATCGCCAAACATTGTACCCGCTGCATTTACCCGTTGTTCATTAATTTAGATTAAAATATAATCCTTTCACTCATTTTAAAATGGATAACTTTATTTTAAAACTGAAACATTTTAAATTCATGAATTTCACTTTTAAAAAATTCTTTAAAAAAGAAAAGAAAAGAATAAATCCATAAACCATTTAATTTCAACATCAAAGCATTGTTTTAATTTACCCCTCGAAAAATAAAAAATGCTATTGGCGAGAATTGCGCCCAGCTAACATAAAAGTACAAACTTTTTGCGATCATAGCAACTTTTATGTAGCTTTATTCGAAAAAAATATTTTGATGAAATAGGTTGCAGAAAATTCGTTGCCAAATTTATTTTCTCGCCAAGGACCTTTTCTCTATTTCGCCAAGTACCTATACTGGAAAAATACCTTTATTTATTTATTGTATTTTAAATGAGATGAATAAAAGACAGCCCAGATGTCATATACGCACCACGTTGGCGTGATGTTTTTCTGATGCCAATGTCATATACGTACCGAGGTATTTAACTGGCGCCAAAGTGCCGTTATTTTGCTTGATATGTTAACCCGGATGCTGTTGTTTATTTACTTTTATTTTGTTTTTGTTTTTTATTATATAAATTGTTTTGTGATATATGTATTAATTAAACTTTTTTTTATTTATTGTTATTCCCTTTTTAAAAATATTGCACAATAACCAATGAGATGAGTTTCATTCAGGTGTTGCCATTAAATATTTAAAAAATTATCGCGATTTCTGTGCCACGTACGATAGCATAATATATATAGATTTTCAAGCATGAATTATTTTTAAATTTATCTATCACGTGTAGCTCGATTACGAAAGATTAATCCGTTTGCTCTTAAAACAATGTACAAAGTTCAGCATTTGTTTCCGTCTAATGTTCCATAACAAAATTTAAACTTCCTCTATAGAAAAATAAATAAAATAATGTAAATAAGAAACAAATTTAACAGACATGTGATTGAACCACGCGCTTAAAGCACTGAAATGATCGGAAAGACTGCCGTAAGTCGCAAAATCTTGGGCTAATAACTCCTGTCATGCGGTGGCATGTGAAAGTATCGCTTTTAATAAATTTTAAAACTTTATTTGATTGCATAATTGATATTTTTCCGATAAAAATTCTTTTTGATGTTAGTGGACAATCTAAAATATATATTACATATAAAAAAAATAATTACAATTAAAAAGCAAAGAATGGTTTTCACCTATACTCTGTAACCCGAGGAGCTCGGGTTCGATCCCCTAGTTTATATAATTTAAATTTCAATGTAAAAAATTTCTCTAAAAATGCATTCTTACATTTGAACAATCACCTATATAATATGAACATCGATGGGGCTGGTGTCACGTTTACGCCTTTTTGGATTAAAATCAAATTATTTGGCGACAAATGTAAAATCAAAATAAACAAACATGCAACTCATAAGTATCGTCATTTTTATAATTACATCTGCTAGTTTTTTTCTGAAAGGGTTAGATTATAAAAATAATTTAATTAAAAAAATAGTAATAAATAAAAAAAAAAGCAATTTACCAAATTACAACGACGATTTGGAAAATGATTTTTACAAAGACTAAAATTTAAGACATAAAAAATCGCACGGAGTTCATCATACGTCATGAATTAAGCATTAACAGTGTTATTACACGTAAAAATTGCAAGCGACAAAAATCGCCTGCGACTGGTCAGATTTTCTGAAACTTACGTATTATCCACCTGAAACTTAAGTATTATCCAAGCATTTCATTGGCTCTTCGGGAAAAGGCTTTTCCATCTTAGAAATCTGACGACCAGTTTTAAATGAAATTTCATTCTTAAACTTCTAAACATCCCGCAATATTACTTTTTACACCATCGTATAGAGAAAAAAAATGTACTTTTAAATGCAATATGCTTGAAATCGCGCCCGTCGGCCTAATCATCTTTCATCGAACCTTGGTTCTCCAAGCGTTAATACGGGTTAGGTTCCCTTAGAAAGACCTCCACGAAGGGCACTCCTCCCCCTTAGGGCCTATATTCCTAGTGTTGATAATTGGCCGTCAAAAACACAAACACAAACACAAGCAATTTGTTTGAAAGCTGTAACTCAATTTGTTTCTGAGTTATTATTTTTTTTTGTAGTTTTTTATTACTTTTTTGTCATAGTGGCAACATAAGTATCCATCTCTGTTGAAAGTAAAGGGAAAATACAGATTACTGTATAGACCAATCAGAAAACGAATAAAATGCGGATTCAACCAATAAAAAGCTTCAGATATGTTTTTGATTTCCTACCCTGACGAGGACAATAACCCTTTTTCCAAATGGTTAACAAAATTATTACTCACAAGGAAGGTCTCCTTAAAGCGCAAACTCAAAATATTTTGAAAAAAAGAAATGCTAATAAAATTACTCATGTATGTAAAAAAGTTTAGTCAAATGCAGCGACAGAATCCCAGGATAAAATCTGTAAAAACTATATATTTTCGATTATTTGGCGCGAAAAGACGAAAGCTCCACGCTATTTGGCGAACCCATACATTTCCTTGCCAAATGTAATACATTGAAATGCATTTATAAATTTCTCGTTAAATAAGTATTGAAATGCCTAATACTCTATCGATTTAAACGTAAACTGTGGATTAGTTAATTACTTTTTCTGTAAGCTTATATAATATATACAAATTACGTGTTGCTGTAATTATTTAATTTTATACCGTGTCACCGGCGGGATAATTTTTAAGTGTATTTTGATTAAGAATACTATCATTAAACATTTCGATATTAAGTTGTTGTTTCCATGGAAACAATCATTTCTCTTGTTGTCTCTGACACTAAAAATATCGAAGTAGAATTGTCAGTGCTCAGTATCGGATATTACTTTTGAGTTTGAAACAATTTTAATCCATTTAAATTTTGTTCTAAACAGCATAATTACGATCGTTAAATTTCCTTATATACACATATAAATGTATATGACAAAACTACAGTTATAAAAATGTATTTTTTTAAGTTAAACGTACTTAAACTAACTGTGTATGGAGACTTGAAAAAGTTTTTCTTAAAGAAAATTTATTATAGTATTATTCAACATTTTATTGTGTCGCCAACCAGCGTTAAATCACTAAAAAAATGAAATTTCCCTTATTATTTTACGAACACTAAATTGAGGGTCTGCCTATTTTTTTTATAAACATATATATCCTCATGAGAAGATTATTCTATTTTTTTTTTTTTTCAAATATTTCTCAGCTTGCGCTTTTGGATAACTTCCTTGATGTCATCTTAATTTTTGAGTTGCATTTTTCTTAACCTGACGCAAAAGATGAATCGCCAAATCTCATTTCAATTGCAATATTTCAACTGCCAGTTCAGAGGGGAGGGGATTGGATTTTTGTACATTAATCATAAAATCTCAAACCTTCTTGGGTGCATCTGAATCTTGCCAGTGGGAGCATGTCCCCCCCGGACCACCTACTGAATTCAACACGTTTTTCAGGATTTAAACGATTTTAGATATCATATCTCAAAAACTAATGAACGGAATTTAATCAAACATTATATTCTGTTAGATATTGCTATAATTTGTTCATTATTAGGTTTTCGTGTAAATGATATAACAGATTGTGCTGCCATGCTGCTTTTATCAGCAGTGTTAAATGCAGACATTTTTCTCCGGGAGGGATTTCTATGGTTCTGGAGAGGAACATTCTAGATTTACGAGGGGATGGGGATTGGACTTTTGTCCATTAAGCATAAAATCTCAAATATTCCTGGGGGACCTTTCAATGTTCAGAGGGGGGGGGGGGGGATTCACCCATATAAGCTCCTAAATTCAACACTGTTTTTCGGGGTTTACACGATGTTAGCGATAACATCTCAAGAAGTAATGAACGGAATTGCATCAAACGTAATATTCTATTATTCATTGACATAAGTTGTTTTTGTGTTTTCCGTGTTAATCATGTAACAGGCTGCACTGCTATACTAGTTTTTCTTATGATATTCGTGATAGCCATATCTCAAAATTAATGCACGGAATTTAATCAAACTTCCTATTATGTTACACATTGATATAAATAGATCCTTTAAAGGCTTGGGTGTATACTGCCCAACAGGTGTCGCATTTATGCTCTTTGAATTGGCATTTTCCGTTGCGGACATCTAAGATGGTGTGGGCCGAAATTCGATGATTTGTTAGGAAAATGCAATGTTTATATATATATATATTTAATGCACATACTTCAACGAACTTTTGAATCCTCATGATGGGCATAGGTCATTTAAATTTGACACTGTGGTAGCGAATTTTGAAGTTTTAACATTTATGAGACAGAAGAAAGTTTTGGGATTGGACATCCAACTACTTTACCTTCAATTTTTGAAGAAAAATGAAAATGATATGACCTTTAGAGACATCCATTAAAAAGTTTATAGTATCGATTAAATCTATTAAAAAAATCGAAATCGCTAATCACTACTGTAACATATAGACTATTTCGAAACTATTACGGTTATCATAGAAGTTGCAATTCCGGCTGTAAAATTTGAAGATAACGCTTTGTTTCCTATAATAACTTCCAAATGCTGCTCCTTGTGGTAAAAATGCAGTTACAAAATCATTAACAAAGTAATGCTAAGAAAATTAATATTCCTTGTTAAAAAAATAAAATTTTACTGTTATTTATTGGCAAAATAAATTTATTCTCTTCTTTTTAAACCCCGTGAAATGTTTTTAAATAATTAAAACAAATGTTATATTTACTTGTACGTTTAAATATAAAAACATGTTTTGAAAAGGTCATTTTTCATAGGAAATTCAAGTACAACATAAAATGATAAATATAAGTAAAGTTTTCAAAAAAAGCCCTACAGAGTGTCAAAGAATTTATTTATGTTTTCCAATAGAATAAAAAGTGCGAATCTCTGCGAACATAAAATACCTCCTCTAGAGTTTATTGGAGCAAGTATTTCAACCACTTGCTGTCATTCTGCGAAGACAGAGATGAAAAAATCCGTTTTCATGGCATGTGTCATAAACACATGGTACACATATATTGATTTGAAAATATTTTTTTATTTAAAGATTTGAAAAGTGTAGTCCTGCTTTCTCAAGCCCTATATATTATTTAAGAATACAAAACTTCATATACAATAGGAAGAAAAGTTTACTTTGTTTGTTTTTTCTCAAATGTAGGGAATTTTTATACTTTTCGTTACAGAGAAAAATTTGCAAATAGAAGAATTTTTTAATGTATTTCGCTTCTGGTTATTTTAATCAATGAATGCATTACACAAATGAAAGTATGGGAAAAAGTGTTTACCGTAATATTTATCTCTAAAGCATATCTCTCTTATTTTCAATGTTTGAAGAAATTATTTTTATGCGAAAGAATAGGAATATAATATTGAATATATTGCTGCTTCCGCGCACGCACAAAAAAAATCACAAATCCAAACTTCGATTCAGTTACTGGGGATCTTAATTTCCTCATTATTTAATATGAAAAAATTAATTAAATATAACGAATCTAAAACTTCTAATGCAGGTTATGATTTAAATAAATGCTTTTGAAAAATCCTAAAAATCAGTTAATGCATACATTAAAGCCAATCATTTATGACATCTTATTATGTCTAATCTATAATATAATAGCAAAAGTAATGTGACTGTTATGAAAAAGGTTATATAAAAGTTACATTTTTCAAAAATAGCTCAAAAATCATAAATGACTGAGATGTGAGTAATATTCAAATATGTATATACAGTGAATTCTCGATAAGTCGAATTCGAAGGGACCGGCAAAAATATTCGAGATATCGTAAGTTCGACTTATCGAAAATCCTTAAATACATACAGAAAATATATAAAAATAATTCAATTTTATAGATTGGAATTGCTATTATACTGTAATAACGGAGTCTGGAAAAATGAGCACTAAAGAAAAATACAATTCAATAGTACATAATATAAGGTACTTACAAACTCAAATTTTGTGGAAAAAATTTGTTAATGATGACGTTTGAAGGAAATTTTTTGACTTTCACTGGTTAGAAAGTCGCTCACATTTTGTAAACAAAGAAAAAGAGAATAGTCCACACCGTCTCTACTTTCGAAATGTTGCTGCTGTCCGTCATTGCCGCATGTGCTTCTTGATTATTTGGTGGTGAAACGCAATTTACTTCCTCGTCCTCTTTTTCAGATTCAGAATCGTTCTCCGCCTTTTTTATTGCTTCAACTATATCTGAATCACTATGTTCTCCGCAAACTGCAGCATTTTCGTCAATATTCAAAAACTCAGTATCGTCATCTTCAGAAATAACTTGATCTTGTAGATTCTCATTCACAACACATGAGTCCGCATTGCTTGCAAAGAAGCCACATCTACTGAAGCGATTTTTGATAGCGATTTGTTTCACATCTTTGTTCCTGGCACTCGAAATTAGTCTAATTGCTTCTAACGTATAACACTTTGATTTATTCAATTTTCATGATCCTCGATTGCCTTCTGCACTAGAAGCTTTCTGTAGGAATTTTTTAAACATTTAATTTTAATCTGGTCTGCTGGTTGTAGTTTAGTAGTTGTGCTAGTAAGGAGAAGTTCTAACTTGATAGATTTCAAGTTCAAAAGTCGACTGTGAGCTGTACACTGGTCAACGAAGATCAACACTTTACGCTTTTTTGCATGAAACACTACATACAAATTTCTGATGTGTTCCTCGAACAATATTAGCGTCATCTAAGCTTTGTGATTAGATCTGTACTGTACGGGAAGTGACTTTTTATGTTTGAAACAGCAAGAATCTTTGTATTTACCGATGATCAGTAAAGGTAACTTTTCTGTTCCAGAAGCATTTGCTCCGACAAGGGCAGTTAAACGTTCTTTACTTAGCTTTCAAACGGAACATGATTCCCCCTTAAACATCATCGCCTTGTTAGGAAAACATTTGTGAAAAAGTCCCATTCCATACATATTGAAAACGTCGACTGCACTATAACCTGCAATAAGTTTGGGTAATGAAACTGTCTTCCATTCATCACACAGTTCATCAGACACACACAGTTTGCTGCACCGTGTAATGTCCGAAACGCGATGATGTGTCTAGCTTTAAACTTTTCAAGCCACCCCGTGCTTGCAGTGAAGCCTTCCACATTCAATAATTTTGCGAAATCCAAAGCTTTCTCACGTAACATCGTACCACTTAAAGGAATTGCACTCTTCTGTGTCCTGTAATATGTAAACCATTTTATGAGGGCTGTTTCGATATCTGGGAAGGCGCACAACTTCATCCTTTTGCACTTTGGGTTGACACTTGATGTCTTTTGAAAATGCTTTCAATATCTTTCAGTATGACAGATAGCGTGTTGGGAGGTATACCATATTTCAGGGCTATATCTTTTTTCTTTAAATTAGGATTGTCTTCAATATCTTTCACCAAATTTACTTTTTGTTCTAAAGTAAGAATTTGTAATTCCCGCTTCGACATTTTGAAAGACCCAACTGCAAACGTATCACGCTGTGAAAGCAACAAACACTAAAACGACAAGACTCAACATTAAAGTAAAGAACTTCAATGAAATCGAAAAATAAAATCCTTGCATAAAAGCGTGGCAAATTTGATCAATTAGAATTCACTTAGCCACCGGCTCTGTTTCCAAAGAATAAGTGTTGAGAAAAGGGAATGCGTAAAATAGAAATGAAGGGGTGGGGTAAGGGTGGGAGCATAGGACGATCTCAGCTGAAATTCCAAAATTTGAAGAGGCTCCACACAGACCGATGTATGAAGTAAAAACAGCGCCCTTTAAAGCCGGAGGAGGAGTGCAGAAAAGTCTTTTTCAACAGAAAGTGCCAGTATTTTTGAACTGTGGCTGAACAATTAAGAAATTAATCGAATTACTGTTTTTTCTCTATCGGAAAAATATCGACTTAAAAGATGTACACTTCGACAAAACGAGAAAGTTTAACATTGAATTGTAATAAAGGAGCCGGGACTTCTTGTAAACTTCGACTTAAACGAATATTCGACTTATCTGACTTCGACTTATCGATAATTCACTGTATTATGAAATAACTTCAGTTGGAAATAATGCTGATAGCCTAATATCTCCTTCCATCAAATAAAGTAAATTCATTCATCGCGAATGATAAAAAAATTAAACCACGAAGGTAATCGTTCGCAATTAAATTTCTCCAGCAATGAATTTTGAAGCGCAAAAATTATTCGTACCTATAAGCCAATTGAAGTTTAACATAAATTCTGTGAAGTGCAATACAACTCATTTTCTATCACTATCTTTTCTTGATGCAGTTAAATACAAACAAGCCCAAATCGTGTAATAGTATTTCATGAATCAAATTTCAAAACGAATCGTTAGTTATTTTTGTACTTAAGTATTATCCGTACCACAGAAGATTTATGTTAGCGAGGCGTAAGTGATAAATCGACAAACACTGTTGCCATTTTAATTATTCATATTTCATTCATTTCATTAAAAAATATGCACCTTTCATTTAATTCACTGGAAATAAGTGAGTGAATCATTTGAAATAGGTACTTTCATTTAAAATACATTGCATACATGTAAAAAACATACATTTCGCTCATTTCATTTAAAATACAAATCTGACTAACTAATTAAATAAGAAATAATACCATCAGCAAAACATTTTATTTCAAAATCAAAACAAAATTTTCACTTTACACACGTGAAAAATAAACAGTGCCGCTGGCGAGATTTGCAACCGACTAACATAAAAGTACAAATGCTTCTGTAATTGCGTTTAATATTTCTACCATGTAACATAAACTATAGAGTTCAAAATATAGAGAAAAAGGGGATTACTGTAATTAGTATTTTGAGCGCCATCGTTGGCATGATAGATTTACCTGGCACGGTACTTAAAATTTAGCAGACATTAAGCATAAATGTCGAAGTCAGTGAGTTACACAGTTATGTAAAGTCCTAAACGGCAAAATAGAAGATAGCGATTGAAACAAAATCAAGCAGAAATCGGTCTCTAGAAGGAAGTGGTTGATTTTTAACCAGATTGCATGTAAAGAGTAACTAGCAGGATGTGCCAATATCAAAAATTTCTTATATCTCATACATGTTTCTGAAAAATGCAGCATTTCAGCGCTACTTGTTGGGCGATTTGCACCAAAAAGTAATTAGGACCAATTTATACCATGGGCTAACTGAATCGGAAGCTTGATGAAAATTTATGCATTAGTTCTTGAGATACAGTATTGCGGAAATCGTGAAAAGCGCCACCTGTTGGGTGAGTTATACCAAATATTTGGCAGTACTAATATATATCAGGGATTAACTGAATCTGAAGTTTTATGAAAATTCGTGCATTAGTTCTTGAGATACAGTTAATGCGATAAACATGAATAATGCAACATAGCAGCGCCACCTGTTAGGCGATTTTCACTAAAAATAATCAGCACCAAATTATATCAAGAACTAACTGAATCTGAAAATTTGTGAAAATCCGCCCAGTTTTTCATGAGATATAACTATTGAGGTAATTGTGAAAATGCAACATATCAGTGCCATCTGTTGCGCGATTTACACCAAAAAATAATCTCCGCCAGTTTACATAAATGTATAACAGAATCTATAGTTTTGTGACATTCCGTCGTATAGCTTTTGAGATAGAGCGTCCACAAAATTTTTTGTCACATGCACACTCACAGAGTGACAGACAAGCTCACAGACAGATATTTTCTGAAAGCAATCAAATCGTATTTAGGACGTTCTAAAACGTATGAATCCATCGAAAACTGGAAGTCGAAATTTTTCACGAATCCAATACTTTCTTCTTGTAAAGATAGAAGAAAGTAAAAACTACGCGATACTGACAAGAGAAATGGTTTAAAAGGAATGTGATTTTAAAAAGGGGTTTCCAAAAATTCTATTTCACCAAACCGAAACAAACAAACCAAAAATAACGTCAATTCATATTAAGTTTGATGATGATACGTTATCCGAAACGGTTAGGCGAGAATAATATTGATTTCTTCATCTTCCGTAAAGGGGTCTAAAACTAATGTTAGCCTAAAACAAAAAAATATATTATAAACAATATGGTTTAATTCAATGTGGATATCATTAAAGTTTTTTCACAAAAATAATTCATTGACAAATCCTATTAGCTAAAATACGCCAATTGTCAGTAGACCCAATTGTGGAAGGTTACTTAACAGGTTAAAAAATCTCTGCATTGGAGAACTTATTGCGACTGATAAGAAAATTCACATGAAGCACAAATGCTTAAGCGAGTTAAGCGATTTTGTGAAGAAAAAGGAAATATATAACAACAACAAAAAAAAAAAAAATCGAAATGCTGCCAGCATCGATAAGAGTTCTTTGATTCTCTATAAGAACCTTCCTATTTGGCGAAAGATTAAGCAAGTAAGTTAAATTATGAATAAAATTAATAAGCTGCAATATTTACGGTAATACAAACTGGTCGACAGAGACGGTTAGTATATAAAAACAATTAATAATTATGACGTGTTTTTCTCTTCCGTTTAACAATGATCTCTGCTAATGTCGTAACATTAAAAGATATAAATTATTATTACACTTTTCCCATCACTGTTCCGACCGATTTTTACATAAAAAATACCGACCTAAATAAATAAACAAGCTATTTGAAATCTGTTGTTAGTTTGTGTATAAACAACGAAAAAGAGAAAATAAATAATTTCTTTTGGATGTGTATTCCCACGTATTATGATCAATATATTATTGCTTCCAAACGTAACCAACTTTCAAGATGAATTCTTGTAATAAAAATGTTTAATACTTTATATATTTTTTTTTCCTTTGAAAAAGACAGCTACTCAACAAAACATTTGTCGCAAACTGTCTAATCATTAGACCGTTTTTATAGAAAACATATTAAATAATCGTAAATTAAATTTATTTTGACCATAATATGGTAAACAATATAGTCAGATAACGTTAATAATATGGTCAATTGGGCGTTTTCCTTAAAAACTGTGGAATGACTGGGCACTTTGCTGCAGATTTTTAACAGGGAACATAAATTTAAATTCAAGCGCACCGTATCCCTCACAGGAAAAGTTAACCTGTAGTAACTCGTCAGAGATGTTTATTAATATAACACATACAAAGTTGCAGTTTATATTGATTGGAAAAGAAGAATAGTATCACACACTGTAAAAATAATAATAATAATGCCATTTTTCTGGTAGGAATCGGAAAAATAGTTGCCCTTATCGTACCGGAATAATTTCCAATCCAGCTCAGAATAAAATCCGTAAAATCGAAATAAAATCCGTAAAATACCGTTTTACTGACTATTTCCTTATTTTTAAGGATTTTATTCCGAGCTGTGTCGGAAATTATTCCGGTACGATGAGGGCAACTATTTTTCCGATTCCTACCGGAAAACTGGCTGTATTTTATTTTACAGTGCACAACATATAAAGTGTTTACAATCATTTCAAAATAGTTTAACACTATTTATAAAAAATGACTGAAAAAAAACTTCCTTCTGATGTTTTAATAGAACAGATATAATTCATATTGAAATTGAAGCTATATTCGAAACAATTTACTTGTAATAAGAATAATTCTTCTTATTTTAATACGTATTTCCTTTTTATATGGATTGCCGCTCATACTCTAAATAGTAAATTTATAGCAAATTCATACTAAATTCATGGTAATTTCATCTATGTAGTAAATTCATATACTAAATCGATTCGATGAATATCCAAATGAAGAATTTAAACATGCATATAAAGTTAGATATCCATGTGAATTTTATATCTACATCGGTATTTCATAACAACTATTTTGGTATGGCTCGGTTGTTTGTATTTACATATTTCAATAGTTCATGACAATAATATTAAAATTTTAACAAAACAAATATTAATCTAGTTAATTGTTAACTCTCATGGTAAACTCATTTAGCCATCAGTTGCTATTTCATTATAGTGAACTCTATTTTTTGCCGTGTTGTAGAAAAATACCCAACTATGATTATAAAGTAAATTAAAAACATTTTGTTTCAATAGCAATCAGATATAAATAATAAATGAAACACACATAAATTAATGAAATTTTAAATCCAATATTTATAGAAACTAGAAAATTGTCCTTTATTTACAATTCTTGCAATTTATGTTATTCTAACTTTGTAAATATGCGTATGTATGCCAAAAACTACATTTTAGGTTCAAAATTGAAGAAAAAAAGACATTTTAAACTCCTACGAAAAACAGATAATTTTGCATCTTCTTTGTACTTTATGTGAAAATACGAAATTTTACAAGATGAGAGAGGTAAAAAAAACGCATTTTTAAATGTTTCAACACACTTTACATTTAGAAGAAGAAATTTATTTTCCACAAAAACAGTCTTTTAGAAAGATAATTTAAAAGTAAAACTGAAATTTCAAATCCGTTTTTCATATGTAAAGCATGTGTAATTTAAGACTCTGGTTAGGAAATGTCTAATTTTTTTTTTCGTTTAAATTTAGAAAAATTACCTACATATAAAGAGAAATAAGTGAAAAGAAAGAAAATGTGTGTGTCTGCATTTAAAATTCTTGAAACTTTGCTCATTTTGTATAGGAGATGTAAAACATATTTTTATTGTAAAGAAATATATATATATATATATATATATATATATTAAAAATATACTTAAAATAAAAACATAACAGTTAACTCTCGTACTTAACATTAAATAATTAAATAAGCTGATGTGAAGTGGTACAATAAAAGGAAAGTCTTAAAAAACATAAAGGCCTTTCAAAAGAACTAGTCTTTCTTCATCAGGCGCAGATAGCACGTCCTACTACTTTAAAAACAACTGCAAGACTGACAGAGAACCGGTAAGAGATTAGGACGAATTGAAGAAACAGCCAATAAGAAAACATGAGCAGAAAACAGCCAATAGAATAGCAGAAGGCCTCAGCCAATTACAAAAGAGCATCACCCAAAGAGAAGATCACAGACCAGCAGGAGAATAATGAAGCAATTTAATAAAAAGTAAGTCAAAATACAAATATATAACAAATTACATCCCTATCTTCTATACTCCTATTATAAAGATGAAAAAATTGTTTATTTGTCGGAGGTAAGCTCTGGAACTACCGAACCGATTCCAAAAGTAATGGTATCAAAATGATGGTGTGAGTCCAACTTAGAACATAGGCTATATTTTATGTCGGTGCCCCTACCCCAAAGGGGGTTTAGGAACAAAAAACTTTCTAAAAATGTGATTTTAGCGTTACTGAAGGGCCTAGAAATATGAAATTTTGAGTATTAGTTACTTATAAGATATAAATTATGTCTAAGAACAGTTCTTAAACAATTCGAAATTTAAAAGGGGTGAAAATGCACAAAAAGCGTTCTAAAAAACATTCTAAATGGTAGTTTCTACAAAATCTCAGGAAATACCAAACCGATTTAAAAAATATTGGTGTCTTAATGATGGTGACAACGCTTGCTCCAAGATAGGCTATGTTTTATGTCGGTGTCACTACCCCAAAGGGGGTGCAGGAGCAAAAAACGTTCTAAAAATGCGATTTATGTGTTATTGAAGGGCTTAGAAATATGAAATTTGAAATATTAGCTACTTATTAGATATAAAGGATTTCTAAGAACAGTTCTTAAACAATTCGAAATTTGAAAGGGGTGAAAATGCGCGAAAATCGTTCTAAAAAACGTTCTAAATGGTGGTTTCTACACAATCTCAGGAAATACCAAACCGATTTAAAAAATAATGGTGTCAAAATGACGGTGATAACACTTGCTCCAACATAGGCTATGTTTTATGTCGGTGCCACTACCCGAAAGGGGGTGCAGGAGCAAAAAACGTTCTAAAAATGCGATTTTTGCGTTACCGAAGGGCCTAGAAATATGAAATTTGAAATATTAGCTACTTATTAGATATAAAGGATTTCTAAGAACAGTTCTTAAACAATTCGAAATTTAAAAGGGGTGAAAATGCGCGAAAAGCGTTCTAAAAAACGTTCTAATGGTGGTTTCTACACAATCTCAGGAAATACCAAAACGATCTAAAAAATAATTGCGCAAAATGATAGTGACAAACTTTGCTCCAACATAGGCGATGTTTTATGTCGGTGCCACTACCCCAAAGGGGGTGCAGGAGAAAAACGTTCTAAATTGTGGCTTTTGCGTTACGGAAGGGCCTAGAATCGTGAAATTTGGAATGGTAGTTAGTTATAAGATATCAATGATCTCTAAGGACATTTCCTAAAAAAATCGAAATTTAAAAGGGGGTCAAAATGCGCAAAAAGCGTTGTAAAAAACTTTCTAAATTGCGATTTCTATGCAATCTCAGGAAGTACTGAACCGATTTCAAATATAATGGTGTAAAAATGATAGTGACAGATCTTGCTCCCAGATAGGCTATATTTTATTTCCGTTTCCACTACCCCAGAGGAGATGCAGGAGCAAAATGCACGAAAAGCGTTCTAAAAACGTTCTAAATGCCCATTTGTCGGCAATATCTCAGGAAGAATGAATCTGATTTCAAACGTAATAGTAGGAAATTGATGCTGACAGCCTCTGCTCTAACATAGACACAATTGTATGTCGTTATCACTATCACCAAGACGTTGCAGGAGCAAAAAAGTGTTCTAAATTTCGATTTTTGTGATCGGTAGGGCTAGCAACTTAAAATTAGGCAACGTACATATTTATTAGATATAAATGATCTTTAAGAACAGTTTCGAAAAAATTGGAAATTTAAAAAGGGGTGAAAATGCGCGAAAAGCGTCCTAAAAGCGTTCTAAATTGCAATTTCTACTCAATCTAAGGAAATACCAAAGCTATTTCAAAAGTAATGGTTGCAAATCAATGGTGACAGTCCCTGCTATAACATAGGTTATATTTTATGTTGCTGTCACTACCATCTGAGGCTGAGGGTTGCAAAAGCAAAACATGTTCTAATTTACGTTTTTTGCACAACTGAGGGGTCTAACACTTTGAAGTATGGCATGGTATTTACTTACAAGATGCAACTGCTTTCTAAGAACAGTCGAAAGAAAATTCCAAATAAAAAAAAATGAAGTGAGTGAAAAGCGCTATAAATTACAATTTTTAAGCAAACTTATAAATTACCAGACCGATTAAAAATATAATGATGACAAATTTTGGTGATAGAATCTGCTCAAACATAAGCTATATTTTATGTCTGTTCCACTACCACCAGAGGGTTGCAGGAGCTAAAAACTTTCTAAATTGCGATTTCTGTGATACTGAAAAGGCTAGAAACTTTAAATATGACATGGTAGCTACTTATAAAATATAAATGCCCTCGAAGGAACGTCGAAAATAAATTCAAATTAAAAAGGGGTGAAGCGAAGGGGAGGTGCGAAAAGCATTCTAAAAAAGTTCTAAATTACGATTCTATACAATTTCAGGGAATATAAACCGATTATAAAAGTAATAGTAGCGAATCAATGGTAACAGTCTCTGATCCTACACAGGCTATATTTTATGCCGCTGATTCTACCACCTGGGGTTCACAGGAACAACAAACGTTCTAAAAAAGGGCTTTAAAAGCTTTTTAAATTACGTTTCTGTGGAATATTAGGAAATAACAAACCGATTAAAAAATTAATGTTGGCAAATTAATGGTGACAGTTCCTGTTTCATCATAGCCCTTTATGTTGAGAGACATGGTAGGACTTGGAATTTGACATGATGGTTAATTTTAAGATGTAAGAAGATGGTTTCTAAAAAATTCAAAACTTCAAATGAATACTGAAATCAGCGTATTAATTGAGCATAAAAGTTTCAAAATATTTTTTAAATTATCATTTATTTAGTTTTACTTCATTTTATTAATTTAAGTCTCATTTCTGCCTAATGCAGTGTAATAATCATGTTTAATCAAACTGTGTTTTAAATAGTAATTTTTGAATATTCCTAAAAGTAATAAGTACCTTTTAATAAAAAAAAAAACTTTTAATAAAATAAAATATTACCTTTTAATAAAATAAAAATTTAGTTAGTACCTTTTAATAAAAATTAGACATATAAATATCACTTGGCATATTTCAAATATTACGCGAGCAAAGCCGCGGTGTTTGCTAGTAATATTATAAATGCGAAAGTGTGTCAGAAAGTTTAAATGAAGTCAACGTCAAAACGATTGAATTAATGTGCTTGTGCTTTTGGATATAGATGGATTACAACCCGTAAATAAACACAGGCTGTGTTTCCTTTATTTTATTCAGATATTTTTCTTAATAATTCAAAATTTCATTATTTTTCATACGGAATCAATTGACAGCTTTCTATAATATTTAACCATCTTTCTTTACCGTTGCCAAGAAAATCAAAACCTGGAATAATACTTTCTTCTCAATTTCCACGTAAAAAAATATAATACAAAAAAATTAAAAGAAAATAAATATTACGTCATATTTAAAACAAAAACAACTGGAATATTTTTTATAATACATGAAACATAAATATCGGCTACGTGAATAAGAGGTTTTTGTCAAAAATGGCGGCATAATTAGAAGGAAAAATAATGAAAAAAAAATTATATTATTAATAAAATATTTCGCTTGGAAAAAATATGACGCCATATTTGAAGTAAAACAGGCATTTACAAGGATTCGTTAAAAATACAAGGGGCAGGAATGTCAGTAATCAACGAAAATAGACAAATTATTATGTCATACTTAAAATGAACAGCAGAAATAGTTTTTATTAATACTGATTCATAAGTGTGAATATAAGTTGCATACAAATGAGAGTTTTCATTCAAAATTGACGTTCTGATTATCAGGAGAAGACAATTTTTTGTGGAAAAAAGAGGAATTAAAACGGAGTAATTTTTGCCAATATTCTCTCGCTGAAATTGAAAAAGAATTTAATTTCAATTTGAATAGATGGTGAAAATAATCATGATTAAAGTACACATTACAAAAACTTAAAAGCATATTTTCACTTATTGAAGTTTCATGAATCAATTTATTCCAGAGAAGCGAGAATCGGCTGTCAACATTTTGACATTTACAACAAGGATGTAAACATAAGTTCCGTGCATTTAAGTGGACAGTTATTGCCCCCTTTTCATACGAATAGAATTTAAATAAAATTATATACTATTTTAATTAATTATTTTTAAAAGTTAGCAGTTAAAACATTTCACAAAAGCTTTTTTAGAAAAAAACAATTCGTCGGGTAAAAATGGCGTAACTTTTTCATGTAAAACATTCTTTTAATGGACAATATTCCTTTGACGTCACTAAGATAAAATCATGATTTTAATAGTCTCGAACCGTAAGGAAGAATACGGTCTATTAGAAAATATTAATATATATTTGTTTTAATTTCGTCAAACTGATGTCATTTTCCTTTCACCAGCTTCTAAATTAGAAACGAAATATTAAAATCACAATATAATTTTCAGAAATAATGTTTTCCATCAAAAGTCGCACTGTTTCAAAATGCAATTTTAGTTTGAATTTTAAATACAATTTCTTACTTGAAATTTAATATTTAATAAAATTAATGTTTCAATGTTTATCTAAATGTATAACAATATTGGACTTCCTTAAGCGACTTCATGCTTTAAATAAATTAAAATACATATTTTTACATGATTCATGAAGTGAAAGAATATTTTTATTTATCTCGACAATTATTAATTCGTAGGAAAAACTAACTTGGTGCCGTAATATTTTAAATCATTAGCCGTTTTTTTTTCAGACACTATTCGCATTTTATAGCAGTTATAAAAAAAGACTCGATTTATACAAAATTTATCATTCGCAAATACACAAGTTTAACATCCTTTACATTATATTGCTTATACATTATATTACAATCTTCTAGAATGGTTTCAATAGAATATAATAAATAGTACATGAAAGTCGAGGTAAAAAAAAATATAGCAAGCAATTTTAATTGGAAATTAGGTTTTACATGTGACATATTTTATGTATAAAGAAAAGCGGATACCACTAATTAAGAAATAAATTCGCCTTTCACCCCACATTCCTTTAATTTTTAAAGGCACCATGATTATCAAAAAGCACAAGAGAAAAAACAATAAAAACTCCCGGTAATAATCAGTTATCGTTTTCTTAAAATTTCTTTAGATTTCAAAATATCTAAATCTACAATTAAAAATATCTCTGAAAGAAGACCGCTGTCCCATATTGAATCATATTTCTGTAAATTTTGAAGCTTCCATAATCCTAAATTACAACAAAGCAATCAATATAAAAATGTTTATCCATAATTGAGGTTATTTTACTATAAATCGATTTTTTCCGCGATTGAAAGCAATAATAAACTCTGTTACTTAAATAATTAGTATTTAGTCTTCGAGAGTTTTGGAGCGTGATAAACATTTTGTTATTATTGGTAGATCTACAGCTGTTAAAAGTGTGGTACCGTGAAATAAAAATATAATAAATATTTGAAAGTCAACGTTATTTTTCGTACGTTCATTGCCTATTCTTGAGCTTTTTTGAAATTGAGACATAATGTTGTATGTTGATTTTTCCATTATTTTAATCATTTCAAAGTAATGCCTGAAGTGACTTGTAAATAACCACTTTCCTTTTAAAATATTTACTAACATATCTCTTTTAATAAATATTCTTTGTCACGAAAATATAATTTAAATCGAGATCCATGAACTAATAAACATAAAATATAATAAATATAAATTATAAAATAGAATAACAGATATATAAACTTATTCCTCACTTATCTTTAGAAAAAGCGTATGAAATTTCCAGCTCACGAAAAAAAATTAAATAATATTACCATATTTACTCGTGTATAACGCTAATGCATGTATAATTCGTATTAAAGTACACATTACTCGGTTGAATTACTTAAGTTTAATGGATAAAAGAAGTACAGTATTTACATGGCACGGCGACATACGACAGGAACACATCCAAGAACGAGAACAACAAAATAGCTGTTGCTAAACTGCACATACAAAAAGTGTGTTGCCAAAACAGTAACAGAAACTGTGACAACAGAATTTAAAACTTAATACTCCCTCCAATTATGTTATCACTAGAATATACATAATATGTGCATAAAACTTACTTTGTTAAACACTTAGTACAATTACATTACATGAAATGACTATGAATGATTGACATAAACAACAACAACAACAAAAAACTAACTATTAAATAAAAATGTAAATTATAACATTAGAGATAAATATCGTTTTAAAAGAAATTGTTACGTGCTGAAAATTAATAAAGTTCAACCAGAGTCACACACGCCGTCTGTTTCTTTTATGTTGAGCAGTTCTCTTAATTTTTCAAATCTTACCTTGGGAGATATCGTAAAAATATCAGCTAATTGCTCTTCTGATTTCACATATTTTACAATGGCTAACACATCATCACATTTTTCTCGAATAAAATGATAGCGCACATCAATGTGCTTTCTACGCTTGTGAAATACTGGATTTTTTATGAGCTTAATAGCACTTTGATTATCAGTGAAGAGAGTAACACCGTCTTTACAAATTTCACTTTCAGGCACATGTTGTAGAAGTTGTCGTAAGCACCATATTTCCTTCACAGCAGTTGAAAATGCAATATATCCAGCCTCAGTTGTAGACGTAGAAACATTTGCCATATTCTGGCTAGACCAAGTAACAGGGCCATTGTTAATTTTAAAAACATAACTGGAAGTGAATTTGCTTGTGTAAACATCATTACCAAAGTCAGAATCAGAAAAACCAACAAGGTGACAAACATGATTATCCACTGGAAAATATTCAATGCCATAGGCTACCGTACCTTTCATGTATCTGGAAATACGTTTCACTGCGTTCCAATGCACTTGGCCTAGATTGTTTTGAAATCGGCTGACAAGATTAACAGGTAAAGCTATATCCGGACGTGTCGTGGTGTCAAGAAACATTAAAGATCTAATAGTTTCTCTGTAAGGGATAGTTTTTCCTTCTCGTAATGGATTGCATTCCGATGGTAGAACTGTTCCAGGATCTGCAGGTCTACTTTTTGTACTTGTATCATCTAAATAAAATCGCTTCGAAATCCTTTTTATATAACTTTCTGAATGTAAGAAAATTGTGCCGTTTGCTCTGTAGTTTATTTCTATTCCAGAAAACAACCAGTTTCACAAATACTTGCTTCAAACTTCTTTTTAAAATCATCTTTGATTTCAATTAATATTTTCTTTTCTTTTCTTCACAAAATAATAAATAATCATCTATATACAAAATTAGAAGTACTTTCGTACTTTGAAAAATACCACTGAAAATACAAGGATTTACTTTGCTTAAAGCCAAAACTGGTGAGAAAATCTGAAAAAGTCTTGTTCAAGCATCTAGATTCTTGTTTTAATCCATACAGAAACTTTTTAAGTCGACATACTCGGTCTTTAGCAAAGCCTAAGCCTGGAGGATGTTGCATAAAAATTGTTTCTTCAACTTTGCTATAGAGAAAAGCAGTTTTCACATCTATTTGTAGAATTTTTCATTTGCTTTATGCAGCTGTAGCTAATAAATCTTTTACAGTGTCAAACCGTGAGGTTTGTGAAAACGTTTCTCCGAAGTCTACTTTCTCCACTTGAGGGAACCCTTTGGCGCAGAATCTGGCTTTATATCTGTCAATTTTTCCATCAGGAAGATATTTTATTTTCAATACCCACTTGGATCCAATTACTTTACTTTTCTCTGGAAGGGGTACAAGATCCCAGGTCTCATTCTTCTGAAGAGAATTCAATTCCTCATTTATGGCTTATTTTCAGTTATCTGCTTAAGAAGAATTCATTGCTTCTTCATATGTTTGTGGAGTTACAATATAGGCTACATTTACTTCATAACGAACAAGAACTTTTAGGGTGTTTCTGGGACGAAGGCCATAATGATCAACATTTTGCGAGTTACAAGGATTATTGCATAAGTTATCTGGAACTTTATCTATAGAACCCATAACCATATCATCTTCATCAATATTAAGAAAGATTATTGATGCTGACGGCGAAATATTCAATTTACAATTTTCTTCATTGAAGATGACATTTCTTGATACTTTGATGGCTTTTGTTACTGGATCGAAGAGGCGATATTTTGTCGATTCCTTCTCATACCCTACGAATATCATTTTCTTGCTTCTGGGTTCTAGCTTCTTTCGAAGGACATGGGGTACATGCATGTAGGCTTCTGAACCAAAAAGTCTCAGATTATTAAGCGATAAACATTTTCCAGTCCATAATTTAAAAGGTGTTGAATCTGGAGCTTGTGTTGTAGTAGTTCTGTTCAGGATGTAAACAACTGTGTTTACAGCTTCTCTCCATAGGTACAAAGGCAGTTCTTTGGAATACATCATGGAGCGAGTACTTTCTACTATTGTGCACAAGTCTCTTTCAGATCTTCCATTCTGCTGTGGAATATACGGAGCTGTTGTCTCTAATTGAATGCCCTTCTTATGTAGAGACTCATCAAAGTGTAGATTGATGTATTCCTTACCAATGTCAACTCGAAGTGCTTTAAATTGATGACCAAACTTATTTTCACATAATTGAACAAAGTTCTGGAAAACTCCTAGAGCATTACTTTTATGTTTGAGAAAGTTAACTGTTCTGTAACTACTAAAATCATCTTTCCTTAAAATGAAACAGTTTGCTCCACCTACCGATTGAACAGACATGGGAACACAGGTATCACTGTATATTAACTCTCCTGGATTAGTTGCCTTATATTATTTAGCATTGTTTGAAAATCTATGTTTTTTACCATATTGACATCCCTCGCAATATCTAGTTTTTCAATTAAGCCTCTCGTACTTAGTTCATATAGAGCTTTCAAATTTATATGCCCTGTTCTTTTATGCCATATTTTCAGATTTTCTTCTGAGAAATGTTAGCTTCAGGTGAACTTACAGTTTTAAAGAGCATGTGATATAAGTGTTTTGCAGGACTTACTGCAATGTTAATTAATTCATCTTCACAGTTGTAAATATCAGCATGATCTTGCATTTTTATTATTTTCATGCCTTTACTTGCTATCACATCTTCAGAGAGAAGATTTTTCTTCTGATCAGGTACGTAGAGAACATTGTGTTTTTCTCCTCCTTGCCATTCTCCATTAATAAACTTCTGAATATTTACATTTCCTCTTCCTTTAATGGTTAATTCAAGATTATTGCCAAGACGAATAGCTTCATTATTATTTTATTTGGTGAAGTTGTTGAAATAATTGATATTATAGCTCATGTGAGCAGATGCACCACTATCGAGAATACATTGTTGACTTATTTCTGCAGTTTTCCCTATTTCACTACTAAATGCACTGTAACTTGATGTACCCTTGTTTCTATCTATATAATCATTACCTTTTTCACGAGGCTTGGAACGGTATTTTCTTGCATAGTGGCCTTATTTTGACAAGAATAACAGGTTATTTTCCAATTATCTGTGTTTCTGTTGTTTGTTTTGAATTTATTTTTATTTCTTGGGTAGTTTGCATGCTTTTTTTGTTCAAGTTTTGGACGATTAGAAGAAAAAATGCAGGCTCACTCTGTTCAGATTGAGATAATGAGGTTTCTTCATCGAAGAGGCTCGCGGTTAAATTCGATAAATTCTATTAATTATCATCAACAGATAACCAAGCTTGTCTGAAATTTCTGTATTTCGGAGGTAATGTCGCAATATTTTCGTAATGATAGTTGCATGTCTAATTCTCTCACCACAGCCCTTTATTTGAGGCGCAAGACTTTCAATTTTTGCAATATACGAAACAACTGTTTCATTACCTTCGATTTTAATCTGATGGAATTTTTTCCAGTAAAAGCATTTTGTTGAAATAGGATTTCAATTTGAAAATAGAATCTATTTTTTTAAGCATTTCTTTTGAAGAAGAACAGCTTTCAATAAGCGTGACTTGAGATAAATCCATAGCTGAATATATCGTGATCATAGCTACCGCGCCATCTCTCTCCCATTTTTTGATTTGTGATTCATCGATATCTGGCTTAACTTTAGTACTGTTAGCACTTGTAAATACGGATTTGCTTTTAAAGCACATACGATTTGAAATCTCTATCGTGATTAATTTAGTCCATTAAACTTATTTATGGCGGAAACGTCAATGCCGGTCAATCTGGCAGTTAGGCTCAGTACAGCGCAATTCGAAATGAAAAGTTATTCTGAAGAAAATTAGCAAAACAAATTCACTTTACTTAAAGTAAACGCGGTTCGAAGCGTGAACTGGTTCCATAACATATCAAATTACTTATAACTCGGTTAAATTACTTAAGTTTAATTGATAAAAGAAGTACAGTATTTACATGGTGAGGCGACATACGCCAGGAACACATCTAAGAACGAGAAGAACAAAATAGGTGTTGCAAAACTACACATGCAAAAAGTGTGTTGCCAAAACAGCAATAGAAACTGTCACAACAGAAATTAAAACTTAATAGTACCGTACTTTACAAGAAAAAAAGGCGTTTTTTTTTATTCCGCATATAACGCGCACCATAAATTTGAAGCACTTAATTTTCAGCCAGTGATTGAATGACAAAATGAATTTCCGTAAAGAAAGTGGAAACTAATGCTACATTAGGCCAGGAAAGAAGGGGAAAATCTATCTTTAGACTTTAGGCAAGGAGTGACTGCCGGGGTGAAGGGGAGGGGGTAGGAGTGAGTCTCGTATCATGCTCTGGTGCCTCACAGGCTTAACCAAATACTTGAAAAAGTCTTTTGACAACATGCGAATAATATGAAGAATCTATGTATTTATACTTCGACAATTAAGTTGAAAATAGTTCAGTACCCAAAAGAAAATGTTGACCGTGCTTCAAGTCGAAAATTCTTCGTTGTCAAGTGTGTGAGAATGGCGGAATATGGAAAAAAACTGAAAAAAGTCACCATCCAAAAAGCGTGCTTTTTGGGGGAAATCGGTAAATATCTGAAAGTGGAGCAGCAACTTTTAACTTATATAACAGATCTGCGGCGTTCGGGGTACTCAGTCTCGACGGAAATGTTGATGTTCAAGTCCTGTAAAATAGCTAGGAAAATGAATATTCCAAGAGAAGGTTTCAAGGGGAGCTATGGCTGTGTGCGAAACATTATGATTCGTAATAGTCTCTCTATCAGGAGAAGAACAAAGCTATCGCAGAAACTGTTGGAAGAATACAAAGACCAGCATACCAAGTTCTTCCAGCACGTTACAAGGCTACGAAAACAAAAGGAATATCAGATGCCGCAAATCGACAATGCTGATCAAACTCCATTGTTGTTTAATATGCTGCAAGCCACAACCGCTCACCCAGTTAAGATAGGAGCTTTCAAGCGCGCACAAGAGGATCAGGCAAGCAACGATGCACCATTATGCTGGCTATTACGGCTGACGGTCGATAGTTGACACCGTATGCGATTTTTAAACGTAAAACTATCTAAAAAGAATCTTTTCCAGTCGGCATAATTGTAAGAGCCCAGGAAAAAGGGTGGATGATGGATGAGATCATGAAATATTGAATTAATGTTGTGTGCAAATGTCGGCTAGCGGTTTTACGTCAGCGATCTATGCTGGTCCTGCACAGCTTCCGTGGACACACGACGCTTGGGGTAAAAGGAAAAATTCTTCGCAAAAGTCATTTGGTTGTGATACCATGTGGGATGACGAAAGTGCTTGAGTCTTGTCATTTATCGACCATAAGGTTGCAACCATTTAAGGTTGCATTTCGGCATGCAACCGGTTGCCATCGGTGGATGACAACAAGAGATCACAAAATCACACCCCAACAGTTTGTGAATGGATACGTTAAGCTTGGAATTTCATCTCAGCCAAGATGATAATAAAGAGCTTCAAAATAACTGGAATTTCTAATCAGATGAGTGGAACTGAAGACGGTATGATTTACGAGGATACTGACTGTGCAAGTGATGACGAGGACAACAGATGTAGCGCAATGAGAATTGCTAATTAGTATTTAAATAATGTTTCTGTTGCATAAAAAAGTGCAAGGAGTAAAATAAAGATTCAGCAATACTTCTATTAACTAAGATTTTTCGCGTATTAATTTTTTCTTCGAATGGATTCGTTGATTCATGTGTATGTCGTGTGATTACATGCAGCAGAAAAATATATTTCGTGCAAAACGCGCACCTAAGGTTTTTTGCACCAAATTTTTGAGGAAAAAACTGCGTGTTATACACGAGTAAATACGCTATATATATCAACAAATATAGGCAAATTGAGACCATCCGAAGATTTTTTACTTTAAAATGTGATAAAATGTTAATTGTATATGCTATTAATTACCGAAAATTTTTGCTTAATTAATAACGTTTATTCTTCTTTAAGTGTCCTGTGAACGAAGTCACGGGTAACAGCTAGTAATTAAATAAAATAAAAAATAGCGATTAGAAAATAATATAAATAAAGAAATAAAGAAATGATTAAAATAATATAGAAGAAAAATATATAAAAATGAAAAAAAACCTCTATCACCAATTTTCTGTGACATTTATATGCCTTATTTTGAGGAAAAAGTATTGAATCTGTTAAATTTTAAATTTTGGATGCGCTATGGTGACGATACTTTTGTAGTTGATAACCCTTTTGATATTTCAACCATTTTCCATACCGTTAATTCCATCGACTCACATATCCAGTTTACTTTTGAGTTAAAAAATAGTAATAAACTATCTTTCCTTGATGTTTTTGTTACCAGATGGGATCCTTTTTCAAAATTTGTGTTTATAGAAAACCTTTGTCTGTTTCCAACCCACATCATGCTCTTTCAAATCACCCTGTTCCAGAAAAACGGTGTTTTGTACAGTTATGTAAACCGTGCCCTCAAAATTTCTTCAGATGCTACATTTCTTAAGGACGAACTTAATTACTTAAAATCTGTTGCTATCAAAAGAAATTTCAATTCTTTTGAATTTGACTTTCTTGAATGTTTAGCCATTTATCTTAGTCTTGAAGTTATTGGTTTTGGAAAAACTAATTCTACTATGCAATATAATTTTATATAAATATATTATGTAATTTTTATATTTTTAAATAACTTATTATTAGTTTTGGTATTAATATATATTAGTATATGTATATATATATATATATATATGTGTGTGTGTGTGTGTGTGTGTATCATATTTATATACAGGGTGTCCAGAGAATAAGACCCTGATTTCAAAATTAAATATCTCAAAAAACAAAGATCAATATAATTATGCGGTAAACGGTTTATTTATTAGCTAAGCTGTAAAAATATTATGCAGAAGTTTCAAAATTTAGTTGCAAAAACCGTTAACATATGGAATTGCAATCTCAATGCCTATAAATTGTGCTACGAAATCCAGAGCACTAACGTCTCATTCCTAGATGGTTCTCTATGGAAGGACGAAAATTGAGCAGTCCGCTTCTTAGTTGGGGTGATGTGCAGAAGTGGAGCCATTTGTTGACAGAATTGAGATTTGTTTCAAACTTTGTTATACTCTATATCGGTCTGGATACCAGTATCTCTGCGGTATGTCTTTTCTCTCGTAATTTGTAGATCGTGGAATCGAATCAAAGCAAAGGAGGATTTGAAAAAAATAGAAATCTTTACTTTTTAATATTTATTTAAACTGTGAAAATTAGTTTGATAAAAGTCCAAAGTTTCTAGTTTTACAATTTAACTAAGCTAAAAGAAACCCTTTTTTTAAAAAAACATAGAGCATTTTTAGTAATGATTCATAAGTCATTTTTTAAGTTGTAGAAAATAGTTTCAATGAAAAAATTCAAAGTTTCTATTTTTTTAAAATTTAAAGTTAAAAAATCATTTTAATTTAAAAAACTCATTTTCATTATTTTTATCACTGAGCACAGAAATATAGTGCAGCTTCTAGCGATATGACCCGAAGTTTTGGAAAGGAGTGCAGCCTCCAAAATACTTTTGCCTCGACGTTGATGATATGACTTATCAACAATTGCTTGTAAAAATGAAAAAAAATTAATGCATAATTTCTGTCCCTAAAACTTTGTTCACAAAGAAGAGAAATATATGTGTTGTGCTAAAACCAAAAAATTATGCCGTGATTTATAAATAAATTAAAAGTGCAGAATTACTTTATTTTATTTATAATAATTCAGGTATAAACAATAATACCAAAATATTATGCAGTGATTAATAATTATAAAAAATGAATAAAAAGTACAAAATTATTTTTTAAATGTATGCATTTTCATCTAAATAATTATATGGCATTAAAAATTGAATTTAATAAAATATTTTAATAAGTTCTTATATAAAGATTTCTAAACATTTTATTGAAAATTCTATTAGTTGAAATTCTCTCAAATTAAAGCTGGTGCAATAATTTTGTGACCAGATGTCTCCACTTCTGCACATCACTCCAATGAAAAAGTGGACGTGCTACTTTTCGTCATTCCATAAGGAACCATCTAGGAATGAGACGCTAGTGCTCTGGACATTGGAGAACAATTTATAGGCATTCCGATTACAGCGTCATCTGTTAACGGTTTTTGCAACTAAATTTTGTAACTTCTGTATAACATTTTTACAGCTTAGCTAATAAACAAACCGTTTACCGCAAAATAGTATTGATCTTTGTTTTTGAGATATTTTATTTTGAAATCAGGGTCTTATTCGCTAAACACCCGGTATTTTTCTTTTATAATATTTTAATGTTTTTTTTTTTTATCATTTATATATTTATCTTGTTTTCTAATTGCTAATTTTATTCTATTTAATTATGTATTATTTTATATGTTTGTATTTTGACTTAGTTTTTATTAAATTGCTTCATTATTCTCCTGCTAGTTTGTGTTCTTCTCTTTGGGTAGTGCTCTTGTGTGATTTCCTGACGCCTCCTGCTTTCCTATGGTTTCCTACTCATGCTTTCATATTGGCTTTTTCCTTAACTCTTCCTTTTCCTTTACCTGTTTTCTATCAGTCTTGCTGCGGTTTTTAGAGTAGTAGGTCACGTTCTCTGCACCTGATGAAGAAGGACTAGTTTCTTTCGAAAGACCTTGCGCATTTATTAAGAATTTTACGGTGTTTTTAAGAAATTCTTCTTATCTTGTCACATTTAACTATCATTTTAGGATGAGTTAGTAACTATATCATTAAAGTTATCTCTAAGTTTTTGCCCCGCTGTAGAAAAAAAACAAAAAAAAAAAAACATATGCGCTATGATTATAAAGTAAATCAAAAAAGATTTTGTTTCATAGTAATCAACTGTAACTTATAAATAAAACATGCATAAATCAATGAAAGATTTAATCCAATATATCTGATATCTAACATATGCAATATATCTGATATCTAACATTTCCAATATATCTGATATCTAACATATTAAAGCATCTTTGTATTAAGTTTATAAAAACTAGAAAATTGGCCTTTATTTACAATTCTTGCAGTTTTATTCTAATTTCGTTAACATGCGTATGTATGCCAAAAAAACTTAATTTTAAGCTCAAATTCAAAGGAAAATAACATTTAAAACTTCTCCGGAAAGCAGTGAACTTTGTATTTACTTTGTATTTTATGAGAAAACACAAAATTTTACAAGATGGAAAGAAAAAATCATATTTTTAAATTTTGTAGGACATTTTAAATTTAACGGAAGAAACTTATTTTCCATAAAAAGTCTTTTAGAAAGATAATTTAAAAGGAAAAACCCAGAAATTTAAAATCCGTTTTTCATATGTAAAAGATATGTAATTTAAGATTCTGTTTAGGAAATGTGTAAAATATTTTCGTTTAAATTTAGGAAAGTTATATATAAAGCTAAATATGTGAAAAGTAAGAAACTGTATGTTTCTGCATTTAAAATTTTTGAAACTTTGCTCATGTTCTTTAAGAAATGTAAAAATAAACATTAGTTATCTTATTGTAAAAGAAAAATATATTTTTGAATGTTTTAAATATACGTAAAACACATTCAGGGTGTTCCAGATCATACTATGTTCAAACTTAGAAGGAAGATAGAAAACATCGTTAGGAACTCTAATTACATAAGAAATCATGGGCAGAAACGTCATCCTCAAGTGATAAAGAGGAATAAACACACAAGTAAGTCCACAATTCAGAAAGCAGTGTAAAACGGTTTATTACACAGAAAATAGTTCAATTTATGACTTACGATCATCACAGGGGCTGTTCGAAATTTCACCCATCGGCATGGATGCATGCAATACAACTATGCGATATAGATATGCGAACATTTTCGAAGATTCCGGTTTTTGCGTTGATGGTAGCCTCAGCGATGGAGATTCGTGCCTCCAGTCCATTTCAGAATTTACGGACGTGTCGTACACAATGTTTAAAATAATCAGATAAAATAATCAAGAGGTGATAAATCAGGTGATCTGAGAGGAGGGGTGGAAGCATGCGACGGGACCACTCTGACCAATACAATTAATTCAAAATGTTTGATGCAAATGGTCACTTCCGTTCCTTACTTACGCGTACTGAGATGGCATCATGTTGAAACCACATTTCGCGTCATTTATGTGCAGCGACATCGTTAAGCATTTCAAGGAGAAATTCATTTTAAAAACGATATTCTTGCGAGAGTCCAGTTGCGGTGGTAACATGTATGGCCCTACTAAACTGACCGCCACAAAACCCGTCCACGTTTCATTTTCTTTGTCCCGTCCACATATTAACAGTGAAGCTTTGTTGTGTGGTTTGTGGTTGGGTTCCGAGTGGGTTGTTGTCCGAGTGATTCATGTTAATCGCATGCAGTCAGCGTCTGCAATGAGGAAAGCCACGCGTGCCGACCTTTGGAGCTCGGATACAGTACCACCTATCGATTTTCGCCCATGTTTTCCTATGTAAATAGGGTTCCTAACAATGTACTCTACTTTCCCTCCAACTTTGTACACGAAGTTCTGGGACGCCCCTCTATGTTTCTATTTTTCTTATATATATATAAAAAAATCTTAATATATTTTTGTTTTGTACGCGTTAAATTTCTTTCAACTATAAAGTATTATGTATTTAAATGCTAATTTTCTTTTAAATTTTGCATTTATTTAAATCCACTTTAAAATAAAAATATAAAATCTGATTACATTTTTTTAGCTAATAAATTACTTCTATATGTGACTTTTTCTTTAATAAATTGACTTAATAAAATAGTCCAATCTTGAGCACAAGATTCACCTTTGTTTATTATATAAAAACATACAGCATTTCAATAGAGCAAAATTCATTATCCAGGCTTCTGATTTTAATAGTTGTGCTATTTTAGAGTCTTTGGAAATTTTAAAGCAAGCAGAAAATTGTTGTAATAACATATTATCATACCAAATTCCGCGTATCTGGTTTAATTTACTTAATATTACTGGAGAGTTCGGTCTCTCGGAGGATTGAGCTTTCTCTACCTTCCCCCTCCTTCAGTTTAATGGATACGACCACCTGCGGGCTTCCTGAAGTGAGTTTCCGGTCAATCTGTAGCAGTGAACATCGAGCGTCGAGTGTTTTTATCAGTCAATTCTCTTCTCCTTGACAGAGGCTTAAGGTTAGCCGAAAGCGCTCGGAGTAGCTTTTTATCATTTTAACATCTAGTGTTTTTAATTTTAGAAAACATTTGTATATTTTTTATCACACCTATGTAGTAATGTGTTTTAAATGAAGCATTTTAAATGTTTCCATGTTTTTATATGAGACTTTTTCTACAGGCTTTATATATATATATATTTTTAGATGCCATTATGTAACAGCATGAAAATTCATATTAGGTGTCTGAAACACTATCATGTTTTTTTTTTTTTTTTTTTTTTTTTTTTTTTTTTTTTTTTTTTAATCAGATACAAAGCAATATTTAGCGAAATACATGAGTTTTACAAATTATGATCTTTTTTATTCGCATCAGTCTAATTGCATAATTACTGCAAGTTGAAAGGGAAATACAGATGATTTACTTTTTCATGAATAAATTTATTTTTAAATATTTGATACAAAAATGTTCTATTAATACTTAAAAAAAAAAAAAAAATATTTTTTATGTGGCTGTTTTACAGACCTATGTTCTTTTTTATTCGCATCAGTGTAATTACATAATTAGGGCAATTGGAAAGGGAAATGCAGATGTTTTTTCCATTTTATGACTAAATATATTTTTAATTATTTGACTTATAAAAATGTTCTATTAATACTCAATAAAAAAATTACTTTTAGTGGCTATATATAAATAGTTTAGGAACTCTAATTTGGAAAGTGATGTTTTATCATGATTTGTATACGTTTTACGTCTTAGAATGTTCTTTTACATATATATTCAATACATATATTTAGGGTTTTATACGGGTGCCTATACTTATTCTAAGAAAGCTTAACTTGACTAGAGAGATTTAAAATGAAAAAAATCGAGAATTATAAGTTTTTTTTTCCTCAAAAGCGATCTTTTACTATAAAGTTGAATTTATCCAATTGCTTTATTTATTTTTTTTTAATTCTTCATATATTTTCTAGGTGTGGTCTTAGGTCATAATTTAATCTTTCTCTATGTTTCATTGCATGGGAAATTCCTTGTGCATATAAATAGTTTAGGAAATCTAATTAGGAAAGTGAATTTTTATCATGATTTGAATCTATTTTATTTCTTAGAATGTTCTTTTTAAATACATATATTTTAAGTTTTTATACGGGTGCTTATACTTATTCTAAGAAAGCTTAACTTGACAAGGGAGATTTAAAATGACAAAAGTAGAGAACTATAACAGTTTTTTTTTCTCATAATATGAGAGCTTTTACTATAAAGTTGAATTTATCCAATTGCTTTATTTTTTTTTAATTCTTCATATATTTTCTAGGTGTGGTCTTAGCTCATAATTTAAATTTACTCTATGTTTCATTGCATCGGAAAATCCTTGTGCATATAAATAGTTTAGAAAATCTAATTAGGAAAGTGAATTTTTATCATGATTTGAATCTATTTTATTTCTTAGAATGTTCTTTTTAAATACATACATTTTAAATTTTTATACGGGTGCTTATACTTATTCTAAGAAAGCTTAACTTGACAAGGGAGATTTAAAATAACAAAAGTAGAGAACTATAACAGTTTTTTTTTTTTCTCATAATATGAGAGCTTTTACTATAAAGTTGAATGTATCCAATTGCTTTACTTTTTTATTAAATTCTTCATACATTTTCTAGGTGTGGTCTTCGTTCATAATTTAAACTTACTCTATGTTTCATTGCATCGAAATGTCCTTGCGCATGGCATTTTGAATATTACTCGGGTTTTTATTATTATTATTATTTAAGGATTAGTTTCTTTAAAAAAATTTGCAACAATTAGTAAAACAGTTAAATGTAATTAGGAGTTATTTCTTGAATTATGCCTAGTATTTAAAACTAATAAATTTGAAAAAGAGCATCTAAAAACACTTCCACCTTAGCATTTAAAAATTCCGTAGAAGTATAGAAAACTTTCTCGATGTTATTTCAAACAATTCCATTGTAAATAAAAATTTACATGAAAAAGTCAAAGCGAAAATTTTAAAATCTTTATTAAGTTTGAACTAGCAGTTTTTAAAAATACTAATTATTTAAAATTTTAATAATGAATCTTCGGCTAATGTAAGCACATGTTGAATAATTATAGGGTAACTCTGGGATAGATGGTCATAGTTTTTAAAATTTTAAATAAAAATTATTCGAATGCAAATACAAGAAATATTGATGCATATTTAAAATTCTTATATATATACTCATAATATTTTATGCAAAAAAAATTAAACATTGAAAACAAAAAGTGTTAAACAAAATTGAAATTTAAATGGCCGATGGTCGTCTCTCCTTTAAGCCGAAGAGAGATGGCCATCCAATACCAGAAAGAAAAATTTCATTTAAATAGCAAACAAATAACACATTCCATATAGTTAATTATGAAAAACATATAGCAATTTATAAATATGCGGTTATATGATGAAAAATGAGTGAAGAAAACTCGAATAAACAAAACTTGAAGTATAATTTCAATACTTCAGTTTTCGTAAAATCTTACCACATGCTTGGCAAAGGTCTTGATAATTTGTACATGTTTCCTGGAACTACTTCAGGTACCTTATGCATTGTATCCAGACATTCGTTTTGGATGTGATACTATATTGTTTTGCACAACCAACACAGTGAACCTAATCCAATTTTATTTACTCGGAATCTGTAGAATCTGATAATTTAAATGTATTTTGCTTTCTTCGCTACTGGAATTGTCGTGTTTTTGTTTCCCTCGCGTTAATTGTAGATTTATTACGTTAATTTAGTTTATTTATCAACTTCATCAGTATCTGTTATGAAAGTTTCCGATGTTTTTCAATACTTTCTGAACCAAATAAATCATTAGGTCTTATTATTATTATTATTATTATTATTATTATTATTATTATTAAAATATTTATATTAGTTGAAATTGAAATGAAATTTAAATAATTATTTCAATTAATATATTTATAAACGTAAGCGTTATATATTTATTTTTAATTTAATTATATTTAGTTAAAATCATCACTAGTATAATTTAGAAATATTGATTAAAGGTGGTCATCTCTCCTCGATTTAATGTGTTCATCCCTCCTGAAATCGAATTACTGATGGTCGATCAATTTAAAGCATCAATAGCCATTGTACGCTTTTGTTTTATTCTTAGAAGTACAGATTATATTATATATGTGCTTAAAAGTCCATATAGTAAGAAATATATATAACGTATGTACTGCAAATCATTCAGGTAACTAAGTGAAAAAAATATCCAACCACCTTTTTGATTGACATTAAAATTACACTTACTTTTTTAATCGAAAAACACAACTGCACGTCCCAATAAATAAACGCGTTGAACTATTTCATACCAACAATGTTTATATTGCAATCTATGATCAAGTTTTGGAGATATTTAGATTGGCCATCTCTCCTCTATGGCCATCTGTCCTAGAGTTACCCTATATCTATTTTATTTCTCTTTTTTATATATGATGCTATGTAAAATATTAAAATTTTGGCACATCAATTTTTAATTTTAAGCTATTATTTTTAAATTTACTCTTAATTTATAGTAAAACAGTTTGTCATTAAGAGTTAAATTTTTAAATATATACTCGCAGACTTCGTTCATTGCACTGATCGGTTTTAACAAATGGACCTCAAATCAAACGAAAACCGAATTAAATTAAATTTCGCGAATTTTGTGAAGCTCTAAATTCTATAATTTTACATTTGTAAGCGAAAATCGTTCTTAGTGAATTTAGGGTCCGAGATACGACTGCTCTCATTATCACAGACTACGCTTTTTGTGCCCATTCGACAAACTACAGACTTTTTTCAAAGTATTTCATTATTTTCCACTTTTTAAATAAAATATAGTAAAAAAATCTAAGTTAGTTAATTAGTTATCGTGTTATTAAATTGTTATATTTCATTTTGGTAAAGAAAAAAATCTGAATTTCCCAATAAGTTCTGCAGTTACTATAAAAGTAATTTCTAATAATTAGTTGCTCAGTCCGGTCTTTTTTTGTAAGCGAAACTAAAATTTGTTTCATTTTATATTTACAAACGGAAATCTATCAAAACGAACATATAGTACAGAGATTCCCGCTGCCTTCGGCATCGTAGACAGTGCGAGTTGTTATTGAATAAACAGATTTGAACAATTTTTATCTCAATGGGAATCTCAACGCAGAGAAATTTTCTTAGTCTTCCCTTTCTTGTTTTGTTATTTAACACATGTGCATATATCAAAAATAACAAATGTAGGACATTTATAAAAATTTGGCATGTTAAATTTAAAAATCCACATTCTATCATTTCCGATATGTATAGTATTTGTAATCAAGAGTACATCTATAAATTTTGAATTAGAAATTCTTTGTTTCAAAGAAAAAGTAATAAGTAATAATCTTAACTAAATGACTGTACGAGCAGTATGGATTAGTCTTCAGGATGGCTGATATTCTTATAATTTTAAGGCAATCTTTATAATTTAAAGATATTTTTTATTTAATGAAAGAGCAAAAACAATTATTGGATAATTGAAGCGGAAAAAGTATGCTGATAGAAATGTTCATGCTAAATCTGTCTTCCAACAAATATGTATGTAGGATTTGAATTTAAACATATTTTATTTTCTTTATGACCTGTATGATCAGCAAACTAACTGACGCTTTGATATTTTTATTATCCATGATTTAAAAGCACGAGTTATAAAAAAATCACGATAACGAGATCAAGGTTTGGACATATTCAAAAATTAGAAAAGAGTCAGTCTAAAAAATAATGTTGTGCATGAAGCAGCGGCTTATGAGATGCCAAGGAAGGTATTGTTAAGCCTAATCAAATTATTCGTAAGAAATATGTTGTAAGTTTTAAGTAAGAAATGTGCTGTATTTAGAAAAGTATCATGTAAAGTTACCCTTACCCTGTAATGTACCCCTGTACCTATGTAAAGTTACCCTTATAGAATTGTATTAAAGTGTACGTGTTGTGATTCAAACGTCTACTTATTCAAATCATTTATATATTAACATTTTACAAACAATAACTTCTACAAATTTGGGGGCTCAGCCGGGATATTAAGCAACTAGTAGTGGAATAGTTAGTCAAATATTAATCGAAAACATGGGATCCTTATATAAAACTAAAAGAATTGATCTAATACATCTCTGTGAAGAATGCGGAATTCAACCACCAGAAAAACCGACAATCCATGTCCTAATAAACCTAATTAAAAACTGGGAAGATTACGATGAAGATTTTATAAAGGACCGCCTAGAAGTAATTGTGGCAGCTAGAAAAGCGCAAGCGGAATCGGAATTTGAAGAAAAGAAATTAAGAGCAGAGACTGAAGAAAAGAGACTAAAAGCGCAATCGGAACTTGAAGAAAAGAAATTAAGAGCAAAGACTGAAGAAAAGAAACTAAAAGTGCAATCGGAACTTGAAGAAAAGAAACTGAAAATGGAAATGGAAGAGAGAAAATGGAGAATAGAATTGGAAGAAAAAGATCGCGAAAGATAATTTGAGATTAAGAAAATACAACTACGAGAAAATTAAAGACAGCACATCGATGTGGACACAAGGACAAATCCAGGTAAGCAATATTAATTGCTTAGATTATTAACAAAATACGATAGTACAAATGATATTAGTTTATACTTGGCTATGTATGAAAGGCAAATGGCGCAAACGGGCATTGATAAAAAAGAATGGGTCAACTATTTAATTAACCTAATGCCATTAGATGTGATTAATATAATAACCAGGGAGAGTGAACCCGAAATGCAATATTATGACTATATAAGAAGAATTCTTTTAAAACGGTACAAACTATCGCCAGAAGAGTTTAGGCTGAATTTTTTCTCACTCAAAAAAGAGCCATCGGCTAATTGGCGCGATTTCGCTTATGAAATCAAGGTATATTTTAAACAATGGATCGACGGCCTTGAAATAGATAGCTTTGAGGAATTATCGGAATTAATTGTAGTTAGTCCAATTAGGCATAATTTACCTGCGGAAACAAAGACACATTTTGCAGAGGAATTGTTAATAATAAAAAAGATAGACGAATTAGTAAACAAATTAGATATTTACGAAACGGCACGAAGGGTTTGCAATAAACAAGCTATAAGGAATACAAATGGGAGTTTTGAGGATAAACGATCAAGAGTGGCTGACTACGCCAATTCGAAAAAGCGCCAAGTTGACAATAGGCACAATGTGAACCATGGAAGAAACGAGACGCATATAATATGTTATAATTGTGGCAGACCTGATCACGTGAGTAAGAATTGTACCATGGGAAGTAAAACACAACAAAATTATTCCAATTATAACCCGCAACGTAATCAAAATTGGCGAGAAACGAAATACCAAGATTGGAGCCAAAACACGCAAAGGAAAGTAGTTAATACGGGCACGTTAAATGGAAAGAAAGGAAGAATCCTGAATATTCGAGGAATGAAAACAAACATAATAATCGATACAGGGAGTGATATTTCAATCGCCAATTCAAGATATCATACGGCAATAAACGCGCCAAAGTTAACCAGCGACAATATATCTATATCGGGCTTAGGTGGAGAAGAGATTAAACCAACGGGTTATTTCTTGCATAAAGTTTATGTAGATGGTATAGAAATACAAGATAAATTTTACGTAGTACAAGAAACTGACTATGATTTAATAATAGGTAGAAAAGCAGTCGAAGGCTTGACGTTAAAAGTAATGGAAGATGTTGTTAAAATAGTAAACGACAAGTCAGTTCGAGCAGGATCCATTAAAATTAATGATGTCCTTTCCAAAACAGATGAAGTAGCCACACCAAATATAAGCAACGATAATCGAGGTTGGGGAGATATGGTTAATATCGAATGCGAAAATGGCGGAATGGATTTGACTCATATTACAAATTTAGCTAACAGAGAAGAAATACGAGGATTAATAAAATCCTGCAAAACGAACAAAACAAAAGATAATGAATTAAACATAAAAATACTACCGGAAGATAGAAAACCTATCTGCGAATGTCCAAAGAGATTCTCTTCAGTTGAGAAGGAAATCATCAATAAACGAGTACGACAGTATTTAGATAATGACATTATCAAATGGAGCACCTCAGATTTTATGGCTCCTGTGATCCCGAGTAAGGAAAAAGAAACCGATAAGAAATTCATCATCACTAGACAGGAAAGATCCGAAAGTAAAGACTCTGAGAAGGAAACAGAAAATAAACACAAAAAGAGTAGAAAAAGACCTAAAAGAAAAACGGTTAGAAAGAAAAAGTCCAAAAGAAAATAACTGATAATCCTATTGAAAATAAAACAAAAAATGTTAAAGAAAAGGAAAATAATAACGCAAAAAGATCTACAGGCGAAATTTTAGTTCAACCTGAACCATATAAGGATGAATCCAAGTGGTATAAGTACGTACCAAAATTACAAAGAATTATCAATAGCACAGTAACACGAAGCACCAAGTATAGTCCTTTTGAATTAATGACAGGAGTTAAAATGAAGGACAGTGACATGCAGAACATCAAGAAAATTTTGGAAGAAGAATTTACCAAATGTATGATGGAAGAACGCGAAGACATGAGAGAAGAAGCAAAGAAAAATACACTCAAAATACAAGAAGAAAACAAGGTGCAGTTTGATAAGAAAAGAAAACAGCCACGAAAATACAAAATAGGAGATATGGTCGCCATAAAGAGGACGCAATTTGGCAATACTATCAAACTTAAAGAAAAATATTTGGGGCCATATGAGATAACTGCAGCCAAGAATCATGATCGGTATGAAGTAAAGAAAGTAGTAGATCATGTATGTCCAGGGAAGATATCAACCGGGGCCGAATACATGAAGCCGTGGTCTATGGGTTAAACTCCTGGACGAGTCGGATAGATTAAATATACGTGTATGTGTATTGAACCTATAATCAAAATTTTATGTGAAAGAAAAATGTATAAAAGTCTCAAGAGTGTAGCTGTTTAAACATAAAAAAAGAAATTATAAGCCAAGATGATAATGTCGGGACGTCATCATGTCAGGATGGCCGATTTGTAGGATTTGAATTTAAACATACTTTATTTTCTTTATGACCTGTATGATCAGCAAATTAACTGACGCTTTGATATTTTTATTATCCATGATTTGAAAGCACGAGTTATAAAAAATTCACGATCACGAGATCAAGGTTTGGACATATTCAAAAATTAGAAAAGAGTCAGTCTAAAAAATAATGTTGTCCATGAAGCGTCGGCTTATGAGATGCAAGGAAGGTATTGTTAAGCCTAATCAAATTATTCGTAAGAAATATGTTGTAAGTTTTAAGTAAGAAAGGTGCTGTATTTAGAAAAGTATCAACGAAGTGATGTAAAGTTACCCTTATAGAATTGTATTAAAGTGTACGTGTTGTGATTCAAACGTCTACTTATTCAAATCATCTATATATTAACATTTTACAAACAATAACTTCTACATGTATATGGTACTTTTTTGAGACAGATTACGTAGTACATTGTAAACATAATGAACCAGAAAGAAAAATCATTCGTTAAGCATAGATTATGAAAAATTTTCCAGCACTTCCTAAATGCTTTAACAAAACATCGTTATTTAGGGAAGTAAGGTAAATAAAATAATTATAAGATAAACATTTTAGAAAAAACTGATTTCAGCAGTTACCTTCCATAGCCAAATATGTATTCCAATTCTTCTGAGCAGCCCTTTATGTGATTTCTAAAAACATTCCGTCACGATCTGATACTTTTTTATTGCCTAAGTGAAATAATTAATGCAGGTGGGATTTTTGTTTCTTCTACAACCGGTCTTTTTTAACTTACTTTTGCTATAAGAGTTGGCCATATGAAAAAATTATCAATATAAAAGTTGTAAACAATATTAAGGAGAAAATAAATAGATAGAAATGCGTAATTCACCTTTAAAAAGTTAAACTTTCACTATGTGCAAAATTACTTAAAATATGAGAAAATATTAAAAAGGTGTTAAATTATTTTAATACTTTAGTACTTTCAACTATCAAAAACATAGTCTTCGTCAGAGAAATATAAGAAATACAATTGTTATTGACGTCTAATTTTCAAAATCCATGTACATGCTGACGAAAGTAGTGAAAGTGGAAGTTAATTTTTAGATCGGAAAAATTGGGAAAATGAAACATGGATATAGGGAAGTGAAAAATTAACCGTTTTATGATTATTTAAGCAAACTGAGCCAAATTCTGGGTATGTTGTAGAATAAAACGTCATTGCAAACAGTATTTTCCTTAGTAATAATTTCTATTGATTCGCGGATGATTAAATCAGGATAATGCTTTGAGGGATATATAATTTTTGCGTCTTCGAAATTAACTTGTACATCAGCTTCTTGTTAAGTCTTGACAGGGCTGTTGTAGGTCGGTTACACTTTAAATCTCTCAAATGTTCTTTAATATGGGCTTTAAGTTTACGTGAAGTCATTCCTATGTAATCGAGATAAATATTTTCCGTTTTCAGTGGAATTATATATACTCCAGAAACTTCACCTTCCGGGATCGGATCTATTTTGGCACTAATTAGGTTTTTCAGTTTTGCTGGAGAATTGGTGATTAAGTTTACGTCAAAGCGAAAAAGTGCACGTCTGAGTTTTTAGAAAAGCCCTGGTATGTACTTCATCTTGCAATATCTCATATTACTCCGTGGAGTTTTTTGTATTTTCATATGGTTGTTCTGTGATTGCCATATGTGATAGCCATTCTGTGATACGCATTATTGATTAGCTTATCAATAATGCGTATTGGGAAACCATTCTCAACTGCAATGTTTCTAATTGTATTTAATTCATTTTCAAGGTGATTAATAGAACAATTACTAAACGCTCGTCTTATATAAACGGAGCAAGTTTGTAGTTACAAGGTGATGTACTTTCAAAAGGAATGGTGCTGTTAGACTTATTAAAGAACATTTGAGAGATTTAAAGTATAACCGACCTACAATAGCCCTGTCAAGACTTAACCAGAAGCAGAATATACAAGTTAATTTCGAAGACGCAAAAATTATATATCCCTCAAAGAATTATCATGATTTAATCATCCGCGAATCAATAGAAATTATTACTAAAGAAAATACTGTTTGCAATGATGTTTTATCCTACAACATACCCAGAATTTGGCTCAGTTTGCTTAAATAATCATAAAACGGGTAATTTTCCACTTCACTATATCCATTATTTATTTTCCCAATGTTTTCCGGATCTAAAAATTAACGTCCACTTTCACTCCTTTCGTCACGATCTACGTGTATTTTGAAAATTAGACGTCAATAATAATTGTATTTCTTATATTTCTCTGACGAAGACTATGATTTTTATAGTTGAAAGTACTAAGGTATTAAAATAATTTAACATCTTTTTAATATTTTCTCATCTTTTAATTAATTTTGCACATAGTGTAAGTTTAAGTTTAATATTAAGGAGATTTATAATAAAGTTATGCGAATTTGATATCTTATGAATTGATTATGTTTTGAATTTTTTCTTTTAGAACTCATATTTTTTACGCCTCTTGAGGTCATTTTTAATTATATCAAAAATCAGTCATACATAACTTTTAGACCGTTTTACAAGTCTGAAAAGAAGGGTTATGTGTTTCACGGGTGTCTGTGTATGTGGATCTTTATACCCTCGAAACGTCCCGAAGGCTGGATGGATTTTAATGAATGAGGTCTCTATCAATTCGTCTTAACGGCCCAATGGTTATAGGCTACGTTTTGCTTTTATAAATTCAAAATGGCGGTGGAGACGAAAAAAAATTTACGCACCTTATTGAGTGGCATATAATTGGATAGGACTTTCAAAATAAAGACGATGTTTCACTGACTATTTTACAGTCAGAATCTCCGTTAAAATATTATACAACCTGGAAGTTGTGTATGTATTGTGGATCTCTAGCTTTACTGCAACTCTAACCATAACAGACATCTATAGACCTCATCAAAGCAGTGTTTATAGATAGGAACTAACAATTAAACACAACTTAAAAGTCTCCAATACAAGTAAATAAAAAAATAGGTAAGTAATATAAATAAGTAATATTAAAAAAATATTTTAAGGCAATTCCTACTTAGGTCAATAAGATAATTTTTTTTCTCTCATTCTTCTTTCCTTTTGAGTGGCGCTTAAAATGCCTTGATCAAGAAGAGTGCTCTCTCGGTCTTAAAATACCTTGATCAAGAAGAGGGGTCTCTCGATTATTGAAAATTAATTAATTTAATTTAATTAACGAATTAATATTTGAAAAAAACTGGATTAACATCAAGTGTCATCCACTAAAAGTTTAAAAAAATTCATTTGAGTTTGATTGGATGAATAGTAAGTATTTTATTAACGATTGAAATTTTGAACAAAATATATATTGCGAGGGTGTGAGGTAATAGTAGGAATTGAAAAAAAATAGTTTCACATTGATGAGAAATAATTAATTAGTTCGCTTTTTACGCAGTCGGGTTTTTCGATTTTTTTAAATTTAATTGTTTATTCTAGAAGTAATAATAACTTTAAACTGATTTGATATATATTATAATTAAAAAGATATGGATTTTCTTTCTGTTTTCATAAAAACTCTCCGCTTTTCCGCACCGTTGGTTCGATTTTGCCCATTAAGGAACTTCACCGAGATTTTCTGCTTCTTGATTTCATGTATCAGTTTGGAAGAGATTTGTGCAGAATTATGGAAGTTATGATATCCATAAAAATGTCATATATATATATATATATATATATATATTATATGTGTTTATTCCACATTACATGCGTGTATGAGAGTGTATTGTGTATGTATGTATATAGATAGATAGATAAAGTTTTGAACTGGGAGTGGTTTGGGGTTCTAGAGGTCATGACCTGCGTAGATATGTAATTTTCTTTCATAAATTCCAACACAGGGTATAATGTAATAGGTAGTATTTCAGAGGAAATCTGTGTAAAAACAGGCTCAATTTAAATGTTATAATTTCGTATGGCATTGTTACTAGAAGCTGCAACTTTTTAGATAAAAATATTGTACATTGTAAAAAAATCAATCGTTCGTCTTTTCCATTCCTGTTTTTAGAAAAACTTTTATAGTTTTCTATGCGTTTTTAAACAAATTAAATGCATTTAATTACGTCTTATATGCTTATTTTGGTCTATACTTGCAGTAGGATCAATAATAAAATATTAAACATTTTCACACTTTTAAAATACTTACACATTTTTTAATTCATGATATAAACGCTTTAGTTTTCTTTGCCTAAACGCTTCAAACATAATTCTACCAGAGTAAAATATGAAGAATAAATAAAAAGTATTTCAGTTCTGAAACAAAAAAGAAATTAAAAAAAAATAATGGAGGTATAAAATTACTTGTTACTTTTTGAAAAGTTTTTCGTGAGATTTATTTTGAAGATTTTTCTTTGAAAAAAGGATTATGAATCTTTATTTTACGAAACCTAATATAAAATACCCGAACGAAAAAATGCTACGTTAATTGTTCAGGAACTGTAAAAGCACTTATTTTCGCGAGCTGTAATTTTTGCGAAAATGAAGATATCGGTGATTTCGCGAACTGAAAACTTCGCGAATTTTATATGAGCGGAACCGAAAGTTGAAAAATCCCGAAACTACCTAAATAGAACCTCTTTTGCTTAAATTTCTAGAAGAAAAAGAATCTGTGGACCTGCAAATATCAGGACTAAAAGCGATTCACGCATCTTGTCTTATGCGATCATTTAAAAGTGTCAGATCATAGTGTTAAAGCCAAACATGATATAAATTTGAATGCCTTCAAAGAAGCTGGTATAAATATTGTATTTGAATGAGCTAAATTCTATTAGTCGTATTATTGTTTTTATTCAAGAAATAGTTGTATAGTATTCAAGAAATAGCTGTAAGTATTCAAGAAATTTTTGTACTTATTTCTGATTTAAGTAACTGTAATAATTAAATTTTGGATAAGTGAAAAATTTCTGATATTTTATTATCATTTGAGGCGAAAAGAAATGTTTCGCGATGCTTAAATTTTCGCGATTACGACTTGCTCGCGAAAATCGCGAAAATCACGAAAATTAAGGCTTCGCGAAATTAAGTGCTTTTACAGTAACAATAAATTTCGTTATATCAGAATTAACATTTTAAATATTGTTGGATTCAATATTTATACATATTTTTACAACATTAAATTATAATAATCTTGTCGCTGTTTAATTGTAGCCAGCCAGAAGAGTTCGAGATAAAATAGACTTTATATTGTTATTATTGGGAGTATATGTTTGAATTAAGTATGTAATTGTTTAAAAACAGTTAACATTCATTAACAGATATTTTGGAAATATTTTACAAAATAGAACATAATAAAGAGTTCAATATCTTATTCTGTGGCTGATCTATTTACAGGCATGCTGTTTCGAACTGCCAAAACTGTTGATTCCATTGCCATTCCCTACATTGATCTCTCTTTATCACGGCTTTGATAGATTCCATAGTTTTCTGAAAATAGTTTGACGCAGAAAAATATTTAATTACTGCACTCATAATGCAAAATAAAAAGGAAGTGACCTTTAATAACGGAGTATACAGAGTATTTCAATGTATATTGTGATAGAACGTTAAATTATCTGGAAAATCAGGTAAATATTGTAAAATCAATCAATAATTTACGACGATTTTATATTAATTTTTTATGGTTTTTGACAACAAAGTGTTGAAAGATACTGTGGTTCGAAAATCACAATGAAGATGGTATCGGGTATAGTTTTAAATTTTCGCACACGTCATGGATACAGATACTGTTGGGTACACGGCATTTCGATCCCGACACTTCCCGCCGTTTCGGTCCTAAGACATTTCGGTTCCTTTTCATTTTGGTCCCTCGCCATTTCGGTCCTTTGTCATTTAGGAATGATGTATGGTGGGGGCCTAGTGGTGCCTCAGATCGTATCTTAAAATATTTTAATCTCTATTAAATTGTTATTTAAATAATCATTTCGAAGAAAAGAAGAATAGGCAGAGACACAGAGAAAAAGTATTTGTGGCCACTATTTCTGTACTCAGCTTCAGCTTATACAGTTAAAAATGAATACGTCCTCAGAAAAGGAAAATGAATTAAACATGGCCAATACTCAATCACTAACCACAGAACGCCTCAGAAATTGCAAACGGAGATTATCAACATCTTATGCCTCCTCCTCAGTGGAGGATTTAACAAAAAGTGTAAAAACACCTGCACAATCAGCCATTAAAAATAAATCGAGAAAACTATCCCCACCCATACAAGGCAAGAAATTGTTAAATTTTGACACAGGAATAAAAGAAGTCATGAGCATTGAAGAGAAGATAGAAATGATGGACAGATTACTAAGAAAATATGATGAAAATTCCGACACAGAGGCAGCAAAATATCGAGAAAACATCCTCCAAGAGTTAAAAGAAAACAAATTTAAATATGAAAAAGTTAAAACAAATTTAGAAATTGGAATATTCGAAGTAAATGGAGTCCTAGAAAATGAAAAAAATTTGACACTTAAACTGCAACAATTAACAATGGGGAAAGAAAAATAATTAAATCACTTGAGGGAATATAGTGAAACCTTAAAAGGAGAAATGGAGGAAAAAGTATATTTAAATAAAAGGAGAGCTCTATCAACAAATAACAGAAAATAAAGATACCATAAGAATGAAGGACGAAAAAGTGCAAATACTAAAAGAAAAATCACAAAACTCTATTAAATCCAGAATAGAAGACGACTTTGGAATATTGGAAACCATAGAAACAATACTGCAAGAAAGGAATATAATTATGGAAAAATCAAACATTAAATTTATACAAGATGAAATAAAAAAGCTCTGGGATACGTTAGAAATGCAAACAGAGAAAATAAAAGAAAAAGAAAACCAAATAAAACAGCAGCAAGTATATAAAGAAACGACTCTCCACTCCCTGGCGAGAGAGGAAGAACTAAAGCATGAAATACAAACAAACTTTCAACAGCAGGAACTAAAAATCCAACAGATATTAACGTTGATAGGAAATCAGACAAATGATGAAATCTCAAATCAATAAATTCTCAGGCCGATGCTGACGCTGCCAACTCAACCTCCTACTCAAAAATAGCACAAAAATCCATTCCTCAACAACAAATTTCAAGGAAAATGCCACATATGTCTAAATCGGCAATATTATTAACTAGGATGAAAGAAACAAAAATGTCAATGAGTATATTAAGGGGATAGTGGATAGAGAACTAAAAGGAGAGGCAAAACTACCGAAGCTCTTCTGTACAATCTCAAGAGATAAAAACTCCTTTATAATAAAAGCAACAACCTCAAAAGAGGTAGATGATACATTAAATATCATACAGAGAAAAGTAAAATTACAGAGCTTATTGGAAAAGTAAATGTTAGGGTGAAAAGGGATAAAGATAATCATACTTGATATTCCACAATATGTACAACATTATGAAATACAAGATATACTCAAATCGGAATTAAACCAAGACATAAAAGAAATATTCAAAAGGTAATTTCACGCCCAAAAAACAAATTCTATCAATTAATGATAGAACTTTAAAACAACAAGCTTTTCAGTTATTAGCACAAAGAAATCGAAAGTAGAATATTCATCGGTTTAGCATCTTGTAGAATGACACTCCACTCATAAAATGTAGTAACTGCCAACTTTTCGGACAACCAATAGAAAAATGCAGAAGAAAACAGACAGCGAATATTGTATGCGTAACCATAAATCAAACTACTGCCCCAAAAAGCGTACCCCAGAGCAGCACCAGTGCGTAAATTGTTACAACACAGTGGAGAATTTTGGAAACCGCTTTGAGTACAGGCATAGTGCATCGTCGAGCCAATACCATGTCTTTCAAAACCTTTATTATAATAGAAATCAACGTCTAAACCTTTCAAAGGCGCAGTTTTCAACATAGAGTACATTTCTGATATCTCCACACCCTCTACTTCAGCATCTTCATCAAATATCAACAATAATACCAAACAGCCAATTTCCATAAATAATTTAACAATAGCCCAGATTAATCTGCAAAACAGTAAAACGGCGACAGCAGATTTCATACGTTATGCAATAAAATAAAAAATAGATATATCCTACCTCCAAGACTACTATATCTCAGATAATCGCCCAATAGGACTACCACTTTCAACACCGTATTACTTCTCAATAGCAAAAAATTGCTGCATTATAATACTGAATCCTTCAATTAAACATCTCCAAATTAAGAAAAATAATCATTCAGTCTTCATCAACATTCCATTAATAAATAATTTACTAACAATTGCAATGTTTATACTAAAATTTAGAGGGTTCAGTTAAAAAAACCGATCTTGTCCCTCTTTTTATAAAGATTACGTTTAACATACAAAATATGTGTTCTTTACGATAATTACAATTCGAGGTATAAATGTTTTAATTTATCAGGACCTTATATTTATGATACACTAAAATATAGGAAGCTTCTACAAAAATCAACAGACCGCCCTCCCCATTTCCCGCCTTTTAAAACGATTAAGATTACCATAATAAACATGTGTGCGCTGTTACAATTTTGATTTATGTTATAAGTGTTTGCGCTTTCGAGTCCTTATATTCGGATTATACTAAAATTTAGGGGTTTCAGTTAAAAAATCCTACAATGTCCCACCTTTTATAAATATTACGTTTACCATAAAAAATATAAATGTTTTAGACTAATTATAGCTCGAGTTATAAATGTTTTAATTTATCAGGACTTTATACTTATGATACAATAAAATATAGAAAATGTCAACAGTCTCCCCACCCTCCTCTTACTTTTTAAAACGATTTCGATTACCATACTAAATTTGTGCAGGCTGTGACAATTTGGATCCAAGTTATAGGTGTTTGCGTTACCAAACCCTTATAATCAGGTTATAATAAAATTTTAGGATTCAATTAAAAAATCCGATAATGTCCCTCTTTTTACAAAGATTACGTTTAATATAAAAAATATAAGTGGTTGACACTAATAATAGCTCGAATTATAAATGTTTTAATTTATCTGGATCATATGATACACTACAGTACTTCTACAAAAATCAACAGAGCCCTCATCTCCCGCCACCGCTTTTTAAAAATTTACGATTTACCATACGATTACCATAATAAATTTGTGTGGGCTGCGACAATCCTGATCTGTGTTAGGGACTTCAGATAAAAAAATATGATAATGTCCCTCCTTTTATAAAGATTACGTTTACCGTACAAAATATGAGTTTTTTGAGATAATTTTATATCAAGTTATAAAAGTTTTAATTTATCGGAACCTTATACATATGATACACTAAAATATAGGAAACGTCAAAAAATTCAACGGGAGACGTCAACAAATTCAAAAGGAAACGGGGCAAATTCTATAAAAAGTCCAGTCAAATGTTGTTAAATCTTAGAAAGATATAGTGAGCTGATTGAAAATTGTGGAAAATCTCTTATAATAAAGTTATTTTTAGGAAGCAACTCACTATATCGACCCTATCTTTGTGAATTTTCGCGATATTTGACTGGACTTTTTATATAAGTTGCCCAAAATAGCTGACTAGCAAATTATATAATAATAATTTTAGGATCTTCCACGCATGAGCAGTTAAAATTATTTCATACAAATGCCCATATCTCATCAAATATTCAATATATTCATGTTTAATTTCTGTATACTGTTGCTACTGTTCTTTGTCAGGTTATTGGAAAGTTGTATTAAATTTGGTTGAAAACTCTGTATGCTATAAACAAAAAACTTTTGAATTTTTCTCCAAAAACGTTAACATAATCACACGAATATGAGTGCTATGCTTACACAAATGCATGCAAACGTTGAACAGGACCCAAATAGTCATTTACCACAAATAGTCATTTGTCTTTTCTTTTACATAGGTGATCGCAAATATTATTTTAGTATTAAATTTATTATTAGTCCCCTAATTGTTCCCTCCGATAAATCTTCACCGAGAAATATAAAATCAAACATGTTCTTTACATCCTAGAAGTTCAAGAACAATTTGCCAATAATGTTGGTAGATATTCGACAAAACGTGTGCAATCGAAAGCATCCAGTCCCTGTACCTTAACTTTTGGAAGTCAGTGTATATAAGAATTATAGGAATGTTCAAGAAATAAAATCTCTTCAAAGTAGCATATTTAGCAATTTTTTATCATGCAATATGTGTTTTAATGTAACGTGATTAAGACTATATGTGTCCCATTTTCTCACTTTCCAATGTTGTTCAAAAGCGTTTATGAATTCGGTTTGTCTGTCTGTTCTCCGTCTGTTCGTGCTCTGACTTCCGTAAATATAGTCAAATTGTCGTGAAAATTATAAATGTGTGTTACTATTTCTAATAGAAATAAGAATACATAACAAAAAATATGACATGATTGAAGAAAAAAATTTTGCGTTGCGTTAAAATACTTTCATTTATTTTCAAAACGTTGTATTTGATGTCTACAAGTTTGTTTTATTTATTATTTTTCTAAATGAGTCTACGTATAAATTAGTTTACACAAAAATATTTAAACGAATGTAAAAAATGCAAAAACGTTATGAAAACCTTTAACTCCTTAATCAACAGAGTGTTATCACCTGGATACATGCTTCGTTCCATCTGGGTGCGAAGAGGTTAAAGGTCATAATCTATACCAACTGGTTTCAATATCGTTAGCGTCATATTCAAGGTTCAATTTCAAACTGACAAAACTTTTTCGCATCAACGAGAATCACATACGAGCAAAAAATTAAAAAGTGCCATCTATTGTAACATCACAATAACTAAATAAAATCAATAAATGCATAATACACAGACTAGTTTCAATGCCAATGGGGCCGTTTTCAAGATTCAAGTTTATTGTATTTTAATAACTATGTAAACAACGTTGGTTTTGAAAACGGTCACTATATTTTATGACCTTTATTGTTTATCATCATTATTTAAAATTTATGCATTCCTTTAATAGTGATAAAAGTATTTTAATATGCTTTGGAACATATTTACATATTTATTTTTAAAGACACTTTATGTTTCACATGCATTCAAATACATATGTAGATTTCTAGGAAAATAATTTAAGCTTTTCGATAGCAAATATTTAACAATTCATAAGAGCGAAACAAATAATTTTAAGATTTTTAAAAATAAAATGAACCTGTCAAAAAAGTTGTAATCGAAAAATACGAGCAAGTGAAATCTAGCTCCTTAGACATAAGTAAGAATGATGTATTTCTATATTAAGTAATACAATATTCAATTATTTTGTTTTACAAATACGACGCACCACATTGAAAGTATATTTGAAGGAAAGAGCATTTTTCTGTATACATAGAAGTAGCTTTTTTTATAACATCTATTTACTGAAAACATGCTTCCGATACGTAATGGGAAGAAAAATCCCCATTGCGATCCTTATTATGAAAAATAGAAATAATAATAATACTGTGAAAGAAAATCTATTGAATTTGTTTCTCTAAAATATCATTTGATAAGAATTGAATGCATTTAAAGTGAGTATTTTTTTTCTTGATAAATTTTGTATAGAAAATGTGTTCGTGCTCTTTTGAAATGGAAGAAAATAAGTAAAGCAAAAATGGTTTATCGAATAATTGATTTACTTAATGGATCTATAGAATAATAGCTACCAAATTTTCATGCTTTTAGTACCACTATTTTTGTATAATAATTTTCGACCTCATTGTCGCCAAATTCCTGTCATTAAGTAAATAGAATATGCTTTTTTTTTTAAATAGTGGTACTAAACAATCCTAAGGCTTCCCATCTATGCTTATATAACAATCTACATATAAAAGGTAGATATAAAATTTCCCATATCCTTAAAGTGGTATACGGTCTTATCTGAAAAGTTTTGGCACAATCTAAAACACCAATTATTCAAAACGACCTTTTCTCTCAGCACTTATAACACCGAATATTCTATTTCTATGGGTTATTTAAAAGGCCAAATAGTATAAAACTTCGCAAATTTGAAAATTTTAAATATTTTTAAATTAAAATCAAATTTAAACTCGTTATTGCAATTGATTGTTTTTGGAATTTTAAACAGTTCGACCAGTATACCTAGTACGTGCTAAAAATAACAACTTTGACTTAAAATCGTGACGTGAGCGGTCAGGTGTAACAAGTGTTCATTCAGAGTGATCGAAAAATTTGTTTCAAAGCAAAGTACGAGCATAATGCAAATTAAAAATAATCTCGGTGTCAATTTCTAAAATTACGCAATACGTACGCATATGCACGAACATTGTTTAACCCTTTAATGCATGATTTTTTATTTTGTTAGGAAAAAATTATATTTGAGTCTATTTTTGTTAATTATCATCTGGAAAAATAGTGAAAAAAATTATTTATGTTTCTGTCGGATGTAATGTCCTAATATTACTATTGTCCATGTCTTAATGTTATAGATTCCATTGACGTAAAAAGAAAAAAAATCATTTTAATTTTGATTAATTTTTCAATTCATTGAAATTATTAAAATTAATTATTTTTCAATTAATTAATTTTTCAATTAATTGAAAAATTATTTAAAATTATATAGGTATTGACCGAAGCTGGGTTTATTTGTGTCTCATGTTTCGCCGTAGGATTCTGAACTCATGAAGATTATTCCATCTTTTGCTGCAGCTGCAGCCTTACCAACATATGTGAGTGAAAAATGCTAAGATGAGTATCGTAACTCCTAGCTTAAATGGTAGGAAACTTGGATCGCTTTTCCAAGCGTTCCGGATTCGATTCCCGGCTTGGACATTTTACACTCTGTTGGTTCTATGCTTAGTTATCAATGTGAGAAATCACGTATTAGATATTCAAATTCTTTTTTTTTTTCAGTTTAATTTAAAGAAGGAAAACTTATTTTAACTATTTCCTTAGGATGGGGATTAAAACTTTTTCCGAAGGACATTCAAGACAAACTGTTTTTGCGAGGAAAATTACGTTTTTGTAAGCATATATATTAATTCATAACAAATCTTGGAAGAACGGAAAGCTTTTGGCAAATAATGTATACAATATGTGCATTTTTATTGAGAATTTTTTTCACTTAAATTGTAAAGATAATTTACTTTTTGAAATATTGTATTTAAAAAATTTGTACTATATGTGCGTCCTAAATTTACAATTAATTTAGATATAATTTCCCCCAAAAGTATTGGATGATCTCATGCAATTGAATTGCAACGCAATGCGTTGCCAATCAAATACTATATATTAAATGAAAAAGAAAATTTTGTTTACACAGTTTATAACTTGAGTTTTGCTGACTGAATTTTGATGGTATTTAAACTGTTAGTTAGAAAATTTTTCAAGGAATGTTTTTGCATGCAATGTATCGTCGCATGTTGCTTAGTTTCTAAATTATGGGGGGAGGGATGAGTTCTATAATCGGTTGAACCCGATTTTGAAAGATTCGACTTTTTTAAAAACTTCTACTGAACATATTTGGATGGCACTTGCAATGTTAGCTAGATAATTTTCAAAAATGGTTTTATTATATTTCATATAATTGTATCTTTTTTTTTACCAAATCCTACTAAAAATGTTCAAATAAAAGTGTTGATACTTAACAGAACACATTCTGTGTAACACATTAGAAAATATAACAGTGCAATGGAGTTAGTATCGTTTTCAATAATGCAGAACATCATTCCAGGTAAAAGTCCATATTTCTTTAAAACATAAAGTCAAACTATCAATTATACCTCGCTTCACTCACGATTTGTTTGGGAGAAACCTACCAGCGTAGCGGAGGCAGCCTGCCTGTATTTAATAAATTTCTGAACAATTTTAATGAATAAATAGACCAAAGTAATTCAATTTTGCTGGAACGAATCATTTTCTCCAATCTTTAGCATGGTACCATTGATTACATTCTATCTCAAATTCAATTATTAAAACAGGTGAAAAGTTTAAATAAAAATAAGAATAAAGACGTACCTATATAATAAAATCAGTAATTTACATAAATAAATCAATGGGACTCGCATTAAAAAGCTACCCTCATTCAATGTCTTATTTTTATTCAAAGTATATTTTCTCAATTTTCCAAAAGAAATAGAAGAAACTTAATTAAATTTCTCATTTACTGAATTCAAATGAAAATAAAAACATTTTCTTTAATAAAGTTCGGAAGGGAACATGCTAAATTTCAATTTTACTTTTAGAAGTGCTTTATTATTATTTTTTTTTTCATATAAAAGAAATTAAGTTTTCAAGTACTATATTTAAAACACGTTATTATGAGATATTTTTTAAAATGGAAAGTTAAACAAATAAATATATATTTCTTTTTCTCCGCTTAAAAGGATTATCAAAGCAAAAAAAATAGATTCTAAAAAGAGAAAAACATCGGTTATCGTAATATACCGTCTAGAATAACTAATGTTGAAAGCGGCTGTACCGGTCATGCTTAGAAACGTGTTAAAATATTGAATCTCTTAATTGTCCAACAATGCTGAAATACAAAGAACCCATTAACCCATTACAGCGACATCTGCAGGATATTTTCTAAAGCTGTTAGAAGTCCGATAGTCTAGGTGCTGGTATAACACGACGTTTACATTGAAATTTGAAAATATCCCGCAAGTGTCATTGCGATCCGCTCTTCAGATTTCAGCATCGTTACACATTTAGGAGATTCAAATTTTTAGTACTATTTGGATAGCAGATCTCCAAGCTATTTATTCTAGATGCTGTCCCCATAGTTAACGCTTTCACAAGCATTGTCCTTTCAGTAAAGACATGAATTTAACGCATAACTGTCTTCATGAAAAACAAATATTTAAAAACTAAAATAATTGTTATATAAATAAAGAAGGTATGGGACAATAAAATTAGGAAATAATTCAAAAATATCTTTTAATAACAGAAGAGTATTAATGAAGATTCTCTAAATTCGAAGTATTAATCGTATCCTTTGCAAACATTAACTTTAGCTAAGAACAATTATCGCTAAAGTGAGATTGTTATAAAAAAAACACTTAATCCCCAACAGCACATGAACAATAATATCACAAACACTCTTTAAGTGTTGCCTTTAAATTAACTTGAAATTTCATAGCATTATGTTGGGAGTATATTGGTAATTTTTGTTTTCTTGTTCTTTTTTTAACATTTATACACTCAACACCCTGTAGTTTCGTGAAGGAATGGTACTATCAAAATATTTTTCAGTTAACGTAAGTACGGACCACAGTGTGAGACGGACCAGTCAAATATTTCGTTATTGCGGCGTCTCACAGAAGGCGCTACTATCTAAGTCTGACAATTAAAGATTTTTGCATGGAGAGCAACATTTTGCTACTCAAAAAACATAATATTTTAAAGCTAAAAATCATTATTGCTTTTGATGAGTCAAATATTTTTTTTTCAAATGGTTATAGTTATGCATTTAAAGGGTTTAGTTTATATTCTACCTATCTAGTTTTAATGACGTAATCTCGGGAAACATTTAGGATTCTAAATAACATAAAATGACGACGTAAAATATACATTGTAGAGTTATATTTCTCACATGGGCGATAGGAAGAGTTGGACCATGTGTAAACGGAACAGGTGGACCATGTTTTCCGTTGGAAGGGATGGACAATACAATCATGATTTTCAAATTTAGCTATTTAAAGAGCTGAATTTAAAATTCTAAGGGATTGTATTTTTCTGTTTTCATAAAATGCTGATAACTTTATTAGAAAAGGTTCATCTACACGCGTAGAATGGACTGCACTGTAAAAAAAAATCTGTAGTTCTACAGATGTAAAGTTACATGCTTACTAAACTTTCACCTGTAACTGTACGAAAAAAGCTGCAAATCTACAAAACTAGTTTTTGTAAAGATACAAAAATCTGTAACTTTACAAATGAATCTGCTAAAATTTCAGTAATCTTACTAAACTTTTATTTGTAACCCTGGCTGCAGTTACATGAAAAGTTCTCGGAATCCCAGTTTCCAAAAAAATTCTTAGTAACCTTACAGATTTTTTGATTTTCGGCGCAAAAGTGTGTCTGTTACATGAAATTTTGTTGTTGCCGTTACATGAAAAGTTCTAGGAATCCAAGTTTCCTAGAAAAACTTTAGTAACTTCAGAGATTTTTTTTTTACAGTGTGAACATATTTTGAAAAATAGAATATGGGTGTCGGTCAAGCAGCAAAGACTTTCAGCTAACTAAAAAAAAAAAAATACTTTAATGAGAAAAAATAAAACATTTAACTTGAACAAGTGTTCTTTAACAAAGGTCTTATTATCTTCATCGGACTAAGATATGTGTGATGACCAAGATGACTATTTAAAAGACTGAACGAAAACGAATATTTGCGATACGATGAAAATTATAATGAGATGAAACCAAAAATAGATTTGATACAATGTGTATCTTCTTTGCGTTGGCTTCATGAAGGATGTTCACTGTTTGGGGTAACATACGATAACATACGGAGTCCATCTCTCCCGTAATTGACATATACTTATCGATTTATCTCATGAATAGTATATATTGAATGGTTTACAGTTTTAACAACATAAAATAGAAAAATATTTTAAGAGTAATTTAAAATATGTAAAATACCTTAAATCGATGTTAAGTTAACAAAATAGGTTTTCCACCAACCTCTTTATTTCAAGTTATGATTTGAAATTACAATTTCCGTAAATCATTCCCATAAAACTAAATTCGTTTTTTTTTTTTTTTCTTATGCATAAAAACGATTTTTTTTTCAAATTTATTTACCTAGATAAATATAAAAAATGTAATTTGAAATAACAAATAGTTATTTTTGTCTCCGTTGGTAAATCTGTGTTTGGTAAGTTATAACTTTTAACAATATCACTTCTCGACATTTTAATAATTAAAACCCCCTATTTAGTTAATTTATTTTAAAGCGTTATTATACAATTTCCACGTCCTTTTGCACTCATGCACCCCTAAACCATGACACTAGCAGCAAATTTTACGGGGCGTTTAAGACATTCTTTATCAAATGCTTCTTGCTTCATTCTCCAAACTCGAATAACTTGAATACCATATGAAACAAAAAACATACTTTCATCACTAAATAATATATTTTTCCAATCTTCTTCGCTCCATAAACGTCTTGATTTACACCAATTCAATCTTATATGCTTTTGTTTTGCAGTAATGAGAGGTTTCTTTTTCGGTACACGATATTCAACCTTAAAGGTGTAGAAACTTCAACTCCTTCTTCTTTTTTCCATTTTCGGTGCAAGAATCGCATACTTTTAAAACGATTTTTCTTAATTATACGCTTCAGTTTCCTGTCATCTCTAGCAGATGTCTTTCGTTTTCGGCCGCCATTTCGGCGATTATTTTGAAATTTTCTATTTTTTGAATATTGTGTTAGTATTTTACTAAAGCTTGATTGCGAACAATGTAAATAATTCGTTATATAACATTAATTTTCACCGTTCAGATACAAACCAACCATACGAACCTTAATAGATTCAGGGATATCACTCACACGACCCATAAGACGAAAAAGCAAACAAACTGCAAAGAGAATACTGATTTTAAATGAAATCGTCTGAATTTATTCTTTGATGCCACCAGTTATGAATTAGTGATAATTAAAGGAGTATTAATGTCAAATATTTTAATATTTTGAATCACTTGAATAAATATTCCAATATTTTGACTTTTCAAAATAATGTTTTTCAATTAATCTTTTAAAAAATGATATTAATTTTAAGATAATAAATAAGTTTAATCAACAATAAGTTCGTAATAAAAATATCGTTTGCATATTTGTTTTAAAACACATTAAATTACCAAACGGCATTTTCAATTTGTAAAAACAAACAATTATTCTAATATTTTGAATATGAGCTGTATTCTCACTGATAAAGCGTTTCTCTGAATGAAAGCATTGATCATATCATAACCTGGAGTGATGTTAGCCAATATCATAGATTAAGGACCAAGATGGGACATTTACGGCAAAATCTGTAATGACAACAGTACTAGCGTCACTATCGGCAAGGAGAAAGAACTAACAAACCTCCGAAATTTACCTATGTTGAAGAAATATGTTTATCCTCTATGGTTTGAATATCTATTCGTTCCTAAAACGAAGCAGGTGTCAGACGATTTCATGCTTGCTTTATTTATTTAGCTGCTTTTTTTAACCGTACTTGTATTGTTCATTTTTAACTTACAAAATGATAATTAGACTAATAATGTAAAAGAAAGCCGCCAGAAAATTCTGTTAAGAATGCAAATACGTGAGTTTATAAGATTAAATTAAAAAAAATCAAATTTAGGTATTATGATTCATGAAGGATGTTCACTGTTTGGAGTAACATACGATAACATACGGAGTCCATCTCTCCCGTAATTGCCATATACTTATCGATTTATGTCATGAATAGTATATATTGAATGGTTTACAGTTTTAACAACATAAAATAGAAAAATATTTTAAGAGTAATTTAAAATATGTAAAATACCTTAAATCGATGTTAAGTTAACATAATAGGTTTTCCACCAACCTCTTTATTTCAAGTTATGATTTGAAATTACAATTTCCGTAAATCATGCCCATAAAACTAAATTCGATTTTTTTATTTCTTTTCTTACGCATAAAAACGATTTTTTTTTCAAATTTATTTACCAAGATAAATATAAAAAATGTAATTTGAAATAACAAATAGTTATTTTTGTCTCCGTTGGTAAATCTGTGTTTGGTAAGTTATAACTTTTAACAAGATCACTTCTCGACATTTTAATAATTAAAACCCCCTATTTAGTTAATTTATTTTAAAACGTTATTATACAATTTCCACGTCCTTTTGCACTCATGCACCCCTAAACCATGACACTAGCAGCAAATTTTACGGGGCGTTTAAGGCATTCTTTATCAAATGCTTCTTGCTTCATTCTCCAAACTCGAATAACTTGAATACCATATGAAACAAAAAACATACTTTCATCACTAAATAATATATTTTTCCAATCTTCTTCGCTCCATAAAAGTCTTGATTCACACCAATTCAATCTTATATGCTTTTGTTTTGCAGTCATGAGAGGGTTATTTTTCGGTACACGATATTCAAACTTAAAGGGGGACGTGTACCCTCCAGTTTTTGACTATGGATTTTTACTTCTTATCTTCGTAATGAAAAGATTGATACATATTCTTTACAACTGGCATTTAGTGAAATATAATATCAAAATTTTCATTTAATATATTTTTTTTTTGTTATATATTCAGCAAATAATTAATAATTTTCAAATTTTTTAGCTAGATCAAATAAAATCAATCCTGTTAACATTTCCGAATTATTGAATTTAGCGTTTGCTAGTGCTGCCATCTGCCTTTCAAAAGTAAAAATAATATTCCATATAACATCTTTTCCGTACATTTTTAATTTTAAACACTAGCAAATAAGCCACAAAAAATTTAATTTGGGTCTCGAAAATTCAGATTAGTACCAAGCTTCAATATCTTTTATGAACAGCAATTATATTTAAGAAATTTAGTCGATTTATCGGAGTTTTATCATAATATCAACGAGATTACATTTTGGCGAGTGTGTTGGCGATTTAATGTTACCAGTTCTTTTGGCAACCCCTTTGTTAGGGTGGGGTTTCAATTGATGCGTTGGAAGATTAATGTTTTCCTGTGCTATTTCTGTATAGAATGTATGTATGTATATTCGAACTGCTGCGACAAGGAAAGTGGATACTCAGTTTATTCCATTATCATTTGAAGTTTGCAATTTGAATGGGAATTTATTTGTTTATTTATTTTTAATGTGAGTGTAAAACAAAGGTTTTACCAACCAGGCAAAGTTCGGTGGTATTTCTTTTAAAGCATGACTATGACTATAATTCATAATCAATCAGCAATTTGTATTACAATAAAAAAAATTCTAATTTTTTAATCAAAGGTTTTATAGCAAGTGAACTTGTTCCCTACTTCTGTAAGTACAGTTAAACGTCTATGACAGTTCCTCCCTGATAATGGACACCTTTATTAAGAGTACATTTCCCCCTCTCCCTAACAATTATTTGTGCATTTTTACATCTCAATAGCGGGCACTTCCGAACAGTGGACAAATTATACTCTCCCGAGGTTTCCGTTACTCAGAGGTTTTCTGTATTTGTTTATTATTATATTGTGTGGGCGGGGGGGGGGGATAAACTACCTAGCTGCGATTCTTTTCTGAATTTTCCGAAAATTTAAGGCATTCATTTCCGAAAGTTCATAAAATTCGATCAATCCGAAAATTCGGACATAAAAAATATCGCAAATTTCGACAAATGGTCGTCGGTTTGGTTTTTGGTTTTGTGTTTATGACGGCCAATTATCAACACGTGGGATATAGGCCCTGGGGGGGGGGTGCCCTTCGTGGGGGTCTTTCTAAGGGAACCTAACCCGTATTTACGCATGGGAACCACGGTTTCGAAGAAAACCACGAAAACTCCGAAACGGTTAGGCCGAAGGGCGCGATTGGGTTCAAACCCAGCACCTCCCGTCTACCAGCTTCGAGAGCAGAACCTCTCAGCCACTGGTGGGGCCAAAATGGTCGTCGGAAAAATTAATTTTGCCAACTGTTTGCAGAAAAAAAACGTGAATTTCAACAAAGAATCGCGTAAAAGACACAAATTTCGTCAAAGATTCGCGGAAAAACGCAAGTTTCTTCAAAAAATCGCGAAAAAATCCCCAAAATTTCTTCAACAAATCGCGAAAGAACCGCAAATCTCGTCAAAAGATCTCGAAGACTCAAAATTCGTCAAGGGATCACAAAAAACGCGATTTTCGTCAAAGGGCCGCGGAAAAACGCGTAGTTAGTGCCGGGAGTGGATTTCTCATCCCCACCCCCCTCTGCTGTAACTTTTCAGAAAATTTGCTGTGAATTTCAGAAAATTTTTCTTTTTACTCAGAATCACCCTTGAACTACCTTTTTACCCCTAGGCTATATTTCTTTAGGCAACCCTTCCCTTCAAAACGATATATTTCAGTGTTTTCTGGTACTAAAAAAGGAAAGAAATACTTTTAGTGCAGGTAAAAACATTGAAATTTCATAAAACTGAAAGTGTCATAATACCGCAAGTGGGGATTTTTTTAATTTCCTTCCTAGATGTAGGACAATATTTTTGTAAATATAAGGTATTAGGACCCAGGGGACCCATATAAAAAAAATCATATTTAAATATATATACATATACAACCCCTTATGAAACAAAAGATTGATTTATACGCTTTTTTACAATTGGAAGAATATTTCATCAGCAGTTTAAAGGATAATAAAAGTCACCTCTGTATAAATAAATCCCAAACTGGTAGCTGAAAAATTCGAAGTATCCAATATTTTCTTCTTATGGATACCGAAAAAAAATTAAAAGTCGAGTAGCACTTGGAATACCATCTAGATGGTAATTACCTGCAAGATTTGATGAATGAAACAAAGAAAATTGGTTGAAAACATTACTTCAGTAGCGGATTTTATTTACAGAGAGCAAAATATGTCTTTTTTAATAAAAGTAATTATTTTATTTTGTTCAGTATGTGCAAAGGTGATTCTGTTCAGATTCATCCGAAAATTTACGGCTTTCGGTTCCAAAAACACTTTAAAATCGATCATCAGTCTGAAAATTTGGGATAAAAAAAGACGCGAATTTCGACAGATGGTCGCTGAAAAAAATCAGTTTTGTTAATCGTCCGAAGAAAAAAATCGGCAACTTCGTCGAAGTATCGCGGTAAAAACGCAAAATTCGTCGAAGATTGCAGAGAAAAAGCAATTTCGTCTAAGGATCGCAGAAAAAAGTGAATTTTGTCGAAGGAGTCGGGGAAAATACGGGAATTTTATCAAAGGGCCGCTAGAAAAACAAATTAAAAGCACGGATTTCATCAAAGGTCCGTGAATTTCAGCGAAGGATCGCGAAAATAATGTGAATTTCGTTGCAGAATCGTGAAGAAAATGAAGTTTATAAAAAGGATGCTTAGAAAACGCTAATTTCGTCAAGGTATTTCGGAAGAAACGAGAATTTCGTCAAAAGATCGCAAAGAAGCAAATTTAATCAAAGTATTGCAGAAAATCCGTAAATTTCGTCAAAAGATCCTGAAAAAAAAGCGAATTTCGTCAAAAGGCTGAATTAAAAACGCTAATTTCGTCTAAATATCGCGGGGAAAACGCAAATTTCGTCGAAGGATTGCGGAAAAGTGAAATTTTCGAATATCACGAAAAAGTAGCAAATTTCTAGAAAGGGCCGCGGGAAAATTCGAATTCGTAATAGGGCTGCGGAAAAACGAAAAATTCGTAAAACGACCAAGGAAAAAACGTAAATTTCGTCAAAGGACCTCGAAAAACGAGAGTTAAATAAATAGAGAGTTTCAGAAAAATATTTCGCCAAACGGCCGCGAAGAAAAAACGTGAATTTTGTGAAAAGGCCGCTAGGAAAAACACGAATTTCGTCAAACGGCCGCGGATATAAAACGCGAATTTTGTCGAAGGATCGCGGAAAAAAACGGAAATTTTGTCGGCGAATTGTGAACTAAATATTTTAGTCAAAATGCTGCTTAAAAAATGCTTATGCTTTCGACGAAGTATTGAGGAGAAAATGCGAATTTCGTCAAAGAGCCGCTAGATAAAAATGCGAATTTCATTGAAGGGCCGCGGAGAAAAGCCAATTTTATCGAAAGATCACGAAAAGATAGCGAATTTCGTCAAAAGGCTGCGGAAAACGCAAACTTTGTCAAATGTCCTCAGAAAAAATGCAGTTTTTTCAAAACACCGCGAAAAATGCGAATTTCGTGAAAGGGCCGTACAAAAAAGGCGAATTTCGTCAACAGATCACGAAAAATGAGAATTTCGCAAAGGGCTTCGGAAAAAAAGTTAATTTTGTCAAATGGCCGCTATAAAAAAAACACGAATTTCGTCAAAAGGCAGTATAGAAACTCAAAGTTCGCGAAACGGTCACGAAAAGTAAACGAGTTTCATCGAAAGGCCGCAGAAAATCGCGAATTTCGTCAAAGGGCTGCGAAAAAAATGCAAATTTCGTCAGAGGTTCGCGGAAACAAGAGATTTTTTGTCAAAGGGTCGTGCAAGAAATGTTAATTTTCCCAAAGGGCTACGGAACGAGAACGCGAATTCTGACAAAGGACCACTATCAAAAACACGACTTTCGTCAAAAGCAGCGTAAAAAACACAAATTTCGTCGGATGATCGCGAAAAAACGCGAATTTCGTCGGAAGATCGCGGAAAAAGAAAAGAATTTTATCAAAATGTTGCTTTAAAAACGTTAATTTCGTCAAGGTATCTCGAAAAAAAAAGTGAATTTCGGTGGAAGATCTTGGAAAAAGAAAAGAATTTTATCAAAATGCTACTTAAAAATGCTAATTTCGTCAAAGTATCTCGAAGAAAAACGCAAATTTAGTAAAAGGATCGCACAAAAACGCAAATTTCGTCAAAGAGTGGCGGAAGAAATTCGAACTTCGCCAAAGGACTGCAAAAGAAATCCAAAATTTGTCACACAGTAGTAAAAAAAAAAAAAACGCGAATTTCGACAAAATACTCAGAGAAAAAATGCGAATTTTGTCAAATTGTCGCCAGGAAAAACACTTATTTCGTCAAAAGGCCGCAAAAAAAACGCAAATTTCGTCAAAGAATCGCGGAAACAGGATAATTTTGTCAAATGGTCGCGGATGAAATGCGAATTTCGCCAAAGGGCTGTGGGAAAAAACATGAATTTTGTCAAAGGGCATATTAAAAAATACATGAATTTCGTCAAAGGGCTGAGGAAAAAACCTCTAATTTTGTAAAGGGGCAGCTAGAAAAAACACGAATTTCATCAAAAGGTAGCGTAAAAGCGCAAATTTCGCGAAACGGTTGCGGAAAAAAACACTAATTTCGTCAAAGGTTCGCAAAAAGGGGAATTTTGTCAAAGAGTCGCGTAATAAATGCTAGTTTCGCCAAAGTGTTGAGGGTAAAAAAGCGAATTTTGTATTGGGTCTTCTAGAAAAAGCACGAATTTCGTCAAAGAACTAAAGAAAAACGCAAATTTTGACAAAGGACCACTTGAAAAAACACGAATTTCGTCAAAAGGCATCGTAAAAAACACAAATTTCGTCGAAGGATTGCGATTGCAAATGTAAATTTTGTCGGTAATTTGTGAGAAAAAAGAATTTTGTCGAAAAGTTACTTAAAATACGCTAATTTATCAAAATATTTTGGGAAAAATGCGAATCTCGTCAAAGGGTTGCTGTAAAAATGAGACTTTCGTCGAAATGCAGCGGAAAAACGTGAATTTCGTCAAAGGGCTGCTGAAGAAACGCAAATCTCGTGAAAGGATCGCTGGAAAATGAGAATTTCGTCAAAGTCTGTGGAAAAACTGCAAATCTCGTCGAAGGACGCGAAAAAAATGTGAATTTCGTCGGAGGATCGTAAAAAAAAAAGAATTTTGTCAAAAGGCTGCTTAAAATCCTCAAATTTCATCGAAGTATCTCGGAAGAAACGCGAATTTCGTCAAAGGATCGTAAAAGAGCGAATTTCGTCGAAGGGCCGCAGAGAAAACTCGAATTTCGTCAAAAAGCTCAAATAAGCGGTAATTTCGTCAAAGAACTGCTAGAAATAACGTGAATTTCGCCAATGGGCCGCGAAAAAAACGAGAATTTTTTCAGAGGATCGTGAAAAAAAATGGAAATTTTGTCATAGGATAGCAGAAAAAACGCAGTTAGTCTCTTTAGAAAACAGCTCACCCGTTTATGTTTATTATTGCAGGCATAATTTTTAATCAGAAACAAGATACTGAATTAACTTTAGAAAAATTGCGTTAACCTGAATCGAACTTGCAGGAATCTACACTTAACCCGAAATTGACCCGACCGAAAACAGAGTTAAACCGATCTGGAAAAAAATAGAGGATTCCCCACCCCACCCCCTTTTTTTCCTGTAACTTTTTAAAAAAATTTGCTGTGGATTTCAGAAAATATTTTTTTACTCAGAATTGCCCCTGAGTAATGCGATTGAAATTGTAAAATTTAAAAAAGTGAAATATTCAGTTTTTAGCTCACAGGCTATCAAAGCCTAAGAGCTAATGTGCCCGCAGATTCTGTATGTTCGTACGTACGTATGTATGTATGTACGTACGTATGTATGTATGTACGTATGTACGCACGTACGTAACGCGATAACTCTTGATAGAAATATCCGATTTGCTTCAATTTTCTTTCACGGTTCATTCTCATAAGGCGCTTCCCTGATTAGTTTTGGGGGTTCATTGGTTAAGTATAAAAGGGGGATCGGAAGGGTACTATCCCCTTAATTTAGAAAATGTGTTTTCTTATCCGAATTGCTTCACATTTGGTATACCGGTTTATAACGGTATGGCGCTTCCTTTATTAGTTTTGGGGTTCATTGGTTAAGTATAAGGGAGGGTACGGGGGGGGGGGGTCTAATCCGCCCTTAACTTAGATAAATGGGTTTTTCGTGCATAATTATCAGATTTGCTTTAATTTTGGTATACCGGTTATTTCTGATAAGGCGCTTCCCTGATTAGTTTTGGAGGTTCATTGTTTAAGTATAAAGGGGGAATCGGGGGGGGGGGCTGTAATACCCCTTAATTTACAAAGATGAATTTTCGTATCCGATTTGCTTCAAATTTGGTATATCGGTTTATTCTGATAAGGCGCTTCCCTGATTAGATTTGGAGATTGATAGTTTAAGTATAAAAGGGGGATCGGGGGAGGTGCAATATCCCCTTAATTTAGATAAATGGATATATTTTTATCCGATTTGCTTCAAATTTGGTATACCGGTTTATTCTGATAAGACGCTTCCCTGGTGAGATTTGGAGGCTCATTGGTTAAGTATAAAGATGTGAAATAAGGAGGAGGCTAATCCCCCCTTAATTTATTTTTCGAAAGGTATTATTCTTTGAAATAAAAGTATAATTTACAATTAGTGTGAATAGACTGTGAGCTCAATGCCATTAGTTTAACTGGGCACTTTTCTTTTTTAATACTGTGTGTGTCAGCAGGGTTCGACTGGGTCAGATTTTTCTCCGTAGACCATAATGTATTGGAATTCTTTTGAGTGTCCCTGTAAAAAAGGTGTAACTGCTACACGTTTCAATTTCAATACCGAACATGCCATGGTGAATATCAATAACATATATCAGTTTCATGATGATCTGACTACATTTACGCGAGTTAGAGCTACGACAGATGGCAGACAGACAAACCGTATGCATAATCACTTTTCAGCTACGATGGAAAGTTTTAAAAAATTAATTTCAGGTATCCAAAATTAAAATCCGCCATGTTTGCATATTTATTTATGCTCCAGAGTGGTTAAGATAGAAAAAATGTAATTGATGTAATGATTGTAATCTTTGAAGAAATTAACATTTTCATTTTAATGTTAGTCACTCCGTAGACGCGAGGAAAAAAAATCTGTCGATTACGCTTTTTAACACCTTCTAATATAGTTGTAAAGTGTTTTTGTATTCGATTTGTCTGCCGTCTGTCTGATCTCTAACTCACGTAAATGCCGCCAGATCGTCATGAAATTGATATATGTTATTGATATTCACTATGGCTTGTTCGATATTGAAAATGAAGTGCGTAGCAGTTCCATTACAGGGACATTTAAAAGAATTCGGTTACATTCCTGCCTATGGGGAAAACCTTTTGAAAAGGGTTTTGAATAATGTTTGACAATATTAATCTCATTGAAATTAAAAATTCCGTTACATTACGGCATTATAAAAATACATTGCAAACGAATTTTACCCGTAGACCGTTCTTTTGTGCGCTGTACATATCATTTCTAGAATTTCTGCAAAAAAAGGGAATATTGCAAAATTTTGTGATTTAAAAACGCCTGCTAAAGGTAAAAACGCATTTTCAGCAACACAGAATTCTAAGATTAATACTTAGAATTCTGTGTTCAGCAATTATTGTCACAGACAATGCTGTAATTGAATTATCTTGTGCAGTGTTGAATTCAGACACTTTTATCCGGGCGTGGTTTATGTTATTGTGGGGGGATTGCACTTTTTGACTATTGAAAACACAAAATCTCAAAACTTCCGGCGGGGGGGGGGGGGGGGGGGGCGGAGACAGCTCACTGCTCCGTGGTGAATGCCGCCCCCGGATCACCCCCTGAATTCAACACTGCTCTTGTGTGTCTTTGTAAATGAATGATAAATCATACCCTATTTTATAGTAGGCATCTTGTAATGCACTGCCGCGTTATGTATTCATTTCAGTATGTTTAAAATATTATAATGTCATTAAAATACAACAAAAAGATTATTTCCCATAGATTCTAGTGTAATGGAATTATTTTGAGTGCCCCTGTAAATGAACTATAAATACCACACATTTCATTTTCAATACCGAACATGCCATGGTAAATCTGAATACTTATATCATTTACATGAAAATACGAGTATACTTACGTAAGTTAAAGGATTGCAGAACTGAATTCTTAAATATTTTTCACCAGTGTTAGAAAATAAAAACGCATATACAATGGAAAATATCCTTTCGGCAGTTATGATCCACAGGCAATACTGTAACCCAATTATTTTGTATGTCACTGTAAATGAATGGTAAATGCCTTGTACATTATATTCTATAGTAAGCATCTAGTTGTGTACTTCTAAGACTGGACTTGTGTATTATCAGTGCCTGATTAATGCAGGGGCATGCAGGGATCTGTTCCGGCCAATGATTAAAATTGGCTGATGATGAAATAATGATTAAAATTGGCCGTAAGTCACCCAAATTCTTTTTGACCAAAAACATTTTCAAAGATTTAGTAAGAGAGTGCGGGTGTTTCCCTTGCGCTCTCTGCTTCCCATATACTATGCCTTCTCCCCCACACACTTATATATATATATAAAAAAAGAGTTACGTCATAAGAAAATTAATGATTCAAATTTTAATATAATAAATAATATAATAAATATAATAATATAATAATATAATATAATAATATTATATTATTAATTATATTATTAATTAAAATTTATTATATATAATAATATAATAAATTTTTTCGTAGTTTATAAAAGTATAATGTATTTTTTATTTTTCGGTAGATAATATTATTTTCTCAAATTTCGCTCCGGTTTCTTTCTTTTCTTTTCTTTTCTTTTTTTCTTTTCTTCTTTTCTTTTTTTTTTTTTTTTTTTTTTTTTTTTTTTGTTCTTACTTGCCCAAAAGAAAAATGCCATAGAAAAAAAATTGACTTTTGGTTTCGTATGTGGTAAAACGGAACATTGAACTCTTAGTAGTCAAAAGGTATATATATCTATATATTAGTAGTTTATACTTATTATACTTTTATAAACTACGAAAAAATAAAAGAAAAAATGCCATAGAAAAAAAATTGACTTTTGGTTTCGTATGTGGTAAAACGGAACATTGAACTCTTGGTAGTCAAAAGGTATATATATCTATATATTCTGATAATATATATTATTTCAAGTTTATTTTCATTAAATGAAAATAAAATAAATAAATAAATAACATAAATATATATTAGCGGTATTTTGACAGAAAGATTTACATTAGTTACAAATACCTTTAAACAATGTTGAATATATTAAGAATATAGAATTTCGTTAATTACTATTTTATGAAAAAAATCAAATTGTCCAATTTCTTTAACAAAGTACATTAGCAAAACACCTTTAGCTAACAAGCTTTTACTTTTTTATTTTTTACTTATTTAGATTAAGTTTACACATATTTTTTTCTTTTCTCTCCATAAACGATACCATTTATTTATTAAATTTATATCATATACAAAAAATGTAAGAACAAAGAACCAGGCTTTGCAGATAACGCAACAAAAAAGAAAATAGAAAGAGAGAGAGGGAGGAAAAAAAAAAGGGGGGGGGGGACAGATATCTGATACCTTTAGTCAAGTTCTCGAATAATATTTTTATTTTATTTATTTATTTATTTTTTTGTGTGTGAGAGAGAGAGACAGAGAGAGAGAGAGAAAATACAGCATTTTTCCAAAAATCAAATTCTGTGTTTTAAATCAGTGATTCCCAAACTTTTTGTCTCGCGGTGCCCATTTTTGAATTTCTCTGACGAAGCCCCTGAAGCCTGCTGTACCCTATAAGTTTTTTTTTTTCTTAATTTAGGTATGTTGCAACTAAGCAGAGGAATAAAATTTCTACTCAGAATCAGCCCTGCCAGTAGGGATCAGGCCTTAAATTTTTTCTCGAGATTCGACCCCAACCGGGTCTGTATTTCATTCTTTCCTAGCCGTATCAATTGAGATTTTTTTCCCGCTTACTAGTAATACTGTGGCAACTTTCTTTCTTAATTTATGAAAAAGTGAATGATAAACGTCTTTGATTTCTTTGTTTTATTTAATTATTCATTTCGCGTTTTTTAGATAGCTTAACGTGTAGGTTAATCATGTGAAAGACACTTTACCAAAATGCTGTGAATGACTGATTTTTATTTTAAAATATATTACATGTATTCAAATATTTTGGAGCCTGAGTAAAATCTTGGGCATTTAAACAATTTTTCATATTTTGTTTTCAATTTATTTACAGTAAGTAAAAGGAAACAAAAATTATGCATAAAGCATAGATTATGAAAGACTTTCCAACACATCCAGAATACTCTAACAAAATTTCACACTGTAATAAGGTGAGTCTAAGTAAATAATTTGGAAAACGTATAACACATTTGTGAATCAATTTTTAGCTATTACCATCTATAGGCAGAAAAATATTCGAATTCTTTTGTGCAGCTTTTTGTATGATATATACATATCTATCTATATATATACACACAGGACTTAATTTATAACAAAAAACGTACCAGAGCTCTAACATTCTGCACCAATAAAAACTTTAGTGCAACAGCCCCCCCCCCCCCCTCTTGTACTCACATTTTTTTTTAATTTCAAAAAGTATTTAAAAGATTTAAAGCAATTTCTTTTTTTTAGAATATATATATATATATATATATATATATATATATTTATATTCGTATATAACAAAATATATTTTTACTACATCTAATATTCATTTCTATATAATAAAATCTAATAAATAAAGAGAGCAAAAAGAATGAAATCAGGGAGTGGGAAAATTTCCAAAAATCGTATTCACCAAGGATTTCTTTGTATCGACAGAACACTCGGGGATTATGTGAGCATTGTTTATAAACTCTGGTGGGTTCCGACTAACATTTAAATATTAATTAAAAATTAAGAAGTACTGGAGCTGCGTTCCTATGAGCTTCAGTGCAAATTAAGCAACGCGAGGAGCTAATAAGTTGATCATTAAGAATATTTTACAAACATGAACAAAAAGCAGCGAGTAAAAACAGCAGATACTGTTGCGAATAATTCCGGCATTCCTCGTCGCCATTTTTAAATACTGAGACAGAAAATGGACTGAGACAGATTTGTGAGCACTAGATGGAAGTATGCTACTATGTGTACGACACGCTACGTCAAATATGTAAGGCCTTCGGAAGAAAGACGCAAAAGATAGTAGATCGGAGGAATAGAAAAAGACAATTTAGGCTTCCGTATTTCAGAAGCGCTGTTCCGCAGGTCTTCGGAGCGCAGTATTTATGAGCTGAGGTGAATCCCGACTTTTAAATAATCACTAAAAACACTAGAGTACCAGGGCTGTTCTAAACTTAGATACACCAAATAATATGGGAAAAAATGGTTAAAAATGGTAAAGAAGGATACCACAATTGAAAACGGAATATCAGCATTTATTGCTCATAGACACTACTTATCAATTTATTTATCAAAAAACGAAAAACTCATTTCGATTAGAAATCGCTTCCATCCCTGCCAATCTTGTGTTGTTTTTACGTTTAAAAATGAAATGTAAATGTGTCAGAAATTTTCGGGCTTGTTGAGCAGTGCACTTGAGAAACGATTTAAATATAAATGTGATGCAGAAGCCGATGCTAGTTTGACAACATCAGTACAAAAATGCGTAGAGATCAGATCCCCATCAAACAGTTACATTGTGTCAGAGCCCAGCCCAGAATGTGTCAGGTAGGCAATATGTTTTGTAAAAATAGTAACAGCCATAATGGAATCATTGGGAATATGTCTGGTTCTCAAATTCCCTGCTCCTCAAAGCGAAACTTTCTGACAAATGTTTTGACTCATTTTTAACTATAATAGCATAAAAATAACAGGTATGACTATTGAAGCGATTTGAAAACAAATAGCATTTTCCATTTTTTTAATAAATAAATTACTTATTGAGTTGCAAGAGATTTTTGTCACGTGACGACAGCTTTTTCTCCTTTCCTATGCTATCGCTTCGAAAAATTCGATTCAAAACGCTAACTTTGATTGTATTTTCTAACAGATATTTTCGCTTTATCAAAAAATAGAAAACGTCATTTAATTACGAAGTTCATAGTTTATTTATAGAGACATTCAAAAGATAGAGAGATTTATAGACACATTTCATTTATATTATGGTCTATGAGGAAATGTAATTATATAAATACGTAGCACCTACAGTCATCGTCTGTTCCGTCCGTCTGTCCGCATATAGCAGCGCAAAAACTACCCAACCGAATGGTTTGAAATTTATATAGATAATTGGTCTAGAATTTTGTCGAGTTGTTTCAAATTTTATGAAAATCGAATCAAAACTTAAGATATTATTAAAAGTTTTCTTCGTTTTATTAAATCCTATCATACGTAATTAATTCAATGATATCCCATAATAGGTAATGATTCTAGGTTGCCATGGTGATGACGTCCTATTTAAGATATAGTCATATTATTTCCGTATTACTGAATTAAATATATAGAATCGTAATAAATTTTGTATTCAGGCATTTTTTGCATAAGAGTGCAACAGCTGTTGCACCAAAATCTGAATATTTATAAAACTAGTTACAGTACGAACGCAGGAACGCACCTCATTTGCCGCGTTTGACGTGCAATTTCCAACTTGTTTTCCTTCTCTTGGAATATGAAAAATATTGCCAACATTTTGTTATTGATACACCATACAAAAAAGTATTCGTAATAACTTATGCGCACACGCACGTTATGTATCTGTAAATTTGGTGGTATCCACTATTCAGAGGAAAAAGCGTAAAATATAAAAGTGTTGGAAATTGAAAGTGTTCAATAAATATATCCAATTTTCGAAAACCCTATTATATATAGATTTTAACCTGAAAAAATATTTTGGGCATTTAGTTAAAAATCAATCAACCCTAACCCGACCTGCAAAAGTAAAAAACAATCAGAAATAATGAAAGTCAACCCGACCTGCACCTTAAAAATATAGCTCCAACCCGACCGACTTGGATTGCGGGTCCAGTCGGGTTCAAATAACAGCGCGTTACTGATCCGATGCAGAACTCTTACTTTGAATTGAGAAGAGCTACGAAATAGTTTTCAATTAGTTATGGATGACATTCGCAATGCAAATCCTTTCCTCTTTTTTCTGAATAATGCTTTTGATATTCCAATTCCTTCTAATTGTGATTCCACAGATTTTTACCATCTGTGATGCTATAATAAAGATAGCAAAAGGATGATTTGGACGTAGTAGAAAAGACCCCAAGGCATAACAATGACAGGATAGTAAGTAATCGGTTATATAAGCGGCCGGTATGTGAAACGATGGTGTATGCTATTCCTTCAGCATTCAGGTTTCAAAGAATCACCCTCTGGTGAAACGATGGTGTATGCTATTCCTTCAGCATTCAGGTTTCAAAGAATCACCCTCTGCTCACGATAAATTTTCTCTTTTTGTGATGACAGTTGTGCGATTACAGTCAAGCTATATCAACTCATTAGTTTCAGTTATGGTGAAGCGGTAATGGAAATCTTTACAAAAGCAAAAATGCTACAAGCTGCATTTTGTATGGCAGGACAAATTTATTATTAATGGAGAATATCCAGAGAAAGATGTATGGAAATTTTGCGATTTATTGTTTTATTCAAAAAAGTTGAGCTTAAAAAAGAAGCGGAGAATCACTAATCAACAATTATTTTAAATCGATACTCGAATATGTAGGGCAAAAATATTTTCAGGTTGAGAACTATCCATACTGCCCCTCCCCCCCAACCCTTCTTTCTCTTCTAGCTTTAGATCTCTTTCAAATTTCTTCTTCAATAAATAAATAAATCTATGGTTTGTTTATTTTTATTTTTATTAAATTTTTTCAGAAAACGCACTTGCAACATTATTTACTTTATTCAAAAAATTCATTCCTACTGAAGTGAAATCCTGTAGGCAGTACTTACAGTCTTTGTACAAATGATCAAATATAACTTTAGCTTTCTAAATATTTATTATCTATCTCCAATGTTTGAGAAAATAAATATGCTCATAAAAAGTAAAAAAAAAAAAAAAAAAGAAAAGAAAAGAAAAAACACTCTTTTGTAATATTTTAATGGGAATTTTGAATTTCATGAAGTTCAAAAAACTGTCTTTACAATTCTTTAATTTGGATCGCAATTATTTCAAATCCACCGCTAAAATTAGGCTTGTTAGCAAGGGCGAAATAAAATTTACTGAAAAATATATAAATTTACTTTCTTTCGTTTCTAAGTCATAGAAACAGGGGGGGGGGGGGGGGGAAGGGCAGTGATATCGATTACAAAATACTTCTTACAATCTTTAAGTACAAAAAATAAAGTTGAGTTAATTAAAAGAGTGTAAACAGTACTTACTATACAGTTGACTTCAAACTTAATTAGAAAATCGCAGGCATCAATATCAACTCTAGAACTAACATTTCAATTTTCATTTCATGTCCAATTTAATCCAATTTTGTATGAATTTATATTTTTAAATGAATATAATTTGAAAGAAATGCACAAAAAATTGGAGAAATGCTTAAGAAAGGGCCCTAGGGCCCCAATAAAATATGTGGGTGTTAGTCTAGGGAGAGGAGTCCAAGACTCAATTTTAAAATTACGCCTGAGAAGGTGAAAAAATTAGGGGGTGAAAATGCATGGCACATAAAAAGTTCAAGGAGCCCTGAAACGGGCTCTACGGGACCCTATAGACGGGGTCATCATCTTAACTGGAATGGAGAAACGGGAGAATAACTAAATGGAAAAAGTACCCCGAAAATGAAGATCAGATAAAAAGAAAGCAATTTATTAACAATTTAATGCATTAAAACTTCAAAGGCCCCTGTACCAGGCCCCAAGGGTCCCAGGGTCTTAATTGAAATGTAGTGATGGGGTAGAAACTGTTTTTCATGCAGAATTGTTCGATTTGTTCCAAATTTCGTTTACCGGTTTATGAAGTTAAGGAGCTACCTTGATTAGATTTGGAGATTAATTGGTTAAGTATAAAGGAGGGACGGGGGCTAGTCCCCCACCCTTTAATTTTGATAAATGGGTTTTTCATGCAAAATTATTCGATTTGCTTCAAATTTGATATACTAATTTATTCCGATATGGCTTTCTTAATTTGATTTGGAGGTTCATTGGTTAAGTATAAAAGGGGAAAAGTGGGGCAGGTGCTCCCTCTCCTTAATTTAGATAAATGAGTTTTTATGCAAAATTATCTAATTTAGTTTAATTTTTTTTTTTCTAGGTTCATTCTGATAAGGAGCTTTTCTGATTAGATTTGAAGGTTTATTGGTTCAGCATAAAAGGGGAAATGGGGGAGCTAATACACACCTTAATTTAGCGAAATGGTTTTTCATGCATAATTATCTGATTTGCTTCAAATTTGGTATGCCAGTTTATTATGTTAAAGAGTTTGGAGGTTCTTTGGTTAAGTATAAAGGGGGGAAACGGGGCTAATCCCTTCTTTTATTTTTCGAAGGGCATTATTCTTTGAAATAAGAGTATGATATACAATTAGTGTGAATAGCCTGTGAGCTCAATATCATCAGTTTAACTGGACAATTTTTTATTTTTTATTTTATTGATCAACTAGAAATTTCGAGTAATAATTTGCTATTTATTTAATGGTAGACGTTCCGTGGTTTAATAACGTGAATGTAACTATTCGGAAATTCTGGTAGATATTTTGAATAAAAAAATTCTATAAATTGGCAACACTACCTCCGACAATATCTACAGAGTCGGGCCAATTTCCTTTCACAATACGCGGACTGGGCTAAGGTTGATTTTTTTTTCTCTAGATTTTCTGCAGATTTGGGTCAGGCCGGGAATTCATTGTTGCAGGAGCGTCATTTCGGTTTCAGAATTGATTATAATTGATAATTGCTGGATGTGCGTTTTTAGCTGTGAAATGCATGTTTAAAGTTACCAAATTTTTTGTGTATTACGCAGTGTATATGAATTCTAAAGATCATATAAAGACTGCAAAAAAGAAATTGCACACATTAGTATGGACAGCAATTGCTGGAAATAAACTTTACTACATTATGTATTTTTAGATTGCTTATTTAGATATTTCAATTCATTGTAAGAAAAGAAAAAAAGCAGTTTCACCAGTTTTTTTTTTTTTTTTCAAGTCTATACTGGTTACTTTCTGACACATTTTAAAAATAATTTTTGTTTACAAATGTATCAGATTGGCAAGTTCTCTTATTCAAAAACTACGTAAACGAACTTTTTTTTTCTCGTTTTTCGGTAAAGACACAAATTTTCAGCGAATGCTGTCAAAGTTGGCGTTTTGTTTTGAACCGAATTTCTGGACGCGACAGCACAGGAAAGGAAGAAAAAAAAACCACTTATCTTCAGACAACAATCGCCTATAACTCAAGATGTAATTCATTTATCGAAAAATTAAAAACTGTTCGATTGCAAATCACAGAAGGTACTGTGTCAAAGCATTGGACTGTCAAGAGGAAGGTTGTAGGGGTGAACTGTAATTATCCTGTTGGTATTTATTTATTTTTATTAACACTTTAAACATAGTTGAAAAGTGTTTATGACTTCGGTTTTCTGTCTGCCATTTGTTCGTCTCTAGAAATCGAATAGCTTTATTTTAATTTTGCGGTGCGTAGAAATTGCTTCTGGATGACGGCTGTACGTGTATTTTTACTGAATTGGCATGTTATTGAAGTTACATGGCATATTTTATTGAAAATAGAATGTGAGATATTTATAGAGCAATTACAGGGAGACACAAATAATTCCGTTATTTTATGATCTGTGGGGGGAAATGCTTGCCATGAATTAGATGCTAACTAATGAGTTACTTAAAAAAAGAAGGAGAAACAGAAAAAAAAAGAAATAGAGAGAAAATTCCGTATTGTTTTTTTCAATTGTTTCAAATTACTTATTTAATTTTTAAAGGATTCTATAAAATTAGGTAAAATAAATTGTACTGCAAATCATTTTGAGAGTTACTTTAAAGTCAGTGTTGCCAACTAAACCACCTTTTTTATATATATAAAAAAAAAGAAGAACACCTGCCATCATACCAGAATTTCTGCATAGTACTACGCGCACCAATTCCTACAGAAAACATATTACTGTGTTTATAAATTTCGTAATATTTGAATTAGTATAATATTAGTATAACATACTTCAAACATTTATCTCCCATATACTATATATCTCCCATATATATTCCAATTTTTTTTCAGTGTCCCTCTAAATGTGTGAACGAAATATAAATTATACACACTTTGTTTTCAATAGGGGTCATGCTAGAGAAAATTCGTGCTAATCCTTTTGACTTGAGATATGCTTATTTCATTTGGATCCAAGCATATTTATGACAGTTCATCGATAATTATCTGTCAGAAAAGTTATAAACAACTTTTTAAAATGCTGGAAAGTATTAAGAATACAAATAAATAAATAAATAAAAGAAATATTTTGTTAATTACTATATCATGAAAAAATCAAATTCACTAGTTTCTTTAATAAAGTAGCACAATTTATTTTGCTAACATTAACTGTGTTGAAATTAACTGTGTGTTACGTTCTCCCACTTTCCCTACTTTTGTTGTTGTTGTTGTTATTTAGATGTTTGCATTTATTTCCCCATACAAACTGTCCAACTGATTTATATCACACATCTTTCAGTTGATAAGTTCCAATAAGAATACTTTATTTCATTTTATACTTATTGTAACTCCGGTTTGAATATAATTGAAGATAACTAGTAAAATTAACGTAGTTATTTTTTTTTTTTAATGCGACACACACACACACACACACACACACACACACACACACACACATATATATATATATATATATATATTTGCAGAGAGAGAGAAAAATTAGAGAACTGCACAGATCGGGTTTATTTGAGGAGCCTCCATGAAATCAATCAGAATTATAGATAAGATGATGTCAAATGATTAAAACTGGTCATAAGTAATCCAAATCCTTTTTGATAAAAAAAAAAAAAAAAAAAAAAAATCTAAGATTTATGTATATACAATGCATATGAATTTATTACAACTAAAATTTTATTAGTCACTAAAGGATAATTCACAAGCAATTTCTATGAATATATAGAAGGAGGGCCCCAGAATGAGGCTTTCCCCCAGGGCCGAAACTAGCCTTTTGCAACATGGATTCATGCAACATGGGAGCAAACATGGATTTTGGCGCCCCCCCCTCTTCCGAAAAGTATATTTACAAAGAGAATTTTAACCGAGTTATTTTCTTCTGACGGACTGACGGCTTCCATAATTATGAAACGGCCGTCATAAATGAAGTGTTAGGTGAAAATGAAAGAGCAGCCGTAAAAAGTTAGAACTCTGGTCAGAATGGGAAAAAAAATGGCCATAATTTTTTTTTAACACTTCATTTATAACGGCTGTTTCATAATAATGGAAGCCGGCAGTCCATCAGAAGAAAATGATCCATTCCAAAGGTATAATCCTTCATTTGGCGCCCGAAGTACACGCCCCCTCTGCCTCTCCCCCCTAGTTTCGGCCCTGCTTGCCCCGGACCCTTAAATAGTTTGAGTTGGACCCTGCTTATTTAATTTCGCCTAAATTACAACCTGACACCTAATGTTTGCTCATATTTTGATTAGTATAGTATTATGTACTTCTACTCAGGTATACTGAAACAGGAGCTTCCAAAAATAATAAATTTACAATTGCTTATCCTAATAAATCAGGACCTGGCTTTGTAAACTTTTTTTGTAGCAGGCAACACTTATTTAAAAAAAAAAAGATTTCCAAAACCTGATGACGAGAAAATTGCTCACTCACAAATTCAGGAAAATGCGTAACACAAACACGCCCGTAAATTATTGCTCTGTAGATAAAGTTAAGCTACGAGTGAGTTTCTGGCTACTACAGTAACAAAGCCCCTCTTATATGACCTGAGGCAATAGTAACCCTACTGAGGACTGAGGAGGAACTTCACTCCTTTCTTTCATTCACAAAGGATTTCGCGCTAAGCTGTTATCTTTCTTTATAGTTACTTACTAACCATCGGAGATAGTAGACCTAGAGCGGCTAATGTTCTTTTTTTAGAAGTTTCATTTTGCTCGAATTTGGTATTTTTCGTAGCCTTCAAAACCTGTACGTTTAAATTATGCTCTGCGCGCTATTTTCACATTTTATTTTTTATTATAATATATTTTATTTCTAAGATACAGTACTTATTGTTATTTTGTTTACACAGTTTACTTAATACTATTTTCACAATCATCTGCATTCTGTTCTTTCAAAATTAGTGAATAATTTAATGCAATCCTTTTAATTTGCTTACATTTTATGAAATCCATTGTAATTTTTTTTTTTCAATTATGACACTATTTCCACTGATTGAATCATGTATCTGATTAATGAGTGTGATTAAGCATATTAATATAATTGAATTTTTCTGTAATTGGTACATGTTATTGAGATTTATTATGCCATGTTCGGTATTGAAAAATAAAGTATGTAGCGTTCATAGTTTATTTACAGAGACACTCAAAAGTATTCCATTGCATTATGATCTATGGGGAAATGCAATTAATATAAATACGTAGCACGTACAGCCGTCGTCTGGTCCGTCCGTCTGTTCGCATATAACGGCACAAAAACTACACAACCGAATGGATTGAAATATAATATAGATAATCGTTCCAGAATTTTGTCGAGTCATTTTAAATCTTATGAAAATCGAATCAAAACTTAAAGAGATTATTAAAAGTTTTCTTCGTTCTATTAAATGCTATCATATGCAATTACTTCAATGATATCCAATGATAGGTAATGATTCTAGGTTGCCATGGTGATGACATGGTGATGACAATTTAAGATAGAGTCATATTATTTCCGTATTACTGAATTAAATATATAGAATCGTAATAAATTTTGTATTCAGGCATTTGCATAAGAGTGCAACGACTGATGTAGCAAAATCTGAATATTTATAAAACTAGTTATAGTACGAACGCACCTCATTTGCCACATTTGACGTACAATTTCCAACTTGTTCTTCTTCTCTTGGAATATGAAAAATATTGCCAACATTTCGTTATTTATGCAACATAAAAAAAAAAAAAAAAAGTATCAGTAATAACTTATGCACACACACACGTTATGTGTCTGTAGATTTGGTGGTATCCATTATTCAGAGGAAAAACCGTAAAATTATAAAGGTGTTGGTAATTGAAAAAGCGTTCAATAAATATATCCAATTTTCGAAAACCCTATTATATATAGATTTTCACCTGAAAAAATATTTTGGACATTTACTTGAAAATCAATCAACTTGAACCCGGCCTGCAAAAGTCAAAAGACAATCCGAAATAAAGAAAGTCAACCCGACCCAGGGGCGGATCCAGAGAATCGTTTTTTTTTTTTTTTTTTCTTTTTTTTTTTTGTGCGTGTGTGTGTGAGGGGGGGGGGGGGTTGCGATACCGAATGACATATGATCAATGTAATCATAATTTCTGTTGGTCAAATCATTCCTTGCAGTTAATTATTAAATGAATATGAAATAATTATAATTAATGCGATTTCAAAGTATTATAGACTCTTATTTTCCTACGTCCGATTAACCGAAACACTTGGGGTTAACCAACAGTCTTATTATATAATCCCCCGTCTCATCAAAATATGATTTGTTGTTACTTATTAGGTCTAAAAATTTAAAACGGTATAACAGAATTTATTTATTAGATGTCTTATTTTTTTCTTTTTCTTTTTACTCATATACTATGGTAATTATTATTATTATTATTATTTTCATTTCTAGTGAAGTTTTAACAACGTTAATAACAAAAGCCTGCAACGATTGTATTTTTAAACATTTGATAATTCATTTTTACGCATTTTTTAGCGCTGAATCCGAAAATGACCTTTATTTGTAACCATCCCGTCAGAATCATTCGCAAATTGTACATTTCAAAGATTAAAAGAAAAAAAATAGCGAAAATCTGCTACTGTAAAATAGATGCGATGGTTGTGTTTTTTACCTTTTGATAATTAATTTATATGTATTTTATACCGCTAAATCTGAAAATGACCTTTATTTTTAACTATCATGTCGGAATTTTCGCAAATCATAAATTTCAAAGTTAAAAAGTAAAAAAAATAGCGAAAATATCTGAAAGCAATTTGTCAAAGTCTTAACAAAAGCAGGTAAATGTTTTAAATACATCTGCGATAAATTTCCCAGCCTTACCAACCTCCAAAATAAAACACCGAGATGAACCCCAAAGACAAGATAAAAGAAAAAGCGCGAAGTAGAGCATGAGCGATTCAAAGAAACTTCCACACATGGAATAAAATTGTAAGGATTTTAAATACACATTATGCATAGTATAAAGAAATATATGAATAACGTATTATGAAAAAAAAAAGTTACGTCTTCTTTATAGTAGCAGATTTTCGCAATATTTCGACTTTTTAAAAATTTGCGATTTGTGCAAAATCCTGACATAATGGTATGGTAAAAAATGAAGATCATTTTTGGATTCAGCACTAAAAAATAATAAGAACCAATTATCGAAAGCTAAAAAACATAACCATCACATCTATTTTTTAGTATCAGATTTCTGAAAGAGGATCCCCTTCAGAAATCTGAAGGGGCCTTAACAACCTTTTGAAAGTCAAAATGTGCCATCTAAGTGGTGTGTATACCTCCTCACACGGCCGAAAATAAGGGGGGAGGGGGGAGCATGTGCCCCGGGCGGCAGAAGGAAGGGTCACCAAATGAAGGATTATACCTTTGGAATGGATCATTTCCTTCTGATGGACTGGTGGCTTCCATTATTATGCAACAGCCATTATAAATGAAGTGTTAGGTGAAGATGAAAGAGCAGTCCTAAGAAGTTAGAACTCTGATTTTCTGGTCAGAATGGCAAAAAAAATTGGACATAAAAAAAAAAAAAAAAAAAAAAAAAAAAAAAAAAAAAAATGGCCATTTTTTCCCCATTCTGACCAGAAAATCAGAGTTCTAACTTTTTACGACTGCTCTTTCGTCTTCACCTAACACTTTACCGGAGCGTCATTTCGGTTTCAGAATTGACTATAATTGATAATTGCTGGATGTGCGTTTTTAGCTGTGAAATGCATGTTTAAACTTATCAAATTTTTAGTGTGTTACGCGGTGTGTATTAATTCTGTAGATCATATAAAGACTGAAAAAAAGAATTACATTAGTATGGTCATCAGTTGCTGAAAATAAATTTTACTACATTATGAATTTTTTTAATTGTTTTTTTAGGTATCGCATTTCATTGTATGAGAAACTAAAATTGAAAAAAAAAAAGTTTCAGCAGTTTCTTCTCAAGTTTATACTGGTTACTTTCTGACATATTTTAAAAATAACTTTTGTTTGCAAACGTTTTTTAGATTATGGAGTGGATAACACTTATCATTCATTTGCGCATAAAAAATCGGTTTCAAGATTGCTATAATCGATAATTGCTATGGATGTGCGTTTTTAGCTGTGAAATGCATGTTTAAACTTATAAAATTTTTAGTGTGTTACACGGTGTGTATTAATTCTGTAGATCGTATAAGGACTGCAAAAAAGAAGTCGTACACATTAATATGGTCATCAATTGCTGAAAATAAATTTTACTTCATTATGAATTTTTTGAATTGTTTTTTTAGACGTCGCATTTCATTTTATGAGAAACTAAAATTGTAAAAAAAGTTTCAGCAGTTTCTTCTCAAGTTTATACTGGTTACTTTCTGACACATTTTAAAAATAACTTTTTAGTCCAGACAATAGAGACCGTATAGGGGCTCTACCTAGCAAAATTCATGGTAGTTCTGGAAAAAGGCTTACTATATGTTTTTTGGGTCGCTGAATCCGAATTTTTAACTTCCCACCAAAATTTCCCCCGGCAACCCCCCAAATTTTGATAAAATCCCCCCCCCACCCCAAAAAATGTTTTTATTAAAAAAATCAATTTTTTTATTGTTTTAGGGAAAAAGTATCTAGAAATTCAGAAAGTAGACACAATTTGCAACAAATCAGATATATGACATTATGATTTAGGATGAAGGGGAAGGGGGGATCTGCCTCGGAACATGCGCGCAGTGCTGCTTGAACTAAGTTGCGCAATTCCACTTAACCACTCACACGTTTACATTCGCCCTCCCATCTCCCTTCCGAACATTCTCTATAAGGTTTACTTTATTTTTTTTGGGTTGCTGAATCCGAATTTTTAACTTCTCTCCAAAATTCCCCCCCCCCGACCGCCCCTCCCCCAAATAGTTGTTTTTAACTTAAATTTCTTATTGTTTTAGGGGAAAAGCATTAAGAATTTCAGAAACTAGACAAAATTTGCAACAAATGCGATATATGACATTATGACGTAGGATGAACGGGAGGGGGAGGGCTGCCTCTGAACATGCACTGCGGCGCTACGTGCACTAAGTTATGATGTCCAGGCAATAGGGGATGTTACCTGGCAAAATTAATACTAGTTCTGGATTTCGACTCACTTTATGTTTTTTGGGTCACAATCTGAATTTGTAACTTCCCAACAAAATTTCACACGGCAACCCCCCCAAAAATTGATTTTTTGAAAAAATGTGGTTTTTGAGAAAAGCGCGGGGAATTTCCGAGGCAGCCCCCTCTCTCCCCGTTTATCCTACGTCATAATGTCGTATATCCTATTTGTTGCAAATTTCGTCTAGTTTCTGAATTTTGTAATGCTTTTCCCCTAAAATAATAAGAAATTTAAGTTAATAACAACTATTTTGGGGGGTTTCGGGGGGGGGGGATTTTGGGGATAAGTTAAAAATTCGGATTCAGTGACGCAAAAAACTTAAAGTAAACCCTTATAAGGAAAGTTCGGAGGGGAGATGGGAGGGCGAATGTAAACGTGTGAGTGGTTAAGTGGAATTGCGCAACTTAGTTCATACAGCACCGCGTGCATGTTCCGAGGCAGATCCCCCCTTCCCCTTCATCCTAAGTCATAATGTCATCTATCTAATTTGTTGCAAATTTTGTCTACTTTCTGAATTTCTAGATACTTTTCCCCTAAAAGAATAAAAAAATTGATTTATTTAATAAAAACCTTTTTGGGGGGTCTTTTTACCAAAATTTGGCGGGGCTGCCGGGGGAAATTTTGGTGGGCAGTTACAAATTCGGATTCAGCGACCCAAAAAACATGAAGTAAACCGATTTCCAGAACTACCATTAATTTTGCTAGGTAAAATTCCCTATTGCCTGGACTATTTGTTTGCAAACGTTTTTTAGATTATGGAATGCTTAACACTTATGACTTATCATTCCTTTACGCATAAAAAGTCGGTTTTAAGATTGACTATAATCGATTATTGCTATGGATTTGCGTTTTTAGCTGTGAAATTCAAGCTTAAACGTATCAAATTTTTAGTGTGTTACGCGGTGTGTATTAATTCTGTAGATCCTATAAGGACTGCAAAAAAGAAGTCGTACACATTAGTATGGTCATCAATTGCTGAAAATAAATTTTACTACATTATGAATTTTTTGAATTGTTTTTTTAGATGTCGCATTTCATTATATGAGAAACTAAAATTGAAAAAAAAGTTTCAGCAGTTTCTTCTCAAGTTTATACTGGTTACTTTCTGGCACATTTTAAAAATAACTTTTGTTTGCAAACGTATCAGATTAGCAAGTGCTCTTATTCAAAAACTATGTGAACGAACTGGGTTTTTTTTTTTTTTCGTTTTTCGGTAAAGACGCAATTTTTCAGCGAATAATTCCGGAGAGCGCATTACTCATCAAACTTAGAATTTTTATTTATTCCAGTAACTTTTGTTTAAACCCCTTTGTGCTTCTTTAGGCAATGAATTTAACTCTAATGACAAATTAAGAATGACGGTCAATAAACTCCCCTGCCCTATTCTGTGAGGAAACCCTCAAAGAAATAGATAAATTTATAAAATCTTCATTATTTGTTCCCGTCAAAAAAATAAAATAAAAATAAATAAATAAATAAATAAAAATGAATAAATAAATGAAAATAAATAAATAAATAAATAAATAAATAAAAATAAATAAATAAAATAAAATAAAATGCATTTATTTAACTGAACTTCGAAATAAAAGTTGAAGAAGGTAAAACTGTAAAATCAAAGCAAATGTCAATGTATTAATTTTTTAAACTCTGCAGTAATTAAAACGTATGTAAATAACTTTTGTTTTGATACTTAAATTTTCGTATTTTTTCCTAATGTGAAAAATAAATTTTAGTAACATTAATTGTTACTTATTTTCAACATTTAAAATCTAGATTTAAACTTGATCTCCGTTAAGAGACCACCTCTCAAAGCGACCAATGTTTATTAGAACGGAACGTGGTCGCTTTAGGGAGGTTTACTGTATTTGTCATCAGAGATGAAAAAGCGTTTTACTGATAAGAATATCTTTTCACAGTAAAAAGGCAGTATATACTTCAGTGGTACAATTGTATAAACACCTATAGGAAGGAACTGGTCTGGTGTAGAGAAGAAGAAACTGAAACCTTTGTGGGAGGAACTGTATCTGTGTGTGATCCCTGCTGTAATATAAACTAATTAGTTTCAGGTTTCTTGGCGAGGAGCAAAGACGTACTATAATATAGGGACCCAGAATCTCCACAATGTAAGAAATGCCCAAGGCTGTATTCTCTTTGAGAAAAATGATTTTGAGTCAACATGCTATGGTGGTTAAAAACATTTCCAGCACGAATAATGACTAATACTGTTTCTGCCCCCCCCCCCCCCCCTTCCCCTTCTCCAGCTACGGGCTTGCTTTAAAAATGTTTTGAAAAGATATCAATATATAAATTGTTTACTTTTATTTTTAATTAGTTGACCTGCTTTATATAACTTACTTGAATATTGTGGTACTTTAACCTATTGAAACAACATTCCGATGACATTAAACCTTATAGCGCTGGTGAAAATGACAACTAAATTATAATCTAAATATATTAAATAATGTTAATAATACAACTTCCAAGTGTATATATCTTGGACTTGTTACATGTGTAATAAATGAATGCATAATAAATAAACAGATCATACTCATATAAAAAATTATTCTTAAATTGTGACAGATTTTTAAACATTTCTGAATACGTATGCATTTTAAAACTTTCCAAACACAGTTGAAAAGTGTTTATGAATTTGGTTTCTCTGCCTGCCATGCTCAAACTCTCGTAAAGATAGAACTCGGATTGCCATAAAATTTTTATGTTATTGAGGTTTTTTACAGAATGTTCGGTAGTAAAAAAGAAGTGTGTAGAATTTGTGGTTCGTTTACAAAGACACACAAAAGAATTCCTTTACATTATGAGCTATGAGGAAAAAAAGTTTGAGCTGCATTATAATAATTTTATGATACATCAAACATAATGAAACTTACTGGAGTACACAAAATATTTTTCTATATATTATATTCTATAGCAATTACCGTTCCTTTACAGAGAGACACGAAATTTGCTTACAGGCACAGGAACTGATTAAAATCCATAATTGCTGGAAGTGAGTTCTCCACTGTGGGATATATTTTTACATCTTACACATCTTTATTAGGTTACCAAATTTTGAGTGGTATGCATTTTTAAACTTATGTAAATCTTTACAACATACTTTTGCTTAACTTTTGTAACTTATGGAAATCTTAAGCAATTGCTGAAAATGGATTTTACAGCATTATGTCTTTTTAAATTGTTTATTAATGTATAATTGTATAATATATAATTATATAATATATAATTATATAAAATTGAAAAAAAAAAGACTCAAATGTAAACTGGCTACTTTCCGATAAATTTTTGTTCGTAAACGTATCAGACTGGCAAGTGCTCTTGTTCAGAAACTGTAATCGAACTATTTTTCCGCTTTTACATAAAAGCGGAAAATGACTGAAACATAATTTTTAGAGAATGGAGTCAAAGTCTGAGTTTTGAGTACGTCTTGATTATATACAGAAAAATTATTTTAGTATGTTTTTAGCCGAGTGTTGAAGTGTAAATAAATATATAGTGCAGATAATTAGATAAGCAAGTTTCTGTTATCTCTACCAAAGGTATCTAATTGTATATTCTTTTAATTGATTGCTTAAAACTTTGTATCAGAAAAAGGGAATGATTTTGTAAACTAGCATTTCTATACTTTATTTAATTTATTTTCTCTGCAGTTGGTAGACGATTTTTTTTTTTTTTTTTTTTTTTTTTTTTTTTTTTTTTTTTGCGACCGATTGAAGAAATTTATTTCCGTGATCTTGGCAAAATTCACGGTATTTTTCCATTATTGTTTGTAGAAATTCGCAGTCTTTTCCGCGAACAAGTCACGAATTAACTTTACGAAATTCCGCAAAAGAAAAAAAAATATCACTTCCATGGAAATTAAAAAGTATTCGTGAAAAAATTTAAGGAAGGTAAAATAGAGCACAGCATTTCTTATTATACGGGATTTTACTACTTTGTGGATGGTTCGCGCAATGCCGCACGTTACTTCATAGCCTGCCGCTCAAAGAAAACTTTGACCCACAACGGAAACTCTTGAAATGCCCCCTCCTAGAGATCTGCATGGGATCGGGGCCCGTATCCGGTCGGAAAAGTAAAGTCAAAATTTCTAACGGGCCGGTAGATTGAAGTCGATTTTTTTAACGGACCGGGCGGCAGAAAAAAATCGAGAAGAATCCAAAATTATGGCCCCGGTCCATGCCCATAAAAAGATTAAATCTTAAATGGCCGATCTACCAGATATAGAAATTAAGCCGATAAAATAGGAGGGCCAGTAGTAGACTTAAGAAGTTACTTCAGTCGTGCGAAAGGCGCCCATTCGTTAATGTTAATCTTATGGGAGAATTTTTTAAAAATATCTCGTTTGCATTTCAATATCCTTAAATCGCAATTTTTTTTGCATTGAATATCTGAGTTAAATCTCAACAAAGGCTGTTTTGTACTTTTTCGATTTTGTTTGCAGTTGTTTTTAATCAGGATAACCGGTTTAGAACATGAAAGAAAAATATAAAATATAAATAAAATAATAAAGAATAAGAAAATAAAGAAAATCTGCAAACAAGATCGAAAAAGTAAAACAAAACAAAACAAAACAAAAAAGGCCAGTATAGAGATCGACCCCAGCTATGCAATGCAAAAAAAAAAAAAAAAAAAAAAAAAAAAAAAAAAATCTGTTAAAAATATTGCAATGCAAAAGAAATATCTTAAGAGGCCATATCAATCAAACGAAAAGACCCGTTCACTAATGCTAATCCTATGGAAGACATTTATAAAGATATCTCGGTCGCATTTCAATAATTTTAAATGTTTTTTTTTTTTTTGCATTGAATAGTTAAGATCGATCTGTACAAAGGCCGTTGTTTACTTTTTCCATTTTGTTTACATGTATTTTTAATGAGGACACTTTCATTTTCGAAACCGGTTTCGAAAGTAAAAGCATCCTTATAAAAAAAAAAAATCTGCAATCAAAATCGAAAAAGTAAAAAACGGCCTGCATACAAATCAATCTCGGTTATCCTATGAAAAAAAAAATCACTTTAAAATACTGAAATGCGACAGAGATATCTTTATAATTTTTTCCATAGGATTATCATTAGCGAACGAGTCTATTCGTTTGACTGAAGTAGCCTCTTAAAAAAATTTCTCCCATTGAACTAACATTAGCGAGCGGGTCTTTTCACATGACTGAAGTAGACTCCTCGGGCAAGTAATTTGTTTTGAAAAAAGATTAGTAGTAATAAACAACTTTTGGTAACGGGAAATTTGGAAATATACCTTAATAAATTATAGAAAAATATTTTCAAAAATCTCTTAATATATATATATATATATATATATATATATACAGCTTCAAAAGCTATAATGTTTTTAACCATCTTTCTTCTTTCATTCTGAACATATTAATGATATTAAGAAATCTAAACTTAAATTTAAGAGTCTCATGAGTCTAAGTGTTTATTAATGCTACTATTCTGTATATTCTACCTCGCGAACATATAGTAATCTAAATTCTAAAACATACTGTTAAAACTTTCCATGAATATTTATGCAGTATTCCAGAAAAGAATTTCAATTGTATGTTAAGAAAAGTCGGCGTTTTTGGTGGAAATTGAGTGGAGTCTGATTTCTTTTATTTTTGCGCCGGGCCGTGAAATGAAAAAAAATACAAACCAGCCGAGTTGGGCCTAATTATTTCTCTTTCGGGCCGGGACGGGGCAGAAAATTCTGCCCCGTGCAGACCTCTCCCCCCCCCCTCCCCTCTCTGCTGAAAAAGAAAATTTTATACAAAAAAAAGGTGCTCTTGCTATTTTATTTAAAAAATCAGACTTCTTTAAAATATCCACGTTCCAGTAATTTGTACCGTTCCCAAAAAAATCAACAAAGCATCTTTTTCCTTCCAAGATGTTCATGATTGGAGATCATAAGGCACGTCATGCAGCTGGTAGGGAATAAACTCCGCCTCCAGTAAATGATAAGACTACCGGATGTTGGCGCGAGAGTGCTTTATTTTTTTATCTTTTTTTCTTCGTTAAAAATCTCATTTCGCCAAACTTCGGATACCCTGTTGCAATCAGAGCCATCTGTCGGAAAAATTCAACGCGACAAACGTGTTCCTTTGCCCCTTAAAGGTGTAGAAACTTCAACTCCTTCTTCTTTTTTCCATTTTCGGTGCATGAATCGCATACTTTTAAAACGATTTTTCTTAATTATACGCTTCAGTTTCCTGTCATCTCTAGCAGATGTTTTTCGTTTTCGGCCGCCATTTCGGCGATTATTTTGAAATTTTCCATTTTTTGAATATTGTGTTGGTATTTTACTAAAGCTTGATTGCGAACAATGTAAATAATTCGTTATATAACATTAATTTTCACCATTCAGATACAAATCAACCATACGAACCTTAATAGATTCAGGAATATCACTCACACGACCCATAAGACGAAAAAGCAAACAAACTGCAAAGAGAATACTGATTTTAAATAAAATCGTCTGAATTTATTCTTTGATGCCACCAGTTATGAATTAGTGATAATTAAAGGAGTATTAATGTTAAATATTTTAATATTTTGAATCACTTGAATAAATATTCCCATATTTTGACTTTTTAAAATGATTTTTTTCAATTAATCTTTTAAAAAATGATATTAATTTTAAGATAATAAATAAGTTTAATCAACAATAAGTTCGTAATAAAAATATCGTTTGCATATTTGCTTTAAAACACATTAAATTACGAAACGGCATTTTCAATTTGTAAAATCAAATAATTATTCTAATATTTTGAATATGAGCTGCATTCTCACTGATAAAGCTTTTCTCTGAATGAAAGCATTGATCATATCATAACCTGGAGTGATGTTAGCCAATATCATAGATTAAGGACCAAGATGGGACATTTACGGCAAAATCTGTAATGACAACAGTACTAGCGTCACTATCGGCAAGGGGGAAGAACTAACAAACCTCCTAAATTTACCTATATTGAAAAAATATGTTTATCCTCTATGGTTTGAATATCTATTCGTTCCTAAAACGAAGCAGGTGTCAGACGATTTCATGCTTGCTTTATTTATTTAGCTGCTTTTTTTTTACCGTACTTGTATTGTTTATTTTTAACTTACAAAATGATAATTAGACTAATAATATAAAAGAAAGCCGCCAGAAAATTTTGTTAAGAATGCAAATATGTAAGTTTATAAAATTAAATTAAAAAAATCAAATTTAGGTATTATGTCAATTTATTCATATCGAATAAAATTTTATTGAGTGTAATGTCAGTACCTCTATTTATTTTTAACTTTTAGATTTATACAATTCTAAAAATTTGTCGAAATGAATTTTTCCCTATCTGTAATATTATTATTATAATTTCTTATATGTTAATATTATAAACATTATTGAATTGATTGTACGTTATTTACGTTAAAAACAATATTTTTATTTTATCTGTAAGGAAGTGAAAATGCATAAATTTTAAAAGATTATTGTAACGATTGTTTAATACGTTAAACTTCATAAATTTATAAAACACGGGCTATAAAAATTTTCCTGCCAAAGGGGAACAATTATGAAATTTTCTGGGATTTGTAGAGTTCAACATTTCGTATATTTTTATGTTACACCATTGCTTTTGATATATAGCATTCAAGACGAAATTTTTACCTAGTATTTGTTGCACTTAAAACCGTTCACTAATCATGTTAAAAAAAGGAAAAAAAAAAAAAAAACATATATCCGTGCATGAACATAGAATAGATATTAGATATATAAAATAGAATGTCTATTCTATGTTCATGTATCGGTTTAAGATTCTATCGAAAACGTAAACATGCGACATTAAAAAAAGAAAAATCACAATAAGGTAGTTACTCAATAATAAGCATACTACAAGGATGGGGAGTTTCTTACCCATTGTCACTAAGAGCGCTACGATCGCAATCGCATTACCATTACGCTCTATGGGAATGCCCGATCTTGGATGTTAATCTATGGCCAATATAAGGATATTAGCACACTTCCGGCCAAGATATTTTTAAATTACCAACTTGGCATCGCGATTGGTTAACTGAAAACTCCAGTCAGCCACGACTCCCAAGGTCTTGTAAATCAACTGCTCTTTTTCATGAATAAGGATTGTCGTACGACCCACAGACTTGGTGCGATTTCCAAGGTACTTATTGCCAAGGGTACTACGTGAAATTTGGGATGTTGCGTAGCTAGGTTTATACACTTGCTATTTAAGACAGCTGCCACTGTGTTTGCCACATTCTCTTGAGTATAAATGCCATAATGCCGGACATCTGGTGTTTTTTCGTAGGTCCTCATTTTTCACTTACTGCCAAAGTCATGCTAGTAAAACGAGAATTAATCACATTAATAAAACACATAAATAAATACATATAAAACAATAATAAATCCGTCTGCCCATGAGGTGACAAATTTACCCAGGTATGTCAAAGTATATGCCCCGTTTTACGGTACCTTTTGAAGGTAGAATATATAACAATTTCTGGCTGCATTATATTTCAAATTCCTTTTCATGAATACAAATAAAACACAATACATAAATGTATCTTTATTACTTTTCGGCATCTTTTATATATCTATATATTTTAACATTTTTAGAGTGTTTGTAATAAAAAGTTTGGAAATCTTTAATGAATAAAAATTCAGGAGGCTTAAGAGAACACTAGAGGGAGCTCAGCACAGCTTGCCCCTATCTGCTTACGACCCTGTCTAGCCCTTTCACCGTCCGAGGGTTTTCCTGTATTTTTATAAAAATGCTTGTAAATTCCAGGATAAATATATTTATTAACCACAGTTTGATGCTATAATATCTTTAATATCACTTCTTTGTATATATGGTTCAAAATAAAATTCTGAAAAAAAAATATTTTGTCCACAGCCATTTTAACATGATCTCTAGAAACGGAAAAATCCGGGTCTGCCGGTTAAAGGGCTAGAGTGTATAAAGCGACCCTATCTTAGAAATTCCGACCTAGTAGTAGCTTAACACGTTATTCTCCGCGTGCATGCAAACATAAAATGCGAGTACCGGTGTTTTCCTGACCTCGCCGATCCATGTTGCTGGGGTTCTGAAAAACCGATTAGCAGGTGCGGTGTTAAGATTTCTGCAGACGAATTATTCTGGTCTGGTGCGTTCTTGTGAATACTTGAAGGGAACGATTTCAGGACCGGTGTGGTGTTAACAATTCTGAAGCTCCTGATCCAGTGCAATCAGGCGACCAGCCTGGATTAGATACGATGCGATTGATCGTATTATTGTGTCATTCATTGCATTTCCCAATGCCATCGCGTTTCACGTAAATCTAAGATTGTTGAAGATTTCGTTAAATTATCTGATTTCTTTGTTTAAAAATGTTAAAATGTCTTCTTTGTAGTTTCGGTATATTAAAAAAAGATTTTTTTTCTTTTAATGTACCCTTATTTTCAATTAAATATTAATTGTATTCATTGAATTATAAAAATTGTTTTTAAAGGTATCGCATATTATTTCTAGAAAATGAAAAATTAACAAAAGACTGAACTTTAAGCTCCAGACTATCAAAGCCGCAGAGCTAATGTGCCTGCAGTTTTTGTATGTAAGTGTGCATGTACGTAATCCGATAACACTTGAGAGAAATATCCGATTTGCTTCAATACTTTTTCTATGTTCATTCTGATAAGGCGCTTCTCTGATTAGTTTTTGGGGTTCATTGGTAAGGTATAAAGGGAGGGAATATCGGGAGATAATACCCCCTTAATTTTGATGAATAGGTTTTTCATGCAGAATTATCCTATTTACTTCAAATTTGGTATAGCGGTTTATTCTGATAAGGCACCTCCCTGGTTAGATTTGGGACTCCATTAAGTAAGCATATATATGACACGGGGGATTAATGTCCCCTTAATTTATTTTTCGAGGGGCATTTTTCTTTGAAATATGAGTATAATATACTATTTGTGGAACAGACTGTGAGCTCAATTGCATCAGTTTAACCGGGCCCTTGTCTTTTTATTTTATAATTCTGATTATCTGCAATTTATTATAACTCTAATTTTAATTTATATCAGATGTAAAATTGGTTCTAAAAGTAACAAGAATTTATATTATGTTATATTTTTATGAAAAAATATTGGCATGCTTTAAGGCTAAAGCCCTTTATTTAAAGTGATACAGAAAAGTACTGAGTAGTAATAGAGAGGAGATACATTCAGAATCAATATATTCTCTTACGTTACTTAATAGACCATACAAAGATAAATGAATTTTCTTATCTGAAATCAATTACAGAGACACAGTTCCTTTCTGGAACATTTACGTGAAGCTTTTCTGTGATCAATGATGAAATACTGAATGCATTTACTGTTACATGTCCTATTCTAAGAATATGCATCATACATTTTATGGAAACATCATTATTTTAAGTAGCGATATTAGGTTTCTGTGCTAAAAGGGTATCTTTTCATGTTTTAATAGCAATAATAAACAATAAAATGATATGTTTTTCTATAAAAAGACAAAAAAAAAATAGAAAAATGTTTTCATTATTATTTTTTAAATTATTTATAGCATTAAAATAGGAAAATATTTTCTCTTTTTCTACTTGAAAGTTGAGATGATGCATATTGCAATATGCATAGTGGCGCAGTGTTGCTTTTTATGAGTTTCACCAACACATTGAATGTCAGACATGTGCTATACGCCATAGCATCCATATATGACGTATATTGTATAACGTTTAAAAGAGCGACAAAACACATAAATAGGGGTATTGTGGTATTCTCTGTACCTCTCTGTGGTACTCTCTGTATAATTGTGGTATTGTGGTATCATCTGGGTGGAGTTAATGTATGAAAAGTTCCTCCTGCTTATAGGCCTAAACTTAAATTCTTAAATACTGCAATCAATTAGGCTGAACATATATAATATGTAACAAACTAATAAGAGTAACTTTCGCAATCTCACTCTGCTCGGAAATATACTTTTACCTGGTACCTTCGAAACGACAATGATCTGCGCTTGAAATGTTGCAGAAAACAAAGCACAACGGAACACCCTAGTGCCAAGCGGTATAAACACAAATTGCTTAATAAACTTTCTTTGATTCACTGAGTACTCTGCCTCAGCGTGTTAGATTCTCCCCTATCTGTTCATAAAAGAAACACCCAAGGGAAAAAATGAATATTATGAGTTTTCCTTTATTTCATATCAAGCAGTTTCGGGTGATATATTGTCTTCAAGAATTTTTTCAGTGACAAAAAAAAAAAAAAAAATTCTTTTGAGCAACTGTATACTACTAATTTTTAATCAGATGTATAAGTAACCTGAAATAATAAAGAAAGTGTTTTAAAACTCAAACAAAGACGGAAATAAAAGGAAAAACTTCTGTACATTTTGTATTTTGCCGGTTACAATAGTTTCGTTTTGTTTTATGATTTCGCATGACTTGCTTTAATTATACGTTTACACAGAAAATTATCTCGTAATACGTTCGCATTATTTTGTTTCATTTTTATTTTTAAATATTTCTATCTTACTATTACTTTTGTATCCACCTTTAATTCATCAACATCAGTAAAACAAACAAAAATAATTTTATTTAAATTTAGTTACTCATTTTCTCGCTAAGAAGATTAATGGGTGTTAAAGAAAGTTGAAATGAATTTATCCAATTTAAGTCTAATGTAGGACGTGTTACAAAAGAAAGTATTGTAAAATGGGCCGGCTCCCAACATAAAAAGCATGTGACATTTTCGTCAAACGTAAATTTGGCTAATTATACTTATTCTGCAAAGTTGAGTGAATTTTATTCATGGAGAGTAAGTATTCATTGATCATCCAGCTGCGCAACTAGCGTAATAAAAAAGGAAAGTGCCCAGTTAACATGATAGCATGGAGCTCGCAGGTTATTAGCACTAATTGAGCATTTTACTCTTATTTCAAAGAAGAATGCCCTTCGAAAAACAAAGCAATCGATGAAAAAACATTTAGCTAAATTAAGGGGAGGCATTAGCTCTCCCATTTACCCCTTTTTATATTTAACCAATGAACCTCCAATTATAATCACGGAAGTCCCTTATCAGAATAAGCCGGTATGCTAAATTGGAAGCAAATCGGATAATTCTGCATGAAAAATTCATTTAATTAAATTAAGAGGGGGATTAGCCCTCCGTTCTCCCCATTTATACTTAACCAATGAACCTCCAAATCTAATCAAGGAAGCGCCTTATAAGAATAAACCGGTACAGCAAATTTGTAGCAAACCGGATAACTCTGAATGAAATACCCATTTATCTAATTTAAGGGGGGGGGGGTTAGGTCCCCGTTCCTTCCCTTTAGTCTTAACCAATGAACCTCCAAATCTAACCAGGGAAGTGCCGTATCAAAATAAACCAGTATACCAAATATGGAGCAAATCGTATAATTCTGCATGAAAAAACCTTTTATCAAAATGAAAGAGGGGAGGATTAGCCCACGTTTCCTCCCTTTATAATTATAACCGAACCCCCTTTATAACCGAATTTCTCGAAGCGATTGTGTTGGAAACGAATTATATTGTTCTACTGAGAAAATAATTGTTTATAAATAAAGTTCTAATTAATTGAAAGAAAAATAAAAACATAGGTCACTAATAAGTGTCTTAAAAAATCAAGTCATCATGTTTCATGTTTTTCCATTTAAAAATGAATCTGAAAATGTGTCAGAAAATTTTGAGTTGTTGAACATGGAAAAATATTTTTTGAATACTGGTCATAACATGATTCTGATAAAACCAGCACTTATATAAAAATGAAATTAAAAACATGTCAAAAGCAGCCAGATAAAATTGTTGAAGTGGCAGTTCATCTCTAATCATGATTTAGTTTCTTATTTTTTTTCTTTTTTTTTTTTTTTTTTTTTTGGGGGGGGGGAGGATTATTGCTTAATTTTGAAATCTACCTGCACCTGTAGGCCGAGCCGGCGGATATTTTTTTTAAATTAGAAAATAGTTTACCAAAATGATAATGTCGCCCAAAATCATTATCATTAGATAAAGTATTATCATTAGATAAATCATTATTATCAGATATCTTGCTATAGGTGCTAAGCCATTGAAAGTATTTTTTGTACTAATACGGCTGTGCATACCAGAAAAAGAATGTTAAATAGGAACAGATCTCCAACCTATTAAATGATAAAACTTCGAGACCTTTTGAAAAATATGAATAGATAAGAAAAATTAAAAACATAAAGACAATTTTATAAATTGAAAATCTTGAATGCTAAAGAATCTATATGTTTAAAAATTCTAACATCATTAAATGTAATTTATTGGCACATTCTACAGACATTTCTATGCATGCTATAAATACCACGGTTTTTATAACAAAATTATGATGAATTATTTAATATTATTTTTTAAATTTCATATTTCATATGTTCGATATTGTACTTGACATTAAGATCAAGAAAAGTGATGCACTGCGACTACACAAATTTGTATCGATCAAAAGAAAATTTATTTATGAAATATGACACACATATAAAAATCGAAAATAAAGAATAAAACTTTTACTGCTTTTGAACGTGGAATTAATAATAAGTAACAAATATATAGATAAGTTTTTAAGACATTTTGGACAGGATTTATGAGTCTATTCCTTGGAAATGTTAAATATGCCCCTAAATAACATTTAAGCATCATAGTTGTCAGGTTTATTTTTTTATTATTGTATACCGCTTTACAAATTACTGGCGGATATTTATAACTTATCGAACAAAATAGAAAGAATAATTTCGTTTTTTTATGTTGGGGTATTTTATAATATGGCCTAAAATTTTAATTATAAATATTTGTTTTGTATGCTATTCATTTTGCTTTTAACAAATATGTATCCGATGTGAGTCAAAAGTTCTTACGAAATTTTTAGAGTAAGGTAGCGCGGCAAATAAGTCTTTTTTTCATAGAAACATGTAACAGAAAAAAAAAATACTGATAGAGATGATTTTTTATCATTAATAAGTAAACCAAGTGAAAAGGTTAATAGATAAAGTATAATAACACAGGCATTTGCAATGCAAGCATTCAATAACCCAAAATACAATTCATGAAACAGAGGTTTAATGTACAGAACGAAACAAAAATTATAATGAACGATAGCCGGAACTTCAATTTTAAAAGTCGCAGTATAAAGGTGTTTGAACTAAATTTGCTTATTAATTTTAATTGCTCAAAGGTGTAAATTAAAACTTTAAGAAACAGTAAAAATTAGTTTTATTTGACTGTTTACGTGTTTCAACTGTATCCGAGTCATTTTCAAAACAATTAAATAAAAGTATTCTAAAATTGCACGGTCTATAAAACGCTGCTTAATTTTCCGCGTATTCTTTCATATTTTGCACGTTATTTTTATTTAATAAATATCCAGTAAAATATAATTTAGATTTTAAACATGTAAACAGTCAAATAAACTTATTTTTACTGTTTTTAAATGTTTTAATTTACAACTTTTAGCAACTAAAATTAATATATTTGTACAAGATGTTAATTTACTGTACACTATATGGCCATTATTCACTGGTCGCTTTTCATTTTAGACATTTTGTCGAATACTTAAAGATATACTTGTCGGATTTTTCTGGAACTTCAGGATTATGAAGATTATGTTTGACTTCACATTTATAAACGGCTGATCAGCGAAATCTTTGAGGGGCAGAAAAATCACAGAAAAATACATTATTTAGGGACACCCTGTAAAATAAAACGCAAAAAATGATATATCGCTACAGCTTATTAATATATGGATATTGCACAGTATGTATATTCTTTTGTGTATGAATAGCACGTATATTTATGAAGATATATCGATTTTTTTTTTTAGTTCAAAAAATTCTTGAATGTTTTTTGTTTATACCGTGCAGGATTTTCAACCAAATTTAACGCCAGTTTCTGAAAATTTGACAAATTGTAGTATAAATAATACTGTGCAATTATAATGTAAATATATTAAACATTTGATGAAATATGAGCAGTTGTATGAAATATTTTTTTATCTACGCATGTGCTCAATAACAAATATTTTTTTCCCCACGATTCCATAGTCAACTCCATGGAGCAGCTCATTAAAAAAAGCCAGCCAAATATCACGAAAATTCAGCAAGTTATCGACGATTGAGTGTGATGGTTTTATGTGTTCTCCATAAACAGCTAAATGATAAGAGTTTTTCCATAAATTGTCATTTTGAATTTTTGTTTTGTATTATCCTCATTTTTTATTTTTGCTTTAGTTATCCTTGGAAAACCACCAGAATGAACCTAATCAAGAAAAAAAGAAGTATGAAAATCTACGTATTTCTTCTAAATCTACTCCTTGACATTCTTTAAATAGAAACACCTATGTTGAAAGCCTTGTTAATAAAAAATGACAATTTGTGGAAAATCCCTTTCTTTCAGCAGTTTTTAGAAAACAACTAAAAACCGGCTCGCTCTATTGCCGATATCTTACTGAATTTTCACGGTATTTGACTACCTTTTTTATGGTTTCGTTCATCTGACGAAACCCTATTCGTCTCGATCCTTTGTATGTCTGTCTGTCCGTCACAGTGCCCGTTCTCAGAAAGTATATATGTTAGAGACTTTAGATTTTGCATACTTATAGCTGAAAACCTCACATCCAACGATAAATCATAAAAATTTGAAGAAATCTTATATTTAACCCTCTGGGCTCTAACTTGTGTATTTTGGGCTTTTTTTCTAACTGAGCACCTAATTAAGTTGAAGACTTGAAATTTTGCTAAATTATAGCTAAGCACTTGAGATCAAACGACAAATCATAAAATTTCGAAAAAAGTATTATATTTTAACCCTCTGGCTCTGAAGTGTGTATTATAAGCTTTTTTTTTTCTAACTCAGCCCTAATTAAGTTGAAGACTTGAAATTTTGCATACTTATAGCTGAACACTTGCGATCACATGACAAATCATAACATTTTTAAAAAGTCGTATATTTACCCCTCCAGTCACTAACTTGTGTATTTTAAGCACATTTTCGAACTCAAGTCCTAATTACGTTCAAGACATGAAATGATGCATACTTATAGCAGAACACTTTCGATCACACGAAAAATCATAAAATTTTCAAAAGGCCTTATATTAATTACCCTCCGGGCTCTAACTTGTGTATTTTAAGCAATTTTTTATCCTCCTCCCTTTTCAACAGGGGACACTTTTCTAACTTTTGCAGATACCACTTTGACCACTCTTTCATATTATGCACCATGGACTTACATATTTTAGTTCCACTTTTTACCGCCAGGGGGCGTCTACCTATCTCGGGTGCTATGGACACGATTCCCTGAACGAATATATCTACGGATTGGTTGTAAAACGGAGTTTCGTTCGGAAGGAGGTTTGTTTATAATAGAATAGAGTGCGCCCCTTATTTGCGAAATGTGGAACAAGCAGATTTTGCAAAAGGATAAAGTGTTTGGAAAGGAATATTAAACGAAACCCTCTGTGCATTCTGTGATCACACTTACCCACTTGTTTTATGAGTTGCTCCATAGAGTTAACTATTAAATCATGAAAAAAACTTTGTGCAGATAACAATGCGCAGATAAAATGTATTTCATACAACTAATAATATTTCATCAAATATTTAATGTATTTACATTCCAATTGCACTATATTATTTCTACTACAGTTTGTCAAATTTTGATAAGCTCGCGTTAAATTTTATAGACAACCCTGCATGATAAAAGCAAAAAATTACCAGAATTTTTAAAAATATCGCCGAACATTATTAAAATATTGATATATCTCCATGAGTATACGTTCTATACTTACACCAGTAAATACAAATATTGACAATATCCACATTTTCGTAATCTGTAGCGAGGGATCATTTTGTGCATTTTATTTTACAGAGTGACACTAAATATTATCATTTTCTGTTATTTTTTGCTGCTCCCCAAATTGACTTGCAGATCAATTTGCCATTCATAGATATGAAGTCACACATATTCTTCATAAACCTGAAGTTTCAGGAAAATTTGACAACTATATCTTTAAATAGTCCACAAAATGTCTAAAATAGATAGAGTCCAGTGATTAATGGCCGTATAGTGTACATCTAACTTAGCTTGTTTACGTTTTATTGCAATCTTTGTATAGTGAAATTATCTTAAGTCGCGTTACTTATGTAAGTTTCAATTGCGAACATTAAATAACTCATTTCGTAACCCTATATTTCTTTATTTCATTCTATTTTATATGCTACAATTACCCTAAATATATATCTTAGAAAACTCGTGAAATATGAGTTAATGCGTGTTCGGGAGCTGCGTAAATGTTGAGAAACTTATTTTGACAATTGCGTGATTTTGCCATTAATGGAGTTAAAACAACAAGGAAACAACAATGTATTATATACAAACAATACTTATCAGAAAATGTATAATATTTTCTATTTCCCTTGTGTAGTGTGCATGGACAGAAAAAAAAATGATATTTGCAGATGTAATCATATGCAAGGCCCCTAAAAAAAATACCAATTTCAGATACTATAGTATCTGTAGCATACTATATAATGCTAGAGTACTGATTACTTGTGGTACTTATAGTACTGACAACGTGTGGTCAAAAAAGAAGTAAAGTGTACTGTGGTGACGAACTGACACCTCCATATAGGGTCACGCGACAATGTAATGGTTAGTACAAAGACAGAAACTATTATCCCGTTCCGCGTTGTGAAAAGATCGTATGGGATGACATTAATTAATAAAATAAATGTAGAGAAATTTTGGAATAACTAAAAATGTCAATAACACAGGAGCGACTTGTTTAACGCTACAAATTGTGATTAGGACAAGGATGTTTGAAAAAATTCTTGAAATAGTTTTAATTTTAAATTTTAAACATTCATAAAATCAATCATAATCTAAAAAAATAAAGGAAAGACTCAAAGAAAAGATATAAGTATATATATACACTCAAAATTTATTTACAAACACATATATTATTCATGCTTCAAATAGTTATTCTGTTTGTTCAATATTATTTTCAAATCACTATCAATCTCTTTAAATGTCATAATGCAATTCTTCATATGCAATATTCACGTGAATTTTGGTTTCACTTATCATTCCTAATTAAAGTTCTCACAGCACAGATAAAAAAATTGGGCTACTTGGCCAAGATATTAATAAACTCCAACATTTACATTTTCTCATTATTATAATTCTTTTAATCCTTAATAATGTTAATTATCTATATATGCTTTAAAATTTTGTCTTTAAAATTCTACCCAATAAAATTGCTAAACAAACACATTATAAAGTATTAAATAAATTAATGGCCAAATATTAGAAGTAACGAAATTTTTTTTTCTCACCAAATACTTCAGTCAGAAAAGGGTAGAGGCTCCTCCTGGCTGTCACTGATAGTCCATATAATGAAAGGTATTTATAGTCCAATACCACATGAAAGTTTTAAATTGTCTCTTTGGGTTTACACGTTTAATCGGACACAATGATAGCTGGATCGTTTCTCGTTCTCAAGTCAGTGAGACTTTTCTGTTTAGTATTTAATCACAGCCACTTATGGTCATTAGAGATGTTCTTTCACTCTTAGAAGCTGGTCGGTGCACTTTCGTCTTCCAGAATTATCTTCCGACTCTCCATCAAAATTTCTGACAATCTGTGGATTCTTTCTAACGATCATTCTGCACTTCTGAATTTCCCGATATCTTCATCCGTTCAGGGTGATGAAATTACAAGTTTGGTCTCCTTGAAGTAGTATATGGAAGGGTTGCGTAAACTTCTTGACTTCTGTGGACTAACATATTTATGCGAAATTTCAAGACTAATACCAGAGCGTCCTTCTGTAGAGAGAGTAAAAACTGAATTAATTGCCTTTCGAAAAAAACTCTTCGTCAATAATGAAAGATGTCGGAGGATTTATTTAGAATTTTTCCCATTCGTTACTTGATGTTTCTTTCTTATTGGTACACTTGGTTTCTTGAATCTGGTTTGCTTTACTATTTTGCCCCTCTGTGGGCGTCTTCTTACGTTCCCTTCGCTTAGCTAATTTTCGTTCTGGCTTCAGGGGTTATGACGTCGCGTGGGAGCATGGAATCACTACCATACGCGATGAAGACCAATAAATTTATTCCTGTCAGCCATAAATTTCATGCTAAGCGCCTGGTAAATTTTTGTGACTGACGCTATTCTTCGCTTGTCTCGATAAGGCGTCCATATGCATTTTATTGTGCATAATTCTGTTATTTTGTCTGAAGTATTTATGAGTTTTTTTTCACTCTGTTTACATACATATAAAATATTATAAAAAATTTTAATTATTGGAAATATTACAAAATGCACTAGATATTCGTAAATCTTATATTTTTACAAACGAAATGATACCAATAAACATATATTTATTTGTTTATATACTCATTATAAATTATGAGTTTTAATATCTAAATATTATTAATATTTTCCCAAATTAATATAGTTTATTTATTTCGTGAAGAAGTATTTAGCAAAATGCAATTAATTATTTATTTTTGACTAATACTGAGTTGTGCAGTTTTGTGTAATTATTTTGAAATTAATTAACAAGCAATGTCGTATAGTTCTCTCTCTGACATGTACATTTGAGTTCGGAGAGGCAGGGGGGTTATATGGAAACAAGTTGTGATGAAAACAGCATTTTTTTTTTTTTTTTTTTTTTTTTTTTTTTTTTTTTTTTTTTTTTGTAATATGAATTTCTAACAATAGACGTATGAACTAATTAAAATTAAAAAATATATATATTTATGGGAGATTCTTAAAAGGTGGGATCATTAAACGTTAACTATATGTATATAATTTTTAAATTTTTCAAATTTAAGGCCAATTTTTTTTAATAGTATAGTATTTTGTCTATAAATATAATATATAAATATTTTATAATAGTATGCCTACAAAATTATGCACAAACAGCAACTATTCTAGAAAATTAATGATTAAAGCATTTAATTAGCAGTTACGTACGTTACAAATTTTGGACACTCTTACGCACTAAGTTACAGATTTTGGACGTTGCTCTTAGTATTTAAAAAATTTTTAAGACTAAGAATGTAGTAAATGTGTCTGTATACATATATATATGTACAATTAACTTTTTGTTATCCAGTAATAATAATACTAAAATCAAATACTTTGTTACGTACGTTACTTTCGGACATAAGAAAATACAGAAAAATTCTTTATAGAAAAGTCCTTCTATCTCCAAAAAAGCAATAAATCAGCCTGCTATCTCTTAATGAAATTATCAAAAGAATCATCCGTTTCCTTTATGCATTCGTTGTTTACCATTAGAACCACCTGGAAAAAAGTTAAAACTCATTTTCTCGGTGGTACATTGGAGCAGTTAACGTTATGAATGTCCGATATTGGCCACTTTAGCATAAAATAATAAATTTTTAAGATATTTATACAAAGCTTTTACAATAAATTATGTCATTTTCTGTCTCTGAATAGAATTAAAAACTCAGTGTAAAAAAAAAAAAAAAGTCAATGATAATTAAAGTTATGACTTGTGTCCTGCGCCCACCTTTTGAGAATTGCCCTTATACAAATCAGCAAGCGCTTAGTGTTTAAGCATTTCATCAGAGAAAATAAAGAATAATTATTTAAATAAATTATTCCTGATATGTTTAAATAACGGATGTTTAACCGTTAGCATTGATTGACTCATTTTTCAATCATTTGAAGAGCTCACGTTATAAAAGTGGTAAGTTATACAAGCCTCATTTCGAGAAAATGCACAGTTCAAAATATCTATTATTATCTATTGTCAAATGCTTTATTATCAATTAAAATCTCTGTGAAAATTGGATTTTTTAAATAGTAATTTAACAAATAAAATAGAGCACAATTGTTTACAGATCATTTCTTCTGGAATTCATCATCTGACACACTTGCTGTGCCTCCGCTTAGCATTTTCAACCACGTGGTACAATTACCACCTGTTCAGATATTATTATTACGCAATTTTGTGTCCATAAACTCCTGTTAATTCAGAAAACGTATTTAAAATCAACCTGTATAGAGGCATAACATGTTTATTCGGCTTTATTTAAGCAGTTATGTAAGATTTAGCATTAAGCAGAAAATCTAAAAAAAATTGAAATTTTTGACAGACAGTTAGATAGAGAGGCAGGCAGATAGAGAGACAAATATATAGAGATGCAGAGAACTTTGAGTACTTATAGTGCAGATATAAATAAAGCATTTGTTTGAATGACACAGTACTTTAAGCAATTCAGTGATACCTTCAGTATTAATATATTTTTTAAACAAGTTATTTTTTACATATTTAAAAAACAATTCATGTGGATGAAAATAGTTAAATATTTTGTTACATACGTTTCACCCATATATTTTATATAAAGAAAAGCAAAAAAAATATGGAGTGCGAAAAAATCAGTACAGTATATGGACCCCAAAATAACGCAATTTTCCTCTTATACTTACCCCATAAAAATAAGTATAAAAATATTCATCCAATGTTGATTCCATATATTATTATAAACAGAAAAAGACATCTGCTAATTTAATTTTTTATATTATTTCTGGTACAGAAAAATAATTTCTCAATTTGGGAAATTTTATAACATTTTTCTTTTCATTTAAAGGCAAAAATTAATATGAATTCATTTGACAGACAGAAAATTATTATTTCTTCCGCTGAAAAATTATTAAATGGAGAAATATATTACGAAGAAGTATCCAAAACATCATGTGAAATTGCTTTTTCCGCTTAAATGAATTTTTTAAATTTCCGAATACGAATAAGAAGTAACAACGTTTTATATTTGCATATCCTTCATTATCAAATATATCTATTATATTACTTCTGATGCATTAAATTGTATGTTACTAGGGACGAAACATTGATTATTCAGCTTTATACTATTAAACAAAAAAATAATTAAGTAATTAAGTAATTAATTACTAATCGCAATATCTAATGTCACCGACAATAGTAAGTTTAAGGAAATGGGTATTTATGAAGAATTTAAGAAAGTTAAATTTACGATTTATAGCATTTTTTAAAAATGAAACATGAATGAATGAATGAAAACAATAATGAATGAAATTAAAGGAATAAATTAAAATGGACGAATGAATGAAGACGAATAAATAAAAATGAATGAATGAATGATAAATCAGCAGATAGAAATAAAGCCAGATACATAGAGATACAGACAGATAAACAAACATATAGATAGATAGTTAGGCAGAGAGACAACGCAGACAGACAAATAGAGAGATAAATAGAGATACAAACGTACAGACAAACTAATAGGTATATCTAAAGTTAGATGATCATATAAACAGACATACAGACAGACAAAAACTGTCTGACGGTTGGCTCACGAAGGCAGCAGGTCGTACGGCTCCCTAATATTTATGCATATTTCAAATTTGTAAAGGTTCTTTTTAAGATTTTAAGTTTTTATAGTGCGCACATAAAGTATGAATTTATTTGAATATCAGTGTAGTTTAAACAATTCATTGATACCTTCTGTAATAATATATTTTTAAACAGGTTTATTTTTATAAGTTTTAAAAAACAATACATGTGGATGAAAATAGCTTAAAATTTTCTTATATTCTTTCATACATATATTTTACAGTTTTGAAGCATAAAAATAGCGGATTCCGGAAAAATCCGTACAATGTATAAACCCTAAAAAAAAAAAAAAAAAAAAAAAAAAAAAAAAAATTATACTTACCCCAGAAAAAGAAGAAGAAAAACATTCTTTAAATATTGATTCATATCTTATATATATATATATATATATATATATATATATATATATATATATATATATATATATATATTTTTTTTTTTTTTTTTTTTTTTTTTTTTTTTTTTTTTTTTTTTTTTTTTTTTACAGAAAAAAACATTTGCTAATTTAAATTTTCTGTGCAATTTCTGATACAGCAAAAATAATTTCTCAGTTTGTGAAGTTTTGTAACATTTTTGTTTTCATTTATGTATTAATGCTGAATTGCAAAACTTAATATAACCGAAGACAAAAATAAATATGAATTCATTTGACAGACAAACATTTCTTTCGATGAAAAGTTATTAAAAGGAGAAATATATTATGAAGAAGTATGAAATACATCATGTGAAATTGCTTTTTCCACTGAAATAAATTTTCAAAATTTCCGAATACGAATAAGAAGTAACAACATTTTCTATTATATCTTTCATTATCAAATATATGTATTACATTACTTCTATTATATTATCTATTATACTACTTAGAATGCATTAAATTATGTATTGCAAAGGACGAAACTTTAACCTACCGTTAAACTCTCTAATTCAAAATGGTAAACTGGTTTGAAACTTTAATTCCAATTATTTTTTTCGATAAAAGAAAATGCTAATTAATAAAGTAAAGAAAATAGAATAGTATTAGTAGTTGAGTTACTAGGGTACATTCCTTTTGAAAGAAATTATGCAAATTTTTAAAGTAGTAAAATAAGTAAATTAATTGTTTACCATATAACAAAAATAGAATTAAATATTTACTATTGTAGTCAGAAGCATTAATTTTGAAGAGACAGACATTATGTTTCCATTTATATAGTAGAGTATTTTAGAAAAATGTTGCAGAAAAAGGGGGATTATATATATTCTGATTTAGAACACTGATTGATTTAACCACACATTGTGATTCAGTATCATTCATTTTAATTTTATTGTTATCAAACATACATGCTATATGGAGTTTATTTTTATTAATGTGCTTTCAATATAATACATAAGTAATGCAAAGTCTGCTTGTTTAGCAGTCTGTTGTTGTTTTTTCAAAAAACATGTTTAAACATATAAAGTGAAAAAAACTTAATTTTATAATATTGTACAATATATTTAATTTCGCATTATATTTTAATATGCATGTATTCATTAAAACGATCTTTTAAATAATTGAGTATTAAATTTTCATGTTAGAAGTCTAATCAAAAAGTTTTTTCCTTGGGTCTTGTTTGGTTTCATCTCCGCAGTTTTACTCTAATTTACTCGTTTAGTAAACCATATAGTTCGTTATGCAACTTGGTTTTATCATGCCGAATAAACACATCTTTAATAGTATAACCTCTAAATTAAATTTTAGATTTTATTTGGTAGTAGAATTTTTTTTTTTTTTTTTTTTTTTTTTTTTTTTTTTTTTTTGTAGCTAAAGTTAATTGTTTAAAGCTGTGTTACAATTGCTACCTATTACATTTTACATTTTTATTAAGTACTCGTCATAGTAAAAATTAATTTTGTTGATTTTTATAATAGATGGGTTTAAATAAGGCTTTAACAACTCATTTTGCATTATTGGAACAAGCAATAGGCCTATAATAGGAGTTAAAAATTATTTTGTTAAGCATTGGATTAACTTATGAAAGCGAATTTATAACTTCTACCTCCTACTCTCGGAATAGAGTTGTGAAAAATATCCATTGCAGTTGCGATTTTTGATTCAATGGTGAAACATCAGTGTGATTTATAGAGATGTAAAATTTCAAGAAAACACATGAGGTTGTCTTTCAAGTTGATACTACTGGATCAAATCTGTATAAATCCTTTTATTCTACACCAGGTCCGTTCTCAAAAATACACACAGCGAGAATCTCGACCATGAGCGTCCGGTGCTGGAGAGGAGGCCCAAACTGTATATTTTTATGTTAACAGTAGGACTATCAAGAATAGAATGACATCACTGCATTCTCTCAGAGACTTGGATTTTGGCGGAGATACATATACATAAAAATAGTCAATAATGTATGATATGGCGAGATTAAGCTGAGAAGAGACATGTGTTATTTTTCAGTTAATGAAAATTCAATGGGAGTAGTGACAAAGGGTAAATATGATTTTTTTACGCCAGTGGATAACATAAGAAGCAATCCTGTAAAAACACAAGACTACCATTAACAAGGTAGGCAGAATGGTTTGAGCTCCGTAATAACAGATGTTAATTTTAACTAAGAAGAGGTTAAAAACAAAGAACTTACTGAAATAATTTTACACGTTTCAAAAGTGTAAGGGCAGCTGGCATGTTAAGGGGTCTCAGGACTCTTAAAGTTCTAAAATTTTCGAAATTTTAATTTTTTTAGATGTTAAGCTTTTATGTTTTCTGAACATTTTCATATAATTGTTATCTTGAAATTACCTTTATAACAGAAGTTATGGCCTTTAGAATTATACACGCTCAATAGCTGAAGCGGTGTTTCCAAACCTTTGAAGTCATTTTTCTCCAAATGACGTTTTTGGGCATAACGCGCACGATATCTCAAAAACTTCTGAATACTTTTTCAAGAAATTTTCAAAACATATGTTTCATGTTAGTCTGTATACACTGAACGTAAAATTTCCTTTTTATTGTAAAAAGAAAATATTTTTTATGGGTTTCTATTGTTGAAATTTTCTAAATTTTGCATTAGCTAAATACAACTTTGTATTAAAAATGTAAAAATGCTTTAAATGCAAATTTATTTAGGTTCAGTGTAATTATTATAATCTGAGGTATAAGTAGGCACCAAAATTTTTATTCTAGTTGCAAAATTTATTTTGTAATCATGCGCATAAGCTGTTATGCCGATTTTCTGCTCGTCAAATGTCTGACAGATTTGAGCCCCCTGTAAATGCTAATTCTGCATCTTGCAATTTTCCAAATACTTCAAATGAAAGAACATACTTGTATCTTTCATTCCCATTTAAAATTGTGTCTTATTATCAAATACATTTTAAGATATTAAATGTTGAAAATGGTCCTTTTTTTCATTTTTTCCAATTTTAAGAGTCTTGAGACTCCTTAAAAACAAAGAACTTACTGAAATAATTTTATACGTTTCAAAAAGTGTAAAGGCATCTGGGACGTTAAGGATCAACAGGATAGCTGCAGTATGTTTGGGTAAATTTGCATGGTAACCAGACTAGTTAGGTAATGAAAATTACCAATTGTTACTATGCGGACAGAACATTTCTTTTATTTTATTTTAATAAAGCGCGATGCGATTAGAGAATTACTGAGAGAGAAGTAAAACACAAGTCTGTTTTATAAAAGGAAAAGTCCGTTGTTAAATAAATAGAAACTGGATAAAAACTGACATTAAAATTAAAAATTTAGTAAGAACATAAATTTGAGGGTGGTTAAAAGGAATTACCATTGAAATTGGATATGTGAAGGTAACTCCTTCGCAATGGTATCTACTATAATATTATAGAACGTATATCAGACGATTTTACAAACACGAACGTATGAAAAATAAAGGTTAATTCTGAGGCAGTATATTTATCTGGTATATTGTTTGTAAACTCGTACTTTAGTTCAGTTTATAATATAATACTATTCATAAAATCATATAAATAACTGAAAATCACTAAAAGAAAAACCTGTAATACGCCTCTGTAAATGGATATCACAGTTCCGTTTTTTGCAGGACATGCTTGATTGCACTTACATAAAAATATTGCGTTAAATTGTATTTTTATGGAAAAAATAATTTAATGACATATTTAGTCGTTACTTCAAAAATGGATATAAATTTCTTTTATAGAGTGTATATTCAGTGGTTAGATTATTGACCATCATTCACACAATGTTCTAGAAACACTAAATGCAGTGTTGCAAAAGAATATTTTCTAAATTTTCTGAAATGAATATTTTTCAAAAGAAGAGTAACCCCAGTGTTTAGTTCCTAAGTAAGCTTGATACTTATTTTATCTACATTGGAAGGATGAAATGCTGAGTGAACATGGTCCAGTCCCGAGTAGAACGCTGCACCTGTATCGAGGTAAATACTTTTCTCAAAGGTTCAAAGGCTCAAAGGTTCTCAAATACTTTTAAATTAGAAAATAATTAAATTTTATAAGTTTTTAAAACATCGTAAAATTATATAGCATAGCTGATATTTTGTTGTACATACAATAAAAACACTGGAGTAATAAAACAAGTGTGAATCCAAATATAAGTTTTTATTTTATAGCATTTGTTTCAATACACAGTTGAAATATTTCGGATTTTTTTTCAAAATGATATATGTATATAAAGGAGTTATTTGAAAATTTCATTTTAGTCTCGTGCCAAGGAAGCTGTCCTTTTGAACTTTCGAGTTATAAAACTGTAAATCTTATAACCCTGTGCGTGAGAGTTAAATCACTTCGTGGAAAGTAAAGTCGTGGAAACTAACTTCGTGGAAACTAACATTTCAATCCCGTAATGTGATTCATTTACTCTTTGTAAACTAAATAATTTTGTTTAAATGAAATAAATTAAAAATTTTTAGAAATTATTAGAAATTTAAAAACTAGATATTGAAGGTTAATACGTATCTCCTTCTTTAGCTGTGTCATTTTTAATTATTCAATAGTAAGTTAATTCTCACGTAACAGAATGAATTATTTTTTTTTATTTAAAACTTGTACATTTTTTGCCATTTTTTTCCCTTGATTAATTATAGTGTTCATTTTTAAAAGTTTTAGTACTGTAAATTTGATGAAGAAAATCTATAAAAAAAATAGATAATGCAATTTATATACTGCAAAAATTATAATTTAAAGGGGTTTGTACGCCTAACAGTTATATATATTCATAAATTAATTCACACATTAAAATAAATAAAACTTTTAAATGAATATTTAAATGTTATGTCTGACAATCTCTGTATAACTTAAAGAAAAATAGATTGAGATCAGTTACTTTTAAGTGCTAAGTTAATTTATACAGAAGCATTTTGAATAACAGAAAAAACATTTTAAATATACTATTATACAATAATTCTACCGATAGAACTTTTGAATGATCATTTAAAACATTTGCTGTGAATGCCTATTTTACATTGGTTTAAACGAAAAAAAAGTACCATTCCACTATGGAACATTAGTCAATTTTTGTTTTATGATAATGTGGTAGTCTATAGAGGTTTGTTTCTTCGGCGTTTTTTAAACATAATTTGCGTAAATCTTATGCAACGTTATCAGTTTGCTGGCAGGTAAAATTAGTCGCCATAATTCTATCGATATAACTATTGAATGAACGTGTAAAACATTTGACATGAATGCCTATTTTAATTGATTTAAACGAAAAATGCACCATGGCACCATAGGACATTAGTTAATTCTTGTTTTATGATAATGTGATAGTCTATAGAAAAGTTTGTTTCTTCGACTTTTTTTTTTTTTTTTTTTTTTTTTTTTTTTTTTTTTTTTAACATACTTTGCGTAAATCTTATGCTAATTTATCAGTTTGCTGGCAGGTAAAATTAGTCGTCGAAAAATAAAAAAATTCATACGTATACGGTGACAAAAAAAAAAAAAATAATAATTTTCTCTAGTCGGTTTAGATTTATTGCACTTTAATGGCACTATTTATTTTTTAAATTGGTACTAATAAAATTATACTTTTCTTTGTGTGTTCTGCACAGAGAAATGTACATTAAATGGTAAAGGAATTGTATCAAATGCGTAAATTTATTTTCTTTTTTTTAGTCTTACGAAAATTTAAGAGTAATTTCTTTAAAAGTCACTTTATAATACACAATCTGCTAATAATTTGTTTTTAGATGTTTTTACATAGTTCATATCACATGATCAATGAAAATACTCGTTTTGATTTATTTTTTTAAACAACCTATCTGTATTCTAAAGAAAAGGTAACTAACGATATCACCGCCGCCGCTGCCACCGGTTTTGAATTTTTTGTGACCTGGAGTCTTTCTTCGTTAATATTAAGAAAACTACTGCATACAAAAATAGAAAAATTGGTAATATTTCACAGAAATGTTTGTTGAACACGCTGATGCAGACAGTTTTCAAATCGAGAATTATTTTAAGAGATATTTAATGTTAAATTTGGTCAACAATTCACAGCAGCTTTTTTGTACTTAAAATCCTTCATTAAAAGAGAAATAAATGGAAACCTGTTTACAGGGATATCACCACTGTTTTTTTTAATATATAATTTCGTATCTTCCGTAATCAATTTTGAGCTGATCGAATTAACTGATTTTCAGAGTCTGAACGGGGATTGGCGAGCGAAGCTCGTAGGGGCCAGAGCCCCCTAGTTCTTTAAGTGGCATATGTTTCAATTTCAAGTAGCTTAATCATAGAAATAGCTAAATGCGTCACGAGAAATTAAAGAACTACTTTTCCGTAAAGAATTTTATTCTAGGAAAACACAAAACTGAAAATGTTAAAAAGAAATTTTACATTGTAATTGATGTGCTGGAAACAAAAACGACATACATCTATAACTGTTTACATATAAAAGGAATACATAAAAAAAAATAGCTAATATGTTAGGCATACGTCAATTTTCCCAAGAGATTACTAGTAACTTATGTTATAATATACAACATATTTAAAAAGGAAAATGCTTGTTTGTTCTTGCGATGTCTTTTCAAAATTAAACTAAAATTTAATGCACAATTTTGCATCAGATTTAAGTCACGTATATATAATAATGGGATGTAGCGTTTCAGTGATTTTTAGCGTATAATTTATTTGCTAGACACGATTTATATTAAACTTTTTCATCTACCAGAATTTGTGCTATTGTTCCATATGCTCCCGGCCGAGAGGTTCCGATCTCGAAGTTAGTAGACGGGAGGTGCTGGGTTCGGTCCCAATTGCGCCCGTCGGCCTAATCGTTCGGAATTTTCGTGGTTTTCTTCGAACCTTGGATTTCCAAGCGTTAATGCGGGTTAGGTTCTCTTAGAAAGGCCCCACGAAGGGCAATCCCCCCCCCCCCCCCCAATTCGGGCCTATATCCCTCGTGTTGATAATTGGCCGTCATAAACACAACCAACCAACCAGTCATATGCTCTCATTTACGATATTCTATTGCATTTCTTTGATTCTCGGTTTTATTTGCAATGGAAAAAACTGTATTAAAGGTTTAATAACCATACAATCGACAAATAGCATGTTTCACACTTACGTTTTGTAATTGATTTCAAATATTTACCAAGTAAACACCTGATTTAAGAAGATCCATTTTTGGGGGGAAAGGGGATCAAAATTATGGTGATTCACCACCTCTGAATAGAACCCCTCAAAAGTGTACATTGTTTTCTTTTTTGTTGAGATAAAAGTTCTTTTTCTTACATATTTTACATTTGAGAGCCTTTAGCATGTAATCGTCTGCGATCTTAATGCGTGTAATCAATACCACAATACCAAGACAGAGCCAAATCTTATTTTTAACATACTACTTTCCCTTACGTCTTCTGTGCTACGCAAATTGAATTTCATGCATCTTTAAACTGCTCCAGCTATGCAAATGTTTCAGAAAAAATATTCTTTTTATATGAATATTCTACAATTTATACCATAACTTAACTCATAGAATATCCGTTCGTAATCACACTAAGAAATTAATGATTTTGAATTACATTAAAAAGAACTTCTATAATTGCCATGAATTTGCCGATTGCATCACATTTTTTCTCTTATAGATAGATGTACAGTTACTTAGATGTAGGACTTCTATGAAAACGTTGCTTAAATTTAGTGTATTAACACTAAACTCTTTATTTGTGTACCCTTATTTGTGTTCGCATAGTCATAGTATTTTCAGTGAAATTAATATTTATTAACAGTTTAATTATTTTAACCAACGGAATGTTTTTTATTATATGGTATATGGTGTGATAGAAATCAAAAAATATATTCCATACGCTTCAGAAAAATAAGACTATTCTTATTTTAATCATATTCTAATATGAAATAACCACGTGTAAAAATATCCAATAACATCATTCAAGTTGCTCACGATTTCGAGAAGCGTTATTTATCGTTGGAAGTATGTAAGATTCCCGATGGCCCTAGAATATGTTTTCATAATTATTTGAGAATGATTGCTATAATATTTTAAAATCGGTGGATATTCATATAATTTTAAAAGACAATGTAATAATTCGGCTATATATATATATATATATATATATATATAAATTATCCTTCTTTAAGATAGAATACTAAAAATAAAATTTCATTTTACTAAAACATTTATAAACGCAAACTTGGCTTTTGGCGCTACCTTTTTCAGTAATTAATTTATGCGTAACAATTGCGATGTTTATAAAAAACATATTCAGTTATACAGAAATTACAAAGCTTTTTCTCCTTTATTAACATAGGTTTAAGTAATGTAAATACATGAATAGAGATTGATTATTGATTTATAATAACTGATATAAAGAAAAGTATTCTACATTATCATTAAAATTATCTATTATGCTTAAACATAAAAGGGATTCTAACAAAGGGTTCATAAAAGACTAACGGATAACACGAGAAAATTTAATCAAAATTTTCCTGAACATTCTCTTCATTGCGATGATACAAACGCAGTGTATTTTCTTCAGTCTTTAGTCAGCTTTAAGAATCCTAAGAATTTTATAAATATAAGGGACAAAAATATTAACGAATTCTTTTTAAAATTTCTTATTAGGAAGCTGATATTTTCTAAAATATATTGTACAGAAATAATTTCCAAATTTATAAACACTCTGCATATTTCGCATATCTATTGGTTCTAGAAATCAATTTCTTTTTTTAAATGAATCAGTAATATTTCATTTGTTTTGTCAAAAATAAATTTTGAAATTATGCATTTTTCAAAAATAAATTTAAAAAACAGTATCAAATCTAACTAATAAAATTTTTAATAAAGTCGATATCTAAAAGCTTCAAATGCGTCAATCTACAATTAGAGCTCATTCCTTCAAGTTTTTTTTTTCTTAGTTATACTTAAAAAACTGTCCGCAGCGATTACAACACTTATTGAAACAATTAAAAAAAAATAATTTAATATAGAGTTGTCCAAGCTTTAAACTTGCATAATTTAATTTTCAATACTTTCCTTAAGTACATTAAAGCAGTTTATTTTTATTGTATCTTAAAATTTACCAACTGACATGTTTCTTTTTATAGATATTGTGAAACGTTGAGGGAGCATATACAAGGTGTTCACTAAAGTCCTGTGGACTCTCCTTAACTTCAGTAGAGCGACAATTATAGTCATGAACATGATAATAAGGTAAAGTGGCTATGTGCTACGAAATTAATCTACTTACAACGCCACCTATCGGAGTTACCGCTTCTATCTTGAAAACAGTACGGGATTCGAAAAATATGTCAAATACAAAGTTGCAGAGAGTTCTCAATATAATATAATAGGAAGTCTAACATGTAAAAAATAGTTTTTTGAAAGAACGGATTTTAGTTATTTTTATATCTAAGTACCAGCTTAAATACGCCTGAAATTGCATGCAAAAATGTGGAATTATCAGGCGACTCGATTTTATTAATAATATTATCTCATGTAAGGAAGGTATAGTTCATTTTAATTTTTAAAAATCAAGTTACGAAAACTCATTGTATCGGAACACAGATAGAATTGCTGAAGATAGCAGAGAAACTAAGCATAGCTTTTATTTTCGATTACAAAAATTACATTTTGCTTGTATTTTAATTTTAATATAAATTAAATTTTCTATAATATATAATATATAGTTAATATATAATATAATATATATAATGTATATATATATATATATATGTGTGTGTGTGTGTGTGTGTGTGTGTATATATATATATAATATAATATATAATCTATAATTAATATAAGTATAATTTTCTAAAAGTGCATGCATCCACGTTGCACCATTATGCTTCATTGCCTTAAAGAACTATATTTCTTCTTGCAATTAGTGGAATTTTAATCTGAAGATTAGATACAAAAAATATATATATTATACTTTCAGAAGAATTTATTTCTGCATAAGCGTCAATATCTGAAAATTGGACAATTTGCGTCCACTGCCAATAATATTTCATTAATTATATTAAAACCAAAAAGTGAAAAACTTAATATATTGTAACATTTGTTATATGAATTACCAATGATAAATGGACATATAATGATGTATAAACAATTAGTTTTAAGCTTTAAACAAGCGAAATCATCATTTCAATCCCTGCCCCAGGTACAAATATCTAATCTCTATATAATAATTGTCATTGTAACGCGTCCGGGATGAACCCATCGATTTTGCCAATCTCCGATAAGAAGCAGCCACGTTAGGTTTAATTTTGATTTCAGATGTGTAAGAGAAAACTTATCTGCTTAAAAACAAATCTTTTCTACCTGAAATCCCTTCTGTTCAACATACTTTTCTTTAAAAGATTCAAAACTGATGACCGTTCAATGATTTGCGCAGTTTAAAAACAATTTCAGAAAACGAATTCAAAACATACATTATCGTAAAATGTAAACAAGCGATAGCGAGTCATTCACTTGATTCATTGAATTGAAAAATAAACCATTGAGCTACGGCGCAAATCAAATACGGTGTTCATCTTTCGGCCACGAAGCTTCCCACTCCGGATAAACAGCGCATGTGCTAAGACCAATCTCCAATGGGAGTTCCGTATTATTCCTGTCTGTATACAGATATCGTCACGCGACGCGTATTCATTGATCTCAGCATTAGTGAGATTTTGATGTCTTCTGGGTATAATTTTTTTGGATTACACATTATTAGGTATTTTGTTAATTTATTGTTTGTTTTTTAAATCTGATTTGTTGTGATTCCATTTTTAACTTTTCTTTTGATTTACTTAGATTTAATGTGTTCTTTGTATTTTCCGCCTATTTAACCTAACAAGTGGAAACTTTAACCCTATTGTTATGTAGATATTACGAACCGTTCAATTTCTCTTGAAATATCTCTTAATGTTTTAATATCCAGCATCAGTAATTATTTTTACAGTAGTTAGTAGTAATTATTTTTACCTTATGGCTTCATAATTTCTGAATACTTTCTGAAAAGAGCAACATAAATAAATTTTCTGTACTTTTGTTTTGTTTACATATCGATTACGATAGAAATATTTTAATATCCAGCAGTAATTATTTTGACAGTGGCTTTTTATAGCTTCATACTTTAAAATTTCTCTTAAAAAATTATATGTTAAATTTTAAGCATGAAAAACTTAATACTTGGAAAGGCTGAGACAAATATAAATTTTTAAAGCAGATATCATACAGTGAATGTTTAATCACAATGTTTTAACTAAAATAACTTTAAATATTAACAAATTTAAACAAAATGAAGTTTTTAATTCATTTTAAGATGATTGATTTTTCGCGAAAAAGGATAAAAAACTTAAAACTATTTAGCTAGAAAAGACTATATATATCATTAAAGTAAATTTAAAATTCAATGTTAGAGTTACAAATTAATTAAATTGTTTATTGTGGGATACCCATAACTCAAAAAATATTTGAAAATAAGTTATCGTCTTTCCAATTTTTGTGGACAGACGATTTCGATTTGTGTTAAAAACCACCAAAATAACATTCTCTATGCCCTATCATATGATACATACCAACAGATTTCTAAACAATTTCCTCTTGAAAATCCGAAGACCATTAAGATTACTAAATCAAAAGAAAAGTTCATGATTAATTCCCAATAAGTCAGAGTGAATAAATTTCAAAACACATAATATGTGTAATCCTATTTTAAAAAACTTTTTCCAAAAAGTTAGAAGGCCCCACCAGTGGCCGAGAGGTTCTGCTCTCGAAGCTGGTAGACGGGAGGTGCTGGGTTCGATCCCAATCGCGCTCGTCGGCCTAATCGTTCGGAGTTTTCGTGGTTTTCTTCGAACCTTGGTTCTCCAAGCGTTAATACGGATTAGGTTCCCTTAGAAAGACCTCCACGGAAGGCACTCCCCCCTACTTAGGGCCTATATCCCACGTGCTGATAATTGGCCGACATAAATACAACCAACCAACCAACCAAAAAGGTAGAAATTCATTCACATAACACTGACAATAAAATTATCAGTGTTTCGGTTGGTGGGAAAACATTTAATGTATTTTATCAATGCTGTCCAACGTGGCATGATTTTTTTTTTTTTTTTGGGGGGGGGGGGGTGCGGTGAGGAGAGCTCAATTTAGTGGAGGGCAAAATTTGCAATCCATGCAGGATTTTATGGATCTTTCCCAAAATAGAAAAATGCTGCATTATAAAAAATGCTGTGTGTTCCGCCTCATTAAATTTTTCTACACATATGTGACTTTTACCGATTTTCCCCCCGAGAAAGGGATTTTTATTCTTTTGCGCGATTTTGTAAAATTTTCTGAATTTCTTCGAATGATGGTAGAAAAATATTGTGAATTTTGCCAGTGAGTCACAAATTGAAATGACAAGATTTCCCAATCAACCAGAACGACCAATCGACAGATTTTGCGTTTTTTTCCAACGACTGTTTGAGGAATTTCCGACAGTTTACATATGATCTTCACAATATTTTAAAGCAACCGATTAAAGGATTTTGAGTTTTTTCCGATGATCAATTGGCAAACTTCACGATTTTTTCTGAAGAATGAAGGAAGAATGTTGCAACTTTTCCCCACAATTGATGAATTTTGCAGTACTTTTCTTTTTACTCTACCGATTAAGTAATTTTTGTGGTGTTTTTTTTTTTTTTTTTTTTTTTTTTTTTTTTTTTTTTTTTAATGTGACAAATTTCATTTTTCCCTCACAACCAACTGTTGATTTTTCTTTTTCCTCTGCGACTGATTGAAGAATATTGTGATTTTTTAAGCGATAGATTGACAAATTTTGCGATTTTTTTTCCGTCATGACCAACTGAAGAATTTTCTGTAACCGATTGGTGAATTTTTCGATTTTTTCTCTCTTCACAAGAGCGATTTAGAAATTTCTCTACATACATTCATAATCCACAGTGATCATAGACAAAATTCATGCATTTACAAGATTCCTGTTTGCTGAATATTCTGTTCCATTATTTTTCTTTTTTTTTTTTCATTCCATTAATGCAGAACTACATAATACAGAGAACCTGACTTGAACCTGCAAAATCCATTTTACTGACATATTACTTTTCTGCGGAATTGCGCTTTTTTGGCACTGAATTTTATTATCCCGTGGATCTATGCAAATATGGCATTAAAATTTGTTGACATTTTTATGAGGGGGAGGGGGATAACGGAAGAAATACAAGAAAAACGCGAGTACCAACTGTGCCAAATTAAGCGAATTTCTTCAAAGGTTCGCGGGAAAAACGCAAATTCTTTTAAGGATCGAAAAAAAAATACGATAAACGTTAAAGGATCCTGAAAAAAAAAGTGTGATTTTATTTAAAGGATCACGGGAAAACATTGCATTTCCAGATTAAGCTAAATAATGCTATAAAAAGTGATAAAATATCTTTATTAAGATTGAGTATCGTTTCATCGCACAAACGGCGACATTTTCAAAATTTTGAAAATGTCGCCGTTTGTGCGATGAAACGATCATCAATCTTAATACAGATATTTTATCACTTTTTTGTAATTTAAAAAAAAAAGTATTGTAAATGCTAATGATGTGTTTATTAGAACATAAAAAACCAAACTTGCTCATCTAAACTCTTACTTGGTGGATGCCTTACACATCGCTGTTAGATGCAATAACATTTTGAAGAAAATTCTATGTTCTTACTGCTGATCCCCAGTTTCTGTGCGTAGTGTTAATATTTATATGTTCAGTAAGTTAAAACTCAAAAAGTTGTGCACATGCTTATTCAGCCGTTAAAAGTTTTGCTAAATCTTTTTTGGAACTTTTTAGTTAGCCGGACGCCAGTGTTATATACTCATATATATATTGTACATATATGTATAAATGCATATACTTGTATATATTTATACACACATATGTATGTATCCATACATATATATGTTATATAAACTTAGATGTATATATATATGTACGTACACTGGCGCCCGGCTAACCGAGTTTTTTTTTTTTTTTTTTTTTTTTTTTTTTTTTTTGCTTTTTACAAAAAATACAACACACTTCAAAAATTTTTAATAGTTGCAGCAGAATTTGTTAATTATGGGGTTTTATTGCATGTTTCTTAAACTTTGGTTCTAAGAATTCTTAATTTTCTTATGTTATATTAGCCAGAAAGACTGGTCTACCCAAAAGTATTGTTAATGCTAATAATGTGTTTATGAGAACATAAATAAGCCGAAATTTGCTCATCTAAGCACTTCCATATTGACAATTATTTTCCTCTTTTTTTAAAAATTTTAAATGAAAAACAGAATTTTTACACACCGTCCTAGGACGGGCATTTACACTAGTATTAAATGTATGCTGTAAACATTTCTATAAATATTATTAACTTTTGCTATTATAAATTTATACCTATATATATATATAAAGTATGGGAAAATATAATTATCCTTTCTTAGTATAGATTGTATAGTAAAATATTGTAGTAAATATATTTGTCCCTGAGGTTGACCATCATCTCAGTCCCTCTAAACACACATTTAGGTTAACAGATACTAGGTGGCACTGGCAGAATCATTTCCATTGCAACACCAAATAAAGTTCAACTAGTCACCATGTATGAAGGTAAGTTGTTTTTCTCTTTGTTTCATATTCAGAAATATTTAGTTTTTGTTATGAATAGGGATATTTTTTGTAATGAAGATGAGTATTTAGGATGAGTATAAGGATGAGTATTTTTTTATAGTATCATTCATGTCCCCGTATTTAACTTTTTATTTATAAACAAAAAGTTTATTGCAACTTTATTTACGTAACATACAAATGTCACATGGCATATTTAATAATTTGCATGTGGGCAAAATGATTCAACAAAATGACTGTGCAGCTTTTAAGACAAAAACATCATCTCAGTCCCCTTGATCTCAATCCCAATTATTAAACACTGATTATGGTGTTAACAGACAATTTCTTCCATAAAAGTTTATCCTACGCATAAAACATACATCCTAGATCTCAAAAGACTACAGCATTCAAATGACAAAACATGTATGATAGTATATAATTGTATTTGGAAGTTGGTACTTTAATTAAAAAAAATAAAATTTCTGGAGTGAAATTGTCCAGTTTTCAGGTATTGATTAACCCATAAGACAATATTTCATAACAAATAAATTACACATTACAACTTTTTAATTGACATTTTATTCGTATTTTGTACCGCTTTCTACGTAGGAACACTAAATGCCCTGTTTATAGCTAGGTGGTGCTGTTTGTGCTGGATGGTACTGTTTGGGCTAGGTGGAGCATTGCTTTGCATAAAGCCATCTTATTATACTTAGGCACCACGTTCATTAATATAGCCGTGATGTAATTGGCAGAGATGAGTAGGACTTTAGTAGGTACCTTGTATATGCGTTTAACTCCAATGCTTTATAATTTTCAGTTTATAATTTTATGTTTTCTTGAAACTTTCAAGTTTTCAGATCTTAACAAAGTCTAAAATTATAATTCAGCTTTTCACGCTCCAATTAAAACTTTTAAACTACGCTCAGTTAAAATAAATTATTTTCAGAAAAATACATATTTTATGAACTAGACAGATATTGAAGCGTAATTTTGAAATGGATAAAGGCGACAAGGAAACGAAGCATGCAAATTATGTTGCTTATGCTGATTTTTGAAGTGCAATTAAGAATGATATATTTGGAAGTTACTTACGATTCATTAAATAATTTCTAAAATTTTTTGAAAGAAAATTACAATGTGTAGATGATGTTTTAGATTTTCTGTAAATGAGAGCGAAAAAAACTGTTATTTTATAAATTTATATTGACGTTTACAAGAAAATTTTCACCGAAAAACTTCAAATTTAGCTTTTTTTTTTCCACTTACAGTTTTTGAATTGTTATCATTGATATGATGTCTTAAGTAATTTCTATTTGGAAAACTAAACTTTCCATAACACGCCTTCATGATATATGAAAGCTTTTCTTGTCAAATACGTTTCTTTTCTCTTTTTTATGTGCATACTTAAAGGTGTAATTTATAGTGATAGTTTTTCTAGTGCAATACAGTGCGTGTCCATAGTTTAAGCAAAGTAACAATTTTAAAATAATTCACTTTCTTTCAATATATGTCTTGTATATGTTAATAATATCAATTTTAATACCATACTCAATAAAATTATCTTTTAAACTTTATTTCAAACCATGGAGTATAAGAATAGAACAAAAATAACGTTTCAAAAGTTTAAACACAAAATCGATTTTATGCAAATTTTACAAATTGCTGCGAGAGTTTGCTCACGCAAACGATTTCTGGGTATTTAAGAAGCAGTCTGTTGTTGTTTTTTAGTTAGTACAAAAAGTCCAAGTCGAGATAATTTTCAGAGGAGAAGGTGATAAACATCTGGAGTATGGGAGCAAAACATGTGTTTCTAAAATTGTAAGTGTATTACAAAGATCAAATCGAGGTATTCATCAAGTTTTTGGCTCGTGGTAATTATTTCAAACAAAAATTCCGTTCAGGAAGGCCACGAGTGACCACTTTCCACGAACACCACCACATCAGAAGCTTAGCTTCAACTGGTAATTACTCTTTTCCGCAAATAAAATATGCAGCTGGATGACAAATACCGAAAAGACTGTTCATAAAAAAAATTTGGGATCGGAATATATGAAAAAACGTAAAATTGCTAGCTTACTATGTCTTAAAGAACACAATAAAGAATCTAGATTACAGTGGGCCAAAGAGAATATGTCATTTGGTGATAAATGGCTGAAGGTCAAACTCAGAGATGAAACAAAATGGAACCTCAAAATCCCCGATGGGTATTATTGTACTATTGTACTATAAGAATATTGTACCGTATATTGTACTATAACTACTATTAGCATGAGCTCCGCAAAGAACCTGGGAGTATATTTAGCCGACAACATGGCGGTGTTTGAGTAATTGTATGGGGAGGTGCTATTGCTTTCAATGGTTAGACAATTCTTGAATTCATCGGTGGTCGTGAAAACTCTGAAAACTATCAAGAGACACTTGCCAGACATTTTCACCCTGTCGCCGAGGTTTTGGGGGATTAAAAATGGTTATTTCAACATGATAAGTGTTCGATCCATACCTCAAACTCAACATTAACGTGGCTTATGTCTAAAAAAGTATCTGTTTTAAAATAGCCGGCAATTAGCCCTCATTTTAACCCTATATAAAATATGTGCGATATTCTCACTCATGCAGTTTATCCAAATGGAAAGCAGTATTCTTCAGTTAAAGATTTGAATGATGTCATTGGGAACGCGTGATTTAAAATTTAAACAGAAACATTACAGAACTTTATTTTATCGATGGAAGACCGTATAATTAAAGTAATTCAGCAGAATGGAGCAATAATCAATTAATATATATATATTTTATTCTTGTTCTACTAAAAACTAAAGAACTACTGTTTTTAAACTTTTGACACATTCATTTTTATTCTTTTGATAATTCTATTATTTGAGATAAATTTTAAAGCATAAATCTGTCAAATATCTTTTTAAAACTACAATTTCAAATTAATATAACAATTTCAAATCAGTCATTAATAAAATTTTATTTTGAAATTTTATGTTGTGCTTAAACTTTTGATAAGCTCTGCATAATTGCATAAATAAAGATAAATCTAAAGTAATTCTAAAAACTAGGCCTTTTACTCATCTATATAGCATCATTGTAGCGCAAAAATTTAAATAAATATATAGTGAAAGTTATTAAGAAGAGAAACTTATGAATATTGTTTATAAAAAAAAAATTAAATATGCGTAATTTTATAGAAACATGTAATAAATCAAAATAATTTTCTTGAAACCAAAAATGGATATTACGTGGAATTACGACTGCAGATCTATCATAAAAACAGCAACTTTAAAAAATACATTAAAACATTAATAAAATATCATTACAAATAGGCAGCCTGCAGATGATTGATTAAAGGAGAATACCACTTAGTTCTATTGATGATTTCAATCAAGTTGTTTTTTGTGATTTAAATGAATGACAGTAATGGTGAAATTCGAGATTTGTATATTATAAATATTTTGAACTTTTTTATATCTCGCTGAGCGAATTCGTTATTCTTATCTGTGTTTTCTATAATATGAAAATGATAAAAAACAATAAAACTTGTTTTTGTTTCTTATAAGTTAAACATTAAATGATATTTTTTGTACATCTGGTAATTTCTAATGCATTTTTAAGAAGTATATATCCGTTTCTCTGTTTTTTTAAATACCCAAATGTACAAACGAGTACTTTATTGTATATGTAGACATAATTATAAATGCAAATGAATAATATTATAAAATCATGAATTACAATTTATGCAATGGTAAATTTTAATAAATAATTTCCAATAGGTTTATTCTTCAAAATAAAGTTCAAGTGATAAAAATAGCTTAGTAAATAAGCTGATACAAATGTGTTCCCTTTCATTTCTTCATCATACCGTCGCTAACATGTCAAACTAACCAATGTGAAAAAATGCATTTTTCATATTTTGTGCCATTTTGTTGTATTGTGTATGATACGTACTAATCAAAATCGCCATGTCTCTAGCTTGCTTAGAAACTTAGATAATGACTGTTTCAAAGTATCCAATATGAACATTTTTCTCAAATTTACAATGTAAAACTGTGCAATATGGCACATTTGATCCTTTGCCGCAAATGTTTGGATTTTTTTTCTTTTCCGGAACATCTGTACCATGTCAAACTATCCAAAATGAAAATAGTCTTTTTATAAGGAAGACAAAAACTGTATTATTTATCGATTGAAATTTAACGCAATTGACATATGTATTTGACGTTTAACATAGCATATGTTTTCTATTGTTAATGGAATGTGAGAATTTTTAGTTCATTTACAGGGACACTCCCGTTACATTACACTCAATAGGGAAAAAGAGCGGTGTCATTTAATGGTCAAATAAATCAAAGATTTCTAATCGAAAATAGCCGTAGAAAGTGTCCCATGAGTTTCTTAGAATAAATAGCCTGAATATTACTATTTATATTTACGGGTATGAAGTGCCTGTTGTTGCCCATCCCATTATTTGAGATATTTTTATTTTCTTATATTTTATAAAATTAACAGAATGCTTAAAGATAAGCCTTCTTCTTTATTAATTTATTGTATATTCGTTATTAAAATTATTAAAGAAAATTCTTAAGAGTTTTATATTGAATATGTAGATACCAAAATTTTTACAAATTAAACTATAAAATACGGCACCTTTACTACTATGAAACGGCGAATCTGGGAAAAGCACAATTTTTTTTCAAGTCACAATTCAATGCGGCACATTCACTACTATGGAATGGCGAACCTGGGGAAAGCACAAAATTTTTACAAGTCGAACTATCCAATGTGGCATATTGGATAGTTTGAAGCTGAAAACGTACAAATAAGCATACCATATCAAACTATACAATGCGATTTTTTGGCGAGTAAAATTATTCAAATGATTTATCTCAATAGCATGCTTAAATAGGATATAAAACAGCACCCGAAAACCATAACAATTATTTACTGCTGCTTGTTGCTGATTTTGAATCCACAAATAAAGCATTTTTTTTGCTCTCCTGAAAAGTGGCTACTTTCACATTGGATAGTTTGACATGGTACCGACGATATGAGTTTAAGAGTTTAATTGAATATAACATATAGTTTTTAAATGTGAAATTATTTGATTTATCTAAAATAATAAGGATAGAAATTTGTGTGTGAGTTTATCAGTGTGTCGACGGTGTTCTGAAGAGAATGCTGCACGTAAAGCTACAAAATTTGGGGAAAAGGTACGTCTATATATGAAGTTTCGAATATATGAATTCGAGGCGATTTTTCCACATTAGTGAAAAGAATACGGTTTCTTTCTTTTAACCCAATATAGAAAATTTTGTTCTCTTTTCAAAAAAGTTTATTTGGAATTTGTACAGCGATTTTTGAATTTTTAGCGAATTTTTTATGCGATAATTGAACAGCATTTAATGCATCTCCATACCTATAAGGGCGTTACCGTAGGTGGGATACAGTTTTGTCGCCAAATACCGCCAAATTTGTCACCAACTTGGCGATATATCGCCACAAATTAGCGATCAAAATGAGTCGCCAAAAGTGACGCCAACTTGGCGATATCGCTAATATTTTGCCAAATTCTCATAGGCTTCCATTGTTAACCAATAGGTATTACTTGCTTACAGAAAATCAACAAACTGGGATATTTTAATGCGACAAAAACTAATATTAACTTAAGAGATTACATTAATTATATTTAAGGGAACCCAAGTAAATTAAATTATGGATGAAAGTAACATGATACAATACTCAGCATGCTTTCCCAAACATAATTTTTAAGAGAGTCCGCAGGTCAAAGGAATTAGATTTGAAACATTTATCCAATTATAGTAAATTTTGACTTTCGTGATTTTTGGACTTTTTGTGATTTTTAATTCGATTTTTAAATTTCTTCACCCTCTGCTGCAATTTTTTTTTTTGACATTCCATTTTTGACTTATTAAAATAAGTCTAAAGTAATAAGACTAAAGTAAAATAAGACTGCGATTTAAAATTTTATCGAGATACCTTATTGTGATTTTCAGAGCTTTTTCGCAATTCGTGCTGTTTTCTGACGTACCCGTGTAACGCCGGGCAAGTTAGCTAGTACATAATAAATGAACGGATATTTTTATATATCTTAAAAGTAACTTTTTTCTATACGTAATTTTATTCAAAATAAATTAAACTCTTTCGGAGCTAAAATAAATAAATAAATAAATAAACAAGTTTTATAAATCGTATACAATAAAAGTTGAGAAACTTTTTTGAAAATAAATACTTTTAAATCAAATATATCAGTAACCTTAAAATTCCTCATTTATAAAAAGATCAATACTTTGGGTTAATAAATTTTTTATCTTCTTGTTATACTAATCTATTTTTTACATATTAAAAAAAAATCCACTAATATCGTCGGTACCATGTCAAACTATCCAATGTGAAATTAACCACTTTTCAGGAGTGCAAAAGTACTGTTTTAATTGTGCATTAAAAATCAGCGCCAAGCAACAGTAAACAATTATTATATTTTTCGGGTGCTGTTTTATATCCTATTTAAGCATGCTATTGAGATAAATCATTTGAGTAATTTTACTCGCCAAAAAATCACATTGGAGAGTTTGATATGGTATGCTTATTTGTATGTTTAAGCTTCGTTGAACTTTTTAAGTTTCAAACTATCCAATATGCCTCATTGGATAGTTTGACTTGTAAAAGTTATGTGTTTTTCCCAGGTTCTCCATTCCATAGTAGCAAATATACCATATTGGATAGTTTAACTTGTAAAAGTTTTGTGCCGTTTCGTAGTAGGAAATGTGTCGCATTCATAGTTTAATTTGTAAAAATTTTGGTATTTACATAATCAATATAAAAATCTTAAGAATTTTCTTTAATAATTTTAATAATGAATATACAGTAAATTAATAAAGAAAAATCTTTTTTTTAAACATTCTGTTAATTTTATAAAGTATAAGAGTACAAAAATATTCCAAATAATGCGGTGGTCAACAATTAGGCACTTCATACCCGTAATTATAAATAGTAATATTGGCGCTATTTATACTAATAAGCTCATTGGCCGCTTGTAGGTAATATACAGGGTTGTACAAAATAATTCAGTTATGCTCATCTATTAGTAGAAATTAATGAAAGTGAATTTTCAACATATTACGTTTTCCAACAAAGTTGAAATGTGTTTATGAATTTGGTTTGACTGCCCACGCTCAAACTCACGTAAATATACTCGGATTTTCATGCAATTGAGAAACGTTAATGTTGCTTACAATAGGATGTTCGGTATTGCATATGAAGTGTGTAACATTAATAGTTCATTTTCAGGGGCACTCAAAGGATTCCCATTACATTATAGTATATGGGGAAAAATCGTTTGGAGAGTATTTTAAAGACATTATGCTATTTCAAATGTATTAAAACTTATATACATCACTGAATTTCGTTACAAGAAGATTACGACAGAATAAAGCATGCATTCATAGAATTTGCCGTTGATTTACAGGGACACACAAAAGAAATGGGTTACAGTACTGTCTTTGAGCAATAATTGCTGGAAGTCGGTATGCGCTTTTAAATGTAACTATTTTTTTGCATGATGTAGAAAAATTCTATACCTCGTATACAGGGCTGCACAAAAGATTTCACTAAAAAATAATTAGCGCCCATAGGCAGAAAAAGTACTCGAATCAGTTTGTGAAGCCCTGTAAATGACATATAGATTTGTATATAATCTAGATATAGTATGCAACAATTTAGTTTATTTAGAAAACGCGTAACGCAATTTACAATTTCAAACTTTAGTAATTTCCAACAATAAACGGAAATATACTCGAACTTTTTGTATAGCCCTGTATATAATCTACAGATTTTTATACATGTTACGTAATATGGTAAAATTTAATTCCGACAAAAAATTGTTATATACTTCCAGAAATTACCAGTTATAGCCTCCACTCTTTTCAGTTCTTTGCGTAGCCCTGCATATTAGGAATTTCTACTAACATATTTTAGTATAGTAAAAAGAAATAAAAGAACGAAATTGCATAACGCAATTAAAAAGAAATTCACACTCATACAAAGTAATGCTTATAAATACTTTTGTAAAGCCCTGTATATGATCGATATAATTTATAGCATCACGTAATATTCAAATAGTTAAAAATTCATACTATAATTGAAAACGCACTTCAAACAGCTATCGCTAATAGACAGCAGTGTAAACGAATTTTTTAGTGTGTCCCAGTAAATTAACGATAACTATCATACATGTCATATTCTACAGTAAGCAACTTGTAATGTAAATCAATTTCACATTACATCAAATTACATTATTTCACATATAATTCAAACATTATTAAAATATAATTAAACATTATTAAAATATAATTAAAATATAATTTCATTTTTTTAAACTATAAACCGTTATAGAATAAAATATTTTTGTATGAACCTATAAGTAATAATAAATTTCTTGCATACCTTATTCTGCATAAAACATGTTGTAATATGCGTGATAAATTCATATTAATTTCATGATGTTTTAAATATTGTAACACTATTAAATGACTCGGCTCTTTTTACCTATTGAGTGTAATGTAACGTTATTATTTTGAGTGTCCCTGTAAATGAACTAAAAATCCTCACATTGCATTAACTATAGAAAACATATGCAATAGTATACGTCAAAAACTTATGTCAATATATGTCGATAAATTTCAATTCATAAATAAACCAGTTTTTTGCTTTCCTGATAAAAAGACTATTTTCATATTCGATAGTTTGACATGGTACGTATGCTTAGAAAAAGAAAAGTATCCAAACATTTACGGCAAATGATCGAAAATGCCATGTTGGACAATTTGACCTTGTAAATTTTAGAAAAAAGTGCATATTGGATATTTTGAAACAGTCATTATTTAAGTTCCTAAGCAAGCTAGAAACGTGCCGATTTTAATTAGTGCGTATCATGTACAATACAACAAAATGGCAGAAAATATGAAAAATGCATTTTTTCACATTGGATAGTCGCAACATAGTAGCGACGATGTTAGCAACGATATGCCAAGCGAGCCAGTTAACAGTCTCGAGTTAATGATAAATCAGTAGCAGTCTTCTTTTGAAATTTCTCGTTTATATTTCAATTTATTATTATTTTTATTTATCAGTATGTCTAACGTCTATTGGTATCCGGCTAACTTGGCACACTTTTGTTTTTCTTTACCATTTTGATAGGGACATTTTCACTTACGGAATCGATTTCGGAGGGCATTTACTACAAAAAAAAAAACATTTTTCATTAGAAGATGTATCAATTTATAAAGCACTTTACAGATTTTATATTATTTCTAGATTATTTCGACTTTCAATGTAATATGCAGTTAGTAATTTTCTCGATATTTAATATTTAAAAAAAAAATAAAGTTTAATGAATATATTTCTTAAATAATCCTTCTCATAAATATGTTGATAATTTCAAATACATTTTCAAATGCTGTTAGGTAATTTACATAAGAAAGTAAAAATTTTTTACAATAACGATGCATTTCTGTCCTAACTATATGTTTATGTGTGATAGTTAAAACGTCAACAATAGTTAGTGAAAATGTAAGGTTTTACGCTTTTTTTTAGCAACAACACACCGTTGAACTATTTAGTGCGGTTCAAAAACTGAAACATGTTACGTCTGGATACCTAATTAACGCTTTAAAACTGATAAAACCTCATACGTTTCATAAGACCACGAATCAGAAGATTTTAACGAAATTCTGAGTACAACCAACTTCACCTGCACCTCAATTAAATGCACCAGTGAGTACAATATGAATTTTAATTTACCATTGAAAGAGGGGGGCGGTTAATATTGATAATAAAAATATTACCACATCAATTTACAGAAATAATACATTCTCCGGAGAGTTCCACAATTTATTGCCTCATTGCTCATTTACCCATAAAATAGCAGTTATGAGATCAGTAATTAAGTTCTGTAGACATTACATCACATTTAGCCACGAGAAAAGTAGAATTTTCATGGATCTTAAGCTGAACAATTATTCACCTTGATGGTGTCGAGTTTTCAATAATAGCCTATAAATATACCGCACTTTTTCAGAAATGGGTGTTCTCCAAGTGTCTACGTAGGTATTCAGTATAACATAGCTGTCTGGGAGAAAATATCTCTGTTGTATAAGAGCGCTAATATTAATTCTGTTTGGACATATAAGGATTTAATTTTAAAAAATAACTGCTTATAAATATAAAAGTCCTAAATAAGGTGTGAAAGGAGTGATATTATAAAATTCCATGTCAAAGTTGTAATTCTATCAATGTTGACGGGACTGGTCGTATTCTTAATGTTAGATATAAGGTCATAAACACTGATTTAAAACAACTACTTTTAACTTGAAAATCTTTCTACAGTCATGGAAAAAAGTAAACACCCCATTCTAACTCTGCAATTGATAGTCATAGAAGAAAGTTACTGGTACCAAACGATTGCAAATAAATTGTAATTTTAAGTGATGCATATGTCGTAGGCTAATTGAGAAATCAGGCTCTTTGAAAATAGCCTAGGCTCTTTGCAAAGAGTCGGGCTAATTGGAGAATCATCTCCCTTTTAAATTAGCCTGATATTTTTCAGGCTTATTGCAAAGAGCCTAGTAAGCGTTAGGCTAATTGAAAAATGCCCACTTATTATCCAATCAGGGTGATTTTGGGGGGCTTATTAACCCAGAACCCGAAAAATAAATTATAACAGACCGTACACCGATCCGAGCAAGACAAAATAATTTCAGTCTACATGCAACCCGACCCAAACCTGAAAGTTCCAGTTGAAAAAACCCCAAATCTGACCCGAACCAAATCTGATAACAACAAAAATATTCTAAAGCACCATAACCCGATCCAAGTAAGACAAAATAATTTCCGTGGACCGCAACCCGATCCGAACCTAAAATATTTGTTTGAAAATTCCGAAATATGACCGAACCAAATATGATAACAGTAGTAGGAAAACGACAGTTCTGGGACAGGAGGTGGCACTGCGGCACCGTGCCGCCTCCGATCCCGTCCCCCCTGCGGTCCCTCCTCCGTCCCCTCCCGTCCGGTCCCACACCCCCTGCGACACCGCACCCCCTCCGCCACCGCCTCCTAGCGGGGAAAAATGGCGTTTTTAGAGTATTTTTCTGCTATAACATGAGAGTTGAACGTTAGATCGACTAGATTGTCATACTATAAGATGGAGATTAAATTTACATTTGAATTTTGAGCAACCTTTACCTTAATCAGTATTATTAATTAAGCAAAACAATGGAAAATATCAATTTTTAATGAAAAAGCTGAATTTTTTCAAGTACAAGATCAGAATATACTTTTATAATGGTGAAAGTTAAACGCGTACATTTGAATTTTGAACAATATTTGCCTTAATGAGTATTATTAATTAAGCAAAACAGTGGAAAATATTGCTTTTTAATGAAAAAGATCGATTTACAATATATATGATATGGTTAAATGGAGAAGATTATCGTACTATTGAATGATGATTATTAAATTTATATTTGTATAATCAACCTCTTAAAGAGTATCATTAATTAAACAAAACAATAGAAATAGCAATTTTTAAGTATGTTAATTATGCAAGATTTAAAACCTTAGACGGTATACATCCTACTGAAATAATGCGATACTTATGTACATCGAAGTCCATTCTTGTTCCCCTACGTAGTCACTCCTAAAAATTTAAAATACCATTTTGTGAAACGTTTTCCTAACTATTTCGTACATTTTTTCAAGCTTTTTCGTACATTTTTTCAAACTTTTTCGTATATTTTTTCAAACTTTTTCATACCTTTTTTTTTTTTTTTTTTTCCCTTCTTCTTTTTTTTTTTTTTTTTTTTTTTTTTTTTTTTTTTTTTTTTTTTAGTTTTTGTAAAAACAAAAATTCAGTTGCAAGATTGTTTTTCAGTTTTGTAATTATTTTTATTTTATGTTTTTTCAGTTTTGTAAAAACAAAAATTTAGTTGCAAGATTGTTTTTCAGTTTCTATATAAAATCTCTTTTGTAAAAATGCTATGCTGCATTTTTTTACTCTTGAAATTTTATTATTTGTGAATATTTTTGTAATTATATCTAGAAAACTTTGAAATTATTTTGTGAACTTGTATATTTCTTCATTCATCTGTTAATTTTATCTGTTCTTATGATTTTTAAGTTTAAAATGTTAAAAGATATATTCCATTAATGAAATAGACTTTAGAAAATAAACATATTATTAATCAAATTATATTATGTTTCACTAAGTACTTCAGGGATTTCTGAATTATTACACTGAAAAAGTACTCAAAAATGAGTAAATCGAGGTAGTCATATTGAATTGTCTATTTTTGTATTAAAAATGAACCTATGCTTTACCAATTTTGAAACATCATATGTTATCAAAAACTAAACAAAATGATAATTTTTTTACCCTACAACCGTATATTTAATTTATAGTTTCATACATGATGTTTATTAATGTAAATATTAAATTATGTACAGTATTTTAAAATAATTTAAAACGGTTTGCAAATAATGCTCTTGTCATAAAAAAATATTCGATTTGGGTATCTTGCTAATAATTTTGCTATTTTCTTAGTAAATAATCAATTAAAAGTATCTTGTTAATAACTTTGAACGGACTTTAATTCGCAGGTTCATGGAGAGCAGTACATATCTATTCATATTTGAACACAGCCATGTGACCAAAAATGAGTACATGTGTTTCTCAAATTTGAATACTTTCGAATTGGAGCTATTTTGAATATGTAACGTATTTAAAATTGAGTACATTTTACTCAATTTTCGGTACACATTTCTTTCAATGTACAATACTTATCTATATCAAACTCGACCCTTGCTCTTATATATTTTAACATTGCATAATTTTAACAACTGTTTCTATCCATTTACCAGAAAATTATTAAATCTTATATCCAATTGTTTCAAATACGAATACTATCTTTACAGTTTTTAATGACTCAGACTATACATAAACGCAAACTTTAATGTTTTTTTTCAGACATTTCATATTTTAAACGCACTACATTTCAAACCCAACTATCAGAAATTTTCCCTGTATAAGATCAAATATTGCTTAGATCTTTTCACTATCACCTTCTAAAAATAGCAGACATCAACTTTTGTGTTAATTTTTCAAGAACTGCGTCTGAAAATACATCAACTTCTTATAGAAAATCCTGTTTTCAGGCAATTTCTTGGAAATCAACAACGAATTGATTTTACTGCAATACTCATCTACATCAAACTCAATCCTTACTCCTACTAGAAAATGCTTAAATTACGCTTCAAATTTTCACCTCCCATGCTTATCATTCTTGTAATTCTCAGATATATTCATCAGAAATATTACTATCAACAGTAATTAATATATATTTAACATTTAATAACCTCATACATGAAATTACTACGATACTAACAATCAATAAAATCAACTGTTGAACGAAAAATGAAAGAAATACAGAAAATTAAAATGTTTTTCTACAAAGTTAAAAAAATTGACATAGAAAAGTAATTAACATAGAATGACAAGTTAAAAAAAAATTAAGTTCTGAAATTATTTACAAATTTACTAAAAACCACTCTTTTTCAGATTGCAAAACCATAATTTCTTGAAAACTTATCGTCGAATTCGTAAGATTCTAACTCTTGTAAGGTATACAGTTTAAGAAATAATCATTACTAAACAAAATAAATTAATTTTAATCATATCATTAACTGGAAATTTCCCATTTCTAAAATATTTTTATAAATGTACACGTAAAAATATGAGTTTACAAACTTAATTTCTACAATCTTATCACCCGACCAGTATTCGAGAGGTTCTGCTTTCGAAGCTGGTAGATGGGAGGTGCTGGATTCGAACTCAATCACATCCGTCGAGCTAATCGTTCGGAGTTTTCTTCGAATCTTGAATTTCCATAGGTAAATACGGGTTAGCTTCCGTTAGAAAGACCCTCATGAAAGACACCCCCCCTCAGGTCTATGCCCCTTGAGTAGATAATCAACCATCAAAATCAACCGAACCATAATTTTATCACATTCGAACTTAATTTTTTATATGCAAAGTATTATTTAATTAAATTCCATACTTTCAGATTCATTGAAGATCAGCGATTTTCCTCTTTTAAAACCAATCTTATAAGTTAAAAATAAAATAAATGAAAATATATGTATATATTTAACCATTATATAATTACAATTCATCGTCTATTTCCAATTACTAAAATAAAATTAATAAATTTAGCTACAATACATAACACTAACATAATAAAGATGGAACCTATAACTTATAATACAAAAACAAGCACAATACCACTAATTCACTAACACTGCATACGATTAATCCATATGAAAAACCACCAAATTTTGATACAATAACCTATTAAAGACGAAAGATACAAATAACCCGCGAAATAGTGTTGAACCATTAAACGGCGTATCGTAAACAAATAATAGATCAATTAGATGGATGTGTCATGAAGCTTATATAGCATTTCACTTCTTCAACGGTACACGGAATACAAATATAAGTAAAAACATAGACGATTTCTATAATAGAATCCAACAATAAACTAAAAATTGAATTCCGTTATGCATTCGATAGGGTATACACCAAAAAGTATAAATTTACCATGCTATATAAATTGAATTAAATAAATAATTAATCAATGCAAGATATACACACACATGTATATATATCGTTAAATGATCCAAATCAATTTTACAAAGTCTATCTTAACTAATAATTCCATATATTCACGAGAGATCTCCTGAGAATTTTTATAATTATGATAAAATACCCCAACTCTTTTAAACAAAGTCGGTTATAGTCATTTCAGTTGTCAATTAGTTTATATTTCAAAATCAATCTATTTTAAATTTTCGATTTAATATTTATCATTATTTTAATGATAATAATAATAAAATTCTTTGAAAAAATGTTTATTCAAAATCTCTTCAAAGACTTTTTTTTTCCCCTTATAACTAATACAATTTTCACTGGTTTCAAGTACGGGATTAGAATTTATTATACAATCTTTATTCCTCACCACAAACACACACGTCCCATAATTTAGTGACATGTATTGGAGATGAATGTTGAATACAACTGTCCTTGGAATAGGCTGAGGGTGTTGAAAACTCTCCTAACTTTATCGTTAACAAAGGGGAAATACCACAACTTCCCTCAATTTAACGCTATCAATTGAAGATGTTAACCTGAAGTCACGCGGTTTTCTGGGGAAATTTTTACGACTTTCTTTTGTCAAATACAACAACTATCTGGTGTAAGAATTTGCTTCCCATTTTGGTTCAGTCGACCGGCGGTGCTTAGGCATCCCGGTCACGAAATTCATACACCAGTTTTATAGTTACTTTTGAAGTTGATGTATAAATATTTTTAGCATTTAATTTTAATCTTAACTTGTCCCCATTTTCGATCACTGTCAATGCCAACATGCAATTTCCACTAGCGATGTTCTCTCGATGTCTAGTAATACAAAGCCTTTTTAAAGGCTGAACGGTTTGTGTGAAAGCCGGGAGACCCGCGACACGTAATGCGCACTAGGCTTGACATCAAAATTAGTGAGCTATGCCCCCCCCCCTTTTTTTATAAGTTCTTAGAAAGGTTAGATAGGCTTGGCTACCTTATGCAATAACTTTCTGTGCTCGTTGGTACCCTACTGTCGTTGCATTTTCCGTTTTTTGCCGACGCCAGTTGGTGAAGTAACATCGAAGTATAGGGCAACCAAAAAATTCTTGGATGCCTTATGCGCCCCTTTTTCCTGGAGGTTATATTTAACCTCGTGCTCCCAACTCTGGAATGGCCCTCGGGACTCCACCAGAGCTTCCAAATTATACATTTAGGCCGTGCTTTGTTTCGAAATTCACTCTAGTTCGTACTCATATTTAGTTGGAGGTTACGCGCGGCGGCGTTGCACGCCACGTTGGCACTCCTTATGCACCGCGATGTCATGTCAAGAATTTGCTTGGAAATAAATATTAAAAGAAAAAATATTTTTGGAGTATTCATATTTGGGGATAGTCATATCTTTTCTTAGATGTACCCTTATCTTGACACAATACTCTAATAAATAAGTTGAATTTGAATTAAGAAAATATGCTTTTTCCTTCAAACCACATGAATCTAAGAAATAAGTTTCAAGTTTTATGAATGGATTACAATTGGCGATTGAAAGTGAATCTCAAAATCCTTCAACACTTTCTGTTGATGCAAAAATGCAATAAATTCAAAGTTTCTTCCTTAGAGTAAAATCTTTTTCTGATTATATTTTATGACTTTTAACGTAGAATAGGAGAAGGGGGGGGGGGGTACCACATACATTCAATTTGTATGAAATGCTTTTAAGAATACTCTAAGAAAAACGGCTGATAAAATCTCTTTCACACTTTCCCATATTTTTCATTAAATGTATACAAATCTAAAAACATCAATGAATGGTTTGTGCTTCAGCTCAAACCTCCATACAAACATACCCACCTAATATTGTATACTATACAGAAAATATGTCTATTGTAGTTAGATTTTTCGAGAATTTGCGTAATGTTGTAACATCCTTTATAATTTCATATGAATAGAATTCAGTCTGTGTATTAATCTATTGCACCTGAAATATATATATATATATATATATATGGTGACAGAGTTTGAACTCTGCACTTCAAAGCCTAGCACATTCTTAGATGAGGCTCGGGATGATCCACCCCAACCTCTGAGTCAACGAAAAAACTGCTGAACTTACACAAACTATCGTGAAAAGATAGAGTTGACTGTTGGTTGCTCGTGAGAGCAGACGTGTTGAAACGTCGCTGTTCGACCTAATACCGGATCACGGACCTGAGTAAGGTGGAGTGCCGCCACCCAGTTATAATTATCATGTTCAATCTAAATGTAAATACCCCATCTGTAAATATTTAACCCACATAATCAAGAGAATTAAAGTATTAAGATTTCATCAAGAATCTGCCTGGACTAATTACTTCTAGGCACCGACCATAGTGTACATTGATTCGGCAAAATCAATGCGCATTAAATTTCTACAGATTGGGGGGTGTCGGCCGCGATTTACATGCAAAGTGTGGATTTAACCTGTGTGAAAAATTTTCTGATGTCCTAAAGAAATTCTGATGTTCTGGAAAAGAAAAGAAGAAAAGTTTCTTTCGTCGAATGTTCCGTGAATAGATGGAAAGAGAAAAAAAAAGGGAAAATTCTCATGCAGAGGGAAAGATAAAAATAGTCAAGTGTTTTCTTGTGAGTCGATAAAGTCCGTTAATGAAGGGTCGGAGTTTCAACTGGGTATTTCATCGAAGGATAGAAGTGAGCGTGTTCCTGTGAGATGAATCATTTGTGAATACATCTTGAATTCTGAGTGCTGAAAAAAATGTGTGACATTTTTTTTTCTTTTCTTGTGATAAAATGGGGAAGTGTTTTTTTATTGTTCCCCATAAGGGCTTGAATTGTGTTAATAAAAGGTGTACGGTGATTTTTTGTGTACGCCACACGAAAAAGAATATTTTTCTTTAGTGAAGTTTAATTTAGTGCGTTTTTTTTTTTTTTGAAAGTGATTTATTCAACGTGTCTGCGAAGAGGAAATATAGGAAGGTGGTTTTTTTTTTTTGCTTCCTAATGATATACATGATCTTAGATTCCTAATACATGATTATTTTTTGCTTCTTTCAGAGAAAAGTGTTTTAACGATATCATTTTTTTAATCTTGTTATTTTTTTATGCGAAAAGAAAGGAATATATATTCTGTGAGAATATTTAGAGGGAAGCAAGTTTTTATAAAATTGGTATTCAATAACTATTTTTTTCTGTATTGTTATATTGTGAAGAAAATATATATATATATATTTAATTTTTGTGGAAAAATTTGGTACAAAGTAAGTCTATTTTAGAAAACTGTTAATATTATTATATATATAGATATATTTGATATATCGGGTGCTTATATATTATTGATTTATATTAAGATATTTTATTTGTGTGTTAATTGGTTAAATATAATTATGGCACACTTAATAAGGTCTAAAAAGATCGATCTGGTTACTGCGGTAATCGAGTTAGGTTTAATTCCTCCAGTTGGTGCTAATAAAAGTCAACTGACTGAATTAATTGTAAAATCCGAAGGGTATAATGAGGATTTAGTAAAGAATTTGCTAGCGGGAATCGTGAGCGAGAGAGAAGAAAATGAAAAATTGTTGAAACGAAAAGAAATCGAAAATCGCGATTTTGAGTTATGAAAATTACAATTGGAAAAGACACAAAATACCCAATTGCATAATCCAATATCTACAATCGCCGGAAAGGGTTCCGATGTTCTAAAATTGTTAAATAGATATAATAAGGAGGAAGAAATTAGCATTTACTTAACCCTTTTCGAAAGGCAAGCGAAGCGTCTTGGGATAGAAAAAGATGAATGGGTTACATATCTGTTGGCACTGTTACCGCTTGATATTGTTAGTTTAGTAAATCGTGAAAGTGAAGAACTATCCAGTGATTACGACTGTGTAAAGAAAATACTTTTAAGATGTTTCAAACTTACACCAGAACAATTCGGGCAAAAATTCTTTTTACATAGAAAACAAAATTCAGCGTCATGGAAAGATTTCTCATTTGAAATCGCAAATTTTCTAAATGAACGGTTATTGAGATTACACATATCAACGGTCGAAGAGTTAAAAAATATTTTAATCATTGACCAGATTAGGCGAAAATTGTCCCTAGAAATGAAGGAACACTTTTGTGACGAATTGCCAAAAATTACGAGTGTAGAAGATTTGACCAATAAATTGGATGATTTTGAAACCGCCAGAATTAACTTACGGAAAACTATAATTAAGCCCCCAAACACGGAATTTAGAAAACGTCAAGGTAGCGAAAATAATAGAGCGTTCCATCGAAATGACATTAGTCGCGTACCATATGAGAAAAATTACACACCTACCCCCCAAAAGAATTTAAATACAAAAATCCGTTGTTTCAATTGCAATGAACTTTCCCACCGTTTTAGGGATTGCCCCCGAAAAAAAGAAAGTCCGGTCTGCTGGAAGTGCCAAATTCCTGGCCACAGGTCTGACCAGTGTACAAATAATTCTCCTAAAAATGCAAATGCTGCCGTAAGCAATAACTCAAATCCGGTTGATAAAATAACAAAAAGCGAAAAAAGGCCAAAACCTATAAACTCGGTGATTTGGTGGCCATTCAAAAAACACAGTTTGGGACAGGTACCAAACTAAAGCCTAAGTTTCTTGGTCCCTATGAGATTACTGCAGTAAAAAGAAACGATCGCTACAACGTAAGTAAAGTTGGACACCATGAGGGTCCAAATACGACCTCGACGGCTGCAAATCACATGAAGCCTTGGACTTCTACTGTCCAAAACGAAATATTTGAGCTTTAAGTGATTTTTGTGTTTTTTATATATATTTTTTTAAACTGTGTGTTATTGATATTTTTTTTTACTATTATGAATAAACTGTGCAAAGAACTGCTTCTATGTGACAAGCAGAAAAACTTTATTATTTTTCTAACTCTAAAAATATTGGTCAAGGACTGAAAACTTTTAAAAAGCAGTATTTAGTGACTGATTTTGTTATTATTTTGTTTTATATATTGTTTTTGAATTTTTGTGTGTGTATAATATACGTTCTGGGAAAAGTAGTCCAGTACCAGTCTGGCATATAAGGTAGATGGGTGACTGGGAGGACCCAGCCCTGTCAGGTAGGCCAAATTGTGGTGACAGAGTTTGAACTCTGCACTGCAAAGCCTAGCACATTCTTAGATGAGGCTCGGGATGATCCACCCCAACGTCTGAGTCAACGAAAAAAACTGCTGAACTTACACAAACTATCGTGAAAAGATAGAGTTGTCTTTTGGTTGCTCGTGAGAGCAGACGTGTTGAAACGTCGCTGTTCGACCGAATACCGGGTCACGGACCTGAGTAAGGCGGAGTGCAGCCACCCAGTTATAATTATCATGTTCAATCTAAATGTAAATACTCCATCTGTAAATATTTCACCCACATAATCAAGAGCATTAAACTATTAAGATTTAATCAAGAATCTGCCTGGACTAATTACTTCTAGACACCGACCATAGTGTACATTGATTCGTCAAAATCAATACGCATTAAATTTCTACATATATATATATATATATATATATATCAACCATTATACACTATTTAAAATATCACTTTTTCATAACTTTTTTGTAAATTTTTTTCAAACTTTTTTGCAATTTTTTTTCACAAATTTTGTAATTTTTTCTTATTATTTTTTATGTTATATATATTTTTTTTTTTTTTTTTATTTTTGTATTTTTTTTTTTTTTGTAAAAATATTTTTTTTCACTTTTGAAAAAAAAAAAAAAAATCTAAGTGTAATTTTTTTTCCTACTTTTCTAAAAACTCATTTTTGTAATAAGAAAAAAATGTTATGTTGTATTTTTTTTTTAATTTTGTGAAATTTTGTCTTTTACTCTTGCAAATTTTTTATTTTGTAAACATTTTTGTAAATATATCTAGAAAACTTTGTGAACATGCATATTTTTTCATTCATCTGTTAATTTTTATCTGTTCTTATGAAATTTTTTAAGATCCGAAAGCGTTTTTCGTTTAAAATGTTAGGAGATATAAATAAACACGTGGATAAGTGCAGATAAAAGAATATTTATTATAACAATTTAAGGAATACATTATGAATAATATCCAAATTCATTGTGGTTACGAGAATCATGGGTAACAAAAATTTCTTTACATCCACTGTGTGGCTTCGAAATTTCAATTTTGGGATATTGTGGTAACTCTTATGCAAATAGGTTGAGTACATAGTCTAAATCTCTTCCTTGATTGTTAAATTCTTCAAACGTCTGGTTATTTCTTGAATATCTTCACAAAGTTTGCATACAGCTGGTGATAGACTATATGATGTAGTATGCATTTTTGATTCATATTTTCTTGAAAACGGCTTTTGGCAATCTTCACAAGTATAGGGTTTTTCATCTGTATGGATCTGTGTATGTTCTTTTAAATTCCATTTACTTAAAAATTGTTTGTAGCAAATAGAACACATCTGTGAGAGAAATAAATGTAAACAATTAGAATTCTCTTCAATGATATGGATAAAAAACATTTGTTAAATTACAAACAATAAAATATTTGATTTTAATTTACTCTAATTACGTTTCATATATGAATTATAGAATTTCATATCTAAGTACTTACATATTTATTATTCTTTAACTCTACATGTGCTAAGAGCGAATCATTCAGATCATCCATTTCTGATAAAGAGGTTTGCTGCTGTTTTGATTCATCTTGCTCCAACATCTGTACAATAAAAGAAATATATTTATATACTTAGGAAAGGTTTAATATATAAGTAATCATTTATTTATTTATTTTTATTAATACCTATATGTTGTAATGATATACTAAAACTTACTTTATTCACTAACAAAGAAATTGATTCCTCACTTGAATTAAAATCTGGAAATTTATCAGAGTTGCGCACTTAAAGTCACATTCTCTCCCAAGTTTAATAGTTGAAAAGAGAAATACTGCGCTGTTTTTCGAAAATTTATATTATTCTCAATCGTTTTGATCACGTGACAACTCACGCATGCGTACAAATCAGTAGTATAATATATGTTATCAAGAAATTATGTTATAAGAATCTGATAATTATTAGAAAAGTGTAAAGCATAAATCATTCTGTGATATTGATAAGTGATGTAGTAAAAATTCATATAGTTTAGTTTTGAAAATAGGTCATTTAAAATATGAAATGTTAAAATTAAAGATTATATTAATATAGGCTATGTATCAATAGAACTATAAACACAGTATTAATATTTTAAGCAACTTGATGGATGATAATTCAGAAATCTTAGAAGTGTAAGATGAAACATATGATAATTTGATTAATAATATAGACTGAATAACTCGGACTAATTTTAATATATCAAGTAATTGTAGCAATAAGAAATGTCATGTAGGACCAATTCATATAAGGTGAAAATTGAGTATAATCAATTTTTAACTCTATTCCTGTCCTAAGTCTATATCTATCTTAATTGTGTAATGTAAAAATATACAAGGGAAGAATCAAGTCCAATGTCGATAAATATTGTGGTATTGGTTTAAAAAATGAAAAATCATCGAATTTCACTGAATCAGAAAGTATAAAAATTTGATTAAATAATGTTTTGAGTATAAAAATTAAGTTCAAATGTGATAAATTATGGAAATTAGTTTGTAAACTCTTGTTTTTATATGTACAATCATGAAAAAAGAAAAACATTAATGTGAAATTTTCAGTTAAATAGTAATGTTTGCTAATAAGAAGGGATTATAGAATTTAATTGGGTAGATAAAATTTAGACGGAACATAATAAAATTATATGGTAAACGTTAGGTTTTTAATATGAAATTAATAAAATATAGTTAACTCATGTTTCATTCGATAAGAAATTAAAAAAATTATAAACTTAAAAAAATATACGATATGTATTTTAAAATTTTAGTAAAATCGTTTTGACTTGATGAGATAGAGTCAAGAAAAATCACAAGTTGATATGGCAAAAATAAACGACAAAAACTTTTTCAGTTAAACAATATTTATTCATCATTTTCAACAGTTATAGGAGGACATATACATTTTTAAAATACACAGATATTCAAATCAAGTTTATGACTTAACAAAGTTTGCATTTTTCATTTATGCATGTTGATCAGATGATGAATAAACTTCCTCTGGAGATAAAAGATAATTTTACAGTGTTTACAACTATATTTCTTAGGGTGAACTTTTTTATGATGTAAAAATTCAAATTCATCGTACAATTTAATGTTGCAGTATTTACATTCATATTCCTTGGGATGAACTTTTTTATGTTTAGTTAAACAGACTTTGTTAAAAAAGAGTTGGAACATTTATCACAATCATAAAACTTCTTATGAGATCTCTTGTGAATTGTTAACAGAAACTTTTGTAAATAATCTTTCTCGCATTGATCGCATTTATATGTAGTAGATGTCCTGGAATGAGTTACACTATGTCGTTTTAAATCACTGCTTTGAATGAATGTCTTTGAGCATATTCACATTTAAAGGGCTTTTTCTCCAAATGGGATATTTGATGTTTGTTTAATGTATTCTTTTTGGAATAGGATTTCTCGCATTGATTGCAAGTAAAAGGTGGTTTTAGTTGTTCTGGTGAAGAGGGTATTATTTCAATGTTCGAAAAATGTACTTCTTGGCTGGGTATAGCTGATTTCATATCCTTTAAGTAAGATTGACTTGAATCTTCCTCTGTTAAAGACATTTCTTGCATATTACTCATTTTAGTTAAACTAGAGAATATAAGCTGACGTCTTCATATAACGAAAAAAGCAAACAGTATGACAAATTCCACTCGTTTCACTCAACGCTATAAAATTATAGGAGGCGCTGTTGTTTTTTAGCTCATAGGATTGGTTTGAAAAGCGAAAAACGCTAAATTTCGTTAAATCTGAAAGTACTGGATTTGATTAAATAATGCTTTGTGTATAAAAATTAAGCTCGAATGTAGAAAAATCCAGTTAAATGTAATAGAAATAAGGATATTAATTTGTAAACTCTCATTTTTTATGCACATTCATGAAAATATTTTTTAAATGTGAAATTTTCAGTCATTGATTAGATTAAAATTAATTTATTTTTGTTTAGTAATGAATATTTCTTGAAGTGTGTCTTATTGAAAGTTTAAAATTCTACATAGCTAGCATCTAAAAGGATGATAAAATCTCAAACTAGTGTAAAAGTTAATCAAATTCGTTTAAATTCGTCTTTTGCATTAAAAATCATATTTTCCTTTTGTTATTTGTTCAATTATTAAAATTCATTAAGGTAATGGTTGTTCAAAAACTAAAATATATGTTTAACGTTCCTCATTTAAGTTATTATTCTTATCTTGTAGCTGAAAAAAGAAAATCTAAAGAAATCTGTTTTTATTTTTCTTCTTAAAAATTGATATTTTCCATTGTTTTGTTTAATTATTGATATTGAGGTTGGACGTGTTAAATACAGTTCGTTCTCTGATTAATCAAATTTTCTGTTAAAAGGGTTTATATAATTTCAAGTAAAAGCAATTTGAAAGTGAATACATACTATTTAATAAACAAAATTCTCGTATTGGAACTAGTGTTGAAAAACATGTGTTATGTTAAAAATACACTTAATATTTACATATTGAAGTGAAATTTTTTAAAGTGTGGCTAAGTATGTGAAATGTAGTTTCAGCACAGGTATAGTTAATTCATCTGTTGATAAAATTGGGTATCCAATAATAAATAAATAATTATTCATTATACTGTAAAATTATACTTGTAATAATGAAAAAATATTGATACTTTCTTTTATACATCTTGAAAAATGATCAAATCGTCAACATATCGATATTTTGTAAACAAGTGACGTAACGCTATTGTATCCTCCTCCCTTCAAGGGGGGAGAAACGCAGGATTTTCTTATGAGTTTGAAGAGAGTGTGGATATAATTCATGAAAGGGGGGGGGGCGGGAAATCTGGTTATTTTTACTTTTAGAAGAAGTGTGATGATGAAACATAATCCTACAGTGGTCTAAACACTGTAAAATCAATTAGGTTGGTGTAAAATTACTAAGTGTAAGATAAAATTGGTTATTTACCTAGAAATATTCACATTTAAAATGTAGTAAAATTAAATTAATTGGTTTGAAAACTCGAAATTTTATATGAAAATGATAAAATTTAAGGCAAATAAAGAATAAAAACGTCGAATAGGTTCGAAGTATTATATAAAGATGTAAAAATCATTATTGGATTAATAAAATTAATCTTTTTCTTTAAAAATTCGATATTATTCTTTGTTATTTGTTTAATTATCAAAATTTATTAAGGTAATGGTGGATCAAAAACTAAATTATATGTTTAAATTTTCCTTTTAAGATGATATCCCTATCTTATAGTTTAAAAAAAAAAAAAAAAAAATCTAAAGGGTCTAAAGAATCTGCTTTTTCATTAAAAATTGATATTTTCATTGTTTTGGTTAATTAATAATACTTATTAAGGTGTTCATTCAAAATTCAAATTTATGTTTTACTTTCCCCATTTAAGTTCATATTGCGATCTTGTAGTTGAATAAAATCTACAGAAATCAGCTTTTTTCCTAAGAAATTTATATTTTCCACTGTTTTGCTTAATTAATAATACTCATTAAGGTAAAGATTGTTCAAAATTCAAATATATGTTTAACTTTTTCCATTTAAGTTGATATTCTGATCTTGTAGTTGAATAAAATCTACAGAAATCAGCTTTTTTCCTAAGAAATTGATATTTTCCACTGTTTTGCTTAATTAATAATACTCATTAAGGTAAAGATTGTTAAAAATTCAAATATATGATTAACCTTTTCCATTTAAGTTGATATTCTGATCTTGTAGTTGAATAAAATCTACAGAAATCAGCTTTTTTTCCTAAAAAATTTATATTTTCCACTGTTTTGCTTAATTAATAATACTCATTAAAGTAAAGATTGTTAAAAATTCAAATATATGGTTAACCGTTTCCATTTAAGTTGATATTCTGATCTTGTAGTTGAATAAAATCTACAGAAATCAGTTTTTTTCCTAAGAAATTGATATTTTTGTTATTTTGCTTAATTAATAATGCTCATTAAGGTGTTAATCGCCCAAAAAACAAATATATGTTTAACTTTATCCATTTAAGTTGATATTCTGATCTTGTAGTTGAATAAGATCTACAAAAATCAGCTTTTTCCCTAAGAAATTGATATTTTCCACTGTTTTGCTTAATTAATAATACTCATTAAGGTAAAGATTGTTCAAAATTCAAATATATGCTTAACTTTCTCCATTTAAGTCGATATTCTGATCTTACAGTTAAAAGAAAATCTACACAAATCAGCTTTTCCCCTTAAAAATTGATATTTTCCATTGTTTTGCTTAATTAATAATACTCATTAAGGAAAAGATTGTTCAAAATTCAAATGTAAATTTAATTTTCATCTTATAGTATGATAATCTAGTCGATCTAATGTTCAACTCTCATGCCATAGCAGAAAAATACTCTAAAAACGCCATTTTTCCCGCTAGGGGGCGGTGACGGAGGGGGTGCGGTGTCGGAGGGTGCACAGGAGGGGGGATGAGGCTGCGGGAGGGCACGGAGGAGGGACCGCAGGGGGGACGGGATCGGAGGCGGCACGGGAGGCGGCACGGTGCCGCAGTGCCGCCTCCTGTCCCAGAACTGTCGTTTTCCTACTACTGATAACCGACAAAAATATTCTAAAGCACCATAACCTGATCCGAGTAAGACAAAATAATTTCCTTGGACACGCAACCCGAAGCGAACCTAAAAATTCCATTAGAAAAAACCCGAAATCTGACATGAACCAAATCAGAACCCGACAAAAATATTCCAAAGAAACATAACCCGCCCGAGCAAGACAAAATAATTTCCGTGGGCACGCAACCCGATCCGAACCTAAAATATTTGTTTGAAAAATTCCGAAATATGACAGAAACCAAATATGATAACCGACAAAAATATTCTAAAGAACCATAACCTGATCCGAGCAAGACAAAATTTCCTTGAACAAGCAACCCAAACCGAACCTAAAAATTCTATTTGAAAAAAAACCCGGAATCTGAAGCCGACAAAAATATTCCAATGAATAATAATTGATCCGAGCAAGAGAAAATAATTTCAGTCTGCATGCAATTCAACCAGAACCTAAAAATTCAATTTGAAAAAAAACGAAATCTGACGCGAACCAAATCTGAACCTGACAAAAAATATCCCCAAAAACCATAACCTGATCCGAGTAAGTCAAAATAATTTCCGTGGACACGCAATCCGAACCGAACCAAAAAAATTCCATTAGAAAAAACTCGAAATCTGACATGAACCAAATCTGAACCCGACAAAAATATTCCAAAGAAACATAACCCGATCCGAGCAAGACAAAATAATTTCCGAGGACACGCAACCCGATCCGAACCTAAAATATTTGTTTGAAAAATTCTGAAATATGACCCGAACCAAATATCATAACCGACAAAAATATTCTATGGAACCATAACCCGATCCGAGCAAGACAAAATAATTTCTTTGGACACGCAACCCAATCCGAACCTAAAAATTTCATTTAAAAAAACCCTGAAATCTGACATGAACCAAATCTGAACCCGACAAAAATATTCCGAAGAAACATAATCCGATCGGAGCAAGACAAAATAATTTCCGTGACACACAAACCGATCCAAACCTAAAAGTTTTGTTTGAAAAAAATCCGAAATATGACCCGAACCGAATATGATAACCGACAAAAATATTCTAATGAACCATAACCCTATCCGAGCAAGACAAAATAATTTCCTTGGACACGCAATCCGAAACAAACCTAAAAATTTCATTTGAAAAAAACCTGAAATCTGACATGAACTAAATTTGAACCCGAAAAAATATTCCAAAGAAACATAACCCGATTCGAACAAGATAAAATAATTTCCGTGGACACGCAACCTAATCCGAACCTAAAAATTTCATTTGAATAAAACCTGAAATCTGACATGAACCAAATCTGAACCCGACAAAATTATTCTAAAAATCCATGTCGGATCCGAACAATACAGATTATATCCGTGGACACGCAACGAGACCAGAATCTAAAAATTCCATTTGAGGTCAAACTGAAACCCGACCCGAACCAAATCTTAACCCGACAAAAATATTCTAAAGAACTATAACCTGAAGCGAGCATGAAAAAATAATTTCCGTCTACCGGCAACCCGATCCGAACCTGAAAGTTCTAATTGAACTCAATCCGAAACCTGGTTGTGATCGGTTTTCGGGTTGACTTCAAATGGAACCTCTAAGTCTGGATCCGGTTGCTTGTCTACGGAAATAACTTTGCCTTGCTCGGATCGGGTTACGGTTCTTTAAAATAATTTTGTAATTTTCAGATCGGGTTCTGGTCGGGTTTCAGGTTGACTTCATATGGAATTTTCAGATTCCGGTCGTATTGCGTGTAAACGGCAATTAATTTGCCTTGCTCGTATCGGGGTGCGGCCTGATGTATTTTTATTTCGGCTACTTTTCGTGTTAACTTAAAGTAGAACTTTCAGGTTCGGATCGGATTGCACGCCGATGGAAATTATTCTGTCTTGCTCAGAACCGGTTATGGATCTTTGGAATATTTTTGTCGGATTTAGATTTGGTTTTAGTCAGATTTCAGTTTCTTTTTTTTCAAATGGAATTTTTAGGTTCGGGTCGGGATGCGTGTCAACGGAAATTATTTTGTCTTCCTCGGATCGGATTAAGGTTTTTTATAATATTTTTGTCAGTTATCATATTTGGTACTGGTCATACTTCGAGTTTTTTTCAAACTAAATTTTTAGGTTCGGATCGGGATGCATCGGGTTTTAGGTTCGGATTTTTAGGTTCGGATCGGGAAATTATTTTGTCTTGCTCGGATTGGGTTATGGTTCTTTAGAATATTTTTGTCGGGTTCAGATTCGGTTCGTGTCAGATTTTGCGTTTTTTCTAATGGAATTTTTAGGTTCGAATCGTGTTGCGTGTCCGCGGAAATTATTTTGCCTTGCTCGTATCGGGTTATGGTTCTTGGGGATATTTTTGTCGGATTCGGATTTGGTTCGGGTCAGATTTCAGGGTTTTTTTCAAATGAAATTCTTAGATTCGCTTCGGGTTGCGTGTCCAAGGAAATTATTTTGTCTTGCTCGGATTGGGTTATGGTTCTTGGGGTAATTTTGTCGGATTCAGATTTGGTTCGGGTCAGATTTCAGGTTTTTTTTCAAATGAAATTTTTAGGTTCGCTTCGAGTTGCGTGTCCAAGGAAATTATTTTGTCTTGCTCGGATCGGGTTTGGTTATTTAGAATATTTTTGTCGGTTATCTTATTTGGTACGGGTCATATTTCGGGTTTTTTCAAACTAAATTTTTAGGTTCGGATCGGGCTGCGTGTCCACAGAAATTATTTTGTCTTGCTCGGATCGGGTTATGTTTCTTTTGAATATTTTTGTCGTGTTCAGATTAGGTTCATGTCAGATTTCGGGGTTTTTCGAATAGAATTTTTAGGTTCGGGTCTGGTTGCGTATTCACGGAAATTATTTTGACTTGCTCGGATTCGGTTATGTTTCTTCGGAATATTTTTGTCGGGTTCAGATTTGGTTCATGTCAGATTTCAAGTTTTTTTAAAATGAAATTTTTAGGTACGGTTCGGGTTACGTGTCCATGGAAATTATTTTGTCTTTCTTGGATCGGGTTATGGTTCTTTAGAATATTTTTGTCGGTTATCATATTTTGTTCGGTCATATTTCGAAATTTTCAAACAAATATTTTAGGTTCGGATCGGGTTGCGGTCCACGGAAATTATTTTGTCTTACTTGGATCGGGTTATGGTGCTTTAGAATATTTTTGTAGGTTATCAGATTTGATTTGGGTCAGATTTCTGGTTTTTTCAACTGGAACTTTCAGGTTCCTGTCGTTTTGCATGTAGACTGAAATTATTTTGTCTTGCTCGGATCAGGGTACGGTCTGTTGTAATTTAATTTTTGGGTCCGGGTCGGGTTGTAGGTTAATAAGCCTTAAAAAATCACCCTGATTGGATAATAAGTGATCATTTTTCAATTAGCCTAACGCTTTCTAGACTCTTTTCAATAAGCCTGAAAAATAACAGTCTAATTGGAAAAAGGAAGATGGTTCTCCAATTAGCCCGACTCTTTGCAAAGAGCCTAGGCTGTTTGCAAAGAGCCTGATTTCTCAATTAGCCTACGACATATGTAAATTTTGATTAAAGGGCCATATACAAATCGAAACCATACCAAATTTCGTTTTTTAAATGGTAACACCCAATTTTGACAACATATTATAAATCTTCGGCTCAAAGTATGCCTAGAAATGAAATTTCAAGTTATTTGGTTGATAAGTTTTTAAATTATAAAAATTCAAAATTTAGAGCTTGTGATGTTAAATTACATTTTCATATTTTTATTACTATCTCCTGAAATTACAATCCTACTGTTATATTTTTTTGTGTGGATATAATAATAAAAAAGCCAAACATATATACGATGAATTTATAAGTAAAAAAAAAGTTATAATATGAATTATGAATTATGAAATTAATTTTCGAAAAAATATGATGAGCAACCTACAATTTTTTGATAGATTTATATTTATGTCCTGCTTTATTCAAATTCTCAATTTCAAACTTTTATTCCAACTAGTTTTCAAATTATGATTAAAAAACATCAAAATAATAAATAACAATAAGCATAATTGGAAAAAATATATATTTCTCTCATTTTATGGAAAAACATTTGCGTTGGAACCATTGTATGGAAACATATTAAGCGAGTGAAATGGTCCTATTAGCAAGAAATAATACATTAATGGAAGTGACATATTCACTCTGTAGCATTTCCACAATCCAGTACCGAACTTCAATTTGGATACAGACCCTAAAATAGACTCGTGTTAAAATAATTAATTTCTTGGAAACTAACCGGGCGATTTTCATCTAAATTTAGATTTAGGCTAATTGAAGGGTGTAAAATTTATTTCTGTTGTCAAAATTGGGTATTGCTATTGAAGAAAATAAAGTTTGTGACCTTTTTGGTATGTAGGCAACCCCCTAAGCAAATTTTGTATACATCATTTAAAAATAGACCTTATTTACAATCGTTTAGTACTATTAACTTTCTTCCACAATAATTTTTGCAAAGTTAGTAAGGGGGGTTTACTTTTTTTTTTTTTTTTTTTTTTTTTTTTTTCACGACTGTGTACAAGCAATAGACATGATCAAATTCCAGATTTTCCGATTGCATAGATATTGAAGTCGAATTGCAACATTTAAAGTATCCACGAGTTTTTAGATGTGTGACAATCTCACACAAACACAAATCTGGTTAAATCACCTATGAACGAAGCAGACACTATTCAAACTGAATATACTGTTGGTTTAAAGTTATAACTCTAGTATAGTTAAGTTATATGTAAAGTTATGGTAAAGTTATAACTCTAATTATAACTTTAACTGATTGAATTTTTTTCTGTTTGTGTTTATTTATGTATCTGTAATGTTTTATTAGGATGAGGGATTAATAATTTACTCCGAAACGACTACGTTTTATTGAATTTACATTGCATTTTTTTTTATTAAACTTCTGAAGTTTTATAAGTTTTAAAGTGTTAACTTTCAGTACATTATTATTTTCTCGATTGTCTCACTCTCATAAATAGTTGTTGGTTAACAGTTGAAAAATCCTGTGTGAGAACAAACATCCAAAGGATATTTTATATTTGTTGAGTATTTATAACACAGCATCGTATTCAAAATTTACCGTGGTTCACATTCATTAAAAATATATATATCCTCAGGTATTTTAAATAATTTGTCATGAAAAATATAGATTTTTAAATATTTAAAAACAAAATAAATATGTTATAAATCTATATGTAAAGCTAATCTGTAGAAAAATAATCAAAATAAAACATCTTTATTTTGAATAATTGTGTCTTTTACCTAGCACTATGCTAACAAATTATATTTGGCTAACTCAAAGCTAATAGATCATTTTTCCTGTCAGCTATTATTATTTTTTTAAAATGATTTTTGCTGTGTTTTGTCTTTTATGGTTTTCACATCAAATGGATCAGAAGATAAATTATATGAAAATGAAACGAATTTGAAAAGAATATAATATTTATTTTCTGAGTAGGTTTCTGCTTAAATAAATGATATAAAGTGCGAACGCAATAAATCTGAACTCATTGAAACTGCATTATTTGTTTAACGATGACAAATTTTAAATAAATACAAGTGACTTTATAAAATTATATTTTTTTCTTGAGAGTTGTACTTTTTCCCATGAGCAAACACATCATTAAAATCTTTTAATAATAAAAAAATCAAAAGAATGATATAAATAGCGTTCAATACACAGTGTGTTCACATATTTTTGGAACGAATGTGTATTTCTTGGTTTGTTTAAATTTAAATAAAAAGAAACAATCCCTATATTTCCTAAATTGGGAATAGTGTTTAATTATTATCTGCATCATTAAAAATGTTCATTGATTTAAAATGTCGCTGGTAAATTAACAATGGATCAAAGGCTATGTATCTGAGCTTTTCGAAGAGAACTACTTTCATACGATTATTAAAACAGAAAAGTGATAATAGCATTTCCTTAATATTTCTACAATTAAACTTAGTGACCAATTTTAGTAAAATAATTACTAAAAAAAAAAAAAGACATCTCAAAGTTTTCATTTGCCAAAGGTGTACAATGAAAACCAACAAAATTAAGTTCAGAAGGGAAAAATTCCTAGAATGTTGGTTCAGAGAATGCTAGGCAAGTTTTGCTAAAGGTTTCACGGTTACTGCTGAATTTTCAGAAAGCGTAACAGAAAACGTAAAAAAAAAAAAAAAAAAAAAAAAAAAGGTGAAAATTAACTCAGATTACTATCAGAAAAGTGTTTTAATACCTGTTTTTAAGGAAGACATCCCATCACTTTACTCAAACAATTATTTTAATTCCATCTGGATAAAGCTATACCACACATACCTTTATATCTAGTGCTATATTGTAAAGAAAAATGAGCAATGAAACCAGAATTGATGCATCTCCATTTAAATGAACCCAAGTATTCCGATTTATCTTTTATCTATTACTGTGAAGTTAAACTTAAAAAAAAATAAATCTATTTAATCGCAATCCCAAAACATTTGATGGACGCCGGAAGTTTGTGGTGGCAAAGTGGAACAAAACCAGCCTTGATATTTCAAGAAAACTCTTTGACTTGGAGGTGACTGCACAGACCATCACCTCAACGAGTTTTTGGCTGAATTCATGATTAGAAAGAACTCGGTTATCATATTAAAATGCGAACTGTCTGCCAAGTCATATTTTGGTGGAAACTACCTGCAGAAACTATTTTATTGGTTGATCGGTAGGTTTATCATTGTGTTTTCCTGAAACGAAATGTATAAAAACATAATGGTATCTTGAAAATCTTATGTTAAATTGGTTCATGACATAAGTTTGTGTAAATCTTTTGAATTTACTTTATAAATCTACCCTTACGAAATGTCTTCTTTTTAGGAGAGAATTGTGAACTTTCGTTTGTTTTATTAAAATAAACCTAAAAAAAATCAAAGCTGTGATTATTCCTGATAAATGATAGAAAGACTCTTCAGAAATAAAATATAATAAAATAAACATTAATTCCTTAAAGAGTACATAAAACGGATTACCATTTAGTAATGTGAATGTGATCGATATTTGAGAAATATTTTCCCCAAGTAATAAAATTATACATTTTCTGAATAAAAATTAAAATCTGAAAATAGTGTAACATTTAAGTTGTTGCATTATTTGGATTTTATAAATGGCTGCACATTATCTGTAACCCGATACAATTGTTATAAAAAGAATTGATAACGATTTAATATCTCAGACCATTAAGAATGCTCAAGATATTTAGGAGGTGGAAATTGCTTATGAGAATATAATTCCATAACATAAGGGAGGTATTATATACTTGGTACTTTGATTCTAATCATCATTAGAATCAAAGTGTAATTATCATTAATTCCAAAATGGATGTAATGAAATATTTTAAAATTCATTACATTCAGTTAGGATAACCCATACATTACTACAAGATCTCTGAAAAAATGGAGATTTTTTTTCGATTTATATTCGTTAATTGTTTTAAAATAATTATGTTTTATACATAATTTTTGTACATATAAAGTATATGTTTTATACATGTAACATAAAATGTGAAACAGAGGAAAGTCTTTTGTTTTTGTCATTTAAAAGCTAATCTTTCTTTTTAATATAAATTTCTTTTAAAATCTATTTACTTTGAATTAAAATTTATATGTTTTGAATAAACAGGGTTTGGAATGAACATAATAGTTTTTGATTATATGGATTTTTTTCTTTTCTGAGTTTGTTTATTATTAAAAATAAAATATTAAAACTCTCAAAAATAAGTTACGGTTCCTTAAGAAATTTGAACCTCTTTTAAATTTATTTATTCCTCATTGAGTTTAATTTTATGATCCAAAATATTTATTTAAGGGCAATTATGTGTATTTTTCATAAGCCTCTTTTATGTTTGTTAGTTAGCATTTAAATCCCAGTGGAAAATTGCATAAGTTTAAAAATATTATGTTACAGAAAATTGTTTCAAATACAGAAAATAAAAGTAAATAAATATTATAAGTTTAAAACAATAAAAATTTCCACTATGAACCATTGGATAAAGATAAAATGGAAATCACGTTAAAACTTTATATTTTGAGATAACCAGTGACCTATTTGAATTATCTACACTAAGCTGTGGCTTAATTGATAAACGCAACTTGGTAAGGGATTATTTTTAAATATTTCGAGGCAATAGCGAATCTCTTCATCGGTTAAGTATTACTATTATAAATACTAGGGTATCGAACCCGAGCTCCTCGGGTTATAGAGTATAGGTGAAAATCATTCTTTTTTTTATTGTAATTATTTTTTTACATGTAATATATATTTTAGATTGCCCACTAACATCAAAAAGAATTTTTATCTGAAAAATATCAATGATGCCTTCAAATAAAATTTTAAAATTTATTAAAAGCGATACTTTCACATGTCACCGCATGCCAGGAGTTATTAGCCCAAGATTTTGCGACTTACGGCAGTCTTTCCGATCATTTCAGTGCTTTAAGCGCGTTGTTCAATCACATGTCTGTTAAATTTGTTTCTTATTTACATAATTTTATTTATTTTTCTATAGAGGAAGTTTTAATTTTTTTTATGGAACATTAGACGGAAACAAATGCTGAACTTCTTACATTGTTTTAAGGGCAAGCGGATTAATCTTTCGTAATCGAGCTACACGTGATAGATAAATTTAAAAATAATTCATGCTTGAAAATCTATATATATTATGCTATCGTACGTGGCACAGAAATCGGCATTATTTGTTAATTGTTTAATGGCAAAACTTGAATGAAAAATTCCTTAAGAAATTTGAGCTTCTTTTAAATTTATTTATTCCTCATTGAGTTTAATTTTATGATCCAAAATAGTTATTTAAGGGCAATTATGTGTATTTTTCATAAGCCTCTTTTATGTTTGTTAGTTAGCATTTATATCCCAGTGGAAAATTGCATAAGTTTAAAAATATTATGTTACAGAAAATTGTTTCAAATACAGAAAATAAAAGTAAATAAATATTATAAGTTTAAAACAATAAAAATTTCCACTATGAACCATTGGATAAAGATAAAATGGAAATCACGTTAAAACTTTATATTTTGAGATAACCAGTGACCTATTTGAATTATCTACAGTAAGCTGTGGCTTAATTGATAAACGCAACTTGGTAAGGGATTATTTTTAAATATTTCGAGGCAATAGCGAATCTCTTCACCGGTTAAGTATTACTATTATAAATACTAGGGTATCGAACCCGAGCTCCTCGGGTTATAGAGTATAGGTGAAAATCATTCTTTTTTTATTGTAATTATTTTTTTACATGTAATATATATTTTAGATTGCCCACTAACATCAAAAATAATTTTTATCTGAAAAATATCAATGATGCATTCAAATAAAGTTTTAAAATTTATTAAAAGCGATACTTTCACATGTCACCGCATGCCAGGAGTTATTAGCCCAAGATTTTGCAACTTACGGCAGTCTTTCCGATCATTTCAGTGCTTTAAGCGCGTTGTTCAATCACATGTCTGTTAAATTTGTTTCTTATTTACATAATTTTATTTATTTTTCTATAGAGGAAGTTTTAATTTTTTTTTTTTTTTTATGGAACATTAGACGGAAACAAATGCTGAACTTCTTACATTGTTTTAAGGGCAAGCGGATTAATCTTTCGTAATCGAGCTACACGTGATAGATAAATTTAAAAATAATTCATGCTTGAAAATCTATATATATTATGCTATCGTACGTGGCACAGAAATCGGCATTATTTGTTAATTGTTTAATGGCAGAACCTGAATGAAAACGCATCTCATTGGTTATTGTGTAATATTTTAAAAAAGGAAATAACAATAAATATATTTTTTAAATTAATAACTATAGAAAAAAACTATTTATATAATTAAAAAAAATAAAAGTAAATAAACTATTTATTAATAAATAAACAACAACATCCGGGTTACCATATCAAGCAAAATAACGACACTTTGGCGCCACTTAAGTGCCCCGGTGTGTATATGACATTGGCGTCAGAAAAAAATCGCGCCAACGTGGTGTGTATAAGACATCTGTGCCGTCATTTATTCATCTCATTCAAAATACAAAAAATAAATAAATAAATAAATAAAGATATTTTTCCTGTATAGGTACTTGGCGAAATGGAGAAAAGGTCCATGGAGAGAAAAGAAATTTGGCAACGTATTTTCTGGCAACCTATTTCATCTAAATATTTTTTTCGAATAAAACTACATAAAAGTTGCTATGATCGCAAAAAGTTCGTACTCTCATGTTAGCTGGGCGCAATTCTCGCCAATAGCATTTTTTAACTGGCCAGCAGCATTTTTCATTTTTCGAGGGGTAAACTGAAGCAATGCTTTGATGTTGAAATTAAATGGTTTATGGTATTTATTCTTTTCTTTTCTTTTTTTAAAGAATTTTTTTTGATTCGAAGTGAAATTCATGAATTTGAAATGTTTCAGTTTTAAATTAAAGTTATCCATTTTAAACTGAGTGAAATGATTATATTTTAATCTAAATTAATGAAATATGAAAAAATGCGACGGGTACAATATTTGCCATTTATCACCTGTGCCTGACTAACATAAAAATACAGAGTTTTTGATTTCTCTATCAGAATCCTCCGATTTGGTGAAGGATTGAGCAAGTAAATTAAATTATGAATAAAAGTAACATGATACAATGCCTAGCATACATTTAAGGGAGACTTAACTGGTCGCCACGGGCGGCTATCTATATTATAAAGGACAAACATATCTGTGCGTAACGCATACGTCATTTTGCGAATGGCAACACTTTGAAATTTGAAATAAAATTTTGGCTTTGCAATTTTCTCTACTGCAAATTTTTAAACTTCTAAACATCGCACATTTTAAATTTTTACACCGTCGTAAAAGGAAAAAATTGCTCTTTTAAATGCAATTTCTTTGAAAGCTGTATCTGAATTTATTTTTGAGATATTAATTTTTTTGTAGTTTTTAATACCATTTTTCTTATCGTGGCAACAGAAGCACCCCATTTCTATTGAAAGTCATCGAAAGTAAGCGGAAAATAGTCGACAATAGGAGATACTGTATTTTTTTTTGCCATTTTCTCATACAACCTAAAAAAAAAAGTTGAAATTAAAATAGGGGCTATATCAAGAATATTGTCTGTTATTCCGTGATAATGACGTCGTATGCATGATTTTCTATACGCAAAGATTAAGAGTGGATTGTAAAAGTAGATTGCTTTAGCGGATGCAAATGACGTCATTTTATAAAAAAGCGTGTATTAATTCTTAAACATGAATTATGTTTTGTAGAAATGAGTCATTTTCACAGCCCAGCTGCTTTGAAATTCTTCACATGTGAAAATGGTTCACATTTGAAACTAATGCAGTCGAAATCACACACTGATAAAACGCAATGTTTTACAAAGATTTAGAGTGTCTTTATAAAAGAGAGGTGACATGCAAATAATAACGATTTATATTATAGAAATTGATGATTCTCGCCAGGATGGATTTGCTTCGCCGAGTTAGACAAGCAAACAAATAATTCGTGGTTTAAAATAATATCATGTTCGAGAAGTTTTGGTCCAAAATTCTCTCAAACAATAAAATTTTAATGCTATTAGGCATTTAGGGCATTCTACTATAATTTTATCAAAATAACATAATTTGCTTAATTTAATTTTTCCTAATTTTATATAATCTATATATTTAAAACACAAGTGTGTTTTTAGTCATCTGCCCTGGTCTTTCCGAACCAATTTTACTAATATTTCTTTTAAACTGAAATCTCTTCATTTGTAGATGTGATCGCGCTATCTGTTTTTTTTTTTTTTTTTTTTTTTTTTTTTTTGTTCAATATCCCCACTTTTATATTTTAATTTTAAAAGCATTTTATGAAATTTCTTCAAAATGGAGAAAATTAGATAGCTTTTATTATTGCAGACAAGAGAGAAATAATGAGGTATTTTTACCTTTATTCATGCTATTTTCTGATAAAAATTCAAAGATGTTGATAAAAATTGTTGTATAAGGTTTAGTGTTGCGAAATCCCATTAAGGGCAGAATATTATATTAGGGGCATAATAACGGAAAATGACATACTGCTTTTGAAAATAGGTATTTTTCCTCATAAATTTTGTATATTGTTTTTCCTTCTGCATGTGTACTGATACTAAGTTTCAGACACTAGGTGAAATGCTTATTTAAGTGAAAATAAAGTCATATTTAAAAAAAAAAAACGATCACTTTCTTAGATAAAATTAAACATTTTAACACAAATGCGTCTAAAAAACAGAAATTTTTACTGTCCTTAATTGAGATTAGAATCTCAAGTAAAGGGTGCGTCTGTTCACATGAAAGATGTTGCTGGCAATCGTGACTTCAAGTTTTGAGTTAAAATGGTTTTTAATTGATCAAACAAAATACAAATTTTTTAAAAATGATGAATATGTATATCAGAAGTGCGTATGCAAATTTTGAGAAAGTGAAAATTGCTGTTTTTCATTCCTGAATACCAAGCATAAGAGCCTCAATTGATAGCCACATCCTAATAACTGATCTTTATTATATTTTACTGATTAAGTATCTATATTATAAAGAACAAACGTATCTGTGAGTAACGCTGATGTAATTTTGCGAATGGCAACACTTCACAATCAAATTTCGGTCTTGAAATTTTTGCTACTGCATTTTTTTTAATCTTCTGACCATCGTACATTTTCAATTTTCGTCGCATGGAGAAAAAATTTATTTTCAAATGCAATTTGTTTAAAAATTGTAGCTTAATTGACTGATGTATTATATTTTCTAAAATAACTTTTAAAAATGATTTTTTTTTAAAGTTTATCTTAACACGTGCCGGTTTCAATACATAATAATAATAAACCTTTTGCACATAAAGCAAAAAACATTTTTCAGCATTTGTTTCTGACTATTTTTGCATAACGAAATTAATTCTTCCTTTATAAACAAATAAAAGAATAATATTTAAATAATACACCAATCTAACATATTTGTGAAAGACAAATTAACGAAATTAATATTTCTTTTATAAACAAATGAAAGAATAATATTGTAAAACCACAAATCTAACATATTTGTAATAGCACAATTTAAATTTTTAGATCACCTAATAGGATATCTTTTTCAAATGGAATTTGTTTGGAAAGTTCATCTTACTTTACTGCCTATGGTTTTAAAAATAATTTTAAAGAATGAAATATTTTTTAATTTATCTATATCGCGCGGAGCTCGATTACGAAAGATTAATTAATCCGTTTGCCCTTAAAACAAAATAAAGAGATCATCATTTTCTTACGGTTAATATCCATGTTAAAAAAACTTCCCTATGAATAAATAAATAATATAATATAAATAAAACACAAATTTAACAGACATGTATAAGCTCTGAAATTATCAGAATATAAAAGGATGCCATAAATAAGTAGCAAAATCTTGGTCAAATAACTCTTAGCATGCGGCTAATAAGAAAATATCGCTTTTGATAAATTTCAAAAATGTATTTGATTGTATACCATATGAAAAATGCTTTTTCAATGTAAGTGGGCAATCTAAAAAATTTATTGCATATAAAAAAAATATTAGTTTTCAATTAAAGAAAAATGTTTCCACCTATATTCTTTAACCCGGGAAGCCGGGGTACGATCCTCTAGTTTATTTTAAAAACCGTAATAACTCAGTCAATTAAGATACAATTTTCAAACAAATTGCGTTTGAAAGTAGATTTTTTTCTCTATTTGACCTTGTAAAAATTGATTAAAAAATCGCTGCATAGCACGCATTATAATTGCAATTTTTTTTCAGTTTTTATGAGAAAATGGCAACAAAAGGTACAGTAATATATTATTTTCTTTCCTCCGTGATTATTTTCCCTCTACTTTCAACCCTCCATGATTTTCAACAGAAATGCAGTACTTCAGTTGCCACAATGACAAAAAATGTATTAAAAACTACAAAAAATTTAATATTTCAAAATTAAATTGAGATACAGCTTTCAAACAAATTGCATTAAAAAGTACATTTTTAGCTCACAGGCTATCAAAGCCTGAGAGCTAATGTGCCCGCCCGTTGTGTATGTATGTATGTATGTATGTATGTATGTATGTACGTACGTACGTATTTATGTATGTATGTACTAACGCGATAACTCTTGATAGAAACATCCGATTTGCTTCAAAATTTTTTCCTAGGTTCACTGTGATAAGGCGCTTCCCTGATTAGTTTTGGGAGTTCATTGGAGGGGAAAACGGGGTTAGTCCACCTCCCCCCCCCCCTTAATTCAGATAAATGGGTTTTTCAAGCAGAATGATTCGATTTGCTCCGAGTTTGGTATACCGGTTTATTATGTTAAAGAACTTCCCTGATTAGTTTTGGGAGTTCATTGGTTAAGGAGAAAGGGGGGAAAAACGGGGTTAGTCCAGCCCCTTTAATTCAAATAAATGTGTTTTTCATGCAGAATGATTCGATTTGCTCCGAATTTGGTATACCGGTTTATTATGTTAAGGAACTTCCCTGATTAGTTTTGGGGGTTCATTGGTTAAGGATAAAGGGGGAAAAGGGGGGTTAGTCCACACCCTTAATTCAGATAAATGGGTTTTTCATGCAGAATCATTCGATTTGCTCAGAATTTGGTATACCAGTTTATTATGTTAAGGAACTTCCCTGATTAGTTTTGGGAGTTCATTGGTTAAGGATAAAGGGGGAAAAACGGGGTTAGTCCACCCCCCCTTAATTCAGATAAATGGGTTTTTCATGCAGAATGATTCGATTTGCCCCGAATTTGGTATACCGGTTTATTATGTTAAGGAACTTCCCTGATTAGTTTTGGGAGTTCATTGGTTAAGGATAAAGGGGGGAAAACGGGGTTAGTCCACCCCCCTTAATTCAGATAAATTGGTTTTTCATGCAGTATCATTCGATTTGCTCCGTATTTGGTATACCGGTATATTATTTTAAGGAACTTCCCTGATTAGTTTTGGGGGTTCATTGGTTAAGGATAAAGAGGGAAAAACGGTGTTAGTCCACCCCCCCTTAATTCAGATAAATGTGTTTTTCATGCAGAATGATTCGATTTGCTCCGAATTTGGTATACCGGTTTATTATGTTAAGGAACTTCCCTGATTAGTTTTGGGGTTCATTGGTTAAGGTTAAAGGGGGAAAAACGGGGTTAGTCCACACCCTTAATTCAGATAAATGGGTTTTCATGCAGAATGATTCGATTTTTTCCGAAGTTGGTATACCGGTTTATTATGATAAGGAGCTTCCCTGATTCGTTTTGGCGATTCATTGGTTAAGGATAAAGGGGGGTTAGTCCACCCCCTTAATTTAGATAAATGTTTTTTTTTTGCAAAATTATTCGATTTGCTCCAAATTTGGTATACCGGTTTATTATGATAAGGAGCTTCCCTGATTAGATTTGGAGGTTCACTGGTTAAGTATAAAGGGGGAAACGGGGGCTAATTCCCCTTCACTTATTTTTTTGAGTGGCATTATTCTTTAAAATAAGAGTATAATATACAATTAGTGTGAATAGTCTGTGAGCTCAATGCCATCAGTTTAGCTGGGCACTTTTCTATTTTATTTTCCTTATACGACGGTGTAAAAATTTAAAATGTGCGATGTTTATAAATTTAAAATTTTGCAGAAAAGAAAATTGCAGAACCTAAATTTCATATTTAATTAATTATTCAACTACTTTTCAGCAGTGAAAATACGCTTGAAATTATTGAATATTAAAGCAGTGAATTATCACTTTGCTAACAAGACGTAAATTTTCACTATGACGCATTTTTCACTATGTCAGTTTACGTCTTGTTAGCAAAGTGATAATTCACTGCTTTAATACCTAAATTTCATTTCAAATTTCAAAGTGTTGCCATTCGCAAGATGACGTATGCGTTACGCACAGATATGTTTGTCCTTTATAATATAGATATGATGACTTGGTACAATCTGGTACTTTGAAGAAGATGTTGCTGTCTAAAATTATCAAAACTTATTTGTAAATTTGGACAATGGTGATTTTAAATGTATTTTCCTGTCTAATTATATGCCTTTCAAAATCTAAATAGAGATATGTGCTAAACCTTGTTAATAATACTGTTTGTATAATGCATTTGTTTAGAACACAGCTACAGAAAATTTTGCAGTAATCTTATTATTTACCTTAAAATAGCTGTGCTCATTTAGGTAGAATCGATAAGCGCGTAATATAGCCGTATAGAAGGCAATATTTTTACACATCTTTCTATAATAAATTACTTGCAAATTTTTCACATTATGGATTGCGATTTACTGCTATACAGTAATTTCCATTGCCTTCACCAAGTCGTTAGCAAACATAAAATACACAACAACAAATTCAGATATTCTCACCAATATGAGATTTTTTGTATATCCTCATTTATATCGCCCATTTATATAACATCAATATCATTTTTTTAATAGATTATTATATTTATGATGAAAGCATTCAAAATATATGTTTATGTATGTATATAAATCATACGTTTATCAATTTATTTCTAAATACTTTAGCAATCTGGTTTTTAGGTGCGTTCGTAATTAGATAAATACTTAGCACCTATATTCGTCGTTCAGTAGGTCTGTCTGTCCGCATATAACAGAGCAAAAACTACCCAACCGAATGGACTGAAATTTTAAATATATGGTTGTTGAAAAATTTTGTCGAGCCATTTCAAATTTTATGAAAATCGGATGTATAGTTTAATTACAGGGGCAGTCAAAAGCTTTTCTTTACATTACGCCCAATGGGAAAAATTATTGCAAGTGCATTTTAATGTTGTTACTGCCTTCCGAATGGTCTGAAATTTTAAATATATAATTGCTGCAAAATTTTGTCGAGCCATTTCAAATTTTATGAAAATCGGATGTATAGTTGAATTACAGGGACAGTCAAAATTTTTTCGTTACATTACGGGGAATGGGAAAAAAATGACTGCAAGTTCATTTTAATAATGTTACAGACTATGCACTTATGAAGTGCAAAACAATATACATTCAGTACAATATGGGGTACAAAAAAAAATTATAAAACTAGTTATAGTACGAACACACCTCATTTGCCATGTTTGAGGAGCAATTTCCAACTTGTTATTATTATACTATTGGTTTAATTTTACACGGTGATTAAAAAAACCTTTTACAAAATGATATGGCAAATCAGGCATAAAACAAGGATAAAAAATCACATAGGAACAGAGGTTCGAATATCACTTATTTAGTCATAAATACAGGGTGTTTCATCCGAACTCAATCTGGGCTGGCGATAATAACTTTCAGAAAACTGAAGTATATTATAATAAAACATTTAACAGACATTATCAACTTTGTTGTAAATATGATAACACCAAGCAAAAGTGGTAGAATTTTGCATTATACTCTCCAGCAGTATTCACATCACGCACCGCATTTTAGACTGTGATTATCAATTATCAATTCATAAGGTATCATCGATTGCTTGATCAAAATGTTTTCCAGATCTTTTCCATCATGTTATGACATTTCATACAAAACAAGGTTCATATCGATGCATTTTCATAACAATGTTTTTATTTTTCTCGAAATTATTACCGTCAACCCGGGTTCAGTTTGAATGAAATACCCGGTATTTGCAACTAAATAAGTGTTTTGCGACACTAGGTTCCTATATGATTTTTTTTATTTTTGTTGTATGCCTGATTTGCCATGTCCTTTTATAAACGTTTTTTCTGAATTACCCTGTAATTGTAGAAAAATTCTTATATCTCAATGAGGATCAATGATATTTCATCAAATAAATGTGTATATATAATTAGGTTGCTGGACTTTAAAAAATATGTAAGAGTTTCGAGATTTGTAAGAGTGAAATTTGAGATATTAATATATAAAGAGGACAGTAAAAAAAAAGCGAAACGTTTTAAAATGTCTGCGTTTTCATTAAACATTTTTTATCTAATAATTTAGTTTCACATTGAGACAATATTTAGAATACATACATCTGTTAATTTTAACCTACACTGTAAGATAAAAAAAAAAAAAAAAAAAAAAAAAAAAATGCCAGTTTTCATGTAGGAATCGGAAAAGTACTTGCTCTTATCGTACCGGGATAATTTCCAACCCAGCTCCGAATAAAATCCGTAAAATACCGTTTTACTGTCTATTTCCTTATTTTTATGGATTTTATTCCGAGCTGGGTTGGAAATTATTCCGGTACGATAAGGTCAACTATTTTTCCGATTCCTACCGGAAAACTGGCAGTTATTTTTTTTACAGTGTATGCAATGTTCACAAATGTTGGAATTCGTTGATTATATTAATCAATTAGAAAAGTAAAGCTCAATATGAAATTACTTTTATGTATGTTACTAAAAAGTTGTTGAACATTAATATATATATATATATATATATATATATATATACACACACACACACACACACACACACATATATATATATATACATATAATCATTAATTAAACATTACCGACCATCATCAAAAACCGCAATATTGTGAATGATTGACAACAAAATGCGCCACAAACCAACAGTATACTGTATGTATAAAATAAAGTACCTTATACCTAATTACAAGAATTAACATGGAAGAAAAAAAAGAAGAATATGGATTCCGAAAAAAAATTGAAAAACTTATGTATTGAATTACGTTTTCAAGAGTACAGAATTCAATGATATAAGCAAATCGGTTGTTTTCTGTGATAAAAAAGCTATAAGCTGAAAAAATTTTCCCCTGTACTCAAACAACCAATATAACCAAAAGATGAAAACAGAACATAATCAAATGACATGAAATGAAAAAAAAACTACAACCCATTAAATATTCAATCTATAGCAATATAAATCTTACAAAACATACCGAATAATTCCCAGTAGATTTTCAAAATATATTCCCGCACATGGAATCCAGAAAGCATGATAAGTTTAGGGTGAATAAAACAGTTAAGTTAACACAGAAATTAAAACCCATGGAGTCATTTAATCCATGTTGAAACACCGCGATAAATATAATTAATATAATATAAATAAAAAATAATTACATTATTTATAATACCTAAAAGCAATTTTAAATTGTTTAATAACAATTTTACAACATTGCCAGTATTCAGCGTTAAATACCACCTGGTGTAAAAAATTAAAATTATTATTTTATTAGAAGCTTTAAAAATACAAAATTTATGGTTCTGCCAACTATTATTTTATTTTAAAAACAATTATTATTATACAAATGTCACAAAAAGAAGAACCTAATACATGCTAATGAAATTAAAATATATCAACTGCATTCCTACACACATCCTAATATAAACAATACCATACTGTATATCATTATTCAAAAAAAATTTAAATAAATTAAATGTTAATAAAATGCTTACAATATATTCTATTACCATACCATTAAATCTACACTGAGAAATTAAAAAAAAATAATAAACTTGATAATATATAGAATATAGCTATATGCTGTAAAATAAAATAAATTATATATTATAAAAATATATAAATGTCTTAATAATAGTAGGAGTTGAAATATGTTGATCCTTATACTTGTTTTATACCATGTCTTCAGTCAGTATTATCATAGTAGATAACACAGTATAGACATTTCTCTGTTACTTAAAATTTCAGTTATATAAAAAATATATATGCAACAATAGTACACATTCAACTATCCACACTCGTTGGCAGTGAATGTTGGAGAAAACGGAAAAACTAAAGAGAGAAGAGGGAAAAAGAAGGGAAGCTGTAAGATCTCATGATAACTACAAAACATCAACATTTCAAACTGAGGATGCCTCCGGAGAGGGACGAAAGCGTTTTTTTTAAGTGAACTGGAAAGTAAAGACGATGCATTGCACATAATATGCTTGTTATAGAGCATACATTAAACCTGTTAGAATATATGCTTTAACAAACAATAACGAAATATTTCATATAGAAATTTATTTTAATGTACCGTATACAAATAAGATAAAGAATTTTTCAAATGAAAAAGTAATTGTGTCCTGGTTTTTTACATTTTATGGTCATTATTTAAATGGTCATTAGTCGAAACATAAATTTAAATCTTAAAACTAAAGAAAATCATACTTTTGAATAGTTTTCTTCTTAAAAAAATTATATTTCTAAGAAAACTATCAAAATACGAACTCAAAAAATATATTCATATTTATATATAAAATTTTAAAAACATGAGTGTTTATGAACCCTGCACCTTATATGATTTTGTTATTTTGTGTAATGCTAGTTTCTAAATATTTGTGCTTTTGTGTTTGACTATTTAGGCATTTCTAAATATCGGGACACATAGTCGAACAATTAATTTAAATCTTAAAAACAAAGGTAAGTCATACTTATGAATAGTATTCTTAAAAAATTTTATGTTTCTAAGAAAACTATAAAAATATTAATCAAAAATATAAATTTATTGATAAAATTAAAAAAAAAACCATTAAAGTTTATGTACACTGCACTTTTGAATTAACTCAATTTTTCGTTTTACGAAATAATTTTATTTTACGTTATAACAGTACTATTCCTTTATACTGAAATATCCATTGATTTAAAATATTTTTATGCATAATAAAAATTCCGTAATATGGATCTTATACATTCCAACATGAAATGTTATAGTCAGAATATAATATAAAAAAATAGCTTTTGTATAGTTATCTTTTTTTCTTTTTTGAATGAAGTAAACGTAACTATTAGAACATTTGCTAATTTTGAAGATAGCATTCTTCCAAGAACTTCATTTTATTCAAAAGTTTTCCTTGCTAAAAAAAAATATTCTGTTCAAATATTAAAATATACGCTTTTTCGTGAGAAATAATTACATTATTTGCTTTTCAAATCTTTTGTTTCGACTTTCGTAATTTATGTGAATATTGGATGCAAAATGCAATTTTTCATGGCTTTTGTCTACTTTTTCCGTACTTATAAAAAATACACGATGCAATTTAAAAATTTAACAATTTCTTAGGAGAAGATGTATATTTTTCCAACTTAGAACTATGAAAGGAAGTTCTCTTACTATAAGAAATTCCTTCGCTTTTATTTACTCTAAAACATTTTTTACACCTAAAATAAGACTAAGCAAAACTTGCATATATTAAACAGTAAAATGAACTTTATTTTAAATCTATCTTACTTTACATGCAAATGATATAAGATGTATATTGCGCTTTATTTTCGAACTTCTTAACATTAGAAATGCTTATTTAAGAACTTTTAGTTTTACTTTTATCATATTTTTAAAACGCAACTTTCTATACGTTCTGTTATTTAATCTACCCTATATATACAAAATCCAAATGAAACGAATACATGAAACGATTTTATGAAATGACTGTTTATGTTTCATAGCTATTTTTTATGAAATATGGAACGTTTGGCCTTGAAATTAACTCAAATAATCTGTATTAATCAGCGGATGTCAAAAGTGTTAATAGAACTTTTAAATTCGAATTAATTTTCGAGATTTTTTTTTCTAATTTTATGAACATTTATAAAATGGTTGTAACAAATTTATTCCATATTTGGTGGAAAACAGGGAGAAAAGGGATAACCATTATTTAGATAAGGGATTATTAGATTCCATCTTTTTCGTTTTTTGAAAATGAAATTGAAAAGTGAAATTATTAAAAAAAGAAAGAAAATTAAAAAAAAAAAATTAAGTAGCCACGTGTTAAAAGCAGAAAATAGGTAAAATCACGTCAAAATATTACGGATAAATATTTTAAAAGTAGAAAAACTTTAAAATAATAAATTTATTACACGCGAAACGCGCTTAAAGTTGATAATTACTTCATACGTAAAATGCCCAAACATTAAATATCGTCATATGCAAAGTGCCTAAAATAATAAAATTATTACACGCAAAACGCGTTTAAAGCTGATAATACGTCATATTTAGAAAACTCAAAAAGTAATATTCCCAAACTTTTTAGATAAAATAATACATGTTTGATGTATCTGTCTTGTATGTGAATCTAAAAAGACAAAAAAAAAAAACTTTAAAATAAATACATTATCACATGAGTAATGCATTTAATAATAAAAATTACGTCATATATTAAAACAATTTTCATTTCCGAGAATTTTTATGTGACGTCACGTGGTATAAAAGTAGTGCGGTTAGAAAATATGTTTATATATTAAATCACTTGATGTAACATAAATACAGGTAAATGTATGCTTAAAATACTTTCGATTTATTTTGTAGGAATCACTGTTCCATAAATACATATTAGAAAATTCGGATATTCTTATTAATTAACATAAATAATATATTTTATATCTATAACATGAAAATATGCATGATGGTGTATTAAAATAGAGAAAAGAATTCAAGAATAAACTACACCTGTTCCTGAAAATATCTAAAACTTCAAAAACATAAAATTTCAAGACACGATGCTTTTCAATACCGTGGTTCTGAAAGTTATACCAAAGTAGATGGAATATTTTAACCTCGAACCTAAAGGAAGAATATTGTCCATAGTGTCGTTATAAAAGTCAGAAAGATATCGACATTTTTAACCTAACCATTTTAGACAAGCTTATTTTCTAATGTGTAATTGATCTTACTTATCAATCCTGGAAACAGCCGTCAGTTGTTATGGCAACGATAGATGAGACCATGATAACCTAAAAATGCCCCATTCAAACGGAAAAGCCTGACAACACGTTTACAGAGATAGCCGACGTTATAGTGATAATATCATCCAATCTTTCGTAACATGGTAATATTTTTTAAACAGGGCGCATTACTATATTTTTAGAGGCTGCGAATCCTGAACGATGGTTGACGGTAGTAGCTCGTAGGTGGCTGAGCCCCGTGGTAATATATAGAAATTTAATTTTAGAGCATACTTATTTTATTAAATGAGTTTTTCAACATGTTTCAGCTAAACAATTTTTTACCTTTTTTTAATTACACCAAAATTCCAGTAAACGAAATATTATATGATTAATAAAGCACTTGAATTGTATATACCGCAATCCTTTATATATTTCATAGCTACTTTAAAAGAACAAATTTCATACATAATTTTTCTAATTAAATATTCCATCAATTACACATAATTTTTTAAGTAAAATTTAGAAGGTAGGAGTATGGCATACACTGTAAAAAAATACCGCCAGTTTCCCGGTAGGAATCGGAAAAATAGTTGCTTTTATCGTACCGGAATAATTTCCGACCCAGCTCGGAATAAAAACCGTAAAAATAAGAAAATAGTCCGTAAAACGCTATTTTACGGATTTTATTCCGAGCTGAGTTGGAAATTATTCCGGTACGATAAGGGCAACTATTTTTCCGATTTCTGCCGGAAAACTGGCATTATTTTTATTTTTTTTTACAGTGTACTATTAACAATCAAATCTGAAAGTTACTGAAGTTTCTTTCTGAATATTTCATTAGTTTATTTATCAGTAAATAATAACTCAAGCATAAAACGTTTAAATATTCTGAGATATCGTTTAGCTTGATGAAATCTAAATTATGTTTTTTCTATATCTTAAAATAATTTCTTTATATTGCAAACAAACTTAAGTATGGTATTTTTTAAATGTCTACGAATTCTACACCACACGCAAAAAAGAATTTCTTGAATACTATTAGGTATTATTTATTCAGATATTGAAAAAATTGTATTTTTTACATCAAAAAAGATTAAAATCTTGTCATATTTATTCATATAAAATATGACAACCTTCATTTAGAATAAAAATTTTAAATCCATTATTTTAAAAATAATCGATTTAAAGATTTTATCCTAAATCACGTTTTGCATCTTTCTGATGTCAATTAGACAGAAAAATTCATACCTTAATTTTAAACTACTTGTATAAAAAAATCCCATTAATTGCCATAAATATAGGGTGTCTATACATTAGTTGGGTAAAGAATGATTTATTGAATGTTACTGATAGGAAAAAAAATAAAGTACACATTGTTGTAAGATAGAAAAATTGTTCACGTTTACGATTACCCCAAATATTCGATGTGACTTCCTTTAGTGACTCTGCAAATGTCCCACCGGTAAATCATTTCTTGCCACCGATTTGTCAGCATGTTTCCGTCGATCAAATTAACTGCAATGCTGATTCTTATTTTAGTTCAAGAATGGATGCAGGAAATAGCGCTTGCACACTTGATCCTTTACAAAACAAAATAGACCGAAATCAAGCGGTAAAATATATTTTGATTGTGGAGGCCATTGAATAACACCTCCGCTCATTAAATGATAGCGACAGTTATTATATCTAACGCCATCTATGGATAAACTTCCGCAACATTACTACTAGTCTACTTTCAACTACACTGTAAAAAAGAAAAAAAATAGGACCAGTTTTCCTGTAGGAATCAGAAAAATAGTTACCCCTATCGTACCGGAAAATGTTCCGATCCAACTCGGAATAAAATACGTAAAATCGGAATAAAATCCGTAAAATACCGTTTTATTGACTATTTCCTTTTTTTTACGGATTTTATTCCTAGCTAGGTCGGACATTTTTCCGGTACGATAAGGGCAACTATTTTTTCGATTCCTAAAGGAAAACTGGTCGGATTTTTTTACAGTGTAGTTAATTTCATTTAATATTTCGGAAGTTCTTAACTTACGAAATTGTCCAACTAATTTGTAGACACTCTGTATTTGATTTTTCTAAAATTAAAAGCATTTCATACTGAGAACAAGTTATCCATGTATAGGCTATATTTGGCAAAAAAAGTTTTATTTATTTATCATTAATACTGGTGGGGATAACTGACATAAAATGTCTTAGAATATGCTTAAAAATTATTTCTGCTTTAAAGAAACAACATAATGATTCTAAATTGTCATAATTATACCAAGTAAACAAATGTTTATTTTGAAGTTTCATAATGATGAAACGGACTTGGTTGACCTAAAATAACTCAATATTCGTAAAAGCCACCAATAAAATTCTATTTTAAATGTATGCTATGCAGATTACGAAAAAGATGTTGTGCACAATAAATTTATATATTTTTATATTATAAATATAAACAATGGAATCAATATAAATTTTTATTGATGATGTTTAGGGCTTGAAAAAAAGTATAAAGCTTCAAATTTCCCTTTAATAGAAGCCTAAAAGATCACAAAAAACATTTCTACAAATATACGTTTTTAAATAGCTTGTAAAATAATTATTTTCTGTATAACAAACAAACAAAAAAAGCCAAAATTTACCCATGAATTTGGTAATTATATTTTTGATATGGAATCAGATATATTTTGTTTAATTTGATTGATAGCTGAAAATGCGTTATTGTGGATATCAATGTTGTGTTCTATTTTACGCATTTAAGAATATTTATATTAAAAATGCTTTTTTAATGTAAGCATTTACTATATTTGTAATCATAAAAAAATGTAAATATATTTTATCATATTGAAATATAACACGTTGTGTGCCACCTCAGTCACCAGTGACTGACACTGAACTTTCCGTTTAGGACACGTCAGTCATCGGTATTTGATCATCATCATTGACACTTATAGATTTTGAAACGGGAGTCTTTTTTTCGCGGCCCAAACGGAAAGACAGACAAAATAGACTTGGCATATAACGTGTTAAATAACCATTTTTCCAGTCTAAAATGCATTTTGCATTCTTATATTTTTGAATCACTTAAAAAACATTAATTTTTGCAAGAAAGATTTCTTAACTTATTTCATGTACTTAAAATATTGTTATTAGTATGTTTATAAACATTATTCCTTCAACAAAGTATAGCTTTCAAAAATAGTTATTCCACCGACGCGTTATAAACTTTTGTATATTAAATTTTATTTTATATTCATAAAATACAATACTTGTAAAGTCGAAGAAACATTTTTTCGTATTCTGCCTGTTTATTTGATATTTCGCCATAAAACGTAAATTATGTCTTTCAAATATAAAATAACCTGGAATTTACTGCAGAATATTTACATTACGAGTTTTTTTTAGCACAATGGTCTGTTATAGTTTAACGGCGGATTTGCATGTTTGAAGCAAATAGCAATTTTTCAAAATTTTTGTCATGTATTTTCCTGATTCTTGGTACTGTTTTTACTCAGAAAAACTTGGAAATGTAAAATATGTCGTTCCGAAGGTTCGAAAGATAAACTATATTATTATGGATGAGGAACGCCTTGATGCATTCGCAGTTTTACATGGATTTCTAGAATATGACTTTGTACTATATTTGGAATATTTTCGTTTGCACTAAGTCCACATTATGTGCACAAGTGAGGCTTTTTCGCCATTTGTTTGGTTTTTAAAGGGAAAAATGTCATGACATTTTTACATCAACTGCACGAGAAGCATTAAAACGTTTTACACGTTTTTCCTAATTTTATTAATATGAAAGTGTATTTTGTAAATACTTTGGAATTATAAATTAATAAATGGAAACAAGTATATTATACTCACAAGTAAATAAAAAGATAATAAAAATTTTTTTAATCAAGAACCTATCAAACTGAACTTATTTCAATTGTTTTACGATAGATACTTAACTAATTGCATTTTAATATAAGATAACTGGTGATGTCTAATTCTTTGCATTATTACACCTTAGTACAAGACATATATTATTAATCAACGGTGCAAAAGACAAGATAAACAATGTATTAATTAAATGATGCGATAAAATAATTTCAGATTTCCAAAGTAAATATGTGTCCCGTCCCAACTGTCGAAAGAAAAAATGGATATTTTTTAAATGGAAGTATTATTTTCCATTAAAAAAAAGTGAATGACAAAACATGATATTTTTTAACTGGATATTTCGAGATTAACACAAACATAAAGAATTAGTTTCGAATTGAGCTTCTTTAAACTTTTTGAAATTTATAAAATTGAACATTTCAGTAGGATTCCTGTTTTATTCGTAATATATTTCTCTTTAACTTGTTTTAATTCTTTCCTAATAAATTTCGCAGTTCTTTTTAATATTTACCGTACTGTAAAATATTGTTATGTTTCTTTAATCATAGTCAAACATTTTAAATTGCTCTCGGGCTCTTGTATTTGGAAAACAGAAAAAAAGACCATTTTCAACATTTAATATCTTAAAATGTATATGATTTTAAAACACAATTTTTATTGCGATGAAAGATATAACTATGTTTTATCATTTCATGTACTTAAAAAATTGAAAGATGCGGAATTAACATTTACAGGGGGCTCCAAACTGTCAGACATTTGACGAGCAGAAAATTGGCACAACAGATTACGCGCAGGATTACAAAATATTTTTTCAACCAGGATGCAAATTTCTGTATCGATTTATACTACAGATTTTAATAATTAACAAGAACCTAAATACATTTGTATTTAGAGCACTTTTATATATTTAATACATAGTTGTATTTGGCTAATGCAAAATTTAGAAAATTTCAGCAATATAATGTCCTAAAAATTTTTTTTTAACAATAAAAAGGAAATTTTAGATTCAGTTTATACAGAGTAACATGAAATATATTTTTTGAAAATTTCATGAAAAAATATTCAGAAGTTGTTGAGATATCGCACTTTATGCCCAAAAACGTCAGTTGAAGAACAATGAATTCAAAGTTTCGAAAACGCCACTTCAGCTATTGAACGGGTATAATTCTAAAACTCGTAACTTCTATTCTAATGGGAATTTCAAGGAAACAATTATATCCACATGTTCGGAAAAAATAGAAGTTTAACATCTAAAAAAATTAAAATTTCGAAAATTTTAAAGCTCTAAGAGCCTTTTAAACATTCATTTAAATCCGGTGAATATTAATGGAATATAATCGAGTAATGCTAATTTAAAGTAATTTTTAATTTCAATTTTAAAAGTATATTTTTCGGCTGAAAAAGCGCGTTTTAAAATGTTTATTCTCTAAAGTTATAAACTAATATTAAGCTATAAGCTTTTGCTTTAGAACTGTACATGAGGAGTATTGTTAAAAAAAAAAAAAAAAAAAAAATCACCAAGTGTAAGATATAAGGAAGTCAAATATTAGAAAACAAAATTCGGCCAGTGCTTTAAAACATGCATTTTAATGTAACCTCTTAATCTGTTTAATTAATAATTGTGTAACATAAGTTAAATGTTAGCCTTAATATGTCTTAAACACAAAAGTATTTTAAAGTTTTATTTTTCTCTTTATTTAATACTTTCGAACATAGTTTAAGTGTTTATGAATTTGGTTTGTCTGTCCGTCTGCCCGGACTCGAACTCGTGTAAATACAGTCTGATTGCTATGAAATGGATATAGCGTTTACTATGGCATATTCACTATCAGAAATAAAGTGTGCAGCATTTTCGGTTCATTTAGAGGACCCCTTAAAATTGTTCAGTTACATTACGTTCTATGAGGAAAAATCGTTTGCCGTGTAGGGGAGCGTAGCCATATTTGGACCGGCCCTTTAAATGGGCCGTTGCCATTCTGATGTTAATTACAGAAAGAGAGACATGTACCGCTAAAATCCTAAACATCAGAATGACGTCATTTATTATTAGAAGAAGCCCCCGCCTACAATGTGCTGTTTTCAGACAATTTTTAAAAACCTAAAGTTAGCTGTTTTGATCTAGTTGTTTCCTAGTAAACGTAAGTGAATACTTTAAAACTACGGTAAGTTGTTATGTTTTCATATACATATCTAAATTCACCTGTTTATTGCGCATATTTTTATGCGAATTTGTTTGATTTTGTTTTTGTTCTTAGTCTTGAGATTACCTATTGTAAAAAATGGCGCAGTTCCCTTAATTAGGTTAATTTAAATTGCTTAAATTGGACCAGATATAGCATCATAAATTTGGAAAATAAATAATGATTTTCGAGGGGGTTATGCTTTGTACACTATTTATTTTTATTTTATTATTATTATTATTTTTTTTATAATGAATTACTATCTCCATGGATGTTTTTGAATTTTTTTTTTAATATCTGATCAACTTCCTTATATAGTTTAGGTCTTTGCAAACGTAAAAATATTTCTACATGTTTATGCAATAAATTTTGTTTGCAATTTATTTTAACTTGTATGTATTTGTATTTATTTTCTTTGAATTATTTATTCCTACGGCGTACTTGATTTACAAATTTGAATTCAAGCATTTTCCTTCTGGAGGATATTTGCGGTTCCGTGAAGAGGGGGCAGAATTTTTACACTTCTGGAGGGTCAAATTACACTATTTTGCCCTTAAAATGCTTAAAACGTCAACCTTCGGGGAGCAGTAGTTATTTCAAGGACCTGGAGTGAGGGCCCCCGGAATTCAACCTTGTTTGAATACATGTTTTGTGTTTGATTAATCTAAGCGCATTTTTTTTTCAGTAGAGCATATTTTTAAGTACATTTTAATATAATGTTGAAATTTTTGAAAACGACATAGACAAATTATCTGGAAGAAAAACACCTGTGATAGCAAAAGCTGTTGAAGATATAGGAAATTAAAAGGAGATAATAAGTTGTTAAAAAATTGACCTGCAAGAAAGCTGCAGCTACAATTACCCACAAAAAGACAAAAATACTTTATAAATGTTATCTCTCTTGCTACATTCAGTTAAATCAAAGTACAGAGGGAGCGAAAAAACAGTTGTGTTAACATCTTCTCCATACATACTTACCTTGAAATGAAAAAGAAAGCGACAAAAAAGAAAGCTCTCACAGAACAAAAGCAATTGGAACATCAAGATTTAAAAATAGGCGTAATGCAATTGAAAAAAACTGATGGAAGGGAAGAAATACAAATATAATGTAAAGAAAACTTCTGTTTCAAAACAATGCCTAACAATTCAGAATCTAAAAAGTAAAATCTAGAGAGTGATAATTGTTTTTTCCTAATTTAAAAAAAAATAGCAGATATTATTCAGTGTTCAGATTGCCAAATACGGTTCCATGTTGTGTACGCTGAAATAAAAAATGAATAAACGAAATTCATGTGTAAGCTTTGCATCACTCCTTACATGATATTCAAGTTACTGGCAATTAGTCCCAAAATTTCAATTCTTAATTACTGATAATTTTGATTTATATTTTGAATAAATCTTGATTTGAAACAATTACTCTTATTTTCATATATTTGATTTCATTATATTTCATTGCTGTTATTTTGTTTGATTGTTTCATTAATCGCAAACATTGCTTTTAATAAATTTAGTTATCTTTCCTAGTCATTAAAACAGCCTGATATTGTTTGTTCCAATTTAGGAGACTGGAGGTCCATCTTAGGTGACCAGTTGCTTGACCACTTTTGACAAATTTTTCAAATTAAATTAAAGTTTAGGATTTTCAAAAAGAAATTGATCTAAGGATTTATTTAGTTAGTAGATGAATAGATTGATCCCGTGTAGTGATGTTTTGCAGATATTCCAAAAATTAAGCGAGTTACACATGAAAATAAGTGAAGTGGTCCAAATTCGGCTACTCTCCCCTATTTTAATGATATAACAGTATTTTAAACATATTGAAACTGATAAACATCACTGAAGTATACAACAAGGTTCTTAATGTAGAATATGCTGTGCATAGAACTTATCGTTTATTTACAGGGACACACGAAAGAATAAATATAGAAAGCTTTAGAAGAAAATGCGTAGTAATTTAAATATTGAAGTCAAGAACAATAATTGCTGGAAGTGAGTTTTAAGTAATGGTATGCGTTTTTAAATTTAACTTTTTTTTAAAATATTAATTGGTGTGTATAAACTCTATAGATGATAAAATGGTATCACAAAAGTTTTCAACAACATCCGTTTATTGACAGAAATTGCTAGGTGGAAATTTTCAATTGTGTTATACGTTTAACTAAACTAACTTTTACCATACTATGTAGTATGCATGCATATCTATAGATCATGTACAGGGTTCCACAAAAAAATAACATGTTTTAATGGCTTTCGTTGTAATAGAAGAAAGCAGGTTTTCAAGCGCATTATGCGTTTTACAAATTGTTCATTTAGACGTCATTTTTCGCCTTAGTAAATCGTTTGTTATAGTATTCTGAATTGTTGAAAAGTGTTTTATAATCTATGCTGAACGCATGATTTTTCGTTCTTATTTGTAATAGATTTCGCCTTCTATGACAAAATGATTATCTACCGGGTATCCTAAAAAGGACTGGCTGATTTTAAAATTGAATAACTTGCAAACGGTTACAGATATTTAATAAATTCTTGCAGGAGGGTTATGCATAAGGTCAAAAATGTTTTACTGTGATTTTTGATTTTAGTTGGAATTACAAACAATAGATGGCGCTGCGATCAATAGACGCTAAATACAGGCTCGAGTTTTTTGGCATTTCTCTTCTTCCGTGCGGAAAAAGGAGGTTAAAATGTATTGAGTGTGTCCCGAAGTACCAAAAATCGAGCCTGAATGGTTTGCTTGTATTTACCCTTGGTATACACATGTATATGTGTACACGTGGGAATTTATAAGTAATATTAATTTCCTGCTGAAATAACCGCTTTGAAATATACAGTGAAAGAAATTCCTAGAACGGAATATAGTGAAATGTATTTCGACAGTTTTGAAAAAAAATATTTCTTAAGTTTTCTTACATTTAAAATAAGCTATTTTTTGAGATAGTATCATATTAATATTATTAAATAATGACGACATACCGGGTGTCCTAAAAAGGACTGACTGATTTTAAATTTCTTAATTATAAAAACTAAGAGAACATTATATTTCCCACTAATAACTCTCAGAAATTATTTCTAATAAGTTTTCTAGAAAGTGTATACCATTAATAAAGTCTACGAAAACGATTCACAAAAACGAGTGAGAATAAGCATGCCCAGAATGATTAGCCTCTGGTGTAACACTATAATACAAACGAACAGAAAATTCCGAAAAAGAAAATCCAAACTTTAAAACCGAAACATTCAATACATATAGCATATATATTTTATTAAAATACAAATAGTTTCTTACTGTGAATATGAACACTATATTTTATGAACAAACAAGCAAAATTACTTGCTTCTTTCATTATTATTTAAAACACATTCCTTTTCAATTTTTGTTTCATATATGGAAAAATAATTATAGTTTATTGTTAATAAACTATGCTGAAAATGAACTAGAAAATAAAACAAGGTTTTTTGCTTAAAAAACTTACTTTTTTTACTCAAATTTGGTATTAACTTTTCTACAGTAAAACAATTTTATTTCCTTTTATTCGCTCTTTTCAGAACCCACTCACTTTCACAAAAGATTCTTTTAGTTCTTATCGCAAAGTTTCAGAAAGAGCATTTAAAACTCGTTAGTACTGAACGTTTAATGTCAAATAAATAACAGCGAAAAGAAATATTTTTCTTGCCGATTTAACTCAAAGGTTTGTTTACTTTTTACTGTTTCCCCCAAGTTTAGTTTTTAAACGTAAATCTATAAAACTCTGTGAAGAAGCCTAAAACAACAGAACTGTTTTTTTTCCCTTGTTTAGCATTTCTATTATGATAACTTTTACCATTTTACGAAAAAAAATATAATTATTATACAAAAAAATGTTTTGTAGTTTTTTATATAAAATCAAGATGCAGCATTCTCAGTAATAATAGAAACCAAAATATCATCAGGGTTAGTAGAAATACTGAATTTAAAATGTAAAAAATATATTTATTCTTACAAAAAAATTGTTGTTTAAACTAGTTGGGAAACTTTGAAGCTAAAATAGCTGCATGCCGAATTTACGATGATAACTTAACCTAACTTGACTAAACTCACTCATCACATTGTTCAGATACTTAATTCATTTATATTTTAATCCAATGCAAAGGCCTTTAAGGGTGTATTCCGATCCAAACTGCTTATTTTCTGATTCATTTTAAAATTCATTTTTGCTCTCAAACGCATCAAACTGGGAAATTCTCTTATTTAGAAACTATATAATGTGCCGTGCTTCTTAACTTTTTTATAAATGCAGAAAATACTGTAAAAAACGCTGTCGAAGTTGGCGTTTTGAACCGAATTTTCCGAAGCGGGAGATCTGGGAATGAAAAAAAATGGTCATACTGAGAAAATAATTGTTTAAAAATCAAATTCTAATTAATTGAGCTGAAAATGAAATCACACGGCATGTTAAACATGTCTTCAGAAATCACCCCAGCAAGTTTCATGTTTTTACTTTTAAAAATGAGTCTGAAAATGTCTCAGAAAATTTCGAGCTGTTGAGGGTGAAAAAATATTTTTTCGAATACACCCTTAAACTTAATATTGAACAATTCCCCCAATGTTCCTCAATGCAACATCAGCTAGCTGTTTTTGGATATTGTGTATTTTTTTTTTTTTTTTTTTTTTTTTTTTTTCAGAATAGCAAGCAATATCGTGTTCTAAGTATTATTCGCTGTAACCGGAAGTACTTATACCGGTTGTTCCGGCTAATTCTCTAAACAGCTAGTTAGCCAACGAATGCTCTGTTTGAACTGACTGTTCACTTCTGAACTGAAATGAACTAATCTTTTGTTGAAGTTAGAATTCTTTAGATGTAATGCTTCGAATTACATTTAATAGATTTTTATGTTCCGTTTTGTTATTAAATGTTTGTTTGTGCCGTAAAGAAATTTGATTATTTGTCGAATAAGATACACTGAAACCACCGACGCTAGATTTGATTTATAATAAATATTTAGATCAAGTAAAAAGAATAGAACATTTTTGGTGCATCGCACCGTTAAGTTCTCGATGTGAAAAAGATTATTGCGCAATATAATGATAATTTGTTTCGATTCGACATCAAGTTGTTGAGTTGATTTCGTTATTATTTTATTTTTTTTTTGAAAATGAATGAAAATAAAAAAATGAAAGATGCGTGATACGCATGGAGTTCTATTGAATAAATTGTTTGAAGATATTAACCAGTATTTAGCTATTAATGAATATTCTTTAGAAAATTTAGAAGAATTAGTCGATAAATTAAAGAATGAAAATACGTGAATGTAATAACGTGAATGTCACAACGTGAAATGTAAGATTATTAAGGATCATGATAATAACATTTTAAATTTAATAAATGCAAAAAATGTTGAAAATGAAATACTGAATATTCATGAATATGGCCAGAAAATAATATGTTACACAAATAAAATAAACTTTAAAACTAAAATTTTGAAATCAAATGAAAATGTTACTAATAGTAATAATATTGATTCAGTGCGAACATGTCATGCTGCTACCGAATTGAAAAGAGTGAAATTGCCAAAGCTACATATAAATCTATTTTTTGGGGAACAGGAAAAATTTTTAGAATTTTGGAACCAGTTTGTATTGGCAATAGATAAAATTGCGCGTCTAACAGAAATCGAAAAATTTATGTATTTAAATACTTTGGTTTCATGTGCGGCTGCAAACACGATTAATGGTTTTGGATTAACTGAAAATAATTATGCAGCAGCCGTATCGCTTTTGAAAGAAATGTATGGGAGACATGATATGCTCGTACATGCTCACTTAAATAATTTATTAAATATGAAAGGTTTGAAAACTTCTTCTGACACTGGTGGTTTAAGTAATTTATACGATAAATGTCTAGCGCAAATTTGAAACTTTGGGTCGTTAGGTGTGAAATCTGATAAATACAGTGGATTAATTTGCCCAATATTACTGAAGTTGTTACCCCAGATTTGACATTAGAATTTAATACATATCTAAAGGACGGGGAAATGTGGAATATAGATAAACTTATGAGTTTTCTTAAAAATGAAGTTGAAAGTAGAGAACGGGTATCAACTATCCATAATTTAGATGCTAAGAAATCATTTTCTAATGATAATAAATTTGACTATAGATCAAAATTTATAGATAAACAATTGAAATGTAAGCCGAGATATCAATATAATACAAAAGGATATAAGCAAAATAGTATTTCATCTACTGAATTAAGGAATTCAGTAAATAAGAATTCGTTTTTATTCTGCAATAGTGTTGATCATAATAATAAAATGAGTTAACCATAGACCAGAATAAAGAAATACTAAAAAATCAGTGGAGGTGCTTTTTATGCTTTAAGTCTAAACACAGAATTAAAGACTATGAAAAACCAAAATGTGTGATATTGGCGATAAGAAACATAATAAGTTTATTTTTTTTTCAATCTGAAAATGATTCCAAGATAAATGTTGATAAAAGTGTCGTATCTATTTCCCATTGTGGTTTAGAATTCCACTAGTAATGCAGTTAAGGGAAACACGCATTGTAATATGTAATTGCAGACTTGTTCTACCACAATAAAAAATCTAAAAATGATAATGATGAACCAGTTCGTGTCTTACTAGATAATGGTAGCATGAGAACATTCATAATTCGCGACGTTTCATAAAAGTTAAAGTTGCCGGTTATTAGAAAAGAAACTTTATCTGTTTATGCTTTTTGAGCCGAAAAGTCAAATGAGAAAACGTATAATGTAGTAAAGGTAAAACTTGTAAATAGAGAACATCCCTCTTTACATATTGAAGTTGAAGCTCTGGAAACTGATCAAATTTCCGCTGCTTGCTTACCCTCTCCTGATAAATACATTAGAAAAAAACACATAATAAATTAAAGGGTTTGCAACTAGCTGATAGTTGTGAATTTACTAGTAAACAAATTTCAGTTTTAATCGGCACTTATAATTATTATAATATTGTAACTCGTAGAATCAAAAGACTAAAGAATAATCTCGTAGCTATTGAAGCCCATTTTGGCTGGTGCTTACAGGGTTATACGTAATCAGTCAATGAATTGTTCAGCATGAAAATTACAGGTGAAGAAAAAGATATATCCGATCAAATCTGAAATTTTTCGCAGTTACAAAGTTTTGTAATTGAAGCCGAAACTCCAAATGTTAGTAATGTGGACGACGATGTTATAGCTGATTTTCAGTATAGCATTGTTTTTAAGGATAACCGGTATAAAGTAAAATTTCCATGGAAGGCGAATTTGAAAATGTCTTTTAATAACAATCGCGAAGTCGCATACAGAATATTTTTGAAATTGAGAACAAGCTTTAGAAATTTGCCTTTGTTATTCTCAGAATATAAAGCTATTTTAGATAGTTATTTAGCAGAGAATATTGTCAAACCTGTTGGTAACGCATCTGATGTAAACTCATTTTACTTACACCACAGAGCAGTAATTCGTGTCGATAAGTCTTCCACTAAAGTTAAAATTATCTACGAAATATTTCAAGAAGCTAGTATGACTTTTAGGAACCAACTCACATGAATTACGTGAGAAATGGAGAGAACATGGTTTACATGTTGATGAAATGTCTGATAAATTAAATCTCACTAATCAACATTTGATGCCTTCCAAGGTTTTAGGGGTTGCTTGGGACCCAAATAGTGACACGTTTTCATTTAAGACTCATAATCTAGAAAATTTCCTTTCGAATAAACTTGATACTAAATGTTATTTATTGCAAACTGTTGGTCGCATGTTTTGTACTACTATTGTTTTTTTCCTACAACTATTAGAAGTAAATGTTTAATTCAAGAAATTTGGTGTTAAGGATTTGATTTAAATGTAAACCTACCCAAACATCTAGACAATTTATGGAATGAATGGTTTGAAGAAATAAAAGAACAAAATTATATTAGCATTCCCAGATATAATTTGGCTGATATTGCCCCTGATGAAGTTGATTATTTTAAGTTACATAGTTTTTCAGATGCTTCAAAGAAGGCATACAGTACGGTAGTGTACCTTAGAGCAGTGTTAAAGAATAAGAACGTTGTTACCAGTTTTGTGGCAGCAAAAAGTCTAGTCACGCCTTTGTAAACTGTCTCTATACCTCGTCTTGAAATTTTATTAGCACTTTTATCTGCTAGAATTTGCAATAAAATTTCTAAATAATTAGCTTTTCCTACAACTTGCTTCTTTTGGACCGACTCTACTATTACGTTCTTTTGGATTAGAGGAGAGTTAGAAAGATTTTGAATGTGTGTCAGAAACCGGATAAAGAAAATCAGAAATCTTAGTGATCCATTAAATTGGTTTCACTGTCGTGGAAAAGAGAATCCCGCCGATTTAATTACTAGAGGCTTGAAATTTTCAGAGTTGAAAAATAACTATCTTTGGTGAAAAGGTCCCCAGTTGTTAAAGCAAGACGGATCTCTTTGGTCAAAATTCGATAAATTAGATATTTCTGAAGATAAAAATCAGTTAGAACTAAAGAAAAACACTGTTGTAAAATCAACTATTGTAAATGAAAATCAGTTAAGCATTGATTTGATTAATCGATATATTTCTTTTATGAAATTAACAATAATTACTGCATGGGGTATAATGATTTTTGAAAAACTGCAAACTGAAATCAGGAATAAGAATATATTACTGTTTAGATACTTCTGAGTTACAGAATTCAACCAAGATGCTGATAAACATTGTTAAAAATACCACATTTTAAACTGAAATTCGATGTTTCAAGGAAAAAGGTCCTCTTCCAAACAAAAGTAAGATCTTGAATTTAAATGTATTTCTAGATGTAGATGGACTGTTAAGAGTCAGTGCAAGGCTGAAATTTTTTAATTTATCAGAATCGCAGACACATCAAATACTTTTGCCAAAGTCTCACTATTTCACTGAACACTTAATTGAATATTATCATAAAAAATTCGTACTTTCAGGTACTCAGACAACTCTATCTTTATTAAGGGGATCCGGGACACAAAAATCTTCAAATTTTGCAAAAACATTTTATTTCATTAAAAATTTCTCTGTTTCTTCCTGCTTAAAATGACATTTAAATTATGTTTATATCTGAATTAGAACAAAAAATATTATTTTTTTTGGTTTGGTTTGTTTTCAAAATCTAGATTTCAAGCAATGTCTGTCATGGAAACGACTACTTGTAAAAAAGCGTTTTTCATCATGATAGGTTTTTTTCACCATTTCTCGTTTTTAAATTCTTATAATTCGAGAACAGTTAAACATAAACGGTTCAAACGTGGACCACGTCTTTTTCAATTGTTTTACTTTAATTTTGATTCAGCATATTTGAAAAAAATATTTGCTTTTGAAAATTTTATTTCTTTTTTTTAAGTTGCACCACATTTTTTTTTTTAAATTTTTTTATTAAATATTTTTAATTTTTTATAAATTAATATTTTTTAAAATGCTGAAACAGAATTAAAACTTATATATTTTTGTTTATTTAAATGAAAAAAAATGAAATTCTATAAATAATATTCCGAGTTATAACGATTTTAAAATACCCCACTTTTTTAATAAATTTTAAATTAAAATTTTTTTAACAAATAACGAAAACTTTTAGCATGTGATTTTGTTTACAAATGATAAGGTTAATCATCACAAATAAATTCGGAATTTTAACTCAATAAATAAAAATTATTTTAAAATGTGTCCCGGACCCCTTAAGACAATTTTATTGGACACCATTTCGTCAAAGTCAAGTAAAGAAATTTATAAACAGGTGTGTGACTTGTCTTCGAACAAAACATCAAACTCTTCAACAATGGATGGGTGACTTGCCCCGTGATAGAAGTGTACCATCTGGACCGTTTGAGAAAACAGGCCTTGATCTAGCGGATCCTATTATAAAAAAATCTGAATTAAAATGTTCAAAGATAACCATAAAATCATACATTGTTATATTTATTTATTTTTCTACCAAAGCCGTTCATCTAGATGTTGTTTCGGACTTTACTGATTTCGGACTTTGACAGAAGCATTTTTAGCGTGTTTGAGAAGATTCATTGCTCGACGATCTAAATCCTGTGTTATATGGAGTGACAATGCTACAAATTTTAAGGGTACTTGTGCTCTTTTGAAATTCTTCTATGAAATTTGTGCTTCGGAAGAAATTCAGCGATTTAGTGTTGAAGAAAGAATACAGTGGAATTTCATACCCCCTGCATCTCCACATTTCGGTGGGTTGTGGGAATCAAATGTAAAAACCATGAAGCAAATCCTCTTGAAGATAATTAATCCTCTATCTTAAATTTTGTAGAACTGACAACACTTGTTACGCAAATTGAGGCAATTATTAATTCACCTCCATTGACACCCTTGTCTTCAGAAGTTAATTATCTACAACCACTGACACCTGGTAAGTTCCTTGTTGGAGGTCCTCTTTTGAATATTCTTGAAAATAATGCTAATTTTAGATTCTTTACCTTTTTCTTCTATGTGGACACTAGTTCAAAGATTAAAAATGTAGTTTTGTCAACGGGGGAGCCGAGAATGCTTAAATGATCTGCGAGTCCGCAGTAAATGTAAAAAGTCCTCACAAAACCTTCAAGTTGGTCAGCTTGTGTTACTGAAGGAAGAAAATTACGAGTTTATAGACTGAAAACTTGCTAGAATTCTGAAGATTTATAAAGTTGATGATGGGCATGTCCGTGTAATCGATCTTAAGAACTTTACAGGTATATTACGTAAAAATATTTCAAGAGTATAGTACCTTTGCCCTTTTATGATGACGTTAGAGTGCTGTCCAACGCCGGGCGGTATGTTCCGGCTAATTCTCTGAACAGCTAGTTATCCAACCCATGCTCTGTTTGAACTGTCTACTTCTGAACTGAAATGAACTAATCTTTTGTTGATGTTAGAATTCTTTAGATGTAATGCCTCTAATAGCGCTTATTTTTTATGTTGCGTTTGTTATTAAATGTTTGTTTGTGCCGTAAAGAATTTTGATTATTTGTCGAATTAGATGCACTGAACCCACCAATGTTAGATTTGATTTATGATAAATATTTAGATTAATTAGAAAAGAATAGAACCCTGGTGTTACTTACATTGCTTGAATGATTAATTTTTTTAATAAAATAGTTTTTTCTATATGAATTGCATTCATCATCATTTTATACTTTCGAATACAAAATATCCAGAAAAATCAGTGAAGAAATATATACATGTAAAATGACTTTTGTGTAAAAAATTCTAAATAATATAACTATTTTCAGATACCACAAAAGTGTTTAAGTGTTTTTGAAATACTAACCGCTTTTTAACATACTAGTAAAACCCACTGCATTCCGTGCGTTGTCAGTTGAAATGTTCAAAGTGGTATTCATTATAATTGTTTCCATTTACATTAGGTGGAAATCATATTGTTACGGTTAAATTTAACGTTATTATTTAAGCCATATTTTTATTAAATTTCAACACTGTACTGCGTTAGATAAACGAGAGACTTCAATAAATGTGAAAATTCTTCTTTGAAACCCATTTACTGCCAATTATTTCCAAAAAGGAGTACAATGTAGTCTACATGGGAAATCTCTTTATCCGTTAATGTGTAATGAAAGAATTTTTAAGGTCTTGTAAAGAACTAATCCATTACAGAAAACTAACATTTTTCCACCGATAGATGGCGGTAGTCAACTGAGGATAGAAGATTGTTCTGTTTTTTCGAACTCCGAAGCGAGAAGCGGGAGTGAGCGCGCAGAGTGTTCTTTTTGGTTGTGAAGGTGACTCGACGAGTAGTAAGATGTAGTTAAAAAAGTAGAAATTGTTGCCGCGATTATATTTTGTGTTTTGTGTTCGTAAATTTGTGTTTTGTGAATGTCATATTAAACCAAGAAAACCCATCCGATGGCCTCTTCATTTATCAACTGTGTTTATTATTAAAGTATACCATAGTCTCCTACATTACAGACGAGTAAAGATGGTGGCAGCTCGGTACGGATTCCATGGTGAAAAAATGACCAGTGTTCTTAAGTAAAGATGCAACTAGCAAGTAAGCCAGTTCCATATTTTTGTATTTATTAGTACCATGAATCATCTGTTATCGATTAAATTTCTTTTAATCTGGATTAACTAGATTTAATTGCTTGCGTAAATTAATTTCAAGCTTTAGAGAAAGCGCGGATTAATTGGGCATATTTCATGTACTGATATATATTGAACTTATTCCCATCAAATTAAATAAAAAAATTTGAATAATATTGAAAATTATTTCATTAAGCTGTTCTCTTTATAAAATATTGTGTTCTTAGGCATTTTATCTTAGAAATATTAAGATCTGTTCTTAAAGTTGAAATAATAATAAATAAAGTTTATTTATATATTTTTGGGGATAGTTATGGTAATAATTCTTTTGAATAAAATGTTAAAATGGTATGATTTCATTCTTTAAAGGAAAAAAATTTTGAAAAAAATAAAATTTCTATCTTACCGTTTTGTTATTTGGATCAATGCCAAAATTACAAAGTTCGAAAGACAAATTGTTGGAAAGCAGATGAATTCTGTTTTGTTTTTTTTTCTTTATTTGATTATTTAGTTATTCTAAAAATAGAATAGATGATATTTTCGTTCTTTGATTCTGATTGCAAAATGAATGTGGATTTGATATTTGTTTTGTTAATTTTTAAAGAAAAAAGTTATTGAGTTTAAAACGGAAAAATAAATAATTCTGTTTTGTTTGTTGAGTTTATGTAAAAAAATAAAAACTTGATAAGTATCGAGTAAAAGATAAAAGTGTTATTTTCATTTGGAAAAAGAAATTGAGTTGAATATTTTGTAATTTACTCTTTTCATGTAAAGAAATGAAAATGTTAAGTGGGTTATTTTAAATATTTTTTTTGCGAGTAATTTGTTATGCTTGCATAAAAAGGGTTGAGAATTAAGAAAAATTCTCGTATTTACTTAGTTTGATTGGTTTAATTTTAATTGCGTAATTTAATTATTGTTTTTGAAATAAGTGTGTTTATTGAATAAAATACAGTATTGAATGTTGAAAAAAAAAATTCTTTTATCATCTTAATTGTATTTTTGACACAATTACATATTTACTTATTTAATATGTTTAAAAAGTTGCACAGTGTTTAATTTACTAAGAATTTGATAGAGGTGGATTTTAGAATTGCTTTATTAATTAAAATTTATTATATCGGCTTAAAAGTTTTGTTGCTAGTTTAAGTAGGAGACTTCTGAGTTCTATTAATTAGAAATTAAGCATTCTGATTTTGTTTCGGTTTATCTAAAATTAAGATGGCATATTTAGCAAAAGCTAGAAGAGCAGACTTGTTGGAAATTTGTGATGAATTGGAATTGGAAGTTGATCTTTCGAAAAAGATTCCAGAAATTAAGAAAATTATTCTAGAAAGTGAAGTTTACAAGGAAGAAGAGGTTAGACTCATGTTAGACCGAGTAATAGAAGATAGGAAAACGAGAGAAGAGAGAGAGAAAGAAGAGAAAGAAAAAGAAGAAAGAATTCGACAAGAAGAAAGGGAAGAACGTATGGCTAAGGAAGCTCATGAACATGAACTAGAAATAAAAAAATTGGAGCAATTGCAAAGAACTTCTGAACAGAACGATGGGTCAGGAAGAAAGGTGGATGTCGGACCAAAAATACAGTTGGCACAAATTGTTCCGAAATTCGACGAAAAATCTGATGAGATGGGTCTCTTTTTAATTAATTTTGAGAGAAGAGCAGAGATGGCTAAAGTTTCGAAGAGTGAATGGGTTGCATACTTGTTAGCTGTTTTGCCCACAGAGGTTACAAACATGTTAGCTAGGGAATCGCCTGAAGATGCGATTAACTACGATTTTGTTAAAAATCTTATATTAGAAAGATATAAGTTGAATAGCGAGAAACTGAAGCAATGTTTTTATCGGCATCATAAAACACCAGACAAATCTTGGAGGAATTATGCGCAGGAACTCACTAGTTATTTTACAGCCTGGATTACAGAATTAGGTGTTGAAAAGTTTGATCAACTTAAAGATTTAATTATTACAGAACAGTTAAAGTTTCGAGTGTCCGCGGAAACAAAAGAACATTTTCTAGACAATTGGTTAAATTTTGTGACGCCTTTAGATTTGGCTAAGAAATTGGATGACTATGAAAGTATCAAAGAAAGTTTTAAAAAGAAAGAACTTCCGAAAAAGACCATGTCTAATTTTCGATCCCAATTTAAAAATTCAAATAACTTTGACTACAAGAAAGAAAGTAAGGATAATAAGCCTAAATTGCCAATTAAATCAGAATCACTAACTGGGAATCATAGAGAAAGAGAATTTGATAAGAAGAGAACGTTACGTTGTTACGAATGTGGATCAAGCACTCATCTTCGTCCTCAATGTGATAAACTTAAGAAATCGCCAGAAATCATTTCTCATGTTAAGGTGGGAGTTGAACAAGATTCGTCAATAACGCCTTATCTTAGTGTGGGGAAAGTAAACGGCGTACAAATGGAAATTTTAAGGGATACGGGTGCGACAATAGATTTAATTGCACAAAGGTATGTCAAACCGCATATGTATCTGAACGAAAAAGTGTGGGTACGGGTGCCCTTACACGATGGTCTATTCTGTTTACCTCTTGCAGAGATTGAATTAGACTGTGAAATGGGACATGTGATAACTAAAGCTGCTGTCTCAAGAGACTCTGTAGATTTAGGAAGATATTTGTTAGGAAATAAAACAGCCGCTTTATTTGAACATTGTAAAGAAGAAAAGGCAGTGAAAGAGCATATGATTAATGCTGTTCAAACCAGAGCTCAGAAGAAAATTCTGGAAGCAGAGAAGGTTTCTCATGAAGAACCTGAAATGCACGAAATTTCTGATGAAACTGTAGAAAAGAATCATAGCAATAGTATAGAAAGAGAAAACAAAAAAATGGAAGCGAAAAAAGATAAAGATAAATCAGAAGAAGAGAAGTTAGAAAACCAAGAAGACTCAATTTTGCCAGTATGTCAAACTGTCTCAGTACAAGAGCTTATAAAAACTTCTCCTAAGACATTTTCTGAAGAACAAAAGAAGAGCAAAGAGCTAAAACCTCTTATCGAAGAAGCTAAAAAGAAAAATAGCAAAGATAGCAAATTTATTTTGGAGAAAAATATGCTTTTTTATAAAAGAAAAGATAGGAATGGTACTGAAAGAAAATTATTAGTTGTCCCGGAAAGGTTTCGTGAGCAGTTAAAAAAATTTTGTCATGAAACTGTTGCAACTCATTTGGGGGTAGCTAAAACTAAAGATGCTTTGTTTAAGACTTTTTATTGGCCAAACTGCTTTAAAGATATCGAAGATTATGTAAGAACTTGCGACTACTGTCAACGAGTTGGAAAGCCTCAAGACAAAAGGAAAGCACCTTTACAGATTGTTCCAGTTATTTCAGAAATATTTACAAAGCTAAATGTTGATGCTTGTGGACCTTTACCTGTCAGTACACTAGGGAACAAATACATAATAACTGTAATATGTTTAGCTTCGAAATATCCTGACGCGGTTCCTACACCTAATTTGTGTTCTACGACGATTATTGATGCTTTATTGCAAATTTTCAGTAGACTTGGATTTCCTCGTATACTACAAACTGACCAAGGAAAGTCATTTATGAGTGTACTTACAACGGAATTCTTAGAGAAATTTGGAGTTAGAGTTGTGCGAAGTTCGGTTTATCATCCACAAAGTAATCCAGTTGAAAGAATGCACAGGACTTTGAAACGGATACTCAGAGTACTTTGTTTAGAATCTGGAGCTGATTGGGAGAAAGTACTGCCTCCTGCCCTTTTTGCATTAAGAACTGTAACTCACAATAGCACTGGGTTCAGTCCAGCAGAACTAGTCCATGGCCAGAACTTAAGAACTCCAATGATGCTACTCTATGAAAAATTGACTGAGCAAGAGATAGAAGAAGATAGTGTGATATCCTATGTATTTGACTTAATGAACAGAATGAAGAAATGCCAAGAGCTCGCTGCAGAAAATATGGAAAAAGAGAAACAAAACCAAAAATATTGGTATGATATAAAAGCCAGAAAACAAGAGTTTAAAGAGGGAGATAAAGTTTTAATTGTGGCCCCGTCCAAACCAAATAAACTGTCAGTTAGTTGGATAGGACCTGGAGAAGTAATAAAGAGATTGTCAGAAACTAACTATGTTATTTGCGATCCAGAGAGAAAGAAGTCCCAAGTGTATCACGTAAATATGTTAAAGCCCTACCATCAAAGAAAAATTGAAAGTATAAATTTACTGACTATAAAAACAACCTCTAATGATGAAGAAGAGGATGAAATTCCTAAATTGGATGAGGAAAATAATGACAATGCGTTGTTAGAAGTATTGCAAGACATACAAAAAAACAACAGATTAAATGAAAGTCAACGAGAAGAATTAGGACAACTTATTGGAAAATATGCTGACTCTTTTTCGACAGAACCAGGGTGCACAAATCTAGCTGAACATGATATTGAGCTGGAATCAGAAAAACCAATCTGTGCCCGGCCTTATAAAATGTCGCCTAGACAAACGGAAATCCTTAAGGCCGAAGTCGAGAAAATGCTGAAACTGGAAGTCATTGAGCCAGGTGAATCTGACTTTGCCTCTCCGTTAATTTTAGTTGAAGTTCCAGGCAGAGAAGCGAGACCTTGCATAGATTATCGCCGTTTAAATAAAGTGACTCGCACAAAATTTTATCCTTTGCCCAACATTGACCAGTTAATAGAAAAAGTGTCTTCAGCTAAATATATTTCAGTTTTAGATCTGACCAGAGGTCTGAAAATCCTGTCTTATATAGTCTTGACTTTTTTCATCTTTCAGTGTAATGGTTTAAAATTGGGAATTGGTATAGTGTTATCCCAGCTGAATGAAAATCATGAAGAACATTCTATATTGTATCTGAGCAAAAAGTTTTCAGACAGAGAACGAAACTTTAGTACCACCGAAAAAGAATGTGCTGCTATTGTGTTTGCAGTGCGAAAACTACGATGCTATTTGGATGGACATCAAAAATTTCAGATCCAGACTGACCACAACCCCTTAGTATGGTTAGATAAAAACAGCGGAACTAATCCTAGACTTTTAAGATGGGCCTTACTTTTACAGTCCTTTAATTATGAAATTGTTCATAAAAAGGGAAAACATCATCAGAATGCTGATAGTTTGAGTCGAGCCCTAAAAGCCTAAGCTTGATTAGAATGCTAATATGTAAATATGATAATTTGTATAACAGTTAAATTTGAATTTATTGTTTTGAATATGTGTAAATTGTTTTTCATTTGTATCTTGAGTATAATGTTTGAATATTTATAAATTTTATTTGTATTTTATATATTTATGTTTCCATGGTGGGAATAAGTCAGTTGTGGTTCACGGTACTAAATTTTGTTTGGAACTGGTGCTTGAAAGCAATAATTCACAAAAAAACTTTTCCCCGTCGACTGTGAAAAGTTTTCTCCAGGTGGGGAGGAGTCTGTAAAGAACTAATCCATTACAGAAAACTAACATTTTTCCACCGATAGATGGCGGTAGTCAACTGAGGATAGAAGATTGTTCTGTTTTTTCGAACTCCGAAGCGAGAAGCGGGAGTGAGCGCGCAGAGTGTTCTTTTTGGTTGTGAAGGTGACTCGACGAGTAGTAAGATGTAGTTAAAAAAGTAGAAATTGTTGCCGCGATTATATTTTGTGTTTTGTGTTCGTAAATTTGTGTTTTGTGAATGTCATATTAAACCAAGAAAACCCATCCGATGGCCTCTTCATTTATCAACTGTGTTTATTATTAAAGTATACCATAGTCTCCTACATTACAGTCTGTTCAGTAGTTTAGGACCTTATATCTTACAAACAAACAATTATTTTTTCGTTACATTATTAATTTATATTCGACCACCCCAAAAATTCCAATACTTTTCTCGATCTACTGAAGATGATCCCACACATCCTTAGTAATAAGTTGGAAAACATTGGTTTATTTAACCGACATTTTAGCGCAGAACGTTTAAATATGATATACTTATTCGCGTAGATCGCGACCATATTTCTCTATTAATTTAAGTTTTATTAATTATAGCATTTACTCGCATCTGCAAGTTTCCCATTTCTCTGAAAAGTTGTATCTAACACTGGCATAACGAAAAACTGATTGTTCTTTTCTCTTTAAATTTTCTAATTTTAAATTTAAAAAGGCATTTTTCATGCGTATCTTCATCTTAGAATTTATCTCTATGCCAAATGTAAAGTTTCTTGGCTCAGAATTTTAGACAAATAACAGTGATAATGAATTTTATAACGCTTTCCAACCATTTGAGATATGAACGTTCAAAAAACTCTTCTTTTTCTCACAACCTAATAGAAACATAGGGGTGAGTTGTACAAAACCGGGTAACGAATACTCCTTGTTGATTTGAACTTTTATCTACCGGCCAACACGACGAATTGCTTGTCGAACGTCTTTACGACATTTCTTGATGAACGAAACGGTACTGTTTGCGGTTATTTTTTGTGTGAAGGATTTCGTTTGAATTACTCTTAAAAATTGTTTTGTTTGATTCTAAGTTTTATGCATATATTAATTGCTTGTCAGCATATTACATATTGGTAAGCACTGTGTCTAATTCTTTGCTTCCCTGATAGTATCTGAACAGTTTTACTGATCTGTTAGTATAGGATTGAGACAGTGGCGTGGCGTCCGGTCATCGCTGGATGCGGCGATGACCAAGCAATATTTTAAACCTCTTAATAAGCTTTTAAAACTCTACGATCCAGTTTTAGCAGAACATTTGGAGTTCATGTATAAGTGAAGGTAAGATTTAAAGTTTCTTATTTGAACATTCAACCATTGAATTTTAGAGTTAATAATTTTTTCACCACAAACTTAAATAATTGCGATGACCACCGAAAATTTTCACGCCACGCCACAGGATTGAGAGTACTGACGCCATGTTTTTAAATCTGCGCCATACTGGGGTAAAGCCGTGTACTTAAAAGTGGGTCAAAACCGGGTATACAGGGTTTTGTACTACACTTATGGAATGATTTTTCAAAATAGTTAATAATTTAGCATGGTTATTTAAATTGCATTTTTAATGCTGGTAAGTACCGTTAATTGTTGATGTGTCATTCATGGCACCTCTACACTTATACTACAAACAAAAGGTGAAGAAGTGGTTACTTCCCAAACCTGGGCGATATGAACAATTTATTAAATTGGAAAATTATACAAAGCTGCATTTTTCACATCAGCCGTTTCAAATACTGCAATCAGATGGTTTGAGAAAAGAGGAATTTTTTAATACAACAACGATGTTTTCCAGGCAAACTTTTTGCTCCTTCGGAAATGACAGAGAAACCCATTAAAATCAGTGATAACAAACTTAGGTCTACGCAGCCAATGATTGGTATAGTTGTAACAATAAATATTTCCGAAACACCACAGGATAATGAAACTCATCCTTTCACATCTAAAAATGTGGACGTCACATATCTAGCAGTTGACAACATTCAGCCTCTTCCATCGAGATCTCAGATTGTGTAGCTCAACAATCTGCAATTCAAATTTCTCCTAAAATGTTATTACCCATTCTCAAGGAAGGCTTTAGGATTGAGAAAAGAGCTGGCAAAAGCAGGGAAAAACTGTTAATTTGTCTTCTTCGCATTCTAAATTAGTACTGGAAACGGATATTAAGAAGAAAGAAAGAAAACCCCTTGCAAAACGAAAAAGGAAGATTTTTAAAAGGAAAAAAGAAATTATTAATCAACTGAAAAAGAAACCAAAAATGGTTGAGAATACATCATCAGAAGAGGAAGAAGATAATGAAGCTTAGATGTTTCGCAATGAACTTTTAATCCAATTCTAAATCCAAAGAAAGTTGGATACAATGTTTGAAATGCCACGAATGGGCTCACAAAGCATGTAGTATGAAGAAGAATGTGGTAACAAATTCATTTGTGATTTTTGCAGTTAAAATAACTCTAAAACTTCCAGTGTAAAATAGTTACGCATATACAAAGTAGAAAATTTGCCGCAGATTTATTTTTTTGACACAAGAATTAACACGTGTGCAATTTCATTTCGTTAAAAATAACAAAATGAATTTTTATCTAAATTAAACATGAATTATTGTGACCAAAATGAGTTTTCCAGGACTTTTAAATGTATACCCGGTTTTATCCAACTAGTGGGGTAAAAACGGATTTTTGCATATGTCTAAAAAAGGTATTTTTTATGTAATCAATTATATTGTTTATAAAAAAGAATGTGTTTTATTATAGTCAAAGATTAATTTAATATTAAAAACAGTGCTCAGAATTTGTTTTCCCATTTGATTATATTTGAGAACAACAAAAATTTATGGTACCCGATTTTGCCTACACCTTCTCCTACATGTCAAATTTTAAATTTTTAGCGCTGATATTTTCAGAGTAACCCTTTCTGTAAAGTGTACCCAACAATTTTAGCACTTTAAATATTGAATATTTTTACACACGTTTTTAACGCGCACATACAAATAACCGCAATATCAAATTTCATCATTTGAGGCATAACAGATTCCGTGAAATCAAACGTTTTTCCCTCTGGTAGACTTGAGGAAAGTTTTTAAAGCGGTAAAATACAGCTTACTTATTAGCAGATACTGTCATCATTATTATCATGAGAGATAATTTGAAATATTTTTCAGTAGTAAAAATTGAATCATGATTTTTGAAAGTTTCTATTCATTTGTACTTTTTTGCACTTCAAAAGCTCAAAAACTATTCTGAGCGAACATATACGTCTTAAATTTAACTATCATATCGAATATAACATTTCTATCAAAAATAGCTGCAAAATATTCATAAGTTAGATCTATTTTATAACATTTTCATTTCATTTTACGCTTTTACATTTCGATGTTTTTAGAACCACTATTTTGTGACCATTTACATCCTTAATGTAACCATCATGTCAGACTTCATATTTTAGGCTTCAGCATATTTAAAGAAATAGAAATTTTATAAGGTTTGTTTTTATTGCATTCCTTTGAAGGGAGTTGCACATAATAAAAAATAACCGAGTTTCCCAAGCAATCACTATCACCAGTACATACGGTAAAAAAAGCCATGTTTAGTAGTTTCAACGTAATCGTGATTTAAGACAGTTTTCTGCTAATTTTATTCTTTTAAACATCGATAGATGGTGTTTTGTGCAGGTGTATGAATCTTTAATGTAACACCCAAGTTGAACATAAAATATCCATATCTAATATTTCCAAATACATCCGAATTTAGGATATTTTTAATATTTTCCGCTCATGTTCCGCTCTTAAGTTTAAAAATTTTAGATCCTTAGATTAGAGATTATCATCATAAATGTAACCACACCAATAAATTTTAAGTTTCTAGCTTAGCAGTATCACAGTAATCTCAATGCTAGAGCGCTTTTAGTGTTCCGTACTTAAAAAGTGAAAGCGGAAACATTATAAGATTACTCCTGTGTCTATCTGTCATAGCAATTTTACTCGCAAACTATGGAATGGGGAAAGTTCAAATTGGGGGAAGTAATAAAGACTATTGACCCACATATTTACAGATTATTGAACATTCACAAATATATTCAGGAAAAATTCAGAGGTCTAATTAAGTGACTTGAAAAAAAAATCTTTTCTTTGTATATCTGTGGGGTATCGTGTTAAAGATTTCGTAATGCTGAGCTTAAAATACATTTCTTTTAATATTAGGTATCATATTTTAAGAGATATAGCCTTAAATGTAGTGCAAAAATATGTCCCCCCCCCCCCATCTATTTCCGAATCTACTGAAACTAAAATTGTGAAAAAAAATAAGAGGCAGTAGATGATAATTTAAAACTTGCAGGAAAATTATAGCGATTACCCTAGGTCACATAGTTTTTGAGAAAGGGACATTTATCCTTTACACACAAATTTCAACTTGCGGGCATTCAGCAAACGTGTTGATGTGCGCTGAAGGTATTTATCATAGCGAAAGTATAAAGGCATTGTTGATAATGATTTTGGGGGCAAATCGTCGGAAATTACACGAGATATTAACCTTTGAAGTTACGGCCGGTTTGGACATACATAATAACAAAGGAAGTGTACTCTATACACCATCAGCTTTTAAAGCCTAGATAACAACTTCTAATGATATATTTGTGTAATGAAATGCCCAGTAGTAGTATAAAAGCAATAAACGTCAAATTGTTAAAAACAGACTAATTTAATTAGAATTAATCACAAAAATACTATGGGATTCGCGAATACTTTTCCATTGACTGGATCACTCAATACGCCTCCTGCAACTTTAAAAGTTTATAAAAAACCTATCTGGAAAAACGCGACTGGACCAACGAGGCGTTGCAACTTTGCGACTGGACAGGTCATATTGGCAGGTCAGGGGTATTGACCCCTGACCTGCCAATATTTAAATTAATTAGAACAGACACTGAGAAAATTTCACACCTACAGACATCTGGAATATACAAAATTAATTTCAAAAACAATGAAGGAAAAGATATGTCATATATAGGAATGACAAAAAGAAAGCTACAAGACAGGATTAAAGAACACCAACGGGATATACGACTTAATAAATCATCTACGGCCATAGCACGACTCAATAGAAAATCCCCCATCACAATAGATTTTAAAAACGTCGAGAAATTAGCAAAATACAATAGTTTAAATTACGCATTAATAAGAGAAGCCATTGAAATCATCTCATCAAAATCAGAAACCTGTAATGATTAACTACACGCAGTTATAGACAATAGATGGCGACACATTTTGAAAATAGGGAAAAATAACAGGGAAAATCTGGAAAGCAAGGATTAGCGAGAGAGTGAGACGAAAAACATCAATAACTGAAGATGCCTCCGTGAAAAAAGAGGTGAAAATATTTTTTAAACTATCTTGAATGCTTGTGTTAAAGTATATATATGTTTTAAAACTTGTGACATGTACGCTATTTTTTGGCTGTATGACAAACTATGAAATCTTAGTGTGTTTATAATGTCTGAAAATAAAATTGGTAGAACAAATGATGATTATGAATGATATGACATTATAAAAGAATAGATTATAAAACTGATTATTTGTCTTTATTTACTGGTAAATGCAAGTATCATTTCCTACGTATTAAGTTCCTGATTTCTTTAACAATGAATTATATGCACATGTGGCAGAAGAATAGGAATGCCAAGCGTCGGCGCATTCCACATTTTGGAAGGAAATGATTTTATAAACTTTTAATGGCTTTAATAACAGCTTTGTATTTTCACAAAAACATATAAAAAATAATAATAAAGGTAACAGACTATTTGGATGTAAAGAAAAAATGTCTGAAAAAAGAAAACTTTTGTTGGATGAAGAATGGTAATGATATCAAAAAGCAACCCCCCGCCTCCCTCTAGAGATATCTTACGAAAACATGTGTTGGACGCCCCCCCCCCGCTCCCCTGTAATGTGATAAAGTTATATATGCACAGCCCCTTTTCTAGCATATACAGCTATTAGTCTATACCCAATCCTACATTGTATAGTTTTTACGAAATCTTATTATTCTTTTAGCAACTTTTTTTAAATAATACAGTTCATAATTCATATATTTATTGTACGGAACCCTCTGAGCGCGAGTAATACTCCCACTTGACCGTCTATTTATCTTTTATCCTTCTTTTTTTTTCTTTAATTATTCTGTGCTAATATTTATTTCTTAAACTACCTATTCAAATTTTAAGTATCTGTCATGAACCACTTAAAAAGAAGCATAATTTAGGATGTTGTTTACTCATTCCAGCAGTTCAAATTTTAATCTTTTTAGAAACCGTTCTTCGCGAACACTGTAATTCTAAAAGTATCATCTTCTCCAAAACCGTTAACACTATCTGAGAAATCGCAATTTTAGCACTTTTTTTGCTCCTGCATTCTTTCTTTCTATATATATACATATATATACACTGAGGTGACAAAAGTCATGGGATAGCAATATGCAAATATAGAGATGGCAGTAGTGTCGCTTACAAATTGTATAAATGGTCAGTGCCTGGGCAGAACTTTCATTTGTGTTCAAATGCTTCGTGTGAGAAGGTTGGTTATGTGATTATGGCCACACGACGAGAATTAACGGATTTCGAACGCGGTATGCTAGTTGGAGCTAGACACATGGGACATTCCATTTCGGAAATCTTTACGGAATTCAACATTCCGAGATCCACAGTGTTAAAAGTGTGCCGAAAATACCTAAATTTAGGCAGAACCTCCCATCATGGACATCGCAGGGGTCGACCGGCGGCACTTAATGACCGCAGCCAGCGACGTCTGCGTAGACTTGTCAGTGTGAACACAAGCAACACTGCGTGAAATAACGCAGGAATGAATGTGGGACGTCCTAAGAGCTTGTCCGTTAGGACAGTCCGGCGAAATTTGGATTTAGAGGGCTATGGCAGCAGACGACCGACTCGGGTGTCATTACCAACAGCACGACATCGCCAGCAGCGGCGATCCTGGGCTCGTGACCCTATCAGTTGGACCGTAGACGACTGGAAAAAAGTGGCTTGGTCAGATGAGTCATGATTTCAATTGGTGAGAGCTGATGTAAGAGTACTAGTGTGTCGCAGACTCCATGAAGCCATGGAACCTAAGTTGTCAACAAGGGGCTGTGCAAGCTGGTGGTGACTCCATAATAGTGTGGGCTGTGTTTACATGGAATGGACTGGGTCCGCTGATAAAACTGAAACGATCGTTAAGTGGAAATGATTACGTTCAGCTTCTGGGAGGTCATTTGCAACCATTCATGGACTTCATGTACCCAAACAAAGATGGAATTTTCCATGATGACAGTGCTTCATGTCACCGGGCCATAACTATTCGCGATTGGTTTGAGGAACATTCTGGACAATTCCAGCGGATGATTTGGCCACAGCGATCGCCCAACATGAATCCCATCGAACATTCATGAAACATAATCGAGAGATCAGTTAGTACACAAAATCCTCCACTGGCAACACTTTCGGAATAATGGAAATTTATAGAGACTGCATGGTGCAATATTTTTCCAGAGGACTTCCAACGACTCGTGGAGTCCATGCTGCGTCGTGTTGCTGCACTTCGCACGAAAAATGGAGGACCGACACACTATTAGCAGGGTATCCCATGACTTTTGTCATCTCAGTGTATATATATATATATTGGATTTTTTGCTGTGCAATCATTTACACTTTAAAAATAACCTCCTTCTCAGATTTCAAGTTTATATGTCTTAAAAGTTCGAAATAAATAGTAATTTAAAATGTTAAAATGTTTTTAGAAAGTTATCAGCACATTTCACACTTTTAACTTTCGTTTCTTTTAGAAACCATCCCATTTAAATTTTAAAAGTAACTAGAATGTTAAATTTTAAGTTGCAATCCAAGCAATATCTTAAATATCTCAATTTAAGAACGTGTTTTGCTCTTGCATTCCATTGGATTTAGATGTACCCACATGAAATATTGCCTTTGTTATAATAGAGAAAATTGACCCCTTATTTACCACTATTCTTTTTGAAATCGGTGAAATATTTCGAGGAATTACCCCTCTCCGTCTACAAGCAAACTGACAAACAAAGGATTCTATTTTATAATATTACTTTAGATTTATTTATTACTTGTATTTCAAACAATTATGCCTTGTTTCTTTGACAAAATTCTCATATAACAGAAATAGTTAATGCAATAATTCAAGAAAAAATTTGTTAATGGTTTAAATAAAAATTTGCGTAAAATATAAATAGATATTAAAAAGAAGTTCAAATATTTCCTTTATTGTTCTATTATGTCTCCAAACTTACTGACTTAAATACAGAAAAATCTTCTGTTCTTCAAATAATAATTTTTGTAAATTCTTGATATAGCTAATTGAATAAAATCACTCTTAGTGCGAAGAAATAAAAGAACCGTTAGTTTCCAAAGTATATTTTTATGCCGGAAAAAACACACTTAACTTTAGTTCTTAAGGGAAAATATAAGTTTCCTAACATTTATTTTCTTTGATATATTACACTCAGTAGTGTTTATCCCAAGTGACAAAGTGTTCCAACACAATAGAGTTTTCACCAAATGCCACTGTCGGGTTGAGAATAGTAAATCTTATTTGAATTTACAGTGCAAAGCTAGTTGTTTATCATTCAGTATTATTTCAGGATTGTGATTTTTATAGGTTTTATCAATGCTTTATTTTTTATATATATAAAATAAAAATCCATATTTTCGTTGTGTTTAAAACGTAAAGAATAAATTAAAAATATTTGTATTTGTACCAAAATCAAATATACAGATGTTTACTTAACATCTTAATATTTTGAAAATTTAAAGCAAATTAAATAAATAAATAAATATCTATATAGTATTATATATTTTTAAAATATGAATTTCTATTAAGAAATGTAAAATTCATTTTTGCATTAAAAACACTAGACAACTTATGTAAAAAAGCATTTAAATAAATATTATTAAAGGCTGGAGTATCACAGTTGAAGTTTATTCCAACAGAGCGAAAAATGTGCAGACCAGGAATCGAACCTGGATACTTGGCGTGCCGTGCCAATGCTTTACCTGTTAAGCTATCCGGACGATACCTGGCTGACATATTTCACTCTTCCAAGTATCCAGGTTCGATTCCTCGTCTGGACATTTTTCGCTCTGCTGGAATAAACTTCAACTATTCTACTCCAGCCTTTAATATGATTTAATCCAGTTGGAAAAAAAAAATATTCGTTCTCTTCATTATGTCATTTAAATAAATTTTAAACATTTAAATAAATGCATTAATTCAATAAAACATCTATTTAAATTTCCTGATACATAATAAATTTTAAGTCATTTGGAATGAACGCCGCGTATACGTGCCGCATAAGATGCGGCAAATCCTCGATTATTCCTACGAGTAATTTCTAATCGAAAATTTGTCATATTTAATCAACGAATTTCTGGGATTAAATTAGGGAAAAAATATTTTGAAAAAATATAGATTAAAGATTAAAACTTCTATAAAGAACGCTGGTCGCGCAGGGGATAATTTTATTTTCTTTGGGGGGGGGGGGGGTTTATTGAACACATACATCACACTTTTGTACTTGATCCCAAGGCCCGTTTATAAGTCATCGTCGATATACAGGGACGAGATAGCACAATGAAATTTACAACATAGAGAATTTTTACATCCGGCGGCTCTACAAAGAGTGTGCAACGGAACCAGCGGGAGTCGAACCCGCAATTCTCCTACGCTCTCAAGCGATTAGCAGCGTGGTGTCTTATCCACTCGGCCACGGAGTCCCCCAGAGGTTAAAAATCCAAATTGTAATATTTTTTAAAACAAACAAAAAAAATCTAATCTCCAGTTTGGGGTCATTTTCTATTGATATTTAGAGGGACTAAACATCCACATTTTATTCAATATACTATATGATATTTTTTCACAATAAAATGCCTACTTAACAAAATGCCAAACGTAGATTAACAAATTATTAAGAGTATGATTTATTGCAAGAAGACAAAAGTAAGAAAATTGATTATATTGTCTATATTTTAAATAATAGTTAATGATAAGAGTAATTTGGTACATAAATTTGTATATACCCATGAATAGATATTATTCGATTTGACAATTATTTTATTACTTCATAATAATTTTATGGAATCACAAAAGTTGCACTGATTTTTTAATTATAATAAATAAAATATTAAAAATCGTTATGCAAGAAAAGTATATTTATTCTAACCCTCGAGCAGAATCCTTGCTGACAAAAGTGATATTTCTTATACATTTCTTAAATACGCACTGAAACTGTCAGGAGTTCATTGCTGTTCCCCGAATTAACTTTTCCCTTTAGATTATAATTGGTTTCGCCTATTTCTCTTGCTGTTTTATGCATCGCACGGACCCTATATCAAGTAGATATAAAGATATAATAATTAATTAATTCACGAATAAAAGGTTTATCTCTGGAATAATGTATGCGTTTTACGCTGAGGGTTGTTTTTTTTTATTATTTATTTATTTTTTTTTTTTAATTATTATTAAACACAGTGAATCAAAATGCCATTTTAAATGTTGTTATTGTGTTGGAAGACCCAAACTCAATTTCCTTGCATATTCAACTCTCAACGCTTGAAACAAGCTTTCCTCTCAAAATAGTTATATAATCCATTTTATATGTTGTTCGTTCGGAAAAAAACAAACAAACAAAAAAAAAACACTAGTTGACATAAATCCGTAGGACAAAATCATGACTTTCTAGTCTGAATTACATACTTGTCACCGAACACTTTATTTTTTATAGACATATTTCACGTAGTTTCTTTTCTCTGTTTTCATCAGATATTTCAAATTTCATACCATTACATAAAAGGGGATCTTTTACAAAATTTTAATTTCTTATTTTGAACTTTTCTTGAAATTGTCGAAGGCTTTATTATTTTTTTTAATACTTATAGTTTCTTTTGACGATCCTTTCAGAATTACTAGAAGCTGAATTCACTATAAATTTGCTTACCACGATTCAGTCAACTAGATACTCGTAGTAATCTATATACGCATCGGACTTCTTCTCCGCTAAAAATCTTTAATATGCTTAGGGGAGATGAGGACACATATGAACAGTTCTCATAAATATAGCTTTTTCCCATAAGTGGATTAATTTCTATAAATAAAAACTACTCAATATAGTAAGCAGGACGTTTTTTTACATATTGTAATTTTTTATAAAATCACTTTTACAGTTCTTCTTACTTGTTATAATTGTTTTATAAATTAAAAAAAAATTGTTCACGTGTGCCGTCCCATCGATGGTGTAGTTGTGAACACACGTAGGAAACATGTGAACACAAGGAAAAATATCGTTTGACATGCTTTTTATTTTGTTATTCTTTTCTCATAGTAATCATTAGACATATTACCTGTTAATTCACCATAAAGAAAAAAAATGCATGCATTTCTGTATTTTCTGGGTGATATGTTTAATCAAAATATTATAAAATCAAAATAAGTAGATTGGGGGAGAGATGAATAGATGACTGATTAAATATTTTTGCAATAAAATAAGAAATAATGAAGTAAATTAAAAAATAAATAAATAAAGCTTTTTGTGATGCCTGGAGAATTTTCCTTTTGACGCGTACGTCACGTGATGCGTGAGCGCGCGCAGAGAGAGAGAGGGCGAGACACTGTTTATTCAGAGTGTGGAAGGAGGAAGAGTAAGAGTAGCCGCGCAGGGTTTGCCGGCTTGTTTTTTTAATTTGTGAAAACGGAAGTATGTCGGGTGCTAGGGGCACCAAAGGATTATAATATGAGTAGTTTGTATTATAACTTAATAATATTGTGAAGTGTAGTTCGTGGAATGAAATATAAAAGTGTCGTGCATCTTTTGAAATCATTCATTCATTGTAAATAATTGTGTCATCATTTGTGTCGTCTTGTAATTTCTTCATGTTCCTTGCAAATAAACTTAATAATCTGTGTTTAAAGAAAAAGTGCTATCTTTACGAGGAATACACACGTTGGGAAGGTCAGCGGAGCTCGGCGGCGGTATTGAAACGTATGTTGCACCATATAATTCGTAGCGACCCTAAAAATTGGGATAAACACATCCCCTATCTATTATTTGCGTACAGAGAAATTCCGAATAGCACTACGGGCGTATCGCCATTCAAATTAATGTACGGAAGAGAGGCCAGGGGGCCACTGCCGGTATTAAAATCTACGTGGGCAGGAAAAATCCCACTACTTATAAATCTAGGAAAGAGCGCGACCGAATATCTCCAGGAGTTAAAAATTAATTTAGAAAGGGCGGCGGAACAAGCGGCAATAGTGTCGGAGGTTAAGCAAAGCTCGTATGCGAAGTACGCTAATCGAAGAGCGATTTACAAGGAATTTAGACCAAGGGACTAGGTATATTTATTAATTCCGGTCTCCACGAACAAACTTTACGCGAGGTGGACAGGGCCAGCCGAAATAGTGGCGCGCTGTAACCCTTATTCTTACAAAGTGAAATTAATGAACGGGAATGTTAGAAATGTACACGTAAATAAGACAAGAAAATTTACTCCTAGGGTACAAGCGGTGGGGGTGATCTTCGAAAATGAGGAAGAATAAGGGGAGGTCCATCCCACCCCCAGTACGAAAGATAACTCCGACCTATTCAATATAGAAGAAGTTGATCTAAGTCATTTAGGAAAGGTGGAGAAAGAAAAAATGTTAGATTTATTGTATAAATATAAAGAATTATTTTCTAGAAAAGTGCAAATAGCTAAGGTAGGAGAGCATAAAATAAGAATAAGTGACGCAGAAAAGCAAAAGCCCTACGTTTACAGAATCCCAGAGGCCTTGAAACCTCAAGTAGATAAACAAATTGAGGAGTTATTGGAACTAGGTCTGATTGAAGAAAGTGAGGCAGAGGCGCCACACCCAGTAGTGTGTGTAATGAAGAAGGATGGGGCCTTGCGCCTATGCGTAGATTTTCGAGTGCTTAATGCTGTTACAGTGACTGATGATTTCCCAATGGAAAATGCCACCGATCTATTGTTCAGTATTGGCAGGGCCAATGTGATAACCACAATAGACTTACTCAAAGGGTATTGGGTCATACCACTAGAAGAAGAGAGTCAAAATTTAGCATGTTTTAAAACTCACGGGGCTCAGTATCGCTTTAAAGTAATGGCCTTCGGGCTCAAAAACGCAGCTGCGACTTTTCAACGTGAAATGAACAGAGCACTGTCCGAATACAAGGAGTTCGCCAGAGCATATATAGACGAATTGCCGTTTTCTCTGAAACATTTTCCGAACACAGGATGCATCTGGAAAAGATATTTTCTAAATTGTCAGACTTAAGATTTTCAGTCAACTTGAAAAAATGTGAATTCGCAAAACCACAGATAAAATACTTAGGACATATCATTGGGTCCGGTAGCCATCGGACCGACCCCGGAAAAGTGGAGGCTATTCGAAGGCTAGAAGTGCCTCAAATGAAAAAACAGTTGAAAAGTATTCTCGGTCTTTGTAATTATTATAGAGATTACATTCCTAAATATGCTGAAGTAGCATATCCTCTAACTGAACTGACGAAGAAGAATAGTCCAGAACAGTTGTGTTGGTCAGAAGACCATGATCGGGTGTTTAATGAGTTGAAAAGAGGTCTTATCGAAGCACCTAGTCTACGTACTCCCGTTATAGGAGTACTATTCGTCATCGAGTGCGACGCATCTGCAGTCGGCATCGGAGCGTGTTTATCGCACCGCAAAAACGGAGTACTGTACCCAGTGAGCTATGCCAGTCAAAAGCTCACCAAAACTCAACAGGCTTGGCCGACGATCGAAAGGGAAGCCTATGCGGTCATCTGGAGTCTAAAGAAGTTCGAAACGTGGATTTTTGGATCACCTGTGGAACTTATCACCGATCACAACCCACTAACTTTCATCACCAAAAATGCACCCCAATCTTCCAAACTGCAACGATGGGCACTAGCACTGCAAAAATATGACATTCACATTTCGCACCGACCTGGTGCCAAGTTGATAAATGCAGACGCACTGTCTAGACTGGAGACTATTGGATGAGAGAATAAACTAAAAAAAAAAAAAAAAAAAATCACGAACTGATTGATAAAGGACTATGTTTTTTTTAGTGACTTTAAAAGATTGATTTAGTGTGTTACTATCGCTTTTGTTTCCTTTTACATATGTTTTATTTGTTATTGTATTTATTATTGTTATTATTAAGTATTAATTATGTTTTATATTAGTAGATAAGAAGAGTGTTAATAATTTGTGCTATAGGCAGCGTGTCCAGACTATTCCAAGATGTAGTTTGTATATTTTATATATATTTGTCAATTTTTATTTTCATTTGGGTAACTTTAAAAAAATAATAATAATAATGAAGTATGATGGCTTCTCCAGACTAAATTTCAGATAGCAAATTGAGGGACCCTTCCCCATTTTCAATCTTGGGTGGGGGGTGTGATGTCTGGAGAATTTTCCTTTTGACGCGTACGTCACGTGATGCGTGAGCGCGCGCAGAGAGAGAGAGGGGGAGACACTGTTTATTCAGAGTGTGGAAGGAGGAAGAGTAAGAGTAGCCGCGCAGGGTTTGCCGGCTTTTTTTTTTATTTGTGAAAACGGAAGTATGTCGGGTGCTAGGGGCACCAAAGGATTATAATTTGAGTAGTTTGTATTATAACTTAATAATATTGTGAAGTGTAGTTCGTGAAGTGAAATATAAAAGTGTCGTGCATCTTTTGAAATCATTCATTCATTGTAAATAATTGTATCATCATTTGTGTCGTCTTGTAATGTCTTCATGTTCCTTGTATATAAACTTAATAATCTGTGTTTAAAGAAGAAGTGCTATCTTTACGAGGAATACACACGTTGGGAAAGTCAGCGGAGCTGGGCGGCGGTATTACACTTTTAATTTTTTCTTAGGTGTTTTTGTTTGGGGAAGAATTTAGGAAGAGGACTTTTAGATAAAAGTTTTCGGAAATCTGCCGAAGTATGAAATATTTTCAACCCTGTATTTGATTTTCTTACATCTAAATTAATGATTAAGAAGGTTTTTTAAAGATTTAACAAAAATCTCGATTATAAGATCTCCCGCTAAAATTTAAATTATTTTGCTTTTGTGTGTGTGTGTGTGTGTGTATGTAGGGGGGGGGGGGTTACAGTCGGAATTTTATAGTAGTTATCTATTTCAAAATTTTACTTTCTTAAAATATTACTGATATCTATCTCCAATCAAATCATCTGTTTTAGCGATTGAAGTAAAATCCATCATTGCATGTTTGGAACAAATGGAATAGAAAAATTTGCAAAGTTGCATAACATAATACACTTTGTATTAACAATGTATAAAAAATGTTGTTGTAAACCGTTTAGTAAAATATTACGCAACACTTATTGCATTTTAGAAAATGTTAAACTTTTTAAAATTACAATTGAACGCTAACGAGCTTGTTACTCTTTATGTACAGTCGTTGCAAAAAAAAAGTAAACACCCCCTACTAACTCTTCAACAAATTATCGTAGACGGAAGTTACTGGTACCGAACGATATGAAATAAAGTCTACTTTTAAATGACGAATATAAAATTTGCTTAGGGGTTCATCTACATATTAAAACGAACCCAAACCTCATTTTTTTCAATAGCAATACCCAATTTTAAGGGATATTTCAAATCTTCGGTTCAAAATGTGCCCAGACACCAAATTTCAAGTCATGTGAATGATAAGTTTTTGAATTATGAACATTCAAAATTTAGTGCTTCTAATGTTAAATTACATTTTCATATTTTTATTTATATCTTCTGAAATTATGCTCCTAATGTGCTAATTTTTTGTTTAGAAATAAAACTAATGTGCCCAAACAAAAATACGCTGAATTTGCAATTTTTATAATTTTATGCTATGAATTATGAATTATGAAATTAATATTCGAAAAAATTATGAATTGCAACCTACAATTTTTTTGATGGAGTTAGATTTATTAAGTCCTGCTTTATGAAAATCCACATTTCACATTTTTTCTTCCAAGTATTTTTCAAATTATGCTTAAAAAACGGCAAAATGATGGTTTAAGGGGCAATCTATGATTGAAGTGAGTAGATATTTTGAAATTTCTTCTGCTGCCTTGTTGTCTAACAGACTTCATTGACTGCTTAAGGTGCCTTGATCAAAAAGGCGGCTCTCTCGGTTAGTAATCGAGAACCCAACTTCAATTTGGATACAGCCCTTAAAATACGCTTGTTTTAAAATAATTAATTTCTTGGAAACTTATGGTACGAATTGCATAAAAATTTGTTTTTAGGCTATTTGAAGGGTGTAGAGTTCATTTATGCTGTCAGAATTGGGTATTGCTATTGAAAAAAATGAAGTTATTTTTCGTTTTAATATGTAGATGGCCTCCTAAGCAAATTTTATATACATCATTTAAAAGTAGACTTTATTTAAAATCGTTCGGTACCAGTAACTTTCTTCTACGATAATTTGTTGCGGAGTTAGTAGGGGTGTTTACTTTTTTTTCCACGACTGTACTTGCTGACAGATGTGTTTATGGAATTTTCAATACAAAATCAACTTTATATGACGGACATGTCTTCTGTTTCTTTAAAATTATAAATATTGGAGCTTACATTAGTTCTCATGAAGTTAACTCAAAGGAACAGAATCACAGCATGATTATTGGCGCACTTTTGAATTGTTCATATTTGCCTCCAACTTGTCAGTTCACAAGTGCCCCACATGGCTGCTAGAGTTAAATTGATAAATCATTAACATTTCTAAATTGTGGAAGAAAAAAAAACTTTATCAAAAATATTTATTATTATTCATAGTATATGTTAACACATTAAAATTCAAATAAATGAATGAAAATTAAGTTTTTCGCTTATCAATTTGGAACTGAGATTTTACTTTTGAGATGTATAAACAGTGTATTGACCATTGAGGACAAACAAAATGTCAAAGAATTTCAGAAAAGTTTTACCATATGTATACAGGTGACCTTTGATATTTTTTTCAAATCAAAAAACGTATAATAAGTATTGAAAAATTGCGATGTTCGCATCTGCCCCATGTTCATATGTGTCCCCTTCTCCACTATATCTCGCGTAATTCTCAGTGATCTTATTTACTGAAACAATGGACGTTTTAGAAGTTAAACCTATTTTGAGTAATATGATTTATTTTAACTTTTTGTAGTCTAGATTGCATTTTTGCAGCATAAACAAGAGCGAATGTTACTTATGCAGAGCACTTTTAAAGCCGATTTTATTTATTACTGATACCTTCGACACATTTTTTTAATTTAACACAATTAATTTAAATTGTTCATAGAATTTTTAATAAACTCCGATAATTTGTTAATATTTCATGCCAAAGTCTTATTTATCATTTGAGAAGCTTCGCCCTGCTATTGCTAAATGAACTTCATAAATTTTGTAAAATTATAATGATTCGAGACAACCAAAAATAGATTACATTATGTGAATTGTGTAATTTTCTGTTTATTTTACTTTTGAAAAAACTATCTTTTGGTCAACAATTTTTTATTTTTTATGTTCTACCGTACATTTCCGTGTATAGGCCGAGAATTTTTGGACTTTTTTTCAGATCGAAAAGGGGGATGGGGAGAGGGTCGGCATATACACGAGTCTAAGACAATTTCCAAATTTGATATTCTAAAATAAATGAAAAGGATAATACATATAAAATAAACGGTCAAGTGCGAGTATTACTCGCACTCAGAGGGTTCCATACAATATTTGCGTATAGGGTTCCGTACAATAAATATATGAATTATTAACTGTATTATTAAAAGAAAAATCGTTTCTAAAAGAATAATAAGACTTTGTAAAAAACTATACAACGTAGGGTTGGGTAAAGATGTCTATACCAGAAAAGTATGAATGGGTATACCATAAAAGTTCAAAGAGATATGAAGCCTAAATAATATCAAATATTGCTATTCTGTACCAACTCTTTTTTTAATCATATCCTAATATGTTTATGATGAACCTTATTCGGTACTGATGATATAAGTAGTGCATATTTAAAATTAATTTGGTATTTCATAAAACTAAATTCAGCGTAGTAATAATCTTTTCTTTTTACAGGGTAGCTAAAACAAAACCCTTGTTCAAAGTTTAAAATTGGCATTGTGCTAAACCCACTTCGAAATGAGGTCACAAATTTGCAATGCCGCCCAGGTCTGTGACGCGTTTTTCCAGAAGGTTTTTAATTAACTTTTAAAGACACGGGAGGTGTACTGAGAGATTCACTCAATGCAAGCTAGTCACGAATCCCATAGTATTTATGTGATTAATTCTAATTAAGTTAGTCTGTTTTTAACAATTTGACGTTTATTGCTTTTAGATTGCTACTGGGTATTTCATTACACAAATATATCATTAAAAGTTGTTATCCTGGCTTTAAAATCCGATGGTACATACAGTACGCCGCCCCTATCTTTATGCATGTCGAAACCACCCAGGGTTAATATATCGGCTAATTACCCATGATTTATTTTTGAAAATCATTATCAACAATGCTTTTATACTTCTACGAAAATAGGTACCACAGCGCTCCTCAACTCCTTTGATGACCGACCGCAAATCGAAATTTGTGTGTAAAGGAAAAATGCGCTTTTCTCAAAAACTATACGACCTAGGGTAATCGCTATAATTTTCCTGCATTTTTTAAATTAATGAATACTACCTCTAATTTTTTTCATAATTTTTCTTTCAGTAGATTCGGGAATAGATGAGGGGGGAGAAATACATTTTTGCACTATATTTGTAAGAATATCTCTGAAAATATAATACCTAAAATTAAAAGAAATGTATTTTTGAGTTCAGCATTAAGAAAGCTTTCACACGATACCCCACACGATATACAAAGATTTTTTTTTCTAAGTAAATTAATTAGTCCCTCTACATTTTCCCTAAATATATTTGTGAATGTTTAATAATCTGTAAATATGTGGGGCAATAGTCTTTATTACTTCCCCCAATTTTAACATTCCACGTTTAATAGTTTATGAGTAAAATGGCTGTGAGAGACGGACAGACAGACACAGTAGTGAACTTATAATGGTTCCGTTTTTACTTTTTAAGTACTGAACCCTAAAAATAGAAAAAAATATCTAAAAATTAAAAAAAAAAAAAAAAAAAAACTTTAATACTCCATTCTTTTATAATGAAACAAGTCACCAATCATCTTTTACTATCCAATTCATTATCAGAATTGTCAAGCAACTCATTAAAATTGCTTTCTCTCTATGATACATCAGGATGAATATCGTCACCGTCAGTATCTAGTTTATCAACATCGCCATCTTCTTCAAAATTTGCATCATCCTCAGTTACATCCATCGCATTACTTGCAAGATTTTTTGAAAGGTCGGTCGATCATTTCTTGTCGTAATTCAAGCAAAGCTTTTTTTACCTATTCAGATATAGCAAAAATGTGAACTTTTTAAATTACTGCGATTTGTCACAGCTGTACCAGCAGATAACATTAAATGACTTATTTTGAAAATTGTCCGGGTGTTTTTGAAAAGAAGCAAGGCCACCGGGGATCCAACGAAGACATCCAAGAGATATCAATAATTTCGGAGGAGAGCGCATTATTTTCTATTAGATATGCAAAGAAAAGTTTTCGTTCGTTGAATTTTTCATCACGTTTGATTAACATCCGCTTATATACGGGTTTCCGATTTTAAACGATTTTTCACAGAAAAATCGTATACTCGGCTTATACATGGATAGGCTTTCTTATATATTTAGTAAGTAATTAGTGATAATTAACAAAACTATGAATTGACGAGGCTGCATCGTAAACATATAAACATTTACTTTCACAAAAACTCAAAATCATCACTTACAAAACTCAATCACATGACACAAAGCTAGAGAACACTTCTCTGATAATGAATTGTGTGCGGAAAGAAAACTTTGATTCTGCCATCTATACATATTAAATTGAAATACAGCTCTCCCCCACTTAATATTTCAGACGGTCAGGAGCTCTTTTGTATCTACTGAATCTTGTCAGTATTTGTGGAGAAGAAGCAGAATTAGTTTTTAAAAGTTTAGCAGCATCAACTATTCAACTAGTGAGAGCCGAAGGTTTTGGAAGTATTGGCTCATAGTCAGTTGATTTAGGACTTGGAGAATCAGGATCATGAAAGTCAGTTGGTGTAGGATCTGGAGTATTTGGATCATGATATTCAACTTGTTGCAGATCTGCGATACTAGGCTGAATTGGTGGATAATCATCTTGTTTCACAATTTCATTTTCACTTCTGAAATTTCCTGTATCGCTTTCTTCAGAATTTAGATCATTAACTAAAGAAATCTCTGAACCTACATTTGTTATTTGATCAACATGCATTTGCCAAATATTCGAACCAACTAGAACTCTATAATGCAGTTTTTTTTTCTCTTGCTATTACTCGACCAATTTTCCACTTGGCTGCTGGAGTACAATTTCTTACAGCTACTTTCTGGTTAATTTCAAATTCTTTTGCTTTAACCTTGGACATTTTCGCATCTTGTTTATCATGAACGAAATTTGTAACATCAAATTTGCACTATCAAATCTATTTTTGTTGTTATATGACGTTTAAGAAATTGAGATGCAGGACTCTCCCCGTTGTAACATGAGGCATCTTCCTATATTGCAAAAGGAAGCTATTTAATTTCATTTGTAAAGTACCAGGTTCGGATGCTTAGGCTTTTAATCCACGTTTAAGAATTTGCACCTATCTCTCCGCCTATTCAGTTGTAGATAGATGGCACGGAGCACTGAATTTATGTTTCACACCATGATTTCTCAGAAATGTCTCAAATTCTTCAGATGTAAACTGTTTAGCATTATCTGATACTAAAGAAATTGGAAAGCCGTATCGTGCAAGAAGTAAAGAGAGACAAGTAATTGTATTTTTTGAAGTTGTACTAGGAACAATAAAAATTTCTAGCCATTTGCTATGGGCATCAACCACTAAAAAAAGCATTTATCCCATAACAGGACCAAAATAATCAATATGAATTCTCAGCCAAGGAGCTGTAGGCCATTCCCAATGATTGGTATCAACTTCGGAAGAATTATTTTTTAAATTTACGCAAGTACTACAATTTCGTGCAAGATCTTCAATATATTGGTCTATACCTGGCCACAATACAAAACTACAGGCTAAAGACTTAATTTTAACTATACCAAAATTACTGAAGTGTAATTTTTTAAAGATTTGGTTTCTACGAATATCAAGGATGACTACCCTACATCCTTTTAAAATACAACTATGTTGAAGAGTGAATTCTTCTTGATTACCACCAAAAAGTAATTTTTTAGGAATTTCAGAACCAGAAATGGGGTGATGAAAAATTTGACGTAAAAGAGGATCAGATTTTGTAGCTTAAGCAATAGATTTAGAATTTAGTGGTAAGACAGAAAGTTGATTAATTTGAAGAATTTCAGATTCGTCAATTGCATCATTTGAGTTTAATTGTTGAGGTAAATCTTCGCTACGTAAAGGAAGTCGTGAAAGAGTATCAACATTTCCGTAATCAGTAGTATTTTTTATAACGGATATCATATTGAAACGTTTGTAAATAAATTGCGTATCGTTGCATTCCAGCAGCTGATAAAACACGAATAGAAGGAGAAAAAGTAGACACTAAAGGTTTACTGTTATTAAATAAGGTAAACCTGTTGCCATACAAATATTCAAAAAAAATTCTTCACACCAAATATAATTGCTAATGCTTCTTTATCAACTTGATTATACCGTTTGTCTGCATTATTCAAAGTTCTGGATGAAAACCCAACAGACTTTTCCGTGTTATCTTGCATCATATGCAAAAGAACTACAGAGATACCATAAGGAGAAGCATCAGAAGCTAAAACTAAAGGTAACATAGGATTAAAGTGTGCAAGAACCCTGTTAGAAGTAATTTATTTTTTCATACTTTTCAATTCTTCTTCACACTTATAAGACAAATTAAACTTAACATTCTTCATAAGCAAATTATTTAAAGGATTTGCAATAGTAGATAAGTTTGGTACAAATTTGGCATAATATGTAGCAAAGCCTAGGAAAGCTTTAACCTGAGATACATTTACTGGACGTATTGCCTATAAAAGTGCCTCAATTTTATCTTGTGTTTTATGAATACCATGTGTATTAACTTTATAACCACGATACGTAATCTTATCTGCCATAAAGAAAGATTTTTATTTATTTATCCTAATGTTATAATCCCTTAATCTTTCTAATACTTGCTTTAATCTTTGTAAATGAATTTCATATGTTTCACCTGTAATCCCAATGTCATCTATAAAAATTGTAACTCCCACAATTCCATTTAAAATTAGCTCAATTTTTCTTTGTCATATAGCAGGAGAACTAGCAAGACCAATGGGTAACTTAAGGAATTGGAATAATCCTTTTGGTGTATTAAAGGATAATTCTTGTGATTTTTGATCTACAGATCACTAAGGATAAGCTTGATTTAAATCAATTTTTGTAAAATGTACACCACCACCTAATGTCCACCATATCGTCTATTTTAGGTAATGGATATTTTTCAACTTTCAGAAATTTATTTAATGTTACTTTAAGATCACCACATAACCGAATTTTCCCATTAGGTTTAACCACTGGAGCTATAGGACCACCTGCTATTTGTAACTGGTTTATTAATACATGAGTTTTGTAAATTTTGCAGTTCTTCATTGACTGCTGCAGGTAGTGCATAAGTGACAGTCTTTAGCTTTGAAAAATATGGGTATACCATCTTTTTAAGGATAAAGTTCTGCCTGTAAACCTTTAATCGCCCCAGCTTTATCAGTAAATAAATCAGAAAATTCCTGTAATAAACCTTGTAATTTATCAGAATAATTTACAACTTCATTCCCATATGGGGCATTCTCACAATGTTTTGACTTTCATGTAACTGAATAATAATTTTTATTTTAATACACCTTTTGTGTTTTTTTTTAATTTCATATACTGGGGAACACCCCATTGCATGATTGCATAACAATATTAACGAAATAAATTAGTTTTCGATGATGATGGGGGTCCAAATACCAGGAAGACTCCTATACCGTCCCGTATCCCTGATGCTGATTTTTAAGTTTGGAGCTGTCTGTATAAAATTGTTTCAATAAAAATAGTTCGATGTAATTTTTTTTTCAAGACTGGGACAATAATTTATATAAATATGTAGCAAACAATTAACATGCACACATTTTTATGGCTTATATTATTTTTTTTAACTCTGAAACTGGCCTTTTCATCCTCACCTTCCCTCTTGTTAAACTTATGCAGAAAATCATTTCAGATGAACCCACAAAATTTTTTTTCAAGTTTTTCTTATGCAGAAGTACGCCAGAGAAAGAATGTCTAAAATGCTTTGACAGGAAATTTACTGTAGAATTTAAATCAGCCTTTAAATATCAATTTCAGGATCGTGGCTTTATTGGTAGTCTTACCGTCCCCAAGGTTTATTCCTGGACATTTCGAGGTAAATTAAAAAAAAATTAATTTAATCCAATGTTAACAACTGTTTCTAAAAATTAATGAAAATTGTGGCTATCACTTAGTCTTAACATGATTTGCTTAAAGTAGGTGGTAATTTTCCTTACCTTTCTATCTTTACCGTCCCTTTTTTTCCCATTTCGTCCCTTTTTTCCCATTTCGTACCTTTTTTTTCTATACCGTCCCCCTTTTTTTACCTTACCGTCCTTTCTTTAATACCCCTTTAAGACAATGCTATACCAAAATTTTGTACTAAAAATACTACATTGATATTATTTCTTATTTGAATGTCCTGTGGGAAATATGTAAATTCATTATAAGTAAAACTTCGAATAAAATAGAAAGTTTTAGTGGTGAAATGGTAAGGAAAATTAAACTCGCAAAGTTTAATTTTGCATAACATAAGTTTAACATAAACCTCAGTTAAATAAAAAAAAAATCGCTGCTGACATTTTTTTTCTTTATTTTGACTCTTTAAGGCATTCGTCTATCAGATTAAAATGTTATTTTAGCAAGTTTAATTTCGCCATATTTTTTTTTCCCCAAAAGACAAAAGATTGTGAGAAAACCCCATATACTGTTTTTAAATTATGTGGGAAAATATAAAATTTAGATACCCAATCTCTACCCAAAATAATAATGGCAAATTATCTTATTTATCAAATACAACTTTACCTTTCTAGTTTTATTTTCATAAGTAACATTTATTTCAACATAACCTACTGGTTTGAAAATTTCACCAGTTGCAGTTTTTAACTGAACAACTGGAGGAAAAATTTTATAATCCGGAAAAATTCTACGAAACCATTTTAAATGAGTAACAGAAATTCCAGATCCTGAATCTAAATCCATATCAGCTCTAGCCTTGTTTTCAATGAAAAAAAGACAATTTAATAGGATTTGAATGTTTATCACTTTTAACCGTTAAAACATTTACAGTATTTAAAGAATTTACATGTTTTTGAGAATTTGTACTTCTGCATACCTTGCTTAAAAGGCCTTTTCTCCACAAAGGTTGCGAGTAACATTAATAAATCAACAAACATTTGCTAAATGTGAGGAATTTCAACATCGATAGCACTTTAACTTATTTTTATTCATGTCAGACTGTATATTATTTACATGACTGTTGACATTTTGTTTTGAGAACAATTTTGTAATTTCTTATTTTGTACATTTTCGTACTGAAAATGTTATTTACATTGAAATTTTTATGCTTAATTTCAGCAATTTGAATATTTACATTATATAAAGCTAAAGCTTTCTCATCAGCTTTTTCGAAATTTAAATCCTCAACTAGTGTAATCAATTTATCCGGAATGCTTTCATTTTTCAGACCGCGCAGAAACTATTCCAGTAAATATTCATTTAAAGTATCACCAGTAAATGAACAAAAGTTCGTACCCTTTTGTAATCTAGCAGCAAAATCTTGAATTGATTCAGTTTCATTTTGAAACCATTTTCTAAATTTAATGGGCTCAATGAATTTATTGGGGGCGGGGCTTAAGTGTTTAAGCAGAATATCAACATTTTCACTCTATTTTAAGATTTCACAATTCTTAGGTACACATAAATCACGTAATAAACCATATAATTTCGGTCCTAATAATGATAAAAGAGAAGGAACTTTTTTCTGTTCTGTTATGTCATGCTGAACGAAATTTTGTTCTAATCTTATCACGTAACTTGTGAAAGATTCTACTTTTTCGTCGAACGCCTTAAAATGGGTGAACATTTTACTTTATTAAACGTAGCAAAGCGTAAAAATGTGAAATAAATGTAATGTAGCACTTACCACCGCCGTAAATACTTTAGAAGACAATACCCAACAAACACTCAACTTGCGGCCGAAAGGCGTATATGTCGCGGCCAAAAGGAGTTAAGGCCATTTGTAACCAAACAATGTTGTGCCGTAAATGACCCGCCGCTAGTTCCGGCAGCTACTGCCGGAACGGTAATGTTTCGGCGGTGAGAGAACTGTTGCATTTACTTTGCCCGGCAACTCTTAAGGGGCAGTTTCTGGCAAAAATGTAATGGATCGTCATCGTTTAGAAAGTAGAGGGCTAATATCACCTAACCCGAATATTTAATTAAAGAGAGGAAATATATTTTTCTCTTCATTTCTTTCTAAGTAAGTTTAATTATTTTAAATCTGGGTTTTGGTAAAAATATAAATATGTCGTGAGATTTATATTTAAAGCAGTAAAATAGATTACATATTTTTATTTAGTTTGAAAATATTTTACAAAAATCAAAAATTGTCCCCAAAATGTACATAAATTCCCTGTTTATATATTTTTTTAAAATATGGAAAAAAACAACAACATAACAGCGTTTAACTTTCTTGCCTTTAAAATATCTTTAAATAAATATATTTTGAACACACTGGAATAAAAAAGATTATATTTAATGGTTATTTTATATTGTTTTTGATTGCAAAGATAATCAGATAGCATAATATAAAATATATGCTGATTTGAATAATATATTAATAGCAAAATACTGCAATCTTCGGACATATATACTACTTAAACATGTTTAAAAATTTATTGATAAATGTCAATTTATTTATGCTCTTTTTTTTCAGCATTCATGAAAAAATATTTGTTATAATGAAAAGGAGAAAATGTTTCAATAAGCAGTTATTCTTGAGCGAGGAGAGGGGGGGGGGAGAGAAAAGGTAACTTAAAAGCTGTTACTAAAACATGAATTTTTAATATCATTTGAAACATATTTCCATGTAAAAGAAAATACTGGAAAAGAAATTTTTGTTTCTGAATCCACTGTAACGGAAAATATAAATAAAATTTCTTGCCTGTATTAAATTCCTAACAATTTAGATATATTTAATGATTTCACTACCATTATTTTACTCTTTAGAAATACAGATAAAACTTGCATATGTATAAAAATAATTAAGTGAAAAATTGCACAATAAATCAAGAATTTTCGCAGAATTAAGTAAAGAATTGCAGAATAAATAAAGAATTTTTATTCATTATTATTTGGTTTCGAGTCCCGAACTGGATACATTTTCACCCAGTTGGAAAAATTATTTCTGGCAAAATTTAGAATACGCATTAAAATCTGACATTATATGAAAGTATTAAATAAAATGCGATATGTATATTTTATGCCCTAAAATAAACATGAAAAGGTTCTATTAATTTTTAGGCATTTCAGTAAAATCGTCTTGAGTCAAAAATAAGCCTTGATATATATATAGATAAACAAGATATTTTTTATGAGCATATCAGAATAAAATGGAATGCATGTTATTTTTAAATCTTATAATTTTTAATTGCGAAGATAAATGGGTAAAAATTTACAGAAAAGAGATAAAATGCCCATTTAAAGCATAAATCGGAGGAAAGAAAAAGTGTTTTTGTGTTATCTGAAAACTGTATGGAGAGTTTAAAAATTCAAACAATGTATCTTAAATCTTTATTTCTCTAAAAAAAGAAAAAAAAAGAACGAAAAAAAAGAAAGAAAAGGAAAACAAAGCTCTTTTTCCAAATGACTAAAAATAATATTAACAGAAAAAATATATGATTTATGAAAAAATGACTTTTATTTATTATAATAAGGTATTGGCTCATAAAACTATTCTCCCTCCCTCCCTCTCCAGAAAAATCAAATAGATGATGGGACCTTCAAATGGCTCAAGGTTAAGCATTCTTGAAAGTTCTGGTCCGTTACGATAAGAGGGGAGAGGGAGAAATTCTCAGAATTTTTCTTTAGCTGTGCGTTTTCATTTCTGCTTTGTCATTCGCGTTATTTACCGTCGGAATAAGTGGACATGGTTTCAAAATGTAGCACATATATCGGTAAGTTTGTTAGTTCATGTTGATTCATTACAAATTTATTAATTTCATTCTATCTGTTTTTTGCATCATTTTATCTTAAAGAATATTTATATTTTAGTTTTTATAATTGCAAAAGAAAGTGTAAAAGATATTTTCATTTTTAGTAAAATTCCCTTCAATAGTTTATTTTTAGTTTTTCGAAGTTATCGAATTTATTTTTAAGCATTATAAATATCGGATGATATTGTTCTTTAAGGGTCTTGTACCTTTTAAACGCGTCGAAAATTAACGAAAAGCTTCAAAGTTTGAATTAGTCTATCTTCAAAACCTTTTTATGTATAAACATAAAATTTTGGATATTGATTAAACGGATTGTGCTTTGTAATATACTACAAACATAAATTTATCAACCCTTTACAGAATTTGTGTATTGTTTAAATCAAAATAGCTCTTTTTTTTACCCCATAAGTCATTGCGCGCATATCTTGAGAAAGTATGTATGGATTAGCATGAAATTCGGTAAAGATACTAAACATATATATGTGTTTAAAATGATCTACTCTTAGTCTAAAATTATTTCAATAACTGTATAAAAAAAATATTTTCGTTAAAAAAAATAAAAACATATGTATTTTTAATGAATATAAATAGTCATAACTAAAAATATTACAATTGTAAATACTTAAAAGTAGATCATTTTAAACACACATATTTGTTTAATATATTTACCAAATTTCATGACAATCCATACATCCTTTCTTAAGATATCATGCGCGCAATGACTTATGGGGTAAAAAAAGAGCTATTTTGATTTCAACAATACACAAATTCTGTAAAGGGTTAATAAATTTCTGTTGGTAGTATATTACAAAGCATAATCTGTTTAATCAATATCCAAAATTTCACGTATATACATAAAAAGGTTTTGAAGATAAACTAATTAAAACGTTGAAGTTTTTCGTTAATTTTCGACGCGTTTAAAAGGTACAAGACCCCTTAAAACAGTTTATTTTAGTTTAATTATAAAACTGTGACTTTATACTCGAGAAAATTTGAGTGACTAAAACAATTGAATTTAAATGAAATTTAGAAGTATCAAGATTAATTTAATATATATTTTTAAATCACTATTAAACTATTATTTACATAAAATATATAATGTGAACATTAAATAGTCCACAATATTATTTAAAAGGCGACTAAAGTAATGAAAAAGATGTTACAAGTTTAAAATATACATTTTATTTAAAATTTCTTAGTACTTTCAAGCCTTCCTAGCTCATCATCAGAGAATATCTTAATAACTAAATGTTGTTTATTGTTTTTAAAATGTGAGAGCCAATAATTACTAGAGTTGAAAGTAGAAGTAGCAGTAGCAGTAGCAGTTTCTTGGATTGAATTTAATTAGAGGAAATATATATTATTATTATTAATTACAGTTCCATTTATTTGTGACATCACTCTGTTTCTCATAGGTCACTTTCCATGGATATAATTAAATTATTATTTTATGATATAATTATTTTTGTGTAAAAAAAAAAAAATGGAACTGCAATTAATAATAATAATATATATTTTCTTTACTTAAATTAAATCCAAGAAACTGCTACGTTTACTCAGTAATTATTGACCCTCTCATTTTCAAAACAAAGTGACGTATTTGTATAAATAAACAACATTTAGTTATTAAGATATTCTCTAAGGATGAGCTTGGAAGGCTTGAAAGTACTAAGAAATTTTAAATAAAATGTATATTTTAAACTTGTAACATCTTCTTCATTACTTTAGTCGCCTTTTAAGTAAGATTGTGGACCTTTTTAATGTTCACATCATATATTTTATGTTGAATCAAGGTGAAAAAATTGCGTTTCGTCTTATGATTCTATTATTTACATGTCTAATAATTATAAATAATTCTCAAGAATTTCGAAAAAGTTGAAATAATATATTTTTTCAAATGTTTGGCTATTAAACTGCAAGAGAAATAGTTAAATATTATCTGATAAAAGCAAAATTTTAAAATATATGAGAAATATTATACTGTCATTCGTTAACTACATAAAGATTAAACTTATTTTTATGTAATATTTTATAAAATGATCAGAAATGATGCAAAAATTTAGATAATAATGATTTAATAAAGCTTTGATGAATAAGCATAATTTAACAGATTTACCAACGAAGCTGTGTAAAATATAGTGGAAATTTAAGTAAAAAGAATATCACAAACACACACATTTTTATATAAAATATATAATAAACTATATTAAAATCACGTATATTATTTAAGCATAAATTCGAAATTTATTCTTCAAAAGAAAATACTTTTTAGAAGGTTAATTGAATGGTAAAATGTTTTGGCAGGTAAAAAAAAAATCTTATAATTATTTAGACATACTTTTCAAGAAAATCAAGTTCATTTAACTTGAACTTTTTCAAAAATATTCAAAATACAATATTTGATAATGAATTGATTGATTAGTTTATTTTTTCAATTATACACTTTATAAATTTTTATGAAATGCAACTATTTAAAAATGCATTGCATATAAATTTTGTAAATATGTAAGTGAATAAATGAACAAATAAATTAATGCACTATGTGAAATATTGTGTTTTGGAAATTTTTTGAAAAAGTTCAAAGTGAAAGAATTTCATTTTCTACAAAAGTATATCTAAATAATTATAAGATTTTTTTAATCCTGCAAAAATATTTTATCATTTAATTAGGCTGATAAAAAGTATTTTTTTTTATAGAATAAATTTTGATTTATTCCTAAACAATCGTTATGGCACAACAGTGGCAAGTGATTACATTTTAAATAACCCTAATAGGCTTTTTTGTGGGCAGCTTTGGGATAAATTTAATTTATGACAACCACAAATGGCAGAACAAAGGCAAGCTTCTGGTTAGCTTTTATTTTTAGTGGCCATTAAAAGAATAATTGTGGGCAGTTTAAGGCTATCTAACATTTTCAGCGAAAAGTTAGTGGCATGATTGTGGGCAACTTCTTGTATTTACGGCCAATTATCTTGTGGCCTTATTCTGTCCGGCGTGACACTTTTTTTACGGAGCCGTAACTTTCACTGATAGCGGGCCACCATCGAACACCTTCGGCCAAGGCTAACGAACCCATCAGTGGCCCGTAAGTTCGGTGTTTGTTGGGTAAGTATTAATATACATTGCAGTATTGCAGCGAACCGTAGAACATTTAAGCCAAAAGTAGAAGAATCATTTCCCCTGGTACAATTATCATTTTCGGTAAACTTTTTCCGGTGACATCATACCTTATTTTCATCGTAGCCACTTCTTCTATATTTAGTAATTAATTAATAATAATTAACACAACTATGAATTGACGAGGCTGCATCGTAAATATATAAACATTTACTTTCACAAACATTCACAAACATTACTTACAAATGCCAATCACATGACACAAAGCTAGACAACAATTCTCTGATAATAAATTGTGGGAGGGGAAAGAAAACTGTGGCGCTGCCATCTATACATATAAAGTTGAAATACAAACATGACAGGCTTAGACACGGAAATGTACTATTATTTAAAATTATTTTTTACATACGTCAAGTGATGTATTCTAACATCTGAGTAAATAATTCAAATCGGTGTCAACGGTGTCACAAAGGGTTAAAATTGTTTCCCATTTCTATGGATGTTTGCTCCACTATGAGAAAAATCCTTAACGCGAAAAAAAACAAAAGCCATATTGGTAGAACGAATCTCAAAAGTGATTATTAATAGTGACTTGATCAACACTAAAATGAAAATATTTTCATTATTTACATTTCATTCACACAAAATAATCTTTATGGGATGTGGCTCTATTTATAAATCATAACTCACTTCTGAGACGAACACTGACATTTATTAAGACGAAGACAAAACAAAAATACAGTTAAAAAGCACTCTTTTCGATCTCTATTTAGCTTAAAAAGCAACAACGTTGGCTTCATTTCACCGTCTAATATTTCTGAGATTTCCTTACGTCGTTTAAATATTCTATCTTATTTCAACGAAAAATGTTCTGTTCCTTTTTAACAAAACCTGCGCCGTGGAACTCATTTTCGTTCTATTTGCATTTCCTGCATTTCCACTTCACACAGATTCGTTAAGGCTCGTTTTCCTTTTTAATCTCGAAAACAGAATACAACGTCGGAGGCATTCAGTCTGATTCAAGTGTTCTTACGAAATTCCCACAGGCGGCCGTCCTGACATCTGGAGCTGCCGCAGCGACATGTGCTAAAATAGAATCTGAAAAAGAAACAAAAACAAAAACCAGTAACTGTTCTTAGGGGAAAAGAAGAAAAAAAAATTAATCTGCACGTCAGAAAGATCAGTCAGTCTACTTGAAGTGGCGTAACATCATATGAAAATTTCTTTAAAAGTATTGATTTATAAAATGTTCATAACACACAAGAATAAAAGATTAAAAAAAAAATGTTTTCTTTTTCTTTTGAACTTTCAGTTTTCGTCAGGCCAAGGTTTCATGTATTCAGCACAGGGGCTAGTATTTATCGGTCCTTCGGTTGATGAGATTTTCGCTACGTCGTAGGTGTTGTTAGACTTCACTTTGATTACTTTATACGGACCCAAGAATTTAGATTTCAATTTTAAACCTGGTTCTTGTAAGGCTCGTTTTCCTTTTTAATCTCGAAAACAGAATACAACGTCGGAGGCATTCAGTCTGATTCAAGTGTTCTTACGAAATTCCCATATCATTGTGCTTTCGAATTAAGGGAATAATTTTTTGGTATATATTTTTTTTTAAATGCAATTAAAGACTTAGAATGTTATCGACAAAATAATTAAATCTGTTTGTCAATATTTGCAATAAAATATTTAATATATAAAGAAATGGTGTTCATTTATTTTTGCTTACTGATTTCATATCCAAGAATTTATGATGGTATATAGTATTTTTTCTACAAAATCTGTTCAGTTGGCGTTGTAGGCATTTAGGGAATCACGTGTTATTATTTTTTTTCTTTCTGGTCATCAAACTGTAATTGATTTTTTATAATTTTTTTTTTTCAGTTTATAGTCTCAATGGGAATACATAAAAAAATAATAACTCCCTGTAGTAATATACTTCTTTTAATTGGTTAAAGGAGTAAAGTAAAAACTTCAAAAAGGATAAACACTTTTTTTTTTTTTTACGTTTTACACCTTTTAGCAATAAAGAGAAGTGCATTATTAACTCGATGAAAATAAAAATCAGTTTTTGTAAGAGAGTAGGAGCTTTAGGATAGCTTTATATCCGGCTCACGGAAAAATCGTTCAATTTATAGATACAAAATTATTTTAAATGCATTGATATTTTAACTGATGATGTTTAATGAATAACTGAGTAGCTTGAGTTACTTTCTAAACATTTTTGTTCTACCCAACATTATGCGCTTTGAATTATTATTACTTCTGAAATGAAAATGTTTTTTATTCCTTTTTGTTCTCAATCTTTTGTTTGGAATTATACTATTAAAGAGCTATAATATATTAAGTAAATACAATAATGATATAAGGTATAAACCTAAATTCTATTAAACTTTTTATGTTCAATGAGATATGATAACTTAAGTAAATTCAATACTGTTATAATATAAAAACTTTTTATCATTTGAAACAGAATATATTTCTGAAATACTTAATACATACAAGAAAATTCGGCTGACCCACAAAACAAGCTCCCACACATTCTATAGTGACACCTGCCGGACTTACCTCCCAGTGATTCAGGGGCAGTCCCTATTAACAGACATCAACACATTATATAACACATTTTAAATGGATTTTAGCACTTTTTCTACTTTTTGTTTTCTTTTATTTCCTACTTCTTTTTCATTATTTTAAAATTTCCACATACTCACTTAGGACACCAAGGCTTAGAAGGGGACCACCACTCTCCCGTCTCCGGTGAAGTTTTGTCGCTGTCTCAACTCAGCCCATCATCTTGCCCTCCGCGAACTGTGGAGAAGAAACACCAGCGCCTGTACCCCGTCAGGGACCCTGCTTCCGCTCTCCTTTGACTCTCAAGTGGCCGGTTCGGAACCACAGCGTCCTCGGCATGACTCTATGGCACTCCTTGTCTGTCTTTGAGTACTATAAAACCCACTGAAGAGTTTTGCTGAAGGCCACCAGGAAGGGGTCTCTTTCAGGAATAGATAAAAAAGAATTCTAATTGGAAATTTTATCCTACGTGGGCCGTATACAAACTTAATTTTCGTATTTTTTCAAATAGATCCTCTTGGGATTGCAAATTATGTCATCATATTTTGCAACTTTTTTGTTAAACTTTGCAACTGGAAGTATGGGTCTAGAGGCAATAATTAAGGAAATAGCCTATTGTTTCGATCTTTATGAATCACACTGTATATGAAATTGAATACTTTAAAGTAGGTAATATAGTGCAGTAGGTAATACAGTAAATACATGTGTAATAAGTGCCAATACTAAAACTTTTATGTGATGCAAATTCGTTACATGCAATTAGTCATCCAATAAAAAGCTTTACTATATATTTTGTACCAGAATTTGTGTATACTATATTTTAGTTTTAGTTTTCTTTTTACGATTTTACACCACAATAGCACCATAAACAAAACAAACCTCTCTGAAAAGTGCTGCTTGGTAAACATTTATGGAATTTAAAATATGAAAAATGCTAGAGATTTAAATATACCAGATTAATGACTGATTTCTATCTTGCAGGTATATGAATGCAAATATAAAGTAAGAGTTTTGCTCTTCTTTAAAACTTGTCACATTTATAAAAAGCGGTTAGATTACGAAATTAAAATGACACGCGATCTTTGTATATGATTACGTGCTCCAACTTAAAAAAACACTGTTGTCTCAGAAAGTGAAATATGTTGTGTATGTATAGATTAAAATAAATCAAATCAATGAACTTCAAAACGAAAAAATTCGTTTTGCACCCTTAAAAATAAAAAAAAGTTCATATTTAAATTACTTAAAAGAGAAGACATCTGAAATCGAAACACTTTATACTATGCGTTTGACAACTCCTTGTAATTCTAGATTCAGAATTGTTGTTTATTTTAACGATTACAAGGAACAAAACCCGTTTTATCCTTAAACATATCGAGGACGATTCCAGTATCAATTTTCTAAACGCATGTTTTGAACGTAAATCTCTATCATGCAAAATAACGTTTTCAAACGTTTTTCGTTTTTGAACTCTGTCAAAAAATTGTAAAATTTTTTTGAAAGTGGAAGAATTGAATTATCTGTTGCCTCAGATCTTCTGGAGTGAATTTAAAATAATCTCTTGAATCACAGGGTAAATGTTTCATTCAAGAAAAGACAGAATTTATTTTCGCAAATTGAAATTGCGAAGTTTATCTGACACTCAAAATAAAGGTAATGAAATGAGAGGAGCAGGAGTTTAACTAAGTTGATTGCGCTTATAGTATCCAACGAAATAAATACATACTACCAAGTTATTGATATATTATCTTTTTTAAATCTGTTCGTGCTGAAGATACAACATCAGTGATAAAGAAAATGTATTATTAGATTATATATGTTAAAATACAATTTTTAAATGAGTACGTGTTAAAAGCAGGAAAATATTGAAAATTATGTCATGAAAATTGTATTTACACGTAAATATTAAAAGAGAAATAGAACTTTAAAATAATAAATACATTAACATGCGTTTAAAGCAGTAAACTGTAGTAATTAAGTCACATTTAAAATGGCCAAATAATAATAATACTGCCAGACAATTTAAATATATCTATACGGAACATTAATTTTATATTTCGAGATGATCTTTTTAATTAATGTTCCCAATTCTATGACACCCTGAATAATAATATTTCCTTTCTAAAAACAAAAGTATTTTTATGTGAATGCTAAAAAGAGACAGACAACTTCTTAGGCCAGATTTAAAACGACACAATTAAAATGTCTGTATTGTATTATGTTAATCGTTTTATAACGCTGTTAAAAATTACCGAAAGTCAAGGACTCTGTTTACTTAATTCATTTTGTTTTAGCTCATTTTCAAATGTTTAACTGATCTTCTTTAATCAAATACGAAAACAACCATTGGATGTCTTAACAGCAACTGATTCGCCTTAAATTTTCGCAAACAATGGGAATTGAATGGAAACTCGTTTACAGGGAGATCGCCACATATTTTCTCATTATAATTCAATCTTCTCTAATTTTTTAAAGCCGATCAAATTAGCGTGTTTTTAGATTATGTGGTGTCTGAACGGGGTTGGCGAGCGTAGCTTGCAGGGGAAGAGCCCCCTAGTATATATATATTTATGTAATTATTTCATGTTTTACAATATTAAACAAAGATACATTTTAAATATTTGCAAAAAGCTTTTAAGAATTCCCTGCAAATATGTGTTCACAAATGCTAGTTTATAAATGAAGTGTATAATGCATATGAGAAGAGCATTTCAATTGACAAATGTGCGCCATTCATGACACAATAACACGAATTCATTTATCAACCAACCTCTGAAATATGCAGGTAAGTACATTATTTTTATGTAAATTATATTTAAATTAAAACTTCTTTTACAAATATCTTTAAAAGATCACAAAACGTTTGTACGGTATTTGAAATTTTCTTAAAACCAATCAATATTGCATCAATAAATTCTTAAACGTTAAAGATGCTATCCTAAAACTAAAACTGTTTTTAAAAGCATTTAAAACAATGGTATCTCAAACTATATTAATATTTACTTAAAGTGGTAAAATACTTTTAACAAGAAATTACCGTTATTTATTCATATTAGAGATATGATTCATTGGTCCGACGGCAACATTATCAATAATAGATATGATACAAATATTTTCGCTAAAATTATTTTAATTTAAAACAGGTAAACAAAAATCACGTAAATTCAAGCATACTGAAATTAACTGCAATATTGAAAATGGATATTTGTGAACGCGAATTATTTAATACTATTGCTTCATTTTTTTTAGAGCATCTCTTTCCAAATTTTAGGAAGTTCCATGGAGGCTGAATCGTTCCATATATTCTCACTGCGTAAGAGGTGATTTTCTTTCAAGTAGTCAATTCAAGTAATTTTTATATAGTTGTATAACAATGGTATCTGTTAAAAATAACATTAATCATTTTGGACCGAGCATTTCGTACGTTTTTATGATCTATATTTGTATGCTAATACTGTTTTTACAAAGCAAAAATTAAATGTTCATATAGAAACACACAGATGTTTGATGTTTCAAAATACTATTATTCATAGCAAACATTGCTTGAGTAAACATAAAACTTATATGTAAAAAAATCCGTTAATATATATAAATATGTGTAACAAATGTATGTAAAGTAGTAATATTTTTTTAGATATTTTAAATTATTGAAGCCTAAAGACAATACTTAAAATTTCAAATGATGTAGTAATTAAAATAACTTTTATTTATCTAAAAAATTTAGAAGCTTACAGTGACTAAAAAAACAATTAGGGAAGACAGGGGCTAGTTCGCTACCGGGGGAGGTAGGCGCAGTCCTCATAAATCGATTGTTTGTAAATAGATTGCACAACCAGCCACTGAGTACCTTTCTTCTTGCTTTTTACAATCCCCATTGTAGTTTTGCAGCATTACTTACGTGCAGTGGACATTTATTACGACTTTTCTGTTTTTTGCACTCATAAGTAATTTTTTTGTTGTTTCATTCTTTTTCTAATTTCTAATACTTATCTTAATAATTGCGATTTAACTTGTGCAGTTTTTCTTACGTTATGATTAAATGCACCTGCCCCATATGTGATTTACTTGTATTATTTATGCTTAGATGGTTACGTGTCCCATTTGTGAAGAAATTTATTATGTGGCTAGTAGGCGCATTGAACACGGTGTAAGTTGGCTCGATGTCTGGTGTGTGTTGGTAGCTTGAAAAACAGCAAACACCGAGAAAAGTGGTTGCAATGCAAGATTTTGGGCACACGCTGCTTGCCTAAACGGAGACACTCGATTTTTTATTTGTGATAACTATAACTCTGGTGATGATACCGAATAGGATAGAAGTTACTCAATGTTAATGTTTTATTCATTATTTTTATGTCTCTATAATTAAGAATTTACATTGTATGACAATTACGCATTTGTTTAAACTTACTGGCAATCATGAAATTGATTTCTCCAAACTGCGTGTCTTATTTGTGTTTCATTTAAATTTTTATAAAGCGTGTGTCAACTTACCCCATATGTACAGGTAACTTGCTCCGGGACGGGTTAGGTTAGCGCCCAATTTTTCTTTTATTTAGGCTCCCGCAAAACATAAAATACAAAAGCTACAAACTCAAAACTCCGTGTATTTATAGCCCAATGCCTGGTCTTTAAAAGTACAGTTAAAGTTTATTAAAAAAACTTAAACAAAAATTTATTAAAAATTATTAACTAAAAACTGTGCCTACTAGCCCCGGTCTCCACTACAGAACAACAACAAAAAAAAAATCGAACATCCGATTTTACGATGCTTTTGTCATTATGGTTATGTCACTATTTTTTTGCGTAAGTAAATTACTTTTAGAATAAATAAATTTAAATGCATTATGTAGACAGAAATTTCACTTGAATGCGTGTCACAATTTTAACGATTTCACGAAAGAAACATAGAATTTACATTTCTTTCTTGTAATATAAACAATATGCATTTTTTAACCTCTGACAAGCATTTTTTAAAAACATTTATATAGGCATAGATATTTTTGTTAACCAATTTTTTAAGCTTGTTGGTTTTTGACTCTTCTTTGAGGTAAGCTTCTAATACATTTTTACGTCTAGTTGTCATTATGTGTATTACATTTTAACAAAACATGAATTTCATACTTTAAAGCAAATATTTTTTTTTTTTTTTTTTGTAATTTTTTCACATTATTTTTTAATATTTTATGCACATTTATAAAACAGTTTAACCTTAAAATAAACATTAAAATAACGCGCTAATGAATATTATAATATTTGTTAGGTATTTTATGTAAAATAAAACATGTTTTATGAAACGTGATATAATACAAATAATCATATTCCTTAAAAATTCGCCTAAATGTCGAAGAAAAATCAATTACTAATTTGTAAAAATACTATCAAATCTAAATACAGTGAAACCTCCATGAAATGTCATCTCTAAACAACGACAACATCCGAATACAGGTCACATATTGGTGGAACCTAACACATTCCACAGCATTAACATTAGTACGAACATCTAAATAAGGAATTCTGAACAACGGCCGCTCAAAAGTCGGGATAATTTTTTTTTTTTTTTTGACAGTTTCTAATACAATTTCATATTTTTTTGTATACCAAAATCTGAAGCAGATCTAAAAAAGTTTACTTAATATGTCAACAAACTGTTGCTCAATCACATTTAATCCTTTTCCAAAATTAGACATAGAAAATGAAGACAATAATGAGAGAAAATTTAGATAATACTCTTAGAATAGCAAGCATATCTAACACGAACGCCAGTAAGTTTGTGCGTCTGGACAAAGATTTGGCAGTCACTGTTACATTTGATTCATACAGGAAATGGTGGAAGATACGAGAGAGGAAGAGAAAAGTGATGCGGAAGGGATATGGAAGATATTATTCAATCACCTAAAATTTCCAGTATTAACACATATACCAAATTTTTCAGCAACCTTCATGAAATCAAAAATTTTGCATTAAATCATAATGATGATGAGTTGTACAGCAAAACAACTCATAATATTATTTCTTTGGAGAAAGATATTTTCAGAAAAAAAAGTAACTGCAAATCACTTTTTTTAATATATTAAAACAATGAGGTTTAATGAAAATGAAGGGGTATTTCTATTCATGTATTTGAGATTTTTTTTTAAATGAAACCACTGAATAACACCCACCTCTGAATAACGGTCAGTTTTAATCGGTCCCACTGGTAGCCGTTATTCAGAGGTTACACTGTATATTTTTACAAAAGCAAATTCGAAATAATTAATTCATACAAGAAAGATTTCTAGAAAAGAGGATGTGTGGTTTGTAGACTCAAATTGTTTCTTTACGGTAATGCCAAACGTACAACATAAACAAAAGTGTCATAAAATAATGCTCTATGTGTTTTAAATATATTTAGATATATTTTATTTCTCTTCAGTTTTATGTATTTTAGATGCCATCTACAAATTTGTTCATTGGCTTGGCACTGATCCGTTGGCACGGACTGACAGGGTCCCATAATTGCAAAATTAGTTTGCGAGAATTGCAAAATTTGATTGAGTTAAGACGTTTATGGAAAAAAATTGAAACTTTATTATGATACCATCTATTATAATTTGATAAGTTTTGGTCATAAAATAATTTGTTTTTCGGTCAACGTTTATATAAATGCAGTTTATAGAAAAAGAGGAGATATTCATTTTGTTCAGAGGAATTTCAATTTGTCTTTCAGTACGTATGCAGTACTTTATAAAGCCAAATTCCCTATCCAAAAAAACATTGTTTTATTTGTATACTTTGGGAGTATATTACTATCATATGCGATTTAAGAAAGACATACCCATTACTTGTTATCGCCTAGTTATAATATGTTATGATAACAATCGAGAGTATTATTAGCATTTTTAAGCGTAAAATGTCAGAACATCTTACATAATATAGCTATTCTGTAAAAAAGTCCTACTTTTATTTTTGTATTAGAAGAGAAATCTATGCAAAAAAAAAAAAAAAAAAAAAAAAATAGCAATTTAACAAATTACAACGACCATTTGGAAAATGAATTTTCAAAGACTAAAATTTAAGACATAAAAAATCGAACGGAGTTGATCCTACATTACGTACGCCATGGATTAAACGATAACATTCCTGGAACCATCGTGAACAAATTTTAAAAGAAATTTCAGTTTTACAATTTTCGGTACTGTAAATTTTTAAACTTCTACGGAGCTGGTCATACGTTACGTACGCCATGAATTAAACATTAATAGTGTTATTACACGTAAAAATTGCAAAATTTCCTGAAACTTGCGTATTATCCAAGCATTTCATTGGCTGTTCGGGAAAAGGCTTTTCTATCATCAGATTTCCAAAAAATCTCACGACCAATTTTAAATAAAATTTCATTCTTAAACTTCTAAACATCCGACAATATTACTTTTTATATCGTCAGATAGAGAAAAAAATATACTTTTAAATGCAATTTGTTTGAAAGCTGTATCTCAATTTGTTTCAGATTTATTAATTTTTTTTGTAGTTTTTATTACTTTTTTGTCATAGTGGCAACACTCTGTTGTCCATCGTTGTTGAAACCAAAGGGAAATACAGATTACTGTATATACCAATCAGATAACGAATAAATTGCGGATTAAACCAATGAAAACGTTCAGATATGCTTTTGATTTCCTACCGTGACGAGAACAATAACCATTTTTCCAAATGGTTAAAAACCCTACATGTCTTATTTCGCTTTAAAAATAGCTTATAATATGGATTGTATTCTGGCAACCATTAGACACTTTATTTCTTAATATATTGAAACATTTAATAGGAATAATTAGTTATAATATAAACATAAAAAAAATATTTAGAAAAAATAGTGAAAATGTGAAAGTACGAATTTTGTCGCACTTCATCTTGTAAAAAAAAGTATATATATATATATATATATACTACACACCAGCCAATAAAATGCAATCTATTATTAAATCATATGTATAAAATATGCCTTAGGAGATGTCTTCACGAAAAACCTTTTTTAATTAAACACACACACACACACACACACACATATATATATATATATATATATATATATATATTAAACATTGCTAACTCAACTCTTCCCAGCATTACAATTTCTACTATTAATAATTAAAAAATAAAAGTAATGTAGTATTATTATAATGATCATAATATCATTTAAAATATTCAATATTTATAAATTCGTAGATTATATCCGAGAATAGAATAAATTTAATATAAAAAATAGTGTTCCCTTAATTAAAGATTAAACAAAAAAGTAATTCCAGCCATGGAAATGTAGTTTCTGAGAGTTTTAAGTTTAAAACTAAATCTTTAAAATCTTTCGTTGTGGAGTTATCTTAAACACACTTAATAATTGCTATGTTTGTAGAAAATTAGTTTCCAAGAAAGTTAAATTTAAATGCCTGCAGCCTTTGTTTAACTACATTAATCGAATTGTCTGTTTTGGATAAAGATTCTTGGTTCAAATTTTACATGGCTAGAGACGCGTGTTAAACTGAGAATTTAATCATCGGTGTAGCATATTTACTTTAATGAATACGATACTTTAGAGTTGGAAACTAATTACGTAAATCTGTTATACAAAAATAAATTTTTCAGTCAAAATAAAAATATAATTTGAAACTGGGAAGTGTCTTATAATTTAATATTTAAAACTATTATTAAATTACATCAGATTAAGTATTTATAATTGTTATTAAAACAAATTAAAACAATATATAAATATATTTGCAAATGCATGGAATATATCCGAGAATAGAATAAATTTAACATTAAAAAATAGTGTTCCATTAATTAAAGATTAAACGAGAAAATAATTCCAGTCATTACAAATAGTATTTCTCAGAGTTTTAAGTTTTAAACTAAATATTTAAAATCTTTTGATGTGGAGTTATTTTAAACACACTTAATAATTGCTATGTTTGCAGAAAACTTATTTCTAAGAAAGTCAAGTTTAAATGTCTTCGGCTTTTAACTACATTAATCAAATTGTCTGTTTTGGATAAAGTTTCTTGGTTCAAATTTTACATGGTTAAAGACGATGTTAAACCAAGAATTTAATCATCGTTGTCGGATATTTACTTTAGTGAATATTATATTTTAGATTTGGAAACTACTTACCTACGTTGGTTATAAAAAAAATTAATTTTTCTAGCTAAAAAATTATAATTTGATATTATGAAGGGTCTTATAAATTAATATTTGGACCTATTACTATATTATTTGAGATTGGGTATTGATAATTGTTATTAAGCAAAGTTAAAAACATATAAATTGAGTTGATTGGATGTAGATGCCGTAGTTTTTTACTTAATTGTTTGAAAAACCGCATGTTGTTTTTACATGTTATTTATTCATTTCTTGTTAAAGTTTGCACCCTTATGTATGATTAAAAAAATATTTCAGTTTACAGATATTATAGAAAGCATCGAAAATTTTGTTTTTGTAAACACTTGGCATCTTACTCCAAGGTATGGGTAAGAACGCCAACTATCTAGGAATACGTTGCTTTCTGTGGTCTCTATGCAAATAATATTTTCTGTGAAGCAGTATAAAACATAATGGGGTGAATAAAAGTAACTTTAATATTTTAGACACACTAAAGTTGTTAACTTACTTAATATTAGGAAATTACAAAACTATGAATGTAACAAACGTTGGCAATTTAATAAAAGAACAAACTAATATTTGAAAAATGTTATGTTATACTGAACATTTAAATGAATTGTGGGTCTTAAGAATGCTTATTTTTAAACATTATAACAGGTTTAAATACGGTAATGCCAATGTGATAAAGTGCTTTAGAGTCAAACTCTTTTGTGGATGTTTTTCATACGTTCCATTGTTCTTTTCAGCAATATCTCAGATCTGTCACAACTCCACATTTGCTTAGGAACTATGAGCAACTTTTATATAACCAACGGTATCACTGAATGCACTTGATCCAATCACATTTTTCCGAGGATTTATTGCGCTCGGCTAGACACTCAGAACATTTATTCTCATTGACTTAAACAAAATCCTCATCATCTGAATCATGTTAGAAAATTTAACCATCATCCTTATCATTGTCTGTTGAAGACTCTTTCTTTCTGGCCTTCGACTTATTCTTATTTAATTCAGTTTTAGAAAGGCTTGAGACACCTGGAAATTCGCAGTTGTTATTGTCATACCGATTTAGTTTGGATTTTACAGGCATTTAATTTTTTTTTTTTATGTGAATATTAAAATGTGAAACAAAACTTTGGTTAAAATTACGTCATATTTAAAAAGATACATTAAAAATGCCTAATTTAAAATACATTTCTTATAGCGTCTTTATAAAATTGTTTACTTAGCCATTTTATACAAGCTATTTTTAAATTGTTTGTTGATCTTATTTAATCAATCACGAAAATAGCCGTTAGCTGTCTCGACAGCAATAGATTCAGCCTTAAAATACCTCATCCAAACGGAAATGTGTGAAACCGGATTACAGGGGATCGCTATTAGTCATTTAATTACCATTTAATCTTCCGTAATATTTTCAAATTAGCGTATTTTTAGAGTCAATGTTGTCTGGACGGAGGTTGACGAGCGTAGCTCGTAGGTGGTAGACGCCCTTAGTTATTTAAAACTATAGTATATACTATCGATAATTTACATTTATTAAGATTATTTAAAACTGCCTTTAACATCAAATTTTTAATAATGATTAAAATTAATAACTATTAAACACTTATTTATAAGACCAATAAAGTTTATTTATATGGCAGAATACTCATAGAAACCGTACAAACCTTAGATTTTAATGTATCTTTATGTCATTTAAACATTTAGAAAATTTATGATTTTAATCAATGATTTTTTAAAAAATCAGTTGATTAAAATTGCGGTTTAATCACTGATTTAAATTATCCTATTAATATCGTTTGCAAGTTAGTTAGTAGCCAAGGGTAATTTTAACACTGAAGAAACAATCAGCATTCGACCGCAACAGAAAATAAACGCCATCTTACCCCGAGGGGAAACAACCGACATCTTACCACCAAAAATTCTCGTTGACTCACCCCAAAGTGTTGGGTAATATGCCGGTCCCCCCACTGACGTGAAGAAGCGGGAAACGGCTACCATCTATAGCTTACAGAAAGACCAGGTACCAGTACCTAAAAACATCAGATTTATTCCTGTGGTGTTTAAACTAAGACTTATCTATGCAAATAAAGAAGTCAAGTAAAATATTTTGGACACTTACCAGAAGTGTTACGATGAAATAGTAAAAAAAAAAAAAAAAAAAGGACCACTTACTTTTTTTATATAAAGAACGCAAACGGAAATTAAATTATCAGTAGGGAACCCTCTTCCTTACAGCTGAGCGGCGTTTCCCTATTGAGCCTGTGAATACGAAAACTACGTGATACGGCATCTTGTACAACACGGCATCTTACCTCAAGTTATCCTATATTTTATTGCTAAATGAATCAGGGAAGCTCTGTCTCCGCCATTTTAAATTTACCAACTTAATGTACTTTTTTCTCAGAAACGGTGATCGATAGAGGTCTCCATTTTTATGTTAGTTAGAATAACATGTTTTAGATACTTTAACACAGGGTTTGATGATTTGCTATTAATTATTATTTTAGGCAGTGAAAATGCTAATTTAACAATGATTTTCAATGAAAAAATTACTAGTAATTTTCAGTTTCACTTAGAAAGAAAATGGTCTGCTAAAGTATCTAAAACATGTTATTCTAAATACCAAAAAAAAAAATCTAGACCTCTACCTTTCACCATTTCTGAGAAAAAAGGTACATAAAGTTGGTGAATTTAATATAGCGGAGATACGACTTTCCTGGCCCCCTTAAGGGAAAAAAAAAACGCTTCTTTTCTTGAATCGGTATTTAAATATATAAGTAAAATTTTAAAATTGGAATTCCAAACATCCAAACTAAAAATTTTAAGATTTTGATTACATGTTTTTGATTACTTGTATATTTCTTTAAAGAAATTTACTATAGTTTTCTTTAAAGTTTTTCGGCTGTTCAATGTCTAGAATGTTTTCTCGAGAATATATTTTTACCACAGAATAGCGTTATATCAACGCCTTTGAGGGTAAAGAAAACTGAATATAAAGTTTTGACAAAAAAAAAATGATATTTATTTACTTTGAAAAAATGTTTCTTTGAAAATGTGTAGTTTATTTTGGTAAACTCGTTCAATAAAAAACAGACTGGAGTAATATAAATGCGAAACTACGTTTTGTTTCCTACTGAAGAACTAACCGTTTGAAAATTCTTTAATTTTTCAGCATCCTTCATTTTTGTTTTGTATTTCCTATATTTTCTTTTAAAAGTAATAGTATGCGCGAAAAAAATAGGATGGAAAGAGAAAAAAAATAAGAAATAGAATGATAAATTGGGAAAAAAATTCATTTGACTAAAGTTGTTTCATATCTTTTCAAAGACCTCTACTATTTAGTTCTATTTTTAAGACAATTTTAAATTGAAACGTCCAAGAAAAATCTTTAGAAATGGAAGGGTAAACAAATAGCTTTACTATATACATATGTACAATATTTTCGATATATTATATTAAAACACATTATTTTTAATGTAAGTACAGTTTTTTGCATACGTATACTATTTTATTATTACTACCAGTATTATTTTATAAACCTAGCATGTCATACTTATCTACTTATGTAGCAGATTTAATTTGCATTGCATACAATATTAGTAGGAGATATAAATAAATTATTTTTCATGATTTGCTTTACAATACTTAAATAAAATTCACGATTTTATATATTTATTTGAAACTATATCGATATACTTTCCAAACAAATCTTCCACTAAATTTTATACGGTAAAGCGATGAATTTCAAAACTTCATTCAATCATGATATTACTTTGAAATATAAATTTAATACATTAACATAAACTTGGCTTGTTAAAAAAATTTTATTAAAATTCTTCATTCTTTAAAAGCAGTTTTTGACATATTTGAAAATTAGCACCCTTTTAATGTCTTCAGACCTTTCTTTTTATTTTATGAGATATACTTAGAAGTAGAATGTTTCTTAATAGAAGTAAGAATAAAAATGGTTTGTCAAAGTTCTCATAAGCTCTGTGAAACGCTATAATTACATTTTTTAAATATGCGATAACCATATAATATCCATTAAAATAATTCTATTAATTTTTCATCTACTTTTTCAGCAGTGAAATTACGCTTGCAATAATTGAATATTAAAGACTTGAATTATCACTTTGCTAACTAAGCGTAAACCATCAGAGTGAAAAATGTCCAAGCCTGGAATAAAACCCGGGCCCTTGGGATACTGGTCCAGTGCTCTACCACTAAACCACGAGGACGATGCCCAGCTTGGCATCTCTCACTCACATAAATCGGTAAGACTGCTACCGCAGCTATTAGATGGAAAAGTTTTCATGAGCACACAATCCTGCTGTCTAACATGAGACGGAAATGAACCTAGCATCGGTGAGTATAATTCACGTGATAATTCACGTCTTTAATATTCAATAAGCGTAATTTTACTGCTGAAAATATAGTTGAAAAAATTAATTAAATTGTATATTCACCGATGCAGAGTTCATTTTCCGTCTCATGTTAGACCGCAGGATTGTGTGCTCATTTAGAAAATTTATGACATTTAGAAAACATTTAGAAAATTTATGATTTTAATGAATGATTTTTTTAAAAATCAGTTGATTAAAATTGCGGTTTAATCACCGATTTAAATTATCATATTAATATCGTTTGCAAGTTAGTTAGTAGCCCAGGGTAATTTTAACACTGAAGAAACAATCAGCATTCGACCGCAACAGAAAATAAACGGCATCTTACCCCGAGGGGAAACAACCGACATCATGCACCAAAAATTCTCGTTGACTCACCCCAAAGTGTTGGGCAATATGCCGGTCCCCCCACTGACGTAAGAAGCGAGAATCGGCTACCATCTATACCTTGCTGAAAGACCAGGTACCAGTATCTAAAAACATCAGATTTATTCCTGTGGTGTTTAAACTAACACTTATCTATGCAAATAAAGAAGTCAAGTAAAATATTTTGGACACTTACCAGAAGTGTTACGATGAAGTAGAAAAAAAAAAAAAAAAAAGACCACTTACTTTTTTTTAATATAAAGAACGCAAACGGATATTAAATTATAAGTAGGGAACCCTCTTCCTTACAGCTGAGCGGCGTTTCCCTATAACGCCTGTGAATACGAAAGCTACTTGATACGGCATCTTGTACAACACGGCATCTTACCTCAAGGTATCCTATATTTTATTGCTAAATGAATCAGGGAAGCTCTATCTCTGCCATTTTAAATTCACCAACTTAATGTACCTTTTTTCTCAGAAACGGTGAAAGATAGAGGTCTCCATTTTTATGGTAGTTAGAATAACATGTTTTAGATACTTTATCACAGCGGTTTGATGATTTGCTATTAATTATTATTTTAGGCAGTGAAAAGGCTAATTTAACAATGATTTTCAAAGAAAAATTACTAATAATTTTTCAGTTTCACTTACAAAGAAAATGGTCTACTACAGTATCTAAAGCATGTTATTCTAAATACCCCGCCCCCCCCACGCCAAAAAAAAAAAAAAAAAAAAAATTTAGACCTCTACCTATCACCATTTCTGAGAAAAAAGGCACATTAAGTTGGTGAACTTAATATAGCGGAGATACGACTTTCTCGGCCCTCTTAAGGGAAAAAAAACGCTTCTTTTCTTAAATCAGTATTTAAATATATAAGTAAATTTTTAAAATAGCAGTTCCAAACTAAAAATTTTAAGATTTTGATTACATGTTTTTGATTACTTGTATATTTCTTTAAAGAAATTTACTATAGTTTTCTTTAAAGTTTTTCGGCTGTTCAATGTCTAGAATATTTTCTCGATAATATATTTTTACCACAGAATAGCGTTATATCATCGCCTTTGAGGATAAAGAAAAATAAATATAAAGTTTTGCCAAACCAAAAAAATGTATATTTATTTACTTTGAAAAAACGTTTGTTTGAAAATGTGTAGTTGCTTTTGGTAAACTCGTTCAATATAAAAACAGACTGCAGTAATAAAAATGCGAAACTATGTTTTGTTTCCTACTGAAGAACTAAACTTTTGAAAATTCTTTAATTTTTCAGCATCCTTCATTTTTGTTTTTGTGTTTGCTATAATTTCTTTTTTAAGTAATAGTATGCGCGAAAAAAATAGGATGGAAAGAGAAAAAAAAATAAGAAATAGAATGATAAATTGGGGAAAAAAATTCATTTTACTAAAGTTGTTTCATATCTTTTCAAAGAACTCTACTATTTAATTCTATTTTTAAGACAATTTTAAATTGAAACGTCCAAGAGAAATCTTTAGAAATGGCAGGGTAAAAAAATAGCTTTTCTATATATATATGTACAAAATTTTTCGATATTGTATGTGAATACTGTGCGTAACTTTAGGAATGAAGACGATTAGGTTTCTTTTTCACATTTTTTATAACACACAGCACACAAATGTTACAAACAATCACAAACACTGAAAAACATGTAGAATGATGAGGTGACTTTGGGGTAATAACCCGCTGTTAGAACAAGTGACGTTCGTAAAACATATTTTTGGGGAATACTCCCGCTATAAGAAACAGAATAATTGGGGATAAGACCCGCTATAACATAAAGTGCCACAATGGCAGCTCAAGAACAACATACTCTATACTTGGGGATAAGACCCGCTCGAATACACAACGTGCCGCAATGGCAGCTAAAGAACAACTGAACTGGGTCACATGACCGCAAAGCTGCGGAGCTCGTTCGGCATGCGCACAAGGTCCGAACATGCCGCCCCGCGTTGCAATATGTGCGTAGCGCATTCAAAATATTAAAAATACACCATAAATACAAGAACTAAATAAAATACCAATACCATAAAATAATATTACAATACAAATACAATAATAATAAGTTGCAATAACAAGGACTATACAATACAATAAAATTAAATTCTTTGTTACAAAATTAAGCTATTTTCTAAAAATAGTTCGATGTATTCTTAAGAAAAGTTGAATGTAAAATAACATGTAAATCTTAGGTGCACTTTAAAATAAGTAGACAATGAGAAAAGGTGTGTACATTAGGTTTCATTAATGGGCAAGACACACAACCTAGATATGGATCTAAGAAAGATATTTGAGGCTGTTTTAACCTTTGCAACCCTAAGATTACCATCCTTTCCTGGTATAACCTCTAAGATTCGTCCTAGCATCCACTTACAGGGAGGTAAATTGTCCTCCTTTATGACTACCATCGCCCCTGGTTTGATGTTTTCCCCTTTTACCTGCCATTTTGAACGATTTTGGAGATGACTCAAGTAATTTAATTGCCAATTTCTCCAAATTAATTGGACGAATTTAGTGATTCTCTGCCACGACGACTACTCTGCTATAACGAAATTTTCTAATTTCGTTATAGCACCTTTTAGAGCACCTTTTGTTCTATTTAATTTTTCCATAGCAGCTATTTCGCTGCGAAATCGACGGACCACAAAAATGTATGTGAATACTGTGCGTAACTTTAGGAATGAAGACGATTAGGTTTCTTTTTCACATTTTTTATAACACACAGCACACAACTGTTACAAACAATCACAAACACTGAAAAACATGTAGAATGATGAGGTGACTTTGGGGTAATAACCCGCTGTTAGAACAAGTGACGTTCGTAAAACATATTTTTGGGGAATACTCCCGCTATAAGAAACAGAATAATTGGGGATAAGACCCGCTATAACATAACGTGCCACAATGGCAGCTCAAGAACAACATACTCTATACTTGGGGATAAGACCCGCAAGAATACACAACGTGCCGCAATGGCAGCTAAAGAACAACTGAACTGGGTCACATGACCGCAAAGCTGCGGAGCTCGTTCGGCATGCGCACAAGGTCCGAACAGATATATTATATTAAAACACATTATTTTTAATGTAAGTACAGTTTTCTGCACACATATATTATTTTACTATTAGTACCAGTATTATTTTATAAACCTAGCATGCCATACTTATCTACTTATGTAGCAGATTTAATTTGCATTGCATACGATATTAGTAGGAGATATAAATAAATTATTTTTCATGACTTTCTTACGATTTTATATATTTATTTGAAACTATATCGATATACGTTCTAAACAAATCTTCCAATAAATTTTATACGGTAAAGCGACGAATTCCAAAACTTCATTCAATCATGATAATACTTCGAAATATAAAATTAATACATTGACATAAACTTGGATTGTTAAAAAAATTTAATTAAAATTCCTCATTCTTTAAAAGCAGTTTTTAACATATTTGAAAATTAGCACCCTTTTAATATCTTCAGAGCTTGCTTTTAAATTTATGAGATATACTTAGAAGTAGAATATTTCTTAATAGAAGTAAGAATAAAAATGGTTTTTCAAAGTTCTCATAAGCTCTGTGAAACGCTATAATTACATTTTTTAAATATGCGATAACCAAATAATATCCATTAAAATAATTATAATTCTATTAATTTTTCAACTACTTTTTCAGCAGTGAAATTACGCTTGAAATTATTAAATATTAAAGACTTGAATTATCACTTTGCTAACTAAGCGTAAACCAACAGAGTGGAAAATGTCCAAGCCTGGAATCGAAACCGAGCACTTGGAATAGCGGTTCAGTGCTTTACCACAAAGCCACGAGGATGATCCCCAGCTTGGTATCTCTCACTCACATAAATCGGTAAGACAACTACCGCAGCTATTAGATGGAAAAGTCTTCATGAGCACACAATCCTGCTGTCTAGCATGAGACGCAAATGAGCCTAGCATCGGTGAATATAATTCACGTATTTAATATTCAATAAGCGTAATTTCACTGCTGAAAAAATAGTTGAAAAATTAATTAAATTGTATATTCACCGATGCTGGGTTCATTTGCGTCTCATGTTAGACCGCAGGATTGTGTGCTCATGAAGACTTTTCCATCTAATAGCAGCGGTAGCAGTCTTACCGATTTATGTGAGTGAGAGATGCTAAGCTGGCCATCGTCCTCGTGGCTTAGTGGTAAAGCACTGCAACGCATTCTAGGGTCCTGGTTTTGATTCCAGGCTTGGACATTTTTCACTCTGAGGGTTTACGCTTAGTTAGCAAAGTGATAATTCACGTTTTTAATTTTCAAAATCATTCTATTTCACGAAATCACACGAGGGAGATATTTGTGTCCAATAAACATATTACAGATACGTAATTATTACTGAAATTCTAATATTATGTAATATTTTACGTAAACAATTAAAAAAATATATTTCTTTAAAGTATAATACAGTCTAGAAGTAATTTATTTTATAATTATTAAATACTTCTTATAATAAATTTAAAAAAAATTAGAACTACGCTTGTCATTGTACATATGATTTATTGGTTTACGTATGTAATATTATTTGAAACAATATTTGCAACACTTTCAAAATAGACAATAAAAAATTAAACTAGTCACATTTCAGAACTATTTTCTGCCACACCTGTGTTATAATACTTACTATGTGATACATTTTAATAACATAATAATAATTCCTTTCATAGTAGCTTGCCAAATACCAGCTAGCTTTTGGACAAAATATTCTTTATCGTGTATTAAAACATCATACTTTGACACATAAAAATGATTGGACAAATTTGAAAACATTATTCAGCAGTAAATTGAAATAATATTGCGGATTATTATGTTATGTTTTAATTATCTAAAATAAATAAATTTACATCTTATTTTATGCAAATATTGTTAAATTTTTGAAATACCCACTTACACATTTTAAGCGGCTGAGTGTCTTGAGGGCTTTCTTGCAGTTTCATAAAAATACTCATAAAAATAGTCTTAATTTAAATTTCCTTTCCCTATTTGCTTTTAAAATACACTTCGTGTTCCTTTATTTGACATGCATTTCAAAATACAATTCTGTTAAATATATTTTTTCTACAACAAATTTAAGTTGTTTTTAAATAACGGAAAAATTCTGGCAAACCACTCAGAGGGTTAAAGAGTTAAGAGGTATTTGGATTCAATCAACAAGAACATTGTTTGCAAACATCAGTAAACCTTAATTTCCTACTAACGTGATTAAATTTTATTAAACATTTCTTTATTCATAATAAAATTTCCATCAGTGTACGTATAAAATATTTACTTATGATGAAAAATTTGCTATTTAGTTTCAAGCGAATGTAACATAAATTAAAAGAAGCAACAAGTTAATATATATTTCAGGAATTCGATGTACAATAAAATTTGTATTGTAAATTTTTTTTAACTGCGTTTGAAAAATTACATTTCGTTTATTATATGCATGTCATAAATCATAAACAAATTTTTGCATTCATATTTTCAAATATTGATATTTATAAAATATGTAAAACTATCTAATTATATTTATATCTTGTACTAGGGGGATCTGCCCTCTACGAGCTACGCTCGCCAACTCCCGTTCAGACACCGTAGACTCTAAGAACATGCTAATTTGATAGGCTTTAAAAAGATTACCGCAAATTGAATTATAAAAAAAAACAGTGGCAATCTACCTGTAAACGTGTTTCCATTCATTTCCTTTTGCTTGAGAAATTTTAAGACCAAAACAGCTGCTGTTAACACATCCAATAGCTGTTTTCGTATTTGATTCAAGCAGACCAGTTAAACATTTGGAAATAAGCTAATATAAAATGAATTAAATGAACAGAGTATTTGCCTCTCTATATGTTTTAACGAAACTATAAGAAAGTTGTTTTAAATGAAATATTTTAAATGTATAGTTTTAAATCTGACGTAATTTTCACCAATGTTTTCTTACTCTTTTTAATATTCACATCAAAAGGCTTTTGCCTTTACAAGGAAATAATATTATTAGCGCTGTCTTATAATTGGTAACAAAAGTTTAAAAAATCAACTCGAAATATGAAATAAATGTACCGTGTAAAATATTTTTTAATTTAAACTGTTTGCGAGTGTTAATATTTGGCCATTTTCAATGTGACGTAATTTACCCCATTTACTGATTTCAAAGCATTTTAATGAATTCATTATTTTAATGTTTTCTTTCACTTTTAATGTGTACATACAATATTTATCACGAAATTTTAAATATGTTCCTGCTTTTAACACATATTCATGTAATCCTAATATGAAATGGATTTTTTTCTGTTTTTAATAGTCACGTGTAGTCCTTTCATTTTTTAATTGAAAGGAAATATTATTCTTTGCGCTGTTTTGATAATTGGCAACAATTTAAAATAATTATCTTTTATAAATATTAAAAAAACTCCTGAAATAATGAATATTTGATTAAAAAATTAAAAAAAAAAACTCCTGAAAAAAATAATAAAATAAATAAATGCAGTCAGCGCAAGGTAAGTTCGCAATGTATACCTTAGAAAAAAATATTAATTCCTGTGTATACTTTTTGCTCTTATAAAACTCCTTTAATAGAATGATTTCGACCAACATTAACATTAAATAACTCTTAAAATAATTCTCCTATTTTAAAAATGCATCAGGGTCTTTATCAAACATTTTCTCTGTAATACTACCAATTTCCATACTTCTGTATGCAGTCGTTTTCTTAATATTCACGCAGCGTGCAGAAAAACCTCCGGTAAAATACTACTACTACTACTAATAATAATAATAATAATAATAATAATAAATACGGCAGTGGTGACAGCGTCAGTTAATTTTTTTAGAATATAGAGAGAGATACATGTATGTATCAATTATACATGTATGAACCTACATATTATACTAAGTGGTTCTGCCCCCTACGATTTAAGCCCGCAAATCCCCGTGCAGACACCACAGACTCTAAAAATCCGCTAATTTGAATAGCTTTTAAAATATTGAGAAAGATTGAAATATAATTAAAAACCAGTGGAGATCTCCCTGTAAACGTGTTTCCATTGAATATGACGTAGTTTCTCGAATTTACTGCTTTCAACACATATTAATGAATTGAATTTAGTTTTTTTATGTATACTTTCTCTTTTAATATTAATATGTAATTGTAATTTTTATGGCGTATATTTCAGTATTTTCATGCTGTTAACACATAATCATTTAATTCCAATTTGTTAATAACGTTTTTATTTTGTTTTTAATTGTTACGTGCAAATAAATCTTAAATTGATAGGAAAAATTATTCTGTGCACTTTATTTATACACTTGGCAGCAATTTAAAATAATAATCTATTCTAAAATATGAAAAAAAATATCTCTTGAAATGATGAAAATGTTATTAAAAAATTTAAAACAAATCCTAAAAAACGTAGTCAAATTAAAAAAATAAATGCACTTTGCCCACCACAAGTTCGTAATGCATATCCTTAGAAAACATTATTTACTTCCTCTGCTTTTTTTAATGGGACGATTTTTTAAACATTTAACATTAAATATCTCTTTAAAAAATTCTTCGAATTAAAAACGTTCTGCTTCAGAGTGTTTATCAAACATTTCTCTACAGTAATACCAATTTTCATATTATTGTATGCAGTCGTTTTCATAATACTTGCGATGAAAGACCCCAGGTCACAAAAAAAATTACTTACGGCAGCGGTGACAACATTAGTTACTTTTTTTTAGAATAGAGATATACCATATATTCCTGCGTATAACGCGCATCTATGACTTCAAACAGCATTTCTTTTATCTTTAATTATATTCGCCGTATTAGCCTTACCCCACTTTTTTACAAGGGAATGTTAATGAAATAAAAAGTAATACAGTAACGAGAACAATAAAAGTATAACAACTATCACAAACATGAAGAAATTAAGTAAATGCAAAGTAAGTACTTATGCTACTGGCCAAGCTTATCGGCCTGAACACGCAGAAAGCTTTTCATTTTTTCAAATAAATACGTCTTCTTTTTTATTATAGAAATACAGTGGCGGTCAAAAGTTCCCGGCCAGATAGTTTCTTTGATTTGTTTGATAGAACGTTTTAGTGAAGAAGAAGCACAGTTGCTCCAAAAGTTAGGAATAAGTAAAGTACCTCTGACCACGTGATCATTTTGATTGGATGCTTAAGATACTTGATGCAAAGGGGAGAAATTCGAAATTCGCGCGTGCAAAAGTTTCCGGCCATTCGTCGTCCATTAGTCTTTGCTATCGCTAAAGTGTTTTTTTGGCCATGTTTGTTAATTAATCAACGTGAATAATGCATTTGAAATTCAAAAATGAAAATTTTAACAACTTATTGTTCCTAAACGAGTGATTTATTTGTCGCTAATGGGCAATCCTCTCGTGAGATTGCGGCAAAGTTATCGATCGGAAAATTTGCTGTAAACGATATTTAAAAAATATATATAAAGATGGTCATGGTCTTCGGAACTTGCCACGGTCCGGGGGACTCCGGAAAACGACTATTCTTGTAGACAGAATTATCAGAAGAAAAGCAGTTGATGACCCGCGTAAAAATGCCGCTGCAATTCCACGCGATTTATGGTGTTAAAATAGTGTTGAAATAAGTCTGTCTACAGTATCAAAACGCTTATGTGACGTAGAACTTTATGGAAAAGTCGGTGTTAAAAAACCTTTCATAAATAAAAAAAATCAGAGGGCCCGACTGGCGTTTGCCAAGGAATACAAAGACTGGTCAAATGAAAACTGGAAAAAGTGCTATTTTCCGATGAATCGAGGTTCAATCTTTTTGTTAGTGATAAAAAACATTATAACCGATGACCTAAAAACAAAAGATAAGATGCGAGATATAATATTCCTACAATGAAGCACGGCGGAGGACACGTTATGCTGTGGGGAACATTTTCTGGAAAATGCGCCTGTCCGTTATTTGACATCTGCGGCAAGATGAATAGTGAAATGTATAAGGATATCTTGCAAGATCATTTGCTGCCTTATTGGAGGAAAAATTGTCATTGCAACTATTTGTTTCATCATGTTAATGACCAAAAGCATACATGAAAGCTCGTCAAGCAGTGGCTTTCGCACAAAAAAATTCCGCTTTTGAAATGGACAGCCCAATCCTCCGATTTGAATACAACAGAAAATATTTGAAAGTAACTTGAAAACGTGTTTGGAATTATAAATATTCAAATTCATCAGCATTTTCACAAAAATTGTAAGAACCGTGGACAAAACGTAACATTGATGATTTACAACCGTTCATTGAATCGATGCCACGTTGCTGCGCCGCAGTACTTATTGCTAAATGTATGAATACTAAATACTAATTGTAAATGTTGTTGATCACTGTTATTTTCTGTTATAGCACCATTTTTTTCCAAACTTGCAAAGGTGGCCGGAAACTTTTGAGAACATGCGTTTTCTTTAGCAATTAATTTTGTCAATAAATTTATTAATATTTAATTTTTATTCCATAAATAAGTTGTTAACTGTTATGTCCATAAAGTGTATAAGTATCACTTTGAGATTCCTCTTCATATGTGTATACTTACAAATTAACCAAAAATTTTATGCTGGCCGGGAACTTTTGACCGCCACTGTATATATACTTAACTTTAATTTTCATCTTTCATTTTTATACCCAGTGTATAACGCCAGATTGTAAAATTGACCCATTTTCTTGTTTCGAGAGCGCAAGTTATACACCGGAATATATTCCGGTGTATAACTTGCGCGTATACGGTATATGTATAGTACATTTATATATATTTACTAGCTGACCCGCCCGGCGTTGCCCGGTTCCGTGGTGATATTTAAAGATTATCCTCAAATTTATATGATTTCATACCTTTAACTCGATTTTGACTGAAATACGTACCCACTCACTGTGTGGAAAGGGGGAGAAGCTATTAATTGTTGAGATTTGCTATGTAAATTTTTGGAAAATTGTATGCGAACAAATTAAAATTTTAAAGCGTCCTGTACTGATGAAAAAATGAGTTAAGAGGAGAGGAGTGAGTGCTTAGTAATGTACAAGTCAAAAGATTTAAAACGATATATCACATGAAAAAATCCATTTCCACACGCCCTTGGGAGAATGGCCCCTAATAGTCTCGGATCAGAAATACACCCCACCAATTGAGGGGCCGTGAGGAGTTTCACCTTCGGTCAAGCCTTCAAATGAGGCCTTCAAATCTGATTTGAGGCCGTCAAGCCTTCAAATCTTGCTGTAAGTTTATTCGCAGCGGCGTCAGAAAATTGACACCCCGGGAGGTTATTTAAAAAGGAAAGAAATATTTTTGAAAAGAGGTACATATTTTACACACAAAACAGTTTGAATGACTCAAAACACACTTTTTTTTTCATTTTAAAAAGTTACTGAACTATTTTAACACATTTTATAATTTATTTCTTTCTTGAACACTTCCCAACAAAGATGAAAGTGTTTATGCATTCGGTTAGTCTGTCCGTCTTTGCACGCTCCAACTCTGGTAAATATACTCGGATTTTTATGCAATTGATAACGGTTATTTAGGGTCACCAAAGCATGTTTTGTGTTGTATATGAAGTATGTAGGATTAATAGTTCATTTACAGGGGCAGTCAAAAATATTCCATTACAATATGATATATGTGGGAAAATCATTTGCAGAGTATTTTAATGACATTGCGCTATTTCAAATGAATTGAAACTTATATAAATCACTGAATTTCACTAGGATCACGTTAGAACAATGCATCCATAGCACTTCTTATTCATTTTCAGGGACACACAAAATAAATAGGTAACAGTACTGTCTTTGAGTTATAATTGCTGGAGTGTACGTTTTAAAATTCGGTATGCCATTTTAAATTTAAGTAATTTTTTCATGTTACTCATTATATATAAATTCTATACCTCATATACAGGAGCTGCACAAAAGTATTCACGTACCATTCTCCTTATTAGAGGAAATTGCTGAAGGGGAATTTTGAACTGAAGTATATGTATTTCTTAAGTGGACTAAATTTTGGCATGCATCTAGTTAATAGATAAAATATATATATCATATACAAGGCTGCTGAAAAAAATTCAGATAATTTTCCGATTGTAGATGGAAACAGCTGAAATTGGGATTTGAAATGTGTTATGCGTTTGAATTGACGCAATATTTTAATTTTTCAAACGGTGCAGTATGTTTACATTATTCTGAATGTGTTGGAGTTTTATAATCTATGCTTGACGCATTTTTTTTGTTTTCTTTTTTGTCTGACTTGATATGGTCGCTACAATCTAAATTCTTTAAGGGAAAGGGGGGGGGGGGACTTCTCTGTAGCCCACCCAAATAGTGCCTGGTTGGGCTACAGGATACAACAACATACACACTTTTTTTTTTTTACCGACACAGAATGAAAAAGGTTTAGAGCTAAAAACTGAAGCATATTCAATGATGTATTTAACTGTTTACTTACCATGATAAGAAAAGAGGTAAACAAAAATAAAAGTGCCCAGTTAAAATGATGTCATTGACCTCACAGGCTATTCACACTTATTGTATAATATACTCTCATTTCAAACAATAATGCCCTTGAAAAATAAGTTAAGGGGATAACCCCCCCCCCCCTCCTTTTTATACTTAACTAATGAACCTCAAAATCTAATCAGGGCCTTATCAGAATAAACCTGTATACCAAATTTGAAGCAAATCGGATAGGTCCGCATGAAAAACCCAGTTAGTTAAATTAAGGGTATTAGCTTCTTTGTTCCTCCCTTTATACTTAACCAATGAAACCCAAAAAGTAATCAGAGGAGCGCTTTATCAGGATGAACCCAAAAAAAAAAAAAAAGATTTGAAGCAAATCGGATTATTCTTCATCAAAAACGCATTTATTTAAATTAATGGAGGAGGGTTAGCCCCTTTCCCCCACCCTTTATACTTAACCAATGAACCTCCAAATCTAATAAGGGAAGCGGCTAATGAAAATAAACCGATATACAAAGTTTGAAGCAAATCGGTTAATTTTGCATGATAATCCCATTGATCTAAATTAAGTGGGTTAATCCCCCCCCCACACACACACACACGTTTCTCCCTTTATACTTAACCAATGAGCCCCCAAAACTAATCAGGGAAGAACTTTATCAGAATGAACCAAGAAAAAAATTTGAAGAAAATCTAATAATTCTACATGAAAAATCCATTTATCTAAATTAATTTGGTGGATAACCTCCTCCCCCCTTTCTTTATACTTAACCAATGAAACCCAAAAAGTAATCAGGGGAGCGCCTTATCAGAATGAAGCAAGAAAACAATATTTGAAGCAAATCACATAATTCTGCATCAAAAACGCATTTATTTAAATTAATTGGGGAGGGTTAGCCCCTTCCCCCCACCCTTTATACTTAACCAATGAACCTCCAAATCTAATAAAGGAAGCGGCTTATGAAAATAAACCGGTATACAAAATTTGTAGCAAATCTGGTAATTCTGCATGATAAACCCATTGATCTAAATTAAGGGTGTTAACTCAACCCCCGTTCCTCCCTTTATACTTAAACAATGAGCCCCCAAAACTAATCAGTGAAGCGCTTTATCAGGATGAACCAAGAAAAAATTTGAAGAAAATCGAATAATTCTGCATGTAAAATCCATTTATCTAAATGAATGGGGGGGGGGGGGAGAATAACACCTGTCTCCTTCTCTTTATACTCAACCAATGAACCCCAAAAACTAATCAGGGAAGCAACTTATCAGAATGAATCTAGAAAAAAAAAATGAAGCAAATCAGATAATTCTGCATGAAAAACGCATTTATCTAAATTAATTGGGGAGGATTAGCCCCTTTATACTTAACATATGAACCTCCAAATCTAATCATGGGAGCGCCGTATCAAAATAAAGCGGTATATACAAAATTTGAAGCAAATCGGGTAATTCTGCAGGATCTAGCCATTGATCTAAATTAAGAGGATTAAACCCCTGTCCCCCCCCCCTATATACTTAACCAATGAACACCCAAAACTAATCAGCGCCTTATCAGAATGAAGCTAGAAACAAAATGTGAAGCAAATCGGATAATTCTGCTTGAAAAACCAATTCATCTAAATTTAGGGGGGGGGGGAGGTGGATTAGCCCCCGTCCCCCCCTTTTTATACTAAACCAATGGACCTCAAAAGCTAATCAGGGACGCTCCTTATCAGAATGAACCTAAAAAAAATTTTTGAAGCAAATCGGATATTTCTATCAAAAGTTACATACATATGTACATACAGAACCTGCGGACACATTAGATCTCAGGCTTAGATAGTCTGTGAGCTAAACAAAAAAATGGGGGGGGGGGGAGGGAGAGATATATGAGAAATAAGGTGCAATTTTATTCCTTTTTCACTTTTAGATTATAATAAAATTCGTTTACATAAATGCTGACATTGATGTAGTGGATGGAGAAGGATTATTAAAGTATTATTCAACTCATCATTTAAGTATTTTTAATTAATTACAAAATAATAATAATTTAAAACTAAACTATTTCAATATATGAAAATTAATTATTGATCAAAAGAATGCAAAAAAAAATAAAAGCACAATATAGATGAATTTGGACTTTAACCGTGACTTTTTCTTTCAGACATAATAGTGAATCAATTTCATTAAGATTTGGTTAAATCGCATCCTGCTAAATCGATTTAACACCAGCTTGCCATGTTTTTCTTAAATCGGAAAGCACTGAAGCTTGCAATGTTTTCTTAAATCGGATCCTGCTAAATCCATTTAACACCAGCTTGCCATGCATGCAGAAGCTGCATCAATGTAAATAAATCAGTTTTTCAATGTTAACTCTGAATCGGTATTTTGTTTTAAATCGATTTAAAGCAAATAGATAAATAAATTTTTCTGATGTTATCTTTAAATCGATATAAGACTGATGGTTAAATCGGATTTTTGATGTTTGTTTTAAATTGCGATGTAAGGCTAAAATGACAATGGCTAAATCGTAATTCAAGACATTAGCTAAATCGCGACTTTCGATGTTAGTTTAAATCGATTTAAGACCAATGGTTAAATAGGATTTCCGATGTAAGCTTTAAATCAATTTAAGACCTAGGCCTACGTAACGCTAACTTAACCTAACCAGAACTTAAATGTAACCTAACCCTAACTTAAGACAAACCATAACCTAACTATCCTAGACGTGCATATGCTTCGAAGTACTTTCCATCGCCACGGGGCACAATGTTTTATATAAATATCCGACACAGGTCATCGCCGCCTGCAGCCGGGTATAGCAGGCATGCTACGCACACTTTCCAATGTCTTTTAGTTTCCCTTTCCACCACCAGGATGCACACGCTCTCGTAAACAAACCTATATACTAATGAAACTCAAATTTTCAACCTATCCATAGATATATTACTCGATGGGGTGGTGACACAAATAAGAATTTAAGAATTTTGCTGAAATTTCTATTCGGAAATGATGGTAACCATCACTCAATTAAGACCCCAATATGACCTTTAAGAACCTCCGTCACGGCTCACTGCTGCATGCTTCACCGTATACTGAAATTTTTGTCATGTGTAGATGTGGTCACTGAAAAGTGCACTTCGCAGCTGGATTTTTAAATTTCAATGTAGATTTTTTTAAATTAAAATGTGCACATGACATTGTGACGGCAATGAAGCAGCCAGCCAATGAGAGCAGGCGGTAAAAAATATGGGATCCAGTGACCACACTTCTTAGCTTAGGGGTAAAGATAAATTGCACTATTTATGTCTCATCAGCTTTATTTTAAAGAAAAATACACTTTTGCGCATTTCTTTCTGTAAGATTTAATGTTATTTACATAAATTGTGATATTTCACAATGTTTTTTTTACTTTTTATGGAAAGTATACAAATCACATAAGTTAGTTTCAATTGTATTCGTTCTTCGTGTTAATGGCGATTTCTATATGCATAGTCGCCCAAGAAAAGAATGTGTTTCTTGAACTTTACTTTCTATGAAGTAAATAATTTCCGTTCTTGGGAGATTAAGAGTCCATTCATGAGCGATTCTTATGAAACTTGTAATATATCACAAAATGCTCATTGTATAAGTATTTAGCGCACTGAGAATTTTTCATTGAGTTCTTTACCTTTTGTTAATATTTTCTCATCTTAATGAAAACACATGCTCCATTCTTGGGCGACTAAAAATATTCTTAAATGAAATAAACCGAGTTCAATAACAAATCTGAAAGAAAACATAAATCGTAGACCTCACTGACAGAATTTTCCATTCAGTTCTAGAATTTCTCGCATGTTACATATCATGATTTGGATAGGAAATGAAAGCATCCAGTAAAGCATATAATATATGTTTTCATTGGGATTTCTTACGAAACTCATAATATATGGGTAAGTCTATGTGGCGAAACAATATTAACAAAAGGAAAACCAAAATAACCTCATTCATTTTCCCTGAAGTCAAAAGTTGGTGGGATTTTTTCCCCATTCTTGGGCGATGAGAACTTGACAACATATACATCTTATGCCAGACTGCGTGTCCGTTCTTGGGAAAAGATGTATATTGTCATGAAAACATTTTAATTTGTAAAAATGAAGTCAATAAAATCACCATTTTGTGACAAACTGAGTTTCATAAGAATCGCCCAAGAACGGGCATGCAAACCTGGTATAAAATGTATGTTGTCATCACATTAAAAGGAAGAAAGATTTAAATAACAATAAATACTCAAAATTTTTGCTTCATTTAACTGGGCCTAAACTTTGAACTCATATGCTTAGCACTATGAAAACATTCAGTAAAGTGCAAGATATAGGTTTTTGTTAGGATTTCTTACCAAACTCATAATATATGGTGTTTTGTATATGAAATAAACTAATTTCAATAACAAATCTTAATTAAAACATACATCTTATACGACATTCACAGGATTTTGCATTCAGTTGTACAATTTATAGCATGTTATGATTTCACCGTTCTTGGGTGTCTAAAAATATAGTCAACATTAACAGGAAGAAAGATTATAAATAAAAATACTCAAAAATTTCGTTCATTGAATTACGCCTAAACTTTAAACTGATATGCCTGGTACTATGAAAACATTCAATAAAGTGTAACATATGTAGAAAAGATTTTAACAAAAGGAAAAGAACTGAATTTGAAATCCTGAGGGCGTGAAATACTTATATGATGAAATTATATGGTGATATATTATGAGTTTCATAAAAATCGAACATTAGCTTAACTTTTAATTGCCCAAGAACAGAAACTATTTACTACAGGGAAAGTAAAGTTCAAGAAACATATTTCATTCTTTCGCGACTACGCCATTAACACAAAGAATAAATACAATTTAAACTAACTTACGTGAATTGTATACCTTGCAAAATACGAAAAAAAACACTTCGAAATATCACAATTAATGTAAATAATATTAAATCTTATAGGAAGAAAAGCGCAAAAGTGTACTTACATGAAGCTGACGACACATAAACATTACGAGTTGCGAGTGCAGTTTGCCCTTTGCATCTACGCTAGATCCAATATTTAACGCCTGCTCTCATTGGCTGGCTGCTTCATTGCCGTGGATTGGCGGAAAGTTGTAAATAGCCTCTAACCCATAAAGTTTTAATTAAAAAAATGTAAAGTGAAATTTAAAAATCCAGCTGCGAAGTGCACTTTTTGAGGACAGCAGCAACACATGACAAAAATTTCAGAGGCCTAGGTGCTATAATTTCGGCGCTTGCTTCGGTCAGGCAGGCAGGCAGGCAGATATTTCTCGTTTTATATATATAGATATACCGTGTTCCCTACAATTGACTAATGGATTTTAAAATTCAATCAACTGCAAATGGTGGCAGCTATTAAAAAGTTCTTGCAGGAGAGTTATGTGAGATATTAGGAATTTCCTTAACAGCGATTCCTTGCTTTCGTTCAAAATAGCAGAGATAGATGGCGCTGCAAACAATTGGCGCTAAATTCAGTCTCGATTTTTTGTTTATCTCTTCTCTCTTTACTGATACGAAAGAAGGAGATTAAACATATGGAGTGGTTTTAGTTGATAATACAATCCACATATTTAACTTCCTTATTTCGCAACAACAATGGGAAAAGAGAGAAGCCAAAAAATCTGGATTAACGCCTACTGCTTGTAGCGTTATCTATACCTGCTATTTTGTACTACAATCAGAAATCGCCGTAAAAAAAAAAAAAAAAAAAAAAAAAAAAAAAAAAAAACTCATAAACATCCTGAAACATTTTTTTTATATATTTGTCATCATTTGCAAGTTATTGCCTTTTAAAATCAGTCGGTTTATTTTAGGACACTCAGTATACACGAGTGTATGAGTGGGAGTGTGTGTGTACAGTCTAATGGGCTATATTCTTGGAGGTGTTAGTTACTGAAAGAAAAATCGGATGCACATACAAATTTAGGGTAGAAAACGCAACCCTCATGTGTGTAGAAGATAATACGAGGAATGAAAGAATTAGTAAATAGGAAATGCAAATCCGAACCGTAACTTCAAGCTGTTTGCCTGCGGGAGAGTTTTCTTACGGGCGGGTAAAACTCATCTGCTAGTTCATCCCTTGGTCATCAAGTTTAATATTGCAATGTTTATCATTAATTTATGCTTAATGCCGCTTTAAAATCTTTTTAAAAAATCCTGTAAGATTCTGATTAATAGCTGTCTCGTTCAAAACATGCAATTTAAAATATATAATATATACTAATGACCAAAACACAACTTTGGTATAATATAAAATCTAGAATTGAAAAAGGTATAATCAAATACTAAATAAAAAGAAGAGTAAAAAAATAAAAAGTAGAGAAAACTATTGACAATGGAAACATAGAACATGACAAAGGATCAGAGGTCGTCATCTGAAGATGTGTCTGAGAAGTACGGATAATTATTTCAAAATATGAGTTCCTTTTTCTCAATAAATCTCATAAGTGTAGATATTCTGTTCATGAATACTGAACCTTCATTAATATAATTAATCCAGTCCGGGATTGCCATACTTTTGTGATTTTTAACGTAGTAATATGCTGTCAGAGGTCAATCGAGTAAAAAATACAGTGAGGTGGAGGGAAGACAACATACACTGAGAGGGAAATCATGTTTACCTATGTCGTACAGGTATTTATGGAAAGGACCATGATTTCTGAAAAGAAGAACATTATCACTGCAAATGGAGGCGTCTTAAATTCAGACACATATGTTACTGAAAAAGTAATTCAGACATTTAAGTGTCTAAATGTGAAATTTCAGACATCATAGATGTCTAAATTTAAGACACATAAGTGTCTTACTATGATCATGTTATAAATAAACGGAGAAAAATGTCTGAATAATAGTGACATGTCTGAAATTAAGACATTTAGAAATTCAGACACTTAAGTGTCTGAATGCGATACAATTGTATCATATGAGTGATGACTGTACGTACAATTGTATTGCAATATGTATATCAGCGCTATCAGAAAATATTTCCGAATGGATGAAAGATATTTAAAATACTCTTTCATCCATTTAATTTAGTATTTATTTATAAATGAAGAAATCATGGGACATCAGAGAAAATTAGAAAAGTTCGGTTACTAAGGTTTGGAGCTAAGTTATTTTTGGCGCAATAAATAATTAAATAATTGCTTTTCAGAAAATATAAAGTTTTCCAAAAATGACTTGTTATCATGATCGTATACAGGGAGAATCGCTCACCTAAATACTAAGAGTTATGAGTAGAGGGAGAAAGAAACGTACTGAGGAGCAAGATTTTAGAACACACAGTAAAACCTCCCTAAAGCGACCACGTTCGTTCCAATGAAAAGTGATCGCTCCGAGAGGTGCTCTCTTAATGGAGGTCATGTTTAAATCTAGATTTTAATTTTTGAAAAAAGGTAACAATTAATGTTACTAAAATTTATTTTTCACGTTAGTAAAAGAAACTATAAAAATTTAAGTATCAAAACAAAAGTTAATTATATAAATTAATTACTGCAGAGTTTAAAAAATGAATACATTGACGTTTGCTTTGATTTTACGGCTTTATATTTTATAACTTTTGTTTCCAAGTCTTTTCAAAGTCCAGTGAATAAATGCGTTTTTTTTTTTTTTTTTTTTTTTTTTTTTTTTTTTTTTTTTTTTTGACAGGAACAAATAAAGACGATTTGATTAAATTATGTATTTCTTTGAGAGTTTCCCGAAAAAAGAGGGCAGGGGAGTTTATCGACCGTCATTCTTAATTTGTCATCAGAGTTCAATTTATTACCTAAAAAGGCACAAAGGGGTTTAAATATTTAAAAGTTACCGGAATAAATAAAAAAAAAAGAAATCTAAACTTAGTTTAGAAGTTTGATGAATAATGCGCACTCCGGAACTATTTTTCTAGTAAAATCTTCTTCAAGCGACCAGGAAAAAACGGCATTTGTTTCATTTTCTTCAAAGAAATGGGTCGCTCATGGAGGGAGTTCAACTGGGATGGTCTCTGAATGGAGGTAAAATTAGTATTGAGCCTATGGGAATAAATTTCGTTCCATGAAAAAAATGGTCGTTCAGAGAGTTGGTCGCTTAATGGAGGTGGTCGCACAGAGAGATTTCACTGTATATGCCTGGGGTCCACAGCCCAGTCCGCTTTTGTAAAATGCAGAATATAAACATGAAGTAGGCTAAACTAAGAATTTATGCCAGGACTCCTCGTGTAAGACAATTTTTGAGAAATTTAAAAATTTAGAAATATTAATCGTTTAAAAATAAGTTTCTAACGATATTTTTCACAATGGAGAACTGATTTCTTTTTCTCCTTCCTCTCTCTGTCTTATTTTTTTTTTTTTTTTTTTTTTTTTATTTATTTATTTATTTATTTTTTTTTGTCGATGGGTTTTTTTCCCTTCTGAACCGCCTCTCCTCATTAAGATAAATTTGATATATATGAACACTGACAGAAGAACAGAATTAAAATAGTCTTCTACTAGAAGTTTAGGGGGGGGGGAGGGGTTCCTCTGGAGAAAAATTCTTAGCAGCATTTTCTCTTAGCGTTTAATTAATATATTACTATTTGCAAGAGAAAAAAGTATTTTTTAAATAATCAAACGTATAGAAAATATAATTAATTACATTTCAGGGATGGACAATCGCTCTCTTCATCACCACCGAAAATTCGATATGTTATTTTCTAGTTTTACAATAAAATCTTTATTTAAAGTATGTTTTCTATATGTCTAAAAATAAAAAAAAACTTCAAAAACTATACTCAAATAAATGTAACACATTAAGAAAAATACCTAATAAAGAAAATAAAACTTTTCTTATTTTTTCTTATTCAATGATTTATTTCTCGCTGATAAAAAGTTTAAATGAGCTCATCAAGCCCTTTATAACGGTTTATAAACAGTAGGCTGAGGTCAGTGACTGCAGTGGTAATTAAAATGCTGATTTCGCCTATTTCTCTTTGTTCGAATACGTCCGTTGGCAATTGGCGCATTAAAACGGTTCTTTCAATGAGGTAGTTCCCTGTTTAACAAAGTTGCCCGCAATTTTAGGTAGCTTTCTTTACAAAAAAGCTACCTATTGCAGCCGTTCGGAGGAAAGCGATTTCAAAAAATTTTGGTAGATTTTCATCGATCATGACCCCCAGACCCCGAAACCACCCTCCGTTCAAAATTGATATATATATATATATATATATATATCTGACCTATGTCACACTGTAACTCCCGTAATTATGAACCGATTTCGATGAAATTCGGTGTGTACATAGTACATACCAATGTCTCGACCGAGTTCGTTGGCCAGCTTCATCCGCCGTTTTGTTTCAAAATGGCGGCCATTTAAAATTTTTAAAAAATTTTAAAACTTGAAATTTGGTACCAAAAAATTAAAAATGGAAAAATATTCTTTTCTTATGTATTTTACCTTTATACAAAGATTCCGGAGCAGTTTTTGTTTCGTCTATATCTTAAAAAATGGCTGAGTTATATCATTTTGAATTTCTAGCGTGGCTGACATTTTGAAACGTCCTGAATTTTGTCACGCGATAAAAGGCGTATTTATGAACCGATTTGGATGTAATTCAGTGTGTATATAGTACATACCAATCTCTCGACCGAGTTCGTTGGCCAGCTTCATCCGCCGTTTTGTTTCAAAATGGCGGCCATTAAAAATTTTTAAAAATTTTTTAAACTTGAAATGTGGTACCAAAAAATTAAAAATGGAAAAATATTTTTTTCTTATGTATTTGACCTTTATACAAAGATTCCGGAGCAGTTTTTGTTTCGTCTATATCTTAAAAAATGGCTGAGTTATAGCATTTTGAATTTCTAGCGTGGCTGACATTTTGAAACGTCCTGAATTTTGTCACGCGATAAAAGGCGTATTTATGAACCGATTTCGATGTAATTCAGTGTGTACATAGTACATACCAATCTCTCGACCGAGTTCGTTGGCCAGCTTCATCCGCCATTTTGTTTCAAAATGGCGGCCATTTAAATTTTTTTAAAAATTTAAAATTTGAAATGTGGTACCAAAAAATTGAAAATGGAAAAATATTTTTTCTTATGTATTTGACCTTTATACAAAGGTTTCGGAGCAGTTTTTGTTTTCTCTATATCTTAAAAAATGGCTGAGTTATAGCATTTTGAATTTCTAGCGTGGCTGACATTTTGAAACGTCCTTAATTTTGTCACGCGATAAAAGGCGTATTTATGAACCGATTTGGATGTAATTCAGTGTGTGCATAGTACATACCAATCTCTCGACCGAGTTCGTTGGCCAGCTTCATCCGCCATATTGTTTCAAAATGGCGGCCATTTAAAATTTTTTTTAAAATTTAAAATTTGAAGTGTGGTACCAAAAAATTGAAAATGGAAAAATATTTTTTCTTATGTATTTGACCTTTATACAAAGATTTCGGAGCAGTTTTTGTTTCGTTTATATCTTAAAAAAGTCCTTCCGGCCAGTGCCGGGAGGAAGAGGTAGCTTTCATAATCCTTATTTAAAAAAAGCCAACTTATATCATGCAAACACACGAAGCTCAATTTAGTGGAAACCGAATATAGGAGATTCAATACTAATTTTTATCAATATAATGAATGAGAATTTCGCGAAATTAGTCAGCTTTATCCAAGCTGCTTTTCTTTAAAGTAACTTATATTTGGCTGCCAAATTCGGCAATTTCTTAAAGTGCCTGTCATTTTAAGACAATATGGTGGATGAGGCTAAGCAGTGAACTTGGTCGAGACCTTAGTAATTGCTGTGCACATGCTCACTCACATCGGAATCGGTTAATATATAGGAGTGCTGTCGCATGCAAAAAATCAGATTTTTCAAAATGTCATCCACAATCCAAATTGAAACTGCTATATCTGAGCCATTTTTTAAGGTAAAGACAAACAAAAAATGCTCCTGAATCCTTATATCAAGATCAAATACTTAAGAAAGAAACCTTTTTCAATTTCTAATTTTTTTTGCACCTCACTTTAAATATATATATATATTTTAATTTAATGGCCGCCATTTTGAAACAAGATGGCTGATGAATCTGGCCAGCGAACTTGGTCGAGGTGTTGATGTATACTATCCACAGGCCTTCTTACATCGAAATAGGCGAATACGTGTGTTATCGCGTGACAAATACAAGATCGTTTCAAAATGTTAGCCATGCTAGAAATTCAAAGTGCTATAAATCAACCATTTTTTAAGATATCAACAAAAGAACAAATTTTCAGAAACAAAAACTGCTCCGGAATCTTTGTATCAAGGCCAAACACATAAAAAAAATCTTTTTCATCTTCCAATTTTTTAATACCTCATTTTGAATTTTAAGTTAAATTTTTTTTTAATGGCAACCCTTTTGAAACAAGATGGCGAATGAAGCTGGCCAACGAACTCGGTCGAGACATTGGTATGTACTATGTACAGACCAAGTTACATCCAAATAGGTTCATAAATACGCCTGTTATCGCGTGACAAAAATCAGGTCGTTTTAAAATGTCAGCCACAAGAGAAATTCAAAATGCTATTACTCAGCCATTTTTTTTTAGATACAGACGAAAGAAAAACTGTTCCGGAATCTTTGTATTAAGGTCAAACACATACAAAAAAATCTTTTTCATTTTCCAATTTTTTGGTATCTCATTTAAATTTTTTTATTTTTTAATTTTTTTAAATGGCCGCCATTTTGAAACAAGATGGCGGATGAAGCTGGCCAACGAACTCGGTCGAGATATTTGTATGTACTAAGTACACACTAAGGTACATCAAAGTTGGTTCATAAATACGCCTGTTATTACGTGAGAAAAATCAGGACGTTCCAAAATGTCAGCCACGCTAGAAATTCAAAATGCTATAACTCAGCCATTTCTTAAGATATAGACGAAACAAAAACTGCTCCCGAATCTTTTTATCAAGGTCAAACACATAAGAAGAAAATATTTTTTCAATTTTCAATTTTTGGTACCACATTTCAAATTTAAATTTTTCTTTAAAATTTAAATGGCCGCCATTTTTAAACAAGATGGCGGATGAAGCTGGCCAACGAACCCGGTCGAGACAATGGTATGTACTATGTATAAACGAAGTTACATCCAAATCGGTTCATAAATACGCCTTTTATCGCGTGACAAATTTCAGGACGTTTCAAAATGTCAGCCACGCTAGAAATTCAAAATGCTATAACTCAGCCATTTTTTTAAGATATAGACGAAACAAAAACAGCTCCGGAATCTTTGTATAAAGGTCAAATACACAAGAAAAAAATATTTTTCCATTTTCAATTTTTTGGTACCACATTTCAAATTTTAAATTTTTAAAAAAATTTTAAATGGCCGCCATTTTGAAACAAAATGGCGGATGAAGCTGGCCAACGAACTCGGTCGAGAGATTGGTATGTACTATGTACACACCGAATTACATCGAAATCGGTTCATAAATACGCCTTTTATCGCGTGACAAATTTCAGGACGTTTCAAAATGTCAGCCACGCTAGAAATTCAAAATGCTTTAACTCAGCGATTTTTTAAGATATAGACGAAACAAAAACTGCTCCGGAATCTTTGTATATAGGTCAAATACATAAGAAAAAAATATTTTTCCATTTTTAATTTTTTGGTACCACATTTCAAGTTTTAAATTTTTTAAAAAATTTTAAATGGCCGCCATTTTGAAACAAAACGGCGGATGAAGCTGACCAACGAACTCGGTCGAGACATTGGTATGTACTATGTACACACCGAATTACATCGAAATCGGTTCATAATCACGGGCGTTACAGTGTGACATAGGTCAGATATATATATATATATATATATATATCAATTTTGAACGGAGGGTGGTTTCGGGGTCTGGGGGTCATGATCGATGAAAATATACCAAAATTTTTTGAAATCGCTTTCCTCCGAACGGCTGCAATAGGTAGCTTTTTTGTAAAGAAAGCTACCTAAAATGGCTGAGTTATAGCATTTTGAATTTCTAGAGTGGCTGACATTTTGAAAAGTCCTGATGTTTCTAACGTAATAACAGGCGTATTTATGAACCGACTTGGATGTACCTTGGTGTACATAGTACATACAAATATCTCGACCGAGTTCGTTGGCCGGCTTCATCCGCCATCTTGTTTCAAAATGGCGGCCATTTAAAAAAATTAAAAAATAAAAAAAAATTAAATGAGATACCAAAAAATTGGAAAGTGAAAAAGATTTTTTTTGTATGTGTTTGACCTTAATACAAAGATTCCGGAACAGTTTTTCTTTCGTCTATATCTAAAAAAAAATGGCTGAGTAATAGCATTTTGAATTTATCTTGTGGCTGACATTTTAAAACGACCTGATTTTTGTCACGCGATAACAGGCGTAATTATGAACCTATTTGGATGTAACTTGGTCTGTACATAGTACATACCAATGTCTCGACCGAGTTCGATGGCCAGCTTCATTCGCCATCTTGTTTCAAAAGGGTTGCCATTAAAAAAAAATTAAATTTAAAATTCAAAATGAGGTATTAAACAATTGGAAAATGAAAAAGATTTTTTTATGTATTTGGCCTTAATACAAAGATTCCGGAGCAGTTTTTGTTTCTGAAAATTTGTTCTTTTGTTTATATCTTAAAAAATGGTTGATTTATAGCACTTTGAATGTCTAGCATGGCTAACATTTTGAAACGATCTTGTATTTGTCACGCGATAACACACGTATTCGCCTATTTCGATGTAAGAAGGCATGTGGATAGTATATATCAACACCTCGACCAAGTTCGCTGGCCAGATTCATCAGCCATCTTGTTTCAAAATGGTGACCATTAAATTAAAAAATATATATATATTTAAAGTGAGGTGCAAAAAAATTCGAAATTGAAAAAGGTTTCTTTCTTAAGTATTTGACCTTGATATAAGGATTCAGGAGCATTTTTTGTTTGTCTTTACCTTAAAAAATGGCTCAGATATAGCAGTTTCAATTTCTATTGTGGGTGACATTTTGAAAAATCTGATTTTTTGCATGCGACAGCACTCCTATATATTAACCGATTCCGATGTGAGTGAGCATGTGCACAGCAATTACTAAGGTCTCGACCAAGTTCACTGCTTAGCCTCATCCACCATGTTGTCTTAAAATGACAGGCACTTTAAGAAATTGCCGAATTTGGCAGCCAAATATATGTTACTTTAAAGAAAAGCAGCTTGGATAAAGCTGACTAATTTCGCGAAATTCTCATTCATTATATTGATAAAAATTAGTATTGAATCTCCTATATTCGGTTTCCATTAAATTGAGCTTCGTGTGTTTGAATGATATAATTTGGCTTTTTTTAAATAAAGATTATGAAAGCTACCTCTTCCTCCCGGCACGGGCCGGAAGGACTTTTTTTATGTATAACATTCCGTATTTATATTTTGTGACTGTGTCATATACATAGCTGGAACAGTTTTTTGGAATAATTCATTTATGGAATAATATATGCGATTATTATAAAAATGATACGTTGAGTAGTGTGATTGTGCCATCCACATAGATGTATATGCAGCTAGCTACACAGCTTATAAAGTGCATTTTTGGAATTTCAATAATTGTTCTTGAGAGATTGGAGAATAAGAAAGTGCGTGTGAAATGTGATTCGAAAAAGCGAATTGAATTAAATTCTGCATTATATTAAATTATATCATTATGAAAAAAATATGTTGAATAATGAAAAAAAAAATTTCTTCGTTATATGTTTTTCAATTGTCAGCATTCATCTGAATATTTAGTGAAATATGTAAGAAGAAAGTGTCTATATTTTTGTGTTACCGTTTATATTACATGGATTTACTTTATTAAATTTAAGGAAATACTAAAAAGGTAAGAATGTGATTATTTACAAAAATATAATTTTTATTTGGAAATAGAAATTTTCCTTGAACAATATTAATTATGTAATATTAATTATTTAAATCACTTTTTAAAGAATACATGTGTTTATCATATTTGTATCTTTCTATATAGAATAAATATTTTTCAGTATTACAGTGTTTTTTTATTATGTTCGACTAAATTTATTTCATTTTCAGGATTAATTAATTAACTTGCTTGATAATTCTTAAAGCATTCAATTTATAAATAAATGTTTTTCATATAAAAAAATATCATCATTGCTTAAATCATTGCTTAAGCATTAAAAGTTATTGCTTGTGTACATTGACACCCAAATTTGTCAACATTTTTAGTATTATATTTTTGTCCAAAAAAAAAAAAAAAGCAGTTGCAGCACTATATATTTTTGTTGTGGATACAAGCTATTAATCTGACTATAAAAATGTCAGTAAATATTAGCCATTTAATATAATGCCACTTTTTAATAGCTAATTTTATTAAAAAATATTTTTCTATAATAGCTATATAAGGATTTACAATAAAATAAGTAAGGAAATAAATCATTATGTACTTTGTTTAAATGCTTAAAATTATATTTAAGTTTTGTACAACTTCAGATATTGAAAATTTTTTTATTAATATTGATTTATTGATTTATTGATTGTTAAAAAGAAATTACAGATTTAGAACGGAAAAAATACTTTATTTTCATATTTTACTGCATTTTTCACATAAAATTGGGGGGATTTTTTTTCAACGTTTGTGCATTTTTATAAAAGATACAGAAATAACAATTAAATATGTATTTTTAATGCAAAATAAGTTTTGAAATTACATGTTATTTCTCTTGCATGTTATTAAATATATATATATGTTTAACTTTTTAAAGATAGCTTAGTAGCTCTAGTGATTACCATATGCTATATGTAAAAGAAATTGCCTACATGGCAAAATATAATTAAAAAGATCAAGTTATTATATGATATTGTTATTAACAAACCCTTCCGTTGTAATTTCTAGCTACAGATAATATTAACATGATTTCGTATATGAATTTTTATGTTTAATGACAGATCATTTAATTCTTTTACATTTTCGAAATTAATGTTTTCATGTAACAAAATTAAATTTATGTATAGAAAATGCTATGAACATTTTTGCTTGAAGTGGTGGGCATAAAACTTGAAAAATAATTATAAAAGCATCAGAATTGGAGTTATCGTGAAATTTTTAATGTTTCATAAATAAATTTTAAATTGTTCCTTTGTAACGCTTTATTAAAAAGTTCGAAATTTCTACAGTATTTAATTGCACGATGAAAGAATTTTTTTAGACTATGGAAACTTGTTCAAAGTAAAATAACTACATTTATATGTATTTCCTGTGTTTCATCTGTATAACATATTTAAATTTAAAGACACAGAAATTTTCTGACAACTTTCAACGTCAAAATTATTCTGATTTTTTACAGAATGATTTTTTATTATCATCGGAGAATGCATCCATTTACGCAAAGCAATTTATTGTACTTATTATATATCATACTGCATACTTTTAGATTAGGATGAAGTTAATGACAAAGGATATATTTATACATATTCAAACATATATTTACATGTTCATATATATATATATATATATTAAGTCATCAATGTGTTTAAATTTTTGTTGCTGTATATGTAGTAGGGGGAAGGGGGGAGGGGGGAATGATTGTAAGCCGCTGGAACTGGAACTTATTAGAACCACATTTCCTATACTGTCAAAAAAAAAAAAAAACATTTTCTAATTTTTTTAAAATATATTTATAACTGTATATATTAAATAAAACCTCTCAATAGCAGACACCCTAGGACCGAAGAATTTGCCCGCTATTTAGAGGTTTTATTTTCATATGTAAAAAAAGTCCAGAGTGTACAAATACCCAGCATACCGAGTACAAATTACACAAAATATGCTTCAATATATTATTAATCTGCTTTTCAATCCACAAATGTTGTGGATTGAAAAAAGTGATCTCTAAATAGGTGCCTGCTATTCGAGAATGTCCGTTATTACTGAAGCATATAGTAAAACTTCTATAACCGGTCACTCCCGAATAGCGGACAGCTCTATTTAGAAAAATGTAAAGCGGGGTAGTGTTTCTTCTAGAAGCAGGACCTGATTAAAACATGGAAACTGATCCGCGGCCCTGCCCCATCACCTTCCCATCAATTTTTGTGGCCCCAAATTTGGTATGCAATTTTACGAATTCAATGTTTTTATATATGTTTAGGTTTTTTAGTATTATAACCACATACAAAATTATCATATTAGGATTATAATTTCAGGAGATATTAATAAAAATATGAAAATGCAATTTAACATTAGAAGCTCTAAATTTTGAATGCTTATAATTCAAAAACTTATCATTCAAATGACTAGAAATTTCGTTTCTAGGCATAGTTTGAACCGAAGATTTAAAATATAGTGTCAAAATTGGGTGCATTCATTGGAAAAAAACAAAGTTTGGTCTAATTTTGACTTGTAGATGACCCCTATGCAAATTTTAAATACATAATATAAAAGTAGACTTTATTTCCAGACGATTGGTACCAGTAAATTTCTTCTATTATTGTTGTCTTCTAGTTGCAGAGTTAGTAGGAGGTGTTTATTTTTTTTTCGACGACTGTTCCAATCATGTGGATAAGAAATCGCTTTTGCGACTGATACTGCTTGTGTGATCGCAAGCAACGTGGGGAGCAGAAATGAAGGGTACTCATATCATAATGAAGGATTTCTGTGTCCATTGATATTTACTATATTATTTATCGTTTGAAAAGAGCCAAATAAACATGAAGTCCATCCAGAATCTTATAACTACTGCTCGTCTCAGGCGCCGATGTGCGGTTGTCAAATGTTTAAGCATTTCTTGGTAATGATAAATAGTATAATAATAAAAAACGAAGGGGGATAAGGAAAAGTATGTGTTTCGTGCTCAATTTTTTTTTAATGTTCGGATCTCATATGCTGATAATTTTGTGAAATCTAGTGCTAGATTTTATTTAACACAGAAATAAAAATCCAAAAAATGCTTAAACTAATTGACTGGGAATATCTATTTAAATAGAAAAAAATTGTACAGCAAAGCAGGGATGGAATTCTTTCCGAAGAAGTGAATCATTTTTTATAAATGGGAATAATTTGTTACCATAAAGCAGAGCTGATTGCAGCATGGACAAACTGGGCTTTTTCTATTGGACGTTAGCTTTACGGCCCCACAAATTTGGTATGAAATTTCCATAAAGCTGATATTTTAAATTTGTTTTGATCTTATACTTATTTTATTAAAAATTTTGTACTTTTAGAATATGATTAGGTTAAAGAAAAGGATATATTTATCCAAATATGTATTTGATGGCATCGAGCAGTCTTATTTTTTTTTTTTTGTAGCAATATATGAAGTTGGCGGAGGTGGTGGTGGTGGGGGTGGGGGACGAATAAATACTAGGTCTTTGGACTGGAATTAATTTAATAAACATTTTTGATGCCGTAGGGCATATATGAAATCGCATAAATACATATTTAGGTGAATATATTTATATATATTATCCTATTCTAAAACTACAAAATACTGATTACGATCATAATAAAGTCAAAACTGATATAAAATATCAGCTTTATAAAAATTTTGTACCCAATTTGGGGTACCCTAAAATCAGGGGGCAGAGAAGCATCCTAGTTTTACCACACTGCAATTAGCTCTGCTTTATGGTAACAAATTATTCTCATTTATAAAAAATGATTCAATGTGGCTGCGTATATGGCTGCGTATATGACTTAGAAAGAAAAGTGGTCAAAGATGGCTTCATATTGGCAAAAAAAAAAGGGCTCAAAGATGGCCGCAATTAAGACACTTGAAATGTCTGAAATTCAGACGCAAGAAGTGTCTAAAAATTTTCAGACATTTTAAAAAGTCTGAAAATCGAACACTCCAGTTTCAGTCACTTATGTGTTTGAAATTCAGACGCAAGAAGTGTCTGAAAATTTTCAGACATTTTAAAACGTCTGAAAATTGAACACTACGTTTCAGACATTTAAGTGTCTGAATTTCAGACATTTCAATTTACAGTGATTGTACTCATTAAATCATAACAATTGCGATAATAATAGAGTTGACAATTCTTATTCGAAATTTCGACTACGAGCTGTATTGCAAGCTTGATAATTGCGTTGCATGGAATCGAGCCTTTTGGAAGTATACCAGTAGTCTCTCGGATGGCCGTAGCAGCTATACTGATGCGTGGGACATGCGTATGCTTGTTATCTACAGGTCTGTCGTAATCCACAGATTTTATGTGACCAGAAAAGATTGCAAAGAGAATAAAATGGAATTAGGAATACTTAATACGTAGTTTTACAGAAATTTTACCGGCTTCAAAGAAACGCCTTTTGTTGCGTTGTAATTGATTTTACAATTCTGCTTTGTATCCGTTTATCATTCGTCGTTCAATGAAATATCCATCCCAGTAGTTTGTAATTGAATTAGAGAATAACTCAGTATATGCATATATTTGTATACATTTATGCAGAAAAGTATTTATATACGCAAGTGTATATCGATATACTTGAATTTTGTGCATATAATATGTAGTTTTTGTAAGAATTACAGCTTTCTTCGTAAATATAAACAAAACGCATAACTGAAATTGAGACATCCTATGTTTAAAAAAATCCTTAAAAAAACCCTAATATATAAATACATTTTTTAGACTCTGCATTTCGCATAAGATTTATGTTAAATTGATGATTTAGTCTTTATTACACTTTAAGATATAAACTAAATCGTTTGTATTTTCGCATGTTTTACTAGTTATAATCCTAAAATTTGCCTTGAAAAAATTGCTTTCTATTAGGAAGAAACATAGAAGAAGGTTTCCTAAGATTATTTGACTTCTCTTCCAAACAAAATCGAGAAAGAACATGTAATTAACATTTCATGAGGGAGTAAATGCATTTCTTTTCCTTTCAATAGGTTCAAACTTTGAATTTTAGATTGGATAGCATTTGTATTTCAAAATATTTGTAGTGATTTAAAATTCATCGAAGGGAACCTATTTTAAAATAAAAACTGATTATCCGCAAAAGTTTGTCTGTTTTTTTTTTTTTTTTTTTTTTTTTTTTTTTTTTAAACCAGACAGTTATGATTTGAATTTTGTATTAAAAAATGAAAATATCATATACGTATCATACTAATATGAATTTTATGTAAGTCGTACTTAGATATGAAATATAAATAGGAAATTAGATAGAGAAGAATGCAAAGAAAGTATTGAATCCTTATTTTTGTACTTTAAATTTCTTTAAATTTCTTTAACATTTTTCTTGGATAACGTGTTCAGACGATTTACGTTGTATTGTAGAATATGTATTATTTCCTTCAAAATTAGCATATCACAGTAAAATGATTTAAATAAATGCCTTTCTATTTTATATAAAAATAAAGAATTTCTTAAATTATTTATTTAACAGTTTTTTTTAAGTGTAAATTCTGTTGTTTATTTCAATAGAAATTTCTCTTTTCAAATACAGAATTATCTGCTATTGTATTTTAAAAAGATAGATAGAAGTAAACTGAAAATAGAAGATGAATAACGTTGAAAACTCTTTTGATTTCAAAATTTTGTTTGTAAAAACAAAAAAAAAAGTTTTTGCTTATAGTTATGGGAACTCGCTACCGTTTAATCTTTGTTTTCATATTCCAATATATTAAATTAACTTTTGAGATATATTTAAATAGTTTTATGAAGAAAATTGATTTACTCAAAAAAATATGATTAGGATAGTGAAATTTGAAAAATATAAAACAACACTTCTTCTACATTATTAAGCTCTTTGCAACATTTATTTTCATTTTATTCTTACAGATGTATTTTATAACTCTAAGGACCAGATTTCAAAAAAAAAAAAATTAAGGGTGAAAAAATGTCATGACATACATAAAAATAGAGCTAAAAACAGAATTTAATATTTTATTATTTTTAAATATCCTGTTTTAACATAGAAAATTCGATTCTTTATTTCATTAAACATTCTTAAAGAACATCCATAAAAATCATCAGGAATATTGAAATATATATGTTGAGTATTGAAAACATATAAACAAACTGAGAAAAATGAATTTAAAAAATGAAATTAGGATGTTTTTGTACTCTTCACATCAAAACAACGATGTTACCACGAAGAAAAAAAATAATAGTTTATTTTTATAATACACACGTTTTACTCAAGTTAAAGCTTAACAAGTTTGTTACAAGCTTAAAATTTTCAATATATTTTATAACTATTGATTTATGTTATAGATTATAAAATATTTTTTTTTTAATATTAGAAACTGTTTCAAATGTTGTATGAACTATTAACATCACAAAGATTTTACAAGATAAAAAAAGTTCAGTAAAAAAAAATAATGTTCATGTAACATAAACATGGTACACTTTTGTAATGTCTTATAGATTATTTTAGACTGGCCATTCTTTTTCTTATCCCAAGTTTTCGTTTTTTTTTTTTTTTTTTTTTTTTTTTTTTTTTTTTTTTTTTTTTTGATATTTTGTTATATTTATTGTGCTATTACTTTAAATTAAAAAGCTACTAAAATCAATTTAAAGATTAACAGTTTGCGTAAGATTTCGCGTCAGGTGATATATCACGAGTTAAATATACGGCTTATTCAAATGTATTAAATTTCAGCTCATACTATTAGTTAGTGATTTAAGTCATTCGAACGCAAAAGTTACTGTGGCTAATAATAAAGGTAAGTAATCCTTTAATTAACAAAATTGAAAACTTTCAAAATTAAATACTCAAAAATAGAAATGTCATATTTATTCACATTAAAGTTTAAAATTCAAACAAACACATTATTATAGGGAATAAACCCTCAATATTTTAGAGTCAATTTATAATATATACAGAATTTAATAATATGCAAAATAGTAAATATAACATATAACGTAGTACATTCAAAATTTAATAGATAAGAAAGGAAGTTAATTATAGCAGATTCCCAGTTTTCGTCAATACTGGATTTGAATAGAATGTTAGCAAATTAGATAGCTTTCATCATGTTTTCTTATTTTATGGCTACCAATTTTTATCGCCAAGTAACGTCAATCTAGGCACAAATTTGAAATTGGCGGACATAGTTATGTAAATTTGTGTGTGCATGTCCGTGTGTATTTTTTAGTTTAAATATGATCTAATTTTTTTATATGTGGCTTTGTAGGGATAAGCATGTTAGACTTGCAACGATTTTTAAAACGATAAAAGTAAATTTATGAGAAACAGCGTTAACTAAAATGCATAAATTAAAATCGATTTTCGGAGAATCCGTTATTTTTAATTCGCCCTCTTGTTCCATTAAAGGCAGGCACTCTAGAACTTCAAAGTGCTATATCTCAACCATGTTTACTTTCTTCTATCTTTACAAGAAAAAAGTATTGGATTCGTAAAAATTTGTCGAATTTCGATTTTCGACGGATTTACGCGTTTTAGGAGTCATAAATCCGAAAAAACATGCTTTTACAAAATGTCTGTCCGTAAGTCTGTCTCTGAAACTGTCTGTTTGTCTGTATGTCTGTATGTCACACAAATTTTATGGGCACCCTATCTCAAGAACTAATGAACGGAATTTAATAAAACTTTAGACTCAATTAGTCCCTGATATAAATTCGTGCTGATAGCTTTTTGGTGTAAATCTCCCTAAAGGGGGTGCTGTCATGCTGCATTTTTCACGGTTGCCGCAATAGCTATATCTTAATAAATAATGCACGGATTTTTATAAAACTTCAGATTCAGTTAGTTCTTAATATAATTAGGTGCTGCTTGAACATACTTTTTGGTGTTAATCGCCCAGCAGGTGGCGCTGCTATAATGCATTTTTTTTATTATCGCAATAGCTGTATCTCAAGAACTAATGCACGAATTTTCATAAAACTTCAAATTCAGTTAGTCCCTGATGTAAATTAGCGCTGTTTAGATTTTGTTCTAAATCTCTGAACAGATGGTGCTACTATGCTGCATTTTTCACGATTTCCGAAATACCGGTATCTGAAGAACTAATGCATGGATTTTCATCAAACTTCAGATTCAGTTAGTTCCTGACATAAGTTGGCTTAATCTAGTTTTTGGTATAAATCACACAACAGTTGGTGCTGTTATACAGATTTTTTTACGATTGCCACAATAACTCTATCTCAAAAACTAATGCATGGATTTTCATCGATCTTCAGATTATGTTTGAAGTTGACATAAGTTATTGTTGATTAGATTTTGGTGTAAATCATCCTACCGGTGACGCTTCTATGCTGACTTTCTCAAGAAGAATTAGCATGTATGAGATTTTGTTTTTGAATTACCACATCAGACTACACTGGTGTCAAAAATTAAGGACCAGTCACAAAATGCTAATTTTTAAGTAAGCGAATACTCAAAAGGAAGTAATATAATTCAAATAATTACTATCCCTACAGCACAGATAGTTCATATAGCATCTCATTCATGACACACGTGGTCACAAGTGTCACAGTCACAAACAAAAAATATGAAATTCCACACTTCTCATTATGAGTCTCAAATTATAACTATATGTGACTCCACTGAGACGTCAATGTGACTGCTGCTTTGTGACGAGTCACCAAGTGACTTTACAATGTAGTTACATTGTGACTCTCACTTCACTGTCATTTTTAGATTCAAATTCAAAGTCATCATGAACGTTGCATTAAGTAAGTCACCAAATATTATCACATTATAGTCACATGGTAACTTTTCACAAAAGGGCACATTGGTAACTTCACAGTAGTATCTCTGTCACTTGAAAGTCATCATGTGACTTTAATGTGACATTATTTGGTAACTTATCACAATGCACCGTTCACGATGACTTTGAAATTGAGTCTACAGATGACAGTCACACGAGAGTCACAAAGTAACTACATCGTAAAATCACATGGTGATTTGTCACAAAGCAGCAGTCACAGTGACGTCTCAGTGAAGTCACATATTGTGATCATTTGAGACTCATAATGAGATGTATGGAATTTCCTTTTTTTTTTGCTTCACCGTAGTGACTGTGACACTTGTGATAATGTGTGACATGAATGAGATGTTATATGGACTAGCTGTGCTGTAGATATAGTAATAATTCGAATTATATTATTTCGTTTTGAGTATTCGCGTACTTGAAAATTAGCATTTCGTGATTGGTCCTTAATTTTAAACACCAGTGTAGTTTGTGATAGAGTCGAAAACATAATGTTCTATTTCACCTAAAACTTAAACAACTTTTTGGATTTAATTTTTTTCATATATATATATATATATATATATATATATATATATAAATCTTAAACGGCTTATAATATTTTCCAATGTGTTGCTTTGAGAAATTACATTAAAACCTCTAGAATATCTTTATTTACCAATGTTTGAATCTGTTAATGAAAATAGTTGTGGCCATCGGAAAAGCTTATCCTTTAATATGCATTTAATAGAAATTTAAAAGTTTTTTTCCGTTTTTAATAGGCACGTGTAAATAAATTTTTAATTGTCTGGAAATATTTTTCTTTACGCTGTTTTTACAATTGAAAACAATATATATAATAATTTTCTAAGCCATGTGACTATCATTAATAGTTCCGCTCGTAACACTTCGCTTTTTATAATCAAGGTGCCATTTTGGTACTTTAATGTTAGCCTGGCACAGGTGATAAGTCGCCAAATAGTATTCTATCGCCATCATTCCATCTATATTATAATAGTCCAAGTGATGTAACTGCCATAAACAATTACGGGCTGATCCATTCGCTTTTCTTATGAAAGTTTTCCATTTCGATAAAAAAAAAAAATCGAATAAAACTGCATAAAAGTTGCCATGATCGCAAAAGATTGGTACTTTTATGCTAGCCGGGTGCAAATCTCGCCAATATCTTTATTTAATTAGCATTTTTTTTTTTTTAATCTTTCACCAGTTAGCATTTTTTTTTTCGAGTGATGAATTAAAACATTGCTTTGAAGTTGAAATTAAATGTTATGGTTTGTTGCATTATTTAATATATGGCACAGATGTCATATACCCACCGTTTTTGGCGTGATTTTTTTTTACGACAATTTGGCGAAAACTTTCGAATACCAGTATATGTATTTAGAAACTTATCAGCATATGTATTTTATATACATGCATTTTTAAATTATTTTCTATTATTTTGAAAATAAAATAAAAATAAATAAAAAAATTAATAACTATAGAACAAAACAATTTTACAATTTTAAAATATAAAATAAAAGTAAATAATTATTAATAAATAAACAACAATTGCCGGGTTACCATGTCAATTAAAATAACGCCATTTTGGCGCCAAATAGGTACCCCGGTACATATATAATATCTGTGCCTAATATGTTTCTTTGCATTTCGTTTAAAAAATGAAAGAAGTGAAAAACATTAATTTTAAATATTTCAGTTTTAAATGAAAATTTAGTACTTTAAAATAAAATTAATGAAAGGATTATAGATTAGTAAGAAAAAAAATGCGGCTCGAAAAATGTTTGGCGATTTGACAACTGCGTCCCGCTAACATAAAAATACCGAGTTCTTGATTTCTCTATCAGACGCTTCAGATTTGGCGAGATTGTTCATGTAATTTAAATTATGAATAAAAGTAACATGATACATTTCTTAGCATACGTTTAAGGGAAACCAAACTGGTTGTCAAATTAGTTTAAAATAATAACTTTTTCAGAAATGAAAAAAATGGTCAAAATTTCAGTTGCCATGATTAGAGAAAAGTGTTTAAAATTAGAAAAAAATTAATATCTCGAAAACTAATTCAAATTTCGAAATTCTAATACCAGTCTTGAAATCTGCAGATCAATACAGATATATGTCGTTAATTTTACCACATAATATTCCATATTTTAGGAGAAATTGCCATGTCATATAAACAGTCGTTTAATCAGTCGTTTCATAAATTCGTTTCATTAGGATTTTATATATATAGGGTATATATAATACATTAATTAGTTTCCGCGCGTTCTTCAGAATATTATTTCTTTTATGAATTACTAAAATTTAATTTGGTATTAATCATTTTATTGTTTTTTTAATTATGAATCTTATTCAAAGCACTGACTAACTTAAAACAATTTTCACTGAACTATTTAACATCGGCATATTACAATAGTTCCTAAATCATATTTTGTGCTTTGATAATATGAAGTTTTCTGATATCATAGTAATCCTCAAATATTTGTGTATTTAGAGTAGAAAGCCTTCATTATTCTGCCAAAATCACGATATTCCACTGTTAGCTAAGACCGTGATACCGGACAATATTAAAAAGTTTACGCAAACCTACTCGGGACAATATTACTGGTTTGAAAATAAGATTTAGCAGCTGCGTTTCATAATCAATATCATTTGTGTTTCCAACTCTACTAGCATTTTGATTTTGTTGATGTAGCCAAAATTAATGCACCCACGATTTAGTTCCAAATTATTTAAGTTTGATTCTAGAAAAAGAAACAGCTTTATAATCCAGGATACTGCAGATGGCTGTCCATTTTCGGGATCACAACTAAGAAGAAAATCTGTTTTATCTGTGGATACCATTTATTGAGATGGAAAAAAATTAAAGCTTTGTCGTGCCTGATCGTATCTGTGGTTTTGTTACAGGAACCAAAAAGAACGAGCTGTGTAAAACATGATGGCGAAGCAGGAGAAAGCACAAACAAAATCAAGTTTTCTCGATACCGCCTGAGATAGAAATGTTGAGATGGCATTCCATGAGGTCACATAGTTGCTCTGTGAAAAGTAGGTATAGGTATTGGAGAAACATAAATTATCTTCCACATGAAATAAACAATCAGGAAGCTTTATAAATGCTATAATGTGATTGTATAATCTGAAAAATGTGGGCACAACTGGTATGCAAACCGACACATCTGCAGAAGTATATGCAACCATTTTATTATAATTACAAAAAACAAGTGTAATTTGGAAATTTCATCTGTGCTATCACAAATCTAATTGAAGCATAAACTTTATCTATCTTTTTTTTTGTATCTGCTGAAAGATGCGTTCTGTGATATTGAAATAAACAAAATAAATTATTATTTAGTATGTGTCGATTTTAGATAATGAAAAATCGTAGAAAAAAATAATATTTTCTAACTGAAAAAAAGAGTTAATGTTTGAAATGAAGATTTAGTAAATTTAACATTTTTTTTTCACATGTATAAGGATGCTAATTATTTAACATAAGTATCATATGTGACGTTAGAATCTCCGTCACAATTTCCAATTTATGATAAATTTATTTTAGAAATTCTGTACAAATAATGTTACCTAGTAAAGTCTGATACTGTATTAAATATGAATGTATGTATAGCCAGCGTTCTTTCATGGTAATGAAAATATTTTACGCAAATTAAATCCTGAACAATAAAGAAAAAGTAAACCATTTTGTGCTCGCTACACGCAGCTTTGTCATTTCTACTTCAATTCCCAAAATTTAACAAACAAATCTGTTTTTTTTTTTTTTTTTTTTTTTTTTTTTTTGTCTTTACCACAACACAACTATTATAGTTATCTCTCATTAGGTTTTCATTTTTTACCATTTTAATGTTCATATCCGATTTTCTTCATCTTCTTTTATTTTGTGCTTTGTTTCTATAACTTGTATCAATTTTCAACTACAGATAATCAGTTTTCTCCTCAGAAATTCTAGATTAGATATACCATAAATGTTTATTTTCAGTAATATTTTTCGTTTATTGGTAGTTCTCTCAACTATCCCCAAAATTTAGCCTTGCCACAATCATCACCGTTTACTGGCATTGGATTTTTAGCTTGCAATTTTAATATATTTTCTTATTTCTTAATTTTTTGTAAGGTTTTATATATGTCTGGCTCACTGCTTTTATTATATTAGTTTCTCATTTGGGAAATCTATATTTTATAATTTAGAACAATATACACACACACATATATATATATATATATATATATACTAGGGGGCTTTGCCACCTGCAACCTACGCTCGTCAAACTCCATTTAGACACCGCAGAATCTAAAAGCACGGTAATTTGATCGGTTTGAAAAAGATTAGAGAAGATTGAATTATAATGATAAAACGTATAGCGATCTCCCTGTAAACGGGTTTGCATTCAATTCCCTTTGATTGCCAAAATTTAAGGCCCAATCTGTTGCTATTAAGACATCCAATGGTTGTTTTCGTATTTGATTTAAGAAGATCAGTTAAACATTTGAAAAGAAGCTAAAATAAAATGAATTACGTAAACAGGGTTTTTGCCTCCCGGTATTTTTTAACAGCGTTATAAAACGATTGGCATAATACAATTTATTGTTTTAACCCCTTCAAGGGAGGTGGTTCATTTTTGAACCACTTAATTTTAATTCTTAAATGCCAGATTGCCACTAGAATATTGGAATGAAAATTATACTTTTATTAAATAAGTGAACAAAAGCATTTTCGTATTTCGAAATTTGTTTCGAAATTTTGGTGCCATTAACTGATTTCAACATTTTACGAATAGAAGTACCTTGCCCCTGAAAGGTTTAAACGTATACTATTAATGTATTTATTTTTTCTAAGTTTCCTTTCTCTTTTAATATTCACGTGTAAATGCAATTTTCAAGACATAATTTTCAATATTTTCTAGCTTTTAACACGTACCCATTTAATAGTAATTTTAATGTACTTTTTTTCTGTTTTTATTAGTCACGTGTAAGTAAATATAAAATCGTTATGAAATATTATTTATTGCTTTGTTTTTAGAATTGAAAACAATCTCTTATAATAATAGCCTGAGTCATGTGACTATTATCAACTGTTCCTGGCGGATCTCATCGCTTTTTATATTCCAGGCGGCCATTTTGATACTTTAATGTTAGACAGCCACAGTTTTAGTCGCCAAATATTATTCTATCGCCATCATTTCACTTATATTATAACAGTCCAAGCCATGTAACTGCCATAAACAATTACGGGCTGATCTCTTCGCTTTTCATAAGAAAGGGTTCCATTTTGATTAAAGAATGAAAGTTATTTTTTCGAATAAAACTACATAAAAGTTGCCATGATCGCAAAGAATTCTTGGTACTTTTATGTTAGCCGGATGCAAATCTCGCCAATAGCTTTTTTTTTTTTTTTAACTCGCTAGTTAGCATTTATTTTTTTCGAGTGGTAAATTAAAACGGTACTACATGGTTATCCCATCAACCAAAGATCTATCGCCAGACTATAAGATTAAATGTCAATAATGGTTGATCGTAAATGTCACATTCACCTGACTGTAAGAAAGTTACACGTATTTGCGCCATCAAATGATTCTCATTTCGACGTTTTATTTGTATTTTTATTAATGTTATACTAATTTATTTGTTCTTTCGTTATTTAAAATGAAAAATTACGTCAATTTGAATAATTTGATGAGTTGGTTTGGCGATTTATATAATTTAGCGAAATTGATCTACGGGATAACTAAGTAGTACCATTAAAACATTACATTGAATTTGTAATTAAATGTCATGATTTGTTGCATTATTTAATCGAGTTTGGCGTGATTTTTTTTATCTCATTTTCGAATACCAGTTACATATGTATTTTTAAATTATTTTGTATTATTTTTAAAATGATATAATAATAAATAAATAAATAAATAATTAATAAGTATAGAACAAAACGATTTATAACATTCTTTTAATAAAAACAAAATAAATGTAAATAAATATTTATTAATAAATAAGCAAGAATAGCCGGGTTTCCATGTCAGCCAAAATAACATCATTTTGGCGCCAATTATGTGCCCCGGTGCGTGTATGACATCTGCGACTAATATTTTTCTTTCCGTTTCCTTTAAAAAAAAGAAAAACGTGAAAGCCATTAATTTTAATTGTTTCAGTTTTAATTGAAAATTTTGTATTAAATAAAATGATAATGATAAAAAAAAGCATTGTCCCTAGCACAGAATTAAGGGAGGCCAAACTGGTAGCCAGATTAGTTTAAAATAATAACCTTTTCTGAAATATGAAGAAAAAAATATCTGTTATGACTAAAATTTGAGTTGCCATCATTAGAAATATGTATTTAAAATTAAAAAAAAATAATAATATTTCGAAAACTAATTCGAATTTTAAAATTCTAATACCATTTTTGAGATCTGCGGATCAATATTGATTTTTGGTGTTATTTTAATCGCAAAGTATTCCATATTTTAGGAGAAATCGCCGTGAAACAGAATCAGATGTTTAATCAGTCGTTTTAAAAAATAGTTTCATAAATTCGTTTCATATATCCGTTTCATAAATTTGTTTCATTAGGATTTTATATATATAGGGCAGATATATAATTATATGTTTTGGAGGAAGTAATTTTAAGAAATCTTCTTAACAAAAAATATCCACTTGTTTGCTATGATCTAAAATTATAATAATTTTTATCTGTTAGCTTTTGTTTGCGTTCAACATTTGGGTGAAAAAATTACACTAGTTTTTACTTCAACAAAGAAAATGTTTAGCCCACATTAAGACCATTGTTCAAACCCATTAACCTTTCATAACATGTCTCACGCTTTGAATGCTTAGAAATATTTATAGTCTTGTGGATTTTAGCAGTTAATACAATAGAACCCATTAATCTTCCTCCAACGCTCTATGCATTAAGATCAAACATTTTTTAATTTCAAAATAAATTAATTTATAAAATAAAAGTTTAATAATTTATTTCAGCTGAAAATGCATTATTTAACAATATTTTTGCCGTTGTTAATTTATACATTAATTTTTGAATTATGTTTATTTTACTTTTATTTTAAAAGGGGTAATAGATTAAAAAAAATAAGTCTTCAATGAACTTAAAATAATATGTGTTATTTTATTCTAAAAGAAACTGTTAATATAATGATAAATTTCAAAAAGTGTCAATTTGATACCAATAAAAATTGTCTTCAGAAACCGGAAAAAATGTATTTAAGTGTCATATTATATTTTCACACAACTCATTTGCCAAAACATTTTTAAATTATAAAATTAGCAAACCATAATTATGAAATAAGTGGTAATTGTTTCACATAATTCAGGATTATTGATTTTTAAAGTATTGTAATTAATTTAGACTAGTACACCTCTAAGGAAATATACAGTCAATAAGTGAAAAATATTTTTTGTAAATAGTGTTTTTTCTGTCTTTAAGTTTCTTATAACAATTCTTTTATACATTTTCGTATTTTACATAGTTCTTTTTTACACAAATTACTCTAAAGCATTTATAAAATTTACCGCTGATTTTAAATACATTTCTAAGAATTTCCTTAAAAAAAAAAAAAAAAAAAAACATTAAAAATCAAGTAAGAAAAATCATGCGTACAGCATGGATTATGAAACACTTTCAAACACTCCCTGAAAGCTTTAACGAAGCTTCGTTACTTAGGGAAATAAGGTAAATAAGATAACTAAGTAAACATTTAAAATCTGATTCCGGTAGTTACCACCCATAGCCAAATATATATTCCAATTCTTTTGAACAGCCCTGTATTTCATCTGTATGCTAATATATATTCCATATAATGGGAAAATTTAGTTTAGCAAGAAAACGTATAACAGGTTGAAATTTCTCTTTCTTCAATTTATACAATTAATTGCAAAAATACTTGAATACTTTTGTACAGCCCTGTAATTTACCTAGAACCTTTATTACACGCCACTACTTAGCTAAATTTTAATTCAAACTAAAACACTCTTAAAACTACTGTAGCCACATTTCCAGAAATTATCATCCATTGACGATATGTATCCTGTTCTTTGCGTGACACTGTATACCATTTTATCTATATTCTACAAATATTTCTTAGTACACTAAATGCAGTTCAGCATAAAAATGCATAACTCATTTAAAAACCACCTTTAAACAATTTGCGCTAACACCCAGTAACCCTTACGAATTATTTTGTGTAGCCCTGTATATGAATTACAGAATTTATGCAGAGCATGTAGTATGCATAAATATAGTGGAACATAAATGGGCATATCATAATTAAAAATGCATTTCCAGAAATCACCGCTAATGTACAGTACTCCCGATACAATATACTATCTGAAAACTTTTATGTGGCCCTGTAAATGCTATGCACTTCGTATTATACATGAAATAAGTAAAAGTAAACCTCAGCGACGTATATCAATTTCATTATACATGAAATAGTTTAACATAATTAAAATACGCCGCAAACAATTCCCCTTCCATCCCAATATCATTATGTAACGGAATTATTCTGTGTGGCCCTGAAAAAAGAATAATTACTATACCTTGCACCGAATATTATACAGAATGCATGCTTTAGTGCACTCCATATATGCATATCAATTTTGGTATGTTTGGATGCGTGTAACATCATTAAAAATCCTTTTAAACGATGTCTTCCCATAGGCCCTAATGTAACGGAAAACTTTTGACTGTCCCTGTAAGTCAACTAAACATGCTACAAACTTCATTTGAAATAGGGAACGTGCTATGGTAAACGTCAATAACCACCAACAATTTCAGGACAATCCGAGTATATTTACGGGAGTTAGAGCGCGAACAGGCGGTCAGACGGACAGACAAACCGAAGTCATAATCACTTTTCAACTTTGTTGGAAAGTATTAAAAATACTACAATTTTTCAATACTTCTCTCTGTTTCAGTGTGAAACTTTTTAGACAACTACTGCTTTTTCGTGTAAATGAAAGTTAACCTGTTATTTGTTTACAACATTGAGCAAAAGGATCAAATTGAGAAGCATATTTTTATAAATCTATGTAATAAACCACTTTTAAATTCATAAATATTTACGTTAATTTCTCTAGAACAATTTCATTTAAATGTTTCTTCCTAAATGGCAGTACATAGTACATAATTATTTTTTTTTAACGTGAGTTAATTTGGATATACGATCTATTTCTAGAACGTTACCTATAAGCTATTATAGTTGTTTAAAGATAAAGTACTTTTAATGTAAGGTTTTAAATGTTCGCTCTAGCTACTTTTATTATAGAAGCTTCTCATTTCAAAATCCCCTTTTAATACTTATAAAACAATATTTATTTGTTTATTTATTTATTTATTTAAATGTTTTGAAGTATGACTAATTTCCAGAAATTTTCTTTACAAAAAATGTCCACTTGCTTGCTATACCTACAAATATAATGATTTTTATCTGTTAACTTTTGTTTGTCTTCAACAATTCGAAAAAATATGCACTTGTTTTTACTCGAATAAATAAAATGTTCAGAACACATTAAGGCCATTGTTCAAACGCATCAACCTTTCATAACAAGTCTCACGCGTTGCACGCTTAGAAATATTTATAGTCTTGTGGATTTTAGTAGTTAATACAATAGAACCCATTAATCTTCCTTCAACGCTCTATACATTAAGGTCAAACTTTTATGTTATAAATGAATTTATAATATGCGAGTTTAATAATTTATTGTAGCTGGTAACTGTATTATTTAACACTATTTATTCCGGTGTTCATTGATACATCAATTTTTGAATTATGTTTATTTTACTTCTATTTTGTAACGGCTGCTAAATATAAAAATAAGTTATCCATTTTCCATTAAATTAATTGTGTTGTTTTATTCTAAAAACAACAAATAAAAGAACTATAAACTACTAAAGAACAGGAATTCTGGTTTTTTCAGAATTTAGTGTCGCCTCTGGCATTTCCGTTACTTCATTTTCTTCTGATGGACTGATGGCTTCTATTATTATGAAACAGCCATTATAAATGAAGCGTTAGGTGCAGATGAAAGAGCAGCCGCAAAAAGTTAGAACTCTGATTTTCTGGCCAAAATGGGGGGGAAATGGCCTTAATTTTTTTTTTTTTTTTTTTGCAAAAATAAAATTAACTTTTTACGGTTTCTCTTTCGGCACTCTATATTGCAGTACAAAACATATTTAAATTTTAAGACTTAAAGCACACGTTTCATTTTATGTAAAATGACGTCATTCGCATCTGCTTAAGAATTTCACATGTAAGATCTACTCGTAAACAGTAACGTCTACAGTAAAGCATGCATAGCATATCACTATCGCGAAATAATGCACAAATGCAGCAAAAACATGCCGTCATTCAAGAAGATCGACAAAAAATGGCTATCTAATGATTCATAGATACTTAAAATTAAATATAGTATGTAATAGCTCCATTGTTTTAACAGAAATCGTTCGTTTATATTTTTTTTTTTTTTCAAAATAGCACGTGTTTTAATCACATTTTTTTTTTTTCGGTTGCTATGAGAAAATGGCAACATAAATATATAATTACTATTTTAGAACCATTCTTCCTTTTCTTTCTACAGAAATGGAGTACTTCCGTTACCAATATTAAGCAAATGGCTCTAAAAACTACAAAAAAATTACTATTTCAAAAATAAATGGAGATACAGATTTTAAACAAAATACATTTAAAAGAAATTTTTTGTTCCAATATGACGGTATAAAAATCGAAAATGTGCGATGCTTAGAAGTTTTAAATATTGCTATAGAGTATTTAATCGTACTGCTTTGTTTTACGGCTGGCTTCTGTAAGGTAACTTTATTTTCTGTTATACACAAAATAAACTGGGAGAAAGAAATAGCATACTGTACCAGGGGGTAAAAATATTTTAAAAGGATTCAATTTGACGGCAATAAAAATAGTCTTCAGACACCCAAAAAACATATTGAATTGTCATGTATTATATTTTCACGTAACGCAATTGCCAAAAAATCGCAAAATTACAAATTTAACGGACCATAAACATGAAAAAATTACTAATTATGTCAAATATTTCATTGTTATTGATTTAATTTAATTTAATTTAATTTATTTGAACTAGCACAACCTAAGAAAATAACCACAGGATGGCTACTAAATACTGTTACATATATCCAGTCATTTTATATTACAAACATCTACCCTATATATATAAAATCCTAATGAAACGAATGTATGGAACGGATATTATGAAACGACTGAAATGTAACGAATTTATTAAACGATTCTATGAAACGACTGATTATGTTTCACGACGATTTCTCCTAATACATGGAATTCTTTGCGATGAAATTAACACCAAAAATCCCTATTGATCAGCAGATCTCAAAAATGGTAATAGAATTTTTAATTCGAATTAGTTTTTGAAATATTATTTTTTTTTCTGATTTTAAATACTTTTTTCTAATGATGGCAACTCAAATTTTAATCACGACAGATATTTTTTTTTCATATTTCAGAAAAGGTTATTATTTTAAACTAATTTGGCGACCAGTTTGGCCTCCCTTAAATGTATGCTAAGAAATGCACCATGTTACTTTTATTCATAATTTAATTTACTTGAACAATCTTTCGCCAAATCAAAAGATTCTGATAAAGAAATCAAGAACTCGGAATTTTTATATTTTCGAGCGCAGGTGATAAATCGCCAAACATTTCCCCCGTCGCATTTTTCAATTTTTTATTAATTTCATTTAAAATATAGTCCTTTCATTCATTTTATTTAAAATACAAATCTTTCATTTAAAATTGATGGTTTTCATTTATTTTTTTAAAAAACAAAGCGAATAGAAAAATATAAAGCACAGATGTCACATACGCACGGGGGTACCTAATTGGCTCCAAAATGGCATTATTTTGATTAACATGGTAACCAAGCTATTGTTGTTTATTTAATAATAAATGTTTATTTACTTTTATTTCTTTTTTAAAATTATATAAATTATTTTGTTCTATAGTTATCAATTATTTTTTTGTTATTTCCTTTTGAAAATAATAGAAAATAATTAAAAAATACGATGCTACTTAGTTATTCCGTCGACCAATTTCTCCAAATTATAAAAATCGCCAAACGACTCGCCAAATTATACAAATTGACATAATTTTTATTTTAAATAACGAAAGAACAAATAAATTAGTATAACATTAATAAATATTCAAATAAAACGTCGAAATAAAAATCACTTGATGACGTAAACACGTGTAACTTGCGTAAAGTCAATATAATGTGACGTTTACGATCAACCATTATTGACATTTAATGTTATAATTTGGCGATAAATTTTTGATCGACGGGATAACTAAGTAGTACCAAAAATACATATGTAACTGGTATTCGACAACGAGGTTTTCGCCAAATTTTCGTAAAAAACTAAAACACGCCAAACATGACCTCTGACCAAATATTAAAAAATGCAACATACCATGGCATTTAATTTCAACTTCAAATCAATGTTTTAATTTACCACTCGAAAAAAAAATGCTAACTGGCGAGTTGAAAAAAAACTGTTGTCGAGATTTGCACCCGGCTAGCGTCACAGTACCAAGAATTCTTTGCGACCATGGCAACTTTTATGTAGTTCTATTCGGAAAATCCTTTCCGCCGCCATTGATGACGGACGTGCTTTTTTTTTTTGAGAGCTCTCAAGTAAAGTTCTGTAAATAAGTAAATATTCAATTTTTTTATACCAATTAGCTTTGTATTGCCTGTCAATGCATTTTCCCTTGTTCCTGTGTTCTTTTCTTTAATTATCTATATTATTTTCGAGTCAGGAGGACTCTGAAATTTTTCATGGCTATTTCTTGTCAGTTTTGAAGCGAAGTCCATGGCTACTTTTAATTTCATGCTTATATCTCTTATTTAAATTTATTATTTTGCATTTTAATGTTAACGGTTTGTTCTCCTAGGTCAGGGGCTTTAATTTGGTATATAGATTATTTAGTTATTCTGTTTAACAAGTTGATTAAAGTACCTTTTATAATTTTTGGTGGGGGTTTCACCTTTCATATTTACTTCGCCATCTTGATTGTGGTGTAGAGTTGAGTTGTTCTGTGCTTCTTTCTTGCTTGTCATTTATTTCAATTGTTTTAATTAATGGAGTTTTGTTTTGATGGAGTGGTTTATTTTTAAGTTAGTTGTTTGAATTATATGTGGAGGTGTTCTTTCTGTGCTTAGCTTAAGGGTTTTTGTAGTTGTATTATTGCTTAATTAATTAGTGCTTATTCGTTTGATCACGTGTGCAGCGTCATCCATTTTATTTCTTGATTGTTTGTTTTTGTTTGCTCATCACATGACAAGTGACTGTGGGTGTCGTCTAGCGGTTGTTTGGTTTTTAGCTTTAGTTACGACATTTTAGTATTGTATATTATTAGGCTTTTTGTTTAGGTGGTGTGTCCTCACTCAGTGAGAGAGGCACTCCTATATATAGTGAAAGTGTGTTCTCAGTGTAACCGGCAGCTTACGTTTCGACGGCCAGTTAGTTGGATAGAGGGTCTTTCGAGATTTTGTTTTAGATAGAGGGTCGTTGGTTATTTTCTCGTGGAGATTGAGGGTCTTTTGTTGTTTGGTTTGGTTAGGTGTTCCTGTGTTTTCATTGGGGATTATGGCTAAGTTGGATAAAATGGAGAAATTTTTGGGGGATAGAGATGTGGAAGATTATCCAAGTGCAATACAGAAAGTGAATGTATATTAGACCGGAGTGAAAAACAAAAAGTTTTGCAGATCGAATTGTAATAGTGCGGAAAAGTTGCTACTCGTCAATACAAGCACAGTGAAAAAAAATTTTTTGAAATCGTAGAATATCTTCCGTTCGCGCATCGCGTTCAAAGTTTTCGAATTTGAATAAAAATTGTAGAAATATACGAAAAATCATAAAAAGGTGTAAACTTTTTCCGATCGAACACATTTCTTTGTACATACCATGACCCTGAGATGTAGAATGGAGGAAAAAATATCACACACTCCTCCTTTATCCCCTTCCAATCCCATTAAGGGGGTGAAAATGGCCGAGTTTCGTGGAAAAAAACGAAATTACAGGAGATGTAAATATTGACGAATCGGTCTGATTTTTTTTTGCATAAGGCAACATTGAGGCTAAAAGTCGAAAACAATCCGCCTCCTCCCTCGAGGTGCTCCCTCGAAATTGTGCAGCTCTTGGCCCGTCCTTCTAAGGACGACTCAGTACTCACCACGGGAAGGTGGCTGCTCTGCGAGTACCACCCAACCAACCAACGAAAATGTGGGCGTGAAGAATTATGCTGATAAAGATTCAGGTACTGCGAATTCTGATTTAGTGTCAAATTTTATCATGGTAGCACGAGAAGCAAGGGTGGCTCTTATAAAACCATCACGTCGCTCAAGCCCAAACACTTTTGAGAAGGCCTGTGTTACCAGCTTGACACTGCGCTCTATGGCTTGCGTATGACATGGTATGTCTGCCAGATTCAAAGGAAGAATTGGATTTTCCCCCTTGGAAATCAAGTCTGCAATGTCAGCTGAAGAAATGTTCACCAATAGAGGAGGACAGGTAATCTTGGTTTTAGACCAATTTCTAATGCCATAATAATCCTCGGCGTCAAAATTTATGGCCGGAACTTGAAAATTTCTGACGGATTTGCCCTTTGAGGGAGTGTCTTTGGATTTCAGTACCCGCCGAAGTCCCAGCTCTCGAACGTGTTGCCTATCATCCACTTCCATTGAAAGAAGAACGTTTTCTGGATGGGCAAAGAATGCATTTGTTTGGATGACCTTTGCTACCACTTCTTGAAGTTTTGCAGGTAAGCTTCTACATTTCTTGATGCATTCAAATATATGTTTAGGTACCTCAACTACTGAAGATCTTGTCTTAATTTCGAACCACAGAGGTACGTATACTGTCATAATGTGCGTGACAATGTTGATGAGATTTTCAGATGGAGTTTCCAATGAAATATACAGTCTCAGGAACCTGTTAGCTGTCGTTAACCACCGAGAATGAGATATTGGTCCCGGATCTCGATTTGCAAGGTCTGAGGAACAAGACTCAGCAGCAATGGAAACGGCAATGTCGTGCAGGTATCTCTGATCTTTACTCAGGATTTCTGGATCAATGTGAGGGATGTGGCATTTAATTCTCTTAAAAGCAACTACAGGCAAAGACTCGCAACCAGCCAGCTGTTTGCCAAGAGGGCTACAAAAAGACTTAGGCCCTGGGGTTTTACTATCAAACAAGATGCCTCAAAGATAGCTTATTAAAATGCAGGAGACAGATAACCCACTGTGTTGGTCTCTTTAAACGCATTTCTATATGTTTGATTGCTCCACTTTTCCAGCCAGTGTTTGTTGCTGTACCATCACACCCGACGACAAGAATTTTAGAAGTATCTATTCCGTTTTCTTCGAAATAGTCTACAATGGAGTTAGCAATGTGCTTTCCACTTTTTGAGGTTGGTACTAGATGGCAAAGGTACTTAGAACCAGGTTCCTTAACAACTGTAATGTGGTTTTCTTTTTGTTCAGACTGATATCGTTTATCTCTTTTGTCAACCAACACTAGAGTGTCATCGGCCCTGCCATTAAAGTACACACACATTGGGCCGTTCATTTGATGTTCCTGCTGCTCCAGATTGGTAAGAGTTGCCCTGCACTTTTCTTTTTCTCATCTAATTTTGCTTCTATCATCGATCAGAGATGTATTACTATGTCTTTACTAATAAGACCTACGTCTTTTAGCACGCTAGAGGTAATGGCATCTGTTGCTCTGTCTGACAGACCAAAGCGATTACTTGTCAAAGCAGTAGCTGGAAGCGACATGCGCATTTTTGAAGAGCCTGGGCCCCTTGACAGAGCAGACAAAGAGCGTGTTGGCTGAAATTCTAAATCATCCTCATCCTCATTGACAACAACATTTGTCTCCTCTCTTTCAGGATCAGTGCTGCAACCAGACAATCTTTGCATTTGTGAGCTGAGCACATCAAGATGACGAGCCTTTCTTTGCAACCTTGATGTAAGTTTTTGTGTTTCCTTTTTATGCACCGTCGGTCCTATTTTACCTAGTCTAAGGTGTCTTTGTGCGTAAAGAAATTTCAGTTCCAATGTAGGTATTTTCCTGTCCTTGGGGCAATCGCAACTGACAGCTATAGGATTAGGACAAATACACTTGTCAAAGTTTTTCCCGCAAGTGCATTCTAGTGTTATCTCTTTTTTGCAAGCTGATACGTCAAATAATGTGTTATACGATTGATAAATGAAGTCATTGTACTTCTTCTGTTTCCCAGCCGTGTCTTTGTCTCTTGGATATGATTTACGAAGAACATAATAGCGATCGTGTAGTTGTTTCATCTTTTGAACGACTCTTGTGTGACAAACTGTAGGAATCGAAGCCTTCAAATACAGTGACTCAATCTGTTGAGCTACAGTGTTTGCCACTTCTAAAAAGCTCAACTTCCTTCCAGGTTTAAAGTCACCAGAGTGCAATAACATGGCGTATTGCACTTCATGCCAACATTTGACAGCGTCAGCATTGGTGGGAAGAATTGCCGATGGCAGTGGTTTTGTTGCTCCAAAAAATGGGCAGGGAGTATGAACGCTTCCAGTGAACGCCATAATGAAGATAAAGGAACCTAAATTGTGATCGATGTGACTGTTATCCAATTCAAGCTACGGGATTCTAAACGAAGCCGACAAGAAAAGTTTTCAGCAAGGGCAGCGCTTCTTTTATAGGCGAGATATATTTTTTTACAAGCGAGACAAGCAGAAACACGCAACGACGCTGAGGCAAAACTGAGTGACGCACAGCGATCGTTACCAGGTACGGGTACTGTGCTAGCTCCTCCCTAACTCCGTTTCTCGGACTTCCTGATGCGCGCACGCGCAGCGAGCATTACAGTGCACCGAAGAAGAAAGGGGTTGACGAGATGTAGAGGTCCAGTGACCGGGCGGCAAACACCAAAACGTAATGTTTGCCTCAAAAAGTCGCCCCCTCGACAGGGTTCAAAGGGGATAGAGGACCTCTCGAGCGGGGGGGGTTGTTTTCGACTTTTAGACTCAAGTTTGCCTTATGTACAAAAAAAAAAAAACAACAGGTCGATTCGTCAAAATTTACATCTTCTGTAATTTCGGTTTATTCCACGAAAATTGGCCATTTTCAACCCCTTGAGGCGGTTGGTAGAGGATAAAGGAAGAGTGTGTGGTATTTTTTCCTCCATTCTACATCTCAAGGTCATGGTATGTACAAAAAATATGTTCGATCGGAAAAAGTTTACACCTTTTTACGATTTTTCGTATATTTGTACAATTTTTGTTCATATTCGAAAACTTTGAACGCGATGCGCGAACGGAAGATATTCTCCGATTTCAAAATTTTATTTTCATTGTGCTTGTATTGACAAGTAGCAACTTTTCCGCACTATTACGATTCGATTTGCAAAACTTTTTGTTTTTCACTCCGGTCTAATGTACATATTTACGATATGTTGGAGGCTCAGAAAGATAAGAGTGGTAAAGTAACGAGTGAAATAATGAAGACGCTAAAGAAATGTTTTGACTACATAAACCTTAGACTGGTTAGGGCCCACAGAGAAAGTGTGGCAAACGAGACGAAGGTTCGCACCATGGTAACAGATAGTAAAGCTTATGAAGCATTGGTTAAAAGAGTTTCTGGAGGACCTCTGAGCGAGGTGAAATTATCGCAATTTCCGACATTGAGAAAACCGAATTTAAAAACAGAGCAAGGCTTCTCTGTGTTGGTCTCTCCGCCCGAGGGAACAGATGTGGACAAAATGAAAAAAGACTTGAAGGGAGTGTGGAAGGAGAAACCGAATAGCCCGACCCCATGTGACGTGGTTGCTACGAAAGCCGGACAGTTGGTTTTAAGAGTAAAAACAAGAGAGAATACAGAGAAAATGAAGACATTTTTACAAAACGACGAACGTATTAAGGACAAAGTAAAAGTCACGGTTCCAAGGAGAAGACGACAACGTCTTTTGATCCTGAGCGTAGGTGCGGATGTGGTTGAGGAGGGTATAAGGACTTCTCTGGCTAATGTGTTGACTGATGGTGGACTTCCTGCATCTTCGTATGTGGAGGTGGTTCGCCATTTCCCGACACGTCGTGGAATGGAGAATTGGATCGTAGATGTAGATATGGAGGGAGCAGATTTTTTGTTGGAGAGGAAGAGAGTGTGTATTGACTTGGATAGATATAGAACTGTTCGTTTCGTCCCAATAGTTCGGTATTATAGGTGTCAGGCTTACGGTCATGTTAGTCAAAAATGTGCAGATAGTGAAAAATGTCCCAAGTGTGCAGGTGATCATGGATTAAAAGATTGTACAAAAACTGAAGAAAGTTGTATTAATTGTATTAGACGGGATGATGATACGGATAATTCTCATAGAGCTGATAGCATGGAATGCCCTTGCTACCAAGAATATCGTGCTGAACTTCTTTCCAAACGGTTATAACAGTGGATGGGGTTGTTGTGGGTGGTGGCGCAGATAGTCTGGTGATTGTTCAGATCAACTTGCATCACTGCTCAGATGCAAATGATGCTTTGGCATCATATGCGGAGAGTAGTGGTGCTAATTTCTTTTTATGTCAGGATCCTTATACATATAATTGTCTTTTTGCTGGTCTTCCTCCGGGCTGGCTGTGCTTTCCTTCGGCTTCCTTCTCTGCTTGTATTTTATGCACTGATAAGGTTTATGCAATAGTGAAAGGTTTTGAGACAAGTAACTCTGTTTTTATAACTGTAACTTTGGAGAGTGGTCCGGTTATTTTGGGGTCTGTGTATGCTCCACCCTCTGGAAATTTGGATAATGACATGTCACCCTGGATGGTGTACTATCAACAAGCGATACACATTGTCATTGGAGGTGACTTTAATGTTCCATTAAAGATGCTTGGTTATGCCAGAGAAAATGAAAGAACTGAAATATTTGCGGACTATATTATGTCTTCTGATTTAAGAATTGCTAATGACGTCACAGCTCCGCATACATATGTCCAGGGCGATCATTTAGGAAGACCTGATCTCACCCTGTTGGGCGTAGATATTTTACCACATTTGAAGAACTGGAAAGTTGATGATTCAATTTTCTCGTATTCGGATCACCGTTACATAGTGTTTGAATTATGTCTTGTTCCGATACGTCGTACACATGAGCGTTATAAGACTAAGAACAAGTCGATGGCAAGATTTAATAAGGAGTTTGTTAAGAAATATGAAGAAATGTCTTCTACACTTGATCGAGTACGTGATCAGACCTCACTGGAAGAGTGGATTGATGGATTTAGTGATTACTTGCATTATTGCATGGACAGAGTTTTTAAAAAAGGCGAACTTTCTCATAAGCCATCAGTCTCTTGGTATACTCCGGATCTCAGAGGGTTGAGAAATAAAGTGTCAGCATGTTATAAGAGATATAGAGGCAACTTAGAGAATGTACATTATAGAGAATCATATGTCAATATTAGAAAACAGTATAAAAGAGAGGTAAGAAAAGCGAAGAGAAAGGGTTGGTTAGAATATTGTTCGAAAACAGATGAAGTTTACGGTAACCTTTTTAAATTTGTATCAGGGAAGAAGTTTAGATATGAAGATATGGCTTTCTCAACGCTTGAAAATTCAAACGTTTTTGATTCTTATGATGAGGTAGCACATAATCTGATGACAGAGCACTTTGGTATAGAGGATGTACCTGATCATGTTCACTCTTTTACGAGCACTAAAGATTATCAAACCGACCCTGATTATAATAAGTTTACAAGGAAAGAATTAGCCTTTGCACTGAAGCAGCAACATAATAATAAGGCCCCGGGATATGATGAAGTGGATGCCTTGATCATCAAGAATTTATGTAAAAGATTTACAGTTTTTATGTTACAGTTGTTTAATACCTGTCTACGTTTTGCCCATTTTCCAAGTCGTTGGAAAAAGGGGGTAGTAATCTTCTTTAGAAAAAGAAATAGACCTGAAGGACATTATAAGTCATATAGACCCATTACCTTATTGCCTATAATTGCAAAGATATATGAGCGTATGATCAAGATAAGAATCTTAACTATGCTGGAGGCTACTGATTACTTAGATGATAGACAACACGGCTTCAGGGAAGGGAGAGGCACGGTGACAGCAATGGATACGCTTAAAAAGAAAATTGTTATTGCTCTGAAAGATTTTAAATACTGTGCAGCGGTTTCCTTCGACATAGCAGGTGCATTCGATGTTTTAGATTGGAATATAGTAGCGGAAATAATAAATAATCTTCCATTGTATGACTACCTAAAGAACGTTTTAAAAAATTATATCTCGATAAGATTAATTGGTTTTAGATTTATACGTGGTATAAGATGGTTTAGACTGTTTAAGGGTTGTCCGCAAGGATCATGTCTGGGCCCCTTGATTTGGACTTTGGTAGCAGATCGTTTAATTAAAAGAAGTAGCGAACATCAACTTGATTTGATATCTTATGCGGATGATTCCGTGGTAGTGGAAGGTGCCAACACCAGAGCGGCTTTAGAAAACAAAATTAATATCTCAATCAATATTCTTTCGAATATGTGCCAAGAGCTTAATTTACATTTAAATTTGACTAAAACAGAGTCTATGCTTTTTGGAAAAAACACTATGAAGAAGAGAAAACCGATTTTTAAATGTCAAGGCACATCAATTCCAGTGAAGGATAACATTACATATCTAGGATTTCTATTGGATAGTACATTTAATTGGTTGGATCACCTTGATATGGTAAGGTGTAAACTTATTTCCTTCACTTGTAATGTAAGAAAGGTGAGAATTCGAGACATCGGAGTGTCGGTGCAGCTTCTAAAGATCTGGTATGAGACAGTGCTTAAAAGACAAATATCCTATGGCCATGAAGTATGGTATAAAGATTTGAAAATTCACGGTTTAAGAAGACTTTCGTCGTGTCAGAGGATTTGTCTATTGACATTAATAAGAAGTTATCGATCAACCTCGACGGAGGCGCTGTGCGTCTTAGCGGGAGTATTGCCAATGGATATTGAGCTTAATAATTCTAGCCATTTACACAACATAATTCATGGTGATATTTCATTGGAAATTGATGGCAACCGGATACACTCCGAGGATGTTTCGAAAAATCTGCCAACATATAACTATCCAAATTTTTACGATAAGCATAACGTCAACTTTATTGCACCTGTTATTAAGTATGTTCCTAACAGAAACTTTCCGATTGCCTATACAGATGGTTCTAGGATGCCTGGGGGAGTGGCGGCAGCATTTGTAGTATATTTTCAAAATGTGGAAATTTTTACTAAGAGAATACGATTATGTGAGTATAATACCGTTTTTCAAGCGGAGCTCTGCGCCATCCTCGAGGCAATTAGATGGTTCAATGTAGTTTCTTATCGTCTGCTTTATATTTATACAGATAGTTTGTCTTCAGTGTCTGCTCTTCGCAGACTTTTTCCAAGCAACGATATATTATTTGAACTTTTTACTAGTCTTCGTCTTCTGAGGAATAAGATGGTGCATATTGGATGGATAAAATCGCATGTAGGAATTGCGGGAAATGAACGTGCCGACGAACTGGCAAAGTCTGTTATTTTAAATAACACTTTTGATTCAGAAGAAAAGCTTTCGATACCTATATGCGTATTAAAATCCCATTTTCGTACGAAAAATATGAAAGAATGGCAGACTCGTTGGTCTTATTCAGTCAAAGGTCGAGACACATACAAAGTTTTGCCGGAAGTTAGCCTAGATTTTTTGTGTGATTCTCAAATCGTAGTATACTTTATCAGTGGCCACGGAGCGTTTCCGGCGTATTTACATAAAATTGGTAAACGACAGAACGACAGATGTACATGTGGAAAACGTGGTGATACGCCTCATTACTTATTTCAGAGTTGTCGTGTTTCAAGGGACTGTTTTCCTATGATACGCAATAGAACACTTGAGTGGAACTTAAGATGTGTTCTTCTGACGAGATCTAACTATAGAACATTGTGTAGAATCTACAATGATTTAAATGAAAATTTTTCATTCATAAGGTATAAATTCTGAACATTATATGACTTTATGAACTTTGTGGACTGGCTTTTATGGTTTTTGAACATTTTAAAAACTACAAAATTGTATCAGAATTGCTGATATTTGATCTGTTAAATTCAAGCTTGGATATATTTTTAGTTTTTATATATGATTAGGAATTTATTTTAAAGACAATTGCAATATTGTAAAAAATTGTCTATAAATCCTGTTTGCCTTGTTTTAACAGCTTGAGACATATGTCAAAAATTGTAAATGTCCTAAATTTCTGTATACCATTATGTTTTTCTTTGTAAGTGTCGGGGCACTTACTTTTTTATTATGTATTATATTTTATTTTTCTTTGGTAAATACCTGCTGGTTTTCTGGGTCTGTTGCCCTGGTTGTGGATTTGGCTGAGTCATGGAAGTGAATTTCCTGCCTAGGTTTTTAACACCTATGCCAGATTCTGGCTGGTGCCTAGGTTAGGGTGATCTAGTTCTATTCGGAAATTTTTTTTTTTTGATTTTTTAATCAAAATGGAAAATTTTCGGCACAGATGGCTATTGTTATAGAGATTGTTTTAAAATATCGGGAGACAAAGACTCTGTATACTTAATTCATTTTATTTTAGCTTCTTTTCAATTGTTTAGCTGATCCTCTTTAATCAAAAACGAAAACAACCATTGGATGTGTTAACAGCAACTAATTCGGCCTTAAATTTTTGCAATCAAAGGTAATTGAATGGAAACCCATTTACAGGGAGATCTGTACAGGTTTTTTCAGTATAATTCAATCTTCTCTAATATTTTTAAAACCCATCATATTAGCGTGTTTTTAGATTCTGTGGTGTCTGAATGGGTGTTGGCGAGCGTAGCTTGCAGGGGGCAGAGACCCCTAGTAAAATATAAAATGATAAATGCACTAATATGATGAACATCCTAGATAGTTTACCGGGAAATACTTTTACTCGAACGAACCGTCACCTTTATCGATTACCTAAGGTAATCTTTCCCACCACTCTCCGACTGCGGCAGGAATCATTTTAACAGGTAGTCCTGTCCATTCACGCAATTTTGAAGCTTTGAGATAGTTGAAACTGCTATTTATCTTGTTTGCTATTTACTTTATCTTCTAAAATCATCCACATGCAATAATCTGAAGGATTTAGATCAGGTGAAGATGGTGGTAAATCTTCTTGCGTGATAAAGTTCAGACAATTGACGTGGAGCGAAACCTATGTTGATTTAGCTCGGTGCAAAAGTGCAGAATCTTGTTGAAATATCCAATTCTTTTTGGAATACAAACTATCAGCATGTGACAATAAATGTGTCCTGTTTATAATAATCCGCATTGCTTTTTATCCCTTCGTCGATAAATTTCAATGGCAATTTTCCATTGTTTGATACCGCAGCCCAAACCATAACATAATTCTTGTTCTGAAATCGTTTAACTATTCAAACATATTCAGGTATATCCTCAAAGGTTGCTGAATATACGACATCATTTTTAAAATTATAACACTGTTCAGTGCAAAAAAAACTAAACAACAGTAAATATTAGACTGTCAACACATTTCATATCACGCCGCTTCAATAATTTCTTGCATCTTTGTAATTTTTTTTTTTTTTTTTTTTTTTTTTGTGCCGCAGCCGTCCCTTGAACTTTTTCTCTAAGGGCGAAAACTCAGGTCTTCATTTATAATGGTTTGCATAGTTCTGTGACTCACGTTCTCTTCTTCAACCATTTTATTTGTTGTACGTTTTGGATATCTTAGTATCTTTTCACGAATTCTTTAATTTGCTCTTTTGTGCGAACTGAGCGACCAGACGGCTAGACCTAGGTCGATCTTTACAGCTATTAGTATCCAATAATCGATTTATAATTCTATGTATAAATGTTCTATCAAAACCAAGGCATTATTATTGCTTAAAGATTTTACCTGTTGATCAAAGAGCTGTTTAATCATCATTCTTTTGACTTCGATCAGTGGATATCTAATAATTTTAAATATTTGCTTTATACGAAAATCGTCTGCACTAATAAAAAATTGTTAAATAGTTAAATACATTGTTTTACCAAACGATTATTTAACTATTCTTATTTTTTGGAGTATAACAGAATTTAGTAGCCACACTGTAGTCAATAAGTGAATTATATTTCTTGTAATTAGTGTTTATTCTATCTTTAAATTTCTTAAAACTATTATTATATACCTTTTTATATTTTATATATTTCTTTTCACATAAATTCCTTTACCGGATTTATATATTTTAACGTAGTTTTTAAATAAAATTCTAAAAATTTTCTTAAAAGGAAAACATAAAATGTAATTATAAAAAGAAAAGTGCCCAGTTAAACTGATGGTATTGAGCTCAGAGGCTATTTACACTAATTGTATATTATATTCTTATTTCAAAGAATAAAACCCACAAAAAAATAAATGAAGGGAGATGAGTCCCCGTTCCCCCACATTAAACTTAACCAATGAACCTCCATATTTAATCACGGAAGCATCTTAACGTAATAAACCTGTATACCAAATTCGAAGCAAATCAGATAATTCTGCATGAAAAAACCATTTCGCTAAATTAAAGGGGGGGGGGTAACCCTCCTTTCCGTCCTTTATACTTAACTAATAAACCTCCAAATCTAATTAGGAAAGCTCCTTATCAGAATGAACATAGAAAAAAAATTAAAGTAAATTGGATAATTCTGCAGAAAAATCCATTTATCTAAATTAAGGGAGGGATCTTGGCCCCTTTTCCCCTTTTAATACTTAACCAATGAACCTCCAAATAGAATAAAGGAAGTACCATATCATATCGGAATAAACCGGCATACCAAATTTGAAGCAAATCCATTAATTCTGCATGAAAAACACATTTATCTAAATTAAGAGGGGGGGGGTCTAGCCCCATCCCCCCCTTTAAACTTAAACAATAAATCTCCAAAATTAATGAAGGCAGCTCCTTAACATAATAAACCGGTATACCAAATTTGTAGCAAATCCAATAACTCTGCATGAAAAACCCATTTATCTAAATTAAGAGGTCCCACCTTTATACTTAACTAATGAACCTTCAAATCTAATCAAGGCAGCTTCTTATCATAATAAACCGGTATACCAAATTTGGAGCAAATCGCATAATTCTGCATGAAAAACCCATTTATCTAAATTAAGAGGGGGGTGGTCTAGCCCCCCCTTTCCCACCTTTATTCTTAACTAGTGAACCTCCAAATCTAATCAAGGAAGCTCCTTAACATAATAAACCAATATACCAAATTTGGAGCAAATTGAATAATTCTGCATGAAAAAACCATTTGTCTATATTAAGGGGGGCGGACTAGCCCCTTTTCCTACCTTTATACTTAACCAATGAACTTCCAAAACTAATCAAGAAAGCGCCTTATCAGAATGAACCTAGAAAATAATTTTGAAGCAAATCAGATGTTTCTATCAAGAGTTACCGCGTTACGTACATACATACGTACGTACGTATGTGCATACATTACATACATACATGCATAGAGCACGGGCGGGCACATTAGCTCTCAGACATTGATAGCCTGTGAGCTAAAAAAGCAGAATTTTCCAATATTTCTCAGTTTCAATGTGAAACTTTTTGGTTTCTTCGTGTAAAAAAGAATTAACCTAGTAACGCTGATGAGAATTGTCAACTTGAGGATGACATTGTTACAAATATTTCTAATAAACAGCTTTCAGCTGTATATGCAGTTTCATTAATTTCTCTAGAATAATTTGATTTAAATGTTTACCATTGAATAGCAGTGCATCTATTATCTATCTATTATATATATAAAATCCAAACGGAAATTTCGTTCCGAACGCCGAGATTTCGAGTTCTACCGCATGGATTTTTACGGAACTTATACCGTTAGATAGGTATCGTTCCAGGGACGGTTTTAAGCTATAACACATCATTCTACCTAGATTAGTTATAGAATTAGTACGGAAAATTCTATTATTTTGGACTTTGTTACTTCATATTTCCTTAAATATCTGGGCTCCTATTGGTCGTAGAGCTTAGATATCGCGCCAAAAGTAGCTCCGAAGCACCAAAGCAAACTTTTCCCCGCGATTATTTTGCCGTCTTCCGATTTCCTCTAACTCTGTTAGGGGCCGGCGTAGGGCCCCTTTAAAATATTTTTCGTAGTAATTTCAGCAATTATCTTAAATTATTGGTTAAGACCGCCACCCTCCCGATTGATGTATCTACGGAAAGGTTGCATGAAGGAGTTTCGTTCAGATACGCTTTCGTTGAGAATAGAGTGCGCTCCCTGGTGGTGGAATGTGGAGCTAACATAACGCGATATTGTTAAAATTAGGAAATCTAACAATGCGATCTGTTTTAAACTTTGAGATAGTTCATAACACATAATCTATTATCTATTCTATTATATATATATATAAAATCTATTATCTATTCTATTATATATTATATATATATAATCCAAACGGAAATTTCGTTCCGAACGCCTAGATTTCGAGTTCTACTGCATGGATTTTTACGGAACCTATACCGTTAGATAGGTATTGTTTCAGGGAAGGTTTTAATCTATAACACATTATTCTACCTATAGAATTATGACAGAAAATTCTGTTATTTTGGGCGATAAGGTTACCATTTTATTTCTTGGCGAAATTCATCGTTGATAAAAAAAAATTGAAACGGCTATTAAACCTTGAAAAATAAAAGAAAAACTGTTACTAATTTTATTTAAATGAAAAAAAAAAAAGAAAAAAAGAAGAAGAAAATCCGTTTTAATGAGTGATAATATTAAAAAACGGAAACATTTAATCAAAACCTGAAAGAAATATTTGTAATGCTTAAAAATTAATTTAATAAGAAATATTACACTTGATACGCAATATTTGGCTCTTTATCGCTTGCGTTAGATATGGAAACGAATCTGAAAATTTGATTAGATGAAATTTTAATGACATTTTCTTTCTGTTCTGTTCTTTTCTTTTTTTTATATATCTAATTGTCCCATCACGTGACTTATAGAAGAAACAAGCAGATGTAATTGTGAGTCACATGTGTAATTACTATTTGTTTCTTTGCAATTTTTTATTTTTCTTTTGTCGCCAAACAATGTGATTTTAAGCCAAAAATGCATAAGCGTGACATTAGCTTGAGGATGTTCTCACAACTGGTGTTTTTTTAGGTGAAAGAGATCATTTTTTGAGTACATTTTCATATTCAATTGTAACTTATATAGATATCAGTTAATATTTAAAAAATGGTATCGAATAATTAAATTTCAGTGTGAATTTCTGCCACACATACATATTGTAAAATAATTTCATACTTTTTAAAATGTTTTTCGCCGTAATTCCGAAAGCATGTGATATTTATAAACTCGACTTCAGATCAACGAATATTACCCATTTTATTTAAGCAAATATTATCTATTTTCTCAAGTCATATCGCCAATTTCATTTATAGGAAAATTCACAGATTCGAAATCTAGGAAATAAAGATAATTTTTAAGGAAATTTATGTTTTAATACGTTATTACTATAGAAAAATTCAACATTTTGAAAAAAAAATTACAAGTCTTTTGTAATTCGTCATTTCTTCTTCGTACTTTCTCCTCTGTTATGTAATATTTTAAATGATATTGGACTAATTTTCGATCATCGATTCACCGCAAAATCGCATATCTAATATAGTATATAAAATAAAGTCTGGATTAGGCGACTAATTAACGCACAGCGCAAACTACTGAACCTAAAATCTTAAAAATCGTGGTAAAAATACTTCTTATGACATAAACTTCTGCTAAGAAAGGATTTTCTAAAGTGTCACCCCTAATGGTTTTTGCACGGGGAGGGGAAAAAAATCGAATATCAAAATTATGCGTCAAATGATAGCATATTTTAATGTAGTTTTGTATGCTGAATCGAATGCTACCAAATGAATTTTTATAAGTCCAACAGTTCATGACACATTTCATATTTTTCTAATTTGGCGGTGTCTTTGGCATCTAAACCTCAAAATATCTATCATTACATCCGTTACTCTAGCAACGAAAAAAATTCAAATCAACCCTTTTGGCTAAAAAATAAAAACGGCTCTATGAGTTTGAAATAAAAATTCAAGCATCTTAATTTAAAAAAAAATAGTGATTTTATGTAAAATAAAAGGGAAAAAATTACTGAGAATTTAGTGTTATAAAACAAAAATGGAAAAGGTACTACTTAGATATTCCGTCGACCAAAAATCTATGGTCAAACTATAAGATTACATGCCGATAATGGTTGATCGTAAATATAAAATTCACTTGAATTTAAACAAACTACAGATGTTAACATATTCAAGTGATTTTAATCTCGACGTTTTATTTGTATTTTTATTTATGTTATACTAATTTATTTGTTATTTCGTTATTTAAAATAAAGATTATGTCAATTTATATAATTTGGCGAATGGTTTGGCGATTTATATAATTTGGCGAAACGGGTCGACGGGATAACAAGTAGTACCAATGAAAATATTTAAGTATGAAAGCAATGTTTGTAACGACTTAAAAATTATTTTCATATATATAAACTCGGTTTATGGCGTCAGATGCCGTCATCCGAAGAATCTACAAGAGTCTTTTTCCATTTTTTCCGGTCATAGGTTCCTCAGTGAAAGAAATTGGAATTGGAATAATATTGTGCGATTTATAAATTGCTCCTCGATAAGAAGAAAAAATGGGTACATTTATAACAACCATGCGCACATCTCGCTGATAGCATTTTTAAAATTCCCAGTAGCAGTAGTTACATTTTGCGTATGTAAATTAAAAATATTTTTTTGCTTTTAATTATGGCATTATTTCCTGTTATTGTTTATCTTTTCAGTTTTTTAAATGAAATTGGTATAAGGCATGCATTTTAAATTAAATGAGTGAAAGGTTTGTGTTTTAAATGAAAATAATAAAATAAGAATATGCTATGAAAACAATCTTTATTGATTTATTACCTGCGCCCGGCTGACATAAAAGTATCAAAAAAGCCACATATTCACTTTTCTTTGAGTAGTTGCTCATGAGAATTCAAGTTAACCTTCCGTAATCGGATACTTCCCATATTGGTGTATTAGCTTTAAGAGGCTACTTCAGTCAAATGAAAAGACCCGTTCGCTAATGCTAATCCTATGGAAGAAATTTATAACGATATCTCGGTTGCATTTCAATATTTTTAAATGATTTTTTTTTTTTTTTTTTTTTTTTTTTTTTTGCATTGTATAGCTGAGATCGATCTGTATGCAGGCCGTTTTTTACTTTTTCGATTTTGATTACAAATTTTTTTTTTATGAGGATGCTTTCAGTTTCAAAACCGGTTCCGAAAATGAAAGCGTCCTCATTAAAAATATATGTGAACAAAATAGAAAATGTAAAAAACGGCCTTTGTACAGTTCGATCTCAGCTATCCAATGCAAAAAAAATCATTTAAAAATATTGAAATGCAACCGAGATATCGTTATAAATTTCTTCCATAGGATTAGCATTAGCGAACGGGTCTTCTCACTTGACTGAAGTAGGGCCTTAATGTTGAAAGCATCGTTTTTGTTTGAAGCGAAAACTTTACTATGAATTCTATTACACAAAATCGCATCATCATCATCTACTATATATTTACAACGGAAATTTGTATTTCATTCCGATTGTTTATAATACTTTCGTAGGATATACCACAATTAGTTAGGTAATAATTTTGGAAAGGTTTTAGTGTATACTTATTGTTCAAGGGTACTTAGTTATAGAGCAACAGTAAAAGTTCAAAAATTAAGTGAACCTGATTATGAAAGTTTAGCCTTTTTAAAAAAATCTACAGAACATATTTTGTTACAAGTGGCCCTGTTGCATGACTTTTGGGAATGGTGTTAGTATATACGATTTCATTATATGTTGATTAGTTACATAGGTATTAATTCCTGTTGTCATAACGGTCTCATTACCCGACCATAAATGCACGGTTTATAATCAACTAAAAGAAATACTTCTTAATAGCTAAATTTTGTCCAACGCTTAAGATAACATTATATCGCAATGGCGTTCGCATCGTTTTCAGTAATGAATAAGGTCCAGCTGAAGGTCCATTTTGTTTAAAATACAAGTTCAAATCCACCATTTAGTTTAATCCAAGGTTCATTTGGAAATATTGACCAGCGCAGCGGGCATAGCCTGCTAGTATATATATAAAATCCAAACGGAAATTTCGTTCCGAACGCCTAGATTTCGAGTTCTACTGCATGGTTTTTTACGAAACTTATACCGTTAGATAGGTATCCTTTCAGGGAAGGTTTTAAGCTATAACACTTCATTCTACATAGATTAGTTATAGAATTATGACGGAAAGTTCTGTTATTTTGTACGATAAGGTTTACGAATTTATTTCTTGGCGAAATTTATCGTTGATTAAAAAAAAAAAAAAAAAAAAAAAAAAAAAAAATTAAAAACAGCTATTACACCTCGAAACATAAAGAAAAAACTGTTACTAATTTTATTTAAATGAAAAAAGGAAGAAGCAAATTCGTTTTAATGAGTGATAATATTAAAAAAAAACGGAAACATTTAATCTAAACCTGAAAGAAATATTTGTAATGCTTAAAAATTAATTTAATAAGAAAGATTACAATTGATACGCAATATTCATTCTACATATTCATTCTACTTCACTCGAATTCATTCTACTTCACTCTACATATTCAGTTGGCTCTTTATCGCTTGCGTTAGATTATAGAAACAAATCTGAAAATTTGATTACATGAAATTTTAATGACATTTTTTTTCTTTTTCTTTTTGTTCTTTTCTTTTTCTTTTTATCTAATTGTGCCATCACGTGACTTATAGAAGAAACAAATAGATGTAATTGTGAGTCACATGTGTAATTACTATTTGTTTCTTTACGATTTTTTATTTTTCTTTTGTCGCCAAACAACGTGATTTTAAGCCAAAAATGCATAAGCGTGACATTAGCTTGAGGATGTTCTCACAAATGGCGTTTTTTTAATTGAAAGAGATAATTTTTTGAGTACATTTTCATATTCAGTTGTAACTTATATAGATATCAGTTAATATTTTAAAAATGGAATCGAATACTTAAACTTCAATGTGACTTTCTGCCACATATACATATTGTAAGATAATTTCATACTTTTAAAAATGTTTTTCACCGTAATTCCGAAAGCGTGTGATATTTATAATCTCGAACTCAGATCAACGGATATTACCCATTTTTTTAAGGAAATATTATCTATTGTTTATTTCATTTTTTTCTCAAGTCATATCGCAAATTTTATTTATAGAAAAATTCACAGCTTCGAAATCTAGGACAGGGTTCGTACGGGTGCTTGAATTTCATGACTAAGAAATTCTTCGGTACCAGTATTTTCTTATGAAAAATTTCTCCTGAAATAAGGCGAAATTTCGTCCATTTAAACTAGATTTATTTTTCTATAAAAAAAATTCTGATATTCTGCCTTGAAAATAACGGTATCCGTACGAACCCTGCTAGGAAATAAAGATAATTTTTAAGGAAATTTATGCCATAATACGTTATTACTATAGAAAAATTCAACATTTTGAAAAAAAAATTACAAGTTTTTATTGTAATTCGTCATTTCTTCTTTGTCTTTCTTCGTACCTTCTCCTATGTTCTGTAATATTTCAAATGATATTGGACTAATTTTCGATCATCGAGTCACCGCAAAATGGCATATCTATTATCTATCTATTTATATAAAATCCAAGTCTCTGTGTGTCCCTCACAATTCCGGTAGGACCGCCTCATTGAAATGAGTAATTGTTGAAAAATACTAATGCGGGGTTACCACAGTAGCGCCAAATGTTAGCCAACTTGGCGATAGCTGGCTAATTTGGCGAAATTCCCATTTAAAACCATTAATCTTTCACAAACGAGGTCACCAAAATTTTATTTCAACTCCGCTCTTTTAAGATATTTTTTCAAGATCTATGAGGGAGAATTTAAAGTACATCTTTACATCTTCCTCCCGATGCTACTAATAAAATAACCGCCAACAGACGACGCTGTACTGTGTGAGCTCCTAACTGCGCGAGGTAATTCTTTGTTATCCCGTCGACCAAATTACTGTCGCCAAATTGTAAGATTAAATGCCAATAATGGACAATAAAACCATTAATTCGACGTTTTTTTTTTTTTTTTTTTTTTTTTTTTTTTTGTATTGTTATTAATGTTTTACTAATTTATTTGTTCTTTCGTTATTTAAAATACAAATTATGTCAATGTGTATAATTTGGCGAGTGGTTTGGCGATTTATATAATTTGGCGAAATTGGTCGATGGGATAACTAAGAAATACCCTGCACGATTTTAATGTGCTTTAGGTACTTTTCCTGTATAGGTGCCTTGGCGAAAAAGGAAATTTGGCAACATATTTTCCGGAATCCTATCCACTGTTTCATTTTATATACACACGCATTTTTTTTCGATATTTATACGATTTATTTAACATAAAAAAGCCGTTTCTCTAATTTTATACAGAAACAGATGTAATTTGTACATAAAAACATGAATAATATACATATAAAATAAACATATAAAACAAACAAAAACGCTCATCAAGTTTGTTTTCATAGCTGTTTATATGATTTGACAACAAATCTCGATATTTTTCCGTTATACGGACACCATGCCAAATGTATGCTAATGCGCCAATTATTTCAAAATGCTAAAATATATTTGTAATTTTATGCCAGCAGTTTAATATGAGTTTTATTTTATTGCTTTATTTTATAACAGTTATTTGTTCAATTATTTTAAGTATATATTTGTGATTTAATGAAATAGTTCGTAAAAGTCTGGAATTTTCAAATGTTATATTTTTTAAATGCTCACTTTAGTATCGACAATATTTTTTCTTTTATTTTTCAAATGCTTCACGTGATTTTCATTTTGCGCCAACTATTACGCTTGGCGACAATGTTATCCGTATAACGGAAAAGTACCCAAATCTCACTTTCTGATGCCCAAATTACACCAAGCTTTTTCTTAAAAACGCCAAAGCCCCTACAGTGGAAAAGTACCAGTCTATTATTTTGCGTTATCTGTGTTATAGTTTATACTATACGCAAGGTGGGTGGAGCGAAGAGTTTAAACATTAAATATTAAAGTTTCGGCACAGATGTCATATACGCCCCATATTGGCGCGAATTTTTTCTGACGCCAATGTCATATACACAACGGGTACTTAACTGTCACCGTTATTTTGCTTGATACGGTAACCCGGTTGTTGTTGTTTATGCTATTGATGTTTTCGCCAAATTGGCGTCGGAAAAAATCGCGCCAATATGGGGCATATATGACAACTGTGCCAAAATTTCTATAAAGCAGTATAAGACTAAAAATTAAGAATAAAATAAATGCAAAATAAGACTAAAGAAGAAAGAAAAATCATGCGTTAAGCATAGAATATGAAACACTTTCCAACACATCCTGGATGCTTTAATAAAACTTCGTTAATTAGGGAAATAAGGTAAATAAGATAACTAAGTAAACATTTTAGAAATCACATAAAAATTTTTTTTAATTGATTTCAGCAGTTATCGTCCATAGCCAATAGTACCAATATTACCTGCCACTATTTAGCTAAAATTTAATTTAAACTACTCTTAAAACTACTGAAATCACATTTCCAGATATTATCATCCATTGACGGTTATGTATCCAATTCTTTGCGTGACCCTGTATATCATTTTATCTCTATTCTACAAACATTTCTTAGTAAACTAAATGCAGTTCAGCGTAAAACTGCATAACTCCTTTAAAAACCACCTTTAAGCAATTTACTCTCATACTCAGTAACCCTTACGAATTCTTTTGTGTATCCCTGTCTATGAACTGTAGCATTTATACACACAGTATTGTATGCATAAATGTAGTGAAACACAAAAGCGCATATCATAATTAAAAGTGCATTTCTAGCAATCATTGCTTATGTACAATACTTCGGAGAAAAGTTTCTTGGCGAGAAAGAAGTTTGCCAACGTATTTTCTGACAACCTATTTATACTGATTCATACTCACAAGCACTTTTTTCCATATGTATACAATTTATTTAATGTAAAAAATGCTATTTACCCATTTTTATAAAGAAACAGAAGTAATTTTTGCACAGATGTCATATACGCATCGGGGTTGGCGTGATTTTTCTCTGACGCCAATTCGGCAGAAATCTCGCTTTCGAATACCCGTTACTTATATATTTTTTAATTATTTGCTATCATTTTGAAAAGGAAATAACTATAAATAAATATAAGTTTGAATAATAACTATAGAACAAAACAGTTTATATAATTAAAAAACAGAAGGAACAGATGTCATATTCGCCCCATATTGGCGCGATTTTTTTCTGTCGCCAATATCATATAGGCAACAAGTACTTAACTTGCGTCAAGGTGTCGTTATTTTGTTTGATGTGGTAACCCGGATTATGTTGTTTATGCTGTTGATGTTTTCGCCAAATTGGCAACCGAAAAAAATCGCGCCAATATGGGGCGAATATGACATCTGTACCAAACAGAAAATAAAAATAAATAAATTTTTTTTTAATAAATAAAAAACAATAGCCGGGTTACCATAGCAGGCAAAATAACCCCATTTTAGCGCCAGTTAGGTATCCCGGTTCATATCTGAAATCTGTTCCGTAATTTGTATATTAAAAAATATTACATATATCTAGAAACGATTTTTTTATGTATATAATTGCATATATAAACAAAAATAAAAGTTCACTAGATCTGTTTTCATAGCTGTTTATATATTTTTGCAACATATCTCTCTTTCTGATGCCCGAATTGCGCCAAGCTTTTTATAAAATGTGCTATAATGGAAAAGAACCTAAATAAATAATTAACAGAAATAACCGATTATACAAACTAAAAATTTTATTTCGAGATCAAAGCATTGTTTTTAATTTCGATTAAAAATACTCCTTGGATAACATTAATTGAAATTAGGTTCACAGCTTAATATCTCATTCCATAAACCTAAACCATAGACTTCTAATACTTCAATTCCTCCTCTAAGACCTAAACAAACACAAGTGATTCATTCATCGTGAACCGTAAAAAATATTAAATCATTGAGGTAATCATTCACAAAGTAAGTTATCCAACAATCAATGGACAATATTCTAATGACGTAATAGTAGGTAAAATGGTGGCGTTATCATTTGTTTATGGTTTGAAATCACAAAGATTTAATTTTGCAATGTCTCTTAGTTACATTATTTTATTGTCATATTTATGAGCTCAGAACAAAAGCATATTTTTCCATTTAGTTATTAAAGACGAAAAAAAATTATAAATGCATGAATTTGAAAAATTTAAATAATCTTCTTTCTTAATACTAAAAAATAACATCGAGAAGAAACAGCGGGTTTAAGTTAAATAAGTTTAACTCTTAAATTCTGTTGTAATATTCAAAATAACTGTATTTATTGGATTTCAGTAAACAACATCAGGGCCCGATTAAACTTTGAAGTTAGAGGAGTTACAATGACATTTCAGGACCTTTCTTTAGGAGAAGCTTTTCTAAATTCCACATATACATGGAAACTGTTCAGTGTTAGAAATATTATTCTTAGGACTGACATAACATGAGAACGGCCTGCCATTTTACACAAGTTTTTAAAAACTACTTTATATCAGAAATTTTACGAAAAACTGGTTACTTTTTTGTTATAGCGGCCCACACTATTAGGATTATGACAAGTTGCGGTCAATTTCGCCAACGCCGTAACCAAGATCGTGAAGCACACACATATAATACCATATAATACCATTTCATGAAATCGTATACGATAATTTAATAGTTTTTACCTTACTTCAAGTGTGTAATTTATTTATTTTTAAGGCTTAACAATCTAAATTGTCCAATATGTGAATTTAAAAAAAATGTAAACAAAGATTGAATAGACATGACCGCAAAGAGCCTCAAATCTGCACAACACTTGGAATCAAATTGTGCAGATTAGTAGTCTTCTACTGTACACAGTTTTTCATAAATGTGTTTTGTTCTTAAAATGTGTTACTTTCATCTGTCACTGCGTAACAAGCGAGAAAACTCATACTCTTGCACATGAGTTGTATTTATATCTAAATTTCCGTCATTTTTGACGGGCTACCTTTCTAGTCTATTATATATATAAAATCCAAACGGAAATTTCGTTCCGAACGCCGAGATTTCGAGTTCTGCCGCATGGATTTTTACGGAACTTATACCGTTAGATAGGTATCGTTCCAGGGAAGGTTTTAAGCTATAACACATCATTCTACCTAGATTAGTTATAGAATTATTACGGAAAATTCTATTATTTTGGACTTTGTCACTTCATATTTCCTTAAATATCTGGGCTCCTATTGGTCGTAGAGCTTAGATCCCGCGCCAAAAGTAGCTCCGAAGCACCCAAGCAAACTTTTCCCCGCGATTATTTTGCCGTCTTCCGATTTCCTCTAACTCTATTAGGGGCCCGCGTAGAGCCCCTTTAAAATATTTTTCGTAGTAATTTCAGCAATTATCTTAAATTATTGGTTAAGACCGCCACCCTCCCGATTCCTGTATCTACGGAAAGGTTGCATGAAGGAGTTTCGTTCAGATACGCTTTCGTTAAGAATAGAGTGCGCTCCCTGGTGGTGGAATGTGGAACTAACATAACGCGATATTGTTAAAATTAGGAAATCTAACAATGCGATCTGTTTTAAACTTTGAGATAGTTCATAACACATAATCTATTATCTATTCTATTATCTATTATATATATAAAATCCAAACGGAAATTTCGTTCCGAACGCCTAGATTTTGAGTTCTACTGCATGGATTTTTACGGAACCTATACCATTAGATAGGTATTGTTTCAGGGAAGGTTTTAAGCTATAACACATCATTTTACCTATATTAGTTTTAGAATTATGACGGATAATTCTGTTATTTTGGGCGATAAGGTTACCATTTTATTTCTTGGCGAAATTCATCGTTGATAAAAAAAAAAAAAAAAAAATGAAACGGCTATTAAACCTCGATAAATAAAAGAAAAACTGTTACTAATTTTATTTAAATGAAAAAAAAAAGAAAAAAAGAAGAAGAAAATCCGTTTTAATGAGTGATAATATTAAAAAACGGAAACATTTAATCCAAACCTGAAAGAAATATTTGTAATGCTTAAAAATTAATTTAATAAGAAATATTACACTTGATACGCAATATTTGGCTCTTTATCGCTTGCGATAGATATGGAAACGAATCTGAAAATTTGATTAGATGAAATTTTAACGACATTTTCTTTCTGTTCCGTTCTTTTCTTTTTTTTATATCTAATTGTGCCATCACGTGACTTATAGAAGAAACAAGCAGATGCAATTGTGAGTCACATGTGTAATTACTATTTGTTTTTTTACATTTTTTTATTTTTCTTTTGTCGCCAAACAATGTGATTTTAAGCAAAAAATGCATAAGCGTGACATTAGCTTGAGGATGTTCTCACAAATGGTGTTTTTTTAGATGAAAGAGATCATTTTTTGAGTACATTTTCATATTCAATTGTAACTTATATAGATATCAGTTAATATTTTAAAAATGGAATCGAATACTTAAATTTCAGTGTGAATTTCTGCCACACATACATATTGTAAAATAATTTCATACTTTTTAAAATGTTTTTCGATTGATTTTGAAAAACACAGTAATTTTTTTTCTTTTCGAGTAACTTAACATAAAAGAGGAATTAAATATTTTTCTGTAAAGTTAGAGGGTTTAGGTGAACCATTATCCGTACCGCAGATTTTAAAATTTAATTAATTAAAATTCTTTTTTGCTTATTTTGAAAAACATAGTAAAATTTATTTTTTTCAAGCGACTTAAAATAAAGGGTGGAACTCAGGAAATTTCCGTTAAAGAAAGAGGGAGGGTTGGGGAGGAGCCCCATTGCCTCTTCCTGGATTTTGAAATTTAAATAACTAAAATTTGTTTTTTTCTTATTTTGAAAAACATAGTAAATTGTATTTATTTCGTTTACCTTAAAATTAAAATGGAATTGAGAATTTTCGTTTTTTTTCGGGGGGGGGGGGTAAATATACTATTTAAAATAAAAGTACTAATTTTTACATCCATAAAAAATATATAATTTTTGGAAAATTGGAATCTACAGTTTTTTTTTTTTTTTTTTTTTTTGCATAAAAAATGCACACTTTTCGCGAACACAGAATATTTATTTATTTTATGCAAAAAATGTGCACAGTTTTTGACAACATAGGATATACACTTTTTTGTATGTATAAAAAATACAGACAGTTTGCACAAAAGGTGCATACTTTTCGAAGTGTTCAAAAATAGTAACTTTTTATGCGCAAATTGTGTACAATCTATACTATTTTGCAAAAAAAGTGCAAACATTTTCTAGCTGGGAACATTTTAACATTTCTGATTATCACAACGGCCGTATTTTCTTCCCAACCTCTACTTTAAATATATACTGTAAAAAGAATTTCTTCTGAATAGTCCGAATTTTGCCTAACCCATAAGATATTATAATAGCTAAATAGCGTTCGCATAGTATTCAGCAAATGCGGAAAGATTTTCCCGGTGAAGGTCCAAATTAATTTAAAATACAAGATCGAATTCATAATTTTGTTTGATCAATGATCATTTGGAAAATGAACCAGCGAAGCGGGTGTAACCTGCTAGTCTATTCTATTTATATAAAATCCAAGTCTCTGTGTGTCCCTCACTATTCCGGTAGGACCGCCTCATTGAAATGAGTAATTGTTAAAAAATATTAATGCAGGGTTACCACAGTAGCGCCAAATGTTAGCCAACTTGACGATAGCTGGCTAATTTGGCGAAATTCTCATTTAAAACCATTAATCTTTCATAATGGAGGTCACCGAAATTTAATAATTAATTTAACTCCACTCTTTTAAGATATTTTTTCGAAATCTATGGGTGAGAATTTAAAGTACATCTTTACATCTTCCTACCGATGCTACTAATAAAATAACCGCCAATCGACAACGGTGTACTGTGTGAGCCCCTAACTGCGCGATTTTAATGTGCTTTAGGTACTTTTCCAGTATAGGTGCCTTGGCAAAAAAGGAAATTTGGTAACATATTTTCCGTGAACCTATTCACTGTTTCATTTTATATACACAAGCATTTTTTCGATATTTATACGATTTATTTAACATAAAAAAGCCGTTTCTCTAATTTTATACAGAAACAGATGCAATTTGTACATAAAAATATCAATAATATACATATAAAACAAACAAAAACGCTCATCAAATTAGTTTTCATAGCGGTTTATATGATTTGACAACAAATCTCGATATTTTTCCGTTATACGGATACCATGCCAAAATGTATGCTAATGCGCCAATTATTTCAAAATGCGAAATGATATTTGTAATTTTATGCCAGCAGTTTAATATGAGTTTTATTTTATTGCTTTATTTTATAGCAGTTATTTGTTCACATATTTTAAGTATATATTTGTGATTTGATAAAATAGTTCATAAAAGTCTGGAATTTTCAAATGTTATATTTTTTAAATGCTCACTTTAGTATCGACAATGGTTTTTCTTTTATTTTTCAAATGCTTCAATTCGCGATTTTGTGCAAACTATTGCGCTTGGCGACAATGGTGTCCGCATAACAGAAAAGTACCCAAAATCTCACTTTCTGATGCCCAAATTACACCAAGCTTTTTTTTTAAAATGCCAAAGTGGAAAAGTACCAAACTGTCTATTATTTTGCTGTATCCGTGTTATAGTTTGTACTATATGCATGGGGAGTGGAGCGAAGAGTTTAAACATTAAATATTAAAGTTTCGGCACAGATGTCATATACGCCACATACTGGCGCGATTTTTTTCTGACGCCAATGTCATATACACAACGGGTACTTAACTGGCGCCAAAGTGTCGTAATTTTGCTTGATATGGTAATCCGGATGTTGTTGTTTATGCTGTTGATGTTTTCGCCAAATTGGCGTCGGAAAAAATCGCGCCAATATATGATAACGTATATGACAACTGTGCCAAAATTTCTATAAAGCAGTATAAGACTAAAAAATTAAGAATAAAATAAATGCAAAATAAGACTAAAGAAGAAAGAAAAATCATGCGTTAAGCATAGAATATGAAACACTTTTCAACACATCCTGAATGCTTTAACAAAACTTCGTTATTTAGGGAAATAATGTAAATAAGATAACGTTACTTCTTAGATATCCCGTCGACCAATTTTGCCAAATTATATAAATCGCCAAATCAATAGTAAAACATTAACAAAAATACAAATAAAACGTCGAATTAATGGTTTTATTGGCCATTATTGGCATTTAATCTTACAATTAATTAATTAATGGCAACCGTTATTGGCAATTAATCTTACAATTTGGCGACAGTAATTTGGTCGACGGATAACTAAGAAGTACCAAGATAACTAAGTTAAACTTTTAGAAAACGCATAAAAAAATTTAAACATTGATTTCAGCAGATACCGGCCATAGCCAATTGTACCGTTATTTTATTATATGCCACTATTTAGCTAAAATTTAATTTAAACTACTCTTAAAACTACTGAAATCACATTTTCAGATATTATCATCCATAGACGGTTATGTATCCAATTCTTTGCGTGACCCTGTATGTCATTTTATCTATATTCTACAAACATTTCTTAGGAAACTAAATGCAGTTCAGCGTAAAAATGCTTAACTCCTTTAAAAACCACATTTAAGCAATTTACTCTCATACTCAGTAACCCTTACGAATTATTTTGTGTAGCCCTGCATATGAACTGTAGCATTTATACACACAGTATAGTATGCATAAATGTAGTGAAACATAAAAGCGCATATCATAATTAAAAATGCATTTCTAGCAATCATTGCTTATGTACAATACTTCGGAGAAAAGTTTCTTGGCGAGAGAGAAGTTTGTCAACGTATTTTCTGGCAACCTATTTACTGCTTCATACTCACAAGCAATTTTTTCCATAAGTATACAATTTGGCACATCCCCATATACGCCCCATATTGGCGCGATTTTTTTCCGACGCCAATTTGGCGAAAACATCAACAGCATAAACAACATTCGGGTTACCATTACAAGCAAAATAACGACACTTTGGCGCCAGTTAAGTACCCGGTGCGTATATGACATCGGCGTCAAAAAAAAAAAAAAAAAAAATCGCGCCAATATAGGCGTATATGACATCTGTGCCGTCAATTTAATATAAAAAAAGCTATTTACCCATTTTTATAAAGAAACAGAAGTAATTTTTACACAGATGTCTTATGCGCATGGGGTTTATCGTGATTTTTCTATGACGCCATTTGGCAGAATTCTCGCTTTCGAATACCAGTTAGTTATATATTTTTCAATTATTTGCTATCATTTTGAAAAGGAAATAACTATAAATAAATAAAAGTTTGAATAATAACTATATAACAAAGCAGTTTATATAATTAAAAAATAGAAAATAAAAGTAAATAAACAATTTATTAATAAATAAAAAACAACAGCCGGGTTACCATAGCAGGCAAAATAACACCATTTTGGCGCCAGTTAGGTATCCCGGTTCATATCTGAAATCTGTACCGTAATTTGTATATAAAAAAATTATATATATTTAGAAACGATTATTTTATGTATATAAGTGCATATATAAACAAAGATAAAGTTCATTAGATTTGTTTTCACAGCTGTTTATATATTTTCGCTAATTTTTATATACTAAAACTTTTTATTTCGAGATCAAAACATTGTTTTTAATTTCGATTAAAAATACATATATCCTTGGATAACTTCAATTGAAATTAGGTTCACAGCTTAATATCTCATTACATAAACCTAAACAAACACAAGTGATTCATTCATCGTGAAACGTCAAAAATATTAAATCATTGAGGTAATCATTCACAAAGTAAGTTCTCAAACAACCAATGGGCAATATTCTAATGACGTCATAGTAGGTAAAATGGTGGCGGTAGCGTTTGTTTATGGTTTGTAAACACAAAGATTTAATTTTGCAATGTCTCTTAGTTACATTATTTTATTGTCATATTTATGAGCTCAGAACAAAAGCCTATTTTTTCATTATTTAGTTATTAAAGATGGAAAAAAATCATAAATGCATGATTTGAAAATTTTAAATAATTTTCTTTCTTAATACTAAAAAATAATATCGGTAAGTAACAGCGGGTTTAAGTTAAATAAGTTTAACTGTTTAATTCTGTTGTAATATTCAAAATAACTGTATTTATTAGATTTCAGTACTCAACATCAGGGCCCGATTAAACTTTGAAGTTTGAGGAATTACAATGTCATTTCAGGACCTTTCTTTTGGCGAAGCTTTTCTAAATCCCATATATACATGGAAAATCTTCAGTGTTAGAAATATTATTCCTAGGACTGACATAACATGAGAACGGCCTGCAATTTTACACAAGTTTTTGAAAGCTACTTTATATCAGAAATTTTACTAAAAACTGGTTACTTTTTTGTTATAGCGGCCCACACTATTAGGATTATGACAAGTTACAACCAATTTCGCCAACGTCGTAACCAAGATCGTGAAGCACACACATATAATACCATATAATACCATTTCATGAAATCGTATACGATCATTTAATAGTTTTTAACCTTACTTCAAGTGTGTTATTTATTTATTTTTTAGGCTCAACAATCTAAATTGTCCAATATATGAATTTAAAAAAATGTAAACAAAGATTGAATAGACATGACCGCAAGAAGCCTCAAATCTGCATAATACTTGGAACCGAACTGTGCAGATTAGTGGTCTTCTACTGTACACAGTTTTTCCTTAATGTGTTTCGTTCTTAAAATGTGTTATTTTCATCTATCACTGCGGAACAAGCGAGAAAACTCACATTCTTGCACATGAGTTGTATATATCTTTATATATAAATTTCCGTCATTTTTGACGGGCTACCTTTCTAGTCTATCTATTTATATAAAATCCAAGTCTCTGTGTGTCCCTCACGATTCCGGTAGGACCACCTCATTGAAATGAGTAATTGTTGAAAAATACTAATGCAGGGTTACCACAGTAGCGCGAAATGTTGGCCAACTTGGCAATAGCTGACTGATTTGACGAAATTCCCATTTAAAACAATTAATCTTTCATAAAGAAGGTCACCAAAATTTAATTTAAACTCCGCTATTTTAAGATATTTTTTTTCAAAATCTATGGGTGAGAATTTAAAGTACATCTTTACATCTTCTTCCCGATGCTACTAATAAAATAACCGCCAATAGACGACGCTGTACTGTATGAGCTCCTAACTGCGCGATTTTAATGTGCTACAGTACCTAAAAGTACTAGAAAAGTACCTATACTGGAAAAGTATTTAAGGTACTTTTCCAGTATAGGTGCCTTGGCGAAAAAGGAAATTTGGCTACATATTTTCCGGGAACATATCCACTGTTTCATTTTATATTCACACGCATTTTTTTTCGATATTTATACGATTTATTTAACATAAAAAAGCCGTTTCTCTAATTATATACAGAAACAGATGTAATTTGTACATAAAAACATGAATAATATACAGATAAAATAAACATATATAAAAAAAAAACGCTCATCAAGTTTGTTTTCATAGCTGTTTATATGATTTGACAACAAATCTCAATATTTTTCCGTTATACGGACACCATGCCAAAATGTATGCTAATGCGCCAATTATTTCAAAATGCTAAAAGGTATTTGTAATTTTATGCCAGCAGTTTAATATGAGTTTTATTTTATTGCTTTATTTTATAACAGTTATTTGTTCAATTATTTATGTATATATTTGTGATTTAATGAAATAGTTCGTAAAAGTCTGGAATTTTCTAATGTTATATTTTTTAAATGCTCACTTTAGTATCGACAATATTTTTTCTTTTATTTTTCAAATGCCTCAATTCACGTGATTTTCATTTTGCGCCAACTATTACGCTGGGCGACAATGGTATCCGTATAACGGAAAGGTACCCAAATCTCACTTTCTGATGCCCAAATTACACCAAGCATTTTTTAAAAAAACGCCAAAGCCCCTACAGTGGAAAAGTATCAAACTGTCTATTATTTTACGCTATCTGTGTTATAGTTTATACTATATGCAAGGTGAGTTGAGCGAAGAGTTTAAACATTAAATATTAAAGTTTCGGCACAGATGTCATATACGCCCCATATTGGCGCTATTTTTTTCTGATGCCAATGCCATATACACAAAGGGTACTTAACTGTCGCCAAAGTGTCGTTATTTTGCTTGATATGGTAACCCGGATGTTGTTGTTTATGCTGATGATGTTTTCGCCAAATTAGCGGAAAAAAATCGCTCAAAAAGGGGTTTATATGACAACTGTGTCAAAGTTTCTATAAAACAGCATAAGACTAAAAAATTAAGAATAAAATAAATGCAAAATAAGGCTAAAGAAGAAAGAAAAATGATTCGTTAAGCATGGAATATGAAACAATTTCCAACACATCCTGAATGCTTTAACAAAACTTCGTTATGTAGGGAAATGAGGTAAATAAGATAACTAAGTAAACATTTTAGAAAACGCATAAAAAATTTTAAAAATTGATTTCAGCACTTACCGCCCACAGCCAATAGTACCGTTATTACGTGCCACTATTTAGCTAAAATTTAATTTAAACTACTCTTAAAGCTACGGAAGTCACATTTCCATATATTATCATCCATAGACCTTTATGTATCCAATTCCTTGCGTGACCCTGTATATCATTTTATCTATATTCTACAAACATTTCTTAGTAAACTAAATGCAGTTCAGCGTAAAACTGCACAACTCCTTTAAAAACCACCTTTAAGCAATTTATTCTCATACTCAGTAACCCTTACGAATTATTTTGTGTAGCCCTGCATATGAACTGTAGCATTTATACACACGGTATAGTATGCATAAATGTAGTGAAACATAAAAGCGCATATCATAATTAAAAATGCATTTCTAGCAATCATTGCTTATGTACAATACTTCGGAGAAAAGTTTCTTGGCGAGAAAGAAGTTTGGTGAGAAAGAAGTTTGCCAACATATTTTCTGACAACCTATTTACTGCTTCATACTCACAAGCAATTTTTTGCATATGTATACAATTTATTTAATGTAAAAAAAGCTATTTACCCATTTTTATAAATAAACAGAAGTAATTTTTGTACAGATGTCATATACGCATCGGGGTTGGCGTTATTTTTCTCTGAAGCCAATTCGGCAGAAATCTTGCTTTCGAATACCAGTTACTTATATATTTTTAAATTATTTGCTATCATTTTGAAAAGGAAATAACTATAAGTAAATAAAAGTTTGAATAATAACTATAGAACAAAACAGTTTATATAATTTAAAAACAGAAAATAAAAGTAAATAAACAATTTATTAATAAATAAAAAACAATAGCCGGGTTATCATAGCAGGCAAAATAATACCATTTTAGCGCCAGTTAGGTATCTCGGTTCATATCTGAAATCTGTGCCGTAATCTGCATATAAAAAAATATTATATATATTTAGAAACGATTTTTTTATGTATATAAGTGCATATATAAACGAAAATAAAAATTCATTAGATTTGTTTTCATAGCTGTTTATATATTTTTGCAACATATCTCACTTTCTGATGCCCGAATTACGCCAAGCTTTTTTAAACAATGCGCTATAATGGAAAAGTACCTAAATAAATAATTAACAGAAATAACCAATTATACAAACTAAAACTTTTTATTTCGAGATCAAAGCATTGTTTTTAATTTCGATTAAAAATACATATATCCTTGGATATCTTTAGTTGAAATTAGATTCACGGCTTAATATCTCATTCCATAAACCTAAACAAACACAAGTGATTCATTCATTGCGAACCGTAAAAAAATATTAAATCACTGAGATAATCATTCACAAAGTAAATTCTCCAACAATCAATGGACGATATTCTAATGACGTCACAGTAGGTAAAATGTTGGCGGTATCATTTGTTTATGGTTTGAAATCAGAAAGATTTAATTTTACAATGTCTCTTAGTTACATTATTTTATTGTCATATTTATGAGCGCAAAACAAAAGCATATTTTTTCATTATTTAGTTATTAAAGACGGAAAAAAATTATAAATGTGCATGATTTGAAAAATTAAATAATTTTCTTTCTCAATACTAAAAAATAACATTGGGAAGTAAGAGCGAGTTTAAGTTAGATAAGTTTAGCTGTTTAATTCTGTTGTAATATTCAAAATAACTGTATATATTAGATTTCAGTAAACAACATCAGAGCCCGATTAGACTTTGAAGTTAGAGGAATTACAATGTCATTTCAGGACCTTTCTTTTGGAGAAGCTTTTCTAAATTCCACATATACATGGAAACTCTTCAATGATAGAAATATTATTCCTAGGACTGGCATAACATGAGAACGGCGTGCAATTTTACACAAGTTTTTGAAAACTACTTTATATCAGAAATTTTACTAAAAACTGGTTACTTTTTTGTTATAGAGGTCCGAGGCCCACACTATTAGAATTATGACAAGTTGCAGCCAATTTCGCCAAAGGCATAACCAAGATCGTGAAGCCCACACATATAATACCATTTCATGAAATTATATACGATAATTTAATAGTTTTTACATTACTTCAAGTGCGTAATTTATTTATTTTTAAGGCTTAACAATCTAAATTGTCCAATATATGAATTTAAAAAAATGTAAACAAAGATTGAATAGACATGACCGCAAAGAGCCTCAAATCTGCATAGCACTTGGAACCAAACTGTGCAGATTAGTGGTTTTCTACTGTACACAGTTTTTCAAAAATGTGTTTCGTTCTTAAAATGTGTTATTTTCATCTATCACTGCGGAAGAAAGGAGAAAACTCATATTTTTGAACATGAGTTGTATATATCTTTATATCTAAATTTCCGTCATTTTTGACGGGCTACCTTTCTAGTTATATATATATAATCCAAACGGAAATTTCGTTCCGAACGCCGAGATTTCGAGTTCTACCGCATGGATTTTGACGGAACTTATACCGTTAGATAGGTATCGTTTCAGGGAAGGTTTTAAGCTATAACACATCATTCTACCTAGATTAGTTATAGAATTATTACGGAAAATTCTTTTATATTGAACTTTGTAACTTCATATTTCCTTAAATATCTGGGCTCCTATTGGTCGTAGAGCTTAGATCTCGCGCCAAATGTAGCTCCGAAGCACCCAAGCAAACTTTTCCCCGCGATTATTTTGCCGTCTTCCGATTTCCTCTAACTCTATTAGGGGCCCGCGTAGGGCCCCTTTAACATATTTTTCGTAGTAATTTCAGCAATTATCTTACATTATTCGTTAAGACCGCCACCCTCCCGATTCATGTATCTACGGAAAGGTTGCACGAAGGAGTTTCGTTCGGATACGCTTTCTTTAAGAATAGAGTGCGCTCCCTGGTGGTGGAATGTGGAACTAACATAACGCGATATTGTTAAAATTGGGAAATCTAACAATGCGATCTGTTTTAAACTTTGAGATAGTTCATAACACATAATCTATTATCTATTCTATTATATATATATATATAATCTATTATCTATTCTATTATCTATTATATATATAAAATCCAAACGGAAATTTCGTTCCGAACGCCTAGATTTCGAGTTCTACTGCATGGATTTTTACGGAACTTATACCGTTAGATAGGTATTGTTTCAGGGAAGGTTTTAAGCTATAACACATTATTCTACCTATATTAGTTTTAGAATTATGACGGAAAATTCTGTTATTTTGGGCGATAAGGTTACCATTTTATTTCTTGGCGAAATTCATCGTTGATAAAAAAAAATTGAAACGGCTATTAAACCTCGAAAAATAAAAGAAAAACTGTTACTAATTTTATTTAAATGAAAAAAAAAGAAAAAAAGAAAAAGAAAATCCGTTTCAATGAGTGATAATTTTAAAAAACGGAAACATTTAATCAAAACCTGAAAGAAATATTTGTAATGCTTAAAAAATTAATTTAATAAGAAATATTACACTTGATACGCAATATTTGGCTCTTTATCGCTTGCGTTAGATATGGAAACGAATCAGAAAATTTGATTAGATGAAATTTTAACGACATTTAGTTTCTGTTCTGCTCTTTTCTTTTTTTTTTATATCTAATTGTCCCATCACGTGACTTAAAGAAGAAACAAGCAGATGTAATTGTGAGTCACATGTGTAATTACTATTTGTTTCTTTACAATTTTTTATTTTTCTTTTGTCGCCAAACGATGTGATTTTAAGCCAAAAATGCATAAGCGTGACATTAGCTTGAGGATGTTCTCACAAATGGTGTTTTTTTAGGTGAAAGAGATCATTTTTTGGTACATTTTCATATTCAATTGTAACTTATGTAGATATCAGTTAATATTTTAAAAATGGAATCGAATGCTTAAATTTCAGTGTGAATCTCTGCCACACATACATATTGTAAAATAATTTCATACTTTTTAAAATGTTTTTCGCCGTAATTCCGAAAGCATGTGATATTTATAAACTCGAACTCAGATCAACGAATATTACCCATTTTATATAAGCAAATATTATCTATTGTTTATTTCATTTTTTCTCAAGTCATATCGCCAATTTCATTTATAGGAAAATTCACAGATTCGAAATCTAGGAAATAAAGATAATTTTTAAGGAAATTTATGTTTTAATACGTTATTACTATCGAAAAATTCAACATTTTGAAAAAAAAAATTACAAGTCTTTTGTAATTCGTCATTTCTTCTTCGTCTTTCTTCGTACTTTCTCCTCTGTTATGTAATATTTCAAATGATATTGGACTAATTTTCGATCACGATTCATCGCAAAATGGAATATCTAATATAGTATATAAAATAAAGTCTGGATTAGGTGACTAATTAACGCACAGCGCAAACTACTGAACCTAAAATCTTGAAAATCGTGGTAAAAATACTTCTTATGACATAGACTTCTGCTAAGAAAGGACTTTCTAAAGTGTCACCCCTAATGGTTTTTGCACGTGGAGGGGAAAAAAATCGAATATAAAAATTATGCGTCAAATGATAGCATATTTTAATGTAGTTTTGTATGCTGAATCGAATGCTACCAAATAAATTTTTATAAGCCAACAGTTCATGGCACATTTCATATTTTTCTAATTTGGCGGTGTCTTTGGCATCTAAACCTCAAAATATCTATCATTACATCCGTTACTCTAGCAACGGAAAAAATTCAAATCAACCCTTTTGGCTAAAAAATAAAAACGGCTCTATGAGTTTGAAATAAAAATGCAAGCATCTTAATTTTTTTTTAAAAATAGTGATTTTATGTAAAATAAAAGGAAAAAAATTACTGAGAATTTAGCGTTATAAAACAAAAATGGAAAATGTACTACTTAGATATTCCGTCGACCAAAAATTTATCGTCAAACTATAAGATTAAATGCCAATAATGGTTGATCGTAAATATCAAATTCACTTGAATTTAAACAAGCTACACGTGTTTACGTCATCAAGTGATTTTAATTTCGACGTTTTATTTGTATTTTTATTAATGTTATACTAATTTATTTGTTATTTCGTTATTTAAAATAAAGATTATGTCAATTTATATAATTTGGCGAATGGTTTGGCGATTTATATAATTTGGCGAAATTGGTCGACGGGATAACAAGTAGTACCAATGAAAATATTTAAGTATGAAAGCAATGTTTGTAACGACTTAAAAATTATTTTCATATATATAAACTCGGTTTATGGCGTCAGATGCCGTCATCCGAAGAATCTACAAAAGTCTTTTTCCATTTTTTCCGGTCATAGGTTCCTCAATGAAAGAAATTGGAATTGGAATAATATTGTGCGATTTATAAATTGCTCCTCGATAAGAAGAAAAAATGGTTACATTTATAACAACCGTGCGCACATTTCGCTGATAGCATTTTTAAAATTCCCAGTAGCAGTAGTTACATTTTGCGTATGTAAATTAAAAATATTTTTTTGTTTTTAATTATGGCATTATTTCCTGCTATTGTTTATCTTTTCAGTTTTTTAAATGAAATTAGTATAAGGCATGCATTTTAAATGAAATGAGTGAAAGGTTTGTGTTTTAAATGAAAATAATAAAATAAGAATATGCTATGAAAACAATCTTTATTGATTTATTATCTGCGCCCGGCTGACATAAAAATATCACAAAAGCCACATATTCACTTTTCTTTGAGTAGTTGCTCATGAGAATTTAAGTTAACCTTCCGTATTCGGATACTTAACATATTGGTGTATTAGCTTTAATGTTGAAAGCATCGTTTATGTTTGAAGCGAAAACTTTACTATTACACAAAATCGCATCATCATCATCTACTATATATTTACAACGGAAATTTGTATTTCATTCCGATTGTTTATAATACTATCGTAGGATATACCACAATTAGTTAGGTAATAATTTTGGAAAGGTTTTAGTGTATACATATTGTTCAGGGGTACTTAGTTATAGAGCAACAGTAAAAGTTCAAAAATTAAGTGAACCTGATTATGAAAGTTTAGCCTTTTTAAAAAAATCTACAGACCATATTTTGTTACAAGTGGCCCTGTTGCATGACTTTTAGGAATGGTGTTAGTATATACGATTTCATTATATGTTGATTAGTTACAGAGGTATTAATTCCTGTTGTCATAGCGGTCTCATTACCCGACCATAAGTGCGCTGTTTATAATCAACTAAAACAATTACTTCTTAATTGCTAAATTTTGTCCAACGCTTAAGATAACATTATATCGCAATGGCGTTCGCATCGTTTTCAGTGATGAGCAAGGTCAAGCTGAAGATCCATATTGTTTAAAATACAAGTTCAAATTCACCATTTAGTTTAATCCAAAGTCCATTTGGAAATATTGACCAGCGCAGCGGCATAGCCTGCTAGTATATATATATAATACAAACGGAAATTTCGTTCCGAACGCCGAGATTTCGAGTTCTACCGCATGGATTTTTACGGAACTTATACCGTTAGATAGGTATCGTTCCAGGGAAGGTTTTAAGCTATAACACATCATTCTACCTAGATTGGTTATAGAATTGGTACGGAAAATTCTATTATTTTGGACTTTGTTACTTCATATTTCCTTAAATATCTGGGTTCCTATTGGTCGTAGAGCTTAGATCTCGCGCCAAAAGTAGCTCCGAAGCACCCAAGCAAACTTTTCCCCGCGATTATTTTGCCGTCTTCCGATTTCCTCTAACTCTATTAGGGGCCCGCGTAGGGCCCCTTTAAAATATTTTTCGTAGTAATTTCAGCAATTATCTTAAATTATTGGTTAAGACCGCCACCCTCCCAATTCATGTATCTACGGAAAGGTTGCATGAAGGAGTTTCGTTCAGATACGCTTTCGTTAAGAATAGAGTGCGCTCCCTGGTGGTGGAATGTGGAACTAACATAACGCGATATTGTTAAAATTAGGAAATGTAACAATGCGATCTGTTTTAAACTTTGAGATAGTTCATAACACATAATCTATTATCTATTCTATTATATATATATATACAATTTATTATCTATTCTATTATCTATTATTATATATATAAAATCCAAACGGAAATTTCGTTCCGAACGCCTAGATTTCGAGTTCTTCTGCATGGATTTTTACGGAACTTATACCGTTAGATAGGTATCGTTCCAGGGAAGGTTTTAAGCTATAACACATCATTCTACCTAGATTAGTTATAGAAGTATAACGGAAAGTTCTGTTATTTTGGACGATAAGGTTACCATTTTATTTCTTGGCGAAGTTCATCGTTGATAAAAAAAAAAAATTGAAACGGCTATTAAACCTCGAAAAATAAAAGAAAAACTGTTACTAATTTTATTTAAATGAAAAAAAAAGAAAAAAGAAGAAGAAAATCCGTTTTAATGAGTGATAATATTAAAAAACGGAAACATTTAATCAAAACCTGAAAGAAATATTTGTAATGCTTAAAAATTAATTTAATAAGAAATATTACACTTGATACGCAATATTTGGCTCTTTATCGCATGCGTTAGATATGGAAACGAATCTGAAAATTTGATTAGATGAAATTTTAACGACATTTTCTTTCTGTTCTGTTCTTTTCTTTTTTTTTTTTATATCTAATTGTCCCATCACGTGACTTATAGAAGAAACTAGCAGATGTAATTGTGAGTCACATGTGTAATTACTATTTGTTTCTTTACAATTTTTTATTTTTCTTTTGTCGCCAAACAATGTGATTTTAAGCCAAAAATGCATAAGCGTGACATTAGCTTGAGGATGTTCTCACAAATAGAGTTTTTTTAGGTGAAAGAGATCATTTTTTGAGTACATTATCATATTCAATTGTAACTTATATAGATATCAGTTAATATTTTAAAAATGGAATCGAATACTTAAATTTTAGTGTGAATTTCTGCCACACATACATATTGTAAAATAATTTCATACTTTTTAAAATGTTTTTCGCCGTAATTCCGAAAGCATGTGATATTTATAAACTCGAACTCAGATCAACGAATATTGCCCATTTTATTTAAGCAAATATTATCTATTTTCTCAAGTCATTTCGCCAATTTCATTTATAGGAAAATTCACAGATTCGAAATCTAGGAAATAAAGATAATTTTTAAGGAAATTTATGTGTTAATACGTTATTACTATGGAAAAATTCAACATTTTGAAAAAAAAAAAAATTACAAGTCTTTTGTAATTCGTAATTTCTTCTTCGTCTTTCTTCGTACTTTCTCCTCTGTTATGTAATATTTCAAATGATATTGGACTAATTTTCGATCATCGATTCACCGCAAAATCGCATATCTAATATAGTATATAAAATAAAGCCTGGATTAGGGGACTAATTAACGCGCAGCGCAAACTACTGAACCTAAAATCTTGAAAATCGTGGTAAAAATACTTCTTATGACATAAACTTCTGCTAAGAAAGGATTTTCTAAAGTGTCACCCCTAATGGATTTTGCACGGGGAGGGGAAAAAAATCGAATATCAAAATTATGCGTCAAATGATAGCATATTTTAATGTGTAGTTTTGTATGCTGAATCGAATGCTACCAAATAAATTTTTATAAGTCCAACAGTTCATGACACATTTCATATTTTTCTAATTTGGCGGTGTCTTTGGCATCTAAACCTCAAAATATCTATCATTACATCCGTTACTCTAGCAACGGAAAAAATTCAAATCAACCCTTTTGGCTAAAAAATAAAAACGGCTCTATGAGTTTGAAATAAAATGCAAGCATCTCAATTTTTTTAAAAATAGTGATTTTATGTAAAATAAAAGGGGAAAAATTACTGAGAATTTAGCGTTATAAAACAAAAATGGAAAAGGTACTACTTAGATATTCCGTCGACCAAAAATCTATCGTCAAACTATAAGATTAAATGCCAATAATGGTTGATCGTAAATATCCAATTCACTCGAATTTAAACAAACTACACGTGTTTACGTCATCAAGTGATTTTAATTTCGACGTTTTATTTGTATTTTTATTAATGTTATACTAATTTATTTGTTATTTCGTTATTTAAAATAAAGATTATGTCAATTTATATAATTTGGCGAATGGTTTGGCGATTTCTATAATTTGGCGAAATGGGTCGACAGGATAACAAGTAGTACCAATGAAAATATTTAAGTATGAAAGCAATGTTTGTAACGACTTAAATATTATTTTCATATATATAAACTCGATTTATGGCGTCAGATGCCGTCATCCGAAGAATCTACTAGAGTCTTTTTCCATTTTTTCCGGTCATAGGTTCCTCAATGAAAGAAATTGGAATTGGAATAATATTGTGCGATTTATAAATTGCTCCTCGATAAGAAGAAAAAATGGGTACATTTATAACAACCGTGCGCACATCTCGCTGATAGCATTTTTAAAATTCCCAGTAGCAGTAGTTAAATTTTGCGTATGTAAATTAAAAATATTTTTTTGCTTTTAACTATGGCATTATTTCCTGTTATTGTTTATCTTTTCAGTTTTCTAAATGAAATTAGTATAAGGCATGCATTTTAAATTAAATGAGTGAAAGGTTTGTGTTTTAAATGAAAATAATAAAATAAGAATATGCTATGAAAACAATCTTTATTGATTTATTACCTGCTCCCGGCTGACATAAACGTATAACAAAAGCCACATATTCACTTTTCTTTGAGTAGTTGCTCATGAGAATTCAAGTTAACCTTCCGTAATCGGATACTTCACATATTGGTGTATTAGCTTTAATGTTGAAAGCATCGTTTTTGTTTGAAGCGAAAACTTTACTATGAATTCTATTACACAAAATCGCATCATCATCATCTACTATATATTTACAACGGAAATTTGTATTTCATTCCGATTGTTTATAATACTTTCGTAGGATATACCACAATTAGTTAGGTAATAATTTTGGAAAGGTTTTAGTGTATACATATTGTTCAAGGGTACTTAGTTATAGAGCAACAGTAAAAGTTCAAAAATTAAGTGAACCTGATTATGAAAGTTTAGCCTTTTTAAAAAAATCTACAGAACATATTTTGTTACAAGTGGCCCTGTTGCATGACTTTTAGGAATGGTGTTAGTATATACGATTTCATTATATGTTGATTAGTTACAGAGGTATTAATTCCTGTTGTCATAACGGTCTCATTACCCGACCATAAGTGCGCTGTTTATAATCAACTAAAACAATTACTTCTTAATTGCTAAATTTTGTCCAAAGCTTAAGATAACATTATATCGCAATGGCGTTCGCATCGTTTTCAGTAATGTGCAAGGTCAAGCTGAAGATCCATATTGTTTAAAATACAAGTTCAAATTCACCATTTAGTTTAATCCAAGATTCATTTGGAAATATTGACCAGCGCAGCGGGCATAGCCTGCTAGTTATATATATAAAATCCAAACGGAAATTTCGTTCCGAACGCCGAGATTTCGAGTTCTACCGCATGGATTTTTACGGAACTTATACCGTTAGATAGGTATCATTCTAGGGAAGGTTTTAAGCTATAACACATCATTCTACCTAGATAAGTTATAGAATTATTATGGAAAATTCTATTATTTTGGACTTTGTTACTTCATATTTCCTTAAACATCTGGGCTCCTATTGGTCGTAGAGCTTAGATCCCGCGCCAAAAGTAGCTCCGAAGCACCCAAGCAAACTTTTCCCCGCGATTATTTTGCCGTCTTCCGATTTCCTCTAACTCTATTAGGGGCCCGCGCAGAGCCCCTTTAAAATATTTTTCGTAGTAATTTCAGCAATTATCTTAAATTATTGGTTAAGACCGCCACCCTCCCGATTCATGTATCTACGGAAAGGTTGCATAAAGGAGTTTCGTTCAGATACGCTTTCGTTAAGAATAGAGTGCGCTCCCTGGTGGTGGAATGTGGAACTAACATAACGCGATATTGTTAAAATTAGGAAATCTAACAATGCAATCTGTTTTAAACTTTGAGTTAGTTTATAACACATAATCTATTATCTATTCTATTATATATATATAAAATCTATTATCTATTATATATATATAAAATCCAAACGGAAATTTCGTTCCGAACGCCTAGATTTCGAGTTCTACTGCATGGATTTTTACAGAACCTATACCGTTAGATAGGTATTGTTTCAGGGAAGGTTTTAAGCTATAACACATTATTCTACCTATGTTAGTTTTAGAATTATGACGGAAAATTCTGTTATTTTGGGCGATAAGGTTACCATTTTATTTCTTGGCGAAATTCATCGTTGATAAAAAAAATTGAAACGGCTATTAAACCTCGAAAAATAAAAGAAAAACTGTTACTAATTTTATTTAAATGAAAAAAAAAGAAAAAAAGAAGAAGAAAATCCGTTTTAATGAGTGATAATAATAAAAAATGGAAACATTTAATCAAAACCTGAAAGAAATATTTGTAATGCTTAAAAATTTATTTAATAAGAAATATTACACTTGATACGCAATATTTGGCTCTTTATCGCTTGCGTTAGATATGGAAACGAATATGAAAATTTGATTAGATGAAATTTTAACGACATTTTCTTTCTGTTCTATTCTTTTCTTTTTTTTATATCTAATTGTCCCATCACGTGACTTATAGAAGAAACAAGCAGATGTAATTGTGAGTCACATGTGTAATTACTATTTGTTTCTTTACAATTTTTTATTTTTATTTTGTCGCCAAACAATGTGATTTTAAGCCAAAAATGCATAAGCGTGACATTAGCTTGAGGATGTTCTCACAAATGGTGTTTTTTTAGGTGAAAGAGATCATTTTTTGAGTACATTTTCATATTCAATTGTAACTTATATAGATATCAGTTAATATTTTAAAAGTGGAATCGAATACTTAAATTTCAGTGTGAATTTCTGCCACACATACATATTGTAAAATAATTTCATACTTTTTAAAATGTTTTTCGCCGTAATTCCGAAAGCATGTGATATTTATAAACTCGAACTCAGATCAACGAATATTACCCATTTTATTTAAGCAAACATTATCTATTTTCTCAAGTCATATCGCCAATTTCATTTATCGGAAAATTCACAGATTCGAAATCTAAGAAATAAAGATAATTTTTAAGGAAATTTATGATTTAATACGTTATTACTATGGAAAAATTCAACATTTTGAAAAAAGAAATTACAAGTCTTTTGTAATTCGTCATTTTTTCTTCGTCTTTCTTCGTACTTTCTCCTCTGTTATGTAATATTTCAAATGATATTGGACTAATTTTCGATCATCGATTCACCGCAAAATCGCATATCTAATATAGTATATAAAATAAAGTCTGGATTAGTGGACTAATTAACGCATAGCGCAAACTACTGAACCTAAAATCTTGAAAATCGCGGAAAAATACTTCTTATGACATAAACTTCTGCTAAGAAAGGATTTTCTAAAGTGTCACCCGTAATGGTTTTTGCACGGGGAGGGGAAAAAAATCGAATATCAAAATTATGCGTCAAATGATAGCATATTTTAATATAGTTTTGTATGCTGAATGGAATGCTACCAAATAAATTTTTATAAGTCCAACAGTTCATGACACATTTCATATTTTTCTAATTTGGCGGTGTCTTTGGCATCTAAACCTCAAAATATCTATCATTACATCCGTTACTCTACCAACGGAAAAAATTCAAATCAACCCTTTTGGCTAAAAAATAAAAACGGCTCTATGAGTTTGAAATAAAAATACAAGCATCTTAATTTTTTAAAAAATAGTGATTTTATGTAAAATAAAAGGAAAAAAAATTACCGAGAATTTAGCGTTATAAAACAAAAATGGAAAAGGTTCTATTTAGATATTCCGTCGACCAAAAATCTATCGTCCAACTATAAGATTAAATGCCAATAAGGGTTGATCGTAAATATCGAATTCACTTGAATTTAAACAAGCTACATGTGTTTACGTCATCAAGTGATTTTAATTTCGACGTTTTATTTGTATTTTTATTAATGTTATACTAATTTATTTGTTATTTCGTTATTTAAAATAAAGATTATGTCAATGTATATAATTTGGCGAATGGTTTGGCGATTTATATAATTTGGCGAAATTGGTCGACGGGATAACAAGTAGTACTAATGAAAATATTTAAGTATGAAAGCAATGTTTGTAAAGACTTAAAAATTATTTTCATATATATAAACTCGGTTTATGGCGTCAGATGCCGTCATCCGAAGAATCTACAAGAGTCTTTTTCCATTTTTTCCGGTCATAGGTTCCTCAATGAAAGAAATTGGAATTGGAATAATATTGTGCGATTTATAAATAGCTCCTCGATAAGAAGAAAAATTGCGTACATTTATAACAACCGTGCGCACATCTCGCTGATAGCATTTTTAAAATTCCCAGTAGCAGTAGTTACATTTTGCGCATGTAAATTAAAAATATTTTTTTGCTTTTAATTATGGCATTATTTCCTGTTATTGTTTATCTTTTCAGTTTTTTAAATGAAATTAGTATAAGGCATGCATTTTAAATGAAATGAGTGAAAGGTTTGTGTTTTAAATGAAAATAATAAAATAAGAATATGCTATGAAAACAATCTTTATTGATTTATTACCTGCACCCGGCTGACATAAAAGTATTACAAAAGCCACATATTCACTTTTCTTTGAGTAGTTGCTCATGAGAATTCAAGTTATCCTTCCTTAATCGGATACTTCACATATTGGTGTATTAGCTTTAATGTTGAAAGCATCGTTTATGTTTGAAGCGAAAACTTTACTATGAATTCTATTACACAAAATCGCATCATCATCATCTACTATATATTTACAACGGAAATTTGTATTTCATTCCGATTGTTTATAATGTTTTCGTAGGATATACCACAATTAGTTAGATAATAATTTTGGAAAGGTTTTAGTGTATACATATTGTTCAAGGGTACTTAGTTGTAGAGCAACAGTAAAAGTTCAAAAATTAAGTGAACATGATTATGAAAGTTTAGCCTTTTTAAAAAAATCTACAGAACATATTTTGTTACAAGTGGCCCTGTTGCATGACTTTTAGGAATGGTGTTAGTATATACGATTTCATTATATGTTGATTAGTTACAGAGGTATTAATTCCTGTTGTCATAACGGTCTCATTACCCGACCATAAGTGCGCTGTTTATAATCAACTAAAACAATTACTTCTTAATTGTTAAATTTTGTCCAACGCTTAAGATAACATTATATCACAATGGCGTTCGCATCGTTTTCAGTAATGAGCAAGGTCAAGCTGAAGATCCATATTGTTTAAAATACAAGTTCACATTCACCATTTAGTTTAATCCAAGGTTCATTTGGAAATATTGACCAGCGCAGTGGGCATAGCCTGCTAGTAGTATATAAAATAAAGTTTAGATTAGGGGACTAATTAACGCACAGCGCAAACTACTGAACCAAAAATCTTGAAAATCGTGGTAAGAATACTTCTTATGACATAGACTTACTTCTGCTAAGAAAGGATTTTCTAAAGTGTCACCCCTAACGGTTTTTGCAGGGGTAGGGAAAAAAATTCCTTAAAAATCGAATATCATAATTATGCGTCAAATGATAGCATATTTTAATGTAGTTTTGCTGAATCGAATGGTGCCAAGGAAATTTGCCAAGTCCAACAGTTGACGACACATTTCATATTTTTCTAATTTGGCGGTGTCTTTGGCGTCTAAACCTCAAAATATCTACTATTACATCCGTTATTCTTACAACGGAAAAAATTCAAATCAACTCTTTTGGCTAAAGAATAAAAGCGGCTCTATGAGTTTGAAAAGAAAAATACAAGCATCTTAATAATAAAAAAACAAAACAAATTACAACGACCATTTGGAAAATGATTTTTTCAAAGACTAAAATTTAAGACATAAAAAATCGCACGGCGTTGATCATACATTACGTACGCCATGGATTAAACATTAACATTCCTGGACCCATCATGAACAAATTTTAAAACAAATTTCAGTTTTACAATTTTCGGTGCTGTAAGTTTTTAAACTTCTACGGAGCTGGTCATACATTACGTACGCCATGGATTAAACATTAATATTCCTGGACCAATTTTAAATGAAATTTCATTTTTAAACTTCTAAACATCCCAAAATATTACTTTTTATATCGTCGTATAGAGAACAAAATGCATTTTTAATTGCAATTTGTTTGAAAGCTGTATCTCAATTTGTTTCTGAGTTATTAATTTTTTTTTTGTAGTTTTTATTACTTTTTTGTCATAGGGCAACAGAAGTATCCATCTCTGTTGAAAGTAAAGGGAAAATACAGATTACTGTATAGACCAATCAGAAAACGAATAAAATGGGGATTCAACTAATAAAACGCATCAGATATGTTTTTGATATCCTACTCTGACCGAGGACAATAACCATTTTTCCAAATGTTAAAAAAAAAAATAGTTATTTTATGTAAAATAAAAGGAAATAAATTACTGAGAAATTAGCATTATAAAACGAAAATGGAAAAGGTACTACTTAGATATTCCGTCGACTATCGGATCGACGGATCTTCCGGATCGATCTTCTATCGTCAAACTATAAGATTAAATGCCAATAATGGTTGATCGTAAATGTCAAATTCACTTGATTTTAAACAAGCTACACGTGTTTACGTCATCATGTGATTTTAATTTCGATGTTTTATTTGTATTTCTATTAATGTTATACTAATTTATTTGTTGTTTCGTTATTTAAAATAAAGATTATGTCAATTTGTATAATTTGGCGAGTGGTTTGGCGATTTATATAATTTGGCGAAATTGGTCGACGGGATAACAAGTAGTACCAATGAAAATATTTAAATATGAAAGCAATGTTTGTAACGAGTTAAAAATTATTTTCATATATATAAAATGGGATTTTTGCGTCCGATGCCGTAATCCGAAGAATCTACAAGAGTCTTTTCCATTTTTTCCGATCAAGGGTCCATTCCTCAATGAAATAAATTGGAATTGGAATAATACTGGGCGATTTATAAATTGCTCCTCGATAAGAATAAAAAATGGGTACATTTATAACAACCGTGCGCAAATCTCGCTAATAGCAATTTTAAAATTCCCAGTATCAGTAATTACATATACATAGGCGTAGTTACTTCAAAAATATTTTTTTTGTTTTTAATTATGGCATCATTTCCTGTTATTGTTTATCTTTTCAGTTTTTTTTTTTCAATTCCTACTATTAGCTCCCACTCTCCCTATATTTATTTATTTATTTATATATTTATCTTGTACAAATTTTCAATCGTTAATAAAATACTCATTATTCATCCTATCAGGTTGAAATAAATTTTTTAAAACTTGTACTGGATGACAATTGATGTTAATAAAGTTTTTTCAAATATTAATTAATTAATTAAATTTTAATTAATTAATTTTAGTTTTGCATGGGAAACAAAATGGCCTCCATTGGTTATTGAATTTCAATGAAAGTATTTTCAATAAGGGTTACCATAGAGGGGGGACACTGTTCTGTTCCCAAATACCGCCAAGTTTGTCGCCAACTTGGCGATATATCACCAAATTTGGCGGCCAAAATGAGTCGCCAAATGTGACGCCAACTTGGCGATATTTGTAATATTTCGCGAAATTCCCGTAGAGTTCCATTGTAAACCTACTTGCTTATAGAAAATCAACAAATTGAGATATTTTAATGCAACAAAAACTCATATTAGCTTGATTATATTAAATTTTTCTTTGATGGCCTAAGTAGGAATTGACTTTAAAAACAAAATTTTTATATTACTTGTTTAAATGTTGTACGAAGGAATGTCGTTAGTTTGTTGGCGAGAAAAGTAGATATATGGCTTTTGGGATTAAATAATCTCGCGCGCGTACAAACGTTACATTTCAATACGTTCATTCGTTACGGGATAACACGCACTAAAATAATTTTACTGAAGGAGTGAAATAAAAGCTGCCTTCATATGTTGAAGTAATTATTGTAAATTTTATAAAATAATTCATGTTTTAAGAGGTAAAACAAATCGTTGCATATTTTCTAAGGAAAAAATCCGCCATTTTTGCAGAAACTGTTATAAAATCGGAAAATAAATATGAAACGCTTGATTTTTCCCTAAAAAGAAGTAGTACTGATGCATTTTACAATATAGAGTAGTAGATTTTTTTTAAAGCGCATTTAGCCAAAAATATAATGGGAGACAAAATGAGGTGAGATTTACCCCACGCTTTTGTTAACGTTACAAAAATAGGTGCGTGCACTTACGGTTCAGTTAATTATGCCCCAAACGACGCCCGGTAACATGCGCCAATTGTCTGTAGGCTCAATTATATAATTTATCCGTACCAAATACAACAATTGTCAATAGACTCGATTACGTAATTTATCTCCTTAATTAATGCATACTTTACAAAGGACACCTACTTTCCAATTTTCCTGATTTTTTGATGAATGATTACAGTTAGATATAAATATGTTAGTCATTATTGTGATATTTTAGTTTGAAATATTATTATAAATATCCAATATTAGTAATATTTCTGATATTATTTCCAGGTGTATTGTATAATATTTTCAACCACTTTTGATCATTTTTCTGCATTCAGTCGTTTTCAGACTGTTTTTTTTTATTATAAATTTCCTTTAAGTTCCAAAGACAGAAATTTTCCCTTTTTATAGTTTTTCGCAGTTTTAATTCATTTCTTATGACTGTTTCTTACCCTAGCTTTTTGGGTGTTTCAGGGGTTGGCCTAGGATACCGCATAGTCCCTTTAACCTGAGGAGCGTAGGTACATAGCAGAAAAATTCAAGAGATCACACTATGTATAAAACTTAGTCTAAGCACTAGTCTGGCGGTCAGTACCGAGTAAAGTATAGGTCAATATCCCAATATGGGGTTTAGCAATAAATATGGGATCATCAAAGCTCTTGAAATACACTGGTGGACCAATGTTTCTGTTAGTTTTTGATTGAGACAATTGGTTGGGCTGGTTAATTGGGATCATTGGTTGGTTAATTGTGGCGGTTGTTTGGTTAGTTGAAGTTGGTTGATTAAGTTCCTGAAAGGATCTGAAAAAGATATGAAATGATATAAAAAACTGGTGAAACCAGAGAGAAATGTAAAGCTCGATTTAAAAAAGTTACAGTAAAAATTGTCAAATAGTTTCAGTTTAAAAAAGTAAGTAGTGCGTAGAAAAGTAATGGAATCAGATTATCTGTAAAGCTCATGAACTTACCCAAATTTTTGTTGATAGCTGAAAATGTTGGCTGAGCTTTACTGGTGCCTTATATTCAAAATCATATTATCCACTCAAAATTAGTACTGGGTATAGTAAACAGAATGTGTAGTTATGTGCAAAAAAATTTCTGTCAGGCCAAGAATTGTGGACATGATTGCATCAAGTCAAGCTAAACTCCACAAAGCTGGAAGAATGTAAACCATGAAGTAATATTTTAAGTATAACATTAATGTAGTCAAGTTGTTGGGGAATTGTTGTTATTAACATTTCTGACATAACACATGTAGCGTAATAATTTTTATTTCATATAATTACTGTGAAAAGGGTATGTCAATGGACATAAGATAGACAAATAGTCAGCATATGGTTGAATCGTATGCTTAGGGTTTTGGGCTTATTTTGGAATTTTATCTTCCAGGCTTATCAGTGACCCCTGGAATGGAATTTGGTCCATACTTCGTACTGAACGATCTCCCATGTTCTCGATACCTCTCATGTTCTCTCTCATTTCCAAATCAATCTCTAACCTATTCTTATGAGCCCAAATTTTTAGACAGGTTATGAATGATTGGAATTCAGAATGTTAAAAATGCCTTTACTTCTCTGATTGATTTTAAGGCACCAGTAAAGCTCAGTCCACATTTTCATCTATCAACAAAAATTTGGGTAATTTCATGAGCTTTACAGATAATCTGATTCCATTACTTTTCTACGCAGTACTTACTTTTTTTAAACTGAAACTTTTTGACAATTTTTTACTGTGACTTTTAGGTAGATTTCGTATGAAATACTACCTATTGGGATCGTTCCTATGTTGGACTTTCAGAAAAATTTTTGCAGATCTACACCGATCATGACTCCTAGAACCCAAAACCACCCTCAGTAAAAAACTTTATATCTATCTATCTATCTATCTATCTATCTATATATATATATATATATATATATCACTTTCTTCTGGACACGATAACTTTCGTAATTCTGCACCAATCTCTTCCAAACTGATACATAAAATCAAAGGGCATAAAATCTCGGTCAAGTTCGTTAATGGGCAAAATCGGACCAAGGGGATGGAAATAGGGAGGGGTTTTGTGAAAACCGAAAACCCCCCATAACTTCTTAATTTTTGTATATATCAAATCAGTTTAAAGTTTTTATTACTTCTAAAAATAGGGCCAAAAATTTATGTATCACAGATTTTTAATAAAGTTAAAAATAGGCTCAAGGGGCGCAAAAAATAGGGTTTTTGGGAGAAAAAAATTCATTACTTCGTCAATTCTCAAGATATCAATTCCAATTAATTTTATTATAAATCTCCTTAATATTATCTACAACTTTTATATTCACAAGTTTTTGATAGGATCAATTCGTACCGCAAAAAAATTAAAAACGAAAACAAAAAGGGGGATAGAAGATGTAAAAAATCATAACTCTGTCAATTCAAAAGATATAAAATCCCCATGAATTTATCATATATCTCCTTAATATTGTCTACAACATCTATTTAGACAAGTTTTGGATAGGACCAATTCTTACAGCAAAAACAAATTAAAAATACATGGCGGTTGAAGAAAAAAATCATCTAATCTAAAAAATCCTTCAAATCCAAACTGCGTATTTTCTGACTCATTTTACAATTCATTTTTGCTCTCAAAGGCTTCCAGTTGGTAAGTTTTCTTACTCAGAAACTATAAAATGTACCGTAATGGTCGATTTTTTGATAGAGGCAGAATATATTTTAAAAAATGCTGTTAAAGTGGGCATTTTGAACCGAATTTCCCGAAGCGGATTGTGTTAGAAAAATCATTGCATTAAGGATGCACTCACATCCAAACTGCTTATTTTCTGACTCATTTTTAAATTCATTTTTGCTCTCAAACGCATTTAATTGGTAGATTCGCTTATTCAGAAACTATATAATGTACCGCAATGATCGATTTTTTGATAGAGGCAGAATAGATTTCAAAAACTTATGTCAAAGTGGACATTTTGAACGCAATTTCCCGAAGCAATTGTGTTATAATTTTCTTCTGGACACGATAACTTCCGCAATTCTGCACAAATCTCTTCCAAACTGATACATAAAATCAAGGGACATAAAATCTCGGTCAAGTTCGTTAATGGGCAACATCGGACCGAGAGGATGGAAATAAGGAGGGGTTTTGTGAAAACCGAAAAACCCTCCATAACATCTTAATTTTTGTACATATCAAATCAGTTTAAAGTTTTTATTATTTCTAAAAATAGGGCCAAAATTTTATGTATCACAGATTTTTGATAAAGTTAAAAATGGGCTGAAGGGGCGCAAAAAATAGGGTTTTTGGGAGAAAAAAATTTATAACTTCGTCAATTCTCAAGATATCAATTCCAATTAATTTTATTATAAATCCCCTTAATATTATCTACAACTTTTATATTCACAAGTTTTTGATAGGACCAATTCGTACCGCAAAAAAAATTAAAAACGTAAACAGAAAGGGGGTTTGAAGAAGTAAAAAATCCATAACTCCGTCAATTCAAAAGATATAAAATCCCCATGAATTTGTCATATATCTTCTTAATATTGTCTACAACATCTATATAGACAAGTTTTGGATAGGACCAATTCTTACAGCAAAAACAAATTAAAAATACATAGCGGTTGAAGAAAAAATCATCTAAGTAAGGGTGTATTCAAATCCAAACTGCGTATTTTCTGACTCATTTTACAATTCATTTTTGCTCTCAAAGGCTTCCAATTGGTACGTTTTCTTACTCAGAAACTATATAATGTACCGTAATGGTCGATTTTTTGATAGAGACAGAATATATTTAAAAAACTGCTATTAAAGTGGGCATTTTGAATCGAATTTCCCGAAGCGGATTGTGTTGTAAAAATCATTGCATTAAGGATGCACTCAAATCCAAACTGCTTATTTTCTGACTCATTTTTAAATTCATTTTTGCTCTCAAACGCATTTAATTGGTAGATTCGCTTATTCAGAAACTATATAATGTACCGCAATGATCGATTTTTTTGATAGAGGCATAATATATTTCAAAAAATTATGTCAAAGTGGGCATTTTGAACGGAATTTCCCGAAGCAATTATGTTATCACTTTCTTCTAGACACGATAACTTCCGCAATTCTGCACAAATCTATTCCAAACTGATACATAAAATCAAGGGACATAAAATCTCGGTCAAGTTTGTTAATGGGCAAAAGCAGACAAAGGGGATGGAAATAGGGAGGGGTTTTGTGAAAACCGAAAAAACCCCATAACTTCTTAATTTTTGTACATATCAAATCAGTTTAAAGTTTTTATTACTTCTAAAAATACCGCCAAAAATTCATGCATCACAGATTTTTGATAAAATTTAAAATAGGCTCAAGGGGCGCAAAAAATAGGGTTTTTGGAAGAAAAAAATTCCTTACTTCGTCAATTCTCAAGATATCAAATCCAATAATTTTATTATACATCTCCTTAATATTATCTACAACTTTTATATTCACAAGTTTTTGATAGGACCAATTCGTACCGCAAAAAAATTAAAAACGAAAACAAAAAAGGGGGGTTGAAGAAGAAAAATTTTCAAAACTCCGTCATTCACAAGATATAAAATCTCCATGAATTTATCATATATCTTCTTAATATTGTCTTCAAGATTTCTATAGACAAGTTTTTGATAGGGCCAATTTTTAAAGCAAAAACAAATTAAAAATACATAGCGGTTGAAGAAAAAAATCATCTTATTATGGGTGCATTCAAATCCAAACTGTCTATTTTCTTACTCATTTTTCAGTTCATTTTTGCTCTCAAACGCATCCAATTGCTAGATTCTCTTATTCAGAAACTATATAATGTACAGTAATGATCGAGTTTTTGATAGAGTCAGAATATATTTCAAGAAATGATGTCAAAGTGAGCATTTTGAACAGAATTTCTTGAAGCGAGTGTGTTAGAAACGAAAAATATTGCCCCACTGAGAAAATAATTGTTTATTAATCAAGTTTTAATTAATTGAAAGAAAATAAAAACACAGGTCGCTTATAAATCTTTTCAAAAATCACTTCAGGCATGTTTCATATTTTTTTCTAATTAAAAATTAATCTGAAAATGTGCCAGAAAATTTCGAGTTGTTGAGTATGGAAAAATATTTTTTTAATCTCGCCTTAACATGATTCTGATAAAACCAGCTATTTTATAAAAAGGAAAGAAAAACTCGTCAAAAGCAGACAGATAAAACTGTTAAAGTGGATTTATATCTAATAATGATTTAGTTTTTGTTGGTGAAATTAGTATACTTAACTTCGAAATCTACATCTGCCTGTAGGCCGGGCCGGCAGGGATTTTTTTTAGATCGAGCTTTACTTTTCTCTCTGCTTCCACCAGTTTTTTATATCATTTTGTAAAGAATTAAAGCTGTTGTTTTTCATCCTTTTATTTAACAAAAAAAATCTGTTATTTTTATCCTCTTATAATGTTCAGTACAAATTGTACATTTTGCAGCAATATGTCAGAATGATTAAAGATTTCAAATTTATATTGCAATGCTAATTTTACTCTCAACCATTTCTTTAATATATCTGACGATATTATATTTCTACTAAATTTGTGAATGACCCCTAATATGCAGCAAAAATATATAATCCAACTTAAAACAGCTTCTACTTGGTCAATTTTAATCGTATAGTAACGGGACTTTTTTTGCCTTTCTTGCCAGAGTAACAGGGAAATTTTACTAAACATAACTTATAGGACCGAGGGACCATATAAAAATTTAGATTCTGTAATTCTTCACTAAATTGTTATTTCGCTTCAAACTTTTTTATTTTAACCCTGCTCCTCATTTTGATCATTTTTGTAATTGGAAGTATGTATCTAGGATCAAACGTAGCGAAAATAGAGGTCGGTCAGGTTATACGTGGACACACTGTATATCGTAGATAGTTAAATGTAACTTTCATAATCTCTTTAACATGATCATAGAACTATCAAGAATGTAGGGGTAAGTATAGATTATGTAGTCTCTGGATTTTTTAAGAAACTGTGCACACTTTCCATGGGAAATTTATGGTCTAGTATATATTCTCTGCCTATAGCGTAGATCCTTAATTTTTTTATTACACCACTGCGAACTTTCCCGCATAGCATTATCTATAACTAAGCATCGTAGAACTATGTTTTTGTATTAAAACGTTTCTAAAACAAACTACCTAACTAATAGTGTAAGTTCTACAAAATTCTGATCAGTAGAACCTGAGGTATGATCAATCGGAACGAAATATTAATTTGCATTTTATACATCTTAGTAAATGATGATGCGTCAAATTTAAGTGCTGTATTTGCGATTTCAAAAATACTATTGGTGATATTTGCCCATGGCTAACATAAAAGTATCAGTTTTGTCTTTTTATCCAGGAGCAAATGACAAATCGTGAAGCATTGTTTCGATTTAAACCTTGGAAATGAAAACGATTTTTAATAAGTACAAATACTGCTTTTGTTAAAAAAAACCTTTTTTCTGTTTCACTTTGCGAAAATTAGTCATCGCCAAGCAACCCTATTTTAATTTACTATTTTTTCAGTTTGTTTTTAATGTAGATGTAATTAAATTCTGGAAGCAAGTGATCACCGATACAAGTGATCTGAACCAAGGCTTTTCTTGGTTGTAATAAATGTTATTCATATTCATTTAACAGAATTTTTAATTATTAGAGTTCTGATTTACTTTGAATCGATAAAAATCGTTCTGCATATTTTATTGAATTGATGTGATTAAGTTCTGATTCGAAGAATATATATTTTATCGACTGTTCTTGAAAATCCTCCTGTTGTCGTCCCGCTCCAGGATGTCTGTACTGATGATTGAATTTTATTCTGAAGGCTTGAAGTAAGCTATTTTTATTTTGATTGATTGAAAAATAAATATGTCGACTACCCCTAATATCGAAACATTAAAAAAGAAAAGAGCTGGCTTACGCACACAAACGACAAAGTTGTGCACAAATATATGCACAACTTTTGAATATGATTCTATGCTATTAGAAAATAAATTTGATTTATTAAATATTTGTAAGGATCAATTGAATGACAAATATGAATCATTAAAAAATATATACTCTGATATCGAAGATGTTATTGCTGACAACGATTTCGAGAAAGAAATCGAAAGTTCTGAAACCTATAGTGAGAAAATAATTGAATCGCGTTATAAGATAACGAAGTTCTTAAATGAACATAACTCCCAAAAACAGAATAACGCTTTTCAAAATTTTATGAAAAATGACTCCGGTTCTCAAAACAGAAATTTAGAGAGACCTATGAAATTGCCAAAGTTCACTATAAACAAATTTTTTGCTGACAGCAGTTCCTGGCTAGAATTTTGGGGGGCAATATTCTAATGTAATCGAAAAGAATTCAAATTTAACTCCTGTTGACAAATTTGTCTACTTTAAATATCTTCTTGGACGTAATGCATGTAATGCTGTTTTCACTTTCGGAGGCAAACTTTAAAGTTGCGATTGATTTGTTAAACGCTCGTTACGGTTAAAACATGTAAAGAATGCTTCTAATGTTAGGGAACTTTCGGGAATTGTATGATAGCTGTGAAATACAAATTAGAAATTTAAATTCTCTCGGAGTTACAGCAGGAATTTATGGTCATCTCCCATGCCCTACTTTATTAAACATGATACCTTCTGGAATGGCGTTGGATTTTAATCGTAAAAGAACCGATGGTAAAAAAATGGAGGTCTTAGAGTTTCTTTCCTTCATTAAAAACGAAGTTTAATCGCGAGAATCTACGATGACACTCCAGAGCTCTTAAAATAGTTTTAGGCTAAAAAGGAAAAGAATAAATGTAATAACATTTATAAACACTTTAGCAATTATAAACGCGACACTCCTTGAGCTTCTGCATTGAATACTAATGTAAAACATATTTGTTTATTTTGTGATAATGAACATGATTCAAAATTGTGTAAAGAGTGTACTATTCGTCAAAAACGGGAAAAATTACGTATACAGGGACGTTGTTTCACATGTATAAAAAAATTCCACGTATCGGCCAAATGTAAATGTAATTCAGAACCTTGTAAAATTTCCAATGGAAATTTTCATCACACTTCGATTTGTTTAAAAAATTCTCATCAAACAGTTCCCAAAGAAATCAAATCTGCTGACTCAGTTATTAGTTCGATATCTCACATTATTGGACTACATGTATAAATTTCCACAAAAAATTATACACGTAAATTAACATATCTGACAAATATATTCACAAACATTTTAAATAATAGGAATGATTTAAACCTCTATTTCGAAATTTTAGTATCCATAATTTAACATTTAAATCCATTAATCAAACGTGCCATTTTCTTTCAAGAAAAAGAAATTTGAAAATCGTCTGGCTTGCCGTAGAAAAGCATTATGGAGTGAAATAAAATCTTCCATATTTTTCGAACGAATTGACCAAATTTAACCAAGAACCATACAGCTACGTCCGGGTATCTCACAAATATGCCCACTCAATTGCAAGCTAATCGGATGCTTTTTACGGCAGTTATCTCGGAACAGACAGGCAGACTAACAGAAACCAAAACATTTCGTATCTCCACAGTAAGCCTTCACTGACGTTTCGTCAACTAGTAAATCTGCAGATCAGGAGCCTCAACGTCATCTTTGCAAGTCATTGTTTTTTAACACTCATTGCGTAATATTCTACTTCCTACAAATCGCTTTTTAAAGTTTTCAAATTACATAAATATTTATAAGCATACAAGATACCTCGTAAAGTTTCAGAAATTAAAAGTGTTAAACAAGTGGTTATACATTGATGTTCCGAAATTCTGATGAGCTACTTATTCTGGTAAATTTTTAAATCAAAAATTGCATTTCTTCAGGGGGCAGAGCCCCTGAACCCCCCGTAGTCTATTTAAATTTACATTCATAATTTTTTATTGATTGTGCGGATGGTTATAGTATATCTTAGATTTTTTTTTTACGCTGTGATTTATAAGGATAAGCATAAGTTTTTTTTAAATAAATTAATTAAATTTAAATTTAAAATAAAATATTCATGTTAACCGTACACAGATTGGAGGTCTGCACGGGCCCGGGCTTGGCCCGAGGCCCGTACCCGGGCCGGGCCAGCGGAATGAAGGCGAATTTTTCAACGGGCCGGGCCGGCAGAATTAGGACAATTTTTTCAACGGGCCGGCAAAAAAATTGAACGGCACTGCAGGGCCGGGCCGATAAAAAAATTAATCGGGCTTATCGGCCCGATATATGAATTCAAGCGAGGCAGATAAAATACGAGCCATTTTCAATGAATATGATTTTATGCAGAAGTATAAATGTGCGTCACGAACAGATGCGAGTTTAACAACATCAATACAGATATGTAACATGTCTATCGTGGTGATCGGCATCGTACAGTTACAAGATGTCTGATTACGGGTTTAATTTTATTTTCAGCAGAATCGTGCCGAGATGGAACTGGTCTTAATCGATCTCAGGATGTGTAGGACAGGCATTATGTTTTGTAAAAGTATTAACAGTGATAATGAACTTCTGTTAACAGTATCTTTGGAAATATACCTTGAGGGGTTCTCATATTCACTGCTCAACAATGCGAAACTTTCAAACACATTTTCTAACTCATTTTTAACTATAAAGACATAAAATTCACAGGCCTGACTATTGAAGGCATTTGGAAACGAATAGCTTTCTCCATATTTGATAAATTACTTACAGAGATAACAGAGGTTCTTGTCATGTGACTGTACGTTTTTCTCCTTTCCTGTGCTATCGCTTCCGGAAATTCGATTCATAACGCTAACTTTGGCAGTATTTTCAGAGAAAGATATATTGCTTTTATCTATGAAAAAGACGGCATTTACATAGTTTCTGAATAAGAATACCTGCCAATCTTACGCGTTTTCGAAAAGAAATGAATTCTCAAATGTGTCGAAATGTAACTTCTTTCGATTTGAGAAAAGACTTAAAAATGAGAGAAATATTTTCGCAAATCTACTTTTTATCATACAGCTTCAAAAGGTATCATGTTTTAAATCCTATATTCTGAACTACATTAACTTTTTAATGAATCCTTATTGGAATTTCGAAATGTCTGTAGAGATGATGACTAAAACACTGTGTAATCGTTAATGTTTACTATTGTGTGTTTTCTGCTTTGCGAACACATAGTAATCTAAAATATACTGTAAAATTTTCCTATAAATATGTACGTAGTATTTATTAAAAGAATCTTAATTGTATGTTGAGAAAAAACGGATTTTTTTTTTGTAGAAATTGAATCGGGCAGGGCCGGGCCGGCCCTGTTTCCACTAATTTTTGTACGGGCCGGGCCGGGTCGAGAACTGTAAAAATGCAAATGGGCCGTGCCGAACTTTAAATTTTTACACCGGGCCGGGCCAAGATAGATTTCGTTCGGGCCGGGCCGGTCCCGGGCCCAGAAATTCCGGCCCGTGCAGACCTCTAATACAGATAATAAATCTTGAAGTGACGCCAAAAATGTAACCCTAAAATCCGCTACATTCGGCACAACACAACGACGTGCTTAAAAAAAAAAAAAAAAAAAAAAAAAAAAAAAAAGAATAATATTTTTAGTAATACAGTTTTTAATTCATAATACAATGAAATGCTACCTTAGAATGAATGCTTATTGCTTAAAGCAGATCATTTTCGTTTACGGAAAAAAATGCACATATGAAGTCAAAGAATGCGGTCCCTGTTCCACGCGCTTGCTTAGTTTGGGCCGAATGAAGGCATTTAAATCTGAGATTAACGCACATCGTATTGCAAACTGTTTTTACGGCATACTGCATCTCCATCTATCTCTTTCCTCCGTGAATAATAGTTAATTTTATTTTACCCAAGATCTTTTTATTCCAGCATCTTTGTTTTCGATAAATGACGTCTAATTCACCGCTATGCGTACTTACTCAAAACTTTTCATCTTGTTATATTGAGAAATACTTGAGAGTTTTCTTTTTATTTCCAATATGCCGCCATATAATTTTTCAATTCTTAATTTTATTTTTCATTTTCCTGTTTCATGACAAAACATTTCAATTGAAAATTGTTTAAAAGAAAATATTATTCCGGGTTTTGATTTTCTTGGCAACAATTAAAGAAATATTGGTAAATATTATGGAAAAATGTTACGTTATTTTCTATGAAAATAATGAACTTTTGTATTTGTAAGCAAAATATTTGAATAAAATAAATAAAATAAATGAAATATTGCCTATTTTTATTTCTGGACTAAAATCCATCTTTATGCAAAGATACAAATGCATTAATTCATGCGTTTTGACGTTGGCTTTACTCAAACATTATGCACGCAATTATACTAATATTATTAGGACCAAATACGTTGCTAGGCAACAGATGAAAGAAAAGGGAAAAAAATGAAATATGCATTATGTCAAATTGATAAAACAAAATCCTTTATATTATTGGAAAACATGCATAAAATTCCCCCCAATATTATAAACCTAATTAGAAAATATCGCAAATATATTGACAAATTTTCAAACTAATTGGAATAATTTAATAATCTTATTTAAAAATTTCAGCATGAAAAATTTGCCATTTAAATCTATTTTTCATATGAGCCATTTCTTTCAACAAATGAAAATCAGAAAATCGTCTGACTTGCCATAGAAAAGCATTATAGAGCAAAATAAAATGTTCTGTATTTCCCGAACGAATGAACCAAATTTAACCAAAAACTATACAGCTAAGTCCGGGTACCTCATCAACATGCCCAGTGAATTTCAATCCGATGGGATGCTTTTTGAGGCAGTTATCGCGGAACAGACAGACAGACAGACTAACGGAAACCAAAACTTTTCGTGTCTCCACAGTAAGCCTTCACTGACGTTTCGGCAATTATTTCAAATAAAGCCACAAATTTTATTAAACTAGTAAATCTGCAGATCAAGAGCCTCAAAGTCATCTCTGCAACTTATTGTTTTTAGCAAATTTTGCTTAATATTAATCTTTCTACAAAAACAAAATTTAAACTTTTAAATTACACAAACATTTATAGAAGGAGAAAAAAATATTTCGATGGTTTCAGACATTAGAAGCGTTAAATTAAACACGTTGTTATGTAATGATATTCTGAAATTCTCACGAGCTACTTATTCTAGTAATTTTTATATAATAAAGCAAATTTCTTCAGGGGGGTGCCCCCCCCCCTGAACCCCCCGTTGTGTAATTTATTTTGCATTTGTAATTTTCTATTGATTGAGTTAATGATTATCCTATATCTTAGATTCATTTTTACACTGCGATTTATAAGGATAAACAACAATTTGGTCAAGCATTTTACGTTATCCTAATATCCATACAGCAGTATTTACTTGCCTGCTAACCACAAACATCTGTATCTAATGGATGAAGAACTTTTGGAAATGTAAACTGAGACATCTAATTTAGAAATCTAATAATAATTTTGATTACCATTCTGCAATATTTATATCTAAGATCTAATCTAAATATCTAAAAATGTACTCGATAGCATTAACTTACTAAAATCACCCTAAAGTAGGGGGAGTTCTAAACCTAACGGTTAATAATTCATCATCGTGTCCACTTCCAATTGACTAAATAGATAAACGTGATATGGCGCCGTTAAGTATTTTTTGTGATAGCCTTTTAATAGTATCCACATTTAATTTAAAATCGTGATGTTACAAACACCGTTGAAATTTGATGCACACCTGTGTTCAGGTCAAATTACGAAAGGTTAACTAACCTTTTATTTCCCTTAGCCGGCCATTTTGTTTCATTTTTCGTAATAGGGATTATTTTAATAATTTATTTTACACTCTACAAGCTGTTACACTGGACGTTGTTCACGTAGCATTAAAATAGAGATAAATGCATTAAATAAAACATTTCACTCACCACCAGACATGGCAAGTCTCAGGCTTTTTGCACAACACTATTACCTTACAGAAAATGTTGTTCTTTTAAATCGCGCAAATGTTTCAATTAAATAAAGTAACATTTTTTGTATTAAAATACTGGTATCCAGAACGCCGGAGGCTTGGCAGCCCTGCTCCTCTTAATAGAAACATATATAGTTAACCAACACTTTATCACATTTTATAGGAAACAATACGGAATTTCTTATTTGCATGGCCTTACATATACCTCAGTCATAAAAATGTAAAATTTTGTGCCAATTGATATACGCAATTGCGAAAATGAAATCGCAACCAATGAGAAAAGGAAGGCCAAGTAAAATCGTGTAAATCGAGGAATCTTTCTTCGTAGTGTGGGAAAATACCACTACAAAAATTAATTTAGGTGGTATTTGGTGTGAAATGTTTATATGTATTCATTCCTGTCCTATTTATCTTTTTTATTATTTGTAATTTGCTGCATTTTCCCTTTGCACGTGAAAATCTTACAAATTAAAATGAACTCTTTGGGAGAAATTGTTATTCCTTTTTTTTTTTTGGCAACAATAAAGTTTATAAAGTTTAATAGAATAATGTCAGTTTATTCTGTATGAAAATAACGAACTTTTTCCTTTATAATCAAAATAGTTGAATACATAAATAAAGATATTATTCTATATAGTATATAAATACTATTTTCATTTCTGCGTTTAAATCAATCTATATGCGAATATCTATACAAAGGCATTCATTAATTCATTCCTTTTAACTTTGATTTGACTTTAAAAACCATACATACTTTCACATTTATGATATTTTTAGATGAGATATAGTTGCTACGCAACGATTAAAAGAAAAAAATGAAATATAAGTAAATTCATAAAATAAAATGTTTTATATTATTCGAACACATGTATAAAATTCCATCATAAGTTATACACCTAATTTAAAAGCTCTGACAAATGTTTTGACAAAATTGCAAACTAATAGGAATAATTTACTACTCTTATTTAAAAATTTCAGCATCAAAAATTTACCATTTAAATCCATTTTTTATATGAGCCATTTCTTTCAACAAATGAAAATTTGAAAATCGTCTGACTTGCCATTGAAAAGCATTACAGAGCAAAATAAAATTTTCTATATTTTCCGAACGAATGAACCAAATTTAACCAAAAACCATACAGCTAAGTCCGAGTACCTCATCAACATGCCACATTAATTTCAAGCCGATCGGATGCTTTTTGCGGCAGTTATCGCGGAACAGAAGGACAGACAGACAGACAGACAAACGGAAATCAAAACTTTTCGTGTCTCCACAGTAAGCCTTCACTGACGTTTCGGCAATTAAAATATTTAGTAATATTCATATAGATAAAATCATGAATAAGATCCTATATAGATTATTTTGACGGTGCACATAATTCAACGGACTTTTCAGAACATTTTCTTTGCTTTTTTACTAATTACACTATTCTGCAACGTGTGATTGTGTTATGTTTTTTAGCTTTTGATAATTGATTCTTATGAATTTTGTAGCGCTGAATCTAAAAATGACCTTAATTTTTTACCATCATGCAAAGAATCTTTGCAAATAGTAAATTTCATAGAAAAAAAGGGAAAATTTGATACAATAAAATAGATGTAAATCTTTCTTTTTCATATCAATTTATTCTTTTTTTTTTTTTTTACTTTTACTCAGCATTCTTACATCTTAACATTTCAGAGACCAATGAGCATGAGGCGTAAAGTGACGTATGTTCCATTTCACTTGCGTCTCTCTCACGCGCTTACTTCGTTCGACGTCCGCGAAATTTTTGCTATTAAGCGTAAATAAAAATATTGAATAAAATTTGATGGAGCCCCATTTAATGTACAGGGTTATCTTAATTAAACGACACTACTTTAAAGTTGTCTACAGACAAAACTATTGTTCTCAAAGTTGTGAAATTTTGTGAAAGACAATAAAGGGATGGAAATTTGTTTAAGGAAAAAAAAAGTTCGAAATTTCGCCACCAGAGTGCACATTTTAATAAATTACACATTTAGCATCACGATAGTTTAGAAATTTTATTTACAGGGTGTTCATAATTAAATGGCCCAATTTTAGAGCTGTCTACAGATGAAATTATTGCTCAGAATGTTGTGAAATTTTGTGGAGGACATAATAAAGGTATTGGAATTTGCTTGAGCGGGTAAAAAATCAGGTGGGCGTTTTTTTAACGAATTACACATTTATCATACATTTACAATAGTTTAACAAATTTTGTTATAACCAAACATGTTCCCATGTAGGTCATCATTTTCAGATAACATCTGGAATCGTAATGTAGCATGTTTTACATTTGACGGCAGTGTGTTCTGGGAAGTGTTAGGAACATGTCGTGAAATATTGTCTTTAGAAGGAGGGCAAGTTAATAAATAAAATTTCTAAACTATCGAAATTATAAATGTGTAATTTATTTAAAATCGTCCCCTGGTGGCAAAATTTGATTTTTTTTTTCTTGGATTAAACAAATTATTATCCCTTTATTATGTCTTTCAAGTAATTTCTCAACATTATGAAGAATAGATTTGTCTGTAGATAACTTTAAGGTAGTGTCGTTTAATTATGGACACTCTGTATTTACCTCCATAATCTCGTATAACTGTTACGTCGAAAGTTCCCAATCGTCTCTAAAGTGAGATACTACTTACCTTCTACAGGTTCAATGAATCTCACTCCCAATCAAAGGACCCCTGAGCTGTCTAGGAGTCAGAATCCCCGATAACTAAAATCTAATATAAGCCAAGTATAAGAGAAAAATTTTTATAAGGCTAAAAACTGAATAAAGTATTATGAAATAAAGTTTTACATTTATTTTAAAGTATCAGCTTTTTCTTATTCATTGACTTTTTAACTTTTAAATCTACGATTTGCAAAATATTCTGATGTGATGGTTAAACTTGTAGATCATTCTCAGATTTAGTGATAAAAATACATAAAAATCAATTATCAAAAGTTAAAAAAAACTTAGCCATCACATGTATTTTATAGTATCAGATTTTTCCTATTTTGTTACTTTTAGCTTTGAAATTTACTATTTGCAAAAACTCCTGACCTGACGGTTACAAATTAATGTCATTTTCTGATTCAGCAGTAAAAAATACATAAAAATCAATTATGGAAAGTTAAAAAAATACAACCATCGCCGGCATGTTTTATTGGGAAACCTTAAGATATTGTTACTGACTTTTTTAAGTTTTATGACGAGTACATCACTGCAATAGGAGCCAAGGATGGATATCTTATTTCGACTGCGAATAAAAATGAGGTATGCTGTATTTGCTAAGAGTTCTGTTGTATATTTGAAGAGCCTAGTAACATAACTTATTTTCTAGATTCTGCTTCGTTCTCATTTTACATTTTCCAAAACTGCAAAAATTCGTCCTACTCTCTTTTTAAAATAGCAGGAATTATTTGAAATTTAGGCTATACAATTGTTTTTTATAAATGGTACAAACGTAAATATAATGCTGAGTCTAAATTGGCTATAACTCATAATAAAATTTAAACATTTGTCTAATGAAGCTTATATAGGCGACAGCAATACTCAGACACAGATTACCCAATAGGCGCAAGAAGAGCCTGTTTTCCGCAGAAAACTTTGAAGGGTCTTAATTGAGGTAACATTGGGCGACAAATTTTAAATTGAATAACAACGTATAATTACTTAAAAGGTGCTACAAGATATAGATATTAGTTAATATAACCCTGCGATCTTTCGGACACACAAGCGCTCATTTTCAAAGGGGAAAGATGAATGACTGGAATAGAAGAAAACGGACATAAAACAAAACAAAATATTACGCATGTGCAAGCGAAGTTCAGTCCACTGCTCTAAATAAAACGTGATAAGGTCAAGTCATATTTTCAAGAATTCTTCAAATACCCAGAATTTTAAACCAAATTATAATATCTATATTATAAAGGACAAACATATCTGTGCGTAACGCATACGTTATTCTGCGAATGGCAATACTTTGAAATTTAGAATGAAATTTTGGTTTTGCAATTTTTGCTACGGCAAATTTTTAAACTTCTAAACATCGCACAGTTTCAATTTTTACACCATCGTATAAGGAAAAAATGTACTTATAAATGCAATTTGTTTTGGAAGCTCTATCTCAATTTATTTTTGAGATATTAATATTTTTATAGTTTTTAGCACCAATTTTGTAAGTGTGGCAACTGAATTACTCCATTTCTATAAAAAGTAAAGGGAAATTATTCATGGTTTATTTATTTTTATTGATTATATCCTTATTGATGCCCTTTTCATATTACAAATAAAAGTAACTTTTTCCTAATTTTTGAACAGAAAATGACGTCAGCCATTAAAAAAAAAAAAAAAAAAAAAAAAAAACATGCATTCTTCTTCATAAATCAAAAGATTGAAGAAGATATTTCATTATTTTTACATTATGCTGATACTGAGTTTGAGACGCTAGGCAAAATGATTCAGTGAGTAAAATGATGTCATATTTAAAGCAAAACGATCATTTTCTTTGATAAAACTAAATGTTTGACCAATACTAAATGGCCAATACTATGGCAACAAAAGGCAAATTTCTGAATGGTAAGTTTTTGCGGGTACTGAGATTAGAACTTAAAGTTTGTGCGAAAGTTCACATGAAAAGTTGTATCGGACAAACGTGACTTTAAGTTTGGAAATACATTCATTTAATAATGTATTCTGCGTTAAAATACTTTTAAATTGTGATTTGAGTGGTGCGTATGTAAATTTTGAGAATGTGAAAATAACGTACAGTTTAGATTTTATGGGGGGATATTTTATGATGTGACAAAGCGAAATCCTTTTTACTGATTTTTCATCCCGTAAAAACAAACATAAGAGCCTCAATCGATAACTTCAACATAATTACTGATCTTGATTACGCATTCTAATACAGTTTAATTTTTCAATAATTTAAGCAGTTGAAGTTTGTGGAAATATTATTTTGGTAATTTTAGGTTAAAAACATTATTTGTTTTAAGAAGTTAGACAACCAATGCAAGATTAATTTTTTATTGTAATTATTTTTGTAGGTTTATTATAAATTCGACCTAACAGTTCCATTCTAAACATTTTAATTCGTCGAATTTCGACGGGTTCCAACTCGTTATAATGAAGGACATCCTTACAAACAGTATCTCTCCTAAGTAAAATCTCGATGAATTCACAGATTATCGAAGAGTAATGGTTAGATGTGGAAATGATTATTTTATCTTTTTCGAAGTTAATCTTAATATTTTCTTCTTGATGAAATCTGGATAAAGCTGTTGTTGGTTTGGTTGAACTTGATATCAAATAAGTGCTCTTTTAGCCTTTCTTTAAATTTTCGAGATGTCATACCGATATAGAATAAACGTTCTTGATGTTCTGTGCTGAATGGGATTATGTAAACTTCTGCTATTTCATAATCTGGAATTGGATCAAATTTACTGTGAATCAATTCTTTCAATTTTGTTGGAGGTTTAGCTATTAAATTAATATTGTATTTTAGTAATGCATATCTCAGACTCTCATAATGCTCGGCGATATATTCAAATATATGCAATAAATAAACTTGCTCAAACTTAATTCATTCTTCTGTCTTGCGTGTTTTTCGTAATCTGCTAATCTATACTCCTATTATAAAGAGGTAAAAGTTATTTATTTGTAGGAGGTAATCTCTGGAGCTACCGAACCGATTTCAAAAGTAATGGTATCAAAATGATGGTTTTAGTCCAACTTAAAACATAGGCTATATTGTATGTCGGTGCCACTACACCAAAGGGGGTGCAGGAGCAAAAAAACGTTCTAAAAATGCGAATTTTGCGTTACTGAAGGGCCTAGAAATATGAATTTTTGAATATTAGTTACTTATAATATATAAATGATGTCTAAGAACAGTTCTTAAAGAATTCGAAATTTAAAAGGGTTGAAAATGCACAAAAAGTGTTCTAAAAAACGTTCTAAATGGTAGTTTCTACACAGTCTCAGCAAATAACAAACCGATTTAAAAAATATTGGTGTCAAAATGATGGTGACAACGCTTGCTCCAAAATAGGCTACGTTTTATGTCGGTGCCACTACCCCAAAGGATGTGCAAGAGAAAAAAACGTTCTAAAAATGCGATTTTTGCGTTACTGAAGGCCCTAGAAATATGAAATTTGGAATATTAGTTATTTATAAGATATCAATTGTGCCTAAGAATAGTTCTTAAAAAATTCGAAATTTAAAAGTGGTGAAAATGCACAAAAAGCGTTCTAAAAAAACGTTCTAAATGGTAGTTTCTACACAATCTCAGGAAATAACAAACTGATTTAAAAAATATTGGTGTCAAAATGATGGTGACAACGCTTGCTCCAAGATAGGCTATGATTTATGTCGGTGCCACTACCCCAAAGGGGGTGCAGGAGCAAAAAGCGTTCTAAAAATGCAATTTATATGTTACTGAAGGGCTTAGAAATATGACATTTGAAATATTAGTCATACTCCTATTATAAAGAGGTAAAAATTGTTTATTTGTCGGAGATAAGCTCAGGAACTACCGAACCGATTCCAAAAGTAATGGTATCAAAATGATGGTGTTCGCCCAACTTAGAACATAGGCTATATCTTATGTCGGTGCCACTATCCCAAAGGGGGTGCAGAAGCAAAAAACGTTCTAAAAATGCGATTTTTGCGTTACTGAAGGGCCTAGAAATATGAAATTTGGAATATTAGTTACTTATAAGATATAAATGGTGTCTAAGAACAGTTCTTAAACAATTCAAAATTTAAAAGGGGTGAAAATGCACAAAAAGCGTTCTAAAAAACGTTCTAAATGGTAGTTTCTACATAATCTCAGGAAATACCAAACCGATTTCAAAAGTAATGGTATCAAAATGATGGTGTTAGTCCAACTTAGAACATAGGCTATATTTTATGTCAGTGCCACGACTCTAAAGGGGGTGCAGGAGCAAAAAACGTTCTAAAAATGCGATTTTTGCGTTACTGAAGGACCTAGAAATATGAAATTTGGAATATTAGTTACTTATAAGATATAAATGGTGTCTAAGAACAGTTCTTAAACAATTCGAAATTTAAAAGGTGTGAAAATGCACAAAAAGTGTTCTAAAAAACGTTCTAAATGGTAGTTTCTACATAATCTCAGGAAATACCAAACCGATTTAAAAAATATTGGTGTCAAAATGGTAATGACAACGTCTGCTCCAAGATAGGCTATGTTTTATGTTGGTGCCACTAACCCAAAGGGGGTGTAGGAGCCAAAAACGTTCTAAAAATGCGATTTATGTGTTACTGATGGGCCTAGAAATATGAAATTTGAAGTATCAGCTACTTATTAGATATAAAGGATTTCTAAGAACAGTTCTTAAACAATTCGAAATTTAAAAGGGGTGAAAATGCGCGAAAAGCGTTCTAAAAAACGTTCTAAATGGTAGTTTCTACACAATCTCAGGAAATACCAAAACGATTTGAAAAATAATGGCGTCAAAATGATGGTGAAAATCCTTGCTCCAACATAGTCTATGTTTTATGTCGGTGTCACTACCCCAAAGGGGCTGCAGGAGAAAAACGTTCTAAATTGCTGTTTTTGCGTGACGGAAGGGCCTTGAATCGTGAAATTTAGAATGGTAGTTAGTTATAAGATATCAATGATCTCTAAGGACATTTCCTAAAAAAAATCGAAATTTAAAAGGGGGTGTCAAAATGCGCAAAAAGTGTTGTAAAAAACATTCTAAATTGCAATTTCTATGCAATCTCAGGAAATAATGAACCGATTTCAAATATAATGTTGTAAAAATGCTGGTGACAGATCTTGCTCCAAGATAGGCTGTTTCCACTACCCCAGAGGAGATGCAGGAGTAAAATTCGCGAAAAGCGTTCTAAAAACGTTATAAATGCCGATTTGTCAGTAATATCTCAGGAAGAATCAATCTGATTTCAAAAGTAATGGTAGGAACATGATGCTGATAGCCTCTGCTCTAACATAGACGCTATTTTATGTCGGTATCACTATCACCTAGACGTTGCAGGAGCAAAAAAGCGTTCTAAATTTCGATTTTTGTGATCGGTAGGGGCTAGCAACTTAAAATTAGGCAATGTACATATTTATTAGATATAAATGATCTTAAAGAACAGTTTCGAAAAAAGTAGAAATTTAAAAAAGGGTGAAAATGCGAGAAAAGCGTTCTAAAAACGTTCAAAATTGCGATTTCTACTCAATCTCAGGAAATACCAAACCTATTTCAAAAGTAATGGTTGCAAATCAATGGTGACAGTCCCTACTATAACATAGGTTATATTTTATGTTGCTGCCACTATCATCTGAGGGTTGCAAAAGCAAAACATGTTCTAATTTGCGTTTTTTGCACAACTGAAGGGTCTAACACTTTGAAGTATGGCATGGTATTTACTTACAAGATGCAACTGCTTTCTAAGAACAGTCGAAAGAAAATTCCAAATTTAAAAAGATCAAGTAAGCGAAAAGCGTTATAAATTACAATTTTTATGCAATCTTATCAAATACCAAACCGATTAAAAAAATAATGATGAGAAATTGTTGCTGATAGAGCCTGCTCAAACATAAGCTATATTTTATTTCTGTGCCTCTACCACCAGAGGGTTGCAGGAGCTAAAAACTTTCTAAAATGCAATTTCTGTGATACTTAAAAGGTTAGAAACTTTAAATATGGCATGGTAGTTACTTATAAAATATAAATGCCCTCGAAGGACTTTTGAAAGTAAATTCGAATTAAAAAGGGGTGGAGCGAGGAGGAGGTGCGAAAAGCATTCTAAAAAAATTCCTAAATTACGATTTCTATGCAATTTCAGGGAATATAAAGCGATTATAAAAGTAATAGTTGCGAATCAATGGTAACAGTCTCTGATCCTACACAGACTATATTTTATGCCGATGATTCTACCACCTGGGGGTTCACAGGAACAACAAACGTTCTAAAAAAGACTTTTAAATCTTTCTAAATTACGTTTCTGTGGAATATTAGGAAATAACAAACCGATTTCAAAATTAATCTTGGCAAATTAATGCTAATAGTTCCTATTTCAACATAGCCTTTTTTGTTGAGAGAGGTGGTAGGACTTGCAATTTGACATGATAGTTAATTTTAAGATGTAAGAAGATGGTTTCTAAAAAATTCAAAACTTCAAATGAATACTGAAATGAGCGTATTAATTGAGCATAAATGTTTGAAAATATTTTCTAAATTATCATTTATTTAATTTTCTTTCGTTTTATTAATTTAAGTCGCATTTCTGCCTAATGCAGTGTAATAATGATGTTTAATCAAACTGTGTTTTAAATAGTATATTTTGAATTATTCCTAAAAGTAATAAGTACCTTTTAATAAAAAAAACCTTTTAATAAAATAAAATACTACCTTTTAATAAAATAAATATTACCTTTTAATAAAATAAAAATTTAGTTAGTACCTTTTAATAAAATAAATATTACCTTTTAATAAAATAAAAATTTAGTTAGTACCTTTTAATAAAAATTTGACATATAAATATCACTTGGCATATTTCAACTATTACGCGAGCAAAGCCGCGGGGTTTGCTAGTTACTTATAAGATATCAATGGTGTCTAAGAACAGTTCTTAAAAAATTCGAAATTTAAAAAGGGGTGAAAATGCGCGAAAAGCGTTCTAAAAAATGTTCCAAATGGTGATTTCTAAACAATCTCAGGAAATACCAAACTGATTTGAAAAATATTGGTGTCAAAATGACGGAAACATCCCTTGCTCTAACATAGGCTATGTTTTTTGTCGGTGCCACTACCCCAAAGAGGGTGCAGGAGCAAAAAACGGTCAAAAAATACGATTTTTGCGTTACTGAAGGGCCTAGAAATATGAAATTTGAAATATTAGGTACTTATTAGATATAAAGGATTTCTAAGAACAGTTCATAAACAATTCGAAATTTAAAAGCTGTGAAAATGCGCGAAAAGCGTTCTAAAAAACGTTCTACATGGTGGTTTCTACACTATCTCAGGAAATACCAAACTGATTTGAAAAATAATGGTGCCAAAATGACAGTGACAAGCCTTGCTCCAACATAGGCTATGTTTTCTGTCGGTGCCACTACCCCAAAGGGGGTGCAGGAGAAAAACGTTCTATATTGCGGTTTTTGCGTTACGGAAGGGCCTAGAAATATGAAATTTGAAATATTAGCTACTTATTGGATATAAAGGATTTCTAAGATTTTATGTCGGTATCACTATCACCTAGACGTTGCAGGAGTAAAAAAGCGTTCTAAATTTCGATTTTTGTGATCGATAGGGGCTTGCAACTTAAAATTAGGCAAGGTATATATTTATTAGATATAAATGATCTTTAAGGACAGTTTCGAAAAAATTGGAAATTTAAAAAGGGGAGAAAATGCGCGAAAATCGTTCTAAAGCCGTTCTAAATTGCGATTTCTACTCAATCTCAGGAAATACCAAAGCTATTTCAAAAGTAATGGAGGGAAATGAATGGTGACAGTCCCTGCCATAACATAAGTTATATTTTATGTTGCTGTCACTACCATCTGAGGGTTTCAAAAGTAAAACATGTTCTAATTTGCGTTTTTTGCACAACTGAGGGGTCTAACACTTTGAAGTATGGCATGGTATTTAGTTACAAGATGCAACTGCTTATTAAGAACAGTCGAAAGAAAATTCCAAATTTAAAAAGATGAAGTATGCGAAAAGCGTTATAAATTACAATTTTTAAGCAAACTTATAAAATACCAAACCGATTAAAAAAATAATGATGACATATTGTTGGTGATAGAACCTGCTCAAACATAAGCTGCACTTTATGTCTGTGTCACTACCACCAGAGGGTTGTAGGAGCTAAAAACTTTCTAAACTGCGATTTCTGTGATACTGATAAGGCTAGAAACTTTAAGTATGGCATGGTATATAGTTACTTATAAAATATAAATGCCCTCGAAGGACTGTCGAAAATAAATTCGAATTAAAAAGGGGTGAAGCGAAAAGCATTCTAAAAAAGTCCTAAATTACGATTTCTATGCAATTTCAGGAAATATAAACCGATTATAAAAGTGATAGTTGCGAATCAATGGTAACAGTCTCTGATCCTACACAGGCTATATTTTATGCCGATGATTCTACCACCTGGGGTTTACAGGAACAACAAACGTTCTAAAAAAGGCCTTTGATAGTTTTCTAAATTACGTTTCTGTGGAATATTAGGAAATAACAAATCGAATTCAAAATTAATGTTGGCAAATTAATGGTGGCAGTTCCTATTTCACCATAGCCCATTATGTTGAGAGAGGTGGTAGGACTTGGAATTTGACAAGATAGTTAATTTTAAGATGTAAGAATATGGTTTCCAAAAAATTCAAAACTTGAAATGAATACTGAAATGAGCGTTTTAATTGAGCATAAAAGTTTCAAAATATTTTCTAAATTATCATTTATTTGGTTTTATTTCGTTTTATTAATTAAATCTCATTTCACCCTAATGCAGTGTAATAATGATGCTTAATCAAACTGTGTTTTAAATAGTAATTTTGGAATTATTCCTAAAAGTAACAAGTACCTTTTAATAAAAAACCTTTTAATAAAATAAAAATTTAGTTAGTACCTTTTAATAAAAATTAGACATATAAATATCACTTGGCATATTTCAAATATTACGCGAGCAAAGCCGCGGGATTTGCTAGTCAATAAATATATTGAGGAGAGGATCCATTTTCAATAGCAATCTGTTTAATTAAACTAATCTCTTTTTTTTTAGGTATTTATCCGTACTAACTTCGAAGGAATGTTTAATTTAAAACATGTAGGCTGTAAGTTTGTGCAGTGCGCGGATTATCATTTTACTAAAAATTGACCCAACTAGTTACAATTACTTCAAAATACAAGAGTTGTGGTCACGACGGTAACCCGGCAACTTCTCGAGGATGCCCTGAATAATAATTGCTGAAAGATTTAGTGAGTTCAGATTCAGTAAAACGCAGTTTATATAATTCCTTTTACTAAAATTATTTGATATCAGAACGAACAAACTCTTCAGCAAAATTCCAAGCTAGGACAATTCCTTCAATTAGAATAACACCTAACGCCTCTTCTGTTTCAAGTTATTACACTAATGAATTTCAAGTTATCTTTAAAACTTTTCAAAAAATCAAAGAAATCTTTCACATTACAAATTTTTTTTAATTCAATAAAAATATAGCTGCACAATAAAAAAAAAATGTATACATTCTGTCGATAAAATGCATTTTATAAGAAAAGAATTCAATATTCCAAAACCATAGCTTAATATCATTAGCGATGAGTAATATTTAATTTATCTTACTTAATAATTTTAAATTCGAATTCTAACTGCCTTTAAAAAAAATAAGAACTAACTCTCCGATTATTTATTTCTAAAAACTCTAACATTGACATTACTAAAAAGCAGAAAAACCAACGTTTAAAATGAAATATACAATAAAATATACATATGAAATGAAATGAAAATACTTGAAAAGCAGCAAACAGCTCTTTCGAATCTACTAGCGAGATTCTTCTTCAGTGCAATATAGGGAAAAAGGGAACAGCGTGATAGAAAATGTAAGGCTGAGAGACACTGTTCCTTTTTCCCTATCTTGCACTGAACAAAAATCTGGCTAGTAGATTCGAAACAGCTGTTTGCTGCTTTTCATGTATTATTTGTGCATTTTAAACGTTGGTTTTTCTGCTTTTTAATATTGTTGCACAAAGGCTTTATTTGCTATTTTTATTGACATTATTCTTATGCAAAAGCTTGTAAAACTCCCTAAAGTATTTATATTCCTGTTTGCGATCTATACATTTCTCTAGGAGTGGAGTCCTCATAGGCGGCACTAAAATTTACATCACACATCGTACACCACACTAGACTGTTAAAAACACTACTTTCGTTGATCTTGTCTTGACGATAATAATGGGAGTGATGTTCAGTTTCCACATATTAGCATTAACATTTTATTTTGCATATTAAACACTCTCTGAAATTCCCAGTCAATGATTTAGTATAACATTAATCAGAAAATACTCTCTCTTTCATTGCAGTATCTAGAATTCTTATAATCGACGATGGAATTTTCACTTAACCACCCAACATGGCTTATTAATAGGGATACTAATTTTGCATCTACTGTCCAGTCTTCAAACTTCTTGCACACCTACACATTTTAGTAGTACAGATGTGTATAACAGTCACTCTTTTATTGATTTTTCATTAAATAAAAATCTGTCTTTTCTAAACTCTACTATTATTAACGACTCAAGTTCTGATCACCTATAAGTTAGTTTAAAAATGATCTAATATTCCTCCGCCTCTTGAAGTGTATTGGAGTAAATTCAACATCTATTTACATAATTTTGATTTACATTTTCCCAACTATTAATGATACGAATGAAATTATCGATGCTGTTATTATTTTTCAAATTTAAAACACTAGTGCTTACTAGTACAAAGCATGTCATTTACTACTATGTTAAGGGGTCTCGGAACACTTAAAATTGGAAAAAAAAAACATTTTCAAAATTTAATATTTTAAAATGTATTTGATTTTAAGACACGATTTTAACTGGAATGAAAGATATAAGTATGTTCTTTTATTTCATGTATTTAAAAAAATTTCAAGATGCAGAATTAGCATTTACAGGGGGCTCCGAACTGTCAGACATTTTATGAGCAGAAAATCGGCATAACATATTACGCGCATTATTGCAAAACAAATTTTGCAACTAGAATGAAAATTTCGGTGCCTACTTATACCTCAAATTATAGTAATTATCCTGAATCTGAATAAATTTGTATTTAAAGCAGTTTTATATTTTTAATACAAAGTTGTATTTAGCTAATGCAAAATTTGGAAAATTTCAACAGTATAATCACCTATATATATATATATATATATATATATTGTATACCAAAATGGAAATTTTAGGTTCAGTTTGTACAGACTAAAATTAAACATATGTTTTGAAAATTTCAGAAAAAAATATTCAGAAGTTTTTGAGATATCGTGCGCATTATGCCCAAAAACGTCATTTAGGGAAAAATGACTTCAAAATTTCGGAAAACCCGCTTTAGCTATTGGGCGGGTATACTTCTAAAAGCCATAACTTCTGTTCTAATAGGAATTTCAAGGAAACAATTATATCAAAATGTTCACAAAAGATAGGAGTTTAACATCTAAAAAAATTAAAATTTCGAAAACTTTAAAGCTTTATGAGTCCTGAGAACCCTTAATCGAATACAGTCTTTTACTATTCCAGATTGAACTCATAACATCTGCTAGCAAAGAATAACCCCTGTGGAATCTTCAGGCTACCAGAAACCCATCTGTTAAACCTATTAAAAATTTTTAAAGAAAACCAATTACAAATGAAAAATTGAAAATTTCGAATAAATAATTTCCTTATATTTTTTCTGAGGATAATTTTTTATGGCAATATAAAATAAAATTAATAATAATTATATTCTTATTCCACCCCCTATATTGAAAATGAAGTGTATATTATTTATAGCTCGTTTATAGGGGGGCAAAATGAATTTTGTTACAATATTGTATAAGGGAAAGAAACTTTTGCGGTGCATTTTATTGATATTATGGTATCTAAAACATAATGAAACAGATATTCATCACTAAGATTTTTATCTTGCGGTATGAATTTTTAAGATAATCTATTTCTTTTAAATTTTGTGGATCGTAAAAATTTGGTAGGTTATATGCAGGGCGGCACAAAAACTTAACACTGATTAACGAATATCGACAGAAATTGCTGTATTTTTTACTGAGTTAAGTATTTTTAATTTGTTTATTTATATATCTAATTTCGTTCTATGATAAAATGAATTTTCTTATTATTATTTTGTTAGTGTTGGAAAGTATTGTATAATCTATACCTGATATATGATTATTCCTACTAAATTTTTAAAGTTGGACAAGAAACCGACGGCTATTGGATACCACCTTCTTTTTTAGCTTAAGAACTAACATAAGATATTTTTTCCCTATTTTTGGTACTATCAAATTAATATTATTTGATATATTTCACTATCTGACCTGTCCGTGAGGAATGACCCGTAGGCTAACATCAAATATGTATGATTTTGAATCTTAAGATTCCATTTTATCTGAATTTATATTCTTAAATGAAAAAATATTGAATTCAAAGTATATGCTATTTGATATTTTATTTTCTGCGTAATTTGATTTTTGAGATCTACCGAGCGAAACCGCTAAGAAACACTTAAGTTTGTACTGATTGCGTCGAAATTCCACATATTTTATTTAAAAAAAAAATATTTCTACTTGTCCGAAAGTTTCAAAATTTTTATATGCGATGTAAATATGATATATTGAGATGCTCTAAAAAGGTGTGCTAAAATATGGACGTTTAATTACTTTTAATTTAGAAAATATCGTTTCCGTGATACGCGAATTGACCTACATCCGCCTGTGTATTTGAAAGGGTTAAATTTCAGATATTCTAAAACTGATTACACCATCCATTATATGAAGGTTTCAGCTTTAATTACATATTTTTGGTCTGTCAGAATCTCGAAAAGTGCGATCTGGAAGAACAAAACTGCGACGAAACGAAGGACAAAACTGCGACTTTTTACAGATTTCGTCAAATATTCATAATTTATTTTGTGAAAAATAGTTCTACACGTCAGAATGTTGTTTCACAGCCTTGTTCGGGCCGTAGGTTCTTCTATGCATCACACGCAGACAGACACACATGCACACACACAGAGCGAAACATTGTTTTATTAGTATAGATTTTCTTAATAATTTCTAACTTTTTATGTTATTATTTTTTTATTCATTTAATTAATATTTAACTAGTTTTATACAAAATTAAAGAAATTTTTCCAATGGTTTAGTAATTACGTGACTTATCACTTAATCATTAAGACTAATTATGGGCTTACAATTTTCATGAAACAGTAATACATTTTATTGTTAAAATTATAACATATTTTACTTATTTGAAGAAAAAAACAGGAAGATTGGCAGCTGTGAAACATTTCATTATTTTAGGTGTGTGCCATGACGTCGTGTAACAATCACACTCTGACTTTTACTACTTAATTTAGAGAAACAAAATAAGAGCCAAAAATAAAGAGATAAAGATTTCAAAAATAATTGTTTCGATTATATATCCTTCTATATATATAAAAAAAGTTTTGATCTGGAAATGGACCAATGAAAATTTGCGTAGATCATCCGGGTATATTCCTACTAGATAGGCATCCATATTTTTTATGACCGGGAGTCTTTCTTCGTTAATATTAAGAAAACTGTTTCATACAAAAATATGAAAATCAGTGGTATTATAGAGACATGTTTGATAAACACGCTGATGCAGACAATTTTTAAATCGAATAATTATTTTAAGAGATATTTAATGTTAAAGATGGTAAAAATCGTTCCATTAAAAAAGTTTTATAGGAGAAAAACTATACATAGGAATTTAAATATTTTTAGATCATTTTATATATTGGAAGTTCCCGATGTGCAGACTGCAATTATCTTTTTAATTTGACTCATTTTTTGAGGATTTATTTCCATTTTAAATTCAAATTTTCAGCATTTCGAGAGATATCTTTTACACATTTTAGAAAAGGGCAATTATTTTAAACTGTTGCCAATTTTAAAATCAGCGCAAAGAATAATATTTCCTTCAAATAAAAAAAAATATTTACACGTGACTATTATAAACAGAAAAAAACTTTCAAATTAGAATTAAGTTTTTACGTGTTAAAAATCGGGAAAATATTGAAAATTACATCATAAAAGCTACAGTTACACATAAATTTTAAAAGGGAAAGAGAATTTGTGCATACTAAATTCATTATTATGCGTTAAAAGTCACAAATGAAGGAAATTACGACATATTTAAAAAGGCCAAATAAATAAAAGTTTGCAAAACACTTTAAATTAAAAAATAAATTTGCACGAGACATTTATTTTATATTTTCAGATAATATTTTCAACTATTATCGTTTATTCTAATACAGCGCAAATAATATTTCCTTTCTAATAACAAAAGTATTTTCATGTGAAAATTAAAAAGAGAAAGGAAACTTTGGTGAAAATTACGTCAGATTTAAAACGGTACATTTAAAAGAACTTTCTCATAGCGTTGTTAAAAATCCCTGCGGTTCGGGCCTACAGGCGGAGGTAGATTTCGAAGTTAAGTACTAAATTCACCAACAAAACTTATATCAACATTAAATACAAACCCAGTTCCTTCACTAAGAATGAGCTCTAGGGAGCTAAACATTTTGTGAAAATTCTTATATACACGAATTCACACACGCATGTATATGGAATAGGTTTAAAAATGGCTAAAACAAATTCAGAGACCCTCAAAGTGTTAAAATATGTTAATATTTCCATAGTCGGGTTTTTATAATGTTTTAATACGTTTCTTCAAACTCACATGACGTTACATATTCACCTGCTGAGGTACATTATATGTACAATATGACGTAATATATATATTTTTTTAATTAGTCAAATTATTTATTTCATTTTGAGTTTTCATTCTGAAATCTTGCTCTAGAAAACTTATGACGTAATATTCAATTTGTTTTCAATTCGTCAAACTATTTATTTAATTTATTTTTTCACGTGAAAAATCTTGCAAAAGAAAAGCAATTGTTGTGGAGAGAATTTTATTGTTTTTTTTTTTTTTAATTGTTGGCAACTGCTATAATGAAAAGTATTTATTTTTTCCTGTCATTGTTGTGTAAGAGCTGGTTTTATCAGAATTTTGTTAAGACGGTATTCAAAATTTTGAACCCTCCCCATTTCCATTCCCTTGGGCCGATTTTGCCCATTTTCAATCCCCGCCGAGATATTAGCCATCTCAAAGTTGTTGGCGAGTTTGAAGACGATCCGTGCATAATTGCGACTTTTATCGTGCGGACAAAATTTAGTACATACATACATATATATATATATATATATATATAAACTTTTTAGGTGGGGGTGGTTTTGTGTTCCTGGGGTCATATAATGAAAAGTTATGAAGGAATTTTTCAAAAGTCGCACCATGGTAACGACTGCAATAGGTAGTATTTCTTACGAAATCTACTAAAATTACTGAGAGACAAAGACTCTGTGTACTTAAGGGGTCTCGGTACTATTAAAATTGGAAAAAAATGAAAAAAAGGACCATTTTCAACATTTAATATCTTAAAATGTATTTGATATTAAGACACAATTTAAAATGGGAATGATAGGTACAAGTATGTTCTTTCATTTCAAATATTTGAAATTTTTCAAGATGCATAATTAGCATTTACAGGGGGCTCTAAACTGTCAGACATTTGACGAGCAGAAAATCGGCATAACAGCTTATGCGCACGATTACAAAATAAATTTTGCAACTAGAATACAAATTTTGGTGCCTACTTATACCTCAGATTATAATAATTACATTGAACCTAAATAAATTTGTATTTTAATCATTTTTATATTTTCAATTCAAAGTTGTATTTAGTTAATGCAAAATTTAGAAAATTTCAACAATATAAACCCCTAAAAAAATATTTTCTTTTTACAATAAAAAGGAACTTTTGGGTTCAGTTTATACAGACTAACATGAAACATATGTTTTGAAATTTTCATTAAAATATATTCAGAAGTTTCTGAGATATCGTGCGCGTTATGCCCAAAAACGTCATTTGGAGAAAAATAATTTCAAGGCTTTGGAAACACCGCTTCAGCTATTGAGGGAGTATAATTCTAAATGCCATAACTTCTGTTCTAATGGGAATTTCAAGATAACAATTATATCAAAATGTTAAGAAGTCATAGAAGTTTAACATGTAGAAAAATTAAAATTTCGGAAATTTTACAGCTTTAAGAGTCCTGAGACCCCTTAATTCATTTTACATTAGCTTACTTTCAAATTTTTAACTAATTTTTAACACTTTCCAACAAAGTTGAAAAGTGTTATTGATTTCGGTTTGTCTGTTCGCGCTCTAACTCTTGTTAATGTACTCGGATCGCGCTAAAACTTTTCGTTATTGACGTTTAGCCTAGCACGAACCCTATTTCAAATGAAGTTTGTAGCATGCATAGTTCATTTACAGGGACAGTCAAAATTATTCCGTTACATTACGGGCAATGGGAAAAATCATTTCAAATGAGTTTTAAAGATGTTACACCCTTTCAAACATAATAAAAAATATATGCATATACGAAGCGCACTAATATATGCAGAATATTCTGTAGCATATGCAGTGCAACGAATAGTTACTATTCATTTACAGGGCTACACAAAAGAATTCCATTACAAATAATATAGGGGGAAATTGTTTGCGGCGTATTTTAATTATACAAATTCATATATAATAAAACTGATATACGCCGGTGAGGCTTACTTATGTTATTTCATGCATAATACGAAGTGCATAGCATTTACAGGAACATACAAAACATTTCAGACAAGCATTTTCTATACGAAGTACTGTATATTAGCGGCGATGGCAGGGAATGCATTTTTAATTATGATATGCGCTTTTAAGTTTCACTAGATTTATGCATACTATATGGTGTGTGTAAATGTTATAGTTGATATACGGGGCTACGCAAAAAAATTCGTAAAGGTTACTGAGTATAACCATAAATTGCTGAAAGGTGGGTTTAAAATGTGTTATGCTGAACTGCATGTAGTTTTCTATGAAATGTTTGTAGAATATAGATAAAATTATATACAGGGCCACGCAAAGAATTGGATACATGGCCGCCTATAGATGATAAATTCTGGAAATACGATTTCAACAGTTTTAAGAGTGATTTAGTTTGTATTAAAGTTTAGCTAAATAGTCGCGTGTAATAAAGGTACTAGATAAACAACAGGGCTGAACAAAAGTATTCAAGTAAGTTTCCATCTATTTGTATAAATTGCTGAAAGAGAAATTTCAACCTGTTATGCGTTTTCTTGCTAAACTAATTTTTCTGTTATATAGTATATATATCAGCCTACAGATCAAATACAGGCCTGTTCGGAAGAATTGGAATAAATATTTGGTTATGGATGGTAACTGCTGAAATCAGTTTTTTAAATGTTTAGTTAGTTATCTTATTTACCTTATTTCCCTAAATAACGAAGTTTTGTTAAAGCTTTCAGGGAGTGTTGGAAAGTGTTTCATAATCTATGCCGTCTATGATTTTTCTTTTTTGTTTTTAATCAAAGACGAAAACAGCCATTGTATCTCTTAGCAGCGGCTGATTTCGTCTTAAAAATCTTCAATCAAAGGAAAATGAATGAAAATCCGTTTACAGGGAGACCGTCACTGTTCTTTTAAATTATAATTCAATCTTTTTTAGGCCGATGAAATTAAAATGCTTTTAGAATCTGGGGTGTCTGAACGGGAGTTGGCGAGCGTAGCTCGTAGGGGGCAGAGCGCCCAAGTTTAGTATATAAAAATTCTATTAATACTGTAAGTTATTTACAAAGCATTGCTTTTTCATTTATTATATTGAAATTTAAAAAGTTGATCGAACTAAATAAAGATGTAAGCCATTACGCAGCCGGTTGTGATGCCCCACAAATAAACCTAAAATCTAATTTATGTTTTTGCGGTAGATAAATAACCAATTAAGTTTATTCGTAGTACGTGTAGCTAATTAAAAAAAAATATTAGAACACTACAAATCATATACAGCGTGTATCAGTACAGCTGTTACAAAATTTCGGGATAGAAAGAGTACACCTACCCGAAGGAAAATCACATACTAATGCATGGTCGGAAACGGCTTCCTAGCGCGATAGTGACGACACCAAACACAAGTAACACAGAACACGAATAAGAGGATAAAAAATATTTATTTTCCTTAGTACAGCTAAAAACTAAGAAAAAGGAACATTAAAGACACAACGATCGTCATAAAAGTAGGTATTCGAAATTACGACCCCGGGCCGTGATGCATGGAAAGGCATCTTGTGCGCATGGAAGATCTAATTTCCTCGAAAATACCGGGAGTGTCGTGGACGTCCCCAGTATCTGCCACGATGCGTGCAAAAAGTTCCTCGGCGCTTTATAGCATTGTTCCGGTATTTTTGCAGCACTAAGAATAGTAAACATGTTTTATCTCCCTATTCGTGTCCTTCCTTTCTTGTGTTTTGTGTCGTCACTATCGCGCGAGAAAAACATTTCCAACCATGCATTTCTATATGATTTCCATCGTCTAGGTGCACTCTATCAGTCCTGAAAGTTTATAACTGCTGTACTGATGCAACCTATATATTAAACGAGTAAGGATTTTCCCGATTATGGGTGATATCGTAAATGCCTAGGAATAATTTTACGAATCTTGCCCACTACACTTAATCTAGCGCAAGAAATCGAAATAACTAGGTCCCGAATTCAAGAAAATTATTTTTAACAGAAACTCAGCGCTAAAAATTCTGTTTTCCTTAAATCGAAAAATGACCATGTGATTTACTCGAAACATAAGAGCTCTAATAAGTTGTTATCTTGCGCATGGTGACGGACGGAACCTTTCCATGAATGCAAATTAAACAGAAATTAACAGCGAAACAAGTTGCTCGCCTTTAGCTGAAGAACAATTTTAACTTATTTTGTGACGCTTGAAGTTATGTAAATAAAATGTTTCATAAAATGTACATATTATTTGCTCCGGGTTGTATTTAACAAAACTCATCTCTTCAATCTCTCTACATCTATGGCTGCACATTAACTTAAATATGGCGACAACTATAAGCGAAGATTGGTCTCTAGGCATAGTAAATAGGATTTACACTACGCAATCAGAGTGCCTAAAGCGTCACAAAGAGGATAATTCTGAATTTAGCATAGTTCTCTGGAAAACGGTAAGAAATTCGGGGAGAAAAGTTAATTGGATGTTATAGTGTGCCCTGCACTCAGTATGAAATGATGTCTTAGATGTAAACAAACATTACTAGATACTTTGAAATATAATTTTCGCTTATCCAGGCACCAGTTTTTTATCGCCACTAATTGCAAGTTTAATAGTGGAATTATAAAGGATACAATTATTTACTAGTACAACTAACACATGTAAGAAATATACTTATTTTAACAAGAAAATCATGTTAAGTATGTTCCATGTGTCCACCGTCATAGCGATACATCATGCATTCTTCATATTTTCCAATGGTGGCACATTGAACGTACCTAACTCTTTTTTTCTGATTAAAATCATCTGTAACCTTGCTTAAATGCTGATATAAAATAAAAAAAAAACTAAACCTTTACCATTAGAATGAAATCATTTCGTATAAATAACATATGCATGCCGTGTTTCATGCAGATTGAGGCATTTCTTGTTAATACTGTGTGTCTTTTTGAGGCTATATCTATCCTGTGTTTATTATTCAATTTCGTTTGATAATATTTATTTTTGGTTATATTTTAAACTAAAATAAGGCATATGATGGTACCTAGTAGATTATTTGTACATGTGTTTTCTTTTTCCTATAATACCAGACTTCTCCGGGTAGTTAGTACATATATATGCTGGCGTTTTGATAAAAAATATATGCATTTTAGAGTTTCTAATAAAGTTATTTTTGATTAAGAGAGCTTATAATTACAAAATCGAAGAAACTCAGCTACTTTGTAATTTATTTTCTTCTCGTATCTCGCACCGTTTTCGAGATAGTAACGCCAACTCTGCCGATTGCAGCTGGTGGCGTTGTAAGTGGTTTCGTTGGAATGCACATAGCTAGTTTACTAAATGTAGACTCCACATTCATAACCATCGCTGTCGATGTTCACCAGTTAATGGGGATGGATAGAACTTTAGTTGGCACCATGAACATATATCATGCGAAATACTTTTTTAATCATAAGAATGGCATTATTAAATAATATTAATGATATATGTAAGTCTATACTAACATAACCACAGCTAAACAAAATTTTAAAATAATGGTTCACAAACAATACCAATATTTTCCAAAATTGAAATAAAATATGTCACCAAGACTTGTCATTAGAAAGTAGTGAAAAAATCAATAAACACTCAGAAACATATTACCGTCATTTCTTTGATATTTTATGAAATTTGTCTAATTTTTTCAATTTTCTAACATATTGTGTTTCTTTGTCATTATTAACTTTTAAAAGTTTTCTAGTTGTGATGGTTATAGTTTTACATATATCATTAACATTTTTTCAACACTCAATATTAACAATTTAAAAAATAATTTCACAATACACTAATTGGCAGGGTTTCTTTTTTTTTTTTTGGGGGGGGGGGGGGAGCAATTTTAAGAAAATATGTACTTTTATAAATTATGTATCTATTGAATATTAAAAAATATATAAATGTATGTGTGTGTGCGCGAATGTGTGTGGGGGACAAAAACATTCATGTTGTATGAATAATCACAGGAGAATACATTACTAAAAAAAAATTAGTTGCACATTATATATCTCTCTATTCTAAAAAAAAGTAACTACCGCTGTCACCGCCGCCGCCGCCGGTTTTGATTTTTTTGTGACCGGAGGCTTTTCTTCGTTAATATTAACAAAAATAATGCATACAAAAATATGAAAATCGGTGGTTTTATACAGAAATGTTTGATAAACACGCTGATGTAGACAGTTTTCAAATCGAAGAATTATTTTAAGAGTTATTTAATGCTAAAATTGGACAAAATCGTTCCACTAAAAAAGTTTTATAGCAGCAAAAACTATACATGACAGTGTAATCATTTTTAGATCATTTTATGCGTTAGAATTTGCCGGAGTGCAGATTGCATTAATTTTTTTATTTTGACTCATTTTTTCAGGTTTTATTTCTATTTTAAATTCAAATTTTCAGCATTTCTAGAGATATTTTTTACAGATTTCAGAAAATTGTACTAATTTAAACTGTTGCCAACTGTATAAAAAGCGCAAGCAATAATGTTTGCTTCAAATTAAAAATTTATTTACACGTGACTATTATAAACAGGAAAAAAACTTTCAAATTAGAATTAAATAATTACGTATAAAAAGCAGGAACTTATTAAAAATTACGTCATAAAAAGTATACACGTGAATTTTAAAAGAGAATGGATATTGTAAAATAATAAATTCATTAACATGCGTTAGAAGTGTTAGGAGAAATTACGTCATATTTACGTCACATTATAGTTATTACATAAAATGAACACAAAATAATATTGCAAAAAAGTTTAAATTTAGAAATTGCGCTAGACATTTATTTGATATTTTCAGAATTAATTTAAAATGTCTCATTTGAAAGAACTTTCTTTTCGCTTTGTTAAAAAATACCAGGAAACAAAGACTCTCTTTACTTAATTCCTTTTATATTAGCTTATTTTGAAATGTTGTTACACGTGTATACGTCATCAAGTTATTTTTATTTCGACGTTTTATTTGTGTTTTTATTAATGTTGTACGAATTTATTTGTTCTTTCGTTATTTAAAATAAAAATTATATCAATTTGTATAATTTGGCGAGTGGTTTGGCGATTTATATAATTTGGCGAAATTGGTCGACAGGATAATCAAGTAGTACCGCAGCGGATTTGGCGTTAAAATTCCCCAATCAAAGAGAAATGAATAGAAATTCGTTTATAGGGAGATCGCCACTGTTTTTTAAATTATAATTCAATCTTTCGAAATCTTTTTAAAGTCGGTCAAATTAGTGTGCATTTAGAGTCTGCGGTGTCTGGACGGGGGTTGGCGAGCGTAGCTCGTAGGGGGCCGAGCCCCCTAGTTCTATAAAACAATCATAAAATAAAGTGAAAAATATCAACAAATTTTAGAATCTAAATAAGTTATCTTTGTAATTGTTCTAAATATCGAGATAAATAACATATCGAATTATAAACCATCACATCGAGTAATAAATTAACAGGTCGAGCATATTAATATGAAAAATAATTTCTAATTCAAATATTTGAATAATTCAAAATTGCATTTTACTTTATTTTTCAGATAAGGAATATCCTTGTCGTTTTATTCCCTGAATCTACTTTCGTCAGATAAAGAAAACGGATTCTTTTCCCTCACAATGAAATGTTTTCGTATCAATAAAATATGCATGTTGTGCTTCATGTATCTTGAGGCACCTTTTGTATTTTTCTTTGCTTGTTATGCTTCCTTTTCCAATACAGTGTATTTTTATTAATCTATATATGTCCTCTGTTTATGATACTATTTCGTTTGAAAAAATATTTATATATATATATATATATATATATATATATATATATATATATATTTGAAGTAAAATACGGCATGTGATTGTATCTAATTGATTGAAAATACAAGTAATTTAATATCTCATGAATTATTATGTGTTTTGAAGCCAGTTTCTCAAGCCAATAAAATTCCTCTTTTGATTATTTATATGTTTTATAAATCTACAATTCATTTTTATAATATATTAATAAAATTAATGTAAAATAATCACGTTTATAATAAAAATTATTATGGTTTTGCTCTAATTAAAATAGTTACATATTCTTTAAAAATCGATAAACGGTTATAAATTAGGAACCCACAATTCCACATGACATACATACTGTATACGTAGATCTGAAGCAATAACATTCTTTACATAATAAAATTTTGATATTTATAAGTACATTGAGATGCATATAAAAGTCATTTATCATGTTTGTTTAAATATAACGTCAATTGTCCTCCATTTTTGCAATGTTTTGTTTTGAAATAATAAGTTTTCAAGAAATAGTTCACCAGCATAAAAATAGAGAGTGTCCATAAATAACGTCCCAATTTCAATAGTATATTGAAACATTATTGAAACATTATGGATACATTGAAAGGGAACTAACCAAGTTTTTCTTACAAATGTTTAATACGTGCACATTTAGTTATACTGAACACATCCATTCTAAAGACCAAGTCTTCCGACACATCTGTTAACATGTCCGAAGTAGTGGACGCAATAGTACCTTCAGTTCTGTGTCTCAACTCTGGCAAATCATTAGGTAGCCATGGAAAGTAGACACGACGTTTTAAAATACCCCTAATGGAAAAATCGCATGGCGTTATGTCAGGTGTACGCTTTTAAATCTTCAGATCTTCAAAAACTCTTTACACTCAGGAGTCGCCATTCTGCGTATGTGGCGCAGCAAGCGAGTCAATAACAAAGCAGTACTCGCGAAAGCGCTTACATAAAACTGTTTCAGTCACTCTTTATATGTGACCCTGAAGAAACACTCCACAACGTTTATATTTGATAGGGTAGACCGGGGCACGTTTACGCAGTGCACTTTTTCCGAAACGAGTTAAAACTGGCGCGCCATCAGTCATGGCAGATTGATGTTACTCCCTAGCGGGTATTCTCACAAGTTTCTGAGCGTCAGTCGAGCTTCGGTCTATCATGCGGAAAGAATAACGTTTTCTGTCAAGGTGAATAAATTTTGTGTTGAACTTATTAAAACTTATTGTGATCTAATAATAATTAGTTAAGGATAAACATATATCTATATAAACATTAGTAGAATTTGATGCTTTTTTGAGAACTGTATTTATCTGAGCAGAAATGTTATTAATTTTCGTTCCACGTTAAAAATAAATCCAAACATGGCGATGGGGAACTTTTACGCATTGACATCAGGACACCTTTACGTACGTTCTTGCTGCGTAAATGGCCCCTGAAGCTGTTTTTCCTCCTACTGTCTCAAACCTTTTTAGTATTTTCAGGCTATTTAGTTTGCAAACCATCATTTAATACAAAAATAGCAAATAAAGAATTTCTGCAACAATATTAAAAAACAGATAAACCAACGTTTAAAAATGCACAAATAATACATGAAAAGCAGCAAACAGCTGTTTCGAATCTACTAGCGATATTCTTCTTCAGTGGAAGATAGGGAAAAAGGAACAGCGTTCTAGAAAAAAACAAGGCTGAGCAAAATGATAGACAGAGACACGCTGGCTTATATACCCGATGCGGGTAGCGAAGGCACCAAAAACAACCAATGAGAGATAAGCAGTGGAAACGACTGGGTGGATAAGTAGCGACATCTACCGGAGAAAAAGAGAAAAAGAAATCAAAAAAGGGGAAATTAAATTAATGCTTTTCAAATACTTGGAAAATCAGGAGTATTAGATAAGTCATTGACTTATGAGTGAGATTAATGAGTGAGAATTTTTAATGATGCGGTGAGCTTCCCAAAAATCATGATCAAGGTTAGAAGAACATTTTTGGATAATGATGGATGAGGAAAAATCGAACGTATGTTGAGAAGAACAAGAATGTTGAGCAATAGAAGAACGTTTAAGCTAACGATTTTTAACATAAACATCATGCTCTTTTAAACGAAATCTAAGAGCACGTTTAGTCTGGCCAATATAAGAAAGGCCACACTGACAAGAGATTTGGAAAATACCCCAGTTATATAGGCGATCAACGAGGTGTTTGAGATTTGAAAGAGTGATTTTATTAACAGGAGAAAAAATAACATTAAAATCAATCCTTCTTAACATTTTAGCAACTTGCTGACTGAATTTAGGAAAAAATGGTAACACAACTGAAGTATTAGAGTTGTAATTAGAATGGTTTTGAGAATGGACGGATTTCGTCAATTTCTTATAAATAAAATCAATTATAGTAGGGGAATAACCACGATCAACAGCAATAGCTTTCAGGTAATTAATTTCGGCACTAAGTAGCTGAGGAGTGGAACAATATTGGTAGCCAGAAAAACAAAAGTATTGAAAGCAGCGAATTTCTGGTTAGGGGATGAGAAGAATACCTGTGAGGTAGGAGACTGACAGCAAAAGGTTTACGAAAGACGGTAGTCTAAAAGCCAAGGACAATAACAAGCGAATAACAAGGACATTCAGGAAAGAAAGACAGTTATTGTTCTCAATTTCAGAGGTAAATTGAATGCAGGGATCAAAGGAATTTAAAAGAGAGAGAATATGATTAATATCCGAATTCATTTCAACCAGGACATAAACATCATCAACATAACTAACATAGAACGGAAATTTTAAAATTTCAAAAAGTTTGATCTCAAAATAGTGCATATAAATATCACATAAAATTGGACTAAGCGGATTACCTATAGCCAAACCGTCAATCATACGGAAGAAATTACCATTGAAAACAAAAGTATTTTGAGTTAACCAAGCGCGAGTGAGAAGGATAAGCTCCTCGATTTCAAAATAAGAGAAATGGATTTCACAAAGCCTTCTCTTTAGGAAATCTAAAGCACGCTCAACCGGAACGTTTTTAAATAATGGTTTAAAATCAAAAGAAACCATCACGTAACCCTGCGGCTTAAAATTATGAAGTTCTTTAACAAAATCAAAAGAATTCTTAACAGTGAAACAGTTACTGCTCAAAAACGGGGAAAAACAGGAACTAAATATTTGGCAAGCTTATAAGAAGCTGTACCGATGCTAGAGACAATAGGTCTAAAAGGAATATCAGGTTTATGGACCAAGTATTTGGAAAGCATTAATTTAATTTCCCCTTTTTTGGTTTCTTTTTCTTTCCTTCTCCGGTAGATGTCGCTACTTGTCCACCCAGTCGTTTTCACTTCTTCTCTCTCATTGGTTGTTTTTGGTGCCTTCGCTACCCGCATCGGGTATATAAGCCAGCGCATCTCTGTCTATCATTTTGCTCAGCCTTGCTTTTTTTCTAGCACGCTGTTCCTTTTTCCCTATCTTGCACTGAAGAAGTATCTCGCTAGTAGATTCGAAACAGCTGTTTGCTGCTTTTAATGTATTATTTGTGCATTTTTAAATGTTGGTTTTTCTGTTTTTTAGCATCATTTAATGTTTAATTGAGTGACAGATTCTTCTCTTATAGATTACAATCATATACAATCATAGTTCTGTCTTCATGCCTGTTAATTTTATAAACTAATCAGCCTGCAATAAATTTTCTCTGAGACTTATATGCCTATCGATACTCCAAGTTCTTCTCTCAGTAGGCCTTCCACTTCGTCACATGTGGTCTACCCAACATCTGAAAAACTAAGACCATTTGAAAAGGCAGGACCAAGGCTTGGCACCAAGAAAGGGAAGAATTAGAGAAAGTCCGCAATCCTAACTGATACTCCGGTTACAAAAAACTTCAGAGAAGAGTAGTTTGAAACGAAAAAGAACAAAAAACAAAACAAAATTGCACAAGAAAACAAAAAGAAAAAATTGCGTAAAAATTTACTAGTTTCTACGGAAACAGAACAAGAAGACAGCAAAGAAAAAATATGAAACCAAAAATTGCAAAAGGGAGAAAGTTGGTACACTCTGGAAAAAGGAAAATAGTGAAGGAATCTGATGACGAAGGTGAAAACTGTGTGTGTATTTATTGTTTGAAATTCTACAAACAATCCAAAAAAAGGACAAGACTGGGGTCAATGTCTTAGATGCAAAAGGTGGCCCCATGAAAAGTGTGCAAAAGGAAATACTTTATTTTTTGTTTGTAAAAACTGTAACAGTGATAATGAAAAGGATGTAATAGTTTCTGTTTTTAATTAGCAATAAGCCTTATGTTTTCAATTTAACCTATAAAATGTTCTTTAATTAATTCTCTTTAATTTTTTTAAACAGTGTTTTAAGTTTTAAATAAAACATTTCAATTCGATTAAATATTTTTTTCACTTACACCCTGGTATCAATTATAATATGTGTAAAAGTGCCCCACTTGATGAATAAACTTGGACCTATTTTTTATTTTTTATTTATTTATTTATTTATTTTTATTTAATTATTTTTATTTATTTATTTATTTATTTTTATTTATTTATTTATTTATTTATTTTTATTTATTTTTTTTATTTTTATTTATTTATTTATTTATTTATTTATTTTACGGTTAAAAACAAATATAGGGCAACAACTGAATACACAATTTTTGACTTAATTAACTGCTTTATAAAACCACAATGTCTAAAATTTCCTAAGTTAAAACCTAAAAATTAGAAAATTCATTGAAATAAAAAACGCGTATACGTGTCCCGGTCTACCCTACTATTAAAATTTATAACCGCGATTTTCTTTTATGGACACCCTGTATTTAAATAATAAAACATAGAGAAATCTAAAATTTTTAAGTCGTTTTAAATTATATATGTGTAAAATTTAAAATTTATAAATTTAAATTAATATTATGGTATAATATTATTTCAAAGACTAACTGAAAGACAATTGTGGAGAAAAAAGTTATGGTGGGTGTTATTGATTACATAAAAAATGTATATTGTTATTTATTTTGAAGAATCGGCAGTTTTACTCTTCTCGTAAACTAAATAAAAATGACATATTTGAATGTTCATAAAGTGTTGAAATGAAAAGTTTTAAAATTTCCAAAGGAGCCAGTGAAATTTCAATTGCGAAATTCTATGCTAGGCGGACGCATAATATATTTTAACAGTGAAATACATCTATATACCGGGTGTCCCAAAAAGGACTGACTGATTTTAAAATTCAATAACTTCCAAACGGTGACAGATATTAAAAAAAATTCTTGCAGGAGGGTTATGCATAATGTCAAAAGTTTTTTTACAGTGATTTTCGATTTTAGTTCGAATTACAAACAATAGATGGCGCTGCGATCAATAGAGGCTAAATTCAGGCTCGATTTTTGGTACTTCGTGGCCCGGATAATACATTTCCATCTCCTTTTTCTGCATGGAACAACAGAAAGGACCAAAAATCGAGCCTGTATTTAGCGACTATTGCTTACAGCGCCATCTATTGTTTGTAATTCGAACTAACATCGAAAATCACTGTAATAAAACTTTTGACTTTATGCATAACCCTCCTGCAAGAATTTTTTTAATATCTGTCACCGTTTGGAAGTTATTGAATTTTAAAATCAGTCAGTCCTTTTTGGGACACCCGGTATACATAAGCCGTTCTATGTATGTATGTCCTTTATACAAATCTTCAGTTTTCGACCGATTTGCACGAAACTTCATGTACATACGTTTTAGAACGTGGAAAAGAACGCTGTCTACTTTAAAAAACCATCAGACCACTAATTATCCCTTTTTTCTACCACTTTCCATAATTTAACATTACAGAAATATCTCTATTTAAATTTTGTAATTCAATCGTTTCTTTCCTGTTGCGACACATCTACAAATCTGCTCAATAATTTTAAAAAAATTGATAACTCGAGTACTTTGTTTTATAAGCCAATAAAAATTTGGATGGTATCACAATATTTTTGCTATTTTTGAAATTAACGTCATTCAAAGAAGAAAATGCACATTTTTCGTATATTTATGTGAAAACTTTAACTAATCATGATTTAAAATGACGTAGGCCCTTAGTTGAATGTTTCTGGGGATAAAAAATCTATTTTAATGAAGTCGTTTCAATATCAAGAAATCAATTAAGGAAAAAGATAATAATAAAAACAAGTTGGAAATTGCTCGTCAAACGTGGCAAATGAGGTGCGTTCGTACTATAACTAGTTTTATAATTATTTTTTGCACCCCATATTGTACTGAATGTATATTTTTTTGCGCTTCATAAGTGCATAGACTGTAACATCATTAAAATGCACTTCCAATAATTTTTTCCCCATTCCCCGTAGTGTAACGGAAAACTTTTGATTGTCCCTGTAATTAAACTATGCATTCGATTTTCGTAAAATTTGAAATGGCTCGACAAAATTTTGCAGCAATTATATATTTAAAATTTCAGACCATTCGGAAGGCTGTAAAATCATTAAAATGCATTTGCAATAATTTTTTCCCATTGGCCATAATGTAACGGAAAACTTTTGGGTGTCCCTGTAATTAAACTATACATCCGATTTTCATAAAATTGGAAATGGCTCAACAAAATTTTGCAGCAATTATATATTAAAAATTTCAGACCATTCGGAAGGCTGTAAAATCATTAAAATGCATTTGCTATAATTTTTTTCCATTGGCCGTAATGTAACGGAAAACTTTTGGGTGTTCCTGTAATTAAACTATACATCCGATTTTCATAAAATTGGAAATGGCTCGACAAAATTTTGCAGCAATTATATATTAAAAATTTCAGACCATTCGGAAGTCTGTAACATAATTAAAATTCACTTGCAATAATTTTTCTCATTGGCCGTAATGTAAAGAAAAACTTTTGACTGTCCCTGTAATTAAACTATACATCCGATTTTCATAAAATTGGAAATGGCTCGACAAAATTTTGCAGCAATTATATATTAAAATTTCAGATCATTCGGTCGGGTAGTTTTTGCTCTGTTATATGCGGACGGACGGACAGACAGACGGACTGAACGACGACTTTAGGTGCTATGTATTTATATAATTACGAACGCACCTAAAAAATCGTTTGCCAGATATGACGTCAATTTCGTCAATATAATTTCAAACTGGTTCTGAAAACCGGCTGCTACAATTTATTTCCTATTTGCTATTTCCTTTGTTTTAGCGATCACTTATTTATCCGAGTAGCACATTTCTCCCGCTGCGGACAAATTCTACCAACAAATCTTTAATTAAAGGAAATATATGGGTGAATTTGATCTTCCATTTTAAAGCAATATGTATCATTATCTCAAATGTCCTTCCGTATAGCTGAAAACGATACGATCATCACTGCGCTATTATATTTCCTAATGTGTAAGACAAAATTTCGCCTGTTTTGGACCTTATTTTTTAGGTGACAGTTACAGTAGGATTTAGTCTAAGAATGATAGACGGATATGCAATATATTAAAACTATTCCTCAAAAATTATCTAACTTTTTAAAAATAACATTAACTTTTTTACATTCAGAATTGGTTTCGCCTGATTATAGAACATTTCAGTTAATTCTATAACAAAGCATGTACAACAAAATGTTATATACTAAAACTATTCCAGAAAGTTGGGTGCAATTTAATAGTGCAAATTTCATCAAAATCTCTATCGTAGAACTTTTAAAAAGGCTATTCCTTTATAATCGGACTCACCTGACTATTGAACTTTCTGCTGTAATTTTATAACAAAGCGACGTAAAAGTATCTGCAATATTTTAAAAACATCCATGTAAAATTATCTAACAAACAATACAAGTTCCAATGAAATCCATTCAGAATTTAAAAAAAGGCTAATCTTTCATAATCGGGTTCCACATGATTATGAAATTTTCCCCTATAATTCTATGACTAATCAGCGTATAACAATGTTATGCACAAAAACCTTAACTGAAAAACTAATAGTGCAAGTTGAATTAAATTTATTTCAGAAGAACCCAAGTTATAAGCAGCTGGAATGAGATTCCCACACACGAAAACAAACAAATATTGAAATTTGCCAATTTAGTAATCTAAAGGTACACGTAAACAAACAAATACTGCATTATTTACAATGTTTTTGAGCAATTAAGTTAATCTTTTGTAACTGGGTTGCAGGCATATTTAAAAAAATTCAAGGTCGGAAAACATAAAAAATCTGTAAATTGACATAAACTTTTCAAACAAATTACGGAAAGTGTTATTTGTTTTCTGTTAGACGTTGAAATAATGGGATGCATGATGTTTAGAGATCAAATTGCAGTAAAAGCGTAATTTATGCTAAGGTTAGGTTTTTGCCACCAACAATATGATGCTAGGCGTTACACATAGAAATGTATTTCCTTCATAATATTGCATTAATAGTAAACGGATATATCTTTCTCAATTGGGTTGCAGGTATATTTAAAAATATATCCGTGATTGAAAATTAATTTAAAATGGATAAACAATCTGTAAATTGAGATAAGCTTTTCAAAGAAATACTACTGCAAGTACTTTTTGTATTCTATTAGACGTTGGAATAACCAAATGTGCGATATTTAAAGGTCAAATTGTAGTAAAAGTTAAATTTATGGTTGGGTTAGGTTGCTGCCACCAACAATATGATGCTAGAGTTACTCATAGCAATGTCTTTACTTTATAATATTGCATTAAGAGAAAACAGGTATATCTTTCGTTATTGGGCTGCATGTAGGTATGAGATTTCCGCGTTTTTGCACACCGGTATATTCTTAGAGAAAATGTTGTTCTGTTAAATCGCAAGAGTATTCCGATTAAATGAAATATCATTTTCTCTAACAAAATACTGGTGTGCAAAAACGCGGAAATCTCATCCCTGGGCTGCATGCAAATTAAAAAATATCCATGATTGGAAATTACTTTAAAATCCATTCACATGAATAAATTGAGATACAATTTTCAAATAAATTTCATTTGACAAAACTTTTTTTTTTATTCGACTGTGTGAAAAACGAAATTGTATGATATTCATATGTTCAGAAAAATTTCAGTAAAGGCGAAATTTATGAGTTAGGTCGTTGCCATCATCCGTATCTTGTCACAATTGTCATTGTGTTTGTAAGTTTTTTTTTTTTTTTTTTTTTTTTTTTTTTTGTATATTCTGAAGATGACTCAATGAAAGAGTCGAAACATGTAAATTTTTAATATTTTTAATGTTTTTTTTTTTTTTTGAAATGACGCTTTTTGAGCAAATAATTGTACTTTAATATATGTTTTGACATTTGTTTGGAATATACATTATTATGGTATAGTTAATAGTAGTCTTTTTAACGATTCGTGAACGGTAATGCACCAATCTCAGTTATTATCATTGCCGTATTATTTCATTTTAATGTATTTTATCCGGGAGGACGCTTATTATTGACACGAGCGAAGCCGGGTAGATCTGCTAGTTACATATATTTTTTAATAATAAAATGTTTGCCTTTTTAACCATTCACTGCATTTTGTATCTTATATGATACTTGCTAAAAGTAACATAGATGTATGTTTGTATAACAAAAAAGAGAACAATAGTAATAATAATAATATGAAGAAGGAGAAGAAGAAATAGGAAAATAATAAAAAAATACAATAATAATTGTATATAATGAGCAATGTATTTTCATAATTTTAGTATTGTTCAACGTATCTATCTATCTATATTATAAAGGACAAACATATCTGTGCGTAACGCATACGTCATTCTGCGAATGGCAACACTTTGAAATTTGAAATGAAATTTCGCTTTTGCAATTTTCGCTACTGCAAATTTTTAAACTTCTAAACATCCCACATTTTAAATGTTTACACCGTCGTATGCAGAAAAAAATGCACTTTTAAATGCAATTTATTTGAAAGCTGTATCTCAATTTATTTTTGAGATATTAATTTTTTTATAGTTTTTAATACCAATTTTCTAATCGTGGCAACTGAAGTGCTTCATTTCTATTAAAAGTGGATTAGTTTATTTATTTATTATATTCTTACTGATGCCATTTTCTCATTACAATTAAAAATATATTTTTCAAATTTTGAACAGAAAATGACGTTACGCTTTAAAAAAGACACAATTTCTCTGATGATGCTGTTATATTTCACTATTTTTTCATTTCGCTGACATTGAGTTTGAGTCAATAGGCAAAATGTTTCAGCGACTGAAAATGACGTCATATTTAAAAGTAAACGATAATTTTATTTGATAAAACGAGATATTTCCCCTTGAATACGTCTAAAAGTTATAAATTTCTGGAATTTTTACGCGCAGGTACAGAGATTATACTAAGACCTCAAATCACGAGTGGGAATTTTAACATGAAAAGTTGTAATAGTTGAGAAACGTGACTTCAAGCTTGAAAAAATATTTATTAATAACCTATTGCGCATTAAAATGTTTTTAAATGGTTAATATGGATGTGAAACGTGGAAAATGACTTGATTTGGTTTTGATGTAAAGGTAGAAAAATTCTATGATTATGTCAAGGTCATTTTTGCTGATTTTTCATTCCGTAATACCAAGCATCAATTAATAACTTAATCAAAATTACTTATGTTGAATATATGTTACTGATGACGTACAGGAATTAAGTTTAATTTTTCAATAATTTTAACAGTTGAAGTTTATGAAAAAGTATATGGTTAATCTTAGGTTAAAATGTGTCTTTGGAGAGTTAAATTAACAAATGTAAGATGGATTTTTTATTCTAATTATTGTTGTTGATGTATTATAAATTTGACGCAACAGTTCCTTTGTAAACATTTTCTTTCGGCGGGTTCCGCCTCGTTTATTTAACAACACAAATGTAGTTTATTTAATGACACGAAAGCTCAATAATGCACATTTTTTCAAAGTCACAGAAACATGAATTGGTCATTAATTGTAAGATTAGATTTTAAATGGGGCGACGCCATCTTTTTTGTCGAGTTTACTCACTATCCTGATAATAGGAGCATTTACATCTGGAGGGAAAGTGGAATTTGAAAAGAATCAAGAATTCATTGAAGAATGTGTGAGATTTGGAAGAGGTGGGGTGTTTTTCTGAGCTGGTACATCCATTCATCGTTTTATCAGCTTCCACATTATTATAAAATACACTCTTGACAGCTCAGAAGTATAGATATGAGATTATTACATCTGTTGTGCAGTCCCTTAAACTGAAGCGAAAGGAGATAATTTTTCATTATAGTGTTAGATTATTGCATACCACTAAAATTCTGATTTGTGAAGTATTATCTTAATTTCCAAAGAAATCATGGAAAAGGAATTTTTCAACATGTCCTCCTAACACGAAACCTATAGAACAGGTATGATACATGCTAGTTAATATGCTAGTTATGATACATGCTAGTTGCTACAGGCCTGTTGCCCCAAAACTGGTTCAAAGGCAGGGGGAAATTTCTGGAAAAGTGGTACACACAATCCAGAGATCTGATAGTCATGAGTCACAAATGGTGAACGATGCTATAAGCACCAAACACCATGTTATTTATTAAAACGAATTTTCTGTCAATAAATTTTACATTTTAGGCGTTTTCTTAGATACACGAATTGTATATTTTATATACTTTTTGGATTCCTTCAGCCATATTTGACTTTATTTGCGATAACAGCCCAATGCCGTGTTAGAATTATTACATAATTGAATTATTTCGTTTATCTGCAATATATGTCGAAAGCTTCAATATTTTTTAAACTTATTGAGCAGTGTAGATGTAAACAGTACATTGCGCAATTTATATAATAAAAGTTAAAATACACAGTGAGAATCTACTCAATCTAATATTAATTTTTCTGTGAGATATTTTGAATTATGTATTAAGCAGATTTAATTTTTTAAAGATAGGAAAATTTCTGTAGTGAATATTATATGTGTTACACAGGTATAACTATATATTTTACAATTGTTTGTTGTAATGAAATGCTTAATCTTTTCGTAAATAAGACTTCGTGTATTCCGAAAATATAGGCATAAAAATAGAATATTTTCGTTTTAATAGAAGTAATATATGGAAGGAAATTCAAGGAAAATACGAATATAAAAAAGAAACTATATGTAAATTGTTTGCAATCAAGTTTATAATTTTTTTAATAAAAAAGAGAAAATTAAATATATTATGAAGAGCGATCTTTTAAAATAACCATTTCACTATAAATCAAACTAAAAACAAGCTGAAATGTGAATAAACATAAAGTATTTCAGACAAATATTCGAAAATATTGCTAAGTTAATGAAATATTTTTTACAATCAAATTTCATAATAATAAATAAATATATGTTTAAAGAAATCATATAACCCGATTTACCCAATATGAAGTCAAACTTTCATTCAATGCATTTTATAACTATCTTACATAATCTTAGAATTATAAATAAACCTTAAAAATATGAAATAAACCTTAATATATATTTTTCTCCTTTTATTAGTATCTGGAAATCTCATTTTGCTACTGTGTAAATATTTTTAGTAGACAGAAGTATTTTTTTATCATTTGAAAATACTGTGCGTAATGAAAGTAATTGTACAGATAACACAAAATTCTGATAGAAACAGATTATATTTTTATTTTAGCACTGCAAATTTTGAAATAATATCTGTTTTAAGAAATAAATTTCTTTATAACGGCCAATGTCCGACAGCATAAATAAGGTTTAAATTTTCTATGAAAAAAGCATAATTTAAAATAATTTCTACATTTTTAAGTAAAAAAATACATATTGATATACGTAATTTTTAATCAGTACAAAAACATTTTACGGGTAGAAGTTTTGTGACCATTACTTTATGGCTCTAACATTTTTAAATATAGGTCTTAAAAATAATGATTAAAAAAATTGAGTGACACGATGCAATTATATAACAATATTTGCATTTTTTTTTTCGCCATTATCATTTTGGTTCTATTTATGTTCACAGCTTTTAACATTATTTTTCACATTAAAGGATATATAAAATTTATTCACTAATTCTTTTTCATTCACATATCTCATAAATTAAAAATATTAGTTTTAAAATAAATTATTTCAAGATTAGAGGCTCGTCTGAATGTGACTTTAAACAGTTTATTTTAAAATTTAATTAAAACTATTTTTGTTTTGTTTTCTAAAATATATTTCCGCATTCAGACAGTAATTAGTATTCTATACATTCTTAAATATGCTACATTTTTAATGAGCTATTATTATGTATCGAAATGTATTTATTTCAGTAAATTTAATTATATTTTGCGTTAAGCTATCCAAATTCGTATTTAAAATTTGTGTAAAGAATCTTAACATTTGCTACATTCAATTACATTTCGGCTAGTTTGGATACTGTGACGCAAAGTAAACATTGATGTAACCCTTCCCCCTCTCGTCGTAGTAATATCGTGGTAATAAATAAGTAACCAACCAATTATATAAATTATCACCCTTTCCCTGAAATCTCTGTTCGCTTTTTCCACTCCATCATAATAAAATCAAACTCTTTAGAAGTCTTTAAAAGTCTTTCTCTTTCAAGGTACTATTTTGATGTATTCTTTCCTATCTATTAACAATAAATAAGTAATCAATGGCTTTAAACATACACCTCCACCTATACCGCCATTTCGTGCTGTTTAAAATCTTCAAAAATTTTTAAAAAAAATGGAAAAGGCACCAAAGAAAAAAAAGTGGTTTCTGCTACCCAAACAACACAGCAGCTGAAGTGTGACGTGGCATGTCCAAGAATTATCCATAGAAGGTTATAATTAATAGGTGGTTATAATTAAACTTCCCTATAAACAGCATCCTACAGCGCAAACGGGTGAGCGGAATGCAATGAAATTTGGCATATAGACTATACACGAGATGCGCTCACGAAATTTCGAAAAAGAAAATTAGTTCCAAAATGCCCACCAGATGGCGCTTTTTACGGAAAAAAACATTAAATTTAACACAATAAACGACCAAAACGGAATAAAAAAACAATATTAACAATCCAGAAGAACAATTATGAGTAATAAAATGTAAAACCGGCTGTTTTTGCCGTTTATTGTGTTAAATTTCATGTTTTTTTCGTAAAAAGCGCCATCTGGTGGACATTTTGGAACTGTTTTTTTTTTCGAAATTCCGTGAGCGCATCTCGTGTATAGTCTACATACCAAATTTTATTGCGTCTACATACCAAATTTTATTGCATTCCGTTCACCCGTTTGCGCTGTAGGATGCTGTTTATAGGGGAAGTTTAATTATAACCAGGGATGTAGTGGAGGGTATACGGGGGTATACGCCGTATACCTTCTGGATTTTTTTAAGGAACACCGTATACCCTCTGTTTGTCAAGAAAGCTATAGTATATAGGCTCTAGGGTATACGCTCCACCTTGAGCGTATACCCTCTGCTTAGAGCGCATACCCTCTGTTTTATTTACGACTACACCACTGATTATAACCACCCTGTACAAAAATGAAACGAAAACCGAACATTGTCCTTTAAATCTGCGTAAGACTTTTTTCTCAGAAGTGACTAAAATGTTTACATTTAAGGTACTAATAAGTGCAGGAAAATAGTCTGATTTTTAAACCGAATTTCATAAAAAATATAAGAGTTTTCCTATGTTAACAGAAAATGTTATTCATTTAATCGAAGAAAGATCACTAAAATACATTAATTTTTAAAACATTGTCTGAGCTATTTCAGAAAATTTTCAATTATAATATGTATGACACGATAAGACTAACCTTTTCCTCTTAAAACTAAAATTCCAGATATTAAAATTTACTGCACATAGAAATGCATAAATTTCACGATAAACTAAGAAAAAAATGTATGCGTCTGCTGTAAACAAAAATCTAAGCTCTATTCTGTGCATTTTGGGGGAAATTAAATGGCGGCTTTTTTCGTTTCCATTGATCTCAAACTATCTTTATATACTAAAGAGAACCGAATTTTGTGTAAAATAGTTACGCCACATCAGAAACTATCATCTATCATCATATGTGTAAATTTAACTTTTATTGTTATAATCATACTTTTTATAGTAGTTGTAGACTTGTGTATGTTAATAGATATTCAAGAGTTTTGTTTAAGTTTTTTAATATGTGACCAATTATATACAATATAACTGAATATCACCATTTAAAATAATATTCTCAAAATGATCTGTAACTGTACCACATGACTATTAATTTATTTAAGAATAGAAAGTATATTCATTGAAACATAAAAGTTTCTTTAAAATAAAATCCGCATGTATTTTTCTTATAGTATGCATGGTTTCCACCAAATTTTATGACATGTTTAGAAAACTTGACAAAGTACAATAGAAACAAGATACTAGATATAGCATATAATTATAAATATATTAATTTTAATGAATTACGGCATTTGAATGAAATAATTTTTAACTGCTCATTCTAAACATTTTTTTACATATTTTAGAAGTACAATACACAGGACAAAAGGCGAAAATCAATAAAATTCAGAACAATATTGGCAATATAGAGATCTGAAATTCATTTGCTTTCTAAAAGCAGTTGAATGATGAGGTATTTTCTGTATAATTTAAATTTGTTTAAACGACATTCAACAAATCGACTTACATTGATATCTATGCACGGATTTTGAATGGTTGTTTCAATTTTCATGCATGTATAATTTTAAATAATTTACAGCAGGGAAATTACGACCGAAATTATTGATTATTAAATATGTGAATTAAAACATTGCTAACTAAGCGCAAAACCAACAGAACTGTCGCTTGGACTGTTTTCATTCTGTTGGTTTTACGCTTAGTTACAATGTAATAATTCACGTTTTTAATATTGAATTTTTAAATTTCCACATTTGTTAGAATGAACTTGTTTTGTTGTCTCTTCCAATGCCAAATGAAACATTGACAATAAAAAAAAATATATAAATGAAAAATGACAATTTTTGTGGAAAATTTCTTTACATCCAGTTATTTTTATAATGCAACGGAAATTCAATTTTCTGTATCGCCAATATCTTTCTAAATTTTCGCGATATTCGAATAGAATTTTTATATGAATTATACTATATACTAGTTAAATACTATATTGTGTACAAGCATTCTTGTTATAGTTCTTGCATTAGCAGTTACAAATTATTTCATCAAATATCAATCATAGTCATAACATAAAAGCAGCATATAGTTTACACAGTACTTTGTCAAGTCCTCCGAAAGTGATGTTAAATATGGTGGAAAACCGTGTATGTTATATGAAAAACACATGCGAGAATGACTTTAATTTTTGAAGAAGCATTCATATTTCTAGGAATGTACGTTCTATTCTTACACAAATGAACTCGAATGTTTTAAATGGCCAGCATAGGTCATCTGCTACAGATGCAGATCATTTCACATTTGGGTTTAAGGAGTGATCGAAATATTATTTTATTTCTCAATTTGTTATCCGTACCTTAATTGCGCTCCCGACTAAACCTTCACTGACAAATACCCGTAAAGCATGGTGAAGTCACAGCGACGTCGCTGAGAAGTCACACTGTGACTTTGTGGCCGTCGATGTGACGTCACGTGACGTCGATGTGAAGTCATGGTGACTACAATGTGAAGTCGTTATAGCCGTTTTAGAGCTCGTTTGTGACGTCCCATTGTGACCACTTTGTGAAGTCACAATGTGACAAATTTGTGAAAAATGTGTCCTTTGTGACGAAATTGTCATTAACACTGGATGATTCTGTTTCGATTTAACTTCTTTTGAAGATTTTCTAACAATTTAAAAGAACAGGATCGTTTGAAATTATTATTACTGCACGCGATCTTTCTGTTAGAATTGGTTTGGAATCCTAAAATCGTATACTCACAATTTATGAATAAATACTGTATAACATGTATAAATAGTCATATACAATATACAGACTTTCTTCTAAATTAAAGTTAAAAATTTAATTTCCCTCACTTGCCTTACAACTGTAACAGATTGTATTGTTTTCAATATTTGATGAATGTTGCCTTTGAAAAATATTTATGCATTCCCCTCACACACACATGCTAAAAACACCACAGCTTTAATTGTATTTATAACATACACACAGTGACTATTTTCTGTTGCTGTGGTGGGCAAGGCGAAAAGTAAAAAAAAAAAAGTTTTGTTTCTCTCATTTTGTAGAAGGTTATTGCAAACTTTTTTGCCATTAAGTATTTTTGCACTCTCTTAAAAAGTTTTTACTCACGTTAACACCCAAAGGTATCAGCACATATGTAAAACTGTACAGCTTGCCAATATTTCTGACCAATAACGCTGAAGTTCAAGCAAAATTATCTTTTATTGTAATTTTTCCAGTTGAGTGAAAAAGTGTCCAGGTCAGGATTCGAACTAGGGCCCAATGGCGTAAGCTGCCAATGTTCTATCAACTGTCAACTGAGCTATTCTGGATAAATCTAACGCACACAATTCACCCAGTGAATATGAATATGTACTTATTATTATTACACAACCTTATATAATAATACTTTAATTATTTTACATACTACCCGTATGAATAACACATACTACTCATATAAGTACATAATAATAGTTCTCTGAATGAAATTTGTCCAGAATGGCTCAGTTAGCAGAGCATTGGCAGCATACGTCAAAGGTCTCTGGTTGGAATCCTGACTTGAACACTTTTTCACTCAGTTAGAGATATTAAATCTTTGTTGATTAATTTACCAATTAGAATCATCCTGTTAAAGTTAATATAGAAATATCTTTTGATAAAACTACGTGTATTATTTGCGCAATATTTCAAACATACAGATTTTAGTTGAAAATCTTGAGTATAAATAAAGACGATGCAACTACTTCTGCCATTACGCTTTGGTACTTCCTTATTATAGTGGTCTGTGCATGTACGATTACGCCAAGGTTTCAGTTGCGATTTAGCCAAAGTCATAGTTTAACTTATATACGTATATATATATATATATATATATATATATATATATATATATATATATATATTATGTGTAGGTCTTATATATGTTTTATATGTCATATAAGGTAGATGAGTAATGGACACCCTTAAGGAATTTCTTTAAAACTATAATTAATACCTATAATTTTTATATTCCAGTTTTCCCTGTATTATATTAATATATCAATAATATTTAACTATTCTCATAGTCTCATTTCCCAATATTAATCAAAATTTTATTGTAAATAACAGAAATATATCAAAATACCCACAATTCCAGTCATGGACACTCCAGAAAATATAGTACATATAATTGTTTTTATGACTGTATTTAGAATCAGAATTTATCGAAAGCATACTAACTAATGAAACAAAATAGTTATTTTCAAATAAATTTAACAATTAAGTTATCATTAATTAATAAAATATATGTGATAATTATTCACTGTTTAAATCAATTATTGTGATTATTACAAAATTAATATTTTAATTATTTTAGATATATGGTTTAAAATAATAAATGACAGGGAATTACAGTTGTCAAATTTTAGAGACAGTGGTGGATTTAGGAAGGTAATTCAAAAAAATCTGAAAAAAAAAACGTTTTGGAGTATTAGTGCATAAATTCGTATATTTACCACTATTTTTAACAGTGAAACACCCCGAAACTACTTGATATATTACTTGCAGTAATTAATATTACATATATGAAAGAAATAATACTGCAGGTTGAATGTTTTAAATATTAAATAAAATAATTTCAAAATAAAAGTTCAGAACTGATGTTTGAGGCCACTGATCCGCAGATTTACTAGTTAAATTTACTACTATAAGTATAAATTTAATTACTAATATGGGATTTTTATTTTATTTATTTATTTATTTATTTTTTGGTTAGAGAAGAATGAAAAACGTTTAAGACAGGAAATAATAAGTATATTTTTAACAACTTCTGTAACTTTTTTTTTTAATGGGTAGAAATTGAGCACTTCTTTCCCCTATGTCCTTAAACAATATTCTCTGATTCCTAATTTGTTTTATTTATTACCAGATTATAAAATATTTTTTAGCAAATTTATATAAAATTTGTGTTATTACATTCTGGTAAGTGCAATATAAATTATTAAATTTGATTACTTAGGTTTTCACTTTTGTCAAAACATTTTTATCTACTATGAACATTACTTAAATTGTATTTTTAGCAAAGTCCACATGGGATGGCCATACTGTACATTCAATAATTAAACGTTTCAAAGTTTTCTATTACTACCAAAACAAAAACATAGAAGTTTTGTAAGAAAATAAAGAATATATAAAATTATTAAGTGAATTAAACTTTTAACAGGTTCATTAAGATTTTCACTGAAAAACAGTAGAACTTCGAAACATTATTTTCTGCTTCCTGATTGCTTTGATTAAGAGTATGTCATCAATAACCCAGTTTATAAAACATGCAAGAGGGAGTTATGAAAAAATAATAAAAGCTAAATTTTTATTGGTTATTTTTTTAGAAACCAAAAACATTCAAGGGTGTCAATTACTGGAAGAGTATCCATTACTTTCACACCTATCCTGTATAATATTCATGTGTTTTATTATGTGATATGCTTCATATATGCCTTATACACATGTCACATATATATGTCATATGACTAAAATTTCGACATATACATCATAAAATGTTATGCAAGTAAATTTTGTATTGATTTCAATCAAAGAACTATTTTAAGCACTATTTAAAGTTGAAATTACTAGGATGTTAGAATAAATCATTTTAAGCATATAAAAACCCAAAATTAAGTATAAAAAATTATTGGCTAAAAGGTATCTTTTTTTTATATTTGCAATAAACAGAAAATTACCATACTTCTCATAATACTGTCAATTTTCTAACACAAACTTGTAAAGAATACGAATGTACCTTAAAAAATATTTTTGTGGGCATCACCAGCCTTTTTAATATTATAAAATTTAAGAAGTTGATTTTAGCAATAACGATGTGAAACTGCTCAAAAGATAAATAAAATTTGGATGTGGAAGATTCCGTATCGCTGAGCAGATATCCATTTTTTATTATATAAAAATATGCAATGCAAATTATTTCAGAACATTACTTAACGCAAAATTAAAAATTTAAGTTTGCAAACACTTTCATTCTATAAAAGTTTTTTTATTCAGTAATTTAATTAGCTTTAAATGTTTATTAATTATGTGAATTATTGATTATATATATTTTTTAATTTACGAAAATGTGATTTTAACCAGATAATTTTAAAAAGGAAAATAAATGCGATTAAACTGCAATTTAAATTAATGGTTTTAACCATCTGATTAAAATCGTTGACATACTATTTTTTCTTTCAACTATTCAAAATAATCATTAAATTTATTAAATATTATTGAATAGATAAAAGTTAAATTAATGGCATCTATTACTTTATAACATGTTTTTTATGTGAAATTAACTCAAATCATAATAAAAGAAAGCAGAAAAAATCATTTTTTCTTACCCATTTCTTGTTGACATCGTCTTCTATAATTCCATTATGGTAATACAAAAAGCGAAATTTCTTAAAGTCGAAAGTCGAAGAATTATATCCGAATACTAGACACAATGACATTGACCAGCTGAGATTAACCGGTCACTGCACATTGTACTTTTTCGGACTGATATTTTATGTAAAATATTTCTTGACCGCGTTCCTGTATAACTTTTGTAGAATTAAAAAAACCAATGCCAACTACACACATTCATAAAAGAGCTACTGTTTCCAGCTGCTGCCACTATTCAAAAGAATAAATACACTGTTTCCTCTTGTTATCGTCTGCAGAAAACAAAATTCGTGGGCAGATGGTTTTATTTGTTATTGTAGATTTGCAAGTTAAATGCGTAATGCATTTATAAAAGTGTGGCGGCTAATTAAAATGTTCTGTTTGATTTCTTTTTTTTTCTTTTTTTTTTGTGTGTGTGTGTGTGCATTTCATTTTAGCTTTCAATCAATTTGAAATCAATTCAAGTAAAAATGGACTGTCTCTTTTTTGTAAATTATAAAAATTGTATTAGTCATAATTAGAGTATATAAAATAAAACATTATTGAAATTTCTACTGTATATAAAACCAATTTAATGGACAATAAAGAAAAAGTTTGTATCACATGTAATAAATACCAAATATGTTCCTAAAAGATTATCGGGCAAAGAAAGTTTTTTTTCTTTATAATCTTTTATTTTTTTCTGTATTAATTTCCTGTAGAATAAATCAGCGTGGACAATAACTATTTTTTAAAGAAATTTCTGGGGAAAAAAATTAAAATATGAATAAATATGTCATGCGTTTTGGATATATTTTGTATATTTTATTATATATTCAAAAAATGTTAAATTTGTTAAAAAAGTCAGAAACAAATAGCAACATTTATTTTTAAATAGTGACTTAAACTAGTTAAACTTTAACAGAAAAGGAGAATATTATAGAAAGTATAAAAGTGAATTTATTTATTATAATAAAGTATACTACAAAATCAATCCGATCCAAGCTCCAAAATGCATTAAGACAGCCTGTTTAAAATATTTCTCTTCATTTTTAAAGCTTTCCTAAATTCATATTTTTGTCACACTGTGAGTTTACAATATGGAGGATTTTTCGCCACATATGTGACGTGACGTATGTTACATGCAGTGACATGACAGTGACGTCACAAAATTTTTTTTTAATTGCCGGTTTTACAGTAAATAACATGTTTTAAAGAGCTTTTGTAATTTTTTAAAGTTTCCTAAGAAGTTCACATCTCAGTCACAATGTGACATCACTGAGTGGTGCCATTTTGGTCACAGATGTGACGTGACCACAGTGACTTACAGTGACGTCACAATGACGTCACTGTGACCATGCATGCTATGAGGGTATGCGGTCAAGCATGTTCTTTAGATTGGTGAATTTTCGGAAGAATTCGTCATTTATTGCTGTAAAGAGACGTCTAGGCGTCAAATATCTATATTGCTCGTCTACTACTATAAATTTTGTCTAAAACATATTTATAAGTTAATCATAGTATTAATGATAAATGACAATCGTAGGTTAACAAAAATATTTGTAGTACATGAAAATGTTACATTAAAGTTTTTTTATAAGAGAAAAGTTTTTCCCTTAATTTATAGGTCTAGATTGATGAGTGTAGATATGTAGGACTATTACATTTCTAAATGCTGTGTTACAGTTTTGGATTTCATTTAAACGATTTCTTTCTCATCATCAACTTTAGGCTGGAAATAAAATACTTTATTATATTTAATGTGTATTTCTAAATTATTGTCTACTTCTAAAACATGTACTTTTATCAAAGTGCAAATTTAATGATAATAAGTCTTCAAATTGAGGAAGATCGAATCATTAACATTCTTTTTGAAAAATTAAAATACTAGTTGTCTGCTTTTTTGCAATCATCAATGTGAAAAGTACTTTTTTCTAAATTAAATTGAAAATACATGATATTTTGAAATACTAAATATTAAATGATTAGTAAAAATAGTTTATTATTATCATCATTTCTTATCGAAAATATATTTGGAAGTAACCATAGGTATTTAAATTTAAAAAAATTAATTTAAATGAATTTGTTTTTGTTATTCATAATTGATTTGCACCATAAAATCGAATGCTTTTTCACAATATCTTTGAAAACGTGTTTTAGATTTACACATATATGATTTTTCTGAATGACTACATTCAGATTTACATTTCAACTGTGTTTACGTAACATTAAAAGGCCACGTTTTCTTAATTAATGAGCAATATATTTTACACTATATTCTGCAAATTTCTGAAAGAAATCCACTAAAGTCCCACAGAATAAAGTTTTATTAATTAAAAATATAAGAGACATTTTTAATTTATTATTTTCTGACATTTTCTACATTTTTAAACTTTTTTGGTAATATTATATGCATTTCATAGTATTACAGGTAACAAGTATTATAGGTAAAATAGTTAATATATGCATAAAAACTGTAAACCATTATAAAGAGAAACTACGAAATAGAATTCATTTTAGATTTCGTTGGACCTTAGAAAACTGTTAAAAAAATGTTTGTGTTTTAATGAAAATCTTCATCTTCTTCAGATTAGGATGAGAATAAAAAATTCTACTTCTTTTTTCTTTCTTTAAGATTTAAATTATAATTTTTCATTCTTTGGAATATCCAATTTAAAATTTCGTTAAAAAGGTAAAAAAGTTAATTTTTATATTTAGCAATCTTCAGCATTTTTTGTTATTCATTTCGTTTCGCAATTTAGCAAATTTATAGTAAACTTCCGTTCTATAAAAAGAAAAAAAAATCTCAGCTATTTTATTTTTATAGGATATGTTCCATTTTATGCTAACTGATTTTTCTGGATATCAGTCACATTTTATTATTTTTTTATTTTTTTATTTAGTGACTATGTGTTTTCCATTGTAATATAACTATTTAAGCTATTATCATACAAAAAATATAAAATATATAAAATATAATAACGCGTGGCAAACTATGGTATGGGTCATCACCACGAAACGGTACAGTTTACTGTCCCGAAAAGATAAATATTAGAAAGTGTAGAAAATTGTCTAATATTTTACTTCATATGGTATTTAAGTTTTAAGTAAACTATTAAATACATTTCTGACAAAATATTTATACAATTTAACTTTAATCTTTCAAAGAATATACGTCAAACGTCCCTTCTGTCGATGTCCCTAAATTTAAGTCACAACTTTCATTTCACCGAGTTTTAAGGGGTCTCAGAACTCTTATAAAGCTTCAAAATTTTCGAAAATTTATACTCTTTAAGATGTTAAATATCGATATTTTCTGAACATTTTGATATAATTATTTCTTTTAAATTCCCATTAGAACAAAAGTTATGGCCTTTCGAATTATATCAGCTCAATAGCTGAAGGGGCGTTTCCGAAACTATGACCGTCATTTTTCTCCAAATGGGCATAACGCGCAGGATATCTAGAAAACTTCTGATGGTTTTTCCATGAAATTTTAAAAATATGTGTTCCATGTTAGTCTATATAAAACGAACCTAAAATTTCCTTTTTATTGTTAAAAAAAAAAAGTCCTTTTAGGTGATTATACTATTGACATTTTCAAAATTTCCTAATAGTTAAATGCAATTTTGTGTTGAAAATATGAAAATGGTTTAAATACAAATATATTTAAGTTCAGGATAATTATTACAATCTGAAGTATAAGCAGGCACCAAAATTGTCATTCTAGTTGGAATATTTATTTTGTAATACTATGCGTAAGATAGTATATCGATTTCCTGTTTATCAAATGTCTGACAGTTTGGACACCCCCCCCCCTTCCCCCTATAAATGCTAATTCTGCATCTTGCAATTTTTTAAATACATGAAACGAATGAACATACTTATATCTTTCATCCCAAGAAAAATTGTGTTTTAAAATCATCTACATTTTAAAGGTAATAAATGTTGAAAATTTTCATTTTTTTATTTTTTTTAATTTAAGAGTCCTGTGACCCCTCAAATAATTTAAATTTTTTACAACTTTTTTTAAATAATAAGTAATCAAAAGTTATTAGTTAAGTTTCAACTTAATATATTTTTAATGGTTTTATTTTTAACAAGGATTTAATTTAGAAACTGTATGCCTGGCCAAAGTAGTCCCCCTTCTTGGATACAGAAAATAAATTTATAAAAGTGATATTAATATCAGTATAAATCATTATTAGGTAGTTAGGGAGAAATAAATCTTTTTGTGTTTTACCTCTTTGTTCTGTTGTGAAGTTAATGAATCTTTTCCAATTTATTAGTTCCAATTGGATTTTGGTAAAGAGCTCAGAATGGAGTTATATTTAAAACTTTTTGAAAGCGTTTTTAAATGGAAATTTAAAATGGGAAAGTTTTGAATACCAAACTCTTAATAATGAATATATTGAATATATTACGGATTTTTAAAAACAGTTTGTCATCATACTTGTAGATAAGACTATCAATAATTATTCATTAATTTTTTTAAAAAGCTCTCTATTGTGAAGAAGAATGAAGAATTAAATACTAAAGATTTTTATTTTTAAATAAATAAAAGAAAGGACGTTTTTCATACGGAAAAAAGGGTAATCTTTATTCTACGATTGTTTTTCATTTTCAAACGAAAAACACTTTCCTTTTCTTTTTATAAATACGAGTTTCACAAAAATCCAGTTAATTTACAAGTTATTCGGTTTAATTCATAAACAATTTGTAGTTTCTGTTGAGAAAATATATGTTTTTTAAAAACTTAAATTCAATTATTTTAACTGCGAATTTATTTTGATTTACACAGAACAGCTTGGACGTTTTAAATATTATTAGCAGCTTATCATTCATTATTGAAGTTTACGATTTATAATCCTGTTTAGCAATCTTCTGTCAACACTTTTGTATAATATTTTAGAGGCGATATAAAAATTAATGAAGAATTACTTTCAGGCCTGCATCAATTTTGTTTCAATAATAATTTTATCACTTTAAGTAACTATAATTGCAAACAGTTGTGTGATGTTGGAGTGGGTTCCAATTATTCTCATTGTGCTGCCAACCTTCATCTAATATAAATATACTGTCAATAAAAATTATAAATTTAATATGCATAGGTACATAGAGTATATGTAAATTTCTAACCATGAGATTCATAATGATTTTTTCAAAATGTTTCCAGATTGTCTTGAATTAAGTTAAACAAGCGTTAATTTTTTTCACGAGGATTTTTTTTATATTTATTTTATTATTATGTAGGATGATCTTTGTCTAAATCCGTTTGACGAAGAAAATGGGTTTAATTTTTATTTTCACATGTAGGAGAGATCTTTTGTTTATAAATGTAAAGAAAATGTCTGTATTTGTGAATTAGGTCAAATTAGCAAGATATGTAATAATAAATTTAATCTGAAAAATATAAATATTTAACTTAGCTATTTTTTTTTACTAACAGTTTACCTCCAAATAATAACATCGATATTTTGTAAAGCTTTGGCAATGGTTAGACTAATTGGATAGTCGCATTCGAATTAGAAGGTTTGAAGTGATTTCAGTTTGAACTTTCTCTAAATTACTTGTTATAGAATGCTTTAAATTAGGTGATAAAGATTCCAGATGCAAGCTTCGTTATTTTTACCTTCTGTTTTAAGATTGTTTCTAAATGTCTGGAATCATGACCGAATGCATGCTTTTTAGAAATTTTCTTTCTGTTTGAAAAGTTTCGCCCAAATCACCTAGCTCTTATATTTTCTCGCAATTTATCAATACTAAAGTAGTATTTATACGTATACGTTTATTGTAAAGTATGTTTAGATTTATTACTTATGTATTCAAAATGTTTAAATTTTCATACGAATTTGTCTAGTTTTATACATTATCTTTGCCACTCCTTTCTTTTGTTTTTGAAATTTGATTTTTACACTTTAAACACTTAAAATAGCGGACACCTCCGAATAGTGGATAAAATCCAGGTTTCCAAGGTGTCCGTTATTCAGAGGTACTTACTATATGAGGTATACTACAGAGGTATGTTATTATAGATAAACAAAATCAAACTTTTAAAAATGTTATGCAGAAAAAGGTAAGTAAACATCTCAGATGTTTTATTTAAATATTTCTTTTAAAAGAAAATTCCAATTATATCCCTATTTAAATTTTGTTCCCACTTTTTTTATGTAAATGATTATTTTTGTGTGTGAATAACAAGTACAAAATATATTGATTTAAATATTAAGGATCACAGAAATTATTTCTTTAAATGTTCCCGTTGTTTCCTCTATTTTTCAAGTCTTTCCACCTAAACTCTTTTGATAGAATAGTATATTTATAATTTAATCTGATATTTCCGGCATTCTTTTAAGAGTATTATGGAGAACAAAAATACCTTGTGTTATAAAAGAAAAAAAAAAGAAAAAAAAAACGTCGCAAACTATGCTCTCCAGTTTTCTTTGTTAGCTGTATTTAATCCCACGTAGTTCTTGACAGATTAAAATAGTTCTTATGGTATAACATATGATGAATAATAAGGGACCAACAGGGAATTATGTATTTTTTAAAGAACAGTTTTACATAATTCCAAGTCATATCATTTGAATCTCAAACAAATAACTTTTCTTTGTTAAGATTAACAGAAAGTTTTACAAATTTTATACAAATTCTTATTTTTTATAATGAATCTAAAACTGTTCATGACTGGCATTTGCTTTTAATGTTGTTAAAAGATTTTTTTAAATATTTCCATTAACGCTTTCATTTTATTTAAAATGTGTTTTTTACTGAAGGCACATAAACACCAAGATTTAAAGTTAAATACTTATCTTGCATTATTATGTACAAATAATTCCTTTGCCTTTATATAACAGTAGGATTTATGCACAATTTATTTCCATAAAAAAGCTAAATGTACATATTCAAGTATTTGGTTATTTAGAAATTTTATACAAACAACATTGAAATACAGAAACAATTATATTACTGACAATGCTTGAAATATTTTTATAAATATATTATAAATTGTTCTCAGAAAAAAAAAAATCTAAATATGATTAGACATGTATTTGCTGTAACAGTGTAAAATACTTGTCAAATACTTTCAAATTTTATCAATTTCTCTTTGGGACACCATGCTAGTAAATTCATCTTTCAATAAAAACATAATTAAACCGAATCAATATATAAAAAATAGTTTGCAAATGCAAAAATATTTGTGTAAAAATCACTAGACAGATCCTTATGTCTCAGTGCCGTTACATTCTCAAACTATTTAAAATACAAATAAATGAATCTGTCGGTAATACTGGCTTCTCATTGCAATTTCATTGAAAAAATGATCAATGACTGATCAACTTATTTTTAAATTACTGTAAAAAGTTAATGAGAAAATAATTTATTTACAGATTATTTAATAGAAAGTACAATGACACTTTTTCTGTTTTATCTTCGGTTATTCTTGTGCTATTGATGGTCATAGATAAAAAAATGATGATTGTTAAAGAATGCTATTTTTACAACGAGGTTATTCCTATAGGTAATATTTTAAGAGGGTGATATTATTTTTTTCTATTATACCAATGAATTTTATTAAGTGTGTTATGGAAATAAACAACACCTAATTTGCGAAATTATTGGCCATTCATTCTATAAAACTACAACTATATAATTAAATCAATAATTTGCAATTTCTCATTAACCCGAAACAAACTAATCTCGTACCGATCTTTTTGCCGACCAAATCAATTATCATTCTTTAATCCATCTCCCATTGGAAATAAAATAGTGACCTTTCATGTAGCTTATCTTAAATTTTTATCATCTTCCATAGTAAAGTTACATGGCATTCTAGCTTTTTTCGAAAGCAATATTGTAAATAAAGGTAGAAATTCATCGAAAAAACCAACACATAATGACTAGAGTGAATTCATTTTCAATTTTTCCAAATATTTCATACTGCGTGAGAAAATTGACTAATATATATTATAAAGGACAAACATATCTGTGCGTAACGCATAGGGGAGAGTAGCCGAATTTTGAGCACTTCACATATTTTCGGGTGTAACTCACTTAATTTTTGGAATATCTGCAAAATATCATTACACAAGGTCAATCTTTACATCAATTTCTTTTTGAAAATCTTAAATTTTATTCTAATTTGAAAAATTTGTCAAAAGTGGTCCAAATTCAGCAACTGATCATCCAAGTTGGACCCCAGTCTCCTAAATTGAACCAAATAATATCAGGTTATTGAAATGACTAGGGAATATAACTAATTTTATTAAAAGCAAAGTTTGCGATTAATGAAACAATCAAACAAAATAACAGCAATGAAATATAATGAAATCAAATATCTCAAAATAAGAGTAATTGTTTTAAATGAAAATGTTTTCGAAATATAAATCAAAGTTATCAGTAATTAAGAATAGAAATTATGAAACTAATTGTCAGTTACTTGAATATCATGTAAAGAATGATGCAAAACTTACATATGAATTTCGTTTATTGATTTTTTTTAGCGCACTCAACATGGAACCGTATTTGGCAATCTTAACACTGAATCATTTCTGCTATTTATTTATCTTATAAATTAGGCAAAACCAATCATCACTGACTAGATTCTGAATTATTAGACTTTTTTTTTCCTTTGCAACGGAAGTTTTCGTTACATTATATTCGTAGTTCTTTCCTTCCATCATTTTCTTGCTAATTGCATGACGCGTATTTTTTAAAACTTGATGTTTCAATTGCTTTCGAGCTGTGATAGCTTCCTTTTTCTAGTTTTTATTTTTGTTTTTTTCATTTCAAGGTTTACTTTATATGGTGACAATGTCAACACAACTCTTTTTTGGCTTCCCCTGTACTTTGATTTAACTGAATTTAGTAAGAGATATAACATTTCTAATGATTTTTTGGTTTTTGGGGAGGATTTGTAGCTGCAACCTTCTTGCAGGTCAATTTCTTTACAACTTATACTCTCCTTTTTGTTTCCTATATTTTTAACAGCTTTTGCTGTCACGGATGTTTTTCTTCCACACAGTTTGTCTATGTCTTTCTCAACATTTTCAATATTATATTAAAATGTGTTTAAAACATATCCTCTATTAAAAAATACGCTATGATTAATCAAACACAAATATTATATATTCAAACAGTGTTGAATTCAGCACCCCCCCCCCCCGGAGTCTTTAAATAACCACTACCCTCTGAAGGTTTGAGATTTTATGCGTTTTAATGGCAAAAAAAAAGTGTAACTCCACCCTCCAGAACTGTAAAAAGTCTGCCATCGCAAATATCCTCCAGGAGGAAAATGTTTAAATTCAACTCTGTAAACCTAATACCCCGTAGGAATATGGAATTCAAAGAAAATAATATACAAATGCATGCAAGATAAAAGAAATTGCAAACAAAATTTATTGCATAAACAGGTAAAAATATATTTATCCTTATATAGGCGTAAACTGTATAAAAAATTATCCATATATACAAAAAACTTTCATGGAAATAGTAATCCATTATAAAATATTAAAGAAATTAAAAATAATAGTATACAAAGCGTACCGTTCTCGAATCGAATTACTTACTTTTCAAATTTATGATCGCATATCTGGTCCTATTTAAGCAAATTAAATTGGCCCAATTACCGTAACTGCGTCATTTTTTAAAACAGATAATCTCAAGACAAAGAACAAAAACGAAATCAAACAAATCCGCGTGAAAAATATGCGCAATAAACAGTTGAATACATATATGTATATGAAAACATAACAATTTACCTTAGTTTTAAATTATTCACTTACGTTTAGTAGGAAAAAATTAGACCAAAACAGCTAACTTTAGGTTTTTATAAAATTGTCTGAAAACAACCGTGGTAGGCGGTTGCTTCTTCTAATCATGAGTGACGTCATTCTGATGAGTAGGATTTCAGCGGATGGCGTCTCTTCTTGTAATTAACGCCAGAATGGCAACGGTCCAATTAAAGCGGCGCGGCGGTCCAAATATGGCTATTTTCCCCTACCTCACTTTGCGAATGGCAACATTTTCAATTTTTAAATGAAAATTCTGTTTAAAATTTTCGCTGCTGCAAATTTTTAAACTTCTAAACATCGCACATTTTAAATTTTTACATCGTCCTATACGGAAAAAATGTGCTTTTTAGATGCAATTTATTTGAAAATTGTATCTCAATTTATTTTTGAGATATTAATTTTTTTGTATTTTTTAATACATTTTTTGTAATCGTGGCAACTGAGGTACTCCGTTTCTATTAAAAGTAAAGGGAAAATTGTAGATTACTGTATCTTTTTGTTGTCATTTTTCTAATAAAAAACTGAAAAGAAACAAATAAATTAAAATACGTGCTATGTCAAGAATATCATTTGTTATAAAACCCGGTGAATTTTGGTTTTATTTCGTTTTTATTTATCCATTAAATTATTTTTAGTTTATTGAAACTTAATTTGCAAAAGATAGGGGAGACCGGGGCTAGTAGGTATTGAAATGACTAGGGAATATAACTAATTTTATTAAAAGGTACTACAGGGGTAAGTAGGCGCAGTACTCATAAATCGCCTGTTTATGGACAGATTGCGCAACCAGTCACAGAGTACCTTTTTTATTGCTTTGTACAATCCTCGTTGTAGTTTTGCAGCGTTACCTACGTGCAGTGGACATTTATTACAATTTTTCTGATTTTTTTCACTCATAAGTAATTTTTTTTTTTTTGCTTCATTCCTTTTCAAATTTCTAATACTTATCTTAATATTTGCGATTTAACTTGTGCAGTTTTTCTTAGTGTATGATTAACTGTACCTGCTCCATATGTAATTTACTTGTATTATTTATGCTTAGAGGATTGCGTGTCCCTTTTGTGAAGATATTTATTGTGGGACTAGTAGGCGCATTGAACACGGGGCAAGTTGGCTCTGTGTTTGGTGTGTGCTGGTAGCTTGAAAAACAGCAAACAACGAGAAAAGTGTTTGCAATGCAAGATTTTGGGCACACGAGACTTGCAACAAACGGAGACACTCGATTTTGTATTTGTGACATCTGTAACTCTGATGATGATTTTGAGTAGGATAGAAGTTACTGAATGTTAATGTTTTATTCATTATTTTTATGTCTGTATAATTTAGAATTTACATTGTATGTTTATAATGCCTTTGTTTAAACTTACTGGTAATAATGAAATTGATTTCGCTTAACTGCGTGTCTTATTTGAGCTTCATTAAAATTTTTATAAAGCGTGTTTCATCCTACCCCACAGGTATAGTCAACTTGTCCCGTGACTGTGTAGGTTGGCGCGCAATTTTCCTTTTACTTTAGGCTTCCGCTAAACATAAACTACAAAAGCTACAAACTCAAAACTCCGGGTATTTATAGCCCAATGCCTGTTCTTTGAAAGTACAGTTAAAGTTTCATAAAAACTTAAACAAAAGATTAATAAAAATTAATAACTAAAAACTGCGCCTACTAGCCCCGGTCTCCCCTACTTTACTTTTCCTTTATAAAAATGTATTTTAAAGAATGTTTGTGTAACTTATTTTCCACGCATTTACTTACTTCGTATTAAAAAGCTGAAAAAATGTAATTTTGTTAATTGTTTGTAATAACATTTTCCAAATTTTGAAAAAATATTAATAAATGATTTCGAATAAAACACGGAGCTACAAAAAAAAAAAAAAAAAAAAAAAAAAAAAAAAAAAAAAAGCATATGAATTATTAGACACCCGATTTGTTTTGCTGAGCTTCTTGAATGACAACATTCCTTTTTGTTTCGTTTGTGTATTATTCTGCTATAATAAAGTCATATGCATACTTTTCTATAGGTGTTGTTTAAGACTGAGTCGTAAAAACAGCATGTTTTAGCGGATGCAAATGACGTCATTTTATATAAAAATAAAACGTGCGTTTTAATTCGTATTAATTATAGAGAACTGAAATATGTTTTGCATAAGTGCGTCATTTTCACCCCAGCTGCTTTGAAATTGTTCACAGGTGAAAGTGCTTCACTTAATCGAAATCACACACTGATAAAACGGAACGTTTTATCAGTGTAAATTGTTGTAAATAAATCATCAGTGTAAATTGTTGTAAAACGGAACGTTTTACAACAATTTAGAGTGTCTTTATAGAAGAGCAGTGACATACAGCGTTCATGCTCAGATCGGATGATTCTCGCCTGGATGAATTCACTTCGCGAGTTAGACAAGTAAACAAAGATATAAGTAAAAATTCCAGGTTTAAAATATTATCAGGTTTCCCAAGTTTCTGCCCAAAATTCTCTTGACTAATAAAATTTTATTGCTATTCTTTAAAACAGTCTACTATAATTTTATATAAAAAAACATAATTTGTTTAATTTAATTTTTCCTAATTTTATATAATCTGTATATTTAAAATACAAGGCAGTTTTTTAGTCATCTGCCCTGAGCTTTCTGCTTATCTTCCTTCTGCTATTATTTTACAAATAATTGTTTTAAATGAAAGTTCTTTATTTGTAGATGTACCCGTACTGACTGTTTTTTTTTAAATATCCTCATTTTATTATTTTTATTTTGAAAGTATTTTATGAAATTTCTTCATAATAGTGGTAATTAGATATCTTTCATTATTTCGGAGAAGAGAGAAAAAAATGAGGTTTATTTATCTTTATTCATACCATTTTCTAATCAAAATTCAAAATTGTTGATACAAAATGCTGTATAGGATTTAGTGGTGCAAAATCCTATTAGAGACATAATATTTTGAATGGAATATGACGTACTTCTTTTGAAAATACGCATTTTTCCTCATAAAGTTGTCATATTTGCTTCCTTCTGTATCTGTACTGATACTAAGTTTCAGACACAAGGTGAAATGCTTAAGTAAAAATGACATCATATTTAAACGAAAATTATCATTTTCTTAGATAAAACTAAACATTTTTACAATGCGTCTAAAAAACATTAAACAAAAACATAATTTGCAGAACAAATTAAAAAAGAAAACAATTTATTTCTCACATTGTTTAAGCCCGAGAAGGGACATATATTAAGATGTTTCATTCAGTTAGCTCTACGTTTAATGTTACATTTTTGCAACGAATATGTTAAACCAATTAAACATGAAAAATAAAAATAAAATTCAAACAATATGATACATTAAATACCCTAAAAACTTGGATTCCGTTCAAATATAAGCGAAATAAAACTTGGACTTTTTTAAAAGGTTTGTATTTTAGACGTGCCTTATGATTTTATGTACAATCATCATAAACATAATACAAAATCTGCAATACAAATATTTACAACTAATAAATGAAAAAAGTCTAAGATTTATTTCTCTTTCATTTGAATGGAATCCAAGTTTTTAGGGTGTTTAAAGTATCATATTGTTTGAATTTTATTTTTATTTTTCATGTTTAATTGGTTTAACTTATTTGTTGCAAAAATATAACATTAAACGTAGAGCTAACTGAATGATACATTTTAATATATGTCCCTTCTCGGGCTTAAAAAATGTAGGAAATAAATTGTTTTCTTTTTTAATTTGTTCTGCAATTTATGTTTTTGTTTAATATGTCAAGTTTTTTAATAACTACTGCATTCAGACAAACTCTCAGATGAATTCATTTGAAAATTAACGGAATGTACCATCATTAAGGTTTGACGCATCACAATTTGTGGTATAATTTACCAATGATTAATCCAAAATGGTTCATGAAAGCAATACTACAGGTTGTCATTGTTTGGATAAAAACTTCCAATCTGAGCATAAAAAATCAAAATTTACTTAAATTTAGTTATCCCCATTTTCCACTTGGGAACTCTCTGAATACAAAAATAGTGTTATATCCTTAATTCTAATATTTAACAACAGTATAGCTGTAATACAGTACGACATAAAAAAAAACCGCCAGTTTTACTGAAAGAAAATTTTACCATTTTTCTCGCAGGGAGCGATGTAAATGCAAAAGGAAGTTGTTACCTAAGTTAAAATTCGAATATTGATTTTGCAGAAAAAACAGGCGTTTCTGTGCCAGTCAAAAAAATAAAAAATAAAAAAAATAAAAATAAAAAGACCTTGAGGGAAAATTTTAGCTAAAAAATGCCATAGACATAACGTTAAAAGTCCCCATCTTTTTTTACATTTACAAATAATGGGCCCCATCAGTGGTGACGTCAAAGACAACTCAATTCCGTGTACCAACCATAAATTGGATCCAAATAGACAACGGTGTTCAGAGACAGACAGGGAGGAAACTTCATGGTTCGGCATGAAGCTAAAAGTGTAGCTTTGAAATCAATTATAACCTGTCACAATTCTGTCCAAATAATTGCGGGTAGCTTTGAAAATCTCTCCAATTCCAAAATAATTCAACCCTGGTTCCACGTGTTCCTCTTGTTTGGGCCGAATGATTTGAGCGATATATGGCTTCATATTGCAAGCCGTTTTGACGCATGCTGAATCTCTTATACGCTCTGAACATTCTAGGTTTGATTGGATCCAATTTGAGGTTCATACGCGGAGTTCAGTTGTATGTGACTTCACACTGATGGGGTCCATTATTTTTTATTTCTTGTTGATACAAAAAAAAAAATTGCCTACGAACAATGCATATATTATGCAGTGAAAATGTCCGTGTGTAACGCTCACGTCATATTGACGATGTAACCGGCAAAATAAATTTCACTTATTTGAAAATTTATTAACTTCTAAACGTCGAAAAAATTCAATTTTTACTCCGCCTTAAAACAATAGAAACAGGTCAGAATTGGTTTCCGTCTAATATTACTTAACGAAATTAAAACTTCATCTATAAATAAATAAAAGAAAACATAAATAAATCACAAAGTTAACACCTTTTTTATCTAACTACGCGCTCATCTGTATGTAACTTATAGCCACGCTTAAAAAACAGAATCGGTAAAATTTATTTAATTTTTTTGACGTCATATTCACTTATTTTCTGTATTTAATAATATTAATGTTTCTTGTGTTACTTTTATTTCCACTATGATGCCATGTTCATCTTATTTTTAATTCTTTAAAAAAATATTTTAATTCCATTTTTCACGTGAAAATTTTTTTACTGAAAATTAATTGCCGTAGACGAAAATTTATCACGGCTTTTGAATTTTTTGCAACAATAAGAAATAATGTAAATTTTTTTGGGAAAATGTCCATTGATTCTCAGTGAAAATAGCGAAATTTGTAATTATTAAGAAAAATATTTGAATAATTTAAATAAAACATAGTCTGTGCTACTTTTTGGGTTATAATCCACCCATATGCAAAGGCATTCTATCATCCGTTTTCTGTCTGATATCAGGCAAATGTTTTTACATTTTAAATTGATAATATTATTAAAATTAACAAAGAATAAAAAATGAGTGGCATCAGGGACAAAAAGGTGGGAAGAAAAAATCAAAAAGTTATTATCTCCATAGGCTTTTCTATGCTAAATTAACATTGAGAAGTGACACTGGAAATAAATAAGTATTGCGCTGCCGCGCAATACTTAAATGATTTACACCAATTTTTACTCTCCGGTACTGAGCTTAGTATCTCGAGTTAAGTGTGCGACTGTCCAAATGCAAAGATATTTTCGGTTTTGAAATTTTCGCTACTGCAATTTTTTAATCTTATGACCACCGTATATTTTCAATTTTTAGAACGTTGTATAAGGAAAAATCTACTTTCAAATGTAATTTGTTTAAAAGCTGTATCATAATTGACTGATTTATTATGTTCTTTAAAATAATTTTCAAGCATGATTTTGTGCATTTTATCTTATCACGTGCCGGCTTCAATACATAATAATAAACATTTTGCACATAAAGCAACAGCAGTTGTTCAACAGACAAATAGGGAAAAAATCTTTCAAATAGAATTTGTTTGCAAATTGCATCTCAGTTTACTGATTGTCTATGGATTTAAAAATAATTTTCGAGCATGAAATATATTTAATTTATCTCTATCACTTGAAGCTCAATTACGAAAGATTAATTTGTTTGCAATCCTTTTTATTGTTTAATCTGTTTGTTGTTAATCCTTAAAACAACATAAAGAGTTTTCTTACGGCTAATATTCCATAAAAAAATAATAACTTCCTCTATGAATAAATAAATAAAATAATATAAATAAACATAAATTTAACAAACATGTAATTGAACTATGCGCTTAAGGGAGCTGTTAACTCAGCTTCGGAATTCTCCCCTCCGTAATATTAAGCCTACGGACTTTTGATGCATTCGTATATTTAAAATATCTTCTCGGGAAATTCATATATTTCACATCTTTTTTCTGTGTACTCTTCTTAAAGGATGTCACTTTTTTTCTTAGTTTTCAAAATATTTCAAAAATCTATGCTGGATATAATATTTATGTGTTAAAAGCGGGCGAACTGTAAGCAAGATTTTAACACTTCCTATAAAATTAAGAAACTAAGAAAAAAAGAGACATCTTTCAGGAAGTGTACACAAACAATAGAAATTAAAAATATTAATTTCACGAGGAGATATTTTAAATATACGAATGCATCAAATGCCCATAGACTTTAAATTAGTGAGGGAAAATCGGAAGCTGAGTGACCAGCCCCCTTAAAGCTCTAAAATTAGCAGAATATTTTTATATTCTGATTCCATAAGTAGCAAAATCTTGGGCTAACAGCTCTTAGCATATGGCTAATACGGAAATTTTGCTTTTGATAAATTTCAAAACTTTATTTGATTGTATAATTGATATTTTTCATGTGAAAAATGCTATTTTATTGTTTGTGGGCAATCTAAAAATATATTGCAAGTAAAAAAAGTACATTAGTTTTCAATTTTAAAATATGTTTTGTACCTAAATTCTGTAGCCAGACGGGACCGGGTACGGATCCCTAGTTTCTATAAAGAACACAATTTTTATTTCATTGAAAATTGAAAGTTAAATAATTAATTAAGAACCGGCCCGGCGGCACAGATGGTAACCATTAACGTTCTGAAAAACTGGCGACTACATTCGAGTTGATGTGCTCAACGCGTTTATTTTGTTATACGTAGTATCCTTTATAAATGCCTAGTTGCTCCAATAGATAATACAGTAACTAACATTCATGGTAAAAGCTACATACATTGAAAAAGAAAACATTTACTGAATCAAGTTAATATTATGTACTTTCCGTTGTAAATAAAGCTGTTAATTTTGATAAAGCTGTTTGATGAAATGTTCATTTATATTAAACTATTAGAGCAAAGTATTTAAAAGTCATATTGCACTTTTCTTTTTCTAAACTGTCAGTACTAGAAATTAGTCAGTTTATTTTATTTTTCCAAAAGTAGATTCAAGCATACATCAATGCAAATTTACACATAGTGCAATAGAAAAGAAGTACAATAACAAATTTACGTTGGGTTAGAATACTGTACAAAGTAAGTAAAGAACAAATGGGTAGTGTAATTTGACATAAATCTCAAAATATTAGAAAAATAAATCTTATTTTTAAACTATTAATCTATTTCTTTCTTTTTTTTTTTAGAAAATTATGGTTTCATAACAAAGACAGTATTAGAACAATCTTTAAACAAACTTAATTAATTTTAATAATTACGTTCAGTGTAAATTTTTACTTTCAGCAATCATTTTAAGTGCAGTTTTTATTATTTCTTGATTGAATTTACCAGGAAAAAGCATAAAACGATAAAAACTTATGGAAAAAAAGTGTTCAAAAAGATTCTCTTTATAGATAAACCTTATCTATCCTAAAGCTTGGCAAAGTAAAATTGTTTTTTTTATTAAATGAAGTTTAGAATCAGTAATCTGTATACTATATTTTTAGATGCCATAAGAAAGAAATTTGAAGAAAACTATTTTTTTTTTTTTTTTTTTTTTTTTTTTTATTGCTTATTAAAAATAAAGAAGATTGAGAAAAAAATACTAGAAATATAAATAAATGCTATATAACAATTTTAAGAAAAATTTAGAATCTTTTTTGAGAAAATTTATCGTAATAATTTATAACATTAATATTGTTCTTAAATCTAAACGCGAGACCTTCTGACGTATTCATGAAGTCTTTTTTTATGTGCAAAATTCCCAGGTGTTCTTATTAACATGTTAATAAATCAAATGTAATTTCACTTTTTTCCAATAAAGGGGAAGAATTTTTAGAAAATGTTGAGAACATTGGTGATTTTAGAGATATTATTTCTAGAGAAAGTTCATAATCGGGAAGCAATCGATTAAAACACAAATCATAATACCACTTGTAGAAATAATGTTCGCTTCTCTATTTTTACTTTTAGAATAACGTTTTAGAAATCCAAACTCCCATGCATAAAAAAAAGATTCTGTGAATATACCTCATAAATTCGCAATGTTGTGTGGGGATATTTCTCATTTTCTTCTATTTTTATTTGACTTTCTACGTTTTATTTTAGAACAATCTTTAGATCTTTATATGATAAAAATTATTTTTTAAATAATTTAAATAGAATAACACGAATTAGTATTTTGTTAGTCAAAAATGGACATAGGGTAACTCCGGGAGAGTCGCCGCATACGGGATAGATGCCGCACCCCTTGTATTTCTTGTAATTATCGATAGATTGTCGTAAAACTCACAGTATAGGTGCGCAATGAGATTATTTTAACCAGAGTATAGTGTGAATCCCATTTCAATGTTTACTTGTAGAAGTACTATCCTTAATTTGACGTAAGTGCATGATTTCACTCTCTAAACTTTTAAACACGTTATGTTTAAATACTTTTTATACACTAATTACTAAATGCATGCATGATTTCGAAGTCAAATATATTCAAAAAGAATTAACTGAATCCATAGGTTTTCATTTCTGTGTTAACTTAAATGTTTTATTGACCTTAATCTTATCATGCTTTTGGATACCATGTGCGGGTGGATATTTTGAAAATCAACTGGGTTTTTATTCGGTATGTTGTGTAATATTTCTATTTTTTGTGCTATAAATTAGATATTTAAAGGGTTGTATTGTTTTTTCCATTTCATGCCATTTGATAATTTTCTGTTTTCATCTTGAAACTATTCTCTTGTTCATATTAGTTGTTTGGGTACAGGATAAATTTTTTTTTCAGATTTTAGCTTTTTTCTCCCAGAAAACATCCGATTTGCTTATATCATTGAATTCTGTACTCTTGAAAACGTAATTCAATATATAAGTTTTTCATTTTTTTTTTCTGTATCCATATTTATCTTATTTCCTTCCATATTAATTCTTGTAATTATGTATAAGGCATTTTATTTTATACATACAGTTCTATATTATAGGTTTGTGGTATCCATTTTTATTGTCATTTCATTCACAATATTGCGGTTTTTGATGATGGTCGGTAATGTCTAATTAATGGTTATATATATATATATAGCCATTAATCACCGGACACTTTCAATTTTAGACATTTTGTTGAATATAAAAAAAATATAGTACCTGTAACTTCAGAATTAGGAAGAATATGTTTGGCTTCATATGCACCAACAGCAATTTCATTAGGAGGAGAATTGGGGGTCAACTAATAATCAAAGAAAAATAATAATATTTGGTATCACTCATGTAAAATAAAATGCACGAAATGATCAATCGCAATAAATTACGAATATGTGGATATTGTACAATATGTGTAGTGCTATCTTGAAAAAATATAAACAAATACTTTCTGATAAATCATGGAGCTATTATAAACTATATTTAAATTTAAGTATCTATAGACGCTTTCAGTGTGACGTCAGTCATGACGTTTTGGTTGGAAACTGACTCCAAACAAATGGTTGCTATGCGTCATTTCTTTTAAATATAAATCTTGGAAAATGTTACCAGTACAAATCAAGTATTAGTACACTTAGATGTGAGATATATATATAAGAAATAGCTGCTTACACAAACAAAATAGAAAATACAACAGATCAACAGTTTCTTTGGAATCAGTTTTCTACCAAAACGTCATGACTGACGTCACGACTGAAATCATCTATATTAATGTTACAAACAAATAAAGCCCTATTAATCATTAGATAGCCTTTTTTGTCGAGTTTCGTTATGACGGCATCTTTTTGCTGCATTTGTGTATTATTTTACGATAGTGACACCCTATGCATGCTTTACTGTAGATGTTTAAGAGTGGATCGTAAATGTGGAATTCGGAAGCGGAAGCGAATGACATCATTGTACATAATATAAAAGTGTGATCTTTAAGTATTAAAATTGAAATATGTTGTGTAATATTTATATTTACATATAATTTTTTTCATCGGGGCAATACTAAATTCTGAAAAAGCAGAATTCCTGTTTTCTAGTGTGTTTAATTATTTTATATTACATTCTCTCGAAGTTAATATCTTAGCAACAGAAAATTGTTAACTCTAAAGCAAAAACTATCCAAAAACACACAAAATAAAATAATACAGGGGCGACACTGATTATACGCACGGAAACGGTCACTAAAATGTCTTCTGTTATTACTTTCGCAACACGCTCTCTTATCTCCAGCAGATATACCCGAATCCTATGCTCTTCGGTCAATATTCATGATTCGGTTGTTTTTGTGATTCTACATTCTCTGTCTGAATTTACAAGTTGCGTAAAATGATTTCATTCCTACCTGACCGGCGGGCATTAAATGTGTTTAATATTCAAAATAAATTCTAAATAGAGATTTAAAACAAAATTGTTTTAAATTCTTTTTATCTATCTAAGCAAATAACATTAAGAACTATTCGTAATTAAAAGCTTAGCGGAAATAATAGCTCTGCATTATATCCGTATATCCATTCACCCCAATTTTGGTTTAGAGCTTTTCCGAACAAGCAGTATTTAGTTATTTCGCTATAATATAACGGACTAAAAATTATCCGTTAAAAACTGGAAATGGATATGTATTTTTTTAAATTGTAAACTAAATAATGAAAACGAACAAGGTTTTGAAAATTTTTATGTGCTGTATGTATAAATAAGAAATGCGAATTTGTTAAGAAATTCATTTTTATTGGTAGGATCTGTGGAAGTTAATCTAATTGATTAGTTGATCAGGAAAATGTCCAAAACACCTATACCAACCTCCATTGCGCCATTGTGGTATAGGGATACTGTAACTAATAAATAAAGTAAATATTAATATTATGTGATCGTGATTTCTGGCAGGAGTTAATAAATACTCAACGGCTCATATAAATTAATAAATTAATACATAAATAGCTTGTGTTGATTGATTTCGCAGAACCCCCAATTATAAACTACTAGCCAATAAAAACAAGCATGCTCGTTAATTTCGACATTAATTAGAAATTACTACGCCAAAGAATTAAAATATACATGATATATATATAGAATTAACAAGAAAACAAAGTTAAGTATCAAAACAGAAAATGTTTATTTACAGACGATATTCACACAAGAGTCATTTAAAAGCACAAACACAAAAGCTATCATTTGTAGTGATCATGATGGATTACAAAATCCAAATTTTTAATTTTGACATTAAATTTAGCCAACATACTTACATATGTGCTTCATGCTGCTTTAACTTATGTTACAGTTAATAATTATGAATATGGATTTACACTATCATCCATATCATTTTATATTAATTAACTAGCAGACCCACCCTACGTTGCCCGCGCCCGTGATGAAACCTAAAATTTGTATGATTTTGTACATTTAATTCCCTTTTGTCTGAATTTATGTTTTTAAATATAAAAAATCGCAAGAAAAATATTAAATTGAAGATACGTACTATTTTGCGTAAGTTGATTTTGGCAGTCTATGCGTACCGAAAGCGAGCGGAACTGCGACAAAACACTCAGGTTTTTACTGGTTTCGTGGACATTTTCAGTCATTTCGTTTTGTAAAAAAATATTTCTACGCCTCCGAACGTTTAAAATTTTTTATAGGAGATGTAAATCTGGTCTATTTAGATGCTTCGATAAACATTGTTTTAAAATAAGGACGTTGACTAAAATAATAAATTAAGAAATTTCCTTAATTTACTATTCGAAAATAGTAGGTAGTGCAACCTTCCACCGACAGGGAGCGCAATATGTTCTATACAAATATTACTCTACGAAACAGTGGTCAAAGGGCTGTTATAACTTACGTGAAAATTTCAAGTCGATCGGTTAGTTCGTTTTCCAAATTTAATGAATTCGCGTTCATTCTCTATTAAAAAAAGCGTTTATTTTTCTTTTTTAAAAGTCGATTTTTTCCCATTTCGAACAAAAACTTCTGAAACAATTTTTTTAATTTACATATTCTAAATTAGTCTATAAATATAGGCCGAGAAGCTAAAGTTTAAAATCTGCAAATGCTGTATTTTTAAAATTTTGGTTTAAATTTGAACTCCTATTAAAATTTTACCCTATGGTTTTTATCTACTCCCCAAAATAAAAGTAGGTGTTTTTCAAAGCAGAGATAATGCCTGTAACTTTTAATAAGTAGCATATATCTTATGACTCCCACAAAAAAGGCATATAAAAGTCAGAAACGCTAATTTCTTAAAAAGAAATCTAGAGCCCCTCCCTCCCACCCTGGAATTTCACGCATCATTCTTTTTTACACTTTTTTCTTTTGTGTTATAAATGTTCTTAAAGTTTCAAATAGATCGCCTTGCTAGATTTCTTAATTTTAACAAAATCGCGTTATGTTAGTTCCACATTCCACCACCAGGGAGCGCACTTTATTCTTAACAAAAGCTCCTTTACACAACCTATCAGTAGATATGTTACTCGAGGAGGTGGCGGTCTTCAACAAGAATTTAAGATATTTGTTGAAATTACTATTCGGAAATAGTGGTAACTTAACTTTTGTCACATTTATATGTACTATGTAGCATGTATCTGAGGACTCCGTCAAAAAACCGCACCTGAAACGGTATGAAACGGTATGAAGTTAAAAAAATAAATATTTCGCCCCCCCCCCCCCTACCCAGCCGTCCGAAATTTCACGCGCCATTTTTTATAAACTTTTTCTAATGTGTTATAAACTATCTTAAAGTTGCAAGCAGATCGCTTTGTCAGATATCCTACTTTAAATGAAATCGCGGTCTTTTAGTTCCACTTTCCACCACTAGGGAGTGCACTGTATTTTTAACAAAACTGTATCTGAACGTAACTCCGTTACACGACCTATCAGTAGATATGTTACTCGAGAGGGTGGAGGTCTTAAGGAAGAAATTAAGATATTTTTGAAATTACTATACGGAAATAGTGGTAACAAACTTTTGACATTTTTATATTTAATAAGACTCATTTATCTCAGGACTCCGTCAAAAAACCGCACGGGAAATGGTAAGAAATGTAAAAGTAAAAAAAAAAAAAAGAAATCTATTGCCCCTTCTCTTCTCCCCACCTACTCGAAATTTTACGCGCCATTCTTATATAAACTTTTTCTAATGTGTTATAAACTATCTTGAAGTTTCAAACAGATCGCCTTGTTGGATTCCCTACTTTAAATGAAATCCGGGTCTGTTAGTTCTACATGCCACCACCAGGGAGCGCACTCTATTCTTAGCAAAAGCGTATATGAACGAAACCTCTTCACACAACCTACACGTAGATACATGGATGGGGAGAGGAGGCGGTCTTAACCAAGAATTTAAGATATTTGCTGAAATTCGTTTCGAAAATAGTGGTATCAAGACTTCTGAAATTTTTATCTCGAATAAGTAACATTTATGCTGCATTTTTACAAATCGCACGCCACGCCGTTCTGAAGAATACTACAATAAAACGTAACGTGACTACCGTTTAAAATAAGCATATAAAAGAAATAAACCAATTAGTGAAATTAGCGCTCCCCGCTCATAAATTAAGGGTGCAAATAGGTGAAAAGGGTGCAAAGGGTATGAACATCCGACATGAGTTCCCACAGCCTGCGGCACTGTATTGTAGGCGGACGATAAATTCGGAACATTTTTCTGTATTTAAAACATAAAAGAGAGCAATTAAAAAACGCGTTTAAAAAATGTCTTTAAAAAAACATTTCTGAATAAAAAAATCATTATCAGTATCAAAAATGAGAATTTACATTCTATTAAAACAGTTGCTACCCGCTACAGCAGCAGAAAGCATTAGAATGCAAGGACTTATTGTTGCCAATTTCTAATTTCTAGTAGTAAAAGAGCCAATAAGAAGGATTCTAATCTTTTATTTAATGTTTAAAAAATACATTTCATGCTATCTAAATAAATCAGCATCAAACAGGCACCTCCAATTTTCCGTAAACCAGCCAAAATCGCCGATTTTTTTAGCAGATATTATCGCTCAACCAATCAAAGTAGAAAAAAAAAACAGAAAACAGTGTGGCAAACAAAAAGCCTGCCAGGTTGTCAAGTTGTTTGCTAGGTTGTGACGTCATTTGAAACTAATCCCTTCTCTTAAACGGTCATTATTATTAAATATGTTTTTAAAGCATGCGTTTCACCTTCATGCTAAAATTTAATGTTTAGTTGAAAAAACAGTCACTCTTGAAACATTAAGCACTCAAATTTGTTTATTTAATTGTATCCCGGTTTACATAATTATTTCTGCGTAAGCTTTATACAACCAACCAACCGAAAGCAAGCGGAAACAAAGAAACGTATTTTTGATGAGCGATGCTTTATGAACCAACCAACCGAAAGTAATCTGAGGGAAAAAGGCGTACTTTTGATGAGAGTTACGTCCGAATATTAAATAATTACTCAGCTAATAATTAGAATATTAAAATTCTGAGGATATGGTGCATTAGAAGAGGCCTTGGACTCTTTTCAAAAAAATTTTGAACCTCGTACGTGGCGTAGATTTTGCTAGCCATCGCACACAGACAGACAGACAGACAGAGCGATTTGTTCTTTTATTAGTATAGATTAGACCGGAATGCCTGACTAGACAGAGTGTCTTTCCCTATTCAATAAACAAATTTACATTTACATAAAGGACACATATAGAAATAAATGAATACTTTTGTTTCCTACGAAGGCTTAGAATATCAAGTTAACACTGACATCGTCCGTCATTGTTGTCTCCAAAGGACTCTTTTTACACATACTTCGTTTCTCTTAATTAAAAAGAGTTACAAGGATCATAAAAATACTCTTAAATGCACAGAGATGAATGCCATGCATTGAAATTACTTACAATGTGAAATATAACAATTTATCATAATGTATTTTAAAGAAATTTATGTATAACTCTATGAAAAATAAGAATTCCGTTAATTCTAGAAATTTTATAAAATCTGCTTAAAACACTGTGTGCATCAGAATATGTCATTTTTTCTAATGGCGTTACTTCTCTCCCTCGTGAATTTTACTGGAAGCATAGAGAACTAATATTATTAGATCTGCGATTACGACCAACGGCATTTGCTTCTTGGCGACCACCTGTCTTACTTCACCATTCTTACTTCATACTATGCTGGTAGGGTTGACAGAAAATGATTCCTTGCACAGTTGTAAATATTGCATTTTCCCCATTGGTGACCCTTTAATACCATAATTTATACCGTACTTGGCTGTTTGGGTGGGCAGATAGACCTTGAACGGATGTAAATTTTGCGTTTTCTCCATTGGCGTTAACCTGCTGTACCTTACTTCAAACTGCGATTGGTTCGTAGGGTGAACATAAAACTGGCCCCTTGAACGGCTGCAAATATTGTATTTTCGAATTGTAACCATAATGCCAAAAATCCAGTTTCGCTGGCACAAAACACAGATATTGGATAAGATAATTATTTATTTTAACATTATGTATATATGGAGACATTTATTAAAAATATAAATACATAGAACTAATTAAATGTACAAAATCTAAAATATATAGTTTAACTTTAATTTCTGGAATCTCGTGTTCATCTTGATATTGCATAAAATATTTAAAATCTTAGCTTATGATTTATTTTAATAAAATGGTGATAAAAATATATAAAATAGTTTTTTCAACCATAAAAATTCGTCAAAGATGTTGAAACTCTACGCATAAGCGCTTTCAATTGTTCTAAGCTGTCATGATACGGGGAAATTAAATGATAATAGCGAAATATATACATGTTAAAGAGCTCACTTATAACTATAATATGCATTATCAATTATTATTTTCTGATGAAAAGTTCAGAATATTTTAATTGGAGAATTTTCAATTTCATACCTTTTACGCTGTTCATAAAAAGTATGTGTGAAATGACTTCTCATTAGAATTTCAGCAGTTTCAAAATAAAGTCGAACAAAATATCACTATGACATTTGGAAAGCCTAAAGATGCCTACATGCTCGATTTCAGAACAGTAGCTGCTATTAGCCCCCGGTATGGTATGCTATTTCTTTCCCCCAGCTTATTTTGTCTCCAAAAAATAACGTTAGCTTATAGACGCTAGCCGTAAAACAAATCATTACGATTAAATGCGCTTTAGCAATTTTTTAAACTTCTAAGCATCGCACATTTTCCGTCTTTCCAACTTGTATACCGTCGTATTGGAAAAAAAAGTTCTTTTAAATGCAACTGGTTTAAAAACTCTATCTCCATTTATTTTTGAGATATTAATTTTTTTTTTGTAGTTTTTAGCGATATTTGTTTCATTTTGGCAACTCAAGTACTCCTAGTAAAGAGAAAATAGTTGAAAAACAGCAATTATATCTTCTTTTTGCCACTTTCTCATAAGAACTGAAAAAAAGTAATTAAAATACGTGCTATTTTGAAAAAAATATTAATGAATTGCTTTCTTTTTGCTGCATTTGTGTATTATTCTGAGATAGTGACGCCCTACCCATACTTTATTGTAGATGTTTATGATTGGATCGTAAAAGAGGAATTCTTCAGCGGATTCGGATGACGTCGTTTTATATAAAATAATATCGCGTGTTTTAAGTCTTAAAACTGAGCTACAGTAGAGTCTCGATTATGCGAGTTCCCCTTAACGGAGTGTCCGCTTTCACCGAGTTATTTTCTTTTGATGGACTGATGGCTTCTATTATTATGAAACAGCCATTATAAATGAAGTGTTAGGTGAAGATGAAAGAGGAGTCGTAAAAAGTTAGACCTCTGATTTTCTGGTCAGAATGGGAAAAAAATAGCCATTTTTTTTTCAAAAAAAATATGGCCATTTTTTCCTTGGCTGAAGCCCCCAGTGCTATACCATCTGAGCTATCCCGGACGAATCTGGTGGAACTTTATCACCCAGCTAACCTTAATGAATCAGCTAACCTTAATTCTCTCAGTTGGAAATTTACATCTAATATGATGTATTTACCAATTAGAATAATTGTGTTAAAATTAATCTAGTGTAATTGCGTATCCAACGATTTCTGGAGTTCCATTACCTGAGATTTATTCTGTTGAGCTGAACAAGGTTTCAGACCAGATGCCATAATCATTAAGTTTAGCTGGGTGATAAAGTTCTACCAGATTCGTCCGGGATAGCTTAGATGGTAGAGTACTGGTGGCTTCAGCCAGGAGATCCCTGGTTCGAATCCTCGTACGGACATTTTTCGCCCAGTTGGAAATTTACATCTAATAGATGCCACCTCTCATACCTATAGCGAAAAAAAAATCTAATGTAGCATTCACGGTTCTGAAATTGAGCATATAGACATATAAGACATCAGGCTTTAATATTCCACATCAACCCTTGCAGTATAAATTATTTTATATACACTTGTGACGATAATTATTGAACCGCCCTCGTATATTAACAAAAAATACATACGAATGATCCTCGTCTTTACGTAATTCCTTTAAGATTTCATTTCATTTCATTTTTTTCAGTAAAATGAAAATAATCTCATTTATTCAATCTTCAAAAATCCCATTTCAATTGTTTGTTAAAAACCACTCAAATGCCTTTTCATTGATTTAAAGATAATTAAACAACTTATTTTATTTTAAATAATCTCTATTCCTTTGTTTTACATTAATTTAACAATTTGTTTCGATATACAAATTTTGTCAAAGTAATTGAGCGAAAAAATGATTGTTATTGTTTCAGTAAAAAAAATAGCTTGTTTAAAAGCTCTTAAAATAGATAATTGCAATTAATATTTAAATTTATTTACCATTAACTGCATTTTGAAACTAGTTTAGATAAAGTGCATATTTGTTGTGAAGATTCTGAAAAATTGTTTTATTTCTTGAGAAACAAATATGTAAATTGAAGAAGAACCTTTAGTATTATTGAAAAGATATTTAAAATTAAATTAGATTATGAATAGTTTTTTGGATGAGTCTTTCAAAATAACCTAGTTTTGGAGACATCATGTATGAAAAGATGACAATTACTAGTCCAAAGAGTCTTGAAAATTCGACTGGCGCATTGTCTTTAAAATATGCCATAATCAATTATGTGCATTAATAAAAGGGATTGTTTTACTTTTAATAACATATTAAGTTTATTTATTTCAAGAAATTGTAATACCTGCTTTTCTCTCAATCAGTATGATTGTCTGTTGGAGAAACATCTCATATAAAATAGATTTGATTGCTATGAAATATAAATACCATATTGCTTTAAAGCAGACAGGAACACTTGCTTTTTGATAATAGTAGTGTAGACATTTTTCAAGGTCACGTAAATATTCGAATAGATAACACACTGTAGGTTTTATGATAAAGCTCAAAATATTATTAAATTCAAATACTATGTGAAAATAAAATTCAATATTACGCCTTTTTCAAATCATTATTCTTCCAAACACATTATTTTAAAATTGCAAAATGAAGTATTGAGATAATTAATTTTCGGAAAATAATGCATACTTAGCTTCGTAGATTATTTACTGATACAAATAGCACATCAAAGTATAATCTAGTTATCAAAATAACTAAAAATTCCTTGTATTCTAATCTCTATTTCAGAGGTAATTAACACTGTTTTATTTGATATTTCGGGTACTGTGTGTAATAACATAAAAGGGAGTTTGAATTCGATTTCATCATTTTTTTTCTTCATAAATGTACTATTCTGAGTTTGCTTATTATTTTGTTTATATTATGCATAGCAGTTTAATCTTACGTATATTAATATATTTTAATCGAGTTAAACTATGCGTAATACGAAATTGCAGGTAATTTAATGCGATATGGAGGCATATATCATATATAATTCTCAGCAGTTTTAAGATACATTTCATATTTGAGAGCAACGTATTTGAATTTGCGTTTTATTATATTTTTAAAGTTTTTTTTTTTTTATTCATTCTAATGAATCTAATAAAAAATCAAAAAATTAAATCAATTTTATTGCATTTAATGTATGTTTTATATGTATTATAAACAAGAAAATATGCACATTCTTTTTTATTGAATATTTTCTTAATACTATTTTATATGTTGTATCCGTTAACTGAGAATTACACTTTTTGAGTATTTACAAATATTGTTATGTAATATAAACTACACTATGGACTAATACCATAGTGTACCAAGGACTACTATCAAGGTATACCAAGGACTAATACCATAGGACTAATACCATATGCTTGTTACTTACATAAATGCAAAAGATTCCCATAAATGTTTCTTAAATTCTTTTTTAAATATTTTTAAACGTGTTTTCGAGCAATGGGAATACAAATATACTTCATGTTTAACTTTTAAAACAAAAAGAAGAAATATTAATCTAACAAATTGTTTTGTATAATAGCCTAGTCACTTTTGTAGAAATATGATATATTCAATTAATATAATGTACTCGAAATTAATTTCTTACCGTAAAATTCAATTATAAGGCGCATAGTAAGTTAGTTTTAATGAGTATGAAATCTATATCTGTTTTCAATTGTGAAACTAATCCTATTATGATGCTTGTTAAACATGCAGATTAATCATTCTTAAGCATGTCAAAGGAAAATAATATTTTTAAATTGGGAAGTTACATTTTAATTCTATTGAAATTTTATCAAACACGTTTTAATCGCGTACATTATTTATTTTCATTAACAGGTATTTAATTTGAAATATTTATTATGTATTGTTTTTGGATTATATAATATATATTTCTTTATTTTATGTCCATTATACTCAACATGTGAGTGCTATTTAATGACACTTTCGGTATGTCACATTGTACGAAGCACTATTTATGATTGAACAGTATTGAAAATGGTAGTCACTATGAGTTTCAGGAACAATCTGCATCGCTCAGATGACAAAGCTCAGATATCGCACCAATGGCCAGCTGAAAATGCTACATGATCAAAATAATTTTTTACTTTTCCACCATTAACGTTCCAGAATGCTCCCAATCTTTCAAGATTTTCACATCCATTAAAGTGTTGAAATTGAGTTCAATGAACCACCGCATAACACCAAGGAGTTTTGTTATCCACCATAGTCCAATTAATGATAATTATAAGCCAGGATCAAACAAGAAGATCGTTTATGTTTTACATATGCTCTCTTCTTGTAACTGAAGATTTTTCTATTAAATATTATAATTAAAAAATATTTTTATGATTCTTCAATAATAAGTGCATTATCTGTTATTGTATATTCTAATTTCTATAAATTTATATCTGTCCTCAAATACGTTTCTTGTAATGACATCATCTAGAAACTGCAAAAAAAATTATTATCTCAACAGGAATTATTAAATATGCAGTTACTAAAATCCACCAGTCATTTCAAGCACGTTTCCGAAAATTAGAATACATCCACCTTTAAACCTTGATCTTAACAACTTTATGTTCACCCGTCTGCGTGTCTTGTGATTAGAGTTTAGTGGAGAGCTTGACCAAGTACCTGAAAATGTTCTTTGGATCGTACATTGGGAGCCTGAATTGGTAATTAAACAATAAGGACCCTTATATCCATTTTGCTTCGAAGATACGATTTCAGAGAAGTTTGCCCAAAGACGTGACTCCACTTCACAAGAATATGCTCCATTACTGCTATATCGCATACAGCCTAGTGTTACGAAATGAGATCTTCCAGAATTACGGTACACGATGTCGGAAATGTTTTTGGAAATCACGTGATTCTGGAGTCACAAGAATAACGTCAATTATCGATTTCTTGTTTATTTTTTTTTTTCTTTCGCGTAAACTTTTTTTTAAGTATAAAAAATCATTTTGACTTCATAAAACTCCTTTTTCTCAGAATACTGTACTAAATCATTACGAAAATATTAAATTTTTTTATGTGTTGCAACTGAAATAACTTTGATTTTATTTCTCATATTTGTATTTGTATATTACAATTCTGTCGGTAGTTTATTTAAAATACTAATTTTTTTAAATACAACGTAACAAAAATATATTTTATTACATTGGCTACCGTAATTTATGTATAAATAAGCATACTCCATTTCAAAATATGAATAATTTAATAAACTGCTATAACTCATTGAAATATAAAATTTTACTATATTCTAATAAAAAAAAATTGTAAATTTAAAAGATGATTTTTTTGTATTTAAATTTATATTCCAGTTTATTTATTAAAAATAGCTCGTACGGTATTTTAAATATTAAAATATTATCATTAACATTATAGTCGATCAGGGTAACTTTGATCAGCATTTTCTCTATTTTCATATGCCACACTCTTATTTGAAGAATATTGTCTCAACTGGGGGCATAAAAGAGAAGAAAATATCCTAAATTATTGTTTGACTATAAAAAATTAAGGAATAATAAGGATAAAAGCAATAAAAATGGATTTTTAGCCTGGTTCAAAGTTACCCTGCCATATAGGGTGCCATATAGGCCATTACCATATGATAATTTTTTATATAAAATTATTAATTTTAAAAGAAAAGTATTGTAGTCACGACAACTTTAAACACCAAAAATGTTTTCAGATATGTAAAGACTGCGAATTTACATTTCCCAACATCACAAGATTTGTATAATTTATGATATTACAACAAATATCAAGCATAAGAAAAGTGGAAGAAGAGAACCATGAACATTTAGAAATTGAAAAAAAAAAAGCCTGTTTATTGTTCATATAAAACATAAAAATACAGTGTAAAACAATTTTCAATGTTTTAGCTCTATTATATATCCATAGTTACAGTAATACTTACAAGTACTAGTATTATTCAAACAAGAATAAAAAACGTCGAACGCATGAAATGTCAAATTTGAGTAGCTCCGCCCCTAATCACGCCTCTAAATTAATTTTATATATTTTACACATATTTGTAAAAATATTTACATGTGATATCTAATGCGCACTTTCGGCATTTATATAAAACTAGGGGGCTCTGCCCCCTGCAAGCTACGCTCGCCAACACCCGTTCAGACACTGCGGAATCTAAAAGCACTCTAATCTGATCGGTTTTAAAAAGATTAGAGAAGATTGAATTATACTGAAAAAACCCGTAGCGATCTCCCTGTATACGGGTTTCCATTCAATTCCCTTTGATTGCAAAAATTTAAGGTAGAATCAGTTGCTGTTAAGACATCCAATGGTTGTTTTCGTGTTTGGTTAAAGAAGATCAGTTAAACATTTGAAAAGAAGCTAAAATAAAATGAATTAAGTAAACAGAGTCTTTGTCTCTCCGTATTTTCTAACAGCGTTATAAAACGATTGGCATAATACAATTACTAAAATTTGCTGCTTTAAACCCCTTCAAGGGCGGTGGTTCATTTTTGGACGACTTAATTTTAATTCTTAAATGCCACATTAGCATCAGAATATTGGGATGAAAATTTCCCTTTTATTAAGTAAGTGAACAAAAGCATTTCTTGTATTTCGAAATTTTTTTGTAAATTCTGGTGCCATTCACTGATTTCAAGATTTTACGAATAGAAGTGCCTTGTTCGTGAAAGGGTTAAACGCAGATTAATGTATTTATTATTTTAAAGTTTCCTTTCCCTTTTAATATTCGCGTGTAAAAACAATTTTCAAGACATAGTTTTCAATATTTTCCCGCTTTTAACACGTACTCATTTAATAGTAATTTTAAAGGTTTTTTTTTTTTTTTTTTTTTTTTTTTTTCTGTTTTTAATAGTTACTGGAAAATAAATTTTTAATCGCTAGGAAATATTATTCTTTGCGCTATTTTTAGAATTGAAAACAATTTCTATAATAATAGCCTAAGTCATGTGACTATCATCAACAGCTCCAGGCGGATCCCTTCACTTTTTATATTCCAGGCGGCCATTTCGGTACTTTAATGTTAGCCAGCCACAGGTGTGATAAGTTGCCGAATATTAATCTATCGCCATTATTTCGTTTATATTATAACAGTCCAAGTCATGTAACTGCCATAAACAGCGGGCTGATTCCTTCGCTTTTCATACGAAAGGTTTCCATTTTGATTAAAGAATCAAAATTATTTTTTCGAATAAAATTACATAAAAGTTGCATGATCGCAAAGAGTTCCTAGTACTTTTATGTTAGCCGGGTTAAAATCTCGCCAATAGCTTTTTTTAAACTCGCCAGTTAGCATTTTTTTATTTTTCGAGTGGTAAATTAAAACGGTGGTACTTGGTTATCCCAACGACCAAAGATCTGTCGCTAAACTATAAGATTAAATGCCAATAATGGTTGATCGTAAATGTCACATTCACTTGACTTTAAGGAAGTTACACATGTTCACGCCATCAAATGATGTTTATTTTGACGTTTTATTTGTATTTTTATTTATGTTATACTAATTTATTTGTTCTTTTGTTATTTAAAATAAAAAAAATATGTCAATTTCTATAATTTGGCTATTTATATAATTTGGCGAAATTGGTCGACGGGAGAAGTAATAACATTAATACGTTGCTTTGAAGTGGAAATTAAATCTCATGATTTGTTGCATTGTCATTTTTTGGTCATTGTCATTGCAAAACATTTGTGCATTGTGTTTGGCCTGAATTTTTTACGACAATTTGGCGAAAACCTCATCTTCAAATACCCGTTACATATATATTTTTAAATTATTTTCTGTTATTTTTAAAATTAAATAACAATAAATAAATAAAAAATTAATTAATAACTATAGAACAAAACAATTTATAACATTTTTTGAAAACAAAAATGAAATAAATTCAAATTAACATTAATTAATAAATAAGCAACAATAGCCGGGTTACCATGTCAGGCAAAATAACGCCATTTTGACGCCAATTATGTACCCCGTTGCGTATACGACACCTGTGTCTAATATTTTTCTTTTCGTTTCGTTTAAAAAAAAAGAATGAAGAAAAAGCCTTTTATTTTAAAGGTTTCAATTTTAAATTAATGTTTTGTATTAAATAAAATGATAATGAAATACAAATTTAATTATGAATAAAATAACATGATGAATTTCTTAGCATATATTTAAGGGAGGGCAAACTCGTCGCCAAATTAATTTAATATAACTGTTCCCGCCGATCGCTCTTTCTCAAATATTCACTGCACACAACTCACAATAAAATAAAACTAGCGGACTGTATTACTAATTAAATTTTAATTCACAAACAATAAATTGATCGAGAGCCGATATTTACACTACTCCTCGGATCGGCGTCTCGAACCCAACTCACAAGTTTCAAAACAAACCACATAGATGGCGCTTCTAGCGGCAACATACCGCCGGGCCTTGAATGTTTCAAACATTCAATACTATAAATACAACATCAATTTAAATTACAATCTCAATAATACAATTTTTTTTTTCAGCATATACACTAAATGAAATGTTAAATTTACAAATATAAACAAAAAAATATAATAATACACTACACTACAAAATTTTTGTTTAATTAAAATAAAATGTATGAATTCAAGTAGTTAATGTGGTTTAATTCACATGAGGCAAAACAACAATTTTTGTTAGTGGCCTTTTATATGTGCCATTCTTATCCCTTAATGTTACAACTCTAATTATACCATCTTGGCCTGGATGGATTTTAACAATTCTTGCCAAATGTCATTTTAAAGGGCTATAATTATCAGGATTTTTTACCAAAACTAAATCTCCCTCTTTTATCTCTACTCTTCCTTTATGCCATTTGGGTCTATTTAAGAGCTTATTTAGATAGTCTGATGACCATTTTTTCCAAAGATATTGTGTCAATTTTTGAACTAATTGCCACCTGCTCAACCTATTCATAGGGATTTCAGTATAATTCGGTTCAGGTAAGGCCATTAAAGATGAGCCAATAAGAAAATGAGCAGGTGTCAAGGCTTCAACATCATTTGGATCATTTGAAAGAGGGCAGAGGGGACGAGAATTAAGAACAGCTTCGATTTGAATAATGAGAGTCAAGAGTTCCTCATAACTTAAAATAGTTTTACCTACAACACGCTTTAAATGATATTTAAGTGATTTAACACTTGCCTCCCATAAACCTCCAAAGTGAGGGGTTGAAGGGGGATTAAAATGCCACTTGATTCCTTCATTAGCTAAATAATTTTGAATTTTCTCCTCACTTTTATCCTTAAATAAAGATCTGAGAATTGCTCTTAATTCTTTATTGGCACCAACAAAATTTCGACCATTATCACTAAAGATATCAGAAGGTTTGCCTCGCCTCGCAATAAAGCGTTTAAGTGCTGCTAAAAACGCTGCACTTGTTAAATCACTGACAATTTCAAAGTGCAATGCCTTTGTAGTAAAACATACAAATATACAAATAAAAACCTTTTTTACCTGTTTACTCCTACCTGTGGAATTTTTTACCTGAAAAGGACCGCAGTAGTCTAATCCAGTGCGCGTAAATACTCTGGATACCGTTACTCTTGCTGCTGGCAAATCAGCCATCTGTTGCTGCGAAATTTTAGAATTAATTTTCTTACAAATAATACAATTAAAAATAATTTTTCTAACTACATTTCTGCCAGCTAAAATCCAAAATTTAGTTCTTATAAGAGACATTGTGGTTTCTGAACCTGCATGAAAATATAAAACATGAAAATAATTAATAACACAAAATGTAAAATTATGTTTTGCAGGGATAATCATAGGATATTTTTGGTGATCGGATAAGTTACTGTTTTTCAGTCTACCACCAACACGAATGCAGCCATCACTGTCTAAAAATGGACACAAGTTTATCAGTTTGCTATTGTTAGGGATAGCAGTACCCCTTTCTAAACACTGGATTTCTTTCACGAATGAAGTCCTTTGAATGTTCTTTACAATGCACAATAAGGACTGAGAGAGTTCACTGCTAGATAAAGTTCCAGCTGTAGGATATAAAGGGATTCTACAGTTATATATGAATCGTTTACACCATGCTACTACTCTTTGTAGTTTGATGAACGAAGAACAGTTATTAATTATGTCTAAAGGTTCAAGAGTGTTAACTAAGGCACATACTTGAGTCACTGATGGTGATTTCAATTCACGCAAAAACAGTTTATTGGTTTCAGCAGGATTGCTATCGGGATACTCGACCACCTCAGGCTGTTGTAGGAATGCTGGACCGAACCACCACAGTTCACACTGTTGAATCTTGATGGGATCTATACCTCTAGAAATAAGGTCAGCAGGATTTTGCTTAGAAGGTACGTAATGCCACTGTTCAACCGAAGTTAAACTTTGTATAATTGATATCCTGTTTGCTACGAATGTCTTAAGATCATTGGATTCTTTTTTTAACCATGCAAGTACAATGGTGCTGTCTGTCCAAAAATAAGTTTTAGAAATTTCTAGTTTTAAGGCACTTAACACCTTCTTCATTAACTTGGATAGCAGGACTGCAGCAGAAAGTTCAAGACGCGGAACAGTGACATGCTTTAAAGGAGCTATTCTCGACTTACTAGTGAGTAGCTTAACAGCAGAATCACCACAAAAATTAGTAGATTTCACGTAAATGACCGCTCCATAAGCAATCTCAGATGCATCAGAAAATCCATGTAGTTCTACACAAATAGACTGATCAATAAGAATACATCTAGGGATACTGATCAGATTTACACATTTTAAGGACGTAAGAAATTCATTCCACTCCTTATTTTCTTTCACTGGGAGATAATCACACCAATCTATTTTCAGCAACCATAATTTTTGCAGAAACACCTTGGCCCTTGTAATTATTGGACCTATCAAACCCAAAGGGTCAAATATTCTAGCAATTTGTGATAAGACTGATCGTTTAGTATATAATTCACTTTGCTCGATAATTAAGTTAAACCCAAAACAATCCGGTTGAGGCTTCCACAATATTCCCAAAGTTTTTGTCTCGTTAGAAAAAGAATATTCAGATTCTGAAGTGTTACATAAAAGAGCAAAATTATTTACTGCCCATTTATGGAGATCCATGCCTCCTCTATTTAACAAAGATATCAGTTGTTGCTGAATCTCCTTCGCTGTGCCTAAATCATCTGCTCCTGTTAGGATGTCATCCATGTACACATCCTGCAACAACACATTCGCAGCTAAAGGAAATTCATTTCCTTCGTCTCTGGATAATTGCATTAAGGTTCTTGTAGCTAAAAAAGGGGCACTAGTTGTGCCATAAGAAACAGTACATAACCTGTACACTTTTACTGGCTCATTCACCTCAGGTTTAAATACTATTCGTAATAAATCACGTTGACTCGGATGTATTAATATCATAAGATACATTTTTTTAATATCAGCTACAAAAACAAACTGATGCTTTCGAAATCGCAACATTATAGAAAATAACTCATCCTGGATTGTTCCTCCGTTAAACTGCAAACTGTTTAATGATTTCCCTGTAGAAGTTAAGGAACTGGCATTATACACGACTCGTAATGGTGTACTACTTGATTCTGTACGGAATACGCATTGATGTGGAATATAATAAGTGACTTCTGGCTCTTCAGATTCTATCACTTCTTCCATGTGACCCATACTTAGATATTCTTCCATAAATGCTTTATAAAGATCATTAACTTTAGGTTCTCTAACTAAGCGCTTCCATAATGAATTTAAAATATTCATTGCCTTTTGTTTTGATTCGCCAAGACAAGACGGATCTTCATTTAGCGGCATTTTCACCATGTATTGTCCATTTTCAGTTCTAGAATAATTTTTCCGAAAATGTTCTTCACAAATTTCTGCTTCCTTAGTTTTAGAAATCTCAGACTCTCTCTCTATGTTTTCTATTTCCCAAAACTCTCTAATTATTTTTTCTAATTCCAAATTATCTGTAATTAACCCACAATGTATACTACTTTCACCCTTAGCCGGAAGGCTTCCACTGACAATATACCCGAATACACTGTTTTGTAACACAATTTTAGTATTTAATGTTTGCGGATAAATTTGACCTGGTCTTAAAAATTCATAGAAATTTTCTGCACCTAAAAGCAAATCAATCGGGCCTGGGACATTAAATTTTTCATCGGCTAATTTGATGTTAATTAATAATGGGATAGAAGTCTCAAGCGGCCTAGACGGCGTAAATTCTGTAATTTTCGGAACGACTAAAAAGTCTAATTTTAAATGAAAATCCTTATCTCTATTTGAAACAGTTGTGTTAACCCTAGATCTAACATTCAACGATAAATTATTTATGCCTGAAATAGAAATTTTAGTCTTTTCCCTTTTCAAATTAAGTTTATCTACTAATCTTTTACTCATAAAGTTAGAGTTTGCTCCGACGTCTAATAGACCTCGAACCTCATGAAAATTACCTAATTCATCTTTTATTAAACAAACAAATGTACTAAGTAACACAGCTTTTAAATCATTAGCCAAATTACATGTCGTTGAAAATAAATTGTTTTGAGTATTAGCTGGGAAAGGCTGAAATACTGGAGCCGAAACATCCAAATTAGATTTATTACCTCCTTTGTTTATATGACTCATTTCCTGTGAAATTACCTCTTGGTTTTCAACTTTATTTACTTTTTGTTCGCGAGGAAAATGCAAAGTTACATTGTGCCTTTTCCTACAAATAATACACGAGAATTTAGATTTACAATCGACTACTTTATGATTCATAAGACAGTTAAAACAAAGATTTTTTGCCTTTACCAGCTCAACTCTATCACTCACTGACATATTTTTATAAACAGGACATTTATGCAAAGGATGATTTTCATTACATGACAATATACATTTAGAATTTTTTACATCAGTTAGAAAAACTTTAGAAACTGGCCTGGAATAATTATTTTTATTATTCGACCTAGAATTATCAACCACAGGTTTTCCCTTTGATGTGTAATATAAATCTATCTCCCTAGATAACTCAATTGGATGAAACCAAGAATCTCCTTGTCTAACATTTATAAAACAAGTAACATCCTTATCAAGCGTCTGACAAATTTTATCAGAAATCACTAACTTTTTTAAAGTTTCAAAATCGGTCACATTTCTCAATTTTAAATAATAATCCCAACTCGTTGTTAATCGGGATGCAAATTGTACATACGTTTCATTGGGTTGACGTTGTGCTTTTCTAAAATGTTCTAAACAAGTTTGGGGAGTTGGCTCAAATTCTCTAAGTACTATAGCTTTCACCTTTGAATAATCTTCTAATTCCCCATCCTTAATGTATGTAATAACATTTGTTGCCCTTTCCCCTAACAGATTTAGAAGAATTTCCGATTTATACTTTTCTGGGACATTTTTTGAAATGAAGGCCCTTTCTAAAGACGAGAAAAAATACCCCCAACCTTCCGGTCTAGACGGTATTTTGATTGTAAGCGTTTTTATGCTTTTAATGAGAGAGTCTAAAGATTCTATGCTTTCTACCTTCTCGAAATCATTTAATTTTTCACTTTTGGTTTCTGCACGGGCCTTCACCAACTCAAGCTCTAATTTTGTACGTTCAATTTTTAATTTTTCAAGTTCTAATACCTTCGCTTCCTCATTTTTTCTCTCCTATATAATATTATTGGCCATTTCTTCGACCAATTTAGAATCTGTTTTATATTTATCACTTTCCTTTATTAAATTCATTAAATCATAATTAGTTAATTTTGTGTCAGAAATATCAATCCCTAATTCAAAAGCTACCCTTTGGTAATCTTCTTTTTTCGCGCTTTTGAACATTTTAATAAATATAGTTCACAATAAATAAATAAATAAATCTCACATACCTCCAAAATTAAAGATGAATCACTTTTACCAAACTGTTGAGTTACGGCAGAAAAAATATTTCGTTTCTTTTATTTATTTCATTTGTCTTCTCAAAATCAGCATTTCGAAATAACTCCGTTTATACTCAGAGTTAAATGATTACCTATGATTGCGCAACAGTGCACTGAAAGAACATAATTCTTTTTGTTCTTGAATCAAAACAACTGCTTGATATAAACTCCTCGTAATAAAGTATATTTTTAACACCACACTATTAAAGAATATTATAATAACGTATTAAAATGCACAAATTCTCATAAAAGGAAAACACTTAATTCGTTACGGTACACTTATCTCGTTGACTCTAAAATCGAAATATATTTAAGGGAGGGCAAACTCGTCGCCAAATTAATTTAATATAACCTTTTCTAAAATATGGAAAAAAAATATCTGTTATAATTAAAATATGAGTTGCCATCGTTAGAAAAAAGTATTTAAAATAAGAAAAAAATTAATATTTCGAAAACTTATTCGAATTTTAAAATTCTAATACCAGTTTTGAAATCTGCGGATCAATATTGATTTTTGGTGTTAATTTCATCGCAAAGTATTCTATATTTTAGGAGAAATCGCCGTGAAACATAATCAGTTGTTTAATCAGTCGATTCATACTTCCGTTTCATAAATTCGTTTCATTAGGATTTTATATATATATAGGGTAGATATATGTGCAAATATGGTAAATTTTTAACAGTAGCACAGTGAATTTTAAGCATCAGTGTAACATTGAGCCGGCTCAAAGTTATCCTGAAAATGCGGTAAAATGCTAGTGCCTTCTTATTTTACATTTTATTAACTATTAATAAATAAATAGTCACAAAATATTAAGACATTTACAACATTTAGATAATAATATGTCTGATAAATGATTATATTGTTACTTACTATGAAAATTTGATTGGATTACAACAACTTCAAAACAGCATTCAAAATTAACTTTAAAACAGTACTTCACAAAAATAGTTAGATGATGCAATTAATTGCGCATAATGTTGCTAATTTATTTTCTAAAATAAAGAGTAGTAATCCCAGTTTAGAACCTTGCCAACAGAGCACAGTTCTGGAATTTATTTAGTCTTTTAGAGTCAAAAATATTGAAAAATAGGAGGTGGTGCAAAGTTACACCCCGTGGTTCAATGTTACCCTGATTGACTATATGCCATCTACAATAAAGAAAAATACAGAACAACTAATAATTTACAGATGTCATTTATATATGATGAATCATTATCAGTTTTGAAAAATGAATACATTTGAAAATTAAATCTGCTAATAAGATATTTATATGTTGTTAAAGTTCTTACATAAAATATTTTAATGCAAATTTAAGGGGGTCCGGGACACATTTTAAAATACTTTTTATTTAATCAGTTAATTTTTTTAAATTTTATGTGGTAGTTAATCATATAATTTGCAAACAAAATTACATAATAAAATTTCTCATATTTTTTTTTATTTAAAATTTATTTTTTTTTAAGTGGGGTAATTTAAAATGTTATAACCCGAAATATTATTAGTAGAATTTAATTTTGTTTTCATTTATATAAACAGAAATATATAAGTTTTAATATAGATTCAGCATTTTTAAAACTATTAAATTAAATAAAAATTAAAAATATTTAAAGTAAAAGTGTTTTTGATGCAACTTTGTTTTAAAATATCATATTTTCCACAGTAAATATTTTTTGAAATTTGCTGAGTCAAAATTAACGTAAAAGAATTAAAAAAGACGTGTTCCACGTTTGAACCATTTATCTTCAACGGTTCTTGACTTATAAAAATTTTATAACGATAAATGAAGAAATAACGCATCATGAAAAAAAAAAAAATGCATTTTCACAAGTAGTCGTTTCCGCGACAACCTTTGCTTGAAAGCTAGATTTTGAAAAGAAACCAAAATGAAAAGAAAAATGATATTTCCTATTCCAGGTAGGATAGAAACATGATTTAAACGTCACTTTCAGCAGACAAAAAAAAAATAAAATAAAAAGAGAGAGAATTTTTTTATGCAATAATTTTTTGTAAAAAATTTTAAAATTTTTGTGTCCCGGACTCACTTAATTCAATATTATTGTTGAATTTAAATATGTTTCATTTTAATTATTAAACATCGCTCTTAGGTGATAGTAAATGTTAATACTTTGTTTCATTTACTAGATTTGATAAACAAAATAATAGGGTAAGTTATAAAAAATTAATAAAGATAGAAATAAAATTCTTAAAAAAAGTGAAAAAGATCCAGAACAAAACTCGCAAACTTTAGACTAACAGATCGTTACGGTAACCACTGTACCAGATTATTCACCAGTTGGGTTCAACAAAATGATACAAGTAAATACGCTCGCTGTTTATCGAATATCGCCAAGCACAAAAAAGTAAGCACAGAGTCTAGCAGCTTCTTTTGTATGGGCAACGATGAAACACAATAAAGGGAAGCCCAAACTCCCAATATACGATCCAATTAAAATGGTAAGGTACGTGAATCACGGCAAATGCCACAGGCTATTCTATCTTGCAAGCGTCATACACAGTTTCGTGAAAACATTTATTTTCGAGAAATCCCATATTTTCGGGCTACTGGATTCGCACTTGCAACCGCGCAGTCCTCATGTCATTGGCTGTTATTGGCGCTCCTCATTTTATCTGGCGAGCACAGCACTGCGACGCGGCGCTTCTTTTTCGAAAGTTCATTCTATCACTGCTGTGTTCACGAAGTGGTTGTTTAAGTCGGAGGTATTAGGCAGGCCACATACTGAGAAAACTCAAGCGACAGCGACGCGACTAAAGGATCAAAATCTACTTTGCTCTTAGTATTTCCTTCACATTATCCGCACATCAGAAAGCCATGCGTCATATATATTCTATCGTATCTGTTTTTAGTATATCTCTGTCTCCTGTATCCTGGTTGTTGAACTTTTTGTTTCAACACGGCCACCTGTCTTATCCGCTCAAAATCTAGCTCAGCAGAAACGTTTGATTCAATGTACATATTTTGGGCATTATTAATATTTACTTCAAAGTAGCAAGTGAAACAAATGGAGCAAAACAACAAATAATTGGGGTAGAAATGAAAGAAAAATAACTTAAGAGTTTTAAAGATACTAATCTGTATGATGAAGGTCGACGGAGGGATTTAAAAAACAGATTTACACATCGTTTTTTCAAAGTAATGAATATAAAAAAAAACAATTTCTCACAAAATTATTTTTTAATTTGTCTGCTTCAAGGTATGAAAGATGTTTTTTCTTGTAGAAGGAGAATTAGGTGACTAAACACACATTGTTTTATGTAAACACAAAATTTGACAGGTTTTTATAATTTTTAAAGAAAATAATTTTAAAGATTTTAAACTGTATGCTAGATGGGAAGAGCAAAAGGTAGATTGAAAATTTCACGTGGAGTGGACAATTTTTTTTTTTTTTTTTTTATTATTCGTACGTCAAAAAAAAATAAATAAATAAAAATAAAATAAAATAAATAAATAAATCAACGACAGTTTAACAATAAATATACAGGACATAATACTAGTGTTTTTAAAAGATTTTAGAGTGTGGCGGAGGTGGAGAGCAAAGTGATTTCAAATAATTGAGTATAGGAAGATAATTTTTAAAAAAATGTTCATTTATTAGCACTTTGAACTAAGAAATAAAACAAATAGGTCAGCACAGGAATAGGAAAGCATTTTGAGCCTGTATGATAGGGTTGGAGAAAAGGAACTGTATTTCAGGGTATGGGTAAATTTTCACGTTTCTGTTTATGTGAAAACATTAAATTTAAATTTAAAGAAATCCAATTTTTGTATCTAAATTGATAGACATTAATATATGAATAAAATGAAAGAATCCAATTGAAAAGTCTTCCAATGTTTTTTTTTTTCCTGGTGGATTATAATTTCTTTTGTATACAGTTTTCAACATGCAAAGTACGGAAGAAATGAAGTGTGGGGTGCAACCCATGTTTTTCGAAATTCTGTGAAATGGCCGCAATTTACTTTTTTTTGTAATTTATGGTTGAAACCCAGAGAGATTTTTCCTTTACACCATTATGAAAATTTAAGAATGAGGTATATAAACTATACCTTTTCTAACTTACTTTCATGCAAGAAACCGAAATAAACTGTCAAAAGTTTAGGTTATGATCTAAAACATGAAACTTGAAGCATTGTTTAATATGTAGACGAGTTATTACATCTGTACATATTCCGAAATTAGAGACAATTTCCAGCCTGAAGGTACCACATCTCTCTACGAGAATTTGATCATCAGACAGCCTAGGGTTTTCGGTGAGGGTTTTTTTCAGAATTTATAAATAATATAATAATTTTGGAAATTATATGCATCCATATCAAATACTTAGTATTTTACAAAACAAAATGCAAACATTTCCTGTTTAAATTTTTTAAATTATTCTTTATATATATTTTATATTTTAGGATTATGAAAGACATATGAAACACAATATTTTGAAGAGTATTTGTGAATTATTAACATATACAACTTCAACTGAGAAAAAAATAGCTGAAAATCAATTAGGAATTTTAGTTAACAATTACTGTATTTCTTTTGCACTTATTCACTAACAATACTGAAAGTTTAAAAAGATAGCTTTGATATTAAAAGCAAATCGCTCACCTGCAACGAAACCCGGTTTACAAAATAGCAAGTCCCTCAAATAACAGTAGAAGATTTTTCACTATCTCTTCTTTTATCATTTCTTTTTTTTTTATTCCAGTATTTTCTTTTGTCGTTTAAAACGAAAGATTTTTTTAAAAGTGTATTTTGCTTATCAATAAAATATTTAAGAAATTCAAAACCGGTAATTGTGACAAAGCACCAAAACAAACAAAATATATTCAAAGAATACATCACATATCTATGCTACGCATAATAATGCTCATTTTGAATAACTTTGAGCGATCTTTTAATGGGCCTTAGATGGCATTTTAGAACATTGTATTCCCTTTCTTTACTTTAACAGCGCATTTAAACTCTTCTGAGTAGTTTTCTTAGAATTCATTCACAAATTTTACATAACATTCTCTCAGTAATCATCACTTATGTAACACTGTTTTTCTAATCGTATATATTTAGGAGTATTTTAAATGTATTATATTATTTTTTAAGTTACATTTTATTATATTTTAAATATAATTTCATAATTTTCAAATGGAAAATTCAATATAATGACGTTAAAAAATTTATTTTTTTTATGACCATTTTACGCGTTTTTTAAAATTTATTGAAAATGTAACGTATTTTCTTCCCACAATGCAATTTAATAAGCCAAAATTGGTTAAGATTATGTTGATTAAATTGAAATATGTGTTAATATATCTTTATTATTTTTATAGAATTCTTCATGTGGGTGATTCTCAAAAGGTGGGCACTGGACACACGCCATAACTTTAAGCCTTTCATAAATGACTTTATTTTTATTATTTTTATTTATTTATTTATTTATTTTTACACTGAGTTTTTAATTCTATTCAGAGACAGAAAATGTCATAATTTATTGTAAAAGCTTTGTATAAAGATCTTAAAATTTTATTATTTTATGCTAAAGAGGTCAATTTTGGACATTTATAACGTTAACTGCTCAAATGTACCACCAAGAAAAATATTTTTAACTTGCTTCCAGGTGGTTCTAATGGTAAACAACGAATGCATAAAAGAAACGGATGATATTTTGATAATTTCCTTAAGAGATGGCAGGACGATTTATTGCTTTTATGAAGATAGAAGGACTTTTCTATAAAGCATTTTTCTGTATTTTGTTATGTCCAAAAGTAACGCACGCCACAAAGCTATCATTTCCACGAAAAATACATCAAGTAAGTACTTTAAACTCTTTATCTAACTTTAAAATCATTTTTTTTTAAATTAAATTATTTGTATGTGTTTTTATAAGATTTTTTTTTTCTTTTTTGCAATAAATGCACTTTTTTCAAATAAGAAAGTGGAATGTCCAAATCGGGTAACGATGGAAACGCCGATTTTATTTTCGGTAATTTTATTTTTAAAGATGATTTGGTGTCCTGAAACGTATAAAAAGATATTCATTATAATGTTTTATCGTAAATAATTACCGTGATTTGTCTTAATAAAGTGCATTTAGTATGTGTAATAATATAACTTGACTTGAAGCATGCTCAACTAATGTGTGTAACAATAGGCACAATATGGCGACCGCTGCGATCGTTACGAAATTTCGGACATGCTTATTTAAAAGTATGATTTAAAATTAATCGTAAAGGTCTTTTTTTTTTATTTCAAAAGTAATTCTTCAGTGATCTTACGTGTTTTTATATATTTTTGCAAAGTTGCCTTTGTAGCAAATGTACCCCAAAAGATTATTTAATAACAATGTCCAAATCGTAGAACGATCTAAACATTAATAATTTTAATTTTCTAAATACATAAATAAATATATTATAACAGAGACCATTGTTCTAACATACATCTTAAAAAATAAAATAAATATATTTTTTTAAATTATTGTATATGAGTTTTTTTTTTTTTTAATTCAAGGTTTAAGAATCCCATCTCCTCTTTGCTCCCTCACCAAAATGAAGACAAATAAAAAGTTTAAGCCACTTCGTGCTGTAACTTTGGTTAAAAAAAAAAAAAAAAAAAAAAAAAAAAAAGAGAGAAATTGACAGTATTCAAAGTATAGAAGACAGCCAGCGAAAACTGTTAAAGGTACTCAAAAGATTCACTCCGTACACACGACAAACAAATTTGGTACTATTCAAATAAGAAACAGATCTGGATTTTACAATCTCTGTATAAAACAATCAAGAATGCATTACCAGTGAAGCTGGTGAAAAAATATTGTTTCTACAATTTACTCCTCACAGTTGAAAATAGATTGACATTAGTGACTGCTACATTGTATTAATTCATGATGAAAACTTATGGCCAGGTATTATTGAAAAGATCAGCATTAATAATGGTGAACAAATATTTTCTATAAATTCTTTGACTCCTCAGGCAGACATTGATTTTAACAGGTTTCGTTATCCATCTAAAAAAGACATCACAAATTTAAAATATGAAGATATTTTGTTGAAATCACCAAATCCACCTCACCCACCACTCCAGTCACCAAGAGGAGACATTTCTTTTGATAAAGGAATTATAAATATGTGCATTAAAAAATGGCAATATAACTTTTTTTTTTTTTTTTTTTTTTTTTTTTTTTTAGAAAAAAAAATAAATTATATGTTGGATACATCTAATATGATGTAAAGGTATGTTTTTTGCATAATGTGTAATTCTTATAAAATTAAGATATTAGTTCTAAAAAAGTAGTAAATATTTTAATGTCAGAGATTAACATTTGATTTTATTACTTTATTACTGGATAACAAAAAGTTAATTATACATATATATATATATGCATACACATACAATTATAGGACACATTTACTACTTTCTTAGTCTTAAGAATTTTTTAAATATTAATGGCAACGTCAAAATCTGTCAGCAATGTCCAAAATGTGTAACGTACGTGCGAAAAAATATCCAAAATTTGTAACGTACACAACTGCTAATTAAATGCCAATTAATGCCAACTGCTAATTAATTTACCAGAATAGTTGCTGTCTTTTAATGTTTGTGTATAATTTTGTAGACATATATACTATACTATTAAAAAAAATTGGCCTTAAATTGGAAAATTATAAAAATTACATATAGTTAACGTTTAATGATCCCACCTTTTGAGAATCGCCCATGTAATCTTTATATTTGCAATTCCGATCTGAATGTATAATTTGCACAAACGATCTCAAATTTTAATTGTTTTCAAGTACAAATTGTATTGATTAAAGGTATATATATATATATATATATATATATATACCTTTATTATTTATATATATATTATATATATATATATATATATATATATATATATGAAAGGATAAAAATAAGTAAATAAAAATAAACCCCTTTTTAAAAGGTAAAATCTTTTTTAAATTCAAAATTTAAATTTGTCAATCAGGAAATCCAACTTATTTTTCATAGACTCTTAAAGCAAATAAATAAAAATATTTTCTTCATAACAAAAATCTTTGACACTGTTTCATACTTATGAAACAGATTTGGAATAGAAATTATCCTTTGCTGACATAAGACAGTCATCATAAAACATATTAAATTATCTTGGAAGCACCATTAATATTTATAGCATAAACAAACTGAGTTTTAGGTAGCTTTCTTTACAAAAAGCTACCTATTGCAGGCGTTCGGAGGAAAGCGATTTCAAAAAATTTTGGTATATTTTCATCGATCATGACCCTCAGACCCCGAAACCACCCTCCGTTCAAAATTGATATATATATATATATCTGACCTATGTCACACTGTAACTCTCGTATTTAAGAACCGATTTGGATGTAATTTGGTGTGTGCATAGTACATACCAATGTCTCGACCGAGTTCGTTGGCCAGCTTCATCCGCCATTTTGTTTCAAAATGGCGGCCATTTAAAAATTTTAAAAAAATTAAAAATTTGAAATGTGGTACCAAAAAACTGAAAATGGAAAAATATTTTTTCCTTATGTATTTGACCTTTATACAAAGACTCCGTAGCAGTTTTCGTTTCGTCTATATCTTAAAAAATGGCTGAGTTATAGCATTTTAAATTTCTAGCGAAGCTGACATTTTGAAACGTTCTGAATTTTGTCACGCGATAAAAGGCGTATTTATGAACCGATTTGGATGTAACTTCGTTTATACATAGACCAATGTCTCGACCGAGTTCGTTGGCCAGCTTCATCCGCCATTTTGTTTTAAAATGTCGGCCATTTAAAATTTTAAGAAAAATTTAAATTTGAAATGTGGTACCAAAAAAATTGAAAATTGAAAAAAATATTTTTTTCTTATGTGTGTGACCTCGAAAAAAATATTCGGGAGCAGTTTTTGTTTCGTCTATATCTTAAAAATGGCTGAGTTATAGCATTTTGAATTTCTAGTGTGGCTGACATTTTATAACGCCCTGATTTTTGCCACGTGATAACAGACGTATTTATGAACCGATTTGAATGTACCTTGGTGTGTACATAGTACATACAAATAACTCAACCGAGTTCGTTGGCCAGCTTCATCCGCCATCTTGTTTCAAAATGGCGGCCATTTAAAAAAATTTAAAAAAAATTAAATTTAAAATAAGATACCAAAAAATTGGAAAATGAAAAAGAGTTTTTTCGTATGTGTTTGACTTTAATACAGAGATTCCGGAACAGGTTTTGTTTCGTCTATATCTAAAAATATGGCTGAGTTATAACATTTTGAATTTCTATTGTGGCTGACATTTTAAAACGACCTGATTTTTGACACGCGATAACAGGCGTATTTTTGAACCGATTTGAATGTAACTTGGTCTGTACATAGTATATACCAATGTCTCGACCGAGTTCGTTGGCCAGCTTCATTCGCCATCTTGTTTCAAAAGGGTTGCCATTTTAAAAAAAAAATGTAATTTAAAATTTAAAATGAGGTATTAAAAAATTGGACAATGACTGACACGCGATAACAGGCGTATTTTTGAACCGATTTGAATGTAACTTGGTGTGTACATAGTATATACCAATGTCTCGACCGAGTTCGTTGGCCAGCTTCATCCGCCATCTTGTTTCAAAATGGCGGCCATTTAAAAAAATTAAAAAAAATTAAATTTAAAATAAGATACCAAAAAATTGGAAAATGAAAAAGAGTTTTTTCGTATGTGTTTGACCTTAATACAGAGATTCCGGAACAGGTTTTGTTTCGTCTATACCTAAAAAAATGGCTGAGTTATAACATTTTGAATTTCTATTGTGGCTGACATTTTAAAACGACCTGATTTTTGACAAGCGATAACAGGCGTATTTTTGAACGGATTTGAATGTAACTTGGTCTGTACATAGTATATACCAATGTCTCGACCGAGTTCGTTGGCCAGCTTCATTCGCCATCTTGTTTCAAAAGGGTTGCCATTTTAAAAAAAAATGTAATTTAAAATTTAAAATGAGGTATTAAAAAAGTGGACAATGAAAAAGATTTTTTTTATGTGTTTCGCCTTGATACAAAGATTCTGGAGCAGTTTTAGTTTCTGAAAATTTGTTCTTTTGTTTATATCTTAAAAAGTGGTTGAATTACAGCGCTTTGAATTTCTATCATGGCTAACACTTTGAAACGATCTTGTATTTGTCTCGCGATACCACACGTATTCGCCTATTTCGATGGAAGAAGGCATGTGGATAGTATACATCAATATCTCGACCAAGTTCGCTGGCCAGCTTCATCAGCCATCTTGTTTCTAAATGGCGGCCATAAAATTAAAAAATATATATATTTAAAGTGAGGTGCAAAAAAATTAGAAATTGAAAAATGTTTCTTTCTTAAGTATTTGACTTTGATATAAGGATTCAGGGGCATTTTTTGTTTGTCTTTATCTTAAAAAATCGCTCAGATATTGCAGTTTCAATTTCTATCGTGGTAACATTTTGAAAAATCTGATATTTTGCCTGCGACAGCACTCGTATATATCAACCGATTCCGATGTGAGTGAGCATGTGCACAGCAATTACTAAGGTCTCGACCAAGTTCACTGGTTAGCCTCATCCACCATGTTGTCTTAAAATGGCAGGAACTTTAAGAAATCGCCGAATTTGGCAGCCAAATATAAGTTACTTTAAATAAAAGCAGCTTGGATAAAGCTGACTAATTCCGCGAAATTATCATTCATAATGATTTAGTATTGATAAAAATTAGTATTGAATCTCCTACATTCGGTTTCCACTTAATTGAGCTTCGTGTGTTTGAATAATATAAGTTGGCTTTTTTAAAATAAGGAATATGAAATCTACCTCTTCCTCCCGGCACTGGCCGGAAGGACTTTTTCAGGCTATGCTAGATAGTTTAAGAATGGAGTTTTAAACAACAAAGAAGTGATTTCAGAGCAATAAATCAAAGGAAATATATTAGTTCAATTAGTGTCAAAGTAGAAAATTGATAAGCAGTAAATCATAATTAACTTTTGTCTCATTTGACACTTCAGAGTATGAGTACCTCATAAATAATATTTAACATTTAAATTAGAATTAGCTCTTGTTGTGCAATCATAAGTTCAGACTTTGTCTCCACATAAAAAACAGTTATAAAAAAGATAATGCAGCAATCATGAAAGATTACGCCTCCCACTTTGATACTTCTGCCCTCTGCTGGAAAAAAATGTAACTATCTGATTAAAAGCGCCATGCAGAGGGAAGGAGAAATCAGATTATGATACAGTCCTCTGTAGAATATCAAGAATGATTTAGGGAGAGCTTTGGATCCTAACATCTTTCAAGTCATTGGACCTGATTTCAAATGATATCATGTATTATTACAGAAAAATAAAAGTCAGGTTCAGTACCAACTGCCTCATCTTCTTATAAGGCCATGACTACTACACTCAAATAATATGACGTACAAACGGAATCATTTCATATGTATATATATAATTAAGTTAAAAGTTCTTATTTTATTATTATTCTTGTTCTGCGAAACTATGGTGAACCTCACATGTTACTTTTTTTCTATTTCTCACCTTTTCAATCTGTACTAAATTTCAAACTTAAAAATATATTCATTTACAATTCAAATAAAGCAATACCTCTTGACATTAATCAGGAAAGCAGATTTAAATATAAAATTACAAGCACTGCGCTATTGCCTTTTACTTAATCTTTAGTTTCTACTCTTGCTTGCTGATTTAAAGTCATAACAAATATTGCAATTTTTAATTGTTTACGAATTTGGTAAAACGTAATATATTTCCAATAAATATTACGCCACATAGATGATTTCGGCAAATTATTATCCATTTTTAGGGTTCCGTACTTAAAAAGTGAAAACGGAACAATTATAAGATCACTCCTGTGTCTGTCTGTCTGTCTGTCACAGCCATTTTACTCGTAAACTATGCAACGTTTAAAGTTCAAATTGGGGAAGTAATGAAGACTATCGACCCACATATTTACAGATTATTAAATGTTCAGAAATATATTTAGGGAAAATGCTAATTGAGTTACATGAAAGAAAATCTTTTCTTTGTATTTCGTGTGAAAGATTTCATAATGCTGAACTCAAAAATGCGTTTCTTTTAATTTTAGGTATTATAATTTAAGATATATCGTCGAAAATGTATTGCAAAAATATGTCCCCCCCCCATCTATTTCCGAATCAACTGAAACTAAAATTAAGAAAAAAATTAGAGGGAGTACACGGTAATTTAAACCTTGCAGGAAATTTATAGCGATTAACCTAGGTCACATGGTTTTTGAGAAAAGCGCATTTTACTGTTACAGACAAATTTTCATTTGCGGGCATTCAGCAAACGTGTTGAGGAGCGCCAGAGGTACCTATAGTAAAAGAAGTATAAAAGCATTGTTGATAATAATTTTTGAAATAAATCGTCGGTAATTAGCCGAGATATTAACCCTTAAAGTTACGGACGGTTTGGACATACATAATGACAGAGACGTCGTACTCTATGTACCATCAGTTTTTAAAGCCTAGACAGCAACTTTTAATGATATATTTGTGTAATACAATGCCCAGTAGCAGTATGAAAGCAATAAACGTCAAAGTTTTAAAGACAGTCTATAATTTAAATAGAATTAATCACATAAATACTATGGGATTCGCGACTACTTTCAGTTGAATGTATCTCTCAATACGTCTCTCGTGCCTTTAAAAGTTAATTAAAAACCTATCTGGAAAAACGTAGCACGGACCAAGGCGGCGTTGCAATTTTGCGACCTCCTTTCGAAGCGCGCTTAGCACAATTCCAAGTTTAAATTTTGAACAAAGGTTTTGTTTTAGCTAAACTATAAAACGGAAAGTTTATTTTCACGATAAATTTAGTTTTACGAAATGCCAAATGAAGTTTAAATATGTACTTTTTTTATTGGCCACAGCAAGTTCATCCAAAAAAAAAAAAAAAAAAAGGTTAAGATTAAAAAAGAGTTATAAAGAATAGCAATATCTGATATTATTTAGTCTTCATATCTATTTGATTTTTTATGGTCTGCCCATACTTACTTTGGGTCTATCACATATATAACGTTATGATCATTTTGCTAATTTTGGACCCCATCATTCCCTTTCGATATCATACGTTATCATTCTTTAACATTTCCTTCTCTCCGCCATCCGATGATATCGTTATCAATGTCTAAATTTATTTTATTTTTGGATTCTTTTTCTTTTTTTTATACGCTTACAGTAACATAAGCATATGATTATACATTTATTACTTGCATTCTTTACTTATTCAAGAAGTCAATAAAATATCAATAAATGAAATAAATTTATATCAAATAACATCTAAAAGAGCTAGTCAATACTAGGTTGAGCAAAAAGTTCTCTGAAATTTGTGAAAGTTGTGTTGTTATGCTCAAATTAACAATAAAAGCAACAAGGACTATTCTTCAAAGTAGAGACCATCATAGTGAACGACGTTCTGACATCGTTCTGCCGGATTCCTGATTTACTAGAAGTACGAAGTTTGTCGCCGTACCAGCACCCTCATTAATCTCATCGACGACTTTCAGAATCGTAAGACCTTTTCTTCAATAATGCCAGATCGACGCACCCAAATAATAATGTTGAATGGGCATTTTGGAGCCTAAATTCCTGAACTACTATAGATATACCGTTAGTACTCCTATATACGATACAAATTTTGGTAACAATTAGATTAAAAATTTCCCAGAACTTTTTGCTCAACTTAATATTTAAAAGTATTTAATAATAGGACATTCTTACATAATGTATTCAAAAATAATACTTTCTTCTTGCAGGGAAGCTTAAAAGCAGAACTTATCAATACAAGGCTGCCACGGGCGACTAATGTTTTAATTCTATCTCACACCACTTTCTCAACGCAAAATTTATTGACATATTGTTCGAGAACATTTGCAAGAGAAATATACTATACAAAATCTATTTAAGAAAAATAGAGCTGCGAACAGATTAGAAAAGTAGTTTTCTGTGGCAGTCCTGTCAAAAAAACGATAGACAACATACTTTCTCTTTCTTTACTGGTAAACACATGTATCATTTCCTATAATATTATGTTCCTGATTTCTCTAACAACAAATTATATGCGCATATGGCAGAAGAACAGAAATGCCAAACGTTGGCGCATTCCAAATTTTGGAATGAAATTATTTTATAAACATTTAATAGCTTTAATTATAATTTTGTATTTTCATAAAAACATATAAAAATTAATAATAAAGGTAACGGACTATTTGGAGGTAAAGAAACAGATTCTGAAAAAAGAAAAGTTTGGTTGGATAAAAAATGATAAAGATATAAAAAAGCAATCCCCCTCCCTCTCCCCAGAAATATCTTACGAAAACAAGTGCCAGACCCCCATCCTCCCCTAAAGTGATTACGTTATATATGCTCAACCACACTTCTAGTATATACAGCTATAGTCTATACCCAATTCTACATTGTTTAGTTTTTTACAAAATCTTATTACTCTTTTAGCAACGATTTTTTTAATAATACAGTTAATAATTCATATTTTATTATACGGAACCATCTGAGCGCGAAAAATACTCGCAATTCGTTATTTATTTAAAAATAGAACCTTAAAATCTATCCAAAAAAGAAATTTAAAAATAACGCTAGAAGATATAAATCAGTTAAAATATCGGGTAAGATTTAAGGATGTAAGTTATTAATTATAAAATCATGATATTATATGTATTTTATTTCAATAAAGTTCACTATTTCTGAAATAAAATACTTATAATAATACCCTCAAAAACACTCATGAATCAGACTTAATTCTACATATATACCAAATAGAATAAATGTAAAAGTTGTAAACAGACAAGCAAACATAATTCCCTACTTTTTAATAAATATTCCGAGAGCGTGTTTCTTATTTGTTTTGTACAACACAAAAAGATCTAAAATATCTGTCAAAACTATTTATAAAATTTTTCACTTGTCATTAATAATTCATAGGTGTTGGAAACTGCTGATATTTCAAAAGCTTTTAGATGACAAGCTTCAGAATTATAAATTGACCAGAATAAATTTCCGCGTAGATTTTATAGATCAAGAAATAATCATGCGAAGGCTATTTTTTAATATACGTCTAAAGACAATATTTTCGACAAACTTTAAATGTGATTATTTTTTTTTTTATGTGAAAAATATCGTGATAACAAGGTATTGAAAATTTATTTAAATCACGATATTGTTTATATAATTTATTTTTTATGTTATTTCAAAACTAGAGCAAATTGGCATTGAAATTGGCATTCATCTAAGATAAAAGTGATATTCACTGCAATTTTTGAAATGAAAAAAAAATTGATATTGCTGAAGTCTCGCCATATTTCTAAACAATTGATTGTCACGCGAAACAAAACAGATAGTTCAAATAATTAATTTAGAACTCTGTTAATTTTCTAACATGTTTAATAATAAATTTAAAAAAAAACCATTCAACAACAACATTTATCAATGAAAACTTACAATATTTTGATTGTTTAACTATATTTAATAACAACTGCCATTCTTATATTTTTTTAATAATGTTACGAATAATTTGTTAAAGAAAATAATAAGTTACGAATAATTTGTTAAAGAAAATAATAAGTTACGAAATAAAATTAAAGAAAAATTTGCTTAAAAGATGCATTTAATATGTCACAAATATAAAAGATGTTCACAAATATAAAAGATATTATTCTATAATATAGATTTTAAAAACCTAAAAACTTTCACAATTTTCGCGCCGAGCATTTTCGATCAAATCTTGATCGTAGTCAGGGCAGCTTTTATTGCGTACTGGTATTTTCTAAAAGTATTCCGCCTTCGGCTGGACCGCCAGGTGAAACCCTATTGCAGAGAAAGTGGGAAAGGGGTGGTGAGGCAGTAAATGAGTCCAATTTACCGTGGAGGGGAAAGGGGAGGCAGTAAACTTAATATAAATATCCAAGCCTGGCAATACATCTTCTACTTTAAAAATTTAACCATATACCCGGAATGTTATATGACATATTATCATTAATGGCTTTATTGCTTTTTATTAAAATTTCTATGGATTCTTTTATTAATTACATATGATGATAGGAGATAGGAATAATTATTCTTGCTTCATTGAAACGAATATTTAAATTATGCTGTAGGTTAAGTCTTGCTAACGCTGTGGTTTGTTTATTAAACTAAATGTCACTTACGTTTTCTTTCAATGTATCTTTAAATTTCCGACCTTTCATATTTCAAAAGCTTGTTTAACATAAAACGTAAAGGCTGCTATTAACGAATATCCAAAACGAGACGCACTCTCATACGGTATGGTGTGATTTTACCTACTGATTTTTCTATAAACATTTCTATCGAATTTTCTATCATTCCTCGTCAATTCAAAGTCTAAAAAAGGTAAGGCTTTTTCATTTTCTATTTCTAAAGTGAATTTTATGTTATCGTCAATTGCAGTGATATCATGTAAAAAATATTTTAGCTCTCATTACTATAATCCCATACAATAAACACATCCCCGACTTATCTCAGCCATTCTTTAGGCTTTAACTTACAGGTATTTAAGAGTTCGTGCTCTAATGGTCTTAGTTTAATTTCCGCTAATAATCCCGATATAGGTGACACCATTGTGGTGCCTTTTATTTACTTATGGAATATTTGGTTAAATAAAAGTATTTTATTTTCTGTGATGAAATTGAGTGCAGATTCTAAAGTTGTTTTCATATCCGTGTTAAATATACCATTGGCTTCTATGGAATGTATAACATACTTCTTCACTATTACGAAGTGCCAGTACCCAATAAAAGCTGTTCTGATGACAATCAAGGTTTGATCGAAAACGCTCGGCGCGAAAATTGTGAAGGTTTTATAAGTTTTTAAAATTATATCGGCAAACTATATAGGTTTGCAAGACTTAACCTATCGGAAATAAAATATTCGTTTTAATGAAGCAAGAATATTTATTCCTACCTCCCATCATCATATGCGGTTAATAAAAGAATACATAGAAATTTTAACAAATTGCAATATGGCCATTAATGGTAATATGTCATATAACTTTCCGGGTATATGGTTAAAGTTTTTAAAATAGAAGATGTATTGTTAGGCTTGGATAAAAAGTTTCAGTTTACTTCCCCCCTCCATTGTAAATTGGACTCACTTACTGCCTCGCCCCTTCCCCCCTAAACTGTACTATGGACTCAAACTGGCTGTCCTGCCAAAGACGGAGCACGATTAAGAAGTGCCAGTACGCAATCTAAGCTGCCTTGATCACGATCAAGGCTTGATTGAAAGCGCTTGGCCCGAAAATGGTGAAAGTTTTTAAGTTTTTCAAACTATATTACGTAATAACATCTTTTATATTTGTGATATATGAAAGGCACCTTTTAAGCAAACTTTTCTTTAATTTTATTTCGGTATAGTTCAAGTTGAATGTGACATTCCAAAGGTATATGTTTTTTTCATATATACATTTTGTGTTTAATTGCAAATAGTAAGTTCTTCTGAATTTCAAATGCAACAAAATGTAAATCAAAATTATGAAATATATAAACGTTAACTTAAAAAAAAGGGTATTTTTTTTAGAAATGTTTTGCTTCCTTTGTTGAAACTTTAATGTATTACACTGCTTTTCTTTAAATTTAATACCTGAAAAATATCTACTTTTTAAATTTAACAATTTTCTATGCATGCAGAAATGAATGTCCATATTAGAAGTAATTTTATTTAAGTGATTTTTATTGATTAAAGTTTTTTATTGTAAAATTTTTATACCAAATATTCGCATATGCGAATTATTATTGAATTCGATATCTATAAGTTACAGAGCCTACAGATATATTGCAAATATTCTAATTCTTTACGGTTAGAATATGTAGCATATTTCCGTTTCATGCAAATTTTCTACATATTGAAATCATTTTAATTCAGATGATAAATATGCTAATGTGCAATTAAAATGAGATATTACGGAATACAATCGTTGGCACAAAGTTTCCGATCATTACAACAATTAACATTTTTTGTAAGAAAGGATTATTTATTCTCACTGCATAAAAATTAAACGATTATTAGAGATGATGCATTTGTATTATATATAATAAACAACAATATGCAATAAAGAAAAATCATTTTACATCAATTTATAAACAGAAAAATGGTGATTTAAATTTAAACACCAAAGAAAAATTATCCAATCACGCTTTGATTTGGAAAAAAATAAACAATCACTGTAATCAATATTTAGTAAATCCACCTTTAGCTCGGATGACAGCCGAAATTCTTAGTGGAAGGGACTCAATAAGCTTTTTACACTCATTGGGAGCAATTTCACACCAGCATTCCCTTATAGCTTTACGTAGTTCTATGGCATTTGTGATCCTTCGAAAATCGATTTTTCCTTTTAATATATTCCACAGATTTTCGATGGGATTACGATCCGGACTATTGGGCGGCCAAGTCATGGTTTTAATTGGAATATTAACTACATTTTGTAGAAATTTCTTCACTGATTTGTTGCGATGGGGAGCTGTGTTGTCAGTTTGAAAAAAAGAAGTCATTTTGATCCCCGAACCATTTATCGATTTTGTTAATCAAAATATTCTCTAAACTGTCAATGTAAACTTCAGAGTTTACTGTACGTAACACAATACACCACTTGCCGACGCCTTGCGATGTCATACAACTCCAAACTGTAAATGTACATGAAAAGTTAGTCCTCGTATTAACACATTTATCATTGAACTTTTCACAAACTCTCATTGAACTTTTCACAAACTTCAAATGTTCCACAGTCACCACCTGTTCCGAGAGATACGCGAGATTCATCGCTAAAAATAACTTTATTCCATTTATGAAGTAGCCAGTGTACATGTTTTTTGCACCATTGTAAGCTCTCTTTTCTATGCTTACTTGTCAAGTAAGGTTTCGTTTTAGCTTTCCAGAATTTAAACCCTGCTGCATTTAGACGATTACGTACAATGCGGTCACATACCTTTACGTTATACTTAGACCATTAAGCATTGAGTTGTTTTGAGGTTGCTTGCCGCGTTCTTTTCGCTATTTCCACAAGTTTTCTGTCCTCCCTAGGCGTTGTCATTCGTGGACGTCCCCTTCGAGGTACATTTTCCACGCTGTTAGTCAACTGATATTTTTTCCAAATATCCCATACCATACTTTGAGCACAATTTAATAAAGAAGCCACTTTCCTTTGGGAATTTCCCTCTTCCAAAAATTTAATCATGCATAATTTTTAAATCGTAAGACGGGTTTTTCACACGAGCTTCATTGTCCATCCCTTTAGAGTTGCTTTTGATCTCGCAGCTGGAACTTTTCTTCTTTTAAATAGAATTCAGATATTGTACGCATGCGCAGGCACTCCTATCTGTCTTCAAAATGCATATTTCAAACTTATTTTCTCAGTGATCGATTACTATTTTCTAACTTCCGTCTTGATCGTTTATTTTTGTTCTCACGAGGAAACTTTTCGCCAGCAGTATAATTATAAATTATATGATTGTTATATTGAATTCACTTCTCGTTTATATTTTAATACGTGTTCTTTAAATTGGCATATTGTAAAACGGCTTTATGCTCATGAATCGCGAAATATATGCTTCGAAATGCAAAAATCATAAACTTGATAACACTGATCGGAAAATTTTGCCAAGGGCTGTAGAAAGAATTTACAGAATAACATAACTGTGTCATTCCATGTCAAATATCTAAAATGCGCCGCTCGACTAGTTTAAATTTCGACGTAATCACTACAGGGCATACATATAAGTATATAAGCATACTAAATTGGACATCTTCCTACATTCAGAACTTGAAGTTGTACAGTTAGGGCACGAGTGATTCTTCTGTAATATTCATTAGTTCACTATCGTATGAAAAAGGATCAAATCATAAGATTGCATCTTACTACTTAGAACAACAAACTTCACTAATTGCAAATATGTGATAAAAAACAACTTTTGCTCTGAGAAACATAATTTCAATAGTAAATATCAGAAATCAATACATTCATCATTACTCGTCCTCACATTAGATCACACAGACATTCGGGATGAATTTAACCTTTTAACAAGCTGCAACTACAGACCGAATAATTTCTAGAATTTGTCACATTATGAAATTATTTGATGCAAAAGTTCCATAGATCTGCTGAAGTAGTTTCCGCCCTGTTTAAATATTTCTTAAATTATTCAGCTTTGAAATCCCCTAATATATATATATATATATATATATATATATATATAAATTCAACCTCATTTTCAGAATCCCATAACTCAACGAATGTCAGGAACGTATTTGATTTGATTACCATTACTACCATTGGAAAGAACACAATTTAATTGACAAGAAAAAAATTATTTCATTTTGGTATAAGGTATACAAAGTGGTTCAAAACAACTACTTACAACTATTTAGGTGTTACATCCGCATATCCAGATACACTTAAATATCTGTTGAAATTATAATTCTAGAATTTGGAATCTACCTATACTAAAATGAGTGTGCACTATCAAATGAAAGTGGCTAAAGCGCCACATAAGGACCAAATTTTTATCAGCTAAAAGAATTAAGAGATAGCGAAAAACTCTGAATTATATACGGCGAGGATTGTCGAGTTAGTATGAAATGATGTCTTAAAGTAAAAAATGACTTTATTAAAAGCTCTAAAAATTAGAAAAAATCCAAAACCAATGATCGGCTTAAGTACGTCTCTCAGCGGTTCTAGAAGAGCGAAATTTGACAGGAAAAGTACATTTTATAGTCAAAGTAACACGTGTATGGCAGTATAATTTCTTTTAATAAGAAATTCAAGTTGATAAACAATGTGTCGTTTACCGGCCGCAATATTCATGCACTAACACACATTTACGTACCTAGCTATAGACGGTCACCACACTGATGATATTCAACTCGAATTTCTTTTAAGAATAATTTTTTATTTGCTTACATGTGCTAGTTTTATTTGAAAATATATTCTGCCATATAATAACACACTTCTACAAGGGACTAGTGCCGTATATATACCGGTGATTGGCTATCGTTAAAGTAACAATCCACAGATACTAATAATTTTCTCTTCACTTATAGGACGTCATACAAATACTAAATTCAGGAAGTTCATCACTTTTTCAATTTACATTTTATTCACTATATATCATACTTTTCATGATAAGGAGAATAAGTTTTAAACTTCGTCACTCTTATAATTTAGAGTATACACGTTTTACGGTAAGTAGGTACTTCTTCGACAATTGTTACTTCATCCATTAAAGAGGTATTTCTCTGTATCTGGACTTGAATTTGCAACCGTATATAGTTATTAATCACGCGCAAAATAGATTAGCGCCTTGTTTTTCTTCACGTTATATGAAAAAAAGCCAAAAGTGCAACAAAAGTTTTCTTGGGAAAACTTTGTCCTTTATAGTGGTATTAACGGTAAGCAAATCAAAATCGTTCTTTTAGGTAGCTTTCATTACAAAAAGCTACCTATTGCAGCCGTTCGGAGGAAAGCGATTTCAAAAAAATTTTGGTATATTTTCATCGATCATGACCCCCAGACCCCGAAACCACCCTCTGTTCAAAATTGACATATATATATATATATATATATACATATATATATATATATATATACCTGACATTTGTCACACTGTAACTCTCGTATTTATGAACCGATTTGGATGTAATTCGGTGTGTCCATAGTACATACCAATGCCTCGACCGAGTTCGTTGGCCAGCTTCATCCGCCATTTTGAAACAAAATGGCGGACATTTAAAATTTAAAATAAATTAAAATTTGAAATGTGTTACCAAAAAATTAAATATGGAAAAATATTTTTTTCTTATGTATTTGATCTTTATACAAATATTTCGGCGCAGTTTTTGTTTCGTCTATATCTTAAAAAATGGCTGAGTTATAGCATTTTGAATTTCTAGCGTGGCTGACATTTTGAAACGTCCTGAATTTTGTCACGCGATAAAAGGCGTATTTATGAACCGATTTGGATATAATTTCGTTTATACATGGAACATACCAATGTCTCGACCGAGTTCGTTGGCCAGCTTCATCCGCCATCTTGTTTAAAAATGGCGGCCATTTAAATTTTTAAGAAAGATTTTAATTTGAAATGTGGTACCAAAAAAATTGAAAATTGAAAAAATATTTTTTTTCTTATGTGTTTGACCTTGATAAAAATATTCGGAAGCAGTTTTTGTTTCGTCTATATCTTAAAAAATGGCTGAGTTATAGCATTTGGAATTTCTAGCGTGGCTGACATTTTGAAACGTCCTGATTTTTGTCACGTGATAACGGGCGTATTTATGAGCGGATTTTTATGTACCTTGGTATGTACATAGTACATACAAATATCTCGACCGAGTTCGTTCTCCAGCTTCATCCGCCATCTTGTTTCAAAATGGCGTCCATTTAAAAAATTTAAAACAAATTAAAATTTAAAATGAGATACCAAAAAATTGGAAAATTAAAAAGCTTTTTTTTGTATGTATTTGACCTTAATACAAAGATTCCGGAACAGTTTTTGTTTCGTCTATATCTAAAAAAATGGATGAGATATAGCATTTTGAATTTCTATTGTGGCTGACATTTTAAAACGACCTGATTTTGGTCACGCGATATCAGGCGTATTTATGAACCGATTTGGATGTAACTTGGTCTGTACATAGTACATAGCAATGTCTCGACCGAGTTCGTTAGCCAACTTCATTAGCCATCTTGTTTCAAAAGGGTTTTCATTTTAATAAAATTAAATTTAAAATTTAAATTGAGGTATTAAGAAATTGGGAAATGAAAAAGATTTTTTTATGTGTTTGACCTTGATACAAAGATTCGGGGGCAGTTTTTGTTTCTGAAAATTTGTTCTTTTGTTTATATCTTAAAAAATGGTTGAATTATAGCACTTTGAATTTCTAGCATGGCTAACATTTTGAAACGATCTTGTATTTGTCACGCGATAACACACGTATTCTCCTATTTCGATGTAAGAAGGCATGTGGATATTATACATCAATATCTCGACCAAGTTCGCTGGCCAGCTTCATCAGACATCTTGTTTCAAAATGGCGGCCATTAAAGTAAAAAAAATATATATATATTTAAAGTGAGGTGCAAAAAAATTGGAAATTGAAAAAGGTTTCTTCCTTAAGTATTTGACCTTGATATAAGGATTTAGGAGCATTTTTTGTTTGTCTTTATCTTAAAAAATGGCTCAGATATAGCAATTTCAAAATCTAATGTGGGTGACATTTTGAAAAATCTTATTTTCTGCCTGCGAAAGCATTCGTATATATCAATCGATTCCGATGTGAGTGAGCATGTGCACAGCAGTTACTAAGGTCTCGACCAAGTTCACTGGTTAGCCTCATCCACCATGTTGTCTTAAATTGCAGGCACTTTAAGAAATCGCCGAATTTGGCAGCCAAATATAAGTTACTTTAAATAAAAGCAGCTTGGATAAAGCTGACTAATTTCGCGAAATTCTCATTCATAATGATTTAGTACTGATAAAAATTAGTATTGAATCTCCTATATTCGGTTTACACTAAATTGAGCTTCGTGTGTTTGAATAATATAAGTTGGCTTTTTTAAAATAAGGAATATGAAAACTACCTCTACCTCCCGGCACTGGCAGGAAGGACTTTTTCAGATATGGCCTTCTGAAAATGGAGTTGAATTTATGACTCTTAGTTTTTAGAGGATTTCAAAGATCACTATATTAATAAATATATAGGTAGGGAGAAAGGAACTACAGTTGGCCCTATATAATGTCTATAGATAATTAATTGGTAAACTTGAAAACTTTTAAATTAATTTGTCTGATAATTACTGTTTGTTAAATTAAGGTTAAATTTATCGTGGCATGTTGTTATGCCCTGGTTTGATGTCAAATAGTGATGAATAAGGGGAATTTTTAATAAATAAATTTCTGTTCTTTAATACTGCAGTTCTGTTTCTTAGAAAACAATGTTTTACCAGATCTCATATAATATAATGTGTAAGGTTTCTTATACAATGAGCAGTAATATGACGAACTTGGTCATTTCATCGTTTTTCCTGTTACAGTGAAATAGTGAACTTAACACAAGCAACCCAGGTGACCAAATTATGCTACTTCTGAGTTTGACTGTTTGCAAATGTCCATTTTAAACACACATGTACGTCTTTTTGAAGGATGACCAAGGATCATATCCAAATTTAGTTCACTTGATTCGGAATTAACTAATTGCATTATGCATTTAAATATACATTGCTATTCTTATTTTAAAATTAAAAAAAAAATATATATATATATATATATATATATATATATTTTTTTTTTTTACACCCGCATGTAGAAAGAGAGAGGCCATAAAAGTAATGTTTATGGTATTCAATTTTAATATACAGAGTGTTTCTAAATGAAAATCGGGGTTTTAGCGCTTGGTAGCATTTATTACATAAAACTTAAAATTATAATTAATACACAAAATGAAAGGGCAACTCAAACATTACTACCTACAAACTTACAAGTGTGTTCAATGTGAGCACCTTTCGTCACACGGTACACATGAAGTCGATAGCTCATTTCTTCCCAAATATTAATTAGTATTTGTGGGGTCATTGTTGTAATAGCTGCAATGGTCAGCTGTTAGTGAAGGCACATACACACCATCCTTTATGAACTCCCACAGGTAGAAATCACATGACGTCAGATCAGGTGAGCGTCTGAACAGAACTTCTTTGCTAATGAGCGTTTGGGAAGAACCGAGTTATCGAGTTGATGTGTGACGTGTGACGAAAGGTGCTCACATTGAAGACTTGTAAGCTTGTAGGTAAAACTGTTTAAGTTGCTCATTCATTTTATGTATTAATTATAATTTTAAGTTTTATGTAATAAATACTACCACGCGTTAAAACATCGATATTCATTTAGAAACACCCCGTATAATCGTAAATTCTAAATATACTATGTTAGATTAAATCTTGTTGTCATATTTTTTTTACTTTATGTGATATCAATTTTATGGACATGTTAAAGTCTCTGAGTTACTTATATGCATTTTTTTTAATGATGTTTTAGAATTCAGAATTTATGTTATTTATAAATACTAATACAATGTCAGACTTTATTTAATTTTCATTATTGTAATTTATTTTATAACTCATATCTTTCTTCCTCAGCTTCAAATTTTCTTAAATCTTTAGTTAATTTTCTGTGTATTTTCTAAAAAAAATGCAAAAATTCTTAAAATAATCTGCCGATCATTATGGTGAATATTAATGACAAGAAAACGAAAAAAATCTCCATTTCAATATGACAATTATTCAAATTTTGTCATCATAAATTTTAGGCCCAGCTTTACATTATATTCCGAGTAAGTTTTTCTTATTATTATTTGCATCGATTTAATGGGATTTTATATCCCTTGAATTTAAACGGAAGAAGAAACTTATAATTCATGTTTTGAAGACCCATGTATAGGATTATATTTTTTAAATTAATGCTGATTTGCATTTCTGAGTGGCGTGAAATCCTGATTTTTCAGTGCGTTCTAAAATGTTTTACTGATCTATAAGGATTAAATAAATCACTATTGATCATTCTCGTATCTGAATAATGCAATTCGCTTAACAAAAGAACTGATACTGGATTTACTAAAGCGAAGGGATATTCTTTTACATTACGTGAAGCAGAATATTAGCTAATATTTCAAATAAAATATTCACGAATTTAGTAGAATTGTGATATTTCGAAAATTTCTTGAATAAAAAAATTATCTGATGTAATGATTACGTCTGTTTTTTTCCTTTGAAAAGATAATATTATTGATTTGACTTTTAATCTAAATAATACTCACAGTAAAAACAAATTATTTGATAAAAGATTTCTATTAATTCCTGAAAAAATGGCACTTTTTTGACGATTATAAATTCATAGATATCTTACAGTAATATTATTCCTCATAAATTTACTGTAATATGACTGCAAAGTAGAAAATAAATTTGAACCATTTCTCCAGAACTTATTTATCAATGTGACAACTTGGAAGAAGTTTTAGTTTTAGTATTATTGTTTAAAATATAATAAATTATTCTGAACTGGATTTTTTAAAACAGTTTTATAGCCCATTGTAATGTCGATTTCAATTGAACGCGCAGTCAGTCCATAAAGCAATATTTGGATTATCGAATCGTTTTATAATACTTTTTAAAATATATTACCACCATACAAATAATGTAAAACAGTTACAAATAATATAAAACAGTAGATATTTTTAACAGTATTCATAATTTTAACACTATTCAAGATCGAGAAATATTGAAGTAAATAACCAAATAAAATACAGATTCATCAAAAATAGTTTAACAAGTTTTGAAAAAAATATAACTATATAAAGGTTAAGGAAAGGAAATGATATTTCCGCAAAACACTCGAGAATTATCCGAGATTTTTTAAGATGTAATTGTGTTACAGCCATGAATTGTAGACGATTTACAGAAGTGATCCGCTGTGGAAGATTCCTTCGCTCTTACCAAACTTTTTCAGTGGCCACCACAATATAAAGTGGATAAGTTCCGCAGCCATTGTATTTGTGAACAGACATTTAATTTGCGAAGTACTCTTATGAAAGTGGAGTCTACATGTAAGAAGGGATACATAATACATGTTACATAATTAAATTTCTTGCAGTAGTCATAGCTGCTAAAAGCGAAACCTATGGAACCTAAATCAATCAGATTAAACTATAATTTTGGAATGTCACATTCACCTTAAAAGTATATAAAAACATTAAACCATACAAAAAAAATTATTTGATTAGAACGAAATATATAGATTTTTTTATTAAAAATCTGCTAAATGTAGTTACTATAGGTTTTAAAAGATTGAAACCATCGTAGATACGAACACCATGTTAAAATTACATAAGTAGTTACATATAGGTTCTAAAAGCTTAAAACCACAGTATATATGAACACGATGCTTGAATTCACTCTTACTCCTTAAAGATCTCCTTCACCCGTGATGAGGATTCTAATAACAGTGGAAAGCTCTCCTGTAGTGAATTTTAGCGTCGTGTTTGAATCTACAACATTTTTGAGCTTTTAAAACTTATATTTAGTTACTTTTAGTACAACATTTTTGTACTAAATTAAAATTATTAATTTTGATTTTGGTATGGTTTAATGATTTTAAGGCTTCTATTTCTAAATCTATTGAAAAAATGGGAAAGAAGTCAATTAAAAAGTTTTTCAACGCAGTCGACGTGGTAGTTAACGATAATCCATGTATTACATAAAAACAAAAAATTAAGATTGCGAACACGCATTTTAAAGCTTCTATGAATTTCCAGATCTCGATTGCGAAAGTGTTATATCAAAATCTATCTCGGACAATTGCGGGGTACATTCTAAAGAAAATTATTGAGTTTCCCTACGTACTTTTGCAATATTTTTTTTTTTTTTTTTTTTTTTATGGGACCAACATTTGAACGGACAGATAGACAGACAAACCCAATTCATAAACTCTTTGCAAATATATTGGAAAGCCTTTAAAATGTTCAAGGGGAATGTATGCTATTTATAAAAATGTATAAATATAATAATTTGCTTTAGTTTTGTGTAAAGCAATTGGTTGCTGCTCTTGCTGTACGGAATTCAATACTTGTAATAGGAATCCGTAATTCTGCAGATACTTTCCAATTGGTGCAATTTAATGAACTTAAGTTTCTTTGTGTTTAAGGGGACTCGAAGAGCTGCGAAAAATGACGAAAATATTGATGTAGCAGCTTTTCATTTAAAATGAGTTTAGACAACCGTAGTATATTTTACGAAGTGCCACAAAAGTCCGATGATACATAATACTCGAGAAAGAATCTTACTACATTCACATTCCTTTAAATTTGTCGGAGTTTGAATTTTTTAAATACATTTCCACAATTTGTGTTTTTTTCTCAGCATGTTCTAAGTTACAATACAACAATAAATCTCAAAACATCCACAGACAATTTTCTATTCACTCGCAATTATTTTGGGGAGGATCATTAATGTGCATTAGATTGAACAAAGGATCATATTTTCTATATCAAATATAAATAGTTTTTTTAAATAAAGGTGTTATGTCGAGTCGTTTTTACTGTATTTTTTACATATTTTATAACAATTATTTTTCTTTAGTTAAATATTTTCTTTTTATCCTTATAGATATCGACCATTTTTCTAAAAATGTATGGAACAAAAACAATTTCAAAATGTTCAAAATTGTACGAGAAATATATATATTTTTTTATTTCTTTGAAATTTTTTAATTGTTTATTTTTTTCTAATTTTACATCAAGGATTGCATTCTTGTTTGATTAAATCATTTTTTTTTCATAAAATAATTTAATATTAAATCAATAAGGTAATGCAAAATACTTAAATTAATAAAGTGTATTTAATGTGCTACCGATGCCCCTTGAAGAATCATTCATTCATATTATAATCATTTATTCATATTACAATCATTCATTCAGATTTATGTAGAACTGTGCACAAAACGCAGAAGTATATTTTTTGCAACTCCGTTTATCATTTATTAATACGCCCTAATTAAAATCCCTACGTTGAAATTCATCACAGAAAATATTTATAGATATATTCATATTGTTTGTAGTAAAACGTTGGTTTTACAAAGATATTATTCATTTTTGTAGTCCAAATGTTTATGTTCATGCAGCTACAAGAATCGAATTCATGGCTAAAATTGATCATAACTAAATTTGCATCATAATATAATCGGAATATTTAAATATTTTGTTGTATTTGTTAACAAATAAAAAAGAAGATAACGTTTCTTTGCGCAAAAATATCTCTAATGATAAATGTAATAATCTATACATATCAAAATGTATCAACTGAAAACATTACTTTCAAGTTTCAATTATAAAACAAGATGCTGAGTGTAAAGTTACACTAAAATGTCCTATATAACATTTAGTTATAATATTCCGTTCAAAAAACTGACCCGGAACATACTATTGTCAAAAGTTCTATTTAAAACAAAATTCGCATCATTTTACGCAGAACAAGATAAATAATAGAGCAATAAGAATATAAAACTCATTCCATTTTAAATAAAATAATAGAATCTTTTGAAACGAGTACAGAATAACGGCTTTCTTTACGAATTTTATTTGAGGTTTCATAGGCGTGTTTTATATTTTAAAAATGCAGAGCATTCAATATTTTAACTATAAAACTGTGTGTGACTGTTTTTCAAAATAATCATGATATTCGTCATCGTTTAATGAGTTTAGTCGACAAAAGAAAGAAAAGTGTATGAAAAGTAAATTTTTTTATTAATAAAAGTATTGTGAAGTACGTTTTAATTATGTATGATAATATGTAGAACTTATTCTTCCATGATCATAAAGATCTATTTCACCCTTGTTATGAGTTCTTTTTTAATTTCTTCTATTTTTCGCAAAATAGAACTTTGGAAGTTTAAATTTTTCTGCGTTTTTTATTTTATTATTATTAAAATATTAAAAAGGAAAAACAGAAAATATAAATTACTAAAACGCAGTGGAACAAAGTTAAGACTTTAAAGGTGTGTCAAATTAATAAGTGCTATATATTCCAAAAGAATTTAAATGAAAACCATTGAAATTATTGTAATGTAGAGGGTGCTCATAATTAAAGTGCTTGTGTTTGGAGGGTTCTACGGGCTAAACTATTTGGGGAATTTAAAAAATAATTTGCATTTATACTGCTTATACTTTCTGTCTATATCCCATCATCTATATTCCATTCATTTATAATATTGCATGGGAAAAGTGGTTCTGCAATGAATAAAATTCCGACAAATGTTGCTGTGTATCATTAAAATAAAAAAAGAAAGGGAAGAAAATGGAGAATTTAAAAAAGTTAAATCTTATATCTTTTTTATCATTTTTCACGAAATTCTAGCTTAAGGTGTCAGCCATGAAGAGTTTAAGAGCATTAAAATTTTATTAAAATAACCGTCCTCTATTACTTAAGGGGTTTTGTTAAAATGACAGCAAATCGAGCGCTTCCTTACCTTCGTCTCAAAAGATATTAATTTAAAATGAGTTATTTCTCTTAATATTTGGTAATAAATCATCTCTAACATTTAATAACTATCTATCGATAAAATTTCAAACTAATCCTTTTCATGACATTACCCGCTTACGCATGCTCTAAACACGCTATCAAAACCAAAAGTTTTAAAATATTCCAAATAATTTAACTTGTAGAGTCTTCAAACAGGTGCCCTTTAAACATGGCCACTAGGGTGGAGCGAAAAAAATTATTTTTTGAAAATCAAAAACAGGTAGGTGCCAAAAGTTGCCTTTATACTAGTACATCATCTGCGTGCAATATTACCACTGAAAAAAAAATGGCTTGAGTCTGCGCTTTTGGTCCAAAAGTCAAAATTTTGGTTAAAATTTGAGTTTTTTTTAAATTAAAAAAAAATTCTATAGAGATGGTTATAATTTAAAAGTGTTATTTAAACCTTTATTATTAATGTATTAACATATTTAAACTATAAAACTATATCTTTGGTCTGTATAACTGGGACAAAACTGACAACGTTTGGTGAAAAAAAGGCGTTTCCACTCTGTTGTGTCATACAACTAATTGTTATTTGGAATCAGCTCTTACGTAGTTGTTTTCAAATCTACCAAGGGGGTATCATGTGGGAGTGGCTGCATTTCATGACACAACAGTGCATAGCTTGACCACCCTTCCATCTGAGCACAATATTTTATTTATATATTGAGTTGTGATTTTTTATCAAAGACTGACATAAGATTCATATGTATCAACCTAATCCATCTCTTCTTTGTATCCACAGACGTTGGGTGCTGCTGTGACACTTCTTCACGTATATATTTCTACTGCTTGCGTTTGATAAGGGAAGCAGAGTAATGCAGTGGAATTAATGGAATCTATTCAGCCCTCTAGTATCTTCACCAAAATTACATCCAGTTACTGCATAGTGATTGGGAGTTATCCGTTCCTACAACATTTTACAACATTTAGGTATTTCATCTTTGAGTATGCCATTATTTACTCTACCTCTTGAATTTTTTATATGCTGATAAGCTTGTTGTTTAATGTGATGGCGATCGTCATCAAAATTGCAATAAGAATTTGCTCTCGATGTGAAAAGCTACCATAGTCCTAAATAATTTTTTTTAGCATTTGTTTTTTGCCGTTTTCTCTGTTTTGTAGCCGAGTAATTTCCCATAAGTTTTTAGATCAATTTTTAGATGTGAATTTTATTTGGTGTAAGCCATCATGTGGCATAAACTTTGATTACATACTTTGTGAGTGAACCAAAACTCTGATGGTCAATCAGCTCAGTGCTTATATAAAGGCGAGTAATTTTATGCTCCGTTGTGGGCCATCTTGCGTAGGACAAGTTTCCTTGGGACAATTTCTTCTGAGCAATATCTTTATGAAATAACTTTGCAGATATCTATCAGGTATTTGTGGTATGTGCTGAGCACCCTTTTTTTGATTTCATTAAATAATGTTTAAAAAGTACTCTCTATGGCTTCAAAAATTGAAATAAGAAGGGAATAAGCACGTGGACAAAGATTTTCCCATTGGTCCGGCGCATCCCTGTGGGTTAGAATCTAATTTTTGCCAACGATTTTATCTAATAAATGATGCAGAGAAAATTAACTGGACTTGGAGGAGACATATGATCAATTGTAATGGTTCATTCTAAACATGCCCCTCGCAGAATGTATGACAACGACTAACAGAATTATCTGCCTTCAAATGAGCACTCACTGCCCATCAGAGTCTCTACGTTCACTCAAAAAGTACTATGTTATCCAAGTTTGGCTCCAGAATAGTTTACAATCAAATGTAATCCACAGCTAAAGAAGTGATCTAAAAACTCATGGGAAATTGGCTACACAAAAACAACTTGGATACTAAACAACACACAAAACGGAATTTAAAAAAAACTAAAAAAAGTTTATTTAGGACAATGGTTGCTTTGCATAAACAGAGGAAATTCTTATTTCCATGCTCTCTGACGATTGCCATCACATTAAACAGTTAGCTGCTCAGCACATAATAGTCGAAAGATGAGAGTAAATGATGGAATACGCAAATCGGAAATATTGGCAATCATCTTTGAAGCGGATAATTATATAAATCTAACTCATTGGAAAAGTCTTGTGGTAACAAAACCTCTAATCAATATGCATTTATCGTGTGCGATCTTGGTGAAGATAATAGAAGGCTGAATAGATTACATTAATAACATCCGCACTGCATTACACTGTTTGTCTTCTCTTACACAAACAGTAAAAAAATACGTAAATGAGATCACAGCAGCAGCATTCAAAGTCTGTGGATCCAAAGAGGAGATGTACCAGGTTGATACATAGAAAACTTATGCCAGTCTTTGATAAAAAATTAGAGTTCAATGTATAAATAAAAAATTGAGTTCAGATGGTAGGGTGGTCGAGCTATGCACTGTTGTGACATGAAATGCAGCCACCTCCACGTGGTACCTCCTGGGTAGTTTTGAAAGCAACTAGGTAAGAGCTGTATTCCAAACAACAATTAGTTGTATGACACAACAGAGTGGAAACGCCTTTTTTTTCACCAAAAGTTGTCAGTTTTGTTCCAGTTATACAGAACAAAGATATAGTTTTTTCGTTTAAATATGTTAAGTCATTAATAATAAAGGTTTAAATAACACTTTTAAATTATAACCATCTCTATAGATTTTTTTTTTTAATTTTTGAAAAAAATGTCAAATTTTACCCAAAATTTCAACATTTGGACCAAAAGCGCAGACTCAAGCCATTTTCAGCGGTAATATTGCACACAGATGATGTACTAGTATAAAGGCAACTTTTGGCACCTACCCGTTTTTGATTTAAAAAAATTAATTTTTTTCGCTCCACCCTAATGGCCACCCTTTATATTTAGAAATACCTTATATTTCGGCGTATAAAGAACACTTTTGAAACAAGAAATTTTTTTTTAAGTAATATGCTTGCGTTGTATGACGAGCATAAAAATGAAATTTTAAAAATTATGCATATGAATTCAGATGTATATATTATTGAACAGGTGCAGAATATGGTATTATTCGAATGAACGAGAGTATGATTCCAAATGCTCGGATTCAAGAAGATAGGCTTTGCAGTAACATTTATCTTCTGTGCATATTTGTTTATTTTCTTTACGTATTTTGCCGTTTATGGAATTTTAATGCTGATATAAGTGGACATTTAATATTTATTTATTTGTATGGAAGCTATTTTATGCAGTTTCCACACCACACATTATAGTTGTTTGGTTCGGTAAAAGTGATTAGGTTTTTATTGTTTTAATGAAAGTATTTATATGTTTAGATATATAAAATTTATCATTTTTATTACTGTCTGAATATTGTTTAATGAATTTTATTTCTATGAACTCAGTTTTTTTTTTCTGTTTATCTTCCACTGTACCAAAATCATATAATGAACATAATAAATAGCCAAAGTATGTTACAAGTATTGCATTATTACATTTTTAAGTAAAGCTTCACTTGACGCTGACTTTTTGGTAGGGCAGGTTTTTAAATACTGGGAATACCTGATAAACTGATGTCAATGGATTGACTATCATAACTATCATCATCTGATGAACTTACAGATTCTTCTTGTAAATCATTTAACTTCCTCTTCTGTCCTGTTTTAGAAAATTCGTACATCATCATTTTCTTAACTTTTTGTTTAATTTGGTCATCAGATGTTGTAACAACTACATCCATATCTACTTTCCTTCAATTTTCATTGCACAATACGTATGGGAGTTAATTTACCTAATAAAATTTCTTTATAGCCTCTATGGGCTTTAGAGTTAACTACAAGTTTTCTAGTTATTTATGTAGATATAGAAGTCTCCCATTGCAGATTAACTGAAGGTGTTAATGCTGGTCTACAGATGTTAAAGTGCCATTCTGCTCTTCTTCAAATTCCGGATCATCTTTAGATGGGGAAGTTTCAGCTTGGAGGCCTGCAGGTACGCCCTGTAGCATATTGTGCCGCTCCAATATGTAGAATTTGCTTCGGATAAAACGGACTCTCTCATTAAATCCTTCATTTATATTGTTAATGCTGAGAGAGGAAACTAGGATTCGGATTCGATTTAGACATACTATGTTTTTGACTGAATAAATGACTTTCAAGCATGGTTTCTTATGCAAAAATAGTTTTTTCTAGCTATTCTACCACCCCTTAAAATTTATGTAAACACATTTGAAAAACCTTATACGATTTCAAACTGAAGGCGTTTACGTGTGAAACACGCTATTAAAAAGATAGTACAGGAAATTTGAGTGTTCAAAATGCATTAAAACTGAAATTGTTGTTGAGAAGAAAGTAAAATAAGCACTTTGTTTCCTAATCCTTCTAATTCTTTTTTTTCTTATGTGTACTATTTTGTTCTTCATTCATATGTCATTCTCCGTAAAAATTTATTTTACATAAACTCTAATTATTACAAATCAATTTTAGATGCATAAATATTGAGTATACAGAATTAATTAAGCTTGAAATTACCGCTGAGATAGAAAAATAAGAATTTTTGTTTGCTAATCATTCTTTTTTTTTTCTTATATGAACAATTGCGTTCTTGATTGATATGTCATTCCCCGTAAAATTTAATTTCATATAAGCTCGATTTATTACAAATGAATTTTATGTGCGTAAATATTGAGTGTACAAAATGAAATAAACTTGAAATTATTGCTGAGAAGAAAGCAAAATAAGCATTTTTGTTTGCTAATCCTTTTTTAATTATATGTACTATTTTGTTCTTCATTCATATATCATTCACCGTAAAATTTAATTTCATGTAAACTCGAATTGTTACAAATCAATTTTAGATGCATAAATATTGAGTAGACAAAATTAATTAATCTTGAAATCACTTTTGAGGAGAATGCAAAATAAGAAATTTTGTTTGTATTCCTTATTTTCTCATATGTACTATTTCATTCTCCATTCGTATGTCATTCCCCGCCAAAATTTAATTTCATATAAACTCAAATGTATATTTTTGAAACATTGAAATAATATCCTATCAAAAGTTTCACGCTTGTCAGCTAACATATGCGACAAAACAGTGTATGAATGTCAACATATTATGTTGCATTTTTACACCTGTTCAAATTCTGAAATTCAGTCAGAAAAATTAAACAGTTTAGGCATTTTTTGGACTTTCTAGCCAACTTTACGGCGTTACATTTAAAGAAAAATTAATTATCTTGAAATATTTATTATTGTAATAAAAGAAATAAATATTCTTGTAGGTATCCAGATACTTAAACAAATTACAGTTAAAAATTTCTCGAAGATTAAGAGTCTGTATTTGATAGAAAGTATATACATAATTTTAAAATTTCAGACTTTACTTTTGTAGTTAAAATCAATCATCAAAGTATATTACATTTTTGTCATATATTTAAAGATTTAAATTAAAAGTATTAATTTTAAAAATAATTCTAAAACTACTACTTTTAAATTACTTCTAGACAAATTATTAAATCCAAAAATGAACATATACAATACATAAGTAGTCAGATGTACCAATCACAAAACTTTCTTCTATCCCATACATATTAATACTTCAAACATTGCTGTCATAGTTCCAAATATAAATGGCAATCTATGCCAATCATGAGTTTTCTAAAGATATGAAATGCCGCACATTAGATATTGAGGCAAGACTACCGATAAAATCATCTAATTCCTGTAAAAGGCTTCAAAGCAGTGCCACCAGCTGTGTGATTTACACTAAAATCTAATGAACAGCAACATGTATCAATGTCTAACTGAATGTGAAGTTTGGTGAAAATTCGTGCATTTACAACAAAACATATCCAGCACCAATATTTATCAAGGTATACCTGAATCTGAACTTTGATGAAAATTCGTGCATTAGTTCTTTAAATAAAGCTATTTCAGAAATTGTGAGAAATGCAGCATAGCTGCGCAAATGGTTTGGCGATTTACAACAAAACGTAATCAGCATCAATTTATATCAGGGACTACCTGAACATAACTTCAGTGCATTAGTTTTTGAGATAGAGCACTCTCAAAGTTTGTGTCACATACAGATAGACAGAGTCACAGACTTGCAGACTTGCAGGAAGATATTTTGTAAAAATATTTTTCAGGATCTCTGACTCCTAAAATCTGTCGAAAACCGGAAATCGGAAATTTTCACGAATCCAATACTTTTTCCTTGTAAAGACAGAAGAAAGTAAAAATGATAAACATAAGATGATAAATTCGTCTTTTATTAAAGAGTTATGATAAAGATTTCAATCGACCCATATATTCCACTTGCACGATTTCCTGCAAACATATAATTTGAGAATTGCTACTGCTATATTTTGAAAGTAGTATTTGATTATTTATGACAGAAATTTACGATTTAATTAAGTGAATATGACTTCTTTAATAATACCTCGTACTAAAAATTTTAAATCGTAATAATAGTGTTTTTCGCACCTATGTCAGATAATTAGAAAGTAAAATAAACAGCAATTGATTTACTCACTTATTGTTACCCGACTGCCAAGAAGGGTTATGTGTTTCACGCGTATCTGGGTATGTGGATTTTTTATACCCTCGAAATATCCCAACGTCCGGATGGATTTTAATGAATGAGGTCTCTATCGATTTGTCTTAACGGACCGATGGTTATACGCTAGGTTTTGTTTTTATAAATTCAAAATGGCGGCCGTAAAATACAAAATGGCGGTATAGACGAAGAAAATTTACGCACCCTATTGAGTGGCATATCATTGGATAGGTCTTTCAAAATGAAGACGATGTTTTATTGACTATTTTACAGTCAGAAGCTGCGTTTAAATATTACACAACCTGGAAGTTATGTAGGTAGGATCTCTAGCTTTACTGCAACTCTAACCTTTATAGACATCTATAGGCCTCATCAAAACGGTGTTTATAGACAGGAACTAACAATTAAACACAGCCTAAAAGTCATCAATACAAGTAAATAAAAAAATAGGTAAGTAATATAAAAAAAAAAGTTTCACATCGATGAGAAATAATTAATTAGTTCGCTTTTTACGCAGTCGGGTTTTTTATTTTTTAAATTTAAATTTCACTCTTAGTTTTCGTATTTGCATATTGAACATACTTTTCTGCATTAAGTCTAATTATATTTAATAATTATATTTAATAAACGTTCACTTCATTTAATAATGATATTGCCCTCTCATACATTTTCGGCGAGGCAAATAAAAATAAAAATAAACGCCTTGTCTGTCCGTAAGAATTAATTATAAATAACAAAAGAACGTGTTGTATGTTTAAAATGCAAAGGAGTTTAAGAAATAGTAATATGAACAAACTAGTTCAAAATGATTTATTTTTTAATCAGTATTTATTGTGACTGTCATATAATATTATAAGATATTTTTAAGAACATAATATTTTTGCTATTTAAATGTGTCAAAAATTATTTTCTACAAGCAACGTTTAATATTAATATGTTTTTTTTGTTTGTTTGTTTTATTATTATTATTATTAAATTAACAAAAAATCACTAATGTTCACAATCGAAAAACTCTTTTGAAGTCATTCAGCTAATTGTTACTTTCTGCAAAGTATTATTGATGCGTAATTTTATAAAGTTCTAAATTGATTATTTTTACAGAAATTTCGTATGCATTATATTGAATTGATTTGTAACAGACTTCGGTAAATATTAAAATTTGTTTAAGCATTTAACATAATTTATTAATAAACAAGCTATTTTCATTATTAAATAAAGTATTTAACAAATTAAATTTATGATTCTTTCTGAACATGGAAGTATTTGTTGGATAACAGTATTTGCTATAGATTAAACGATATGACTAAATACTTGGGAATAAGTAAAGACAGTCGATTTTATAAAACAATAATAGGTATCATGCCTGATAACGAAGTCTTTTAGGTGGTTAAAAACATACGAAATTTATTGAAAATTTGTTGAACATGTTGTAGTTTTATTTACAAATCGACGATGGCATTTTTATATACATGCCTTAAATAAATAAATGCTAAATAATGTCTTTAAAATAGTATGCTGATTAATAAAATATTAACTAATGTAAGGAGAATAATTTTATGTAAGAATGAAATATGAATTTTGAAAAACAAATTATAGTTAATGTATCTCTATTTGAAAATTATTCCTTTTCGTTTAAATTTACCGGAAATCTGTAACAACAATATTGTTAATTCATCTAGGGAAAGTAGGGATAATTATGATACCTTTTTGACACTTTGAAGACAATTAATTGTCAGACAATGAAGTGAACTACATACTAATGTTATGTATAATTTTACTCAGTTGTTAGTTGCCTATTGAGATGTGCAAAGAATTATTTTCAAGGTACTATATCACCTGGTACAAGTGTCTTTTTCAAAAAATACCTCTTTGATCCCAATTACGCCATAAAATGCAGTAACTGGGAAGTGTGGTATTTTCTTCCATGTCTTATAATATACAGAATCATAGTTAAATGGGATTAAAAGATCTCGGTGTGGGCTTTGCAGCTAGATATTTTTGATTTCACAACCACAACTGTTCTCAGAAATACAGTATCTGAAAGATACGTACGCTAGAAAAAAAAATTGTAAAGGATTTTCAATTTTCGTATATTTTTCACTCTGCCTATAAAACAAAGTCAAATAAAAGCTTTCTATTCGAAATTAATAGCCTTGTTCTATTACTCAAGAACAAATTTTTAAAGTTGAAAACAAAATGATTTTTTTTTTCAGATTAACGTGAAATTCAAGCAACTTAGTAAAAAGGATAAATTAAACTCATATGTTATAAAGGAGAAAATTTCATTTACATTGATTGTGTTGATTGATAATTAGGCCCAAAAGAAGCAGTCAAGGCTAAAATTTTGAATAAATGCAAAATAAAATTGTAAAATAAATGTTTGACTAACACAAAATGTGTTGAAAAGTAAACCAAACTAGGGTTATTCCTCGAGATCTGAAAACTGAAAATTAAAAAATGCATTTTTAACCACAATTTGATTTAAATAAATAAAATACGCCATCCCGTTTACCCTTCAACCCAAAAACGCTATGATCTTATTTACCCTGAAAATGATATGTCTAGGGTAATTAGAATCATGCACGTTATTAACATTATGCTTCATTTGCTAGTTAACGTAACCTTTTCCTCTTAAAATTAACTTTTTTCTAAATCTAAATCCATAGCTATATTTCAATATTCCTACAATTTATTTACACAGGACCTTTTAAACTAAAACATTCTCATTTTGATACACTATGTTTTCCTTTGTGTTCTTGGAAAAAAGTGATTACTTCTGCAGGAACGTACATTTTCTCTCCAAAAAAATTGCTCATGTAGAATATTAAACTAGAATGATCAATTTTTTTTTAACCTGTTACCGATTGCACCTGAAATGCCCCTGATTCCAATTACCCCCTATCTTCCCTAATAATAATGCGCATATTTGTGTATTTGTTATTACACCCTTAAATTACTATTAGAACAATCGAAATCAATGATACTCTCTAAAGCCTCTTAGAAAACCAAAATTTGTCAGAAAAATGAACTTGTACGTCTATTATATTATAATGTATTATTACTGTATAATCATTTCGCATTTATTAGTTTTTAAACGATGTGAAAAAAAATAGTTATTATCTACAATTATTAATATATGTATTAAATGTAATTATTAACAGTATGTTATATGAGGACACATAATTATTACAAAATTATTACACATTTTTCTTAACGACATTCGTAGAAAATTTCAGCATTTTGATTTTTAAGGCGAATTTTTTTTTGATCAACTAAATGCCGTCTTGATAAACAATAAAATCTTAAAAGCTCAAAAAATGATAAAAACCCAATTATGTAATTAATGATAGATCCTTACATTTTAAGTTTAAGTGAAACCGTTTTGGCTATTTTTACAATAATTACAAATGCATGTGTTGACAATGTAACGACAATTGTCGTATGTTTAAATTTTATTAAGTTTTGAAATCTTCAAAATCATTTTTTAATGTTTTTACGATGACGTCGGTATATATGTGTTCCGGTGAGCAAACACGATAGTAACAAAACAATGTTTTCGATTCAGCACCCATTTGAAGAATATTTTGACAGACCACTGTTGATAGAACTTTATATATTTTCTCAGAAATCAACGACCGACGGGTTCGGTTTCTAAATTATTTTTCAATCATTCTTTGACGATAAACGATAAAAAAAAATTCTTGTCTCAATCAATACAATTACATTTTTTCATTACCCACTTTCATCTTGTGCCAAAACAATTATGTTTCGCTAGATCGTGATTCAATTTTGTAAAATCTTATTTTCTTAAAAAACAAGAAAATAATTTACTGTGATGAAATAAAATAATTTAAGTTGAATTTTATGTCTAATTTTTACTTACGGAAATTTTAGTATTAGTTTTGTCGAAGTAAAATAAAAATTAACCACATTTAAAAAAAAAAATGGGAAATGCTTCTGCATAACTGCCTATACCTATCACAATATTAAAATATTTATTTTCTTAAAAGACGTTATAAAAACATATTAAAAGTAAATTAAGAATCTATATTTACATGATTCAACTCATTTTCTGAGTCGTCGTCAGAATGTATAACAGAAAAATTACAAATGCACATGAAAAATGGAAAAAATCATCGAAAATAAACAAGTAATCATATAACGTGCCCTATATTTTCGCAATTGCTCGTCTTCCCTCTATGTCGCGATGCCGTAAGTTATCCAACCATTCAACAAATAAATTCGGGATACGAAAAGATAATGTATCATTACAAACTCCTGGACCTCTTAAATAAATTTCAATGAACACTCTTATGATAAATTGAAGTAGAAATAATCATAAGAGAATTGTGTATTGTAATTGTCCTCAACCCTTTATCTACTGACGGAACTTAAAAGTACCACTCACTTTAAACGTTCGTCCCATAGTGAATATTACTATTATATAAAAAGTGGGGGAAGGATTGTACTTTGTCCCAATATATTAAGAAAAAGCAATAACGTATAAAGGCACAAATAAAGTGTGTTTAAAAGCATACAGCTGTTTCAAAACCTCTAAGGTTTCCTCATCAGTGCTTAAAATAAAAGTTAAATTAAAACTAAAACATTGTGTAAAAAAGGGGGGGGGGAGGGGGACAGAGAGTCAGAAAAGCGTACCTTTCAGCTCTACTGCCAACGGTGAAATGCGACATACGGCTGACAAACAGCTACGGCGTTGATCTCACGCGCATATCCCATCCACCTAATCAAAAGTTGGCTGCCTTTAACAGTTATGTTTACAGGGCTTTAAATATTTGTTCTTCCGACAGTTTACTAAAAACAGAATTAGACTACATTAAATCTATTGCCATTGATCGAGGTTTTACAGCTGAAATCGTCGATTCCATTCATAACAAACTAAGTAAACGTACAAAATCCAGGACTAATACTGTCGGTAATGAAAATATAATTATACTCCCATATTTTCCGAAAATAAGCCATCAAATTTCTAAAATCTTGTCAAAATTTGACTTTAAAGTAGTTTATACTCCTTTTAATAAAATTCAATTCACAAATCTCAAACATCCAATTGATAGTTTTTCAAATTGGGGTATTTACAGGATATCTTGCGAATGCAACAAAATGTACATTGGTCAAGCGAAGCGTGCCTTTAAGATCCGTTTGGAGGAGCATAAAACTTGCGTTAAAAATTGTGATATTAAACGTTCCGCTATTGCCAACCACTGCTGGTCCAACAACCATAATTTTAAATTTTCCGAAGCCTCCATAATGTACTTCAATCTATGATCTGGACTTCTGGGAGGCTTACCACATATGGAAAAATTCACACAGTTTAGTTAATGATTTATCCAGTACGCCCAATTATTCAAAGATATGGTTTAATTTTCTATAATTCTCTCCACTCCCTCCCCCCTTTTTCTCCTTCTAAGTTTGGACTCTTCCAGAGCAATTGGGTGATTTTGATATGCGCGTGAGATCAACTCCGTAGCTGTTTGTCAACCGTATGTCGCATTTCACCGTTGGCTGTAGAGCTGAAAGGTACGCTTTTCTGACTCTCTGTCCACCCCCCCCCCTTTTTACACAATATTTTAGTTTTAACTTAACTTTTATTTTAAGCACTGATGAGGAAACCTTAGAGGTTTTGAAACAGCTGTATGCTTTTAAGCACATTTTATTTGTGCCTTTATACGTTGTTTCTTTTTCTTAAAATTACTGTTATTCTAATGGTACTTTGTAAAAACACTCTTTCAACTCTACTTTATCTGGATACATGGCAGCAGTAGTTCTAGGTTTGTTAATTTAGCGAGGAAGGAGGCTATTTTTGACGCAGACTTAGGGTTTTTTGCCGACCTTTTGTAAAGATAGTCACACTCGTCTTTTTATTGCTGCAAACACAGTAAAGGATGTAAGATAAGGGTTGGATTTTTTATGTGTTCATTATAATCTCAGAATACAGTTTGGCTAGTTATTTTATGTGAACGGTGCATGTATTTAATTTAACTGTTGAATTGCTCGGTGGTACTTATAAGTACCGTCAGTACACTGGGTGTTGGGGAAAAACATCTTCTTTACTTTTTGTCTGACTAGTTATCCATCGTTTTCATCTGATTTAAAATGTAATTACTAAAATGTAGTGTAGTAATGACTTCCCTGGTATTTTAGAAGCGTAATAGAAGCCTAATAGTTTCCCTGGTATTACTTTTCTGTTTCATTGCTATTTTTATAGGAAATTGAAAAAGTTGTGGCACCAGCTCGCTCGTTTTTGGTATGCTAGAAATGGCATATGTAAATTCATAAATTGCATATGTGGAGATGCGAGAAAAAATGCTGTCCCTGGAATATCGACGTCATATAACTAAAGGATTCTAAGAAGATCGAAACCTAAAAAAAACAAGATTTTTTAAAAGCTTTCATGGGCAAAGCAGTTTCAAATCTAAAGTGTTGAACCAAATGATTGGCACCAGAATTTGCCAAAAAAAAATTATATATAAATAAGAAAAAGACTATATTTCTCATACTTATTAAATCGAAAATAATTTCTGGTGCCTTTTGAAATACTATCTTGTGGGTTTTCTGTTACGATATCTTAGTCATGGTGTAGTGACGGTACTTTAAAGTACCACATTAATTAATTAACTCTAAATAAGTAAATTCCTTACGGGTGAGTATTTTTTTATAATTATCCTTTAATTTTCATTATAGTAACTAAAAAAAAATATTACATGAAAAAAATTGCAGTAGATCATAATGCAGTATATAAAGGGTTAATGATCAAGTTACAAAAGCAAAGTCAAAAATAGGACAAATTGGAAAGAGTTTCGCTAGTTAAATCAATCCAAGTAAAGCGACTAATTCCCATATTAATGTGTCTTTGCAAATTGATTTTTAATATTTGCTTTTATTTGAAAGAGCATGATGAGAAACTATTGAAAATTTCACTATAATTAAAAACAAATATATTTTTTAATTAATGAAAGTGCATTTCGTTTAGAATATGAAGTCGTTTTCGCCAAGGAAATGTTTCACTACTCATGTATTGTAACATTATTGCCTCAGTTTTTATTTTCTTCTATATATACATACTTTTATTATAATGGTTACTTTTTACTATAATGGTTATATATATATATATATATATATATATATAACCATTAATTAAACATTACCGACCATCATCAAAAACCGCAATATTGTGAAATGACAATAAAAATGAATACCACAATCTTATAATATAGAACTGTATGCATAAAATAAAGTGCCTTATACATAATTACAAGAATAAATATGGAAGAAAAAAAGAAGAATATGGATACTGAAAAAAATTGAAAAACTTATATATTGAATTACGTTTTCAAGAGTACAGAATTCAATGATATAAGCAAATCGGCTGTTTTCTGTGACAAAAAAGCTAAAAGCTGAAAATTCTTTTTCTCCTGTACCCAAACAACCAATATGATATAGAGAATAGTTTCAAGATGAAAAACAGAACATTAACAAATGGCATGAAATGGAAAAAACAATAAAACCTTTTAAATATTTAATTTATAGCATAAAAAATAGAAAAAATATACAACGTACCGAATAAAAACCCAGTTGATTTTCAAAATATCCTCCCGCACATGGTATCCAAGCATGATAAGATTAAGGTGAATAAAACAGTTAAGTTAACACAGAAATTAAAACTATGGATTCAGTTAATTCATTTTAAAATACCGTGATAAAATCATATATATATATATATATGGGGGGGGGGGGTGAGAGAGAGAGAGAGTGTGTGTGTGCGTATAAAAAGTATTGCAATCGTAAAAAAAAAAAAAAAAAAAAAAAAAAAAAAAAAAAAAAAAAAAAAAATTATATTTCTGTGTTGAATTTTATGAATTTACACATTTTGGATCGTCCTGAAGTCGAGTTAAGTACTTTTATCCATAAACTGACTTATGAATGGGAAAAGTTGTTTATGAAATTCACAGTGAATTGACAGTTTTATATATACTAAGTTCGCATCTCGCATCATAAAAACAATTGCCGAAGGGTTTTTGAAATGTATTTCTATATCCGTTTTCTTTTGGAATAACCTATATTATGAAGTTATCAGTGTCATATCCAACTCAAAATTTTTGCAGTCAAATTATACCAACTTGTAACTTGTACATTAAGGACAACAACGATACACTTCAGTCACAATTATCTTGACATCATTTACTACACACATTTGTTTTCGACAAATAAGTGCCATTAAATATTTATACCATATGCATGGCGCAAAAGAAATATGACAGAGAAACCAAAGAGAGATCATTTTAGTCATACAGGTAGAAAACACTAGTGAGGAAGCTATCAGCGGTCATACCAAACTCAAGATTTTTGCAGTCAAGTTATAATTTGCTATGAAAAATCCTATAAACAGATTAGCAGTTGCATGCACGTGGAAAATTTAGGCTAGGAAAAATCCCTTGTCACCCGGCTGTTTTTTCGGAAGCAACTGAAATTCAGCTCACTATATAGCCGATATATTTCTGGATTATCTCTATATTCTTCAAAGCAATTTTAATAGGATTTCTTTTTAGTTGATAACTAAATTATGCAAAAAAATATAATAAAAATTGTTACCTTTTGTGCATGTGTAGTTAAAAATTATTTCATAAAAATGCGCATATTTCATAAAATATTTGATATATGGGAACGTCCACGGCAATCGAAAAATTTTGCTGAAAAATTGTTTTAAACTGAAATATAAGTGTGGCATATCAATTTAAAGCTAAAGAGCTGCTGTATAGGAATTTGTAAATTTTAATTTCATAAGAATAAGTCTACACCAATACTGGGCTGGAAACTAACAGTATTAATTTACATCTGAGCATATAAATCCACTTATTGAGGGTTTTTTTTTTTTTTTTTACTTCTGTTCATTAAACGAAACTATTACGCATTGAATATAAGAAGTTATTATACATCCGTCTTATCTGCATACTTAAAAGGTTTTAACTCCGGTATTTAATGCAATTTTAACTTTATTTATCAGTTGATAATTGTCAGAAGAGTAACAGAAAACATATTAATGTTCTAATTTTATAAAAACTACATAAAATATTTACCCAAAACTTCTAACTATCTGATATCGAGGCATTCGGCAGATTTTATATTAAATATGTTGTTTATGCTATGCATGGAATAGGCTCTGGGGTGTTGTCACAAGAGTAACAAACGACTGTGTCACAAGAGTAACACATAACACTTTTGTCCATAGTTTGACTTAAAACTGCGTTACAACGAAAACAAACATAATGCTTAAAGTTTAGTTGTTTTCTCCGTTATTAGAACAGTTCTTGAAATAGTTTTAGTAATAATTAAGGATATTTTGTCAATTTTAAGGAAGATAAATTATCTTTATTAGTGTTTTTTTTAATGGATTTATTTATTTTTATTCATTTTTGTTATTTCTTAAGATTATAAAATAATCATGACAAATAATTAAAGATAGATTAAAATAATTCAACTTATGTAAATCTACATTAGTTAGGAGTGAAAGGAGTCACGTAATTTCATCAATCCTAGGTGGCATTTACGAAGAGGATATATATATATATATTTTAAAGTAGCTTTCCTAAATTGAAAAATTGAAGATTCTTTAGCAATTTTAAAGCATAGTGTCACATAACAATAGAAATATATTAAACAGAATATCTGCATTTGTCATTGTCTCGAAAACATTCAAGCAATTGATATTGCAGTTACTGGTGTATTTCCTACATTAAACATTCCTGTGTAAGATTTAATGTTTTGTCTGCTGAGATACATCATAATTAGAAAGTATGAATTTAGAATGTAGCAATTCAGAATGTCTAATTTACGAAGATAATATTGAAGCATTATTTGAAACAAAAGTCCATAAACTAAAGTTCAAATAAGGTATTGCAAATAGCGAAACGTTGATATACACTTTGCTATTAATAAAACGTTTTCAATATTTTTTCAATACATTTTGTCAACACTTTCTCAAAACGTTGATAAACGTTTTGAAAAAGGAACAGTTGAAGAAAGTAGTTCTGATTGTTTACAAAATTTTCGAAAGCAACTCAACCCATTTCTGCGGCAAACATTTATTCAAACTTGTACACAGGCTTATTTCGATAATGCCAAAAATAACCATTTTTCAAAGAATCTTTATGCCAGTGGAATTTTCTGAAAAATACATTTTTATGCCAAAACGAAATTTTGGTACTAAATACTGCCTTACTGGTCGAATCCACAAGCGACTGTATTTTCAGCCATTATTTAGTATGATCCCAATAAAGTAACATCTTACGCTATTATTTCAGACAATGTAGCTCATAATCAATTTTCTGTAAATTCTCTCGTATGTAAAACTTCAACATAGGATCTTTAAGGGAATTTTATTTTCCGAAAATGTATCTATTTTGCTTTTTTATATGATGGTTGTGCTTTCCAATTAAACAAAAAATATAACTATGAATATGCCTGCAATGAATCAGATTTTTTTCTCAATTAACTTAATTGGGCATATTTTTTTCAAATACTCCTGGTATAGAAGCTGTAGATTTATTTTTTAATGTTGTATAATGATATACGTGGAATGAAGTGCTTGCTAAAAAAGCAATTCTAAGGAATACTGCTTATTTTGTCAAAATTGTTCATGGGAAAACAAAAGTAAGAATACTCCATATATCAAATGAAGGAATAAAACGATAACGTTTGATTACTTTGAGAGAAAATACCAACAGCTAAGGGCATTGAACAAACACATTTTGTTAAAACCATGCAAAATTACACTATCTACTACAAATCATGCACTAACATGATTCGTACAAAGAATTTGTGTCATCAACTGAGAGGTTTCTATGTTGTTATAGTCAGTGATTCTAAAATATGATGATTTAAAGATTCATGGTTTTAGTATTGAAGTAGTAAATAAAAAATATCAAATAAAGCGCAAAGAGCTACGAAATGCAAAAGGAATTCTCAAGTTCGAATCTGATGACCACAATATTTGGCAAAAATATTCAAGTTGTGCCTGACATTAATGCTCCCATACATTCTTTAAATACCCATCCTCTAAATCCCATACTTTCCATAAGTTCTCGAAGATTTTACAAACTCTAATTAATTTTAGAATTTTTAACATTCTTTTATGTTATTTTAAAAGTTAACCATCATTTAAAGTTTTTTTGTATTGAAAAATAATTTTTTAAACTTATTTTAATTATTTTGTTTAGTATTTAAACTGAATTTTTGCTAAAATTCAATTATGGACAAAATGTCACAAAAGTAACACTTAGCATTTTGCAAAATCAAATGTTGTTTATTCTTGTGTTATCAGATGAGTTCAATGATTAATCCTTTTTAAAAAGATATAATTACTCTGCTATATTCTGTAAATTGTATTTCTATAGTCTCATATAATTCATAGAATTTCTGCGTCAAACACAATTTTTAAAAAATTACATTTTTTTTTTTTTTATGGTCACAAGAGTAACAAATTTTTTATTTATTATCTAGCCAAGTAAAATGCTTCTTTTACAAATTACATATGATTTATGAGAGTAGAGGACACGTATCTTTAAGTGGTTGCATCAAATATATCCTAAATATATTTTGTAATAAAAGAATTGGAAATATATATGGAAATTCCCTCTGATGGCCACAAAAGTAACAATGGACGTTTCCATATGTATTTTCTAAATTTAATATGTTAATTCTACTGTACTTAGTCAATTTTTCTGCAAATGGTGTTAAATTGGTTTGAAAACATTTTGCAATATATAAAACAAAATTTAGGATATATCTTGAAAAAAATTTTTACGTTTTATCTTCATGAATATACGGGCTATTAATTCTAATTGACTTCGTCATTAAACGTTTGCTAAAAATATTATGTCTGGCATGTTCTGCATTGTCTTTAATTTCGAGAATAATTCTACATTTATATCGCTTGACATCCGACAAAATTTAGAAAACTGAACATGTCCGATGACTTTTAAACACGTGGAGAATCTTTAATAAATGGTTTTGCCTTATTTTTTCAAAATCTATTAAATATGTTATTTCAAAAAAGGAAACTTATATTTCTCTTCGAGTTATGCTTACAAATACGATAATAACTTCTATATATAAAAAATAGGAACAAATTTCTAAATACACAACTGTATTTTCAATCAAACGTCGAACTAAATCTATCCCAAAGCATCTCATGAATTGATTTTCTTATCATGTAACAAAGAATTTATTCTTCGTCGTGTTTCTCTGTCGCAGCTTGTTCTGTCATATTCTCTTTTGCCTATCATGAGAGGTACATAAAAGTAACTTTTATTGTTTCACGGTATTTTGACATTGTTTTATTTGATATGTCTCAATAAATAAAGTATTAATATTTGAATAATTATATCATTCATTTAATAGAATAGTATAAAGCAGCATCCGATTTATTAAATATCGTATATTTTTATCTTTAGTAGATGTTTTTTTTATAATTTAATCTTTGTTTAAAACACATTTATGCCTAGTGTCTCAAAATTGATGGATTTAAATTTTTCCAAAATAAATTAGTATTTTAAGATTATGTTCTTTTTTGTATTAATTACCATGATTTTACACAATTTACAAACAGAATATTCATATTAGCATAAGTTAATAATAATAGTATTATATTTATATCATAGCAAATATACTTAAACAGAGCACTTAGACAGAAAAAAATTACTTAAGGCCCAAGTTACTTAAGATTGCATGAAAAAATTTAACCTTTATTTTGATGTAAAGTGTAATTACTAGCAAAAAACATGAATATGTATTTGTTATTCCACTTTAGTGTTAAACTCGGAAATGTACAAAATTTAACATAAAGAAAAATAACTGTTTATCAAAATTTAGCTTTTAATTAAAAAAAAAAAAAGTAATATCTAACGTTTTGAAACATCGCCTGCATAAGTAAGTAATGTGTGGGAGTAGTAATAAAGAGAAGCTGCATAATATGTTTCAATTTAATCAAGTTAATTAAGTAGATTATCTGTGAATTACATTTGTTGGAATGAAAGAATAAGTCTTAAGGAAATACTGTAATGTAGAAAACGTATCTTAAATTAAACACTATATAAATAATACTTTGTGGCTCTGATGTATGGAAAAAAAATAGTTTTCTTTTTAAATTTTATATGTGTTTGTTCATGTGTTCATTTCGATAGATTTCAAAATTTATTATTTTTAATAAAGTTAATTTTTTATTTAATTGATTAAAAATAAAAGTCCGCTATACTTATCAAACATACCATAAAACTGATAAAAAAAATGTATAATTCTAAGTTTCAGCTCTGACAAATTTGCATTTCAATTGATTATTTGTTCTCTTAGTAGATTAATTTGTGCATTTTACGAATTATAACAATTTTCCATATCCCATATGTAGGATGAAGAATATTTTGTTGATAGTCATACATAATTTTATTAAAATAATACATTTTCGAATGGAATTTTCCAATTCATTACATAAATTAATTGCGTATTGAAACATTCTTATATTTTACTCTGTTTTTGGTTAATATTCCCAGCAAATTAAAATAAATACACCTTCAACCCGGGCAAAATTGTAATAAAAGCTCTATTAACTGATTTTTAATCAGGGACCATTACTGAGAAATATAACCAAAATCAGACAAAATACGCGCTCGGGAACACCCTTAAAAACGGGTTTAAAAATGGCGGACTGAGTCATACGTCGTTTAACGTTGCGGTGTTATTAATTTCTGATTTTTCTTTTTTTGATTTATGGTGTACATAACAATTAATTTTAGCTGTATTCTGGATGAGACTGAATTCCCAGTAAAAATGAACAGTACTGAATTTTGTACAATTTGTGAAAAAGAAAAAGACAAAGGACAAGATGTAGTTAAAATTTTTCAGAAGTGAACAGACGGTATAAATTAAGCCAGCCAAAGCCGTAAAAGCGATGTAGTTGCAACTGCTGGAATAAGTGTCCATGTTTTGTGTCAGAAGGCATTTACTGATTAAAAAAAGCATTGGAATTCCAAAGCGGAAAGCTAGCAGTACATAAATACCAACAAAAAGTATTAGCTTAATTGAGGGTCTCGTTACCAGTGCTTCTAACTGTTTATTTTGTGAAACAAATTTAGAATTTTCTTCTAAACATAAACCTAAATCTGAATATGTGAAAGTAAGAACTGCACAATATTCTCAGACCATAAAGAACTGCTGTCAGTGCCACTGTGATGAATGGTTATTTAAGGTAAGAGGCCGGTTGGCTTATTACTCAGGTGATGTTTGCTGCAAATTATGTCTCTATCATAAATCATGTAATGCAAATTTTGGTAGAGAAAGAAATATTCCTCCCGAAAATTGCTTTTCAATTGATCGTCAGGAAAAAGGCGAACAAGTAATGAAAAGAAATACGAAGAATTCCTTCGTACCTGAGAATACCTTGAAGAAAATAGTGAAGAGCAAATGGTTATTGAAGAACTCGTTTCTACAATGGAGGAATATATTGAAGGAAGCCACAGCTATGCGTATGAATGAAACGAAGGAACTTTAAGAGAAATCTTTTAAAACGAACACTATGGGGAAAATAATATAATATCGGGTAAGAAAGGGAAGTCAGATATAGTAATTCTGTATGGGCAGAAAATAAACATCTTTGAAGTTAGGAACAAAAGTCAATACCTCTAAAGTTTATGAGTATCCATTACGTAATGACCTCACGGAAGAAAGAGCTTTGGATTACATACCTAGTAGCTTTAAATTGCTATTATCAAAATTATTTGTGGGAAAGAAAATGTCCATGAAAATTGTTCGGTGCTGTTGGTCAGACCGCTGTGCAATCTATCCGTCCCGGAGCATTACTTTGTCCGCTACAAATTGGTCTGTCCGTTCAGCTTCACCATAACTACAGATCAAGATACATAATTAATATTCTTCACAATCTTGGGTTTTGTTCATCCTAGTCAGAAGTAACAAGATTCGGAAAAAATCGTTGCAATATCAGGCGGCTCAGATTCTTTAAGTGTTGTTGAAAACACCACATTACTTCTAGCAGCAGATAATGTCGATCACAATATCTGCACTCTGGATGGGAATAATACCTTTCATGGTATGGGTATAATTGCTGCAGTAATTCCAATCTATCCTTCTGTCAACAGTCGTAATGTTGGTAAATAAACATAGTCTTTTGTGGCAAATCACAGCAACAAAAAGACAGGGTCCAAATTGGTCAGGAGCGTTGTAATTAATTCATTCCAAATCAGAAGTTTCTCATCCAGGGGTATCATACATCTCATTTCTTCCTATCATTGATATCGCAGCCGCCGACATGTATTTTTTCGACACTAATATATCTTAACAAAGTATCTTCCAAAATCATTACCGGACAAACAGACCTTCAAGATATTTTAATGCTAGGAACATTTCATACTCTAGAGGATATTTTAGTTGCAATCGGAACTCACATGAATGGTTCTGGGTTATTTGAAGTGCTTGAGTAAATCTGTAGATCAAATACTGTGGCACATAAGATGACTGAGAAAGCTGTTTTCTAGGGCTATACAAGGACATATGCACATATATGCAGCTCTTAGTTGCCTACTAGTTACAGAGATTTTTCCTCGCAATGAACATCGATCTCTACATGACTTGGTAAAGGAAGCTTGTGATATGCTCGAGGATATTATGACCGGCCAAAAACAAATGAAAAACTTTGAACTGTATGACGCGATATCTCAGACTGACATCACTTTGGAGACGAAGAAAATCACTTGCAATCTTTTTCGAGAACAAATAAACTCTGGTTAGAATATCGGCGATAACCAGTGTTGAAAAAACCTTAATAACAGCTGACAAGTTTGGCTCTTTGGAATTGCACTTTTGTGCTATGCTGGAGATTCTCCCCATAATAGAAGCAGCAAGACATGTTAATTATCTCAAGTCACGATACCTGTACTTACAGAAAATGTTTAATCTACCATCTGAAAACGCAAAGATGCACGAAATGTTTGTAGAAGGTAAATCCTCAGTGTTTCTCAAACTGATGAAGGAGTCGGAATTCCGTTCTATTGCAAAAATATTTAGTTCAAATTTATGTCTACATCAGGTATCGCTCAGGCTGTGAGAAAAACAATGCTTCTGTTTTATGACTGCAAGATACTAGAATCCACAGACAAACTACGTCACCAAATGTTGGTAGGGAAGGTAACTACAGCAAAATCATTTGTTACACCTAAACATTGCCTCCGACCGACTCTTCTACAAAATATCATATCTATCGAACCTACTTACAAATAAATATCTGTAAAGCTACTGAAGAAAGAACCAAGCCAGAAGAATGGAGTCGGTATTTAAAAATTAACTCATACTGCCCAATACTCTACGATTTACCACCAGCTCCACATTATCTACTTAATATGATTCGGTGTTCCTGCAAGACAAACTATGCTACTTTACGATGAGGATGCAAGCGTAATGGATTACCTTGTTATACAGCTTGAGGGTAGGGCCAAGTCAATGGATGTAACAACAACTACCTAACTTCTAATTATGAATATGATGAAAGTGATGAAAATTATTGATACGTTTTCTTTTCACTGATACATTTCTTTAAAAATGAACTTAAACAGTAATTTGTAAGGGATAGTAGACATTTTTCTACCGTTCAACGTCTTTGACTATACTTCAAAGTTAAGTTGTGAAAATAAAGCGATATATTTCCATAAAAGATATATATATTCTTTGCCTTAGTTCCAGAAAATCCCCTCCGCCATTTTGAAATCCGTATATAGTGGTGCTCCGGTGCTCAGATTTTGTCTGATTTTTTTGTATGTTATTATGCAGTAGTGCTTGATTAAAAAACTCTGTAAAAAGCTTCTATTACAGTTTTGTACATGTTCATTCACAAAATGCCTGGATTATAATAACAGAAGGTTAAATATATCTGATTTCTATTTCAGTATTAAATCCATTCCAATTATTTACAAACGTACTTCACCTAGAACAAATTAAATTTAGAATAAATCCCTTGTACAATGAATGTATATTATGAAAATATATATTGAGTATGTATATATATATTATGAAAATATATATTGAGTATGTATATATATATAATGAATATATAATGAAAATATATAAAATAAATAGATTATGCATATGGAATACAAATGTATATAGGGCATTTTATTCACACCAATTTACAAGCTAGATTGCAGTAGATGGTAAATTTTGATGAAATTTAAGTTGTTTAAATAAACAGATATGACGCAGTCATATCATGCACATGATTAAAAGTATTTCAAAGTAATGTTTTCAGCACTTGCATACTTTAATAAGATTTTGTTTATGTTAAACGGCTAAGAATATTAACCGGCCAAACCTGCGAATTTATTGCGAAATGTAAGAGGATTATTTCTAAAATTTAACTCGATTAATATTACAAACCGATTGAAAATAACTGATGATTAATAAAATTATTAAATTAAAAATTTATTTCGAGAACCATTAGTAATTTCATATTAATCTTATTCTAACATTTAGTGAAGGCAATGAAAGAATTCAGAAAAACCCTCTTATTTGAAGTGAAAAGGAAACTTATTATAATCGTGAATTTTAGGAATTTTAAAACATATAAAATTTCGTCGCGTAATTTTCAAAGATGCGTAGAATTTTTTATTATCATTCCCTTCACAAAGGATATATTTAAAAAAAAATTCTAAACTTATGACTACGATAAAAAAAAATTCAAAACACTTCTAAGTTTAAAACACTTCTTAATGCCAAGGATTGAAACTTAACTGAGATTGCAATCCAAAGATAAAGAAATGGTTTCAGACTTTTTGAATCTCATGACGATACCTAATTAAAAAAAAAATCCCCGCCTTCTCGGCCTAAGGCGCAAGTAGATTTCGAAGCTAAGTACTAATTTCATCAACAAAAACTAAATCAATATTAGATCTAAACCCAGTTTAACAATTTTATTTGGCAGTTTTTGACACGTTTTTAATTTAATTTTTCTGTAAGAGCTGTTTTATCAGAATCATGTTAATACGATAATTTTTTCTTCAACTCCTATTTTTAAAACAAATGCTGTAAGAGTTTGTCCTATCAAAAACTTGTCAATATAAAATTTGTAGATAATATTAAGAACATTTATAATAAATTTAAGTGGATTTGATATCTTTTGAATTGACGAAGTTATGATTTTTTATCTCCTTAAAATTCTATTTTTTCGCTTCTTGAGCCCATTTTTAATTTTATCAAATATTCGTTATATACAATTTTTGTTCATTTTCCTAGAAGTAATAATAACGTCCAATTAATTTCATATACATTATAATTAAGAATTTATGTTTTTTTTTAGATTTTCACAAAAACTCTCGCTATTTTCACCCCCTTGGACCGCTTTTGCCCATTAACGAACTTGGCCGAGATTTTTTGCAGCTTGATTTTATGTATCAGTTATCTATCAGTATCAACAGACAGTAAACTCTATGTCAGCTGTTGTAGAGAAAATGTGTCGGACATTCAAAAATGTTAATTGATGATAATTACTAAACCTACCAAAAGTCAGAGCTTGTAAGAATTAGTAAAGTAAACCTAAAACAACTTAACATTAGTGGGTACCGGATTATTACTTAGACCATAACTGGTAATGGCACGTACATGTCTTTTTTATATTCAAAAACGTCAAGAAAGTAAAGTATGGATATATGAAGATGACCCCAAACAAACAATTGGGAAAATGCAACGCGCAATGAAAAAAATAATATGTACCGTGCTCTTCAGGCTAGTCAAAGCCAAAAAGTTAGAGGAACAATTATAGCTACCTTGCACACCACTAACTGTGTTCCAGAACATTTTTATTTCGAGAACGTTAGGGGATTCATGCTTCCACCATAGCTGAGTATCTTCTCATTCAGTGCGAATTACAGCAATAATTCTTGAACTGAAAAAAGCAAATTGATAGAAAATTCATCCTATTCACCTAATCGCGCTTATGTGTGTCTTTTGGTTACTTTTCAACCAAAATAAATTTACTGGGCATATTTTTGGTTCCGAAGATGCCATTGATCATACTATAAAAGAATGTTTTCTATATACTCATAGAAATGGTTCACTTGAAGCATTTAACCTTTTGAAAAATCGCCTTCAAATGTATATTGATCTTGGGGAGAACTATTTAGAACACACCGAAGAGTTGATAAGTTAACTTGCACCATTTATCCTTTTATCAAATCTTTCAATATGTCGGTCATGCTGAAGTTTGAAACCAAGTTAATGATTAACCTTTAAAAATCTGTCTAGTGGATACATGGATAGTTTTGAAAAATGACCTTTATTCTATATGGCGTTGTAATTTTTTTTTTAAATAGTATACACAAGAAGAAGCATTTACACATTTGCAATGTAGACAAACAACATTTAAAAGAAATGTTATGCTATTTATTCAATGGTATAAAAGATGTATTGTGCTTTTAGAAGTAAGAGTTATTGGAGACATGGAGGATACTTGCATTTTACTTAAGAAAATTCGGAAAAGATTTTATGGATACTGTGAAAGGACATACGGTATTTCTAAAATTTAATAAAAGAAGTTTTGTATAATTTGTGTCAGTTAAGAGAAGTTTAATGATTTCAGATTTGTGATATTATTATGTAGTCAGACTGGAAAATATTCGTAGCAACAAAAGGATTCTAGTAGGCCTAAAGGTAGACTTCACAACTCTATCTATTTTATATTGTAAAATCAATAATTACAAGGCATAAAATTATTCTTTTATATATAATTTATTTATCACAGAATAACCTACTGTTAAACTCACCTTCAAATAATAGTATAATTTTTCTCCGTTTATATGACTTCGAAGAAGAGTTATATTGTAGCAATTATTTCAAATCTGAAACAATCGTTATTATAACTATAAAACATCTGTTATATATCATTATGAATGTTCAGACAGCATATTTTTAAAGAAGCCAATGAAAACATTATGATTTGAAAAAACCGACAGAAGTACTGAAGATGGCATTGTAAAGTCAATCTCCTTGAATTGATTTATTTTGCAAATATTTTCTATTTAGTCATATTTTTCAGCTTATTATTACTTAAACGTTCTTAAGAAATAAACAGTTTTTACATTAAATACTGTTCTTTAATTACTTTACACATCTAAATGACTTAATTAACTCCACGGTGTTCATAAAAAATTTATTTATTGATGATAATAATGCATTAATAAATGTTTAAGATAAGAAAAGCTATTACATTAAAAGTTCTTATTGAATAATAAACCAATTTGGTTAATAAATAAAAGCATAATTTCTAAGTGAAGCGTGAATAAATAAACAAAAGGGACAAACATGTAAGGAAAAGAAATGTTCCTTAACGATGCATTTAATAAAACCCATAATTAAATAAAAAATATGTTAGTGAATAATTAATTTTAAATACATTTCCTAAAAACTTGCTCTAATTTAGCTGAAAAAAGAATCGTTCTAAAATTGTGCTTTTATATTCTATAAAATTCTTCTAACATAATAACATTCTTTATTATTTCTGCCATTTTCGTTAGTAAAACAAATTCTTACATTTACGATCATAAATTTACATAATTATTGTCAAACGTTTTAACATTATAACAGATATTTTTTAAATCCTTAACATGACGCGACGGTCATATCGTTTCGAAATATATGCATCATACGACGATGGTCGCATTTTAATAATTTGTATCAATTGGGCGCGTTTTTAAAAATTCAAACTATCTACAGTTTTTGAATAGTTGTAATTTCTTTAGTTAATAATAGATATTTGTAAATTACACAAAGCGAAAATCCCTATTACAAAATTCTGGTGGATATTTTTTATAAGGAAAACACGCTGGTCCAGAACATCTTATGGCCATACGATTTGCAAGGAATTAATGTATGGATAACGGTACATATAACGTTTAAATTAAGAGGGAATCTTTAATATTTAGATGATTTAGACACATACATAATCAATTAATAAAATATTGAGTTCATTGACCATTATATGATAATTGTTTCAACTTCAAACGGAACGTCAAGTTATACAGACTGGAGATACGCAGGGCGTGATTTTGTGATTTCGCGTCATAACTCATAGCACTATATTGGACAAAACATCAGTTGCAGTTAACCTAGAATTGTGTGTCTATAGTTGGATTAGCGCGATAACATGGATTCGCCGTCCCACCAAAATAGTAACCGTTAATAATGAATGCAGATCTGGACTATAGGACTTTTCACAGAGTACAAACATTGATACAAAGCTGAAAAGAGGCATTCTGTCTTCGAAATGTCTTGTTTGACGATAACTCTTTATGCCATGGCACAGAATTTACACACCAGCGTCTTCCCAATTTCAAATATGAAATGGTAGATCACTCTCATTACAATTTGACTTATCTAGGCACTCGAACTGTAAACTAGTCCTTTCTTCTAAAATAGATCAATAAAAAACCCTCATCACTTAATGTAATAATTAAAATATAATAAATAAATCTTCATGTTTAATCCGTTCTTTTTTGTTACTTCAAATTCCATCATCTTATATGAGTGTATTAGACATACTAAATATGTCATCAAACAAAATCACAAGTAAAAGTAGCTATATTTAGATTCGAAAAAAAGTTAGATCTTAGAAAAATAATTGTGCTTACCAAAACAATTATGTTTTGACGTATACTGCATGGTCAAGAAAATGAGTAAAAGTGCTTGATATTAAAAAACGGTAAATCAGCAAATATAAACGCGTCATTTCTCTGGTTACATTTTAGTAGAAAAATTAAACTATGTATGCAATTACCGTGTGTAAAAGGATATGAACCTTTGTACATAATTCATCTAGTAAAGAAAATAAAAACACCAACACTGGGTTTGTGTGTTATCTTTAGTTTGTAGCATTTATTCTCAGTTACATAGTCGCGGTGTTTAAAGCAGTTTAGAAATAGGAAAAAAACCTATACACATTTAATTTACGGTGATGTAAAACAAAATAGTAGAAAGGAAAAACGACTGGACTAAAAGCTGTATTCAGTAGGTGATTTCAGGAATTTGTGAATTTGTGAGATCTCAGTAGCCGTGTAAACCGGCATTTTTTTTTGCTATTAGTTCTGAATAATGTCTTACAAGGAGACCCAAAACATTAAACGTGAAACAGACCATATAGGAAACCGTAGCAAAACAACATAAGCGTAAGAGGAATTGGAAAAAAAAAATTAGTGCGCCAATATCCATGATACAGAGATTTCGGAATTGTGAAATGTGGTACACTGTAAAAAAAAATATGTGAAGTTACTAAAGTTTTTCTAGGAAACTGGGATTCCTAGAACTTTTCATGTAACGGCAACAACAAAATTTCATGTAACAGACACACTTTTGCGCCGAAAATCAAAAAATCTGTAAGGTTACTAAGAAATTTTTTGGAAACTGGGATTCCGAGAACTTTTCATGTAACTGCAGCTAAGGTTACAAATAAAAGTTTAGTTAGATTACTGAAATTTTAGCAGATTCATTTGTAAAGTTACAGATTTTTGTAGCTTTACAAAAACTAGTTTTGTAGGTTTGCAGCTTTTTTCGTACAGTTACAGGTGAAAGTTTAGTAAGCATGTAACTTTACATCTGTAGAACTACAGATTTTTTTTTACGGTGTACACAGGCCAATTGCAATTAATGTAAACATTGACTGAATCGTATTAATTTCGTTGCATGGAATTAGCTTGCTGGTTCCCGGAGAAGAATGTGTCGTATCAAGATTTTTTTTCAATAATTCTTTTCAAGAATAAATATCCTTTCAATACGATGAGCCATTAAAAATCCGTAATACAGGGAGCCCATGAAAATCCCATGAACGTTACAGACTATGTTACGTCAATGTGTGGGTTGGAATGCTGTTTTAGCATGATGGAGCTCTACCTCTGTTTGAGCAAGATGTTAGGAACAATCTGGATGTAAATTTTGCGGATTAATGGTATAGGTCTGTTGTTTGGTTGAGGCCGCTACGCTCAAATTTTATACACGAATGCTAAATACACTGGGACCTCCATGTTGAATGTTATCTCACCCAATACATGCATCCATGCATGATGTAAATTTTGAATACGGTACATCCTGTCCAGTACTGGATCCTAACCACTAGACAAGCAGGTGTTGTCTAATGGACTTGGCAAGATGTTCACTCTAACTTATCCTCTATAGCTAATATGTTATTTGTATATGGTGCCTTTTGAAGGGAAAACTTAATAACGTCGTGTATAAAACTTTCCTAAAATCTGAGAAGGATCTCTTTGCAATTAACTGGGCTCTTGCACGATATGCGTGGAATAATCCATAAAGTTCGCTAATACCTAGTTTCAAGATACGATGCACGTATTAATGGTGACGGTCAGTTCTTAAAACAAATTCAGTAATTATTATCAATCAAGTTTTATTTTATAAATTATAACACATGCATTCTTTTCCACTTGTTTCACCATGAAGCACCCTATACCTTCTTTAGATCTCATTCTACACTGTAAAAAAAAATCTGTAAAGTTACTAAAGTTATTCTAGGAAACTGGGATTCCTAGAACTTTTTATGTAACGGCAACAACAAAAATTCATGTAACAGACACACTTTTGCGCCTAAAACGAAGAAATTTGTAAGGTTACTAAGAATTTTTTAGGAAACTGGGATGCCTAGAACTTTTCATGTAACTGCAGCCAGGATTACAGATAAAATTTTAGTAAGATTACTGAAATTTTAGCAGATTGATTTGTAAAGTTGCAGATTTCTGTAGCTTTACAAAAACTAGTTTTGTAGATTTGCAGCTTTTTTTGTACAGTTACAGATGAAAGTTTAGTAAGCATGTAACTTTACATCTGTAGGACTACAGATTTTTTTTACAGTGTAGACACTGTGTTCTATAACACAGAATGTTTATTTTGGTGTGCAGTACCAGCTCTTAACATTTGTACAATTTTTTTTAATTAATGTGAGCTTATAATAATATATATAATAGCATGAATGTAAGTTTTATTCATTCATTTAAAATATTTTTGCATTATAAATTTGAACCATTTTTTTGCAGTGTAAAATATTACTAATCAAATCTAATTGGTTAAACATACTATTCAAAAACGCGCTTTTCATTTCTGGAATTAGCTCAAGTGTTAGAGAGAAATGAGACCTCTTTAAAACTGTACAAGGTCACTAATTTTACATTTGTCTTTGTAAGAATGAAAATATAATGACCCTCAATATAAATATTTCAGAACAAAATCACTATTTAAATCTGATAGGTCTTTTTCAATAGTACCAATTACTAATTTAGCTAAGGTAAGCTAATATTGTGGATTATTTTGGGCAGAAGTAGATTGTATCATATCCTTTAAATATCCGGGCTATTACAAAACATTATGATAATTCGCTAACAGGTCACGAAGCAATTCAAAACTGTTGAAGAAATTTTCAGACAAAATATATGTATTAGAGTTCAGAAAATGCGATGTAATGGTTCAAGTGCACTTTCTATATATTTAAAAAATTTTCGGTTTTTCGATATTAAAAAAAAATTATATTTTTAATGTGAGTTATAAGGAATTAATCTCCAACAGAAGTTTAAACGTATGTTTAATTTATTTTCGTTATATATCGGGCATGAAAAAAGGAAACAAAATTCTTTTAAATACGTATTTTAAATATATTTGTGTTCAATGAGAAAAAATATAATTTTAAAATAGAATAATTACCGACATTGTGAAAGAACTACATAATATATATGTTTTACAACATCGTGAATCCATTGTAACTATCCAAAAAAAATCGCATACACTTTTTTCATTCTAGATTCATTTATAGAACCGAGCAACCCTAATCTGTAATCAAATACAGAGAACGTACCCTGTAAGAAAATTACATTTCTAGTAAACTGGAACAAGCTTCCAGAGCAGAGTAGCACAATAATATAAAAGAAAGAATGTTTATCCATTTATGTCATAGTTAAGGTTGATTACGAAAGGATGATATAAACGAAACCAATTTTTATCATCTAGCCCTTTCCTATAATCATGTGAGTACCCAGTTTATTTCTATATTAAACACAGTATATCTTTTCTAAGCATTTAAGACTGCCAGTTTTCAGTGACAGTTTTATCTGATAAAATGCCGCTATTACTAAGCACGTACTTGAACTTTTTACATACTCTTTTTTCATTTTTCTCAATTTCTTTGACCTTAATATTAATACGTTAAATATATACAATATTTTTTTTCCTTATTTATATCACAAGGCATATTGATGGCTTCAGAAGTTTACAAAAAAGGAAAATAATTTATGTTTAATAGCTATAACTTTTTGATTTGTTCTGAAATTAAGACTGCATCTAGATCGAAAAGGTAAGTTTTGTTTTTCCTCATCAAAAGCTATTTACTCTTCTGAATCATGTAATATTTAATATTTATTAATACTTATAAAAACTTGCTTAACTTTATTTTTTATTTTATTTTAGCAGTAAACATTAACAAAGATTACCATTAATCAATATTGTATATTGAGAACCAAATGATTATTTTTAATTTTTATCGTCATAACGGAACTGCTGTAATTATCGGTATAAGAAAAACTTTTAACAGAATTTCAGAAATTGCCTCTAAGCATATATATTCCTTAAATCTATTTGATGTCAATTCGAGCAGTGTGAATATCTGACCGTCGTTCTAATAAACACAGAAATACATTCTTATACTAATATTAAGCAGAATAATGATTTTTTATATGCATCTTTAGTAAAAAAAGAACATCTGAACAAAATTTAAAATACTTAGTCTTCTAAAATACTAAATACAATAAATACAATAAGACTGACTTGAATAGAGTTTTACAAAAAACGTTAAAAATACATTCAGTAAACGTTTCGCCAATCAACAACTACGAGGCCTCATCAGTACAATTTAACCACTGTAAAAAACAAACAACAGAGCAAATCAAGTTCAGTTAAAATTATAGTTATTTTTTTAAGGACAAACAGTATTCACCAGGAATGGAGCAGACTTCATTCAATGTTGGAGAACGTAATTCAGTAAACCGGTCTTCTAGAAACAATCTACTATGATAACTGTTACAACCTCATTTCAAAATCCAAGCGTTTTCAAATAGCGGGATGTGATCCGTTTCAAGTTAATGTTGGACTATTTTTGAATTTAGATTTCCTCTTTTGGAAGCATTAATATGTTCCATCAGGCTAATTTCCATTGATCTACCCGTTTCACCAATGTAAACTCTATCGCAATTTTTAGAGGGAATGGCATAAACACCACTGGTTAATTTTGACTGATCATATTTAAATCTATGCTTATTAAATTATTATAATAGCATTATTATTATATTAAATTATTGCTTGGCGATACGTTTACTAAATGAAATTTGAATGTTTTTACTAAAACTGTATTCAAGTTTCTCTTATTTTATTTATTTATTTAGTCTTTTAAAAGTTTCAAATTCATACGTTAAATGTATGTTTATTGCAAATGTACTCTTCTCTATATGTATGATTTATTGTGCAAATTAAAACTGATCATACCGACATAAGAACTTAACTATATTTTTCAGCAATCACTATAATGTGCACGATGTTTTAGAAAGTTTTTAACTCAGTTTTACTTTGTCACCATAGAAAAAATTAGAACTTCTGGATTTAGGTGATACATTAGCAGTATAAAAATGAAATTTCGAATCATTATTCAAACTACTAGATTCCTAAATAGCATATAGCAAATAACGATAAGAGAAAACGATCTCCAATAAAACCCTATGCCAAAATAAGTATAAAGAAAACTTGCTAAATAGGTGCATTTAATGTCGCAAATATAAAATGATGTCACAAATATAAAATATGTATTCAATCAAAACTGCCCTGATGACGATCAAGAAGTCTGGTCGAAAGTACCCGGGGCGAAATTTTGGAAGTTTTTAAGTTACTAATAAAAACTTTTTTATAAAAACTATTTTTTTACGTAACTACACCTTTTATATTTGGGAATTTTTTTTTATATTTGCGACATTAAATGCACCTTTTTAGCAAGTTTTCTTTAATTTTATTTCGATACAGTTTCAATGTGAATGTGACATTCTGACAGTATATATTTTTCGTATTTTGTGACTCTATGCCGTATAAATAAATTTGTGATAACTTAGCGTCTTCGAGATTTGAATCTTGTAATTATATTAACAAAAACTATAAAAGCCTTTATTTTGCCCAAGGTAAAAACGAGTAATATCAAAATAAAGATACACCATTTAATAATAAGTTCAGTTAAATACGAATACTTATTATCACATATAAAATTCTTAATAAGATCTTTTTGAGGATGGTTAAAACTATTTTACCTAGATAATGTTGATTTCCTTCGAACAAAACAAAACTCCAATTTCACCAGGAGTTAAAAGCAACTTTTAGTAAAAATTTAACATACTGTAAAAGAAGGCATTTTAGGCAGTAGTCAAATAATATAGCATTTTATTTTCGATTAATTTAATTTAGCGTTCGCACTTTTGTTTAAAAAATGTAATTTCAATTATTTCAATAACTTTGGTAATATTTAATTTCATAAATGCTAACGAAAACAATTGATTATTTTAATAAGTTGGTAAATATCAAACCCAGTCAATAACACTTTACAAATAGAGTTTTACAAAATATTTTTTATAAAATCAAAATGTTACCGAATATATAATACGCGATTTATCACATTGCTAAGGAAGCGTCGAACCAACAATGTAAAATACGTCCAAGCCGGGAATCGAAACAGGAACCCTTGGAATAGCGCTCAAAGTGCTCTACCAATTAAGCTACGAAGACGATGCCCAGCTTAGCATTCCTCACACATGTTGGTAAGGATGCAACTGCACCACAAGCCGGAATATTCATCATGAGCACACAACCCTGCAGCAAAACATGCGACATTACTGCGGCTTGGACATTTTTCTCATTGTTGGTTCTACGCTTCGTAAGAAATGTCTTAAATCATGTATTATATATTCAATATTTTCGAGCGTAATTTCACTGCTGAAAATAATTAAAAAATTATACAAAATTTTACCTATTGATATGTTTTTCTTAAATTACATAATTCTTAAATATTAGAGACAGAAAGAGCTCATTATACAGTGAATGTTATTGCTACTGAACTCTTTTTAAATAATTCATTCGAAGTGACTTTGAACACACACGCACACACACACACACACACACACAAAAAAAAAAAACAAAAAAAAAAAAAAAAAAAAAAAAAAAAAAAACATACAATTGATTGATCATTTTCTAAATCTCTGAAGAATAAAAGTACATTTAAATGTTTATTATACGGGATATTTTTAAGCTACTGGAGATAAAATTTCATGTGATTAACTTCACTAAATTTTCATTTGATTTTGAGTAACTTAAATTTATAATCCATAGGCTATACAGTAGAACCTCTTTTAACCGAAACTCTCGGTTAACCAAAATCAATTTTTAAAGCCTTTTTTTGTGTGTGTGTGTGTGTTTGTGTGTGTTAACTATCGCATTCCTTGTGTGCAACATCCAGTTGAAAGCATTTTTTTCTTTTTTTTTTTTTAACTATCATATTCCTTGTGTGCAAGTGGCCCTTTCTGAACTACGAGTACATATAAATATTTTCAATCCCCTTTTTTAGAGTTCCTTTGAATTTAACTTGAGCTCTCATTATATGCGGAGTGGAACGAAGACAACGAATAAATTAGCAATTCTGAAGCTTTTGAATGTTTTTCAAAAGGTTTGTCATGGCTGGAGCAGCAGAAAGACTGTGATACTGATGAACTAATAATATTAGAAACTCCTTGATAGAGCTTCAAAGAAAAAGCAATTGGAACTGTGACAAGCAAAACATTTTTTTCAAACCCTTGTGATATATATAAAAGGTACTTGATTTCAAAATTAAAATTCAGGTAATTCATTCTTGTTTCTATTTTTCTATTGTTTTATTTTTATTAAGCACTTGTTACCATAATAAGAAATATTGCATATATTTATCCTTAATCGCAAAATTGAAGCATTCTCGATTATCAGAAAATTTCGATTTTCCGAAAGATGGCCGGTCCCAATTACTTCGGGTAATAGAGCTTCTACTGTATTTCGGAGTGAGCTGGAAATTTGTTTTCATTATAAATATCTTTATATGTAAGAATAAGGATGTGAATAAAATAATCTGTGATCGAACCAAATTCTGACAGTTCGGGTGATATTTTTTTTTATTAATACTCTAACGTAATACATTAATTTACTTATTTATTTTTATCGAATAACAGTGTTATTGAAAAAAACTTTATTTCTCAAGAGATATTTTTGGTTCAATAGATAAAGTTAGCTCTATATACCTACCTACAACTCCTTTTTTCTTTTCTTTATTGAAATTAGTTTATACTCTTCAGAATCGAATGGAACGTAAAAGTACTACCTCATACTGTACTGGCTTAAACATAAATCAATTAAATAATTTCGCTATTTAAATATTATACACATGTAAGAGGAACTCGTATTTGTGTTAAATTATTTATTAGGAATATCTGTTAAGAAACTTCAAGCTTAATAGTAAAGAAATGTGTATTCTTTTGTCTGTTTCTAAACACAAAAATCAGAATTTCAAATTCCTTATAGACTAATCAAGCAGAAAACCCTTTATTGTTGTCCTATTTCAATATGAGTTGTTAAAAGTTAATTTAAAATTCTAAGACCTGTTATCTCATAAAAAACCAATTAATACTTCTGAAAAAAAAGAATTTCAGGTTCCTTACAGACTAATCAAGCAGAAAACACTTTATTGTTGAGTCGTGTGCGTATAAGTAGTTAAAAGTTCATTTAAATTTCTAAGACCTATTTTCTCATAAAAAAAAACAATAGACACTTCTGAAAAAAAAGTATTCTAAAAAAAACAGAATTTGAAGTTCTTTACAGACTAATCAAGCCGAAAACACTATATCGTTGAATTATTTCCATATAAATAGTTAAAAGTAATTTGTAATTTTAAGACCTGTTATCTCATTTATTGTTGAGTGGTTTCCATATAAGCAGTTAAATTTTAATTTCTAATTCTAAGACCTGTTATTTCATAAGATAACAACTGATGCTTCTGGAAAAAAAAGTATCCTGAGAAAACAGAATTTGAGGTTCCTTACAGACTAATCAAGCAGAAAATACTTTATTGTTGAGCTGTTTCCACCTAAGTAGTTAAAAGTTAATTTATAATTGTAAGATCTGTTATCTCATAAATTAACAACTGATATTTCAGAAAAAAAAAGTAGTTTGAAAAAAAAAAAGAGTTTGAGTCGTCTTATAAATTTAGGCCGTGCAAAGTTATCTATTGGTAAAAATTTTGACTAATTATCAAATTATGCCACATAAAATTCCTTAGCTGCTTTCTAAATATTACTTTATCTTAGTATGTAATACAGTTAATTATTTTAAATTTTAGTGTTCTTTTGAGGCTACTGTTTTTATATTAAAATGTCACAAAAACATATATCAAATTTCATTTTATCCAATATATTGGTCTTTATTTAACTGAAATCTAAAATGCAAAAAAAAAAAAAAAAAAAAAAAAAAAAAAAAAAAAAATTCCTTTAAAAATCTACAAAATACATCGTATAGTCTGAAAAGAAAACTGTTTAAAGGACCGTAAGTATGTTCGAAACAAAAAAAAATAAAACGAACAAAATAACTTTAAAATAAATAAAGAATTTTATATTTCCTACAGAATGTACATTTGAAATTGAATTGACTTCATATATTATAAAGCTTTTCTCTTTGCAAATAAATACAGCACTTTCAAAGCTTGCTTTGTCAAGGTAGTATATATCGTATTTTATAACATATCAAAAGGCATAAGAATGTAAAAAAACCAAAAAATAAATACTAAGAGTAGAGATTTTCTCAAACTTTGTTTTACTGTATGACATTTAACTAAATTTTTTTGTCAAACAAAAACTTTAAACGAATTTAAGAAACAAAAGGGAACAAATAAAAGGAAAATAATTCACAAATACAATTCACCTTAACCTTTTAAAGTAAAACATGTATATATTGCATGTATATAAAACATGTAAATAAAACATGTATACATGTTTATGTATTTATTAATTTTTTCATTGCTTTCCTAATTCGTGTGTTACTATTATTATTAATATTATTATTATTTTACAGAATAGTGTCAGAGTAATTTGTTCAGGAATAAACGAAAACAGATTAAAATGTAAAAATTAAAATTCCTTTGAATAAACAGAAATTTCCGTATATCTTTATGAACCAGATTCTTTTAACATACAAGGTAGAAAGTACAAACGGATCAAATATTACGAGTCTAAAAAAATTATATAGTGAAAATAAATTGAGATGTTTTTTCATTTAAATTAAAAAAAAATAATAATGGTATACACATATAATAACAATGATTCGAATTAAAATAGCAAAAACAAAAATATATTTTTTTATTTTTCTTCAATGCAAGTTTGGAATATAGGGAACCATAAAAAGGATAAGCGTCAAATATAAATTATGACGACAAGAACATAATTTAACGTTATCGCTTTTGCAAACGTTAAATGCCTGTAAAATAAATATAAAAGAAAATTCATATAAAGTTACAAATAAAAACTTAAAAGTAAGAAAACGTGTTTATTCAACACAAAACGGTAAATTTGTCTAATCATTATCATTTTCTTTTTTATAACATGCAAAAATCCTGAATAAATTATGTAATATATACATTATTAGGAAAGAATTACGTAAAAATACATTATCAGTAATTCTTCGCAATTCATTACATAGACCCCTGTTAAATATTATATAATGTCACATAACACGCTTCTATAATATTTTTATACTACTGTAAAAGTTTACTGAGTAAAAAGCTTTAAGTCGAAGATATTTGTTAAATCAGAGAACTTAATCAATCGCTAGTAAATTACTTTTTTCACGTTTTTTTTTTTTTTTTTTTTTTTTTTTTTTTTTTTTTTACTTAAGTATTCTTGCAAACTAAACTCATTACTTAATAAATTGTTTAAGAAGTTACATTTTTAATTAGCTTTTTTTCTGCAACATACCTTAAATATTTGCCTCTTTTTGAAGTAGCAATGAAGTGAATATGAAATATATATATATAAGATTTGTCTGTGACATTTTTGTAAATACATGTAAATATATATATATATATTGATTTGCAGAATTATGATAAGGACAATCATTTTCCCCCGTCTCTGGCTTTTTGTAAATATTCAACGTTGACGAAATTTCAACTTTGTCTACTGTTGGTGAAAACCGACAGTTCAGTCTACTGCTGATATTATACGAATAATCTGCAAATTAGATGTATATTATACTGATAAAGCATAAATGTAAAAAAAAAAAAATGTATTACCATTTGTAGAAAAATCAGTCTTTCTACAACAGACAGTTTGTCTTATGTCGATATAGAGACTGCGTGCAATAGTTATAGAGACTGCGTGCAGTAGTTTTATGAAAATGCAGTCCATAAAAATGCTCTTTAATCAAGGATGGATTCCGCCGTTGATAATGGAAATATGAAAAGCAGATCTCCCTGTAAACGGGTTTCCATTCAATTCCCTTTGATTGCAAAAATTTACGGGCGAATCAGTTGCTGTCAAGACATCCAATGGTTGTTTTCGTTTTTGATAAAAGAGGATCAGTTAAACATTTGAAAAGAAGCTAAAATAAAATAAATTAAGTATACGGAGCCTTTGTCTCCCGGTATTTTAAAACAATCTCTATAATAATAGCCTTTGTCATGTGACTATCATCAACAGTTCCAGGGGATCACTTGGCTTTTTATACTCTAGGTGCCATTTTGGTACTTTAATGTTAGCCAGGCAATGGTGATAAGTTGCCAAATATAATTTTATCACCATCATTTCATCTATATTATAATAGTTCCAGTCATCAACTGTCATAAACAAATACGGTCCGATCCCTACGCCGTTCATATGAAAGTTTGGCACAGATGTCATATACGTTCCATATTGGTGCGATTTTTTAACGACGCCAATTTGGGGAACGCATCAACAGCATAAAAAACAACATCCGGCTTATCATATCAAGCAAAATAACGTTACTTTGGCGCCAGTTAAGTGCTCGTTCCGTATATGACATTGGCGTCAGGAAAAAATTGCACCAATATGGAACCGTAAGTTTTCCATTTTGATTAAAAAAAAAATTTTCTCTAATAAAACTACATAAAATTTGCCATGGTTGCAAAGAATTCTTGGTACTGTTACGCTAGCCGGATGAAAATCCCGCCAATAGCTTTTTTTCAAATCGCCAATTAGGTTTTTTTTTTTTTTCTTTTGAGTGGTAATATTTCGCCAGATGTCATATACGCACAGCAGGTTTGAAGTGATTTTTTTTTTTTTTACGACAATTTGGCGAAAACCTTGTTTTCAAATACCAGTTACATATGCATTTTTGGTATTACTTAGTTATCCCGTCGACCAAAAATCTATCGCCAAACTATAAGATTAAATGTCAAGGTACTTCTTAGTTATCCCGTCGACCAAATTACTGTCGCCAAATTGTAAGATTAATTGCAAATAATGGTTGTCATTAATTAATTAATTTTAAGATTAAATGCCAATAATGTCCAATAAAACCATTAATTCGACGTTTTATTTGTATTTTTATTAATGTTTTACTAATTTATTTGTTCTTTCGTTATTTAAAATAAAACATTATGTCAATGTGTATAATTTGGCGAATGGTTTAGCGATTTATATAATTTGGTGAAATTGGTCGACCGGATAACTAAGAAGTACCAATGCCAATAATGGTTGATCGCAAATGTCACATTCACTTGACTTTAAGAAAGTTGCACGTGTTTACGTCATCAAGTGATTTTTATTTCGACTTTTTATTTGTATATTTATTAATGCTATACTAATTTATTTGTGCTTTCGTTATTTAAAATAAAAAATATGTCGATTTGTATAATTTGGCAAAATTGGTCGAAGGAACAACTAAGTAGTACCGTATTTTTTAATTATTTTCTAAAGGAAATATAAAAAAAATTAATAATTATAGAACAAAATAATTTATATCCTACTATATATAACAAAAATTTTGATTGTAAAATGGACCAATGAAATTCTGCGTAGATATTCCCGGCAGATCGGCACCCAATTTGAATGCTTAAGCATGGTCTTTCTTCGTTAATATTAAAAAAACTGTTGCATACAAATATATGAAAATCGGTAGTATTATAGGGAAATGTTTGATAAACACGCTGATGCGGACAGTTTTCAAATAGAAGAATTATTTTAAGAGATATTTAATGCCAAAGTTGGACAAAATCGTTCCATTAAAAAAGTTTTATAGGAGCAAAAACTGTACATAGGAATTTAATCATTTTTAGATCATTTTATGCGTCAGAATTTCCGGGTGTGCAGACTGCATTTAGTTTTTTAATTTGACTCATTTTTTGAGTTTTATATGTATTTTAAATTCAAATTTTCAGCATTTCGAGAGATATTTTTTTTACATATTTTAGAAAATTGTATAAATTTAAACTGTTGCCAACTGTATAAACAGCGCAAAAAATAAAAAGCAGGAACTCATTGAAAATTACGTCATAAAAACTATATTTACAAGTGAATTTTAAAAGAGAAAGAATATCGTAAAATAATAAATTCATTAACATGCGTTAGAAGTCTTAAATAGGAGAATTTACGTCACATTTATGTCACATTACACTTATTACGTAAAATGAACAAAAAATAATACTGCAAAATAGTTTAAATTTAAAAATTGCGCGAGACATTTATTTGATATTTTCAGATGATCATAATATTTCATTTCGAACTAAAGTATTTTTACGTGAATATTAAAAAGAGAAAGAAAAGTTTGGTTAAAATTACGTCAGATTATAATTGTCAGATTCAAATTATAATTCAATCTTCCGAAATAGTTTTAAAGCCGATCAATGTAGCGTGCTGTGTTAGAGTCTGCGGTGTCTGAACGAGGGTTGACGAGCGTAGCTCGTAGGGCAGAGCCCCCTAGTAATTTATAAAATAAAATAAAAGTAAATAAATATTTATTATCAAATAAACAACAATAGCCGGGTTGCCATGTCAACCTTTTCTGAAATATGAAAATAATATATCTGTTTGATTAAAATTTGAGTTGCCATCATTAGAAAAATGTATATAAAATTAGAAAAAAATTAATATTTCGAAAACTAATTCGAGTTTAAAAATTCTAATACCAGTTTTGAGATCTGCGAATCAATGCTGATTTTTGGTGTTAATTTCATCGCAAAACGTTCCATATTTTAGGAGAAATCGCTTGAAACATAATTAGTTGTTTAATCAGTCGATTCATATATCCGTTTCATAAATTCGTTTCATTAGGATTATATATATATAGGGTAGATTTAGTTTATTTGCGTGGTCTAAAAGTTAACTTCTCCGTCAAAAATATTCACACCGCATTGGGGTAGTGTTGAGGCAGATGCCTCCTACCTTTTTCGGGATAAGTGAGAATTCCTTATTTCAGAAGTTAACCAGGACTAATTTCACGATCACATTATATAATGTTATTAATTATAAGTTTTATGTTAACACTATGAATATTCTAGGTTGATTGATTAGGAGTTGCTTACCTAATTCACTGGAAAGATTAATTGTGGGTATTTAAGGATGTTGAGTCTCCCCCTCTCCTTTCGCGAGTTCCTTCTTATTTATGTTTTAAAGTTAATTAGTTTCCCCCCTTTCCCCACTTTTAATCATCCCAATCCCACTATATGGTTAGGTAGTTTAATGGTTCGTTAAAGAAGCCCAGATCTGCCCAGCACATAACTTCATATACTTTTCGATAGTACAGTATTCAAAATGGAACAAAAATCGCTATTACAGCACCCCCTTTCAGCGGAATTTTTCTAAATGCAGGGAGGACCTTCTTATCTTGGCCAAAATCATACAAAAAAATTGGTTCAATTCTATGCATAAATTTATACACTTCACGATAGTACAATATTAAAAATGGCACAAAAATTGCTATTAAAACGCCCCCTTTTGGCGGAATATTTCCAAATTCAGGAGGACCTTCTTGCCTTGGCCAAGAACATACACAAAAAATTTGTTTCAATTCTATGCATAACTTCAGACACTTTTCGATCGTATAATATTCAAAACTGCTATTACAGTGTACCCTTCCGGCGGATTTTTTTAAGATTTAGGTAGGACCTATTTGCCATTTCAAAAACTTAAAAAAATATGGTTCGATTCTCTGCATAACTTCATACATTTTTTGATGATACAATGGCTAGAGACACACGGACAGACGGATACACGACCAGACAGACATTTTCTAAAAACAGGTTTTTGGGATCCTAGATTTTGACCTTAGATTTTGACCCCTAAAACGTGTAAATCCGTCGAAAATCGGAAGTCGAAAAAAATTTTGATTACAATACTTTCTTCTATTGAACATACAAGAAAATAAAATCGTTAGTTTTCAATCCTTGGTGAGAGAAGGAAATTTAGCAACGTGGATGGATTCTGGAAACCTATTCACTGTTTCATATAAAGAAGCAATATTTTTCAATATTTATACAATTTGTTTAATATAAAAAAGCAATTTATCTATTTTATATACAAATAAGCAAATTGTATGTAAAAAACAAAAATAATATCTATAAATTACATTTATACATGTAAATTCTTATAAAACAAGCTAACAGTTCATAAATTTTTATTTCCATAAATGCTTGTATCATTTAGCAACAAAACTCACTTTTTGAAGCCTGAATTGCGCCAAGATGAGAGAAAAAAGAAACGCAAAAGCCTTTTTACTGAAAAAGTACCAATAAATCTTGAATTTAAATCTTCACTTTCAACATTTTTCACATTTTTGAAAGCCAGAAAATAATTGTGCGAAATAATTTATTTTTTACTTATTTATTTTAGTGGAATTCAAAAAATATTTTTTAATGTCAATAACACAATATTTTCCATTTTTCACTATACATTTGTTTACGGAGTATTATCAGTAGTATGCACCAGGTGGCGTAACTTTCTGGACAAAGTCAGTTAATAAGTTGGCAGTTATCGGGGGCATTTTCACCCATAGACTTTCTCCGGATTGTCAAATCTGAGATATGATAAGGGAGTCTAGGTTCTACCTATAACCCATTAAAATTTAAAGAGTTCAGACGATAATATTTTTTTTTAAATGTTAAAGGAACCAGACAGAAAACAAAAGAAAAGCGGTAAGAAAACACAATTCTTTTACAAATAGATATCAATATTTTTTTAACGAATTTTTTAAACAGGCTGCAAAACCGTTGCTTTTATTAATGATAAAAATTTCAAAGAGTATAGATAATGTGAACATTATTTTTTTTTAAACTATTAAACGTGACGAAGTGAAACAAGTTGGAAATTGCACATCAAACGTGGTGCGTTCATACTATAACTAGTTTTATAAATATTTTTTGAACCGCATATTGTACTGAATGTATATTTTAGTGCACTTCATAAGTGCATATCAATTTAATTCTGTTCGAAAGGCTGCAACATCTTTAAAATGCACTTGAAAAAAAATTTCCCATTAGCGGCAATGTAAAGGAAACCTTATGACTATCTTTGTATTTAAACTATAAATCCAATTTTTATAAAATTTGAAATGACTCGACAAAATTTTGTAACAATTATACATTTAAAATTTCAGACCATTCGGTTGGGTAGGTTTTGCTAAGTTATATGCGGACGGACGGACAGACAGACGGACCGAATGACGACTATAGTTGCTACGTATTTATATAATTACGAACGCACCTAAAATGATTCTTTTCAAGAGTACTTTTACTCTAAATATTGGCGCTTTTCAAGAATATTTTATGCAGACTAGGAGAATATAGTAAACTCTGTCTAAGGCGAGTCAATCGGGACCGAGGAAATTTTCCGTAGTAAAATTTTCCGTTCCCCCTTAGATAAATTTCCCTCTATGTCTATGGATTCGCAGGGACTTCAAAATCTTTCCGAGTTATACAGATTTCCGCGTTGTACAGAGTCCGCCTTACAGAGAGTTTACTGTATTATATTTTTGACTTACACAAATTTCGAAAAGTTTTATATAATTACGAAAATTTCTTAAGCATACAATGCACTCTACCACCTTCCTTCTTCCTTTTTTTGCCATACTTCAAAATTACGCATCGGTTCGAGGAAAATGCGCAAAAAAGATAAAAAATACCAAACCACACGTACGGTCATTTATCTTTAAAATGGTACATCTCGTTTTTAAAAAGAAGTATGAATAATATCCTTCAAAAAAGTTCCTTTCCGAATATCACTTTTGACGAATCTTCTTTTTTCCTTGCATTTTCCCAAAGGATTTATATTGCACACATTGTTATTTAAAAAATACAGTAAATAAAATTTAGTACAATCGCACTGAAATTTTAATTCAGTAACATTTAGCTAATAATCGAGCATAAATTTGGTTCACAAATTATGAGATTTAGGAGGGAAATTATCAGTTTGAAAATAAAAACATTTTTTATAAGATTAACATTGCACACACTTATTTAAGCTTACAACGTAAATTTATTTTGAGCTACTGCTCTAAAGATTTAATACCTTAAAGTAACTTTTTAGCCGCTGTTTTAGCATCATTTTAGTTCAATGATAAAGAGATTTAGTGGTGAAATAATCATTTTGAAATGAAAAATATTCCCACAGAACTTCAATCTGGAAAAAAGAGTGAGTAGAAAAATTCTGTTTTTTAAAACTAAACATTCATATTACAGCACGGAATTTTTACATAGGCTTAGGAAATGTTACACTTATAACTCGTAGAAGTTTCAAAGGTTTTGGGCAATGTCAACTATGTTTGTTATATTAAATGAAGAGATGTGGGGCAAAGAAAAGGAGAAGAAAACACTTTTTTAACGCTCGAAGGCACTGAAAGCCACATTATTAGGTTCGTTTCGAAAGATTTTCCTTTAAATATATAAATTGATTCAAAGTTGATTTTAGATATATATAAGTTTATTACCTTGGGCCTTCGTTAAGTTGGCCTTCCGTTTAAAAATATAAAATAGAAAAAGACCGGAACTTGCGTAGAATGACCGGTGTACGCTGCCGAAGGCAGTAGGCCTCTTATATCTAAGTTTTTGGATATGTATTATTTTGAAAATAAAAAATCGAAAAATACCGCGTGAATGCTGCCGAAGTCAGTGATATGTATTCAGCATTAGGATTGCTTAGAAAGATTTATGTTATAATATATAAAATCATTCACCATTGACTTTAGGTGTTGTTTATGTTACTATCATGGGCCCAGGCAACGTTGGACGGATTAGCTAATATACGATAGAATTTATTTTGAGAGCATTAACAGATTTTTTTTTTTTAATAAAGGCTAATTATGTATTACATTTATAAAGTTTAGTATAATAGATATCACTTTGAAAATTATTTATAATATTTTTAAAAGAGATCCTGAAATGAGATATTTTTTTCCAAGTTAATTTTGCTCAAATGTACTATATAAAAAGCATCGGCTTATTCATAACATTTCTATGATAATGAAAAGTATATTTTCATAAAACCAAAAATTATGTTTTAATATAACTGAATGTAAACTTTTAAATATCTGAGTGTATTTTCTAAAACACAGTGTTAGTTGCGTAAGAACTAAAATCTAATGATTAAAGAAGTGCTGTTAATATAAAAATACCAATTCAATCCATGTAAAAATGTTATTTTTTTTATTCTAAAAAAACATAAATGAGTAAAAAAAAAAAAAAAAAAAAAAAAAAAAGAGAGAGAGAGAAATTGATTCCTTTTACTATGCTTGTGTAATCAGATTTATGTTATTTTAAGAGTATGTAATTAAAAAACGCTTCAAAATCATTGACTTTCAAACACGATACTCAGTAGGGGATTCTTTTTGACACTTCTAGCATTTTTAATTATCATACTGAGAGAATGTTAAAATAATAATCCACTTTGATACATAAAATATTCAAATGATATATTTTTAAGTAAACTGGGAGTTGTAATTTTTTAAATATTTTTTTATATGCTATTGTTTAAATATTTTTTATTTAAGGCAAACTTTCGTTGTTTAACCAATCATTTTTAAAGTCTCAAGAAAATGTGTTAAAATAAAATGAAATAACGGGAAAATATATTTTTAAAAAGAGCTGGACACATGCTAATCTAATAACAAATTTAACAATTCAATTTCTGGTAGAAGTTTTAAAAAAATAAAAGATAAAAGTGCCCAGCTAAACTGATGGCATTGAGCTCACAGTCTATTCACGCTAATTGTATAATATACTCTTATTTTAAAGAATAATGCCTCTCAAAAAATAAGTGAAGGGGAATTAGCCCCCGTTTCCCCCTTTATACTTAACCAGTGAACCTCCAAATCTAATCAGGGAAGCTCCTTATCATAATAAACCGGTATACCAAATTTGGAGCAAATCCAATAATCCTGCAAAAAAACCATTTATCTAAATTAAGGGGGTGGACTACCCCCCCGCCCCCCTTTATCCTTAACCAACGAATCCCTAAAACGAATCAGGGAAGCTCCTTAACATAATAAACCGGTATACCAAATTTGGAGCAAAGCGAATAATTCTGCATGAAAAACCCGTTTATATAAATTAAGGGGAGTGGACTAGCCCTCCTTCCCCTTTTATACTTAAACAATGAACCACCAAAACTAATCAGGGAAGTACCTTAACATAATAAACCGGTATACCAACTTTGGAGCAAATCGAATCCTTCTGCATGAAAAACGCATTTATCTAAATTAAGAGGGGCGGGCTAACCTCCCTTTTCCCCCTTTATCCTTAACCAGTGAATCCTCAAAACTAATCAGGGAAGTTCCTTAACATAATAAACTGGTATACCAAATTCGGAGCAAATCGAATCTTTCTGCATGAAAAACCCATTTATCTGAATTAAAAGGGGTGGACTAACCATCCTTTTCCCCCTTTATCCTTAACCAATGAACTCCCAAAACTAATCAGGGAAGTTCCTTAACATAATAAACCGGTATACCAAATTCGGAGCAAATCGAATGATTTTTCATGAAAAACCCATTTATCTGAATTAAGGGGGTGGACTAACCCCCCTTTTCCCCTTTATCCTTAACCAATGAATCCCCAAAACTAATCAGGGAAATTCCTTAACATAATAAACCGGTACACCAAATTAGGAGCAAATCGAATGATTCTGCATGAAAAACCCATTTATCTGAATTAAGGAGTTGGACTAACCCCGTTTTTCCCCCTTCATCCTTAACCAATGTACTCCCAAAACTAATCAGGGAAGCGCCTTATCACAGTGAACCTAGAAAAAAATGTTGAAGCAAATCGGATGTTTCTATCAAGAGTTATCGCGTTATGTACATACATACATACATTCGTTCATTCATACAGAACGGGCGGGCACATTAGCTCTCAGGCTTTGATAGCCTGTGAGCTAATAAACATAAATAGTTCATGCACAAGTTAAACATAAAACACAATTTAAATATATTGTAATAGTTTTGCCCGTTTTCAATATGACTTTGTAGATAAATTTATGCAATATAAAATTTTAACTAATTTATATTTCGAAATAAATTAATTTTAAAACAATAAGTTATGGGATATTATTTTCATATTTCTCGATTTTTTAATGTTTTTACTTTATATTTAAAATGAAATCGAATAATTAGTTTATTTAAGTATATGTAATTTTAAATCCCATTGTTAATCAAATAATATAGGGCTCACAATCATAGCAGACTATGTCTATTTAGAAAAAAAAAGTTATGTTTACAGACTTGGTTCACTGTGGGAGTGAATAAAACAGATTTTATGTACCTTCTAGAGATAGACTATCACTTTTTTTTCAAAAGGCATTAATGGCTGTCTGAACCACATACTTTTGGGGCATTTTTAAATCCATTTCTCCTTTAAATGTAATTTTATAACAGCTTTTTGGAATTATTCATCTTTAAAGCGTTTTCAATGAATATTTTGCTTTACAATCATTTAACATGATTAACCATGAACCAAACGGTGCCCTTCTATCGTTAAACGTTTTCAAATTGTTTAATTTTTAAAAAAAGCTCCGCCTTTTTACACCCGGTATTTAAATTAAGTATTACAAAATATTTTGTAATCATGCCGTTAAAAGTAAAATGCATTGCCTAGATATTGTAAAGACACTCATCTGAAAATATTTCATATAACAGAATTTATTTTTAGAAAAAAAAATGTAATCCATAAATGGAATAAATGGCATTCCGTATGTGACAAATAGACCACTTCTTTGAAGATACATTTTTCTGCAGTAATATATCAAACCGAAAAATATGAATGAATTTATTGTGCAAAATAATGTAGAAAATAAATTCCAGAAATGATTTACTATGTGTGGTAAGTGTATGTGTATTAAAGTAATTTATAATTAATTCAGATAATGGAATTTTACATGTGTGATGTTTTATGAACTTGCTATTTTTGGATGACTTTTTTTATTAAAAAATCATTAAGTCCTCCGCGTAACTATATCTATATAAATAAAAATGTAAATGTTCGTTTGTTCAAAATCGCTAATCTCCGAAAGTTCTTCAACGATTGCTTTGAAATTCACGGGGTGAATTGCATTCGAATACGGAAGTGTTGGTATATACAAATTATAAACCTAGCTCCCCCCCCCCCCCCCGCATTTGCCACAATCCCCACCAGGGGCGCTTTTTAATTTTTTTTTCACAACCCATCGTGTGATATATCATTAGAAAGCACTTGGACTATTGTTTCATATTATGCACCTCGCATCTCGCTCCCCTCACTTTCCCTACGTGGGGGCACATTTATATATATAAAAAATATATAAATGTTCATTTGTACAAAATGTTAAACCTCCAAAAGTTCTTTACCGATTGTTTTGAAATTCACGGATTGCGTTGCATTCGAATACGCGCGTATTATTATATATCTATCACGAACCTCGCTCATCCCTACTCCAATTTCTTTGCTACCACCAGGGGGCCTTTTTTAAATTTTTTCAGACACACGTCATGTGACATATCATTAGAAACTCCTTTGACTACTCTTTCATATTATGCACCGACCATCCCTCTCGTCACACTTTCCCTCCGTGGGGGCACATTTCTATATAAAAATGTAAATGTTCGTTTGTACGAAATCGTAAACCACCGAAAGTTCTTCACTGATTGCCTTGAAATTCCTCAATTGCTTTGCTTTTGAATGTGCGCGTGGTTTTATATTACTGTTATGAACCTCGCATCCTCCTCCCCCAATTTCATCACCCGGGGCACATTTTTAATATTTTTCGACACACATTATGTGGTCTATCATTAGAAAGCCCTTTGACCACTCTTTCATATTATGCACCTCCCCTCACTATGCCCTCCAGAGGGACACATTACTGAAATATTTCGTCAGTATTTTTTATGATTTTTGTTTTTTCTTTGTTTTTTTTAGTTCGTAGTTTTTTTTTTATTTCTAGCTCACAGGCTATTAAAGACTGAGAGCTAATGTGCCAGCAGGTTCTGTATGGATGCCTGTATGTACCGCGATAACTCTTGATAGAAATATTTGATTTGCTTCAAATTTTGTAAATAGTTTCATTCTGATAAGGCGCTTCCCTGATTAGTTTGGGAGTTCATTGGTTAAATATAAAAGGGGAATGGGGGGACTAATCCTCCTTTAATTTAGATAAATGGGTTTTTCATGCAGAATTTTCCGATTTACTTCAAATTTTGTAAATATGTTCATTCTGATAAGGCGCTTCCCTGATTAGTTTTGGGAGTTCATTGTTTAAGCCTAAAAGGGGCAACGGTGGGCTAATCTCCCCTTAATTTAGATAAAGGGGTTTTTCATGCAGAATTATCTGATTTGCTTCAAATTTTCTAAATAGGTTCATTCTGATAAAGTGCTTCCCTGATTAGTTTTTTTTGTTTTATTGGTTGTGCAAAGGGGAACGGGGGGGGGGCTAATTCCCCACCCTTAAAATTAGATAACTTGGTTTTTGATGTAGAATTATTCGATTTGCTTCAAATTTTGTGACATGGTTCTATCAGATAGTGCGTATTCCTGATTTGTTTTAGGCGTTCACTGATTAAGTATAAAGGGGTGAACGGGGGCTAATCCGTCATTAATTTAGATAAGTGGGTTTTTCATGCAGAATTCTCCGATTTGCTTCAAATTTCGGATGCCAATTTATTCTGATAAGGCGTTTTCCTGATTAAATTTGGAAGTTCATTGGTTAAGTATAAAGGGAGGAAACGGGGGGAAATCCCTTTAATTTATTTTTCAATGGGATTAATTCTTGAAATAAGAGTATAATATAAAATTAGTGCGCCTGTTATTACCTACAATTAGTGCCTGTGAGCTCAATGCCATAAGTTTAACTCGGCATATATCTTTTTAATTCACTCGATTTGCCAGGGATGCCACCGCATGTACTGCAATTAACAGTCGGCCTGCCAATTATGATGTTGCGAAATATTCACAAGCCACATCTTAGCAACGAAACATGGCTTGCAGTAAAAAAATAATGAGCATCTTCGTAGAAGCAACAATCTTGACAGGACCTTTCAAAGGTGAAGATGTCCTCATTCCTCGCATTCCTTTCATTCCAATGAATGCGCAATCTCAATTTAAGAGATTTCAATTACCTGTTTGATTGGCGTTTGTAATCTTCATCTACAAAGATTAGGGCCAAGTTTAGATCCAAGTTTAGATCTAGTTGTTTAGATCTAGACATGAATTGCTTCTCACACGGGCTATTATATGTTTCGTGTTCTAGAATTAGCAAATCAGACAATCTCTATATCTGCATAGACTATGTAACAATAAAAGATATTGTATATCCACAAGTATTGTGAAATTAAACATATTAGAAACGTGCACTTTCTCTTTTCTTTGTTTTCCATTTAGCCAGACTGAGCCACAGCAACCCGTGGCCAGGTACAGCTAGTTAAAAATAAAAATACAAATTATACACCTCTGTTGGACTATAAAAAATTATCTTAAAGGAAATTTATTTTATGCAATTTTAATCTTTTCGAAAATTTATAGTGTACTTAGTTCGATTCCTGTTTCAAAAATTTCCACATAATGTAATTTTGTGAAAATTACCTCACACAAATCACAATTAAAAAAAAAATTATATATGTATATCGCCGAAATCCACAACTTTGTACACAACACCTAACAGTTCAGACTGTTAAACATACTCTTCTTGTTGTTAATAAAGTTAACAAATTGCATATCTCTACTAGATTGTACTACAGTTTTAGGTCTAGTTGCAAAACTTTTCGAATAAATCATAGTTAAATCACGTTACGTCAAAATTGTTAAATTTAACACGGTTCCAGTGTCATATAATTCATATTTAGTAGAAAAAAAAAACATTCTCCTTGTAAAATAAAATGTTCATATCTGAAATTATTGATGTCATAAACAACGATTTCACATTTCACATTTTTAAACATGTACAAATACCTCCCATTATTGTTCAGCAATTACAAGTTCCCAAACCGACTATTTGACAGTTATAGGTCCAGTTACAAAAGTTTTCCAATATCATAGTTAAATCCCATCATTTTTTTATTTTATTAATGTTATGAAAATTTTATGCTGTCCATGTTCCCTATAATTCATATGAAATAGTACCCTATAACTGGCGATAAATCTTAATTAGAAAAATAAAACTTTGTTAAAATAATTTTAAAATACAAATAACACACACGATGCATTTCAGACTCGAAATTTCATCAGTCCGTCAGTAGGCAATGTAAACACGTGTCCCAAAGCAGACAACGTCAAAAATGAACAGAAAGGGCAGAGAGGAGGACTTACAAGGGATACGACATGTGTCGGTAGCTGAAAGGAAAACACCGATCACAGAGGAGGACATGCAAAAAAGGAAAGTGTTATCAAAATGAAAGAAAAAAATAACAGAAAAGAAAAGATTAACGGCAATAAAAAATTAAAACAAAAATAATAAAAATTAAATTAAATAAAATAAAAAGTAATACATAAATTAATTAATTAATTAATTAATATAAAAATAAAAAGAGAAAACATTATAAAAACAAAAGAAACAAAATAATTTATATATATACATATATTAATAAAGTGGAAAGACACAAGAAAAGAGGGGAAAGAATTACAAAAATAATTTCCAAGCTAAACGGAGAATAGGACATGATGGGATATCATTGACAAGTTTATCGCAATTTTTAAAAAATGAAAATTTTCGAATTTTTTATTGTATTGTTTTTTTAGAAAGAGCTATTCTTTTACGATTCCAATTCTGATTTAATTTTATTAATATGATTATTAGAATAGGAGCTATGACCAACTTAATAAACAGAAAATATGATTCAAATACTGGAAATGAGCGTATTAAGGGGGTCCGGGACACAAAAATCTTCAAATTTTTGAAAAATATTTTATTACAGTAAAAGATTCTCCGCTTTTATTTCCTTAAAATGACTCTTGAATCATGTTTCTATCCTTATTAGAACAGAACATATTAATTTTTTTACATTTTGGTGTATTTTTAAAATTTAGCTTTCAAGCAATGGTTGTCATGCAAACGACTTCTAGTGAAAATGCGTTTTTCTTCATGATGGGTTTTTTCATCATTTTTCGTATTTAAATTGCTATAACTCAAGAGCTGATAAAGATATATTGTTCAAACTTGGAACATGTCTTTTTCAATTAGTTTACTTTAATTTTGATTCAGCAAATTTGAAGAAAATATTTACTTTTGAAAATATGATTTTTTTTAAAAGTTACATCATTTTTTTTTAATTTTTACTTTAAATATTTTTAATATTTTTAATTATTATTTTTAAAAATGCTGAATCTAAATTAAAACTAATATATTTTTGTTTATTTAAATGATAAAAAATTGAAATTCTACAAATAATATTTTGAGTTATAACAGTTTTAAATTACCCCACTTTTTTAACAAATTTTAAATTAAAAAAAAGCAGTTTAACGAATTACAACGACCATTTGGAAAATGATTTTTTCAAAGACTAAAATTTAATAAATAAAAAATCGCACGGAGTTGATCATACATTACGTACGCCATGAATTAAACACTAATAGGGTTATTACTCGTAAAAATTGTAAGCGATAAAAATCGCCTGCGACTGCTCAGATTTCCTGAAACTTACGTATTATCTACCTGAAACTTACGTATTATCCAAGCATTTCATTGGCTGTTCGGGAAAAAGCTTTCCCAGTGTCCAAGAAATCTGACGACCCATTTTAAATGAAATTTCATTCTTAAACTTCTAAACATCCCACAATATTACTTTTTACACCGTCGTATAGAGAAAAAATGTACTTTTAAAAGCAATTTGTTTGAAAGCTCTATCTCAATTTGTTTCTGAGTTATTAATTTTTTTTTTTTTGCAGTTTTTACTACTTTTTTTTTCATAGTGGCAACAGAACTATCCATTTCTGTTGAAAGTAAAGGGAAATACAGGTTACTGTATAGACCAATCAGGAAACGAATAAAATGCGGATTGAACCAATAAAAAGCTTCAGATATTCTTTTGATTTCCTACCCTGACGAGAAAAATAACCATTTTTCCAACTGGTTAAAAAATATATGTGAGAAGTTTTATCATGCGATTTTGTTTACAAATGATGTGGTTGACCACCACAAAAAATTTCAAAAATTTAACCCAATAAATAAATATTATTTTAAAATGTGTCCCGGGCCCCCTTAAGGCAAGGAGAAAAATAAACAATGTTTCTGTGCATGATTTTCTGACTTTTTTTTTTTTTTGCATCAAAACATACCTAAACCTTAATTGGCACTTCTAGAACAATGTTATAGATAAGAAACGATATGGATAAGAAATTTTTAAATGCGATTTCTGGAAAATAAATTAATCCGTCTTTTCAAATGTTCGATAAATCTCATTACATAAAATGTTTTCACCATATTTCAGTAAAATTTTGTCAGAGTGCTTTTCAGATTACCCACTATGTTCTTAAATAGGATAAAAGCTTTAGTGATCATGTAATTATTATATAGGTACATATAACGTTTTGTAAAAATATGTACTTTTTGACATATTTTGAAATATTTCAGTTAATTTTGAAGATATTTTAAAACAGTGCTTGTTTGAATAAACTTGTTCGGTGCACAGGTAAGTATAATCGTAGTATGTAACACAAAGAAATTGAAATATATTTATTTGAATGTACATTGTTAAAAGTTTTGCAGCATTCTGGCAGGTCATTCGACCGTTTTTTGAATAAACGGTTTCATAACGATAATTTAACTATATTCTGACCATAAAATGGCCAATAATATGGTCAGAATAGTGTTAAATTACGGTTGTGTAACCGTTTTCGGAAAAAAAGGTCATATGACCTGCCAGAATGCTGCAAATTGTTAACAGTGTAAGTACGCTGTCTGGTATAGTATGAATTTTCTTCTAAAAAAAGGTGGGTGCAGTATAATTTTTAAAAATGTTGGAAAGATATTCTTAGGATTTTTTTTTCAGCATTTTGTATTAATATTGAATTTAAAATGTGTAGATTTATTCAATATTGTACATTTTGTTGAAAGCGGTCCGAACGTAGGCAGAGGCAATAACGGTACTGTAATGTAAATACGTCGAAGCCTGTTTCATGATCTATGCATGCTACATGATTTTCTTTCTTGTTGAATATAATTTTTTGTTGAGCAAGGCCTAGAACAGGATCTCCAGAAATCTATGGTGCGGTCACCTTATAAAGAGTAAATATATTTCTAATGTTTCATTCTATTTAACGAGAATTTGAATTTCATTTCTAACGTTATTAAAAAAATTAACAATAAATAAATAAAGATCATCAACATCTTTATGTGGCTATATAAAACCTGATATTGAGAGCATTTATCATAGCATGCATATCGATTAGGTTTTTCATTTATCACTTGAATTTTACGTCTCCAATTTATTATGATCTTCTGACAGGCGTTTTTTCTAAAATAAAATATTTTATCTTTTATAATGATAAATAATGTATTTAGATTTTTATTTTAAACTAAGAGTAATTTGAATTTTATAGTATATCTTATGTATTAGATTAAAATATATCTTTCACCGCATTGTCAGCAACAATAATGTCAGATTTGAAAGAACAATGATGGAAAAAATTTAAATATGCGACTTTTAAAAAGTTAGTCTCATCCTTCATTTTTTAATGAATATATAATATTTAGATGTGTTTGTTTGAGATAGTTTTGAATAACCGAGTCGTAAAGAAAACAAAAACAATTCTTGCCATTTTACATAATGTTTTTCGCTTCAAAGTAAGATTAAATATGGCAAAAAGACTGTTATTTTTTATATTTAATTCTTTTTTACATACAAATGATAATAAAGAAAGCAAGACTATGCATGTACATGTAAATTTTGGCTTTTAATTTGTAGCTTCAGATAAAATGAGTTGTCTGTAATTTGTTAAATTTAATAGTTTTTTAACCTATGTGCATAATGGATCAATTTATTTATTCAATAAAACAAAAGGAAAATATTTTTTAGATTACATATATTTTATTTAGTATTTTTTTAATCAGATAAAAAAATAAATATTAAATATATGTTATTTATATGTTAAATAGTATTAATTTATTGCAAATGAATTAGGAAAATCTGACAGTTTGATTAATTTACCTTTTATGCATGAAAATTTCAAAGATTTAAATAATAAATTTTCAGTATGTAAGAAAGTAAAAATGAGTGAATATATAAATAAATTAAATATTGTTTTAATGATATTGTTTTCGATAACTTTATGTTTTAAAAATGCTTTTTTATTTGGGGGGGGGGGAGGGGATATATGTTGTTAAAGCTATATGTTAGATTAAAGCTATAAGAAAAACTTATATTTTAACTATGATTATTCTATTGGTATATGTAACATAAATGTAAATCTTACGCATAGAGAGAGATGCCATTGCACAATATTTGTTTTTGAACACATGATGAAGACATTATGGATGGGGAATACACAGTGCTTCTTATTTCTTATTTCAATTGAGCATATTCTACGCTTTATGACAAATACTGTATGTTACAATACTATATAATGGGTCTGTTCAGAAGTGCAGTTAACGCCGCGCGCTCAGAAGTTTTTGGCATGGAGTAGGTCTTATCCAAGAAAGGAATTTTAATATAATTCAATTATTTCATTATTTTTATTTTTCAAAACAGATAAAACCAACGACTGTATTTCTTTATCTTTCCAAAACATGGTTTTCGTAACAGAAATACATCCTTAGATAAAATCCAAAATATTCGGGAAAAGCATCACGTGACCAACTTCCTCTACTACTTTAGCCGTTCAGCATTTAAAATTTGCCAACCAACCGCACACGAACTTGGCGCGGACGACCCAGAAAAATTTTGTGGGAGATTTGATCACGTGATTGTGCGTTTTGTGTTTACATTTTATTGGTTGTGCTTTGTTTGGTAGGTTGATTGATACAATTTAAGAATTCAATTTGGTGCTCCATTTATTTTTCTTTTAATTTATTTATAAATGATTCATCAGTTGCTTTATATTTTTCGTAATATATAGAATATTGTGAATAAACCAAGATTGTGATATCAATACATTACGAGATTTATTTATAATCTACTACAGTAGATAATGTATTTCAAAGGAATTTGCACTGCTAGTTAGACAATTTTTCAGAAAAGTATTTAGTATATATATTTCTTATTTTATGAATGCATATTTTAATACCGTGTGGATAACAGACCAAAATACATCATAAAACATGCGAAAAAAATGGCTTTGAAAATCATGTTAGTATAAGAAAAATACTACTTATACTTTCAGTAGAAAGTATATAAACACTCTAATCATACTTTATTCACCACAAAACTAGACGGAAAACGTTATATAATTTACATCTTTAAAAAATATATGTGCCGATATTTTTAGTTAAAATAATGTACATCTATTACATTTGATTTTCATAATATTTTCCATGTTGATTTTAACACCGTAAAACATGATTTGCATCCTAGACTCGACAAATTTCACTCCTAAAGTACTCAAAAAAAAAAAAAAAAAAAAAAAAAAAAAAAAAAAAACCTAAGCGCAAACGGATATTTTCGCACATTACTTATTTTTTCATTAGCTTAATATATATATATATATACCACTTTGAATATTAAAAGGCGTTCAAACGTAAAACTTTCATCGCGAAATACCTCATTTTCTCGTATTTAAAAAAGTATTTTATTATTATAATAAAATACACATGCTTCTGTATTATTAATATAAAAATTTATCAAAAATATTATTTATTATGAAAAATATAACGCAACCAATAAGATAAAAAAAAATTGTAACACAATTTGGGGCGCGAAGGATTCGAACCCATAACCACTAGTCTTGAGCTCAAAGCTCTATCTATTCAACCATCTAGTTCACCTTTCATTTGCAACAAATTACCTTTATAATTAGCACTATAATTAATCAAACCATGATCTGTTCATGAACGCACTGAACATTTATGCCATCCACGATAAGGACCCACTCCATGTTCCTGTCCCCTGAGCTCGCGCGCGCGGTGCGCGTACTTCTTGAATAGACCCTATGACACGTATAATGCACTTACCGTGAAAAGAACGGGACCCGTCTGATAGACGAAAGGTGAATGTAATTTTTAATTTTTTGTTTCAGTTTAGACTAAGATTAAAGTCTCACATCACAATGATAAACTGTTTAAATTTAAAATGATAAACCAAGCTGTTAAACAATGAAATTCGTGTAAATAGCAGAATGCGTTTTTGAAATTGAGACATTTTTTAGAAAAGAATGCACATTTTAATACATGAATTTAAAGCATTATGCTTATGAAAATTAATCATTTCATCTTAGTCTCAGAAATCTCAATACATTGTGAAAGTAAATTTTTATTTTCCTAACACGTTCTCTTCAAATTTTAGAACATTTCCATTGGATTTTATGAAAATCTAAAGCTATTAAAAATTACATTTCTTATCATGTAATTTTCCCCATTTAAAGTGTTTAATATTTTTTTACAGCCTAACCCTGTAAATTTAAATAGCCAAATAGAAATGTTTTCAAATATTAACTTACGTTTCTAATTTTAAAAAGACAAATGGCATTCGTACTGAAATTTATGTTGCATTTAATATCGAGTGTGTAATAATATTTCAAATTTTAATTTCTTAAAAGGCGTCAGAGTGAAAAAGTGTCCAAGCCGGTTCACGAACCCGCTTAATCGGCATAGCGCACCGACGTTCTACCAACTGAACCGGTTGGAACGATAACCAGCCTGGCACTTCTTACTATCAAATGTTGGCAAGGCTACATCCGCAACACAAGATGGAATATAACGATGACTCGTGTTCGAGTCCCAGCTTGGACACCATTTTACTCTTGTGTACGCCTTTTAACCCTTTCAAGGGCAAAGCATTTTTAATGCCAAAGTGTTAAAATAAAAGAATGGCACCGGAATTTATCAACAAATTTATTTGTAAATAAGAAAATGGCTATATTTCATATACATATTAGATGGATAATATTTTAAGTAAATTCTGGTGCCATTGTGTCATTTGGGAATTAACATTAAGTGGTTTCATAAACATATCATGGCCCCTGAAAGGGTTAAGCAATTAAAATCTTAAAATTTATTGAATGCAAGGCGTGAGAAATTTTCTATAGGAAAATTTCCAAGAATTATATGAATTTAATCAAGTATGCATTTTTATACATCATGCAGAACTTTTATTAACAGAGAAAAAGATAACGCAATTTTTACTCATTTTTGATTCCATAGGGTTTGAAAGTATAATATAAAGCTGAAAGAAGAGTTTGTTGCAGGTTTGTATTCTTAGGGCCCATTTTGTGAAAAGTACAAGTTGTTTTTGTGAATTTTATTATATTTTTGCGAAAAATAATATTTTGTAACGAATGTTGAAAGTCAGTTACTCAAATTCGAATGAAGAATTTATTGACAAAAATTCCTAAAAACCCCTTGCTACAATTTCTGTTTTTCGTGAGCTGGTTCGCTGGATCCGCCGCGGCGAGCGGCCCCTCTTCGTCCGCAGCCCTTTATTCTTCTAATCTTGTCCGACTCTTTTGCGGAAGCTAGGTTCATAGGTCCCAAGCCCCGTCCCGAGTAAAAGACATTCTAGCGAAAGCAACGTTGGGTAAAAAAAATCAAAAATTGAAACTGGACAAATTTAAAAGGGAAATTGGACAAATTAAAGACACCGAAAAGCGGTAAAGGAGGGCTTTGGGGCGATGAAGCTACCGAACGTGTAAATTTACAATTTACACATTTTAAAACAGTTTTTATGAAAAAGAATGTTACGAAAGACGCATATTTTATTAAAAGGAAAAGGAATTTTTTGAAGGGGCATATTTTATTAAATAGATTGTTAAAGGGCCCTAAATATACCGCAAATTTTTCCTGGATCGACCCCTGATTATCAAATCTAAATTCCAATTCATCTGACATTATTACAAAAACAAGTTGTTTCAAATGTTTGCCAAATTCTTTCCCGATGTCGCTAAAATGTCTGGATATTTCAAAAATACCTAACTTTTTGATCGATTGAAATGTAATATTTTTTCTATCAAATATCAGAAAGAAAATCTCTAAGCTATGTATTATAAAGCACACACATGTGCTCCAGAAAGAATTCTCTGAATACAAAATGTTAAAATTTCAAATTTTCAACTTACAGAACAAGCTTTTTATCATAAAAACCGAATTTTATCGGAAAGAGCATGCGGCAATATTTCACATAGTTTTCCATAATATTGCTTCATTATTATTGTTTTTGCTGTTGTCTGATTTCTTATTCCATTGCTCAGAAAAATTGATCTCACACTGAGGCAACAAAATTGATTTTTCTTCTTTTTTCGACCATTAAATATTCCAACTTGAAGAAAGAGAGCATTCTTAGCATCGTAGCCTTTGCATCCTAATTACGAAAATGTGAACTTTCCATAGAAAATGTGGCTTTTATAAATCTTTGTTTTTTACCATTTTTTACGTTTTGACTTTTTTAAAATTTCGGTTTATAAAATAGTTTAAAGTTAGCATGTAGATGCTAGAAATAACGTACATTCCACATTCCAAATTTAAAGATAAAATGAATTTTCTTCATGAATATTAGCCATTTCATGACTTTAAAGTTTCTTTTTTGTAAAATGTATGATTTATTGGGATTTGTTAGAGGTTCAGACTCATACACTGTAAAGCAAAACGACATTTTTACAGTACAAAGTACTGTTCATCTCGCGCACAAACTTGATCACAGTGAATGTGCTGTATCTTTCTTTGGTTTCCTGACTATATTAACATGAAAAATACAGTAGTTGCGTAAACTTAACAGCACAATGTGCTGGCAATTTGGACGCCAGCAGTTTGTGCTGTAAAAAAAAGCGTCCAAATTGCCAGCACATTGTGCTGTTAATTTTACGCAACTTCTGTATTTTCCATGTTAACACAGTCAGGAAACCAAAGAAAGATATTCACTGTGATCGAGTTTGTTCTGGCAAATCTACAGTGTTTTTTTTTTTTTTTTTACAGTGTACCTAGTATCGAATTCACAATTGATGAAACATTACATGGATCGCATTTGGATTCTATTACGCAGTGTATGGCAAAAGTCTTACACATCTTTAGCAATTTCGAAAAAGTTGAAAAGTGTTTATTAATTCGATTTGTCTGGATTTCTGGCCGTACTCTAACTCACGTAAATGTAGTGGGATTTCCATGTAATTTCCATTTGTTATTCAGGTTTACCATGGGATTTTCGGTATTCAAAATGAAGTGTGTAGTATTTTTAGCTCATTTTCAAAGGCACTCAAAAGAATGCCGTTAATATTGAAATTGATGTATATCACTGACGTTCAATACTAGATGCTTAATATACAATATGGTGTGCCTAGCATATCTAATTCATATACAAGCACACACCACAAAATTGAACTACATTGCTGGGATTGAGCAATAATTGCTGGTAGTGCGTTTTCGAATTTGGTATGCGTTTATCTACCTATCAAAAGAATCTACCTATTCAAAAGTGATCAACGCAGCAATATGCAGCAATGAAGCAAATATGCCCTTAAAACTTTTTTTTTAAATCTAAATCAAATTTCGAAAAAAGGTCTCGTCCAGAACTTCTCTAGTTTACCTTGAATCCTCTCCGTGACAATGCGGTAACGCTGGTATCACCACATAGTGAGAGTGTACATAGGCACAAAAACAAACTCTCGTACTCATTATTTTATTAATTTAGATTCGAAAAAATTCGATTATTTCATAGTGAAAAACAGAAATGAGATAAAACGGAGTATATTATAATGAACTGCTTTTATTATACACGTTGTGGCAACAATTTAATAGATGGTATTCTGGACGATATGTTTATAAGTTAAATATAATTTTGGTCATAGGAAAATCTAAACAGGAAGTACTTGCTTTTCTTACGAGAGTTTTCCGTTGTAAAATCAAATTTCAGTCCATTCATTTTCTAATACTTCATATCGCATATTTTAACTCTTGTCAAGTTGGAGAAAACGTTTTTCCCCCGGTATGAAAGGTACAATTCATAACACATAATCATTTTTAAATGGTGCATCTTAATATGACTTTATGGCTGAATCCCAAAACAGCCGAGACAGTTGGCATCGTTCAATTTGACGAGGCGATAAACGGATCTTTGTTGTTACCAGTTCGTTTAGTAAATTCTTTCCACGCCTACAGTTGTGTGATCTTGAATTTGGATTGGTTGAATGGGATTGGTTGATTTCTTGTGTATTGGATGGCTACGCCTACCTTTGACAACTCAACTCCGCATGTTTTGTAATTTGTGTACAACTAGGTGTAAAAGAAAGACGTTTTGTAATTGTAAAAATTAAATGACGGTAAGGAAAGAGTTTGTTATTGTTAATATTTTTTGCTGTTTTTAGTTGTAAAATTTGAAAGTTAAAGTACCTGTGTAATTTAGTTTGGAATTGTGAGTATTTGTTCTCTTTTTTTTTTTTTTTTTTTTTTTTTTTTTTTTTTTTTTTGCTGGAAAGTTAAATGAAGTTTATCGACGACTAGAAATTTGCAAAATTATGGCAATTCAACATTTTATAGAGTTGGTTTTCAAGAAAGGAGATGTTTGTTAAGGTATGTTAATAATTTTATGTATTTTTTATCATAGTGTTTTATATTAGCCGTTTATATTACTCATGTATGCTGACCTTACGAGTTTTGTACATTTTGATATTGCTACGCAGCGTGAACTGCTGAATTTTGATATTGCTACGCATTGAGAACTGCTGAATTTTGATATTGCTATGCAGCGAGAACTGCTGAATTTTGAGATTGCTAGGTAGCGAGAACTGCTGAATTTTGATATTTCTACACACCGAGAACTGCTGGTGACAGTGATGTTTTTTTTTTCAGTTAATGAACGCGAAGTGTTCATACATGTTCACTGATTGCCGCTTTAACGAGTTTCCTGCGTTTTTCAGATTGCTGCAGAACTAGGTTGCTGTATTCAGTGATATATATTATTTTTTTATGAACGCGAAGCGTTCATACTTCTTTAAATTAGAAATGAATTGTTCAATGTTTACTATAATATAGGCACGTACTTACAATATTAAATGACCCCATGATTTCTTCTGAAAGTTGTTGAGAAATGAACATTTTAATCATTATATCGTTACTATGATTTGAAAAGGTACTTTAAAAATTTCACATTTTCAATAAACTTATGTTGAAATCGTTTGTTTTATTTTGAATCTCATAAAAATCAGCTTTCCTGTGTTTTCTAATACGTCGTTATTTATAAATGTTGTATTTCCCATGATTCCAGGGTGATGACGTAGTAAAAAACAGTCTGGAAGCATTCAGGAAAGTGGACCAATCACGTTAGTTTTCAGGTTGCCGCATTTTAGATTGGCGTATGTGGGGTATTTGGCGCTTGTCAGAAAAGTCGCCAAATGGGGTGTCTCGGCTGTTTTGGGTATCTGCCGACTTTATTTTTCGACATTCTCGTTTCCTTAATTAAATTTTGTTTCTCTAAAAATTAGACAAAGGGACAAATTTAGTGGTAACATTATAAGTCAGTACTTTACCTTAAAATACCGTAGTAAATGTTTCACCTTATTCATGATGTTTTTTTTAATTTTCTTTTCTATTCAAACCAATATTTTTCAAAATGCTACTTTCAAAAAGGATACCGTATAAAAAAATATGATGTTCCTAACTCCTAAGAATTTCAAAGAATTTGGATAATAAAGAATATTTTTTTAAAACATTTAAAATACGATGTACACCGCCTTTCCCACCTCTTTTCCGGCATATTTGAAAATTACTCATTGACACCAAAAAAGAAAATAAGTGAAAAAAAAAATCATATACATTCAATTTCATTTTCAACATTGGAAACCGTTTCAAACAATACGAAAATTAACCTTTTGAAAAAAATTCATTCCCCGGAACCATTTTTCGTTTTTTCTACGTATTTTAAACCTAGATTAACATCACACATTTTAATTTAAAACTTATACTTTATTTTATGCAATAGCACAGAAATTTTAGTACAATATAATAACTTTTAGCTAATCATCTAGTATAATATGGTTCAGGTATAGTTGAATTTAAAACTGAAATAATCAGTTTAATAATGAAAAAAAAATCACTGGTGATTTCGATAGAAAAATTAAGTTACGTGTAAAACAGTGATTTTTACAGTTAATTATCAATAGTTTAGCACGAAAATTACGCTGTCGTTGGAAACATATCACCCCCTCCCCTTCTCTCATGTTATCTCTTCCAGTTATTTCGAATCTGCTTACCGTTAAATATCAAGTTTTGTTTGCTGTTTTTTTTTTTAATCTAATTTTTACACAGTCAGCAGGCAAGTAAGTAAGTAAGCACCCACCCTGGGAACCCGCTTTTGGCTTATGATTAAGTGTAACCCCCAAGCTCAGGGCAGGGAAAAGTTTTACTACCTGCGGAACGCCTTCAAGGATTATTTTATTTTATTTTATTTTATTTTGTTTTTTTTACAGTTTAGGAGAAATAACAATGTTAGATATATGAAAATTATTGACAGTGTATGCAATAAATATTTACAGATGATCCCTATAATTACATTGAGAGAAATATTCATTATTTTAACATGTAAATGTGCATAATTTTTAGAATTTGACATTAAACTTTTTTATCACAATTACCTACATATTTACAACACTTTTATGTTATTTTCAGGATTCACAATACTAACATCAATTTAAACCATGTACAAATGTGATATTTTCAACACTTAAAGCTATTTTCAAGGTATATGCTGCAAAATTATTTTTAACTCTATACTAAAATTAAGTATTAAGGTACAAGATGCAAATAATAATTAATATTATGCACTATTATGAAAGTATAAGTAATTGTAGATAATAATTACCTACAAATTTACAGTACAATGATACTGTGTTTGAGATATTATGTAAGATAAATGATGCAAAAATTATTTTTAAATCTACACTAAAAATTTAGTATTAAGATACAAGTTGCGAACAATAATTAATATTATGCGCTATTATAAAAGTATAAGAAATTGTGTATAGTAGTTATATCTAAATTTACAACACAATAATACTCCAATAATAATTAAGAATCTGTACTGGAATAATAAAAGTTGCTATTTACACTTTGTACAAATAATTGGTATTTGAAGATGACTCAGTCGAAGAAAACTTGCCAGGAGTATAAATTAATTACATTTTATATAAAATATGACCACGCCGACACGAATACCCCAGACCACAGCCAGAACTAAGTTCGGAAAAGTTAATTAGTATAGAATTAAGCTAGAAATTTATAATTTATAAATGAGTAAAAACTGTTGAGAATGTTATAGTTTTCATATAACTTTTTGAGCTGAACGGGATCATTGAAATCTTAAGAATATCTGCGAAGATTGAGGGTCCTGTTCGCTTGAATTTAAATTTCATAAGTTTGCAATTGCCAAATAGATAATGTAGCACGTATTTCAGCCAAAATCAAAATAAAGATATAAAATCATACAGATTTATGGTTCATTTAGAATATTATCACAGACCCGGGCAACGCCGGGTCAGCAAGTTTTAATAATAAATCATTTTCCATAGCATAGTACAGTTGCCTGTTTCTTTCATTGTCCGCGTAATTTTACTAAATTTATTATAAAAATTAATTTTTTAACTCAAAAATGTAATTCCAGAATTTAAAATTATGTTTGGTCAAGACGCGATTGCTGATATACAGAAACAATGATAAAATATTATTTACTTTTACAAAAATGTGAATAACAATATTCTAAAATCTCGAGAACATTTACTGTAATTAATGGCCTTAACATGAAATGACAGACCGCAATTTTGAAGCCCAGTTTAGGAAATCCGATGTCGTTACACAAGAAATATCAAATAAATGTGATGATATCTTGAACGTAAGATTTATCCTCGTTAAAATCTTTAGCACTCTCTCATGGTGCGCCATTTCGTTTTGAAGAAAATAAAGCTATTAAGATAAAAACACATATTTTGAAAATATGGTAGTACTGTATTAAACTCTATATGGTGGCATATTTTTTTTTCGTTCAAAAACATATCATGCAGATAAAGTTAACTGCATTTTTGCGCATAATGTTTAATGAAAAATTTATAGTTTCTACGAAAGATGATCCATTATTTTTATCTCTTTTTGAAACTTCTGTTTGTATATTTAGTAATACATATTATAAGAATTCTATTTTGTAATACATATTATATCACAATCTTTACTAATACATATTCTAAAGATTGATGCTGTTTTCGCTAATAAGAATAATAAATCAAATTTTGTCTATGAAATTTATTCGAAAAAAAAATTAAAAATCTGAATTTTAAATATATTTATTACAATTCCTAGCAACTAATTGTAAAAATTTAAATATATGTACATAATTACGTCTGGATAACTTAATAATTAACACAATTTACATAACTACAGACATACACATATAACATTTTATTAAAAACAATTAAAATAAAGTTAATATATATATATAAATCGGTCATTTAATGTTAAACCCTTAGTGCATTCTTATAATGGTAAAAAGAACGCTTTGTCTTCAAATTTAAAGTTTCTTCAAGGGGCTATTTCCCTCACCCATTGTGTTCTTAGCAGTAGGAAAAGACTTTTAGATAACTCCATGAATAGCATTTTTTGTTCGATTGAACCTGTGGACTCTTCAAATTTTGGGATTTCTGAGTTAGATTGGTAGTGTTCTTAGAGCTAAACTAGTTGCTAAGCATGAGGAAAAATTCGATTGACTTTTTGCTCCTTGCTCTCGATTTTCATCTGATAATGAGAAAACTAAATTTTGGGTTTTGAATCTATCGTCCAAAAAATTCTCTCCAGATGAACTTAAGGTTCTGAATAATGGTTTTAATTTTTCCGTTGGTGCTTCGAAATTAGATACTCTTCAGTTACTGGCGGCCATCGAACCGATTATACATAAGTTAAACCACTCGCAGAAACCTCTGGTAAGGTCTGAAGTTTACAAGGTATTGATAAAGAATAGTTATGTGGTACCAAGTTCTAACAATTTTTACACGAAACTTTTAAATAACTTATCGTGTGATTCATCAGTTGTTATTACTAAAGCGGACTAGGGCCATGTTACTGTGGTTATGGATAGGTCTGACTATATAAATAAGTCCCTTGATTTACTGAACGATGGTCAAACTTACAATATTGTTAATAAAGATTTAACTCCGAGAATTCAAGGAAACATTAATAACCTCCTGAATGATTTAACGAAGTCCGGTAAATGTTGTCCTGCTCTTCCAAAAGTCTTAAATGTTATGCTGGTCTCGTTCCAATATTTTATGGATTGTCGAAGATTCACAAACCTAATATTCCTCTTAGACCTATTATTGATTACAGCCATTCCCCTTTGCATAAATTATCTAGATTTTTGTCAGTTATCCTCAAGCCGATGACCGTCTTCTCTTCTTACAGTATTCATTCATCATTTAAATTTCTTGATGATTTGAAGAATTTCGTTATACCTCACAACTGTGTAATGGCTTCTTTGGATGTGGTATCTTTGTTCACGCCTATACCAATAAATCTATCCTGCTTTGCTGTTGAGTGCATGTGGTCCAATTTTGTTAATGCTATTAACTTAGATATGGACGTTGCTATTAAACTCATTAGATTTTGTCTGACATCAAATTCTTTCGTTTTTCAGAATACCTTTTATAAACAGTTAAACGGAACTGCAATGGGCTCCCCCTGTCCGAGGGATTTGCAAAAATTGCTATGCAGTATTTGTAGAAAGATATTATTTTCGGTTTGGGTAATAAGATTAAATTTTGGAGGTGGTATGTAGATGATGTTTTTATAATTGCTGAAGACGATAAACTTGATTAAACAAAGCTAATTCCTTTTCCTCTTCAATCTAGTTCAGGATAGAGTTTGATAATAACAAGTCACTCCCATTCCTTGATTTTTTGCTCCTGGGAGAAATTGTTAATAATATTCCTGTTTTGAAATTTTCTGTTTACAGAAAAAATACTTCCTCCGGGCAATATTTAAATTTTAAATCCAATAGCCTACTTTCACATAAAATGGCAGTCGTTGCAGTCGTCAGATCCTTGTACAACAGAGCCTTGAGATTTTGCAGTGATAGAGTTAGTTTTGATAATGAAATTTGTAAGATAATGAATGATTTACGTCTCAACCATTATCCACGTCACTGGTGTCTTAGAGTTATTTCGAATCTTACAAGCAAATCTGATCAGTATCCCACTCCGTACCAGCGTGTTAATTCTACAGGAATCTTTATCTATCTTTGCCTTATTACAATAATACCGGGCTAGCAAACAGTCCGTATGGGTCAATCCATTTCAAGTGGTCCAGCACTGGTTGCTCAACCATTTTTAAAAAATCTGAAATTTTTTGTACAACAACCCTAACATGATGGAAGTTCAAAATGACTATTATTTTAATTTTATTAATTTTTGTTTGTGCATGGCGGCCATCTTTATTTCATCGTCTGCAGCAATTTTCTTGCAGGAAGGGTTTACAAAATTGTAAATAATTCATAGTTTATTTCTCCAATTCAAGTGCGGTTTACAGCAATTTGTACAGAATACATTGGGCTAAAAATTTGGTAATAGAGTAGTTTCCGAAACTAAATGTTTATTGGTGAAATTTAGGCATAAAATTTCAGTTTTCCCCAAAATTTGCCCGTTTACAAGAGGAAATTTTTCTAGCAAGGAAAACTGTCAACATGACATACTTTTTTTTTTTTTTACAAATAGGCTGAAAGTACTTGTACTCACACGCCAAGTTCCAGATCTGGGACATTCTTTCTCTTCGCTAAAAAAATTCCCAAATTTTTCAAAAATGTCAAAAATCGGACTTTTGAGGCTTTGATATCTCTGGTGGGGCACGAGATAAAAATCTGAAATTCGGGTTGTTGAGAGTATTGTATGGTAGTGTTATGCACAAGAAATTTCATGATGGAGATTTGACTACAAGCTGAGATATGGCAAGGGCAACATGCCAAAACAATACTGCCAAACTATTGTTTTCTTGTAGTCACAGCTAAGTATTTATCTCAGAGTGTCATTTAAATTTATTTTTTTTATTATCTTTAAATATTAGTAACAGAAAATAAAGCCTTTTGCAAAGCTTAGAAATTAATTTAAAAAATATTTATGCCTAAGGCTTTGTATGGTTTCAGTAATTTTTCTTGTAATTTTAGCAATTAAAAGAAATCTCTACACTTTTACATAAAGAAAAAAATAAGTATTTTTATACAAGACCTAAGACAGAAACAAAATGGGGAAAGAGAAAAGCTGTTAAATTTGTCATACTTGTTGAGACATGATCAAACGTGTCAAAACACGTTCTTGCTTGTTGGTTTAAAAGCCACAATTTTAATTTTTCTCAAAATTTTATTTGTTAGAACCAAGTCTTGTCATCTCTTAATAACTTGATTGAAGTTCTTGGCCCTGCGTGCTCATAGAAATAAACTTTGAAATCACCATGTGCGAGTCTCACTTCATTAATAATTCCTAGCTTACTTTTTATGCAAAAATGTCATTTTTCTACAGTATGAACTTTGAAAGGGCTCTGAAAATTACTTGAGGCTGATGCATGGTAATATCGTATAATGTTTCATTTACAGGCACCATTTACCATGTTTCAGGGGCCTGCAAGCAAAATTAAAATTGTGGTTTTTAAACCAACAAGCAGGAATGTGTTTTGACACGTTTGATCATGTCTCAACAAGTAGGTCAACATTAACAGCTTTTCTCTTTCCCTATTCTGTTTTTGTCTCAGGTCTTGTATAAAAATATGATTTTTCTTTATGTAAAAGTGCTGAGGTTTCTTTTAGTTACTAAAACTACAACAAAATTTACGGAAACCATAAAAAATGTATTAGGAATAATTATTTTTTAAATTAATTGCTAAGCTTTGCAAAAGGGTTTATTTTCTGTTACTATTATTTAAAGATAATAAAAAAATAAATTTAAATGACCCTCTGAGATAAATACTTAGCTGTAACTACAACAAAAGAATAGTTTGGCAGTATTATTTTGACATGTTGCCCTTGCCATATCTCAGCTTGTAGTCGAATCTCCATCCTGAAATTTCTTGTGCATAACACTACCATACAATACTCTCAGGAGCCCGAATTTCAGATTTTTATCTCGTGCCCCACCAGAGATATCAAAGCCTCAAAAGTGCCATCTTTGAGATTTTTGAAAATTTTGGGAATTTTTTTAGCGAAGAGAAAGAATGTCACAGATCTGGAACTTGGCGTGTGAGTACAAGTACTTTCAGCCTATTTGTAAAAAAAAAGTATGTCATGTTGACAGTTTTCCTTGCTAGAAAAATTTCGTCTTGCAAACGGACGAATTTGGGGAAAAAACTGAAACTTTATGCCTAAATTTCTCCAATAAGCATTTAGTTTCGGAAACTACTCTATTACCAAATTTTTAGCCCAATGTATTGTGTACAAATTGCTGTAAACCGCATTTGAATTGGAGAAATAAACGATGAATTATTTACAATTCCGTAAACCCTTCCTGCGAGAAAATTGCTGCAGACGATGAAATAAAGATGGCCGCCATGCACAAACAAAAATTAATAAAATTAAAATAATAGTCATTTTGAACTTCCATCATGTTAGGGTTGTTGTACAAAAAATTTTAGATTTTTTAAAAATGGTCGAGCAACGAATTAATGATTTTCTGGACCACTTGAAATGGATTGACCCGTATAAATTTTAAAAATTCATAAAAAAACAAAACATAACCGAAATGAAAAATAATTTGCAAGGTTAGCATCTATAGGACACGCTATTTTTTTAAGACAGGAAAAAAATAACTCAAAAAACAGCCAGTAGGTGGCGCTAACGCACCCATGTCAAAGAAAAGAAACGTAACTAACGAACAGAATGACTCCAAATCGTTTATTACAGCTCTACGTGTTCCACATGACCATCGCAGGGCATAACACATTGCAGGCAGTCACAAATCCAGAAACAGCAGAGTGTAGCAGGTCTGATGCATACATGACACCTCTCGATGGATCGCATCTTTTAGTTCTTACAGATTAGACGGACCGTGTCGATACGCCCGGGATTTCAAATACCCACATAAGCGGAAGTCTACCAGTGTCAAATCTGGAGACCGAGGAGGCCATGGGAATCTGAAAACTCTGAAAATGATTTGTCTTCCCTGAACGTCTGTAGAAGGAATTCCTTGACAGGAGTATATGTGAGTAAGGTCTGCATATTGCATTAACGTGACGGTAGAAAACGCAACTCTTTCACGCAAACATGACATGACCTTCTCACGCAGAAGCATTAAATAACGCTGAACATTCAGCGTAGCTGTTTTCTACCCTTTTACTGTGAACTGCATTTCAAAGAAGAAAGCTCCTATGATGAACGAACTTGTGAATCCACACTACACAGTCACTTTTGTGGAATGCAACGGTTTCTGGGTGTACTCAGGTGAATTAGACATCGCCCAGATGTGAGAGTTATGGGTATTATCGTCGCCGTGAAGCAAAAAATGAGTATCATCTGTCCTGAAGATGTTAAAAACCCAGGTGACATTCTGTTTGATTTTGGGGAAGGCCCACCTCGCAAATGTTTCCCTCTGTACGGTATCCGCTTGTAAAAGCTCATTCGACGACTGTAATCTGTATGGGTACAGATCAGGTATTCCATGGAGAATATCCCGTACCGAGGTTTGTGGTAAGTCCAAGTGTCCGGAAGCTTCATGAGCACTGCTGATTCCCGCAGCTGAATCAGACGATAGCCCTTCCATTTCGGCTGCAACACACGGCGAAAGTGCCTTCATTAAACATGGTCGCCCGGATCTTATACGATCCTCCAGCGTTCTGGTTTCATCAAACCGCCGAACAAGCTTTCTGAGTCCTGTTGCTCTTACAGGCCCTTTTCCAGTCCTCACATTCTTCTTCAATCGGAATTTACGCAAAACTATGGTCGCCGATTCCTGTTTCACGTAAAATAACTTCACTAACAAAGCTTTATCATTCGCACTCAGCATCTTTGATCCCGTGCACGGCTTACAACAGTGAACTATTCTGGATTAAGAGCCCTTTAAGCGGCTCATTTGCATATTTCACCAAAATAGCGAGAACCAGCGACATCTGTGGGCTGTTTTTTGAGCTATTTTTTATTTCTTTTTTTAAAAAATTCCCGTGACTTATGGTTGCTAATCCTGTAAACAGTTTTTCATTTCGGTTAATTTTTCGATTTTTATGAATTTTTAAAGTTCATACGGACTTTTTGCTCACCCGGTATTTCGGAAAAAATTTCAGCCGTACCCAAGGATGTTAATGTTAGGACAGCTCTTGTTCCTTTAAATTGCATTGGTAATTTTTTGAGTAGTTTTAAGCATAAATACTAGAAATTTGACCTGAATGGTTTTGTTTATAAAATTCCTTGTAAAGGTTGCAGCTCGATTTACATTGGTGAGACTGGATGCCCTCTGAATGCTAGATACAGGGAACATAAAAATTATTTTAATAAAGGTACTCTAAATTCAAGATGGGTTGCTCATGCACTTGAGTTCGATCATGTCCCCGATTTTGAGGATGCACGAATTGTGGAAGCCCATTGCTCAGTATATTTTAGTCGTGTCTTCCTTGAGGGTTGGATAACAGTTTTACCTAAATCGCCAATTAACGAAGCGACCCAGGTTCCTGCTGATTATTCTATCCTAGTTAAACTGTTATTTTAGCTATTTTTTTCGTTTGCTGTAACTCTTGCTGTTTTGTGACTCTGTTCGTTTACTGATGAGAGCTATGAAAATAGCCGAAACGTTTATACATATATTTAATTATATTTTAATTGTTTTTAATAAAATTTTATATGTGTATGTCTGCAGTTAGGTAAATTGTGATAATTGTATACAATACGTTATGTAGAAATGCATGATTTAAGTTTAGTGCTAATGATTTTTTTTTAAATTATTTAATTGTTGACTCTGTAAAAAATCACATACATAAATAAAAAAACTCGAGTATTTTTTTTCTTCAAAATTTAAGAAAATGTCACCTTATTATATTTGAATACAACAGGAGATAATGTAATTTGGAGGCTACATAATTATCGTGGTGAACAAAATATTTATCAATATAAAATTTTGGAAATGTAGTAAAAATTTAATTTTTTTATATTAATTTAAACGAAATAAAAATACAAGTTAGTGCAATATTATTATAACAATTTTTTCAATTAAGCGCTATGCCAGCGATATTTGTACGGCGAATAGAAAAAGGAAGTACAAATGTAAATTTATTTCTGTTACTAGCTTTTCAAAATATTAAGATTTTCATTTGTCGTATTTTCATTTAATGTCTAATAGTTAATTTATTGTTATTTATTTTGTGATATTTTGTCAAAGCTGTTCAGTTTCTTGAGAGAAAAAAAAGAGTTCATTGTTTATACAAATGAATCCGTACTTAATAAATTAGTTAAAGTGTGAGCAGGTGTTCCTTGAGGTCTTTTATCCATTCATCAAAGAAAATGTCTTTTTAAGCTAAGTGTTAATAGCCAACGTCGTCAGAGTCATTTGTTTTATTACTCCTTTGTTTAACAGAAGAAATAAATGACATTTATAATATGTCCCTACTTAAACTTAGTTACTCTAAAACTCCTTCTGCTCAATGCAAAATTGGGAATCCTTTCATCTGTAAAAACACCCAAATAAGTACAATCGATAAACAAATTTAAAATAATTATTATTTCTAGATATTTTTACAATAATAAATGTAAAAAACTATATAGTTATGTGACCTATGCACCTAGGACTGCTTTTTGTTTATTGTACAAAAAATGACCTGATAATTCTGAAAAAAGTTATATTAATTTTCACGCATATTGTTAGTATTTACATTTTATTGCAATTAACGTATATCCTTAAAATGAGAAATTTGGTAAAAAGTTCCTATGAATCCTATTGAACTTAAATTTTTAATATAAATTCAAAGAAGACATAATTTACAGTCGAATGATTATTTCCGTTTTCGAGAAATTGCCTATTATGTTTATCCTTTTATTATTATTATTATTTTGTATTTTCCAGCACTTCAGAGCACTTGCCGTTGACTAAGGTAAAGTAGTTACCCAAGTAAACATTTTCGAAAACACATAGCAAATTCGAAAACCTTATATCAGCAATTACCGTCCTTATTTGGAAAGTAACTCGAGCCCACTTATATAATCCATAGATTTGTATATATTGTACATAGAATGCTACAATTGTATACTAAGGAAACGCATAAAACATAAGTTTACGATCGGTGACTTCTACCAATAGACGGACACGAACTTGAATACTTTTATATATCCCTTATGTACATAACTTCCCAAACATGCATACTTCACCTTAGTACATAATTTTAAACGCGCCACTTATTTTGCTAAAATGTTATTCTGGCAAAAAAAGAGAAAAAAAATCACTTAAAACTTCAGAAACTACATTTATAGTAATAATCAGCCATAGACGGCCGTCTGACAAACATTATGGGTAGCCCTCTATATGGTTTTAATTATATTATTTAAACATACTAACAATATATAATAATACAATATATATATAAACATACTAATATACTAATATAATTCAGCTTGAAGATAGACAACTCAATTAAAAACCACTTTTTAGCAATTCACGCTCATATTCAGGATTGATTCCGGATGTTTTTCTGTATCCACATATATGATCTATGCAATTTATATACACCACACAATAAGCGAAAATTTAATTAAAATTAAAAACGCACACAACAACAGAAAGCGAACTTCCAGAAATTATCGTTGATAGACATTATTTCAGATAAAATTTTGTATTCGAAATCTTTTGCGCGTCCCTGTACATGAACAATAAATGCTGTGCACATCCCATTCTAAAAGAAGCATCTTTAAGTAAACCTCAGTAATGTACTATATAAATTTCCTCATTTTTTAAATATTGTAACGTGATTAAAATACTTTACAATCTTTTACCGAACGTGCTTTTACTCGTTGACCCTTATATAACCAAATTTTTTTGTGCAACCCTGTAAGTGGATTCTAAATGCTTTGGCCAAAGTTTTCATTCTACTGAATGTTTTAATGCACTTCATTATATTTGTATTAGTGCAACATCATTAAAGTGAACCACAAATGATTTTTTCCCGTCAGACCATAATATAACGGAATTATTTTGAGTGCCCCCGTAAAGGTATTATGAATGATATGCACTTTATTTTTAAGACCGGACATGCTATCTTAAGCCTTAACAACATATATCATTTGTACGGCAATCCGAGTATAGAGACGTAAGTAAGAGCGCTAGCAGACGGAAAGACAGATGCCCAGATGACCTGCCAAACCGGATTCATGACAACTTTTTAATTATATTAGAAAATGTCAAAATATATGAAGTAAACCATTAATTTGCGCCTTACAAATTATATGCGGTAAAGCACATAATGACTTTCTAATTTTTACCAACACACTTGAAAATTACTTTTAATTTGGCTTATCGGTCATCTGTCTTGCTGTATTAGAACTCATGTAAATATACTCGATTTGCCATTAAATTGTTGTACATTATTGAACTTTATCATAGTACGTTCGGTATTGAAAACGAAGTGAATAGCAATTGTAGTTCTTTTACAGGGGCAATAAAAAAATTACTTTGTATTATGTTCTTTGGGGCAAAATATTTTGCAGTATATTTTAATGATGTTGCACTGTTTTAAGGAATTTGAAATTGATAATCTTTTCAGAGCATTACAAGATTTTTACTATAGAAAATAATGTGCATAGCATTTGTAGTTCGTTTACAGGGTCACACAAAAAAATTAACTTACAGTACTCTCTATGAGCAATGATTGCTGGAAGTACATTTTCTATTGTGTTAGTATGCGTTTTTAAATTTAAATAATGTTTTGCACGTTCTTTTTTGTGTATACATTTTATAAATCATACAAAAGTCTGCACAAAAAAAATAAATAAATAAATAAATAAATAAAAAATCGAGTATCTTTGCGCTTACTGACACAAATGACGCGGAGAAGAGGTGGATTTTAACTGTGATATGTGTACCGTAAATGAATTGAATTTTTGCATATTATGTAGAATATATAGAGACCCATAGACCATATAAAGATATGTACATTAGAATTCAGATATTTATTCGACTACAGATGGTAATGCCTTAAATTAGATTTCTAAATGTGTTATGCGTTTTCCAAATTGCTTACTTAGACATCGTCTTTCACTTCATCAAACCATGAAGTTTTGTTATAAATTTCTAACTGCGCTGAAAATTGTATCCTATTCTAATTGTATCATATGCATATCATATTCTAAGCTTGACGCAACATTTTTCTTTATCTTTTTCTCTTTTTAACATTTTCCAAAATAGTTGAAAATTGTTTATGAATTCAGTTTGTCTGTCCGTCTGTCTGTCTGTCTGTTCGTCTGTTCGTACTCTAACTCGGGTAAATATAGTCTTATTGCCATGGAATAGAATATGTTGTTGCCATTTCCTGTGGCATGTTTTGTATTCAAAATGATGTATGTAGCATTTACGATTCATTTACAGGGACACAGAAAAGTATAAAAATTGTTTGCGTTGTATTTTAATGATATTACACTATTTTAAATATATTGTATTTTGTATATATCACTGAGGTGTACTACAATCATTTACTGTAGAACCTGTTATGCATATAATTTATCGTTCATTTACAAGGACATATAAATGTATTTGGATACAGTATTGTATTGCTTATGAAAAATAATTGCTGGATATGCGGTTTCAGTTCTGATACGTGGTTTAAAATGTAACTATTTTTTTGCATAGTACTTGCTGCGCATAAATTACATACATCATATACAGAGATACACAAAAGATCTAAAGTGCATTTCCGTTTAATGAATGAAATTACTGAATGTGAAATTTCAATTCTGCTATACGTTTAATTGGATATTGTAGAAACGAGGGTTTTCAAATGCGTTATGTATTTTCCAAATTGATCTTTTACTTTAATAATTTATGCTTCGTTACAATATTTTGAATGTATCGGAAAACGTTTCATAATCTATGTAAACGCATGATTTTTTAAGTGAATTAAGTTTAGTGTTTAAGTTTGTGTGAATTAGAAAATAACAAATACATTTATAGATACAAAATTTGTTTCACACAATCTTATGCACTGAAAAAAAAAATACGATCAGTTTTCCTGTAGGAATTGGAAAAATAGTTGCCCTTATCGTACCGGAAAATTTTCCGACCCAGCTCGGAATAAAATCCGTAAAAAAAGGAAATAGTCAATAAAACTGTATTTTACGTATTTTATTCCGAGCTGGGTCGGAAATTTTTCCGGTACGATAAGGACAACTATTTTTCCGATTCCTACAAGAAAACTGGTCGTTTTTTTTTTTTTTTTTTATACAGTGTGCGAAAATTTTCATAAAAAAAATAAGTTAGAGATAGATCCTATTTTAAAAAGTCGCAGTTAAGAATCCTTTCAATAATTAACTACTAGGCTTACAGCGTTATATTTCAGCAAAAATGCTTCAAACACTTTTTGCGTTAGAAAGTTTATTTTTAAAAGGAATTTTTATATTCAGAAAGGCCCTAAAATCTTCTTATGTTACATAACTATGCTTGGCTGTAAAAACATCACTTATCCAATTTTCATATAAAAATGCATCTTGAAAGATACTGGTATTATGTTTATAAAAAAATAATTCGTTTCAAACTTCTTTATGAGGAAATTCATTAATTCTGAACTTTTCAAAACAGAGTTTAAATTAAATTACGGCTGTCATAAACTCTGGAAAGATGTTTTAAGAGATATTTTAAAGAAAATTTTCAATGAAGGTCTGTGTTTTTATTATTTTCTGAATTTAATTATCTGGCGCATTTTCGTATTAATAATACGTACTTTTAAATTTTTAGAATACTTTAAGGGGATCAAGTTCTTTATAAAACCAGAGAAAATTAAATGATATTCTGAAAGTCTCATGAAGAGCGTTTTTATTAGATTAAAGAAAAGATTATTCAAAGATTATTCAGAAAAAACGAATAGAGGCCATTTGACTTTTCTCTGCTTTGTTTCAACATATGCCTTTTTACGCATGTACTTAATAAATTAATTACAATTAAAATTTTAAGCAATAATATTAATCAAAATATTTTGTATGAATATAAAATAAAACTTGTCTAGAACTATATTGTGTACCACAGTATTTTTCACTTTCCCAGGAATGATCTGTTTAACTTAATGTAGACATAACATAGGAACTATTCAACTTATAATAATAGGCTTAATCTCACTCTAAATACAGTTAAAGTTTTTCTAGAGCGATGTAAAGCTATAGTAACTATAAATATGCTGCATACAATTAGCATTCACATCACAGTTTTATAACCTTTTTGTGTAAATATGCATATTTATGGCATTTCATTATGAGATGTCAAAATAATTGCTTCATAAACTTTTTATAATTTTAGCAATTTATCATTAAACCATTAGTGTTTTCTTTTTATCATAATTATGCATAAGGTATTGTTCTTTAGTTAATTATAAAGATCGCGCTTTAACATTAATGTTGAAAAGCTTTTGGAAAGCAATAGCATTAATTAATAATTGCGATTTTATTAGGAGCATGTAGTTAATCTTGTACATTTATCTCCAATTTCGTTTTTTAAATATAAAAAGCATTTAAAACAAGCGTTATAAAATGGTAAATTTTTATTAATCAACTGATTGAATAACGAAAAAAAAAGAATAAAACGAAAAAAGTCAGGCATTTTAAAAATTTTACTCAGTGCGTTATGGTGAATTAAATATTTGAAGTTGAAAGAAAGAAATTCTTTTTATTTTTCATATTTCATTTTGATTCGGTATTATAAATTTCCCTTTTTAAAATCATTTAACATTTAAAGTTATATCTTGCTGTTGTATTTTTGTGGATTATTTATGCGGACTATTTTAAATCAGAAATGAAAATTGATAATAGTCGCTACATTGATTGTTTGATAAAATTCTTCTAATGAGCGACCATTAAATTTTGCAACCTGAGTAGTAATTTTCTTTTAAAAATGCATATTTTGGGAGATTTTTTATCAAAATACTTGAATTATAATGAAAATTATAAATAATTTATTAATTTCACCTTCAAATATTTAATACACCATAACAAATGGTGTAAAATTTCTAAAATGTATACCTTTTAATGTATATTCTTCTACTTTATACCATGAGTTGATTAATATATTTTTGCATTTCTTTGCCACTTGTTTTAAAGTACCTTATATATTTTTAAAAAACTGGAAATAAATACCTTCAAACTGCCAAAAGTTGAAGTATATTAGCTGAAAATAATAAAGCTAAAGTTTCCCATCAATTATAAAACGGGTTTTAAAATAAGAAATCAAATTCTTACTTATTATCAATTATTATGTATAAATATTGCGTTTTTAACCCGACACACATGATAATAATAATTTCAGCGACCCGCTTTTATAATATCTTTGTTGAATATATTAGAAATAAACGGTCAAGTGCGAGTATTTCTCGCGCTCAGAGGATTCCGTACACTAAATATATGAATTATTACCTGTATTATTTAAATAAAAAAGAAAAGTGCCCAGCTAAACTGATGGCATTGAGCTCACAGGCTATTTACACTAATTGTATATTATACACTTATTTTAAAGAATAATGCCCCTCAAAAAAATAAGTGAAGGGGAATTAGCCCCCGTTTCCCCCTTTATACTTAACCAGTGAACCTCCAAATCTCATCAGGGAAGCCCCTTATAATAAACCGGTATACCAAATTTGGAGCAAATCGAATAATCCTGCAAAAAAAACATTTATCTAAATTAAGGGGGTGGACTAGCCCCCCTTTATATTTAACCAATGAATCGCCAAAACGAATCAGGGAAGCTCCTTAACATAATAAACAGGTATACCAAATTTGGAGCAAAGCGAATAATTCTGCATGAAAACCCGTTTATATAAATTAAGGGGGGTGGCCTAGCCCCCCTTCCCCCTTTATCTTTAACCAATAAACCCCCAAAACTAATCAAAGAAGTTCCTTAACATAATAAACCGGTATACCAACTTCGGAGCAAATCGAATCATTCTGCATGAAAAACACATTTATCTGAATTAAAAGGGGTGGACTAGCCCCCTTTCCCCCCTTTATTCTTAACTAATGAAACCCCAAAACTAATCAGGGAAGTTCCTTAACATAATAAACCGGTATACCAAATTCGGAGCAAATCGAATCATTCTGCATGAAAAACCCAATTATCCGAATTAAGGAGGTGGACTAGCCCCCCTTTTCCCTTTTATTCTTAACCAATGAACCCCCAAAACTAATCAGGGAAGTTCCTTAACATAATAAACTAGTATACCAAATTCGGAGCAAATCGAATAATTCTGCATGAAATACCCATTTATCTGAATTAAAAGGGGTGGACTAGCCCCCTTTCCCCCCTTTATTCTTAACTAATGAACACCCAAAACTAATCAGGGAAGTTCCTTAACATAATAAACCGGTATACCAAATTCGGAGCAAATCGAATAATTCTGCATGAAATACCAATTTATCTGAATTAAGGGGGTGGACTAACCCCCCTTTACCCCCTTTATACTTAACAAGTAAACCTCCAAATCTAATCAGGGAAGCTCCTTATCATAATAAACCGGTATACCAAATTTGGAGCAAATCGAATAATCTTGCAAAAAAAAAAAAACATTTATCTAAATTAAGGGGGTGGACTAGCCCCCCTTTATCCTTAACCAATGAATCGCCAAAACAAATCAGGGAAGCTCCTTAACATAATAAACCGGTATACCAACTTCGGAGCAAATCGAAACATTCTGCATGAAAAACCCATTTATCTAAATTAAGAGGGGCGGGCTAACCTCCCTTTTCCCTCTTTACCCTTAACCAATGAATCCCCAAAACTAATCAGGGAAGTTCCTTAACATAATAAACCGGTATACCAAATTCGGAGCAAATCGAATCATTCTGCATGAAAAACACATTTATCTGAATTAAGGGGGGTGGACTAACCCCGTTTTTCCCCCTTTATTCTTATCCAATGATCTCCCAAAACTGATGAGGGAAGTTCCTTAACATAATGAACCGGTATACCAAATTCGGAGCAAATCGAATCATTCTGCATGAAAAACCCATTTATCTGAATTAAGGGGGTGTGGACTAACCCCGTTTTTCCACATTTATCCTTAACCAATGAACCCCCAAAATTAATCAGGGATGTTCCTTAACATAATAAACCGGTATACCAAATTCAGAGCAAATCGAATGATTCTGCATGAAAAAACCATTTTTCTGAATTAAGGGTGGTCGGACTAACCCCGTTTTTCCCCCTTTATCCTTAACCAATGAACCCCCAAAACTAATCGTGGATGTTCCTTAACATAATAAACCGGTATACCAAATTCGGAGCAAATCGAATGATTCTGCATGAAAAACCCATTTTTCTGAATTAAGGGGGGGGGGACTAACCCCGTTTTTCCCCCTTTATCCTTAACCAATGAACTCCCAAAACTAATCAGGGAAGCGCCTTATCACAATGAACCTAGGAAAAAATTTTGAAGCAAATCGGATGTTTCTATCAAGAGTTATCGCGTTACGTACATACGTACGTACGTACATACATACATACATACATACATACATACATACATACATACATACAGAACGGGCGGGCACATTAGCTCTCAGGCTTTGATAGCCTGTGAGCTAAAAATAGTTACTAAAGAAAAAAAAAAACAGTTTGATATAGCTGTATATATGCTAGAAAAGTATGACTGGGTATACTGTAAAAGTTCAAAGGGATATGAAACCTAAATAATATCAAATAAGACTATTCTGTATAACTCTTATATAAATCTTATCTTCATATGTTTATGATGAACTTAATTCGGCACTGACAGTAAAACTAGTGCATATTTAAACTTTATTTGGCATTTCATAAAAATAAATTCATCGTCGTAATAATCTTTTCTTTTTACAGTGTAGCTAAAACAAAACCCAAGAGTTTCAAAGTTTAAACTTGGCATTTTGCTAAGCGCGCTTCCAAAGGAGGTCGCAAAGCAGCAACCCCGCTTTTGTCCGTGCTACGTTTTTTCCAGATAGGATTTTAATTAACTTTTAAAGACAAGGGAGGCGTATTGAGAGATCTACTGAATGCAAACTAGTCGCGAACCCCATAGTATTTATGGGATTAATTCTAATTAAATTAGTATGTTTTTAACAATTTGACGTGTATTGCTTTTATATTGCTACTGGATATTCAATTACACAAATGTATCATTAAAAGTTGTTATCTAGGCTTTAAAAGCCGATGGTACATCGAGTATACCGCCCCTGTCAATATGCATGCCCAAACCTTGTAATCACAAGACAAGATAAGATACACACGATAAGATAAAAATTTAGAAATGTGTTATATTATTGACTCCTCTGGGCTCTAACTTGTGTATTTTATGCAATTTTTCTAACTTATCCCCAAATTAACCTGCATCGATATTCTCTTGAAGGATCCGGGGGGGGGGGGGGGATTTAAGGATGTCCAAACCTTGTGATGACACGACAAATGATAAAAATTTCAGAAAGTATTACACTATTGACTCCTCTGGGTTCTAACTTGTGTATTTTAAGCATTTTTTCTCACTTATTCCCTAATTAACAACGATATTCTCTTGAAAGCTCCGCGAGGGGGGGCGATTTAAGGGTTAATATCTCAGCTAATTACCGACGATTTCATTAAAAATTCATTATCAACAATGTTTTTATACTTCTGCTACGATAGGTACCTCCAGCGCTCCCCAACACCTTTTGTGGATGCCCGCAAATCGAAATTTGTGCATAACGGAAAAATAAGCTTTTCTCAAAAACTGTGTGACCTAGGTCAATCTTTATAGTTTTCCTGCAAGGTTTAAATTAACTTCTACTACTCCTAATTTTTTCATAATGTTAGTTTCAGTAGATTCGGAAATAGGTGTGAGGAAACATACTTTTGTACTACATTTTCGACGATATCTCTGAAAATATAATACCTAAAATTAAAAGAAATCTATTTTTGAGTTCAACTTTACGAAAGCTTTCATAGGATACGATATACAAAGAACGATACACACGATATACAAAGAAAAGCTTTTTTTTCCAAATAACATAATTAGCCTCTCTACATTTTCCCTAAAAATATTTGTAAATGTTTAATCATCTGTAAATATGTGGGTCAATAGTCTTTATTACTTCACCCAATTTGAACTTTCCACGTCCCATAGTTTACGAGTAAAATGCCTGTGGCAGATAGACAGACACAGAAGTGATCTTATAATGGTTCTGTTTTTACATTTTATGTACGGAATCCTAAAATGTTATAAACAATCTTTTAATAAACAACACTAAAATCTATTTAAGTACAGGTGATTCCTACTGGGGTTACTGTGTTTTTTCAAATGCATTGTCTAAAGAAGATTTTTTTTTTTTAAGTTGTCTCAATTTATCTTGTGTAGTTTTATAAATCTTTTATCTTTTATCTTTTTTTTCGTAATTCAAGTTTAATTTTTACGGCATCTCTTTTACTCAGATTTATCTTCTTTGAAAAATATCCTTTACAGAATCAAACAGAACTAATACTACTTTATAAAACAAAGAGATTAGTGTTAAGCTCTGTTCGGATTGAATTCTCTGTTAAATGAACGACTTTCTTGGTTAGAGCTTCCATTTAAAAAATGAATCACTTTGTCGGTTTTATTAATATTTATGTCACTTTTAGAAAAATGGGTGTTTATTATCAAAAAATATCTTTCGTTTTGATTTAAAACGCTAAACGTTTTTCAGACTTCTCAGCTCAAATTTCGACACAATTTTCAGCACAAATTTCGAAGAACTGAAATGAAAAATCTGGCTAAAAATATATTATGCTGGTAATCTAAAAATATATTTATGAGTAGAATATTTACCTATATATCTATGTATCCATCGATAATATCTGTCTATCCATTTCTCAGATATTCTGTCTCTATATATGTCTGTATGTCTATATATATATATCTGTCTCTTTCTCTGTCTCTTTACTTACCTACCTGTCTGTCTGTTTCTCTATATATCTGTCTGTCTGTCGCTCAATCTATATGTCTATTTGTCAATCTGTCTATATCTTTTTATGCCTGCTGGTCAGGACAAAGATATAGACTGAAAATTGACAATTGAAGCGAAAATTCTGGTTAAAAGTATATTATTCTGGTAATCTAAAAATATATTTATGCGTAGAATATTTACCTATATATTTACCTTTCTGGCTATATATATGTCTATAATATCCGTCTATCCATGTGTCAATAGTCTGTATCTATATCTGTTTATATATCTTTTTGTTTGTCTGTCTTTCTACTTACCTGTCTGTATGTCTGTTTCTCTAGATATCTGTCCATCTGTTGCTCAATCTATGTGTCTATTTGTCAATCTGTCTGTATCTTTGTCTGTCTGCTGGGCCATCCATCTATCTTTCTGAAAGTATATCTGTCTATGTCACTGTTTATCTGTCTGTCTATATTTCTATCAGTCTCTCTGTCTCTATCTTTTTATATGTCTATCTGTCTGTGTCTCTTCCTACCTGCATGTCTATTTTTCTCTCTCTCTATCTGTCTGTATCGCTATATGGCTGTCTATCAGTCTATCGCTCTATCTGTCCCTCTCAATATTTCTCTGGCTATCTGACCGTTTCTCGCTAATCACACCCGCCGGCCTAACCGTCTCGGAATTTTCGTGGTTTTCTTCGAAACCTTGGATTTCCATGCGTAAATACGGGTTAGGTTCCCTTAGAAAGACCCCCACGGAGGGCACTTCCCCTTCCGCCTATATCCCTCGAGTTGATAATCGGCCGTCAAAAATCAACCCAACCTGACCGTTTCTCGACTTATGAATTTGTATGTATGTTTATCTCTATATATGTCTGCTCTGTAAATATCTGTTTCTCTATCTACCTGTATTCATGACTGTTATCTATATGTGCGTCTGTCTGTCTATCTATCTCTTTGTCTTTTTACCTGTCTATGTATCTACGTATGTTTTTGTTTCTTCTATTTGTGTATCTCTGTTTTTCTATCTATCACTCTGTCTGCCAGACTGCCTGTTATCTGTTTATTTTCCTGATTGCCTTTCTATCTCTCTGTGTCTATCTGAAGGTCTGTATGTCTATCTATCTATTTTATATATATATGTCTGTCTTTCGAACTATGCGCCAGTCTTTATGAAGATTTCACTATCTGTTCTTCTGTCTCTCTGTATATATACAGGGTAGTTACAAAAAACTTCCCCTATGTATGTATCCCTAGCGACCTAACCGCTCAACCAATCGAAAGGAATTTTCAGATTTACTTGTTTGAAGGTATGCGCTCGAGATCGTAATGATTTAAAACAATAGAGCTCTCACAGTTATGGTTGCAGTGGAAACATTTCGACATTTTCGAGTGGTAACACGCTTTTTTTCCTACGCAATCAGCGCATTAAAATACCATAAATGGCGTTAGAACGATACACATAAGACTAAAACTTCCGGTGTAATATCGTGGCACTCAATCCTAATCAGTTTCTTGTAACGTAATATAAAGCACTCTAAAAGAAAGGATTACATTTTTATTTTCACTATTTGTATATAAACACAACTCAAAAACACATTTTAAAACAAGTCTTACAACTTTTTATTCAGTTCACAAGTTTAAAAAAAAAAAAGAAAATTGGCTACTGAGAAATATGTCTAGCAGCCAATCCTTCGTTCTTCGCATATCGGAAACGTGCTCCTTCGGTATGATAGTGAAATCAGCCAGACGCAAGTTAAAAGAACTACAATTCAGGAGAGCATGTCCTGATTTCGTATCTCATGGTGCATCCAGAGTGTATTCGTGATTTCACATCATACAAAAAATCAAGCTTTCCAAGTGAAATTTAGGGTCGTTACACCGGCATAAAACATTTGCAAAGTACTCGGATGTGGCAATCCCAAAACTTTCTTCTATTTCCTACATGTTAATATTTCCTGAAAAATGCATCATAACAGCGGCACCGGTTAGGTGATTTACACCAAAATGTAATCAACAACAACTTATGTCAACTTCTAATTGAATGTGAAGTTTGATGAAAATTCGTGCTTTAGTTTTTGAGATATTGGAGATATTGGGGAAATCGTGAAAAGTTTTGCACAGCAGTGGCACCTGCTGGGCAATTTACACAAAATATTTAAGGGGGTCCGGAGCTCAAAATACTATTTTTTGTACACCGAAACTTATCAGAAACTAACTGAATCTAAATTTTGATGAAAATATATTCATTAAGTCTTGAGATACGGCTGTTGCGGAAATCATGAAAAATTCAGCATAGTAGCGCCAAATTTACACCAAACACTAAACAAAACTAATTTATATCAGGGATTAACTGAATCTGAAGTTTGATGTAAATTCGTGCGTTAGTTCTTGAGATAGAGCTACTGCTACAATCATGAATAATGCAGCATAGCAGCGCCACCTATTGGGCGGTTTACACTAAAACATTATCAGCACCAAATTATATCAAGGACTAACTGAATTTAAAATTTATTAAATTCCGTTCATTAGTTCTTGCGATAGATCGCCCACAAAATTTGTGTCACACACAGACAGACTCACAGACAGGCAGTTTGTAAAAACATGTCTTTCGGGATCTCTGACTCCTAACACGAGCAAATCCGTCGAAAACTGGATTTCGAAAATGTTTACGAATCTAATACTTTCTTCTTGTAAAGATAGACGAAAGTAAAAGAGAGCATTGTAAAGGACCAATGACAATTCAAAGAGGAGGTGAACTGACCGCACGTCGCATAATAGATATAGCAGGAATAGATAATAGAAATAGCAATCATAGAACACCATATGAAAATCATTTCGTGTACAATTTAAAAAAAAACAGTCTGGGAAGATTGTTTCTTCAATCAATTATTCGAGAAAAAGGCAACTGAGTTAGTGCGAATTTATCACCGAAATCAAAGGTTACTAAGAGGCCCATGTTCCGTCAAAACGTCTGAAAAAAATCTGAAGAAACTGGGTTCACATGTGATCGTCCACTACCCGGACGACCATCTGTTCCTGATGAAGTGGTTGCGGAAATGTATATAACAGGATTACTGCAGATCAATTGCATACTGCAAGAAATGTTGCATGCAGTTTGGATGTACCGAAAACAACAGTCCTTAAGGTTCTGCGCACTGTTTTGCAGATATTTCCCTATCGATTCCAACACGTCCAGATGTGGCAAACGGGAGACAAGTAACAGCGTTTGGACTTTGCGAAATATTTCTTATCAGAATTTATGAAGATAATAGCTACACATTGCGAATATTATATGCGGATGAGGCACATTTCTCTTTAACTGGAAACGTAAAGTCCAAGAACTGCGTTCACTGGGATGATGAAAATCCTTACGATCTGACACCAACGCCTTTACACGAAGCTAAAGTAACTGTGTGGTGCGGTATCGCAAAAGCATTCGTTCGCGATCCGTACATTTTCGAGGAGGTCTCTTCCACAGGTATGAAAACGGGCTCAATCATAAGTGCTCGGTATGCAACAATGTTGCATACCGAGTAATTCCAGTGCGTAATTCCGGAATTGCAGCAGCGAAATATCGTTAAAGATATTGTGTGGATGCAAGATAGTGCTCCTCCACGCGTCGCCATATCTGTTCGACAAGTGCTGCAACAGCACTTTGATGATATAATCATCTCTCGTAACTTTGCAGCTTCGTGGCTACCACGATCCCTTGACCTCACTCCAATGGGTTGTTGGTTCTAGTGTTATCTGAAATCAAAGATGTACACATCAAATCCAACAAATTTGTCAGAATTGAAAGATGCCATAAAACATGAAGTTGTACAGATTCCTTCTGCGATGTTACGTTTGGCATTGTTTTCAACAGCTTCACACATACAAGGCGTTATTGTATGCGAATGTGGGTATGTTGAAAACTGCTAATTCATAAATGTTTTTTTTCTCTCTTTTCTCTTGTTGTTATGCGTTCTTCAAAATGGTGTTTTTTGAAAATGCTTTACGCCAGCAATTTCCGTAGTACGTGTATAGTTCCAAACACGGTTTATAATTTTTCAATGATGAATTTTGATGAATTTGCGCATGAAATATAAAAGGGTGTTGCCATTCCAAAATTTCGAAATGTTTCCACTACAACCGTAACCGTCAGAGATCTGTTGTTTTAAATCATCACGATCTCGATCGTGTACCTTCAAATAACTAAATCTGAAATTTCCTTTTGATTGGTCGAGCGGTTAGGCCGCTAGGGTTAAATATATCGGGGACTCTTTTTTTTTGTATGAAAACGCTGTATCTATCAAAATTTTAGTACAAGCCGCGAATTTAAGAGTTTCATAAATTTTTATCAAAAAGTGTTCCTAAAATCGTTGAATGAATTCGTATGATAAAATCCTTTCTTTTGGATTTTATATATATACATATATATAAGGTAGTTAGTAAGATTGGAATTTATATTATTTAATAAATGTTTCTCCAAATTTATTTATCATTTACAGTTAAGAAAATCTGTGGATTCCATTGATGTCTTGATAAAATATTCTTAATTTAATACGACAGGTGAACTATTTTCAGTGTTTTGGTCAAAAATCTAAAATTTAATTATTTATATTTTCTAGAACATTTTTATTATCAGACATATTTAATATCTTTCTTGAAAAAACGTTTTGCATCATTTCATGAAAACATTCCCATATTAATAATTCACTATTACATTTTTTTTACCGACGCATAAAATATTAGTAATTTAAATAATTCAACTTTTTAATATCTTTGTTGAAATATTTGAAAAAAAAAGATTAATAATGTTCGAATTAAATATATATATATATATATATATATATATAGTTCAATCTACTTGAATACATAGTTAAATTGATGTCGCTGTATTTTTTCATATTTATATCGTCTAAAAAAAATTAATTCTCCTTTTGTGAAGTTGTAAATTACCTTGTTTAGTTATAAATATTTCATTACAATTTTTCAAAATTGGAAGTCAATTAATAGCATTTATATTTTTATGCTGTAAGTACTATGATTTATCTTCTTTGTGAAATGTCATTTGTAAAATAAAAAAAAAAAAAGTGATAATACTAGATAAAACAGATTCCGCTTAATCTCTTTTCACTTTGGAATTGTCTGATTAATGAACGACTTTGTAGTCTAGTAAAAGAGTTTTCCTTTAAGAAAAATCTGTCTTTGTTCTGTTTTCATTAACTTTTATGTCATTTTGAAAAGAAAAGGATGTTTAACATAAAAACAACAGCTTTAGTTTAGGATTGAAACATTTAATTCTTTGAAGACTTCTCAACACTTTCAAGTTAACACAAAATTCAAGCAGTCGAAATAAAAAAGCTGGCTAAAAATATATTGCTTATGTAAAAACTGAAGATAATAGAGAAAAAAAAAGTTATCATAAAAAATGTTATTCTGCCTGATATATCTGTACCTTGGAACAAAAAGGGCCAATGTCCATTTTTCTCAAATTGCAGGAAACCCAATTTAAGCTTGAGGAATATTAAGAATCTTGCTACGATTTCTGTACTATTATTTTTCAAAGTTGTATCTTTCAATTCAATAATGTTTTTCTCACTACAATCTAATGTTACATTGATTTAGTTTTTACATTTTAAATTGACTCTTTTTTACATGAACAGTAAGTAACATTGGCCTCGACAAAATATTTTGTTTTCAATGATTTAATATTGGGAGGAGTTTGGCCCTTTTAACAATTACTTTATATCGCATTCTGAATTCATTCGTGCATTTAATTCAAATTTCTCAATTTTGGACATTAGCCCTTTTTGTTCCAAGGTACATATATATAAAAGCAACATTTGCCATATTTAGTCATTATTTTTTATTTACATCACTTTTATAACTGCATCAAAAACAATTTTATAATTAAACAAAATCGAAACATAAAAAGCTGAATAATTAAAAAGACTACATGAATGGCCAAGAGAAAGTTGATGATAGTCAAAAATAAGTTGTTCTGAATTGTTTAGGGTTTTTCGTAATCTTCTAATGTTCTGTATTTGTTTATAACTAATTTGAACTGAATTTTTCATGTACTATTTTTGTATCTACCTTGATTCAAGATTACCAAACGGTAGTATATCTCTCACGAATAACATACTGCACTGTCATTTCAAATCTGAAAAAGAAATAAAAATTATGCGTCAATCATAGATTACGATATATTTTTCAACATATTGAGAAATTCGTATGGAAATTTCATAGTTCTATGTGGTGAAAGATAACGTATGCGTAAATAATTTGGAAAAGAGTACAACTTTTTAAATACAATTTCAGCAAATATCGACAATAGTTCGAATTTTTTTTCGAATTCTTTAGTGATGCAAATTAAAAAGCATATGATCTAGAAATCCGTATTTGAACAAAGTGATATGCTAACAAATAAAACAGTTAAAAATTCATAATGCAGTTCAAAATTCATTCCACCAATTAAAGGAATCCGTCAATTAAAGGAAATGTTTTCGGTTTCTTTTGTGCGGAGCTCTATATCATTTGTAAAGTTCATACACTTGAAGTAGCAAAAAAGTAGTTAAATTAAAAAATGAAATTCACACTACAACAGAAAGCGCACTTGTAAATGTATCTGACTTATTTCTTTCGTTTTTGTAAATAAACAATAAAATCTATGCATACTGTATTTTACAATAAGCATCTTATGGTGCATCACAATCTTGTATATCTGTTTCAATATGTTAGAAATACTGTAAAATCATTAAAATATATTACAAACATTTTTATATAGACCATAATTTATAAAGTAATTCTTTTGACTGTCCCTGTAAAAGAACTATAAATTCTAACCACTATTTTTGTCATACAGAACATTTTTTGTAAACCTCAAAAACATATATCAATTACGTGGCAGTCAGTATATATTTACGTGAGAACAGACGGGAAAAAAATCAAATTCATAAACACTTTTTAACTATGTTGGAAAGCGTTAAAAAGGGTACATCCGTGCTTTTCCACTGACTTTTCATATAATAGTGAAGCAATTCTCCTTTGTAAAAAGAAAAGTTCAAAAATAAAAATTTCATAACGAGTGTCAAATAATCTAAAACAAGCTATTAGGAAGCAGAATTGCACTATAGATTTTTAATATACCTTAATTAATAATTATGAATGCTAAATACAAATTTAATTAAAAAAAATTTTTTGTGTGTGTGTGTGGAGGGGGGGGGGGTTATGCTCCAATTAAATAAGCATACACAACCTCTACATTATTCTAGAGTACAGAACATAAAAGGAAAAAGATTAATAAATATAAATGGAGAAATAAAACAACGTTGTGCTTCTTTTTTAAGAGTGGCATTTTACTGAAAAATTCCCAAAAAAATTTTTACTGAAAAGTTTTCCCCGAGTTTATGCTGCCTTAACACAGTACTTTTGCAATCAACTCTGGAAAGAGTGATTTTCAATGTTTGAATTGAACTTTCGCTGAACCAAACTCAGTTAATAATTCAGGATTAATCAAAAAGCTTCAGTTTGATCCCTTTTCTGATAGAAATGCGAGAACAATAACTGACTTCAGAACAAAATGCATTAGTTTCTTTTAAAAGAAAATTGATTTTCTCTTATTTATGCAACTTACAAAAATGAATAGAAAACATTTTTATATTCGAATTATTCTTTATTTTCCATATTAATCATATAACACAAATAGACGTATGAGGTTCAATGAAAAACCCTACATATAGATGTATATATGTGTGTATATGTGTCTAGGATTTGAACTTTGGTGGCATCATTAATTTCACTTATGACGTGTGTCTTCAAATCAACTAAGTCTCTGGTATTTATTATTGTCTGTGATTAGAACGCATAAGACATAAAAGCGAATTTTCAGATCAAGAGCAAAATGACTTTTGACTTTGAAAATAAGAAAAGTGCCAGTCTCTTATTTTTCCATCATTCGTGAAGCATTCACACGGGAGATGTCAATAAAGCAATTGGCTGCATTAGGCCTAATTAAAACAGTTTACAGAATATATGATTTAAATATTAACCCTAGTAACATTGAAGTATCTAGTTCTAATCCACTGTAAAATTGTCTTTAAGGAATTAAATCAATATTTATATGATTTCCGCATTTTGTTACTATTTGAATATTTCAACGAAGCATTGATACGTGAGATGTCAATAAAGCAATTGGCTATAATAGGCCTAATTAAAATAACTATTATTTTAACACAATCAAACTGATTGGTAAAGTTATCATACGAATTGAATATTTCCAACTGAGCGAAAAAATGCCCAGGCTGGGAATCGAACCCAGATCCTTGGCTTGTAAGCCAAGGATCTGGGTTCGATTCCCAGCCTGGGCATTTTTTCGCTCAGTTGGAACTAATTAAAATAGTTTACAGATTATAAGCTTTAAATGTTAACCCTAGTAACTTTGAAGAAGCTAGTTCTAAAGCACTGTTGAATTGTCTTTAAGGAATCAAATCAAAGTTTGTATAATTTCAGCATTCTGTTACTACAGTCAAAACTCTTTCATCCGGCATTCTATCGTTCAGCACATTCTGTAATCCGACACACTATGCCGAGGGGTTTTTTCTTTACGATCTTTCTTGACTGGGATCGCTAGGTTGCGAGCAGTTCACTCGGGATTCAGACGTCTGTTGACATTGATCCCTTGGTCGCGCTACTATGTGCTTAGTTTACCTCGCTCAGTGTTTCTCGCGACTCAAATCGTGGCCTAATGGTGAAGATGATGATCAAGATTCAAATGTTCCAAGTGATGACCAAAATACAGTGCTAGATTTGGTAGAAGCCGTGCCAAACAACCCTTTCAGGGATATACCCGGTGAGGAAATTATAGACTGGATTGAAATCGACGACAGCGTGCCAGTGGTCGAAGAAATAAGTGACGCACTGATTATACAAAGTGTTTTGAACCACAAGAAGCCCAGATTCAGGAGGTGGAATCGGATGAAGAAAGAGCCGTCGCAGATTAATCTAAATTCTCGAAAGAAATGGAAACCGGCTTCTGATGCATTAGATACATTCATAAAATTTGACGAATCTAATGAAAGTTACAACTCTGCAGAACTGATAAATCTGTGTATAATCTGTAACAATTTTTTGAAGAAGTCCAAATCGCAGAAGCAACGTTATATGAGAGATTTTTTTTTTATGTCATGTTCATATTACTACATGTACAGTGTACTGTACATATAAAGTATATATTAAGTAATTGGAATTTAATTTTCCATCCTGTTTTTCTTTAATTCTCACAGCTGTTAGAATGGCAAAATACAGAGCAGTAGTTGTCAGATATTTGCACAATTTGCAGAAGCTCATAATGTAGGTGAACAAAAAAAAATACATGACGTTCAATAATCCGCAAAATCGTTAATTCGGCACGGATGTGGTCCCGAGCGTGCCGAATTAAAGAGCTTCTACTTTATTTAAATATTTCAATAAACATTGATACGGGAGATGTAAATAAAGCAATTGACTATATTAGGCCTAATTAAAACACATTACAGATTATATGCTTTAAATGTTAACCCTAGTAACTTTGAAGAACCTAGTTTTAAAGCACTGTAAAATTGTCTTTAAGGAATTAAATCAAAGTTTGTATGATTTCAGCATTATCTTGCCGTTTTAATATTTCAATGGAGCATTGATACGGGAAATTATATTTCTAACTGAGTATTTAAAAAAAAATAACGTTTTGCCTATCAACTTCGTACATACATACATACATATATATATATATATATATATATATATAGGATAATAGGGTGATTAAAATGATTGTGCCCACATTAAGAGGTAACAATGCACTCCACAACAAACATTTTTATATAAGAATCTAAAGACAAAATCTAATTAATTATTCAGTTGAAAATACAGAGTGTATCAGGAATTGGCACTTTTGTTCTTATCCTTAACAATAACGAAGCTATTTTAACGAAATTGGAAGTAATCTGCTTTTGGTGAATATAAGTATGTCAGATGGTTGTGGTGGATACCATCTTTGTCAATCCTGAAAGAGTAAATAAGTGCTAACTAAACGTTAAATGAAGCATTTACCAAAATCTGACACAATTCCATTAATTTTCATGATATTTTTGTATTTCGTGCAAAGCAAGGTAAGATTATTACAAATATCTGTCAAAAAACTCCATTTTACTTCAAACATATTTATGGTAATTATGTTTGCATTGGAGTGAGACATCCAGAGTACAGACAATCAGAGTATTTTAATTGTGAAAAAATAGATTATGATCCTGGATTTTCTATTCTAAATATACTAACATTTTTCTTTTTATTTCTATTTTCTTGATTAAGATTGATTCTTTTGGTATATGATACAAGCACCTAAAGTTTTGTATATTATTTTTTTAATCATCTTGTACATATGTGTGGGTGTGTGAGAGAGAGAGTTTACATACAGCCGAACTTCCATTTAGTTTTCTACTTAACGACATTTTCTGCTGAACCCTGACTTTAAACACCATTAACATGTAAATTAATCACCATATTACGAAAAATATATTCTATATAACGAAGTTTTTTCCACTTTCGTCCATGTACATCGTTCAAGCAGAGAGGTTACTGTTGCGATAGATGTATGAATTTATTTCAGCGGATAGTATGAAAATGGAATTAGTTATTTATTTAATCGTTTCCATTCAAAAGAAGAAATGCTAAAAGCATTCGATACAATAAGAAGCGGATTCCAGTTTCACGAAAATATTATAAATGGATCCATTTATAATATATAAATATTATAAATGGAATCGGATACAATAAGAAGCGGATTCCAGTTTCACCAAACTATTATAAATGGATTCCATTTATAATATATAAATATTATAAATGGAATCGGATACTTACAAAAGTACGAACATTTTTATGAACAGTGTTTTGTTTATAAGAAACCTGTAAAAATTAATATTAGTTTTTTTAAAAGCTGAAGATTTGGATTACAGAGGAAAAAAAGAAAATTTACGCTACACTTCAGTTATTGTTCACCTTTCTTTATTATGTTTTTTTTCAGACATTATTCTAATTAAATTTTTCTCATATGTCTACATTGTATAAAAATAAAGTTACTCCCCGAATTAAAAAATATTTTTTTCCAATTTATCTATTTTTTGCGCATTTTCCCTTTTATGCATGTGTATTTTGTTATAAAAATTTCATGAATTTGAGTTGATTTCTATTTAACGAATTTTCTTCATAACGAAGTTTGCTCACGAAGTTTTTTTACGTGTAACGATGAGAATTCGTTAAATGGAAGTTTCATTGTTTATACAGGGTTTTCCTGAATAAGTGTTCAGTAATTCGCAGGGAGATTGATAAGACAAAATTAATCAGTAATAACATTGAAACTTGTGGTTTCAAGTTACTTGTTGAGTCAAAAATGCAAGTTATTTTATTCTGACTAAACTTGGGTTTTCGATAATAAATTAGAAAAAAAATAGAAGGTAGTCTAAAGAAATTTTGTAGAGATGGATATTACTGTGTGCTAAATGTGATAACATCAAAACAATTGTTAGAAATTTCCACTTTTCTCAATTACGAGTATAAACACCCCACAGTTTCGAGCATGTCAGTGATATAACATCCTCAATTGAATTATTTTTTGCGCCTTTGTTGTGATGTTATACCATTTGACACAAAGCATGGCCGATTTATTAAATCTTTCATTAAAATATTTTCGCGTTTCTTGAAGTTACTAATGTAAATCTGACTTTTGCTATAGTGGAACATTTTGTATTTCTGATTTTATTAGTATACTCCGATCCCTCCTATGTTATTATTGAACGGCTGAGTTCCTGATTTCCCTGAAATACATTGAGGAAATTTTCTGAATCACAGAGCTCAGTGATGAATATATTATGTTAGATGTGATTGAGTTAGAAATTAGAGTTTAGAAGATTGCAGTTAGCGACCTTGTTATAATTATTTATTTTGTTTTGAATCTAGATATAAACAGCATAGCATATTTAATATATATCTATCTGCGTCTATTACAAAAAATATGTTCATGCATATCAAACTAAACGTGATTTGACTATTCCAAACTTTTATGAGGCTTTTACAAAAAATATTTTATCATTAAAAATGTAGAAAAATCATTAAAAATGTAGTAGCAAAAAAATGTGCTATGTAGTTAGTATGCTACAAAATTAAACTACAAATACTATGCTACAAAATGTAGAAAAATTATTAAAAATGTAGTAGCAAAAAAATGTGCTATGTAGTTAGTATGCTACAAAATTTTTAAATAAAAATGTTAAAACCTGTATCTTCTCAATTATATGAAAATATGTCTGTACTAGACTTAAAATAGCATGCTGTGCATAAGCGAAAAGCGAAATATCTTTTTCTGTATTTAAATGAAAAATCTTTCTTTTAGGATTTTGAGTGTTATAAATGTACATAATATAAACTATAAAACTGGGTTCTCAAATGATCCGTTTTAATGCCACTTTTTTGATAAAGGAATATTATTTTTCGGTTTTTCTAAAAAAATTCGTATAAACCTACCCCGAAAGTTATTTCTGTTGCATATGATTTGAAACTTGCTACGAAAACTGTTTTTAGGAAATACTGTTATACAAGACGAGGATCATCTGGTAGCCCTGACAAAATCAAAGGAGGCTTAAAAATATCATAATCAATAATTTCTTGTCGTTGAGTGATGAAAGCACCTTAATACATCATGCAAAATATTTTAACATTGTATTAATTATATTTGTCAATTCATTAATTTTACAATTTTTAGAAAGTTATTTTTGAACATTAATGGTTTGCAAGGGAACCAACTAAAGCAATTATTTTGTAGATAAAAAAATCGATAGCTGTTAAACCTATTCATTTCAAATAAGGTATATTTTACATTAATAATTTCACCATTAATTTTTAACACTCTCAAATAACTCCATAAAATTTCGCTGTTTTAAATTAAAATTAATATCCATTCTGTTTAATGTATTAGAGCGTTTTCTTTTTCTAGTTTATTGTATATCATGCTTAAGTTCAAGTACATAGTGTTCAATATTTGCTAATAAAATATATTTTAATCGCACAATAGAATCTAATGTATACACAACATTATAATGTTTAATTTAACGAATTGTATTTTAAATGATAATTAGATCAAACTCTTCACATTTAAGCCACATTCTATAATCTGCATCACCTATTGCGTTCTAGATTAGATTAATTTAAGCATCACAGCCATGTCGAATCCTAGATCATGCTTTATGCTTAAAATGGTTTTCAGAGGAAATTACTTTGCTTATTTGATGCCATTCAACGATTAAGGCTAATATCCAGGGTTATATAGAAATTCTTTAAAAATATATTAAATCGAATTATACAAATTTTTCTATGATAGATTTGCACTATGGCTTATTATTTTATATTCATTGGTAATATGCATATGAAAACTAATTTCATCGAAATTAATTCCTTTGTTTTTACGAATATATTATTAAAGGGACACAGAACCTTTGTATTTGTTGACGCAATCAAAAACAGCGCCTTTTCCAAAGTACTAAAACTCCAATATTATTCAATTAAGACCCTTTTTTTAATTCTGCCTAAAGTATATATTATTAGCTATATTACACAGAAAAAATAAATGTTATATGTACAAAATTAATATTTAAATTTTAAATTTAAGCATTCATCTCACTAATGCATCAATTAAAATCATTATGCGCTACGCGCATGATAAAACTCCAAATTATTCATATAAAAAACAATTTTTGAACAAAATAGAATTAAAACACACTTACTTTTATATTAAAAAGAAAATATTATAGAAAAAGTTTTGTTTAAAATTTAATTTTAGCACAAAATATAGAAAAATACAAAATTTCTAAAAACTTTTTTAAGTTCTTCGAGCGAAAAAAAAAAAAAAAAAATCCAAAATAGTGAATGTTTTTGATTTTAGTAAGAAGTCTATAAAGAAAAGTATATTTGACTAACTTGATAAGCTGTAGCTTCTACAGTTTGAATGAAACAGTGCACGCAAAAACTAAATTTACTAATCTGAGCAAACGTGTTTTAAAGTTTTGATATCAAGGGACTTTTATTGTACCCACCGTCTGTAAAAGGTTATAACTCAAGAAATAATGCTGATTTTTGAATGAGTTTTTTCCATATTGTTGAGAAATTTTTAAAAATTCAGACTAAAGCAAAATCTGAAAACTGTTTTTTTCAAAGTTTAAAGGTCCTGTGTCCCCTTAAATATAAGTCTTAATGTTTAAATATTTTACATGACCTGTTTTCTTTAATTACAGAAAGTGAGAATAACGGGTAATTATCAAAATTTGAGGTTCAAATTAATTCTGTTCTTTATTATGTCATTCGCAACTTTTTAAAGACATTTAGATACATTGAATAATTCTTATATTTTAACATTCGTTATGTACAATATATATTTATATTTTAATATACATAATGCATTCCGTATCAGAAACATTAATTAAAAAATACAATATTTGTTCCTTGTAAAACAAAAGCTTGTTTTACATCCTCTAACTTTTATTATTTTGCCTTTTAAAAAGCATTAAAAATAACACATTTTATCGGTGTTCTTCTTACCTTACATAATTATACTCAACGTTTTAAATTTCAACACCTACATTGCTTTCTGGAAAAGACTAATTTCATTTTCAAAATCTTATTTTAGGTATAAAAAAACGAGCACGATGTCTAAACAATTTTTTTTTTGGTTGTCTCATCAATGATACAAAAACATATTATAAAATAAAGGGAAAAAAATAATGAAGCATATTTGTCAATTTTGTTTTTTCCCTAATTTAAACATATGTTCTTTGAAGTAGGGGAGGAAAGGGAGGAATGATACACTTTTTTGTTTACTAATTTTTTACAAAGCTATTTAGAGATTTTCAGAAAGCTATTTTTAGACAAATGTTTCATGTTTTCTTATAAAGTGACTTTTTATTCATTTATTAAAAATATTGTGAATTTAAAGAATAGTCATTCAAAAAATATATCCCAATTATTTAAATAGTTACTACTGTATCAAATATCCCCATTACTGGGGAGGATTGATACACTGTAAAAAAGTAGCAAGGTAGGTTTGCTACATTGTTATGTAAATTGAAAAAAAAAAAATGCAGACAATTCAATTTATGCGTCATACAATTTTTTATGATAAAATCTTGAAATATTTAAGTAAAATCAAAAACGAAATATCATTGACATATTTTTGTTTCAGAAATGTTTTTTACAAAAATATTTAAATTATTGCTATTATTTAAACAATCCTATTAACACACTTTTTTGAAAATAAATAATGAAAAAAAAACCTAGAGATCTAACTGCAAGGAAAAATGATGTGAACTTTGCTGATCTGCTCACAATTTAACATAAATTTAGCACATTTAAGATTCCTTTAACTCTTTAAGGGCAAAGCATTTTCAATGCTAAAGTGTTGATAAATGAATGGCACGGCATTTACCAACAAATTTAATTACAAATAAGAAAAGGGATATATTTCACTTTCAAAGTAAAGGAAAATGTTTTACCAAAGTGCTAGTGCCAATGTAGCGTTTGAGAATTAAAATTAAGTGGTTTCATAAACATACCACCACCCCTGAAATGGTTAAAAGAAAACCGAATAACTCTATCATTTTGATAAGTAAAATCGGATAGATTTAATGTTTTTTTCAATTTTCCCTTCGTCAATTATAGAAACATTTTCCCTTTCAGGCCATTTAAACTTTTCTCCTTCTACATGACAGATAAAGAGAACTAACCATCTATCATCGCACTGCTTTTCTATGTAACATACATAATATCTATGAATAGTCTCTTTATTCTTCCTTAACAATTTCAGTAGCTTTTGCTGTAAAACAATAATAAATATTATAGTCCTATATTAGTTTAAAAGTAAAAAAAAAACTATTAAATTTCAAATATACAAGTGTATCATTTCTCCCCAGTTCTAATGTATCATTTCTCCCTATCATGCATTATTGGATTTTCAATCACTTTGTATAAATGCAGTTGCAAAATGCGAATCTTCTTTCTAGTAAAACTCATCCTAACAATGTGCTTTACAAATAAAAAATAATTACAAAATGTTATATTAACTGTAATAAGAGTTGTGAAAGAAAATCAGTATTTGAAAAAAAAATATTTTAACATTCCAATAATCTTCAAAAAAAAAAAAAAGTGTCAGTACTTCACTGATTAGTCCAGCTAATGATTTTTTCTGCTAATAAAAGAAGCCTTTATATCTGTTACAATGGTATTTGTTGAGAAAAATTGTCAATGTATCAAGCCTCCCTATGTATAAAATCTCCCCTACCTCTACTACAAGAGGCACAAAGTCTCTTTAAAGTTTCAAGCTTTTATTACTAACACAAATGAACAAATACATGATTGAAAGGTAGGACAACATTAGGAGTATACATTAAAGTTTTTGTCCCATAATTAATAAATCTGTATATGTGCACCACTGGCACTTGTTCCACAAAGTCAATGCAATAATGGTCAACATTTTCCTCCGGTAATGACGATCGCCCACTTTTACTTTCTTCTACCTACTGTAGAAGTAGATAGAACAGTATTGTAATCTAATTTTTTTTACTTCCGGTTTTCGACGGCTTTATGTGTTTTAGGGGTCATCTGAAGTTAGCGGCTAAAACAATAAGCATAACAACGTTTTTAATCAACATTGAGGGAAAAATAAAGTTATACTGCAAGTAAATCCTTCAGGAGTTTATTAAAGGGAATTTGGCTTTAATTGTTTCCTTTTAACATTTGTTAAATAGTCTTTCTGTGGTCTTATTTCGCACTCATAATGGAAAATGCTAAATTTAAATATTGATCTATTTTTTTTATTATTGATATTGATCTTTATCTTTTTATTTTCATTTTAAGAGATTATTGAGAGTTAATATTTATGTTGTATTTATAAATAAAACAGTATTCGTGAAAATATTGATAAATATCATATGCACAAGATATAACTGAGAAAAGAAAGATCTAAAATAAATTCAAACAACTTAGAAATAAATATTCACACTAAGTATGCTTCTGTTAGAGATTTTACTTATCAATATGAGTAAGTAAAAACTGAAAAAATTCCAAATCAAACGTGAGAACACTTAAAGTACACTTAAAAAATATATATGAAATGATTTTATGGGAATAAAAATGTTGGTGTGAGTATAAAATATAAAATAAACGAGATTTTTTTTCCAATTTCAATTATATTTCTTTATTGATACGATTTAAAATTATTTTGTTTCAAAAACTATAGAATAAAATTGAAATCATTCTCGCGTTCGACGAATTTTAAATGAAAAGGCGGATGATATATACTGAACATCAATAATTATTTCTTTGTAAATAGAAAAACATGATTCTTTGCCATCAAATCATCCTTTTTAAAACATGACTTCAATACAGTATAGCAAATTTATTTTTAAAAAATCCCCCTTTGATGCATTTTGGTGAGCAATTGGGAAAGTTATATTTGTCTTAACAGTTAAATATCCCCATACAACGAGGGAAAGGAATTACTTCTCTCTTTTTTAACCCCCCCCCCTCTATGCTATTTCTTTCTCCCAGCTTATTTTGTGTCGTTTCCAAAAAATAACGTTGCGTTGTATAAGCCAGCCGTAAAACAAAGCATATGTATCTTTATACGATACACTTTTCGGTGCACTTTTCTAAATTTATATTTTCTATACGGTGCACTTTTCTAAATTTAGCCAAGATCTCTCATGAGACATATCGTTGGAAAGTTGACTACTTATTGAAGTTATGCACCTCTGGTATCCGCCACCACCACACACACACACATTTCCCCCACGGGGGCACTTTTCTAAATTTAGCCGAGACCCCTCATGTGACATTGTTTGAAAGGCCTGTGACCACTTACTCATGTTATGGAACTCCCGCGGCTTTCCCCCACAAGTTTGCCCCACATGGGGTATTTTTATAAATTTAGCCAAGACCTTTCATGTGACATATCGGAATTTATATAAATTTAGCCGAGGCCGCTCATGTGACATATGGTTAGAAAGGTCTGTGAACACTTACTTGTACATGTTATAAACATCCGATGTTCCTCCTGCCACTTTGTCCCCACGGGGGCACTTTTCTAAATTTACCCGAGACCCTTATGTGACATATTGTCGGAAAGGCCTGCTTACTCACGTTATGCACCTCCTGCGCCCCTTCCCCCACTTTGCCCCCACGGGGAGGGCATTTTTATAAATTCAGATCGAGACCCCTCATGTGGCATATGGTTGGAAAGGCCTAAAGACTTTGACGACTTATTCATATTATGCAGCTGCTGTGCTCCTCCCCTCACTTTGACCCCTTCCCAAAGGGATCCGGTCCGAGGTTCGTTCAGTTCGAGATTATTTTTACAAGATTTTGTAGTGCGTGCACACCACGCCTGCTATATGGTGCCTTATATAGCGGAGATCCAGTTCGAGATTTCATATTACAAGATTTCTTATAAATAAGAAGCCCCGATTAAAGAAAGGGTCCGCTAGCGGACAAAGCCACTTAATCCGTATTAACGCCGACTCATTCCAGTTCATCCGCAGATGATTCTTGATAAATGTACGATGTATAAAAGCAATTGGCAAACTGGAGTCATCGAGAAAAACTTAATACAATCGAAAAATATCGAGATGTACATACAATCGAGAAAATTGATAAAAACATCTCGTTATTGCCCATCACTAATGAAGACCTTCCTTGTAAGAAATATCTTTAAAAATTATTTACGGCGGTGACAGTATTGGTTATTATATATATATATATATATATATATATATATATATACATTACTATAGAGATTCTTACCTTCTTCTTTTTACATTCTTTCTTTTAATTTACAATTATGTTTGTATGTAGGTATGTGACATTCAAATCTTGTAACACTTTTTTCACCCACTGCCGGTTGACATATAGCTTTGAAATTTGGAATACATATATATTGCTGATGGCAATAGAAATATTATTGATTTTTTTTAATTCGATCCCTAAGGTGGCAATATGGGGTAAATTAAAAAAAAAAATCAAGATTTCTTATAAACCAATGGGAATAAAATCTTGAAACTTGACATGCCTACAGTATAATTAAAATTAGTAAACAAGTGTTACGGATTTTTTCAAAATTTCGACACCAAAAAGTGAGTCCTGCCACCGCACTTTTTCAAAAGACATAGCAAAAACACTCGTTAAATTTAATAGTTACTTAATTATACTTTTCTTTGCTATATAGAAATCAGTATCAGCTTTAACAGTGAATATTAGTTTAAAAGTATTAATGGGAGGATTACCACAATAGAGCAAAATTTTGCCCAACTTGTCGAAATAGCGCCGAATTTAGTAGTGCGTTTAATATATATACATAATGTTTTCTACATTTTAGTGAATTTTGATAAAAGCATATTTTTTTATTATCGATACATTAATTTTATTAACTTTCAGTTTTGATATTACAGCATAATTTAAAAATTATGCGACACAGTTCAAATGTTATCGATATGAAATTATAAATATTAGTATCTGTATTACAAACTCATTTGCACAGAAGTGTAATCAAATCTAAAATAAAGTACGTGGAACAAATATAAAACATTTTTTACACTATTTTGTCACAAATAACTTATATTTCCAGAAACAATTAGATAAAAATATGTATGTTCTTTCTTGTTTTGCCACTGTTGCTTATGTTTTGTTTCAGTCATATCGTATTATAAATGAACCAATCGAAGTAAGTGTTATATTTGTTCCATTGTTGGTATTTTAGAAAAGAATACTAGATTAAAATCTAAATTTCCTGCACTTCCGATGTATTGTAAAAGAAAAAAGAGCAGGATATATATTGAATTGCAAAAATTACTTTTCTGTAAATAGAAAAATATGATTATTTTCCTTCCAAAATCGTCCTTTTTCAAACATTCCTTCAATTTAGTATAGAAAATTTGATTTAAAAGATATGCGTTTCTCTGATGCATTTAGAAGAGTAAATGCGAAAAATATATCTATATGAACACTTAAAAAAAAATAATAATAATAAATAAATAAAACACAATAAGGAGGAAAGGTAAAGAAGTTCTTCTCTATATTTTATTATATATTTATTTATTGGCAGCAGACACTTATTTTTACAATATTTAAGACTCCATTTGTTAACAATGATTAAATAAAACATTTTATGTAATATTACAAGTTTTTCGCAGATTTAAACCTCTTTTACATACAGTTTGAAATTGAATATGAAAGGCTTTAATTTGTTAAAAAAAAATGCTGTCAGACAGTCAGATTTCTTTCTTTTCAATGTTTCAATGAAAAATAATATAAGTTTATTGTATATAAGTGTTAATCTAAGTGATCTAATTTTATTGTATGTAAGTATTAACCAATTTTGTTGTATTTTAGAAAAGATGTATAATATTAAATTTACTAAATACTGAACTACAAATAAGTATTCATATATTTTATGTTACGTTTATACTTTTCATAAAATATTGCGCTTTTTTAACTTTCTCGATGAAAATTTACGCTTTCAATGGCGCCATTTTTCAAAATATTTCGTTTCAAGGCGTGGTTACTACTTTCAGAGCTCATGGAAGAAAATGACGTCAATGGGACAGACGTATAAAATTTATATCGGTTTTATGAATTATATTAATGTTTCAGAAATGTCCTCTTTACCCACGAAAAAATTCCAATTTTAGCCCATTTTTAAAGGTTTTAACGCCATTTTTTCAGAAATAAAAACACCGATTAATAGAGCTCCTCTATTTGAAAATTTTGTTTTTGTTTCTTAGATGGATGAATGTATTTTAAATATAATATCTCGCCCCCCCCCAACTTTTTAGATGTAAAGAAAATGTTTCTGTTTGATTTTAATGAGAAAATAGGAATTATAAAGATACATATCGTAATCCCTGTTATTTCTTTTTTCTCTCTCTGTTATTTAAAATAAAGTATTCATTTATTTAAAAAGCAGAAAAACCAACGTTTAAAATGCACAAATAATATATGAAAAGCAGCAAACAGCTGTTTCGAATCTACTAGCGAGATTCTTCTTCAGTGCAAAAGGAACAGCGTGCTAGAAAAAGCAAGGCTGAGCAAAATCATAGACAGAGACGCGCTGGCTTTTATACCCTATGCGGGTGGCGAAGGCGCCGAAACAACCAATGAGAGAGAAGCAGTGGAAACGACTGGGTGGACAAGTAGCGACATCTACCGGAGAAGTAGAGAAAAGAAACCAAAAAACGGGAATTAAATTAACGCTTTCCAAATACTTGGAAAATCTGGAGTACTAGATAAGTCATTGACTAAAGAGTGAGAATTTTTAATGATATGGTAAGCTTCCCAAAAATCAAGATCAAGGTTAGAGGAACATTTTTGGATAATGATGGCTGAGGAAAAATCGAACCTATGTTGAGAAGACCAAGAATGTTGAGCAATCGAAGAACGTTTGAGCTCCTGATTTTTAACATAACCTTCATGCTCTTTTAAACGAAATCTAAGAGCACGTTTAGTCTGACCAATATAAGAAAGACCACACTGACAAGAGATCTGGTAAATGCCCCAATTATCTAGGCGATCAACGGGGTGTTTGAGATTTGAAAAAGGGATTTTATTAACAGGAGAAAAAATAACTTTAAAATCAAACCTTCTTAGGATTTTAGCAACTTGCTGACTGATTTTAGGAAAAAATGGTAATACAACTGAAGTATTAGAGTTGGAATTAGAATGCTTTTCAGAATGGCCGGATTTCGTCAATTTTTTATAAATAGAATCGATAATATTAGAGGAATAACCACGATCGACAGCAACAGCTTTGAGGTAATTAAGTTCAGCACTAAGTAACTGAGGAGTGGAACAAATATTAGTAGCCCGAAAAACAAAAGTATTGAAAGCAGCGAATTTCTGGTTAGGGGGATGAGAAGAATACCTGTGAGGTGGGAGACTGACAGCAAAAGGTTTACGAAAGACGGTAGTCTGAAAGCCATTTTCACAACGAATAACAAGGACATCCAGGAAAGAAAGACAGTCATTGGTCTCAATTTCAGAGGTAAATTGAATACAGGGATCAATGAAATTCATAATAGAGAGAATATGATTAATATCCGAATTCATTTCAATCAGGACATAAACATCATCAACATAACGAACATAGAACGGAAATTTTAAGATTTCAAAAATCTTGACCTCAAAATAGTGCATATAAATATCGCATAAAATTGGACTAAGAGGATTACCCATAGCCAAAACGTCAATCTTACGGAAGAAATTACCATTGAAAACAAAAGTATTTTGTGACAAGCAAGTGCGAGTGAGAAGTATAAGTTCCTCGATTTCAAAATAAGAGAAATGGAATTCACAAAGCCTTTTCTTGAGGCAATCTAAAGCCCCCTCAACCGGAACGTTTGTAAATAATGATTTAACATCAAAAGAAACCATCAGGTGACCCTGCGGCTTAAAATTATGAAGTTTTTTAACAAAATCAAAAGAATTCTTAACAGTGAAACAGTTACTGCTCAAAAGTGGGGAAAAAACAGAAACTAAATATTTGGCAAGCTTATAAGAAGCTGTACCGATACTAGAGACAATAGGTCTAAAAGGAATGTCAGGTTTATGGACCTTAGGTAAAGCATAAAACCTGGCATAATGCTTAATAGACGGAATAAGGGACTTCTTAAAGTTAGCAGGAATAATGGAAGAAGACTTAATGGCAGACTTAATAGAGTTAATTTCACTAGTGGAAGGGTCTTTGCGGATATCCACATACGGACCATCATTAATTAATTTATGGGTTTTTTCCAAATACGTAGATTTGTCGAGAAGAACAATCTGACCACCTTTGTCGGCCTTAGTAATAATTAAGTTTGGATCAGAAAGCAAATTTTTCAGACATTGTTTAAGAGGATGTTTAAGATTGGGTTTATAAACATTAGAATTGAAATCAACAGTATTGGCAATGAGATGCCTAATAGACTCTTTTTGAGAAGAAGATAGAGCGCTATGCTTAAAGGCTCTTTCAATAGGAGCAATAAGATTAGGTAAAGAAGGAATAGCAGAGACAGAAAAATTGTTATTCAATTTCAGAGCATCGAGCTGATTGTTACTTAATGGAACACTAGAAAGATTGACAACAGCATTTTGTTTAACAAGAGGCAAATTACTGCAGTTATTAGCGACAGAACTTCCACAAAGCGCATTAAATTTCTTTTTTAAAACCGAACAATGAACAGAAGAAGCTGTGAGAACTCTGCTCCATGACCTTCTGTCAATGGACTGAAAATCAGGAGTAGAATTAGCGAGGTTGATATGTAAAGAATATAACTCGCGCTCTATATGAGCAATTCTGTGGCGAGTCTCTTGAATCAAAGCTCTTAAAAGAGCTAATTTAGAACGAAATAAGACCTTCTCAATCCTATTTGAAGAAAATAAATTACAATTATCATTATCCAAAAATGTTCTTCTAACCTTGATCTTGATTTTTGGGAAGCTTACCATATCATTAAAAATTCTCACTCTTTAGTCAATGACTTATCTAGTACTCCAGATTTTCCAAGTATTTGGAAAGTGTTAATTTAATTCCCCTTTTTTGGTTCCTTTTCTCTACTTCTCCGGTAGATGTCGCTACTTGTCCACCCAGTCGTTTCCACTGCTTCTCTCTCATTGGTTGTTTCGGCGCCTTCGCCACCCGCATAGGGTATAAAAGCCAGCGCGTCTCTGTCTATGAATTTGCTCAGCCTTGCTTTTTCTAGCACGCTGTTCCTTTTGCACTGAAGAAGAATCTCGCTAGTAGATTCGAAACAGCTGTTTGCTGCTTTTCATATATTATTTGTGCATTTTAAACGTTGGTTTTTCTGCTTTTTAATATTGTTGCACAAAGGCTTTATTTGCTATTTTTATATTCATTTTTTGTCATCATTGCAAAAATGTCCTTAAAAATAAAAAATATTAATAATTTATTACATATGCCAGAATTATTTCCCAACAGAATATCACCCATGGTTATTTTTGTTATAATAAAAACTCATTTTACACAATTAAAAATTCGCTAATATGTCATTTTTTGGTTGGTTATTTTATAATTCTATATTTTATACATTAAGGAATAAGCAATTACTCACCCTATATGCTTGTGTAAGTAATGATTATGTATTGTTTAAGTAAATCCCAACTAATTTCATTTACATTTCAACGTATACTACATTAAGTACATATACATATACTGAATCATTTGCAAATAGTTTTTATTGAAATGAAATTGTGTTGTAATAGCCACAACTTTGTTCTTATAAAATAGTTTTTTTTTTTTTTTTTTTTTTTTTTTTTCTAAATTTCAAATTTATTCTAATGTACGTAATTAAGAACACTTTTTTGCACGCTTCTAAGTCAATTTGCAAGTAATAATAATGATGATAATGCTTACAATAACAAAATAACAAATATAAAAATACTTAGCAAATAATTTTTTCTTCTGTGAAGTATCAATAGGTATTATTGATATTTTAAACGTAATCCGAGTAAAAACCAGATATTTATAAGTGAACAATTTTAAAATAAATAAATTTGAATACATACAGGCATATTATAATTACAAACGATACGGAATAGTGAATAATGTTTATACAAAGTATGTACCTAGTTGTGTATAAACACATTCATTAAACAAGTGACTATTTTTATGATATTAAACTGAAATTCTATTACGTGGATCTGCAGGGAATCTAGCTAAATTTGATTTTTCTCTTGTCTAACATTAACAAACTCATTTAACATAGTTTCGAAATTAGCACTCTTTACGAAGGGGAAATTATTGTGTCACAAAATATTTCTCATAAAGCCTTCTGCATGTTTCATGTAGAAAAGTATAAAATAGAGAGATTTTTTTTTTCGCAAAAGAAAAATAAATATAAAGCGTTTTAGACTATTAAAGTAACAGAACACAACCATTATAATGAAAATATGTGATAGGACATAGATTTAGGCACGTGCTTAATGGTAAATCTATATTAACCATTTCCAGAATGCGATATTTCTTCATAATAAATAGAAATTTGAAAAAAAAAAGTCAAATAATCTTTTCATAAATTTACAATATTTTTAAATTTTATTTTTTGTTTTTAACAATGTTAGCACGTATATAATTGAATGTGGTAATTAAGCGATTGAAATTTTCGCTTACTCTAATTAAGAAAATAAAAAGTATTTTTTATTTATAAGCATGGCAAGTTATTAAGATAAAATAATTTCATGAAATAATTTTCCAATAATGACTTCAAAAGACTTTATTTCAGTATTAATATTAAGATTTAAATCACATCAATACAAATCTGACTTTCATTGACATATTTCCTTTTAGTGTGAAAATGCGGAATTTTATGATTAATCAAACCTAATGAGTCCAAAATAGCGTATTTCAGCAAATGTGATTTAGTAGAAGAATGCGTTGGTAAGACTTTTAATGGTTTTTGAAGTGAGAGAGTATAACTGTTGCACAAATATACTTGTAAATCAAAAGACAACATAATAAGAGTAGAAATAAAATAATGATGCTAAAAATGTAGACAGCTGTTTCAGAACTTCAAAAGCTTCATAACCAGGGCATTGTTTAAAACTTCAAAAAAAAAAAAAATGCATAAAAGCGTAGAATGTGCAATCCGAGGCTACTTGACTCTACTGGTTTCACAATTAGCAGCATTTCACATTGAGGGCTGGCTGCATTTATTTCACTCTCTAAGTTTTCAAACAATTATGTTTTGTAATTTTAACCATTATACAGATGACCGACTTATAAAAGCCCTAAAACAGCTGTCTACTTTTTCAACATTATTATTAGGCACTTCTCAAATATCCCATCGACCACTTTGTATTTTTAAAAAAAACTGTCACCCAACTATAGGAATGAACGCCAAAAATGTATGATTTTGACGAAACATTCAAATGACGTCAGATTCGTTACACATGTTTGTTACGTCATCAAGATTTTTAGTTTGACGATTTAAAAGATTTTTTAAAAAGTAAAAGAGTTTCGATAAATAGTTACGTACAATAGATGCATTCCAACAATTACAGAAATGTTTATGGACCAGCCTAGAGGGATACTTAAGAAAAATAATGTAAATAAATCAATAGCCAAGATCATTATTTTTCTGTTTTCATTATTATATTGTAAATTTTATTGTTGACAGTTACTGATATTTGACGATTTAGTCATCGGTGCTTTTCCGAATTTCATACATTTTTTTTCGATTCCAATACAACAAGATTTTTGCATCAAGTAATGATTTTTTAGCTCTCATGGGAAGGGAGCCTGTGGAATAATGAAGAAAAGACTGCAAGATATTGCGCCAAAAAACAAAGTTGAGCTTCTTTCCACCACAAAGCCGACATGGTCATGTCTGGGCAGAAACCATTGTTAATCCCATGTAGATAGCTTCGCAAAGCGAGTTCGTACTGTTATAAAATGGAAATGTGATGGTACAAAATATTAAAAATTAACAATTTTTACCCTTTTTCTAAATTATTATTTACAATGCATTATTCTAATATTTTGAACCGGGTAAATGATTATTCATAATATTTTGATTTTTTTCAAGTGTGAATAATTATTTTAATTTTTGTGCTAAAAGATTCTACACTGTAGATTCTTACAATATTAAGTTTTATTCTGTATTACGTTTTGAATAAGCGACACATAAAACAATTTTTTTAACATTTTTTTTTTAAATTATACTAATTTTTTGACTTGGAGCTGTATAAAAGGACAGAAATACTAGTATTTTTAAAGATTTTAAAGTGTGGTGGGGATGGAGAGCAAAGTGGTATAAAAAAATCAGGGGAGGAAGAGAGTGTAGGTAATTTGTTATTTCATAGTATTTTAAACTTAGAAATAAAACATATAGGGCAACATAATACAAGAATAGGACAGAAATTAAAATTAATAGTAAAAAAGTTTTAAAGACAGATTTCTTTTGTTGATGGATTTCAATTTCTTATGTATATAAGCTTCGACATGCTATGTCCTGAAGAAATCAAGTTCGGCGTAGAAACCCACGTTTTTAGAAAATCTCTGAAATGACCATAATTTATTTTTTTAATTTATGGATGAACCCCTAACACATTTTCTGTCACACCGTTATAAAAATTTAAGAAATAAGCACATAAACTGTACCTTTTTTGGCCTTCTTTGGTCTAAGAAACTGAAATAAACTGTCAATTGTTTGGTATTATCGGGAAAATGATAATTGGAGCATTTTTATTGTGTAGACGATTTATAATATGGGGCATTCTCACAATCTTTTGACTTTTGAGAAAAAAAATCTGGAGAAATTAAACTTGCTAAAATAGCATTTTAATCTGATAGACGAATGCTATAATTATACAAAATAAAGAAAAAAAATGGTCAGCAGCGAAAAAAAAATTATTTAACTGAGGTTTAAGTTAAACTTGCGAGTTTAATTTTCCTTACCATTTTACCACTGTGACTTTTTATTTTCTTCTAATTTTTTACTTATAATGAATTTGCATAGTACCCACAGGACATTCAAATAAGAAATAATGACAATGTAGTATTTTTAGTGCAAAATTTTGGTATAACATTGTCTTAAAGGGGTGTTAAAGGAGGGACGGTAATGTAAAAAAAAAGGATGGTATAGAAAAAAAAGGACAAAATGGGGAAAAAAAAGAACAAAATGGGGAAAAAAGAACAAAATGGGGAAAAAAGGAACAAAATGGGGAAAAAGGGGGACGGTAAGGATGGAACAGCAAGGAAACTTACCACCTATTTTAGGCAGATCATGTTAAGACTAAGTGGTAGCGAAATTGTTCATTGATTTTTAGAAACAGTTATTTACATTGGATTAAATTAAAAAAAATAATTAATTTACCTCAAAAATTGCAGGATTAAACCTTGCGGACGGTAAGACTACCAATAAAGCCACGGTGCTTGAAATTGATATTAAAATGCTTATTTATATTCTGCAGTAAATTTCTTGTCACAGAATTTTAGATATTCTTTCGCTAGCATACTTCTTCATGAGCAAAAACTTGAAAAAAATTCCGTCGCTGCATCTGAAGTGATTTTCTGTATCCTTTTAGAAGAGGGATGGTAAAAAATCTAAAACCCAGGGACAGAGTTCAAAAAATAATATCAACCCTTAAAATGTGTGCAGGTTAATTTTTAGCTACATATTTATATAAAACAATAGTTCCAGTTTCAGAAAAAAAAAATTACATCGAATTATTTTTATTGAAACAATTTTATCCAGACAGCTCCAAACTTCAAAATCAGCATCAGAGACACGGGACGGTAAATGAGTTTTCCATGTGTTTGGACGCCCAACATCGTCCAAAACTTATTTATCTCGTTAATATTGTTGTGCAATCATGCATTGGGATGTTCCCAAGGATATGAAATAAAAGAAAACACAAAGTGTATTAAATAAAAAAATTATTATTCAGGGCCATGAAAGTTAAAAGATTGTGAGAATGCCCCATATACTGTACGTATTCGTAAAGTAGCTATAATTTCCATTCCGGTGGTATTACATCTCTCTACTAGAATTTGATCATATGACAGCATAGGACAGGATTACAGAACCTTTTTATAGTCGCGTGCCATTTTTTTTTTTTTTCAAAAAATATTTCACTTGAACTTGACGTGCCAACTAAAAAACAAGTTTAGTGTATTGAAATATAATGAATCAAAACTACTTAAAAATTACATATTAAGATATTTTCTAAAATGAGTAACACACATATAAGCATTACTCTGAAATGATTATCGAAAAAACTATATATCAGAAATTAATTTAAAACATAATGTGATTAATTGTTGTATCTTGGATAAAAAATAATTAATATCAAATTCATTCTCAGTTAATTTCAACAGAATGCAAACTAAATTAATTTATATGCCAACCCCCCTCTATTTGACTTTTTTATATTATAAATTTTGGAAAATGATTACTCGCAGATATAAATAGTAGAACAAAAATTAAAAGAAAAAATTGAAATTATTTATTAAAATTAAATTATTATTTATTAAAATTGAAAAAAAGACAGTTTAACGAAATAGTTCGGAAATTGATTTCCAAGTTGCTATATTTTACCATCGGTAATAATCTTTCCTTTTTTTATAGTTTTCAAATATTTTCTTTGTGCGATAAATTTTCGAAACCATTTTGAATAAGATTAAAATTCTTCCATTTGCAATTAGTCAAATTTAGAATAGAATCAGATCATCTAAGTTCGTGTATTTTGTGCAAAATCGCTGTATCCTCATTTATAGACAAAATCAACGCCGCGCTCTGCCAAAATTATTTTTTGGCGTGCCGAAAATCTCATGCGTGCCATATGTTCGATGAACCTGGCATAGGGTTTTTCGTGTGTGATTTTTTTAGAACTTTACAAATAATGCAATAATTTTGAAAATTAAAAGCATCTATATCAAATACCTACTTTATTACAAAATAAAATGCAAACATTTCCGGAATGCTTTTCCATGTTTCAATTTTACCAATTACCATTTATGTATGTTTCATATTTTAGGATTATGAAAGAAATACAAAACACCATTTTTAGAAGTGTATTTGGGAATATATTTCTTGAATAAACTACCACTACTCTGAAGAATAGCTAAAAATCAAAGATTAATTTTTAGTTATTAATTTCTTTCTTTTACACTTATTCACTAACAACATTGAAAGTTTTTTTTTTTTTAGTATTCATATTAAAAGAAAATCGCTCAGCTGCAACAAAACCTGGATACAATATAACATGACTATCTTATCAAATAATTGTAAACAATTTTATTTTACAGTAATGTGTATTCATGTCTCGTTTTAAAATATTTTTTTAAACTGTATTTTACATATTCATAAAATATTTAAAAACTTTAAAAAAGGTAATTGTAACAAAGCGCTATAACAAAATATATTCAAAGAAAACACCACTTGCGTATGCTAAACATAATAACGCCCAATTTGAAAGATTTTCAGCGACATTTTAATGGGGCTTTGATGGCAATTTAAAACATTGTATTTTCTTTCTTTCCTTTAACAGCGCATTAAAAAGCCATAAACAAGTTTGAAAAGTTTTCTTAGAATTCGTTCACAAATTTTATAAACATCCTCTAAGTAATCATCAGCCATATGTAACACTTCTGTTCTAATAGAATATTTTAAAGAGTATTTTAAAAGCTTTATATGATTATTTTAATTAAATTTCATTATAATTATAATTCCATAATTTTCAGTCGGAAAAATGCCTTATAATGAATGGCTTCAAAACTTTAGTTTTATTATGAACATTTTACAGAGTTGCTTAAATTTAAAAAAATCTTCACACAATGCAATTTAATAAAGAAAATAGATTGCAATTATGTTGAATAAATGAAAACATGTGTTAATATAAATTTATATTTTTATATTTTGCATGCAATCTTTAAGTTGGAAATTTCAATTTGAATGTATAATTTGCACAAATACCCTTAAGTTTTAAATAGAACCATTGTCCACAAGCTTTAAAAATATGTAATATATTCCCAATAAATTAAGCCTTATACATAATTTCGGCCAAGTATCCATATTATAATAACGAAACCTTGAAGACTATCTAAAAAAGACATTTAAAAATAATGCGGAAAGTTATAAATCAGATAAAATATCAGGTGAGATACACTGTTAAAAATTTGCAGCATTCTGGCACGTCATTTGATCGTTTTTTTTTCGAAAACGGTTACACAACCCTACTTTAACACTATTCTGACCATATTATTGGCCATTTTATGGTCAGCATATAGTTAAATTATGGTTATGAAACCGTTTTTTTCAAAAAACGGTCAAATGACCTGCCAGAATGCTGCAAAATTTTTAACAGTGTATTATGTTGTAAGGTATAAATTGTAAAATCATAATATTATGTACCTTTTATTTCAACAAAGTTCACTACTTTTTAAAATAAAATATTTATAATAATACCCTAAAAAACTGTCATGAGTCAAACTTAATAATGTATAGATATCAAATAGAATAAATGTAAGATGTAAACAAGCAAGCAAATATAATTTATTACTTTTCGATAAATATTCCGTGAGAGTTTTTTATTTGTTTTGTACAACAAAAAATGAACGAAAATATCCGTCAAAACTATTTGTAAAATTTTCCACTCGTCATTAATAATTCATAAGTGAAGGAAACTGCTGATATTTCAAAAGCTTTTAGACGACAAATTTCAGAAATATAAATTCACCAGAATAAATTTCCGGGCAGATTTTACAGATCAAGAAATCATCATTCGAAGGTTATTTTTCAATATCAGTTTAAAGACAATAGCTGCAACAGGAATTAACAAAAACAAAATATAATGAGTACAGCATAGATTATGCCTTCCAAATACACCTTCCAAAACATTCAGAATACTATAAAAAAACTTGAAAGTTTACTAAGGTGAAAGATTGTCTAAACGAAAAATTTGGAACATACATAATGCATTGAGAACCCCAATTTCTACAATTACCATGAATAGTCAGGGAAATATACAATCTTTTTGTCCAGCCCTGTATATGAGAAATTTATATTTATGTATACTACATAGTATGCTAAAGGTTTGTTCATTTAAGGGGTCTCAGGACACTTAAGATTGGAAAAGTTGAAAAATGGACTTCAGTCTTTTATATCTTAATGTTATATGATTTTGTATGAAATGTATATGCTTTTAAAGCACAATTTTTGTTGGTATGAAAGCTATAAGTATGTTCTTTCATTTCATGCATTTAAAAAATTGCGAGATGCAGAATTAATATTTACAGGGGCCTCCAAACTGTCAGGCATCTGTCGAGAAGAAAATTGGTGTAACATCTTAAGTGCAGGATTACAAAATAAATTTTGCAAGTAGAATGACGTCGTACCTAATCATACTTCAGACTGTGATAATTACAGTGAACCAAAATAAATATTTAAAGCATTTTAACATTATTATTACAACTTTGTATTTAACTAATGCAAAATTTTTAAATTTTCAACAGTTTAATCACCTAAAAATATTTTTTTGAATTAAAAAAAAAAAAAAAAAAAAAAAAAATGGTTCCGTTTCTACAGACTAACATGAAACATATGATTTGAAAAATTCATGAAAAATAGTCAAAGTTTTTCAGATATCTTTCCCGCTATGCCAAAAACTTCATTTGGAGAAAAACGATTTCAAAGTTTCAGAAACGTCGATTGAGTTATTGAGCGGGTACAATTCTAAAAACCATTAATTCTGTTCTAATGGGAATTTCAAGGAAACAATTATATCCAAATATTCAGAAAATATAACAGTTTAATATCTAATAAAATTAAATTTTTGAAAATTTCGAAGGTTTAAGAGTCCTGAGAACCCTTAAACACATAGCACAGTTAAAATTTTCCAATCATCGATTTCCGTCAATAAATGGATGTTGATGAAAACTTTTGTGCAGCCCTGTATATGATCTACGAAATTTATACGCACCAAGTAACATTTAAAAAATAATTAAATTTATAAACGCATACAACAACTGAAAACACACTTGCACCAATTATTGTTCGTAGGCTTCAAAAGTTAAATTATTGTTTCTTTTCTTCTGTAGCCAAATTAATTTGGGTGTCCCTGTGAATGAATTATAAATTCCCTGATCACCTTGCTCTCAAGTAAGAACCTTGTAATACACTTCAGTGATAATTAGGGGAACACATGGTTTTAACGAAATTACACAAATATTTACACTGATAAGTAACGTAAAATAAAACATCCATAATTTAAAGTGTTGTAGAAAACAGATAAAGAAAACTTCACATGTAAATTAAAGTTTATGACGTCAAAACTAGAAAAAGGAGATAAGTGCAAAAATCGGGATTTTGCAGAAACGTCTGTTTCACTGCCTCAGTTGTAAAATTCAATTGCTCAGCTTGTGTTTTGAGAAAAGGTGGCTTTAAAATGTCACAACAACATGATTTACCGCAATCCATGACTTGCCGTGTTATCGGGACAGTTGAATTTGAGAAAACACAACGAAGTGTATTGGACGCTGTTGGAGTCGCAAGAAGTGTCCACGAAAGGCTGTGGAATCGATTCCAAGACACATGGAATGGTCTTAAATTTTAGTCTTCGAAAAAATCATTTTCCAAATGGTTGTTGTAAATTGTTAAATTGCTTTTTTTTTATTACTGTCGTTACTAATTAATTGTTAAGGAAAATACTTAGTCCTTTGAATTTCAAATAAACAAAACTTAAATAAAAATTATTAAATAGATAAACGTTAACGTTTTTTTTAACGTTTAAGGTATTTTTATTTTCTTTGAAGTGTTTAAACAAATACTTGAAAAATATCTAAATTTTTAAAATTACCTATTTTTTATGCATGCAGAAATATGTTCCCATATTAGCCTTAATTTTATTATTTTGTTTAATTGAATAAGATTTGTTATAGCCTGTTAAATATAGTGAAGTTTTTGTAACAAACATTCATGGATGTGAATGATTATTTTTTCCTTACAGAACGTACGGGTATAATGTAAATATACAAGTGAATTTTTGTTAAGTTATGAAGGATATTTCGGTATCATGCAAATATTCTATATAATGAATGCATTTTTAATACAGGTGATAAATCATTGTAATGTGTAATTAAAATGAGATGCTATTGAGTAAATTAGAATAAATATTACAACATAACATAATTGTGTCATTCCACGTCTACTAACCAAGGTTGTTTTTTTCGACTTCTTGAAATTTTTATTTAATCGCTACGAGACATATACATCGTGTGTTCGCATAGTTTCAAGTCTGATCTTAGAATACAAAAGTTATTAAACATGTTGGAACAGCGAACTAAAATTCTTCGAAATATGACCCTTGGGCATCAACACACCACTGCCAGCGCTTTTTCTATTATTCATAAGTTCCCTGGGGGTCTTCGCGCGCAGCGCTGTTAAGTGACCTCGTCGAAGCTGGAATCGTGGATCGTTGGAATCGTGTCGAATCGCTTCCCATTCAGGTCTTTCTTGATCCGGAGGAATAACAAAAGTCTATGGGAGCGAGGTCGTGGCTGTAGAGAGCTTGTGGCAGTATTACCACGTTAAACTTAGGCAAAACTTTATCGGCGGCGCGCGACGTGTTAGAAGGCGCATTGTCGTGGTAAACAATCCAATCTTGTCTGGTATCTGGGCGGACGCGCCGGGTCAAGTAAGTTTTACGCTGGAATGCGCCACTATTTGAAGGATAGAGTCCGGCGCGCCCGCCCACACATCAGAGACGATTGGATTGTTCACCACGACAATACGCCCTCTCACAAGCCGCTAGCCGCAGCCAAAGTTTTTCCTAAGTTTAACGTGGCAATACTGCCGCAAGCCCCCTACAGTTCCGACCTTGCTCCCAGCTACTTTTTTTGTTTCCCCAGATCAAGAAAGGCCTGAAATATAAGTGATTCGACACGATTCCAGCTTTGTCGAGGTTCGTCAACAGCTTTGCGCGCGAAGACACCCAGGGAGCCTATGAATAATAGAAAAGCGCTGGCAGCGGTGTATTGATGCCCAAGGGTCATATTTCGAAGAATTTTAGTTCACTGTACAAAAATGTTTAATAACTTTTGTATTCTAGGACCAGTCGTGAAACTTTGTGAACACACCATGTATGTAAGCCTAAAATGGACATCTTCAAACAATTACAATCTGAAGTAGTACAGTTGGAACACCACGGGACCTTCTGTAATATTTATGATTTCACTGTCGCAGGAAAAAGGATAAATCATAAGTTTTCATCTTACTGCTTTATTAAGAAGAAACCTTACGTATTGCAAGTATGTGATAAAATACAGGGCTGCTACAGGCGACTATTTTTTTTTTAAATTTTACCTCGCGTAACTTTCTCAAAACAAAATCTTTGACATACTGTTTGACAACATTTGCAAGAGAAATATACTAAAAAAATATTTTTCTTTTTAAATATTGGTGCGAACAGAATAGAACAATAGTCGCCTGTGGCAGACCTGATAATACAACTTTTGTGCTGAGAAACACAACTGCAATATTAAATATCAGAAGTCATTACATTCATCTTTTTCTCGCCCTGACACTAGGCCATACAGCCTTTCGCTATGAATCTAACCTTTTAACAACCTGTAACTACAGAACGAATAATTGTAAAAGTTTGTCACTTTATCAAATTATTGCCTGTGAAAATGCCATAGAGCTGTGGAAATCATTTTTGTCGTGCTTAAATATTTATTAATTTATTCATCTTTGAAATCCCCTAAAAAAATTATAAATTCAACATCATTTTCAGAAGCCTATATCTAATAACAGGGATGCAAGCGTTGTGCCACAAATGGCGGACTGCTACCACTAAATTTTTACAATATTCCTCACCTTATTTAATGACAAAATTTCTGAGATTTAATAAGGCGAAAAATACTATTAAAATTTAGTGGTGAAAATCAGCAATTTGTGGCGCAGCGCTTGCTTCCTTGAATAAAGAACATTTTTGATTTGATTACCGCTAGTACCATTCGAAATAATATATTTTAATTGAAAAGAAAATTTTATTTTATTTTGATCTTCTCCCTTATAAGTTATAAAAAGCAATGTTCAAAGACGTACTTTATGGAAGCTTCGCAACTATTTCCGGGTAGATTTTCATATCCGGATACACTCAGGTATCTGTTGAAACAATACATCTAGAATTGCGAAACTCGCGTTTACCTATAACAAAACGACATTACACAATCAAATGGGAGTGTCTCAAGTGCCACCTGGTGGGGAAATTTTAAGGTTATACACACTATCTAAAAATTGAGAGATAGCGAAAAACTGTCAATTATAAAAAGGGAAGATCCTGTTAGTTTGAAATGATGTCTTACACATAAAACAAACTTTATCAAAAGCTCCAAAAAGTGAAATTTTCGAAAACCAATGATTGGCTTAAATAGGTCTCTAAGCGTTTCTAGAAGAGTGGCATTTTCAAGAAGTACATTTTCTAATAAAACTAACACATGCAAGACAAGTGTAATTTATTTTTATAGGAAATTCAAGTTGAGTATTCTCAATGTGCCCATCATCGGCAGCAATATTCATGCACGAAAACACATTTACGTACATACCTATTGGCGGTGGCCACATTTATAATACTCAGCTCGAATTTCTCTTAAGAATAAATTTTAATTCGCTTACATCTGCACCTAATGCCGCCCTTCTATAATCGATTTGTGCCGTAAATATACCAGCGATTGATTAAAGATAAAACAATATTTCATAACTCCTATTAAAGCTTTTTTTTTTATTTATAGTGCGAAATATTATACTAAATCCTGGAAGCTCAAATCATTTCTTAAGGACATTTTCACTATATGTCATACATTTCAAGAAAGGTTCAATAACTTTCAAATTTTGTAACTCTTGCAGTAGTGCATAGACGTTTTACTGAAAATAGACAATTCTTCAACAATTGTAGCTTTACCCATTAATGAGAAATTTCAGTTTATCGGGACTTAAATTTGCATCCGTATATAGTAGTTAATCACACGCAAAATAGGTGATATGGACCTTTTTTATGTCAGTAAGGCCCATAGTGCAACAAAAGTTTTCTTGAGAATTAAGTCGTGTTCTTTCTAGTGGTACTAACGGTAATCAAATAAAAAGCGTTCTTTTTCAGATATGAGCTTTTGAAAATTCAGTTGAAAACATTAAATTAATTTTTGGGGAGAATTTCAAAGATGAAAAATCCTTGCTGGCTCGGCTTACAGGTACAGGTAGATTTCGAAGTTAAGTGCTAATTTCATCAACGAAACCAAATCAAGTTTAGAGATAAAATAAGATCCCAACAAAAAGTTTTCGGTAAAAAAAAAAAAAAAGCGCCAAGTTCTCCTTAATGTTTTGGCCAGAAAAAGTAGTGATATCTGATGTTCGCACAAGTTAAAAGCCAAACATCCCAAATCGTTCATTGAAAATGGCTTCCTGCGACTTGTCCGTTAATGCCTTCTGCTCTGCAGCATTTCAAAATTAATGATTGGAAATTACGCATTTATGAATTATTTAAATATTAAAAGTAATATTAGAATGCAAAGAGGCAAATTCACATAAAGACATTATAAGTAAAAGATTTCTGATAACTACCATTCAGTTTCAGCAAACATTAGTTTTGATTACAGATCATTTAGTCCACTTGCGGTTTAATTGCTATTTTGTACGGTCTAAAGCTAAAGTCATTAACGTAAAACCCAAGAAATAAAACAAAATTTACTTACTTCATATCTCACAATATGTTACATTATATTGTATTGTATAATATTGAAATGTTGTGTATTGACGAAAGAGATTTTTTTCGTTTGAACATTTATTATAGTTTGTTTGAAAACATTAAGAGGTATTCGATTTATAGACTGTTAAAAGTTGATATTAATTATGTTTTAGCAATTAGGGATATTATCTCCTGAATACAAGTATTTTGTTATTTTTAACTTCTAAGCATTTAAATAGACTGAAGTTGTTTAAATGCTTTTTTCAAATGTGTATTTTATTTCTGTATTCTGTGCCACAAAATGCCTAAAATAATCAAAAAATGTAGTTGGCATGTAGCTCATTTGTACATATTTTAAAATTTGAAAAACTCTCACGAAGGCATTAACGGCCAAGTCACAGGAAGCCATTTTCAATGAAAGATTTGGGATGTTTGGCTTTTAACTTGTGCGAACATCAGATATCACTACTTTTTCTGGCCGAAACATTAAGGAGAACTTGGCGCTTTTTTTTTTTTTACCAAACCTTTTTGTTGGGATATCACTACTTTTTGTATGTTTTTTCATGTTTGTTATTCTAAACTATATTAATATGAAAAAACTTAAATTTCGGTACTTTTATGTTAGCCGGGAGCAAATCTCCTCATTAGCCTTTTGTTTTTTCGCCAATAGCAGTTTTCATTTTTCACATGTGTAAATTAGAAATAATGCTTTGATTTTCAAATAAAATATTTTGGTTTATGTTATTATTTCTTATTTATTTATTTATTTATTTCTATGTTAAATATTCGATTAAATAAAATGGGGGAAATGCATCTATTTTAAATGAGATGACTGAAAAGTATATATCTTTAAATGAAATGAATGCAATATGAACAATGGAGTTGGGAACAGTATTTGGCGATTTGCCAGTTGCGCCCGGCTAACATAAAAATACCTAAATTTATTTTATTGAGCTTTACAAATTTATACTTTATTTCTTTTTATATTAAAGCACTAGCCGCCTCTAGCAAGCAGTAGTTACAGTATTACTTCCATGTTAAACGTTGCATCATGTTACTGTGATTCATAATTTAATTTACTTGCCCATTCTTTCGCCAATTCGGAAGCTTTTGATAGAGAAATCAAGAACTTTTTACGATCATGGAAGCACATCATATATTTTGTGTTGTTATGTATTTCATCTTTCGTGACAAATATCTCTTATCTCACTTATGCATGCTTCCTTAGCAGTTACGATTCGTTCTCTAATGCGGAAATTTTTAATCCTATTAAGTAATCTTTTCTAATTGGGCTCACTGCTAATTGTTGTATTTTAACTGATACGACTGGGTACAAGTGAAATGGTTCTTATGAAATCCTTTGACAATATCTGTATTTGCATTAAACCATATTGATGCTAATATCTTTTTGTTTCACGGTAACCTTTTCAATAGACTCGATTACGGAAGAATAGAAGGTCTACCGGCTCACTGCCATGATCCATTTGAAAATCTATCATTCTTCTCATCTGATCGTGTTGAAGAATTAGTCAATGTGCCATGGTTTTAAGATTTTAGCTAATTTTACTCGAAACCTGAATACTAAAATGCGAGGAACCGGATTATAGAAGATTCATTCTAACGTACATATTGATTAACAGGTTACATATTATAGATTTATAATAATCATAAGGAGAACTGGCAATTTCAATGCTTTAATAGTTTCCGTAAATTCTTTTTATATAATACAGAAATTTTAGCGGTGTAAAGGTTGACAACATAGTCACAGTAAGTATAATAACAGTACAATATAATAACAATAGCAGAGGTTTTGGGCAGTGACGAAATTATTAGCACTTTGGAAATATTAGTACGTTATATCATTTAACTATTCAGATGATATGCGGAAAAATAAAAATAGATGTCTCGTATTAATAATTAACTCATTGAAAAATAGCCACTAGCGTAAAATATTCGCCAAGCTTGGCGACATTTAGCAAAGTTTCGCCAAATTTGGTAATATATCATGTCAATTCTCAAATTTGTTTTGTTTATTCTGACGTCATAATGATGCATATGTATTATGTATTATACACATACCTATAATATGTATGATGCAAATGTACTACTTATTATATGCATATGTATAATATGTATGATGCATATGCATAAGTTCATTAACATCACTAAAACGCACTTAAAGGAATAGTGTTTCATAAATAGTAGAGATAATTGCCAGATTGACCAGAGTGCTATTGAGATTAGAATACCGACATTTATAATAGACGTCTGTACACACCATCACCTCATCGAGTTTACAGCTGAAATTTTAGGATTAGTTAAAACTAGATTAGCATATTTAAATGCAACTGGTCTGTTAAGTCATATCTTGATAGAAACCACCTGAAGACCTAATTTTAGTGGTTAACTGATAGGTTTACTATTGTATTTTCCTGCATCCAAAAGTTTGGAAACATGGAGGAATGGGTGCAGGAAAACACAATGGAAAATCCACCAATTAACCCGTAAAATCGGGTCTGAAGGTGGTTTCCACAAAGATATGACTTGGCAGACCAGTTACATTTCAATACGCTAATCGATATTTAACTAATCCTAAAATTTCATCCGTCAACTCGATGAGGTGATGATCTGTGTAGACGCCTCCCGGTCTTTAATAAAATTTGTTTTAAGGAAGTAAAAGATAGAAAGATGGACAACTGAAAGATTTGCCTTATTAAGATTTTTGTAAAAGCATATAAAAATTCATTCAGCTTGAAATCATGTAACACCTTTATAACTCAGGCTAATTTTCTGTAATCGGGTTTTGGCGACCAACATATCATATCTATAACTATAAACTTTCTTTTACAGATTTAAAATTAACAATGAATTAACAGTAAGTAGGCTAATAATACAATATAATAACATCAGCAGCGGACTTCGGACGCCGCATCTGTGGCACATCGTTAAAGATAGTTTATTAGTTACACATTTCATTTAATTAAAAGGAGATTTTTAAACTTTCATATGGAATTAAGATATTTTTCCACTATAGGGACCTTGGCATTTTTTAAAAATCTTGGCGCAATCGGACTTCAGAAACTGAGATATGTTGCCAAATGATATAAACAACTACGAAAACAAACCTGATGAACTTTTATGTTATTTATATGTATTTATATACATATAAACATTTTATTTATACATGTATAAAATATTATTTTTTATATACAGATTATTTATGTTGGTATATAAAAATAAATAAACGGGTTCCTTACATTAAATAAATTGTATATATATGGAAAAAATTGCTTGTGTATATGACACAGTAAATAGGTTGCCAGAAAATACGTTATTATCAAATTTCTTTTCTCGTCAAGGCTATTTTCTGTATTTCGCCAAGGCTACTATATCGGAAATGTACCGAATTGCGTTTATATTTTGTTAAATGTTTTATTGTTTTAATATCGTAAATATATCATAACCTATACTGATTAAAATTTTTAGGTATATTTATTTTTTCTATTTAACAAACATCTTTGGAAAAACATATATATATAATGTTATTCTGCTTGAAATCACGTGAGCACCTTCAAAGCTCTGTAATCGAGTTTTGGCGACCAACATTGGCACAATTCAATGCGTAGGAACTGTTTATGGCCAAATGAACACCCCCTGTATGAAGGGTTTAGAGGCGGAAATTCTGTGTTTTCAGATTTTTCTGGTTAATTGTGCTACAAACCCGACTTACTTGTGAAATTTCTTGATTCTACGACTTTTAGAAGTACCTTAGTTATTTGATGATGCGAAGTGAGTCAGTGACAAAAAAGCGCTTTTTCGGAATTTAATATTTCGAAAACTACTAAATATAGAAACATGAAATCGTGGAACCTTAGATCAGTTTGACCATACGAGCATGTGTATAAAAGAAAAATTTCTATATCTCTCCCTAAAACGACGTTATGAGGGGGTGAAAAGTATGCCGAAATGGTTCAGGAAAAAGTAGCTTACGGCTTGTGCGAACTTGGCGGACGCATTGCCGTGCTCCCAGATAATTTTGGGTCCTTTTCTGAGAGGTAATATCATCTTGAAACAGATTCGATATGTTTCATAATTAAGAATGTATGGGTTTCTTCTGTTTTCACAAAAACCCTTCCTATTTTCACCCCCTTGGTCTGATTTTGCCCATTAACAAACTTGGCCGAGATTTTCTGAACCTTGATTTTCTCAGGGGTGCGGAATTGGAGTCTGGCCCATTTTTGAGCGAATGAGTCGGAGTCGTCTGTTTTTCCCACCGACTCCGCGACCCTGGATTTTCTGCATCAATTTGAAAGGTATTTGTGCAGAATTATGGAAGTTATCGTGTCCATACAAAAGTGATATATATAGATAGAGAGATAGATAGATAGATAAAGTTCTGAATTGGGAGTGTTTTGGGGGGTTTCGGGCGTCATAATCAGTGTATAACTTCAAAATATTTTCAGAAACACAGAGGAGAATATAATAGATAGTATTTCTTACTAAATCTACCTAAAATAATAATAAATATTTAGGCAGGTTGAAAGCAACTTCAGTAGCTCTGTATCATATCTATAGTAATTAATTGATAAACTTATAAATTTTTAAAGTCATTTGTCTAGTAGTTACTGATTATTAAATGTGGGGTTAGGCTTAGTTTGATGCCAAATGGTGATTCATATATGCATTTCTGATATTTAATTCTGCTGTTGTGTTTCTTAGAAATCAATATTATACTAAATCACACATAATGTATTATGTAAACTGATGAACTTGGTTATTCGATCGTGACACAGTAAAATAGTGACTTTAACAGCATCACCCCTGGTGACCCAACTATGCTACACTGTTTGCAAATGATCATTTTAAGCATATGTGTAAGGCTTCTTGAAGGATGACCAAGGACCATACACAAATTAATCCATTTGACATGGCGTGAACTAATTACAAGGTACATTTAAATATAGTTTGCTATTCTTGTTTTGGAATCAAAAAATCGTTTTTTCTTATTTTACACTTTTACACAGAAAGAGAAAAAACATAATTGTAAGAGTAATGTTTGTGATTTTCAATTTTAATGAATAACCTAAATTTCCAATGTCCAGTCTTTTGTTACCTTAATTTTTTTTGCTATTTGTTTACTACCTGTGATATCAATTTCATAGACATATGAGTTACTTATATGCATTTTTTTTATTTGAAAAATCAACTTTTCAAATTCAGAATTCATGTTATTTAAAAATACTGTTAAAAATGTCAGATTTTATTTAAAATTAACTGTTATAATTTATTTTATCAGTCATATTTTTCTTCCACAGCTTTAAAATTTTTTAAATCTTTTGTTAATTTTCCGTGTATCTTCTAAAAAATGCAAAAATTCTTAAAATAATCTGCCCATCATTATGGTGAATATTAATGACAAGAAAACGTAAAAAATTCCATTTGAATATGGCCATTATTCAAATTTTGTCATCATAAATATTAGTTCTAGATTTCCATCACATTCCGAGTGGTTTTTTTTTTTTTTTTTTGCATCTGTTTAATGGGTTTTTACATCCCTTCAATTTAAGCAGATGAAGAAACTTATAGCTGATGTTTTGAAGATCCAAGTATAGGATTATATTCTTTAAATTAATACTGATTTAAATTTCTGAGTAGTTTTATATCTTCATTTTTCAGTGTGTTTTAAAATGCTTTCCTGATCTATAAGGATTAAATAAATCTCTATTGATCCCAATCATGTAGGAATAATACAATTTGCGTAACTAAAGAGCTGATACTGGATTTACTAAAGAGAATATAGGGGATAATCTTAAATTACATGAAACAAAATATTAGCGAATATTGCAAATAAAATATTCATGTATTTAGTAGAGTTATAATGTTTCAAGAATTTCTTAAATGTATAAAAAAAAACCTGTGATGTATGGATCACGTCTGGTTTCTACTTTGAAAAGATAATAATGATGATTTATCTTTTATTCTGAATTATACTCACAGTAAAAAGAAATTATTTGATAAACGATATTTAAAAATTCCTTAGAAAATAACACTTTTTTATGATTATAAATTCATGCATATCTTACAGTAAAATTATTCCTCATAAATTTAATGAAATATGACTACAATGTAGAAAATAAATTTTAACCATTTTCTTCAAAGCTTATTTGTCTCTGAGACAAATAAGTTTTATTTTGAGTATTATTGATTAAACAATAATGAATTGTTTTAATGTGGGTTAAGCTTTTTATAAAAAAAAAACAGTTTTATAACGCATTGTAATGTTGATTTCAATTTAACTCGCAGCCAGTCCATAAAACAAACTTTTGATTATTGAATCATTTATTCAATCATTTATTGAATCATTATTATATTCAATATTTTTTAAACTCTATTACTATCTTATAAATAATGTTAGAATAGTAGATATCTTTAATAGCATTTATATTTTAAAACTATTTAAAATCAGTAATTATTGAAGTAAATAACCAAAATAAGACATATTTATCAAAAATATCTGAACAAAATTTGAAAAATTTATTACTACAAAAATAATTGAGGAAGCGAAACGATCTTTTCACAAAATACTTGGCAATTACCCTTTTTCAACATTTTCCAACAAAGTTGAAAAGGATTTATGCATTCAGTTTGTCTGTCCGTCTGGCCGCGCTCTATCTCCGTAAATGTACTCGGATTGCAAGGAAATTTTTGGATGTTATTGAGGTTTACCATAGCACGTTCCCTATTTCAAATGAAGTTTGTAGCATGTTTATTTCAGGGATAGTCAAAAGTTTTCCGTTGCATTACGGCCAATGAGAAAAAATCGTTTAAAATGATTTTAGATGATGTTACACGCTTTCAAACATAATAAAATTGATATGCATTTATCAAGTGCCCTAAAATATGTATTCCGTACAATATGCGGTGCAAAAAATAAATATTATTCATTTACAGGGCCACACAAAAGAATTCAGTTACATAATGATATACGGGTGGAAGGAATTTTTTCCGGCGTATTATAATTATGTTAAATTATTTCATGTATAATGAAATTGATATACGTCGCTGAGGTTTACTATAACTTATTTCATATATAATACGAAGTGCATAGCATTTAGAGGGACACACAAAAGATTTCAGATACTATATTGTATCAGAAGTACTGTACGGTAGCGATGATTGCTGGAAATGCATTTTTAATTATGTTATGTGCTATTATGTTTCACTATATTTATGCATTGTATATGGTGTGTATAAATGCTGTAACTCATATGCAGGGCTACACAAAAGAATTCGTAATGGTTACTGGGTATGATTGTAAATTGCTTGAAGGTGGTTTTTAAATGAATCATGCATTTTTACGCGGAACTGTATTTTGCTTACTAAGAAATGTTTGTAGAACATACATAAAATGATATACATGGTCACTCAAAAAGTTTGATACATGGCCATCTATGGATGATAATTTCTGGGAATGTGATTCCTGCAGTTTTAAGAATGTTTTACTTTGAATTAAGCTTTAGCTTAATAGTGGCGTGTAATAAAGTTATCAGGTTAACTACAGGTTTGTACAAAAGTATTCCCGTATGTTTCCATCTATTAGTATCAATTGCTGAAAGAGAAATTTCAACCTGTTATTCGTTTTCTTGCTAAACTAAATTTTCCCATTAAATAGCACATATATCAACCTACAGATCAAGTACAGAGATGTTCAAAAGAATTGGAATACATATTTACTGTGGATAAAAACTGCTGAAATCAGTTTTGCAAGTGTTTTATGCGTTTTCTAAAATGTTTACTTAGTTCTCTTATATACCACATTTCTCTAAATAACGAAGTTCTGTTAAAGAATTCAGGAAGTCTTGGAAAGTGTTTCATAATCTATGCTTCACGCATGATTTTTCTTACTTGTTTAAGATTTAAATTACTTTCCAGCCGTACTTTCATGTGTCATTTTTTTTCTCACATACTCTACCACGTCTGTCGATCGTGTATCAATCATCTAAACAATTCCCAATCCGCAAGATTTATGCACAACCTCAATATCCTTTAACCCGTTCAGGACTAGCATCTATTACACGAATTTTATTCTTTTGGCACCACTTTTTGTTAGTTATTTGAGTTAACTTTAAAAATCACGAAAATGTAGTAAGTAAATAAAATCAATTTTACTTTTCTTTTTTACTGCTATCAAACTCGAGCTTTTTAAGCACTTTTTCAGGGTGCATATATGCACCCATGGTCCCGAACGGTTTAATTGATTTGAACAGTGTATAAATTAAATTCAGTAACACATAACTAATATGTCTCCATATACGGCGTAATGATCATGGCAACCTAGAATCATTACTTACCATGCGATATCATTGAATTAATTATGTATGATAGGATCTAATAGAATGAAGAAAACTTTTATTAATATTTTTTTACATTCTGATTCGATTTTCATAAAATTTGAAATGATTTGACAACATTCTGCAGCGATTATATATATTAAATTTCAAACGATGCGGTTGGATAGTTTTTGCATATTTATATGCGGACAGACGGACAGACAGACAAATGGAGGGGACAGACGACGAATATAGGTGCTACGTATTTATATAATTACGAACGCACCTAAAAATGGATAAACAGAATAATTTGCTTTAGTTATGTGTACGACAATTTGTTGCTGCTCTTGCTTTACGGAATACAATAACGTTGGGTCAATAACAACTCTTATTCTGCAGATGCATCTAATTGGTGCAATTTAATCAACTGTGGACTCGAAGATTGTCATTCTACGGAACATGATGAAAATACCAATGTAACAGTTTTCCGTTTAAAATAAATTTAAACATCTGTAGCATATATTATGAAATGCCAAAAAAGTCCGATGGTTAAAACTAAGCAAAAAAGAATTTTAATGCCTTCACATTCCTTTAAAAGATTCAAAGTTGCAATTTCAAAAATAATTTTTCACAATTTGTGGGTTTTTTTATTATGTATATTATAAGTTAGAATTCATACATATATATCAAAACATCCACAATATATTTTCTATTCACTCGCAATTATTTGGGGGAATATCCTTAATGTCCCCACTGAACTGGACAAATGATCGTATTTTCATAATATAAATAGTTTATTTTTTTAATAATAAAGATGTTAAGCACATAGTTTTTTTTATTGTGTTTTTTACTTACTTTATAAAATTTATTTTTCTTTAGTTAAATCAATTATTATTTTTTTAATGTGATCCTTAGAGCACTTTTCAATGTTGTTTTAGAAATGTCCATCACTTTTCTTTAATTGTTTATATTTCTATAATTTTACTTCAAGAATTGTATTTTTATTTGTTTAAGCAATTTTTCCTCATAAATTCATTTAATATTAAGTCAATAACGTAATGCAAAATTATTGGTTTTAATATATATATATATTTCAAATAGTACCGATGCACTTTGAAGAATCATTCATTCAGATTATCTTAAAAAGGTTTATGCGGAATCGTGCTCAAAACAATAAAATGTTGGTTTTACTGAGATATTTGTTCATTGTTACCGTACTAAAGGCAATGTTCATGCAGCCACAAGAAATGCATTGATGAGTGAAAATTGGTCATAAATAAATTTCTCATTTTAATACATTCGGAATATTTCAGTATTTTGTTGTACTTGGGAAAGATGTAAAAGAAGGTAACATTTCATTGAGTGAAAAAATACAGATATAAATGTATATATATGTGTTGTGCATATACTCGTATATAAATTGAAAACATTACTTTCAAGTTTCGATTATAAAACAAGATGCTGATTGTAAAGGTACAAAATGTTCTTTACCACATTTAGTTCTAACATTTCGTTCAAAAAACTATCCCGATAGCATATTATCAATTAATATATGCAAGTTCTTTTTAAAACAAAATTTGCATTATTTTAAATAGAACAAGATAAACAATGGAGCAATAAGAATACAAAAATCTTTTCATTTTATGTAAAAGTTGAAATTTTTTGAATTGGATAGGAAATAACAGCTTTCTTTGCAAGTTGTATTTGAGTGATTCATAGGTGTGTTCTTTTATTTGAAAAATTCAGAACATTCAACATTTTATATACAAAGCATGTGTGACTATTTTTTAAAATTGGTGTTAACACAATATTTTTCATATGTTTAGCAGATAAAAGAAATAACGTATATCATAATTAAAAACTTTTTATTATAAAATAGTCCAGTGGTAGGGGAGCAAAAAAAGGTCTAATTCGGAATTAATAAGGGGAAAGCTGGAAATTGTTTTAATCCCTTAAGTTTAGGTCTAGAATGAATATACTATGTTTTCCCCCTCGTACTAGGTGAGCGTTAGGATATATGTATAGATTTATAGTCAAAAAACAAGTTTTTTTACATACCATAACAGTATTTCCAAACAGCTAACTCTGTCAAAAACATTGTCAATAGAAATGTTGTAGAGCTTAAAATTCTGAGTAAAATGAGTACCTACACTTAATATTTTTGTTGAACATTAGGGTCACAATTCCAGTTTAAAATTTTAGACCCGTGGTCAGGGGGTTGAACACAGAATTAATTAGGAGAAAACTGGAAATTGTTTTAATTCCTTCAGTTTAGGTCTAAAATGAACGTACTAGGTTTTCTTCCTCGTACTTGGGTGAATGTTAGAAAATATGTACATATTTATTTTCGAAAAACACGTTTTTTTTTTTTAATTACCTAAACAATATCTCAAAACAGCTAGCTCTATAAAAAACATTGTCAATACAAATGTTGTAGAGCTTAAAATTCTGAATAAAATGAGTACAATCATTAATATTTTTGTTCAACATTAAGGTAGCAATTCTATTTCAAAATTTTGCCTTAATCGCTAATCAAGAGCTTGAAGCCAGGAGAGACCAAGATAACTTAACAATATCTTAAAACAGCTAACTCTATCAAAAACATTGTCAATACAAAAGTTGTAGAGCCTAAAATTCTGAGTAAAATGAGTACCTACCCTACTATTTTTGTTTAATATTAAGGCAGCAGTTTTGAGATATTGGTAAGTTAACTTGGTCTCTCCTAGCTTCAAGCTCTTGATTTGAAAAAAATTGAAGTAGAATTGCGACCTTAATGTTCAACAAAAATATTAATGATGGTACTCATTTTATTCAGAATTTTAAGCTCTAAAACATTTGTATTGACAATGTTTTTTATAGAGTTAGCTGTTTTGAGATATTGTTTGGGTAATTAAAGAAAAATGTTTTTGAAAATAAATATGTACATATTTTCTAACATTCACCCAAGTACGAGGAAGAAAACATAGTACGTTCATTTTAGATCTAAACTGAAGGGGTTAAAACAATTTCCAGTGTCTCCTAATTAATTGTGAGTTCAACCCCCTGACCACGGGTCTAAAACTTTAAACTGGAATTGTGACCTTAATGTTCAACAAAAATATTAAGTGTAGGTACTCATTTTACTCAGAATTTTAAGTTCTACAACATTTGTATTGACAATGTTTTTGACAGAGTTAGCTATTTGTAGATACTGTTATGGTATGTAAAAAAACGTGTTTTTTGACTATAAATCTATACATATTTCCGTACGTTCACCTAGTACGAGGGGGAAAACATAGCATATTCATTATAAACCTAAACTAAAGGGATTAAAACAATTTCCAGCTTTCCCCTATTTAATTCCGAATTCAACCCCCTGACCACTGGGCTAAAAGGATTATGAAACACATTTTAATTATACTTGATAATATGTGGAACTCATTTAGGATCATAAGGATCTATTTCACAATTGTTAAGAGTTCTTTTTAACTTATATTTTTCGCAGCAAAATACAACTTAGGAAGTAGTTTAAACTTTTCTGCATATTTCATTAAAATATAAAAAAGAAAATGAAAATGAAAAAGAAAAATAATCTTTTTTCCAAAGTGCAGGGCAACAAAGTTTAGACTTTATAGGTGTATCGGACTGATAAGAACTAGGTGTATCGAACTGATAAGAACTATATCTTCCAAAAGAATGAAAATTATTTCAGTTGCTTTCTACAGCGACGGAAGAAATTACTGCAATGTACCATGTGGTCATAATTAAGGTGCTCGTGTTTGAAAGACTCTGTAATCTAAACTTCTTGGAGTAATTTTAAAAGATTTAATATTTATACTGCTTAGAGCATGCGAAAACAATTTCTACAATAATAAAAAGTAAAAAAAAAAATTCCGAACGAATGTGCTGTATATCATTAAAAGAATAACAAAAGAAAGAAAAATGTATAATTTCCTACCAGTTAAATTAAAAAAAATAACTAGAAATTTTACATGATTGTTGCTTAAAGTTTTAGTTGTGAAGAGCTTTAAGAAACCTAAAATTTTAGCAAAAGAAAAAAAAAAGCCATCTATTAATAAAGTGTTTTTATCAAAATGATACTAATTACAGCTCTTCTATGAAATAATTACATAGTCTAAAAACATATTAATTTGAAATGAGTTATTTCTCTTATTTTCTAATAAAGCATTTCTAACATCTGAGCTCCATCTATCAATAATACTTCAAACTAATCCTTTTTATGACATTACTCGTTTCCGCGTATTCTAAATAGCATAAAAACCAAAGCTTTTAAAATATTCCAAATATTTTAACTTGCAGAGTATTAAAAAAATTCATTTCAATTGTGGCCACCCTGTATATTTAGAAATACCATATATTTCGGCGTATAAAGTGCACTTTTGAAACAAGAAAATATTTCAAAACTAACATGTGTACGTTACGTTATACGTCGAGTGTAAAAATGAAACTTTAAAAATGAATCATATGAATTCAGATTTATACGGAGTTTTTCAAAACTATATGTCAAAAAGGAAAAGGCAAGTAACCTAAAAAAGTAAATTTCGTATAGGAATGCGGGTGCGTAAATGCAATGTTGAGGCAATAGATGTTGCTGTTAAGTTCGCTGAATGGAAGTGCTTCGCTTTCGTGTACCGTCATTCCCTCATGGATTTCGCACAACATGCATCTTTACACCAATGCGGAGCTTGCTGACTTGCATTTCATGTATGGGACTAAGCAAGGAAATGGCTCACACCCAAAGCATGTTCAACAACTCTTAAGCTTATCAAAGGACTATCCCCTACTGTGCGTAATACTGTTTCTTTCACTGAAGGTATTTCGCGGTATCTTGCAGTGCCCGTGTCACTCATTTAGCATATAACGATCCACTCACGCACATGCCGATGAACGTGATCAAATGTTCAGCGATGCGGCAGAATCCTACTCGCGGATCGTGCCATGTGAATCCTTTGAGCAGCCAATCCATTTCCTTGCGCAACCCCATACATGAAATCCATGTCGACAAGCTCCTTAACACTGTAATAATGCATGTTGCTCATAATCCGTTCAGAGAAGGGCGATTCAAGACAGCAAAGCGTTTTCATTCGCCATAGGGATCCTACATTAGAGAAAGATTGGACATTGACCAAATCTCCGCCATTTTCGTTACAAAGTGGATGGAACGCCGTACAACGCAATGCATTTTAATCAGTGTCAAACACATTTTAGTCTATTAAAATTATGAAAATTTCATTTTATATGCCTTCAAACAGTCTTTCAGAACATAAATATGAGCACATTTCTATTTTAATGATATTATGCATCTATATAATGCATTATCAGAAAATGCATTTTTTACTCTCTTATTATTATTTTTTTTTTACTAATTAAAATAGTGGGCAGAGGAAGATTGGGAATGTAAGAACTTTATTTTAATTTCGCAATATTTGAGAAAATAATTTTTAACGATTAACAGATAGGAAATGAACTATAGAATTTAATTTTTAAAACTATAATTTATTACGCATTTTAAAACAACAGTAATTATTATCATTTTCACCATCTTCGCATTGATAACTTCAGAAACAATAACAATTGAACATATCATATACCACCCCTATTTAACTAAGTATGTGATTCAAGGTTAATTTAATATGTGCGCTGAAAATATTTTATGATGTTTCTACGTACTGCTACTTCTCTTTGATATTCTTTTTAAATACAGTCTGGTAAATATATAGTATTAGAATGAATATTGTTATCAAAACATTAAATGAACGTTTAGAAAAAAAAAAATAGGGTCACTGCTGTTAAAAGAAACAAATAAAAAATATGAAAAACAAATTCTATAAATAAATCAAAATCCAATAACTAAGTAAAATCGCACCGCTGCGTAGCATAAAACAGCTGAGTAAAAAAATGCATTTTCTTAAAATTCTTACTCATTAAAATGGAAATGTGCTTATATTTATTTTCCGAAAGACTCTTTGAAGGCATATAAAATGAAATTTTCATAATTTTAATAGAATAAAAAGTGTTAGACGCTGATAAAAATGCATTGCGTTGTACGGCGTTCCATCTACTTTGTAACGGAAATGGCGGACATTTCTTCAATTTCCAATCTCTCTCTTACGTATGTAGGATCTCTAATTCGCCACATTAAATAGCGCCCTCTACGCTGCATTTCCGCACCAAAATTCCTATAAGAAATCTGCTTATTTAAGTCCCCTCTACCTGCATTTACATTTAGGTCATATAGTTTTTAAACACCCTGCATATTATCGAACATGAGAAGAAGATGTGATTCTTCGGATGAAGGAAAGTACGACTCCAAATGGTTTGTTTCAAGAAGATAAGGCTTGCCAGTAACGTATATATTCTCTGCTCATTTGTTTATTTTCTTTATGTTTGTTGCAGTTTGTGACATTTTAATGCTGTTATTACAGAAATTTTATTTAATTATTTAAGTGAAATCTTTCTTAAGTACTTTCTAGACCACACATTATACTTGTTTGTTTCGGTAAAAGTGATTAGTTTTTTATTATATTAATAAAAGTATGCATATGTTCAAAAATATGAAAATTTATGATTAATATTATTAACTCCATATTGTTTCAGGAATTTAATTTCTAGGTGCTCAGTTTTATTTATTTTTTTCTTATTTTTTTTTTTTTTTAAATAGATCTTCCACTTTGACAACATTATCTATTTATATAAAATCCAAGTATTTGTGTGTCCCTCACAATTCCGGTAGGACCGCCTCATTGTAATGAGTAATTGTTGAAAATTACTAATGCAGAGTTACCACAGTAGCGCCAAATGTTAACCAACTTGGTGAAATATCGCGAAAGTTGGTGGAATGTCGTTAAATTTGGCGACAAAAATAAGCTGTCATATAAAGCCAATTTGGCGATAGCTAGTTAATTTGGCGAAATTCCCATTTAAAACCATTAATATTTCATAATCGAGGTCATCGTTATTTAATTTAAACTCCGCGCTTTTAAGAGTTCCCCCCCCCCCCAAATCTATGGCTAAGAATTTGAAGTGTAATATGCGAAGATGTACGCCTTTACATTTTCATCCAAATGCTACTGATAACATAACTGCCAATAGACGGCGCTGTTCTGTCTCAGCTTCTAACTGACCGATTTTAATGTGCTTTATGTACTTTTCCAGTGTAGGGGCCTGTGCTAGATATAGAAAATGAAATTTGGCATCAGATTATCTAGCAATTTATTCTCTGTTTCATATACACAAGTAATTTTTCAATATTTATGCAATTTTTTTAATATAAAGAAGCCGTTTAACTTTTTTTGTATACAAATTGAAGTAAATTGTATATAAAAAAGCAACAATAATATACATAAAAATAAAATGTTTATAGATTATATAAATAAACTTAAAAGCTCATTAATTTTGTTTTCATAGCTCTTTATATCATTTGGCAAAAAATATGACTTCTGAAGCCCAAATTATGAAAAACTTTTAAAAAGTACGTCAAGGCCCCTATACTGGTAAAGTACCGCGCTTTATATAGTCGGATACAAAAGTTAAATTCTTGGTAGCTTTCAACTGTAGGGGCATTCGCGAAGAAGGAAAATTTGCAGCATATTTTCTGGCAACGTATTCGCTGTTTAATTTCATATACACGCGCATTTTTGACAATATTTATACAATTTATTTAGCATAAGGAAGACATATATCTATTTTTATAATATAGACATTACCTGTAATCCTCAAAAAGCCTCAAATCTCCATAACTCTTGGAACCAAGCTGTGCGGATTAGTGGTCTTCTACTGTATTAGAGTTGTTCATAAATGAGTTTCGTTTTTAAAATCTCTTGTTTTCATCTATCACTGCGGAACAAGCGAGAAAAACCCATATTCTTGCACATGTGTTGTATATATCTTTATATCTCATATTCCGTCATTTCTGACGGGCGATTTTTCTAGTATTAAGATAATAATAAACAGCAAAAATAGCACAAGTATTGAACATTACATTTTTAAAAATAAGTTTTACTTGACGCTGATTTTTTATAGGCAGGTTTTTCAACAGCACTGAGATTACCTGATAAACTGATGTCAGTCAAAAGACTGTAATAACTTTCAACATCTGATGAATTTCCAGATTCTTCCAGTAAAGCATTTAACTTTGTAGTCTTCTTAAACTCTTTTTTCGGATATTCTTATCTTATCCTTTTAGTTGCATTTAGTCATCAACTGTTGCAACAAGAACATCCATATCCACTTTCATAATTATAAAATATCATCAAAATTACAGATATTACATTACGCTGAATTAAAAAGAGAAAAGCACAAAAACAATTAAAAATGATGAATACATTGCAATAAATTGTCAAAGTGAAAATATTAGTAAAAAAAATAAATATTCTATTGGTGCAGCCTCGTTAATTGTTAAATCAGTTGTTCTAGTAAATCAAAGTTTTCATTTTCGGATATTTTGATTCATAGATGCATGGAATCCGCTTCTCAAACCCTTGAAACTTCGGGTTATAGAAAAACAACGTTCTCTGGAAAATATCTGAATTTTAATTCCTAATCTCCAAAATCCCACAAGATTGTAGTAGGGGAGAAGATTTTATTCACGAGAGCTTTTCGCTCTTGCAGTACAGAAGAGCTTTTTAGTACAGAAAAACAAAAAAAATGTATACGATGTAAAGTTAAATAGGTTTTGTTTTCGCATCTTTATGGAACTTCTTCGTAACCACACATGGATACCCCCTCTCCCCTTCCATCGCATGAAAATTAATAAATTCGCAAGCATTCCGTTTTACAAATGTATTTCAAAGACGATTTCGCATTTTTTGAAATCTCTTGGCATTTACACGCCCTTCATCCCACAAAAACCTCTTAAAAATCTTCTAAGCAATTTTAAACATAGCTATCTCAGCTCGCAGTTTAAAGATGTTATTTATGGAATAAATAACAACAAACAGTCCAAACAGTGTAATGAAGTCTATATACAATAAACCAGCCGTATACTTAGTGCACAAGAGCAGTACATAAAGCTTGAGCAGCATAAACATGCTTTTAGGTATAAAAATTTAAATTATAAGATAGTTGATCACACCATGAAAACTGATCATTTTCCAAATTTTGAGAATAATTTTGTAATCAGATCCAACTGTAGAATTTATGCAAGTCGATTTTTTTTTCTAAGCTTGGTACATTAGAACTACTGATTTAGCAATTAACAAGGTTGCGTCTCTACCAATAGAATATTCAGTTTTGTTTTAACTATAATTTTCACTTTGACAACTTGATGTATTGTGTTTCAGTTTATTGAACCATAACACATTAATAATATGTCTTTTACGTTAGAAATTAGCTGATGAGGGATTCAAAATGAATACGAAACGTCCTTTTAAATTATTTTTAGTGCTTTTATCTTTTAAATTTAGTGTAATGTAATGTCTATAATTTTGATGATATTTTATAATTATGAATGCTTTTAGACGTACTCCTTTTGTTTATCAAATATCTACTTTCCTTCTTTTTCCTTGCACAATAATTTGGGAGTTACTTTACCTGGTAAAATTTCTTTAAAGACTCTATGGGTTCTAGAGTTAACGCGAAAATTTTCTTGATACTTTTCTAAATATAGAAGTATCACCTTGAAGATTAAGTGAAGTTATTTATGCTGGTCATCAGATTTCAAAGCATCATTTTGCCCCTTGTTCAAGTTCCGGTCCAGCTTTATATGGGATGATTCAGCTTGGGAACATGCAGGTATACCATGTAGCATATTGTATCGCTCCAACATATAAAATTTGCTGAGAAATTTACCGGACTCTCTCATTAACTCCATTATTTTTATTCTTAAAGCTAGGAGTGGAAACTCGGATTCAGATTCAATTTAGACATAGTGAACTTTGGCTGCATAAATGGCTTTTAAGCACGGTTTCCTATGCAAAAGTAGTTTGTTCTAGCTACTCTACCACCCCTTAAAATTTGTATAAAACCTTTTGAATAACCTTATATGATTTCACACTGAATTCGGTTACGTGTGAAACACACTAATAAAAAGATAGTGCAGAAAAACTTAATATTATTTAGAAAGATATTATTACAAATCAATTTTAGATGCATAAATATTGAATATGCAAATTTAAACTTGAAATTATTGCTGAGAAGGAAGGAAAATAAGCATTTTTGTTTCCTAATCTTTCCTTTTTTTTCTCATATGTAGCATTTCGTTCTCCAATCATATGCCATTCCGCGTAAAGATTAATTTTGTATATAGTCGAATTATTGCAAATAAATTTTAGATGAATAAATATAGAGCGTACAAAATAAATTAAACTTTAAATTACTGCTGAGGATAATGCAACATAAGCATTTTTCTTTGCTAATCCCTTCTTTTTAAATTATATGTACTATTCCATTCTTCATTCATATGTCATTCCCCGCAAAATTTAATTTCATATAAACTCAAATTTATGTTTTTGACACGTTGGAATAATATCCTGTCAAAAGTTTCATACTTGTCCACTAACATATGCGATGAAACAGCGTATGAATTTCAACATATTATGTTCCACTTTTATTTCGTTGACAACCTTGTTAAAATTTTGAATTTCAGCCAGAAAAGTTGAACAGTTTAAACATGTTTTGGACTTTCTAGTTTATGCCAACTTTTCGGCCTTATATTTAGAGAAAACCTAACTATTTTGAAATATTTATTTCAGTAATAAAAGAAATAAATATTTTTGTAGATATCCAATAATTAAACAAATTACATTTAAAAAATTAACGAAGTTTAAGAGTGTGTATTTTATAAAAAGCATATACATAATTTTTAAATTTCACATTTTACTTTTGCAGTTAGAATCGATCATCAAATTATATTGTATTTTCTGCCAATAGATGTAAAGTTTAAATTAACACTTTTAGTTTATTTTAAAAATATTTCTACACAAAATAATTAAAACAAAAAGGGACATACCCAATTCATAAAAATGATAAACATAATTTAATACTTTTTTTTTAAGAGATATGCTGAAACATTAAAAACTCATTAACCCACTTATTCTAATTGTACGATTTTCTTCCAACAAAAAGTTTCAGGATCACCCTACGCCTATAATTTGAACGTAATAGTTGATTTTAATGACAGAAATCTACTCAAAATTTAAAATATTATAAATCCTGTTTTTCGCTACTATGTTGGATAATTGAGAAGTAACAGAAACTGCAATTGGTTTACCCGCTCATTGTTCACTTATTTTGCACTTAATTTTCGTATTTGCATGTTGAACATTTCATAATGCTATTTCCCTCTCATACATGTTTTGGCGAGGCAAACAAAAATAAAAATAAATGCCAAATCATGCTTTTAAGAATTAATTATATATAATTAAAAAAAAAAGTGTTGTATTTTTTAGAATGCAAATCAGTTCGAGAAATAATTCTTAGATGAAATGAGTTCAAAAGGAATTTTTTTAATCAATTAATTTTCATCCGCGCTTATTTTAATTGTTATATACTGTTTTAAAATGTTTCTATCAACATATGTTCGCTATTTAAATTTGTCGAACATAATTTTCTACAAACAATATTTAATACTAATATGTACATGTGTATTATTTACAATTCAATTTGCAAAAAAATCACAAATGGTTCAATTCGAAAATCTTCCGCAAAATATCGGGTGACCAATAACTTCGTTAATACTTTACAAATTGATAAAAAATTGGAGAATTGGTTTATTTGAATGCTGTTTACGGCAAAATTACTCTGATGCACGTTTTTTTTTTTTTTTTTCTGTTGTAAAGAAAAAAAAAACTACTGAGAATATTTATAAATAGATGGCGCTTCACGAACTACAAATGCAAGAAATATACAAATTACCTACCTATAAAGTACCGAGTGCACGTTTAACACCTTATTTGAAATTTTCCCATACTAACGAAGACGTTTATTTTTCCATGTAATATTGACATTGGTCGATAAGACTTTGTTAGTGAAGCTGTTTTACTTTAGTCAGGAAATGACGATCGAAGCATTACGACGGTTTCGGACACAAAGGAATGAAGGAGGGAAAAGATCCAATAAAGTTTTTGGTGAACCGAAGATTTTTTTGTAATTTTCTATTTAGAATAACAACACAGGGAAATAAATAGGCTTCTTATTCTCAGTATTACACTATTCTTCAGTCTGTTGCCTAAATAAACACTATAATCGTTCGTTTTTCAATAAATCTAGCGGATTGGGATCGTACATCAGCCAAAATTGCTTTATAATAAACTCACTTTTATCTGAATTTGAGGTACATTTTTTTTTATGTAGACTAAAATAATAATATAAATGTTAAAAACATGCATAAAATTACTTAAAAGGTGCTAAAAAAACCTTTTTAGCACCTTTTTAAGTAATTTTAAACATATTTTAACTTTTATATTAATAACAAGGTGAAAATTCCTTCACGGTAATAGTTTTGATTTTATTGACTAAAATGATTAATTAACAAATATTGTTCCACTGGCCACCATTGGCATTTCGAAGTTTTTTCGTACATTGGAAGCAATTTATATGGAAGTAACCATAATTTAATTGTAATCTAAGAGTAACCTAACTGCAACGTTACCATAACATAAGTGTAACTTGATATATCCTACATCTAACATAACTGTAATTTAACAATAACCGTAACCTAACCGTAACTCAACTGCAACGTAACCGTAACATAACTATAACCTAAATGTAATCTAAATGTAACCTATCCCTAATGTAACTGTAACTTAAACTTAACCGTAACCTAACTGTATCCTAACCGTACACGCTCTGCAAAACCTTATAGTTCCACTTTCCACCACCAGGATGCGCACTCTTTTGTAAACAAACCCATTTCTGCAAGAAACTCGAATTTTAACCTATACTTATAAATATTACACGACGGGGTGGGGATTCAAATAAGAATTTAAGAAATTTGCTGAAAATACTATTCGGAAATAATGGTAACTACCACTCAATTAAAGGCCAAAAATGATCTATAACAACCTCCGACACGTGTTGCTGCTGCCTGCTACAAGGCATGTTGCGCACACTCTGTAAAATGTTAGTTTCACTTTCCACCGACAGGAGGCGCACTCTGTCCTGAACAAACCTATATCCAAATGAATATCCTTTATTCAACCGAACCCAGATATATTAGCCGAGGGGGTAGAGAACTGAAATAAGAATTTAAGAAATTTTTTTAAATTACTATTCGAAAATAATGATAATAGCTATTCATGAATAAAGTGCGAATATGTTCTGTACTGACAACCGACACGAGTTTTGGCTGCCTGAGGTACCGCATAGCAGTCGTGGGATAAATTCGAAACATTATTCTGTATAAAAAAAAAAATTAAAAAAAATGAGAAAATGCTTTTAATAATAAGTTTAACAATAAACAAAAACACGTCTGAAAAAAATATCATTAATAGTATCGAAAATCTGAATATAATTTCTATTTAAAATGTTGCTACTCTTTACAGAAACAGAAAGCATTGGAATGCAAAAACTAACTGCTACCAATTTATAATTTCTAGTGGTTATAGAGCCACTAAGGAGTGTTCTAATATTTTATTTAACGTTTAAAACTATATTTATTGTTATCTAAATAGATCAGTTTCAACCACGTGCGTCCAATTTTCCACTAACCAATCAAAATCACCGATTTTTTAGCAGATATTATCGCGCAATCAATAAAAGTACAGACAAACCGAAAAACTGATGGGCAAATAAAATGCCCGACAAGTTGTCAAGTTGATTATTAGGATGTGACGGCATTTAAAACTGATCTGTTCCTTTAAATTTTAATGACTAATAAATGTATTTCGAAAACATGTGTTTAACCTTCATGATAAAATTTAATATTTAGTCAGTCTTTTACATCAGTCACTCTTGAAATATCAAACACTTCAATTGTTTTTTTTCATTCTACCGAGGATTGTTTAATTATTTCTGCGAAAGCTTTATACAACCAACCAGCCAAAAGCAAGCGGAGGTAAAAACAGGCAGTGAGTTGCGATTTTTAATTAATAACTAAACTAATTATTACAATCTTAAAATTCTGAATCCCAGATGCATCAGGGACAAAATGTTTGAGCCTCGTACGTTCCGTTGATTTACCTATCCATCCGCAGACACACATACACACACACAGACAGAGCGAAACTTTATTTTATTAGTATAGTAACCTATACTGTAAAATAAAATCTGTAGTTCTACACATGTAAAGTTACATGCTTACTAAACTGTCATCTCTAACTGTACAGAAAAAGCTGCAAATCTACAGATCTAGTTTTTGTAAAGCTACAGAAATATGTAACTTTACAAATGAATCTGCTAAAATTACAGTAATCTTACTAAAATTTTGTCTATAACCCTGGTTGCAGTTACATGAAAAGTTCTAGGCATCCTCCTAAACATTTATTAGTAACCTTACAATTTTTTTGATTTATTACATGATTTTTTGTTGTTGCCATTACATAAAAAGTTCTAGGAATCCCATTTTTCTAGAAAACTTTAGTAACTTTACTGATTTTTTTTACAGTATACTGTTAAAATAAACTTCAAATAAAAGATTTTTATTTTTCAATTAAATGACGTTGAAGAAAAGTTATCTTGTAGCAATCAATACTTTACTAAATAGATTAACATGAAAAATTCTTATTGCAACTATAAAACATCTATTATATATCATTATGAATGTTCAGATAACATATTTTTAAAGTAACTAATGAACACATTATGATTTCGAAAACCGACAGAAGTAATAAAGAAGTTATTGTGAAGTCAATATCCTTTAATCGATTTTATTTTAGCAATATTGTGTATTTAATCACATTTTTCAGCTTATTAAATTTTAATAATTCATAACAAATAAACGGTTTTTACATTAAATGCTGTTCTTTAAATACTTTTTCACAGCTAAATGATTTAATTAATATCGCGGCGTTTATAAAAAATGATTTATTGATGATAATAATGCGATAATAGATGTTTAAGATAAGAAAAGCTATTGCATTAAAAGTTCCTATTGAATAATAAACCAATTTGGTTAATAAAAAAAGGCACAATTGCTACGTGAAGCGTGAATAAATAAATAAAAGAGACAAACATGTGAAGGAAAAAAAATATTAATGGTGCATTTAAAGCCCATAATTAAAGTAAAATATGCTAATGAATAATTAATTTTAAATACAAGGTTTCCTAAAGACTTGTTCTAATTTAGCAGAAAAACAATTGTTCTAAACATGCATTTTTAGATTCTATAAAATTAATATTCTTCTAACATAATAACATGAATTAACATTTCTTCCATTTTCGTTAGTAAAACCAATTTACGATTACATTTACGATTATAACTTTAGATAATTATTATAAAACGCTTTAACATTTTAACACATATTTTTCAACACTTTAACTTTCATACGACACGACGGTCATGTCGTTTCTAAATATATGCATTATAGGATGATGGGGGCATTATAACCATTTGTGAAATCGAGAGCATTTTTTAAAATTAAAACTATCTGCAAGAGTTTTCGAATAGTTGTCTTTTCGCAAGTTACTGGCAGAATTTCAAAATTATAAAAAGGGAAAATCACTGTTCAAAAATCCTTCCAGAAGGATTATATAAAGTGAAAGCGCTACTCCAGATCATCACATGGCCTCAATATTTGCAAGAAACTAATATATGAATAACAGTTGACGCGTTAAATTAATAAGTAATCTTTAATATTTGTGTAATTTACGAACATAAGGAACACATAATCGATTAAAAAATGTTGATTTCATATGTTAGAAAAAAAAATCAAAATTTACATTTAATGTTTAATATGATAAAACATACGAAGTCCTAGTAAAAATTCTATTGATAATCTCTAATTGAAATTTATCTATGGAATTGTTTTTAAAAATGTATTAATAAAAAATAACTATAATTGCAAGCTGTTTTCGTAAATAAATAAATAAATAAAATGGATAATAAAATGGATTCTCAAAGAAATATAATGGATAATAAAGATATAACAAAAATCATTCAATTTTAAAATTAATAGAGAAATAGAAATATCTATTATGTCATCATGTATGCTGAATGATTGAAAAACATATGGGAAAAGTGGTACATGGTTCGTACGGATACCGTTATTTATGCAGGAAAACTACCAGTAACATTTTATAGAAAAAGAAATCTAGTTTAAACACGGAAAATTTTGCCTTTTTTTTAAGAAAAGATTTTCTATAAGAAAATACTGGTCCAGAAAATTTTTCTGATCTTCAAAATTCAAGGAAGCGTGCAGACCATGTGTGTAGATCTTAGGGAAATAATAGTGCGTGCCAAAACAAGTATTATTTGTCATATAATACATTTTCGAAATCAAATGCAAAGGCGCTTGATTTAAGAGAACGGCCAATCACTAAGTGTAAAAGTGCCATTTTTCTTGTTACATTTTCGTAGAAACAGAAAGCCATGCTTGAAATTATCGTATGTGAAAGAAGAAGAGGCTTTATGTATACTTAATCTAGGAAAGAAAATAAAAACACATACGCTGGCTTTGTGAGTCATACTGTAAAAAAATGACATTTTTACATTACAAAGTACTGTTCATCTCGCACAGAAACTCAATCACAGTGCATGTATTGTATCTTTCTTTAGTTTCCTGACGATATTAACATGGAAAATACAGTAGTTGCGTAAAATTAACAGCACAATGTGCTGGCAATTTGGATGCCAGCAGTTTGTGCTGACGTCCAAATTGAAAAAAATTGCCAGCACATTGTGCTGTTAATTTTACGCAACTACTGTATTTTCCATGTTAATATAGTCAGGAAACCAAAGAAAGATACATCACATTTACTGTGATCGAGTTTGTTCTAGCAAATTTATAGTGGTTTTTTTAGAGTGGAGCTTTAATTTGTAGCTTCTATTCTCAGTTACAAAGTCACGGCGTTTAGAACAGTTTACAAAAAGGTAAAAAAAAAAAAAAAAAAAAAAAAAAAAAAATTCTATATTCATTGAGCTATGGTGATTCAAAAGAAAATAGTAAAACGGCAAACTGACTTGATCAGGGGATTTCCCTTAAATAATTGTTCCTTGTGAGACCTCAGCAGCTGTGTAAATCGACATTCTTTCGCACTACTCTAGGTGTAATTGAGGACGTGCAAGGAGTGCCAAAATATTAGACGTGGAGCAGGCCGTTCTGGATACAGTAGCAAGCCAGCACAAGCTTAACAGCCATTGGAAAAATCTTTTGTGTACCAGGACTCACCATGTAGGGACTTCTGAATGGCGAACCATGGTACAGTCGTGGAAAAAAAAGTAAACACCCCCTACTAACTCCTCAACAAATTATCGTAGAAGAAAGTTACTGGTACCGAACGATTGGAAATAATGTCCACTTTTAAATGATGTATATAAAATTTGCTTAGGGGGCCATCTACATATTAAAACGAACCATAACTTTGTTTTTTTCAATAGCAATACCCAATTCTGACAGCATAAATAAACTCTACACCCTTCATTAGCCTAAAAACAATTTTTTATGCAATTCGTACCATAAGTTTCCGAGAAATTAATTATTTTAAAACGAGCGTATTTTAAGGGATGTATCCAACTTGAAGTTCCGTACTCGATTGTTAACCAAGAGAGCTCCCTTCTTGATCAAGGCACCTTAAACAGTCAATTAAGCCTGTTAGATTACAGGATAGCATAAGGAATTTCAAAATATTTTGTCACTTCTATCATAGACGGCCCCTTAAATCATCATTTTGCCGTTTTTTAAGCATAATTTGAAAACTACTAGGAAGAAAAATGTGAAATTTTGGATTTCCATAAAGCAGGACTTAATAAATTTGAATCCATCAAAAAAATTTTAGGTTGCAATTCATAATATTTTTAATATTAATTTCATAATTCATATTTCATTTCAGAAAATTATAAAAATTGCATATTCAACGTATTTATGTTTGTGTATATTAGTATTATTGCTACACAAAAAATTAGAACATTAGGATCATAATTTCAGAAGTTATAAATAAAAATATGAAAATGTAATTTAACATTAGACGCACTAAATTTTCGAATTTTTTTATAATTCAAAAACTTATCATTCAAATGACTTGAAATTCGGTGTCTAGGCATAGTTTGAACCAAAGATTTGAAATATCTCGTTAAAATTGGGTACTGCCACTGAAAAAAATCAAGTTTGGATTTGTTTTAATATGTAGATAGCCCCCTAAGCAAATTTTATATACGTCATTTAAAAGTAGTCTTTATTTCCAATCGTTCGGTACCAGTAACTTTCGTCTACGATAATTTGTTGAGGAGTTAGTAGGGGGTGTTTACTTTTTTTTCCCACGACTGTACCATTACAGATTTCAACTAATTCATGCATTGGCTAAATCGGAATAATTTCGTTGCATTGAGTTCGTTCTCTGGTTCTTGTAGAAGAATGCGACGTATCCAGCTTTCTTGGCAGTCGTTTTTTTTTTTTTCAAGAAAAAATCCCCTTTCAAGATTATGAGGCATTTAACACCAGAAATGTACATGTGTGAGCCCATGTAAATCCGCATACCCGTTAGAGACGTGTTCCGTCAATATGGGGATGGAATGCTATTTTAGCATCATGGAGGAGAACCACTGTTTAAGTAAGATGGTAGGAGCCATCTGGGTGTTACATTTGCGGGAGAATGGGCTAAGTTAAATGATTGGTTGTAGATGCCACGTTCATCTTTTCCACACAGTCTAAATAAACTGATACCTCCATTTAAAGTGTAATACAACTCACTAGACTCATCCATACCGAAAGTGGGAGTCTAATAGGTCATCTGCTGTCCAATAGCTGGGTCCTAACTACTAGACAAGCAAGTGGGCTCTAATGGACTATGTAAGGGGGGTCTCTTAGCTTGTCTCACACCATTGATGATCAGTTATCTCTATCTGGTGCCATTCTAATGTCATCTCTATCTGGATCAACTAACGCAATAATGTCGTCTATGAAATTTAACTAAAATCTCAGGAGGATCTCTTTTGCGTTTAACTGGTCGCTGCGATAAAAATTGTGCGAAATGCCTGGGATAATCCATAAAGTTTGCTAATCCTTTCTTTGAAGGTGCGTATCAATGGTGACGGTTAATTCTTCAAAAATAATTCAGTAATTATTCTCAATCAAAAATGATTTTATGAATTATAACACGTGGATTCTTTTTCGACTTATCTCTCGCTTTCACCATATAGCACCTTATGTATTCCTTGCATCTCAATCTAGAAACAGCGTACTATAACAAAAAAAAAATTGTTTTTGTTTGCACTATTACCTCTTAACATTATCACATTTTTTTTTGTTATCCTATAATTGTAAGCTTATAATAATATCGTATAAATGTAATTTTTATTCATTCCTTAAAAATATTTTTGTATTATAAATTTTAACGTTTTTATTTGCAATGTAAAATATTACGGAACTAAAGCTGATCAATTAACATACTATTAACAAATGCAGTTTGTATTTCTCTAATTGCCGAGTTAGAGGGGAATGCGACCTCTTTAAAACTGTATAAGGTCACTAAACTGATATTTGTCTTTGTCAGAATGAAAATACAATGACCATGAATATAAATATTTCAGAGCAAGAACCTCTTTTTAAATCTGATAGGCCTTTTCAATTGTGTGAGTTACTAATTTAGCAAAGATTATCTAATTGTGTGGATTATTCTGTACAACAGTAGTATGCATCATATTTTTTATTTCTATTTCTATTTCGCTTACCAGGTCATGAAGAAATCCAAAACTGCTCAAGTTTTTCCAGACAAAACGTATGTTTCAGAATTTTGGACATGCGATATAATGGTTCACGTGCACTTTCTATATATTTTTATTTATTTCGGTTTTTCAATATTCAACAAAATTACGTTTTTAATTTGAGTTACGGGGAATTAATCTGCAATAGAAAATTAAACGAAAAACAGGTGTCTTATTTTCGTTATATATCGGCCATAAAATATGAAAAAACAAATTATCTTAATTACACATTTTAAATATAATTGTTATTAATATGAGAAAATATAATTTTAAAATAAAATAATTACCAACATTTTGAAAGAACTGCATATTATACATGTTTTAGAAGATCGTGAATTCATTGTAACTATGATAAAAAAATCACATACAATTTTTTATTCTAGATTTATTTATAGAACAGAGCAACCCAAGATGTACTATCCTATAACTGTAATCAAATACAGAGAATGTACCCTGTAAGAAAATTGCTTTTCTTGTGAAAAAGAACAAGCTCCCCGAGCAGAGTAACATAATAATATCCAAGAAAGAATGTTTATCCATTTATGTCATAGTTAAGGTTGATTACGAAAGGGTGATATAAACGAGACCAATTTCGATCTTCCAGCCCTTTTCCTGTATTCATGTGAACACCCAGTTTATTTCTATATTAAAGTCAGTATAGCTTTTTTAAACATTTATGAATGTCAGTATTCAATGATAATTTTATCCCAAAAAATGTCCGCTATTCCTAAGCACATATTTGAATTTTTTACACATTATTTTTTTAACATCTCAGTTTCAGTAACTTTAGTGTTAATATAGTATACAATAAATAATAAGTTTTTCTTTTTCATTATTTGTATCATATTGCATATTGTTGGTTTCAGAATTTTCCAAAAACGGGAAAAAATTATATTTTAAGAGATATAACTTTGTGCTTTGTTCTTAAGTTAAAACTGCATCTAGATCGCAATCATTTTTTTTTCTTTTTTTCTTTTTACCTCTTTAAAAGTGTGTTTACATTTTTGAATTATGTAATAATTTATTGTAATTAATACTTCTAAAAATTTACTTAACTTTAAAATTTTTGCCTTTAACAGTAAACGTTGACAAAGATTACAGTTAATCAGTATTGTATATTGGAAATTAAATGATTATTTTAAATTTTTATCGGCGTAACGGACCTACTGTTATTATCTGTATAAGAAAAACTTATCAGATTTAAAAAATTAACTCTAAGCATATCTATTGCTTAATTTTTTTAACTGCTTTGAACAGAGTATTTATCTGGCCGTATTTCTAATAAACACATATAAACATATTTTTATATTAATATTAGCAAAACAAAGACATGGTGTTTATGCAATTTTAGTAGAAAAAGCACTGAACACAATTTAAAGCACGTAATGTTCTTATTAAATATGCTTAATTGACATAAGAACTTACCTATAATGTTCAGCAATCATTATAATGTTGCATTATCTTTTAGTAAGTGTTTACGGCCTAACTGTTTTCCTTTACCACAAAAATAATTTAAATTTCCTGATTACAGTGATACATTATCAATATGAAAATGAAAATTCGAATTATTATTCAAACAATAACAATAAGAGTTGTCACCCATGAAACTCTATGCCGTATAAATAAATTTAGACTAACTTAGGGTCTTAGTAATTTGACTGAGCATTTAAATTAACAAACAATATAATACGTTTATATTCCCCATGATGAAAATCAGGAGTGTTAATATAAAAATACAGAATTTAAAAATAAGTTTAATTAAATACGAATACTTAGTATCACATACAAGATACATGTACCCTGATGACTATTTTAGCTAGCCAATGTTGATTTCTATCGAACAAAATAAAACTACAATTTCATTGCCAGTTAAAAGACAATTTTTTGTAAAAACTTAACGTACTCTAAAATGAGGCATTTCGAGACAGTCCTCGAATATTGTAGCATTTTATTTTCGATAAATTTCTTTTTTTCGTTCACACTTTTATTTTATTTTTATGTATTTTCAAGTCTTTCAAATACTTTGTTAATAATTAATTTCATAAATGCGAACAAAAACGACAAGCACTTGTTATTTTTATAAGTTGGTAAGTATTAAACCTTGTTAAAAACATTTCAGAAATATAGAGTTTTACAAAATATTTTTATAAAAACAAAATATCTATAGATATGCTTTTCTTAATTAAATACGAATACTTAGTATCACATACAACATACATGTACCCTGATGACTATTTTATCAAGCCAATGTTGATTTCTATGGAACAAAATAAAACTACAATTTCATGGCAGTTAAAAGACAATTTTTTGTAAAATCTTACCGTACTCTAAAATGAGGCATTTCGAGACAGTCCTCGAATATTGTAGCATTTTATTTTCATTAAATTTCTTTTTTTCGTTCACACTTTTATTTTATTTTTATGTATTTTCAAGTCTTTCAATTACTTTGTTAATAATTAATTTCATAAATGCGAACGAAAACGACAAGCACTTGTTATTTTTATGAGTTGGTAAGTATTAAACCTTGTTAAAAACATTTTAGAAGTATAGAGTTTTAGAAAATATTTTAATAAAAACAAAATATCTATAGATATTCTTTTCTTAAATTATATAATTCTTAAATATTCGAGATAAAAATCTCGTTCTACTAGAAATGTTATTGCAACCAAACACATTTTAAATAATTCATTTGAAGTGACGTTAAACCCTTCAAAAAAGATACAGTTGATTGATCACTTTCTAAATCTTAGAAGACTAAAAGTATTTTTAAATGTTTATTATATGGGATACTTAAATCTACTGGAGATAAATTTTCGTGTGATTATTTATGAGGAAATAACTTAAATTTGTATTCGATAGGATATATTGCGGCATAAGCTGGGTTTTTTTTTTTTTTTTCATTACAGGTATTTTTATATGTAAGAAAGCCAATGAATAAAATAATCTATGATCGAACCAAATTCAGGCAGTTCGTATGATAATTTTTTAGTAATACTTTCATGTAAAACATTTATTTACTTATTTATTTTTATAGAGTAAAAGTAATATTGAAACAAATTTTATTTCACAAGAGGTGTTTTTTCTTCACTACATAAAGTTAACTCTAATACCTACCTACTTTATTCTTTTGAGAATAGAATATAACGCAAAAGTACCACTTCATAATGCACCGTCTTAAGCATGAATTAATTAATGTCTATATTTAAAAAAATATAAACAGGTAAGAGAAACTCATATTTGTGCCACATTATTTTTAGAAATATCTGTTTTAAGACTTAAAACTTAATAATTAAAAATTATGTTTTAGTTTGCTTGCACTAAACACAAAAACAGAATTTGAGATTCCTGACAGACTAATCAAGCAGAAAACACTTTATTGTTGAGTTATTTCCATATAAGTAGTTAAAAGTTAATTTATAATTCTAAGACCTGTTTTTCATAAAACAACAACTGATACTTCTGAGAAAAAAAAGTATTCTTTTAAACTGGAATAACTTTCTATTTTAAAAATAAAAATTATTTAGAGTATGTCCATAAATATTATATCAGAGTGTATTAATCTTTTCTTCTGGGAATCAATATTGCAATTATTACTTCTCTAAAAAGTCATTTTATAATATGAAATATGGTTTGACTTAATCTGGATCAAATTTAATTTTCATGTAAAATTAAATTATTGACGACATTTTTTATCGAATAACATAACATTATATTGCGAAATGAAAATGTATGTTTTACTATGCAAAACCTGAATTTCGGATATAAAAGAAATAGGAGGGAATTTTTAAGAGAGTAACCTGTGTAAATTTGATTATGAAATACGAAAGGTTATCTGAAATTTTGAACTGAATGTAGTATTTAGCAAAACCAGTGAATGTCAGGTGAATGCAAAGCATTAAAAGAAATAGTTTGCATGTTAATTCGAGTACGTATAAACTGCAAATTGTTACAATTCTTGACGGCGGGTTATTTTTAAATTCTCAATGTTCATATATTACATGCTTTCGAAAAAAGTAAATGTTAATAATCTATAATTATGTTAATAGTGCTAGAATATGTTAAGGAGAATAGTAGTTACTATCCTAATTTTTACATTAGTTTTTTACAGTAGGTATTTCACTTTAACACTGAATAAATGTTCTTTTTATCTGTATCTTATTCATAATTTTCATTTTTTATATTTGAATGAATAACTGGTTGAATATTATCTGCATAAACATTAGTTTATTATTTTATTATAAAATATATTATAAAATTATGAAACATTTGTTGCCTATTTTAACTAAATTCTTAATTATATCTCCGTAATTATATATACACTTTTACGCAAATGTGATATTAAATTTATTTGTTCTATTGTAAAATGACGAACTGCACTGTTTATTTATTTACTTATTTATTTTTATCTTAGTTGAAAAAAACTGTTAAAATTAATAAAGAATTAAATTTTAATTTACAAATCGAAATGTTCTTTTTTTAGATATTACATAATGCCATAATAGTCTATAATCTCAACATATACCTTCATAGTTAAAGATTTCAATGCACTTTTATCACTGGATGTTTAAAATCAATTCAAAAAGAAATAAGGATGCACGGTAGGTGATTTACCGATTCTAGGTGGCCAAAATAATTTTTGCCGTCAATATAGTCGCATCGTCATGAAATTGGAAAATGTTATTGATATTCACTATGGCATGTTTGGTATTAGAAAATGAAGCGTGTAGCAGTCATAATTTTGTTACATGGACATCCAAATGAATTTCATTACATTACGGCATATGGGGAAATATCATTTGCGGTGGTTTTTAATGATGTTTCATAATTTCAAACACACTGAAATTTCTATACATAGCTATAAATTGCAGTACAAGATGCTTGTTATAAAATATGGTATGGGTAGCATTTGTCGATCATTTACAGGGACACTAAAAATAATTACATTACATTACGGTTTAAGGAGAAAAATTTTTGTGGTGTATTTTGTTCATTCATTTTATTCATGTTACACTATTTCAAACTTATTTAAATTGATATATATCTCCGAGGTTCTCTGTAAAATACATACTATTGAATAAGAAATGCATAGCATTCATATTTCATATACAGGGGCACAAAAATAAATCAGTTACATTTCTAATTTATATAATAATTGTTGGAAGTACGTTTTCTGTTGTGGAGCGTTTTTTTTTTTTTTTTTCATTAAAACAAATTGCATACTATATAGTGTGTATAAATTCAATAAATTTTATACTGGGATCCACAAAATATCTGAAGTACATTTCCATTTATTGATAGAAATTGCTAAAAAGGAATTTTCAACAGTGCTACGCGTTCCCTAACTGTTCTTTATTTTAGCATATTATGCGTTATATAATAAATCTATAATTCATGTAGTACAGGGATGTACCAAATTTTCAGTCATTTTTTTGACGTAGATTGAAATTGTGTTTACAAACGTGTTATGCGTTTTACAGTTTATTAATAGACAACGTTTTTCACGTTATTAAACAAATAAAGTTTTATTATAGTAGTCTCTACGCGTTGAAAATGCTTCATAATCTGCTTAGTGCATGATTTTGCGTTCTTGTGGATAATTTTAATGATAATTTCTTAATGACAAAGAAGCTAAAATGACAGAGCTATATTTGTATTATTATAATAACAAATCATTAAAAAAAATATTTTTTTCTTTCTTCTATCTTCAATAGAAGAAAGTATTGTAATCGAAATTTTTTTCAACTTCCGGTTTTCGACGGATTTACATGTTTTGGGGGTCAAAGATCCCAAAAAAATGTCCGTGTGTCCGTGTGTCCGTCTGTCCGTCTGTCTGTCGCCATTGTACCATCAAAAAGTGTATGAAGTTATGCATAGAATTGAACCAAATTTTTATTTTAAGTTTTTGGCTATGGCAAGCAGATCTTCCCTGACTTTGGAAAAAATTCGCCGGTAGGGGGCGCTGTAATATCGATTTTTGTGTGATTTCGAATATTTTACCATCCAAAAGTATATGAAGTTATGCATAGAATTGAACCAAATTTTTATTTTAAGTTTTTGGATATGGCAGGTAGGTCCTCCCTGAATTTGGAAAAAATTCGCCGGTAGGGGGCGCTGTAACACCGATTTTTGTGCGATTTTGAATATTGTACCACCCAAAAGTGTTTGAAGTTATGCATAGAATTGAACCAAATTTTTATTTTAATTTTTTGCCTTTAGCACGCAGATCCTCCCTGAATTTGGAAATTATTCGCCGGTAGAGGGCGCTGTAACAGCGATTTTTGCGCGATTTTGAATATTGTACCATCCAAAAATGTATGAAGTTATGCATAGAATTGAACCAAATTTTTATTTTAAGTTTATGGCTATGACAAGCAGGTCCTCCCTGATTTTTGAAAAAAATTGCCGCTAGGGGGCACTGTAATAGCGATTTTGCGTATTGTACCATCGAAAAGTGTATGGAGTTATGCATAGAATTGAATCAAATTTTTATTTTAAGTTCTTGGCTATGGCAAGTAGGTCCTTCCTTAATTTGGAAAAAAATTCGCCGGTAGGGGGTGCTGTAATAGTGATTTTTGTGCCATTTTGAATATTGTACCATAGAAAAGTGTATGAAGTTATGCATAGAATTGAGCCAATTTTTTTGTGTTTCATTTTGATCATGGCATGAAGGTCCTCCCTGAATTTGGAATAATTCCGCTGGAAAGGGGCGCTATAATTACGATGTCTGTACGATTTTCTTTATTGTACAATTGAAAAGTGTATAAAATTATGCATACAATTGAACCAATTTTTTTTTTGCATGTTTTTGGCTTTGGCCAACTGGTCCTCCTTAAATTTGGAAATATTGCGCGGTAAAGGGGCTCTATGATAGCGATTTTTGTATACTTTTCTTGATTTTTCGTTGTTCTATTGTGCAGCGGCGGCTCGTGCAGCGGCGGGAACTCGCTTTCTGCTAATCCAGCTATTCGCAAACACCTGATAACAACAGAATAAGGAAAAATTAATAATTTTAACAAATATCATGATAGAGATTAACTCGTTTTTAGTCCGTTAATTGACTGGAGCAGAAATTTAAGATGAAAATCAAAGTTGGTATAGTAATGAACTAATAATATTGAAGTATTAACATGTGTAACTAGTTTTTGAAATATTAAGATGTATAAGATAGAAGAAAGTTTTGGGATTGGCACATCCAACTAGTTTGTGTATGTTTTTGGCCATAGCAAGAAGGTCCTTCCTGAACTTGGAAACAATCTGCCTGTAGGGGGCGCTGTAATAGCGATTTTTGTGCATTTTTAATATCGTACCATCGAAAAGTGTATGAAGTTATGTACAAAAGTGAACCAAATTTTTTGTGTATACTTTTGACCATGGCAAGAACGTTCATCCTGAATATTGAAAAATTCCACCTGAAGGGGGCGCTGTAATAGCGATTTTTGTACAATTTTTCATATTGTACCATCGAAAAGTTTATCAATTTATGCATAATTCTAATAAAAATACTAATAAAACTAATAGAAATGAATTAATGGTACTTGTAACAACATTTTGAAATATTAATATACATGAGATAGAAGAAAGTTTTAGGATTTGCACATCCAACTAGTTTCTAAAACTCTATTAAAATTTGAGATACGAGATAAATATTTGACAGATTTAATGAAAATTGCTGTGTTAAATATTATATTGTATATTAATATCTGCACAGGGGAACCTTGTGTAAAGATTGCGAAACAAAAGACATCGTGGGAAAAGGTCTACATTATGTTTTGCATTGTATACAATCAGAATTTGAAGAAAATTTCTGGATTACTTTTTTAATCGCTCGAAATTTGAAGTCAGGTAATATATTTTACATCAATTTGTCCTGAGATATCTACATACAGCTGGCAACGTTTGTCCAAATTTGGTCATAAATTTAAACTTTTCGCGCTTGCGAAACTTCACGTATTCTTCATTGTAATTTTCCTCCATATACAAAATGTTTTCAACCAAATTAACATTTTCCTTAAATTTTAAATCTTGTTGCCGTTGCATAATGCTGCAAAAGTTTATTTACAGAACTAACTTAAATTCTGTTGTGTTTGATAAAGAGGAAATGGTACTTGAACTTGTTTAGACTTAATAAGCTAAAAACAATTCCAAAAACTGCGGAGGCAGTTAAAGGCAGATAAATTAAGTTATCGAAAATTATCAGTATCAAATCAGTATCAAAAGTGAGTTTAATCGTGCTTTATCATGTAACTTTTTTATATATTAAAAATGAAAAATTGTAAAAAAATACAGAGTTTTTGCGACATTTAAATTTGAAATAACAGCTGATACGTGCAAATTTTATGCTTATAAATCCGATAAAATTGTCCAAATTACGTTCGGAACAGTCCATAGCCGAGCAGTATATTTTATTCAGCTTTATGTGACAGATTGAACAGCTAAACTCAAATTGATTGATTCATTCGCAACTAAGAAGCACTAACTTCTAACTAGTCTATGGTCCATACAAGTACAGTCGTGGAAAAAAAAAAAAGTAAACACCCCCTACTAACTCCTCAACAAATGATCGTAGACGAAAGTTACTGGTACCGAACGTTTGGAAATAAAATCTACTTTTAAATGACGTATATAAAATTTTCTTAGGGGGCCATCTACATAATAAAACGAATCCAAACTTCATTTTTTTCAATAGCAATGCCCAATTTTAACGAGATATTTCAATTCTTTCGTTCAAACTATGCCTAGACACCATTCTTCTGAAATTATGATCCTAATGTTCTAATTTTTTGTGTAGCAATAATACTAATATATCCAAACATAAATAGGTTCAAATTGCAATTTTTATAATTTTATGATATGAATTATAAATTATGAAATTAATATTCAAAAAAATTATGAATTGCAATCTACATTTTTTTTTATGGATTCAGTTTTATTAAGCCCTGCTTTATGAAATTCAAAATTTCACATTTTTCTTCCAAGTATTTTTCAAATTATGCTTAAAAAACGGCAAAATGATGGTTTAAGGGGCCGTCTATGATAGAAGTGACTAGATATTTTGATTTTTTTATGCTATACTGTAATCTAGCAGGCTTAATTGACTGCTGAAGGTGCCTTGATCAAGAAGGGAGCTCTCTCGGTTAACAATCGAGTACCGAAGTTTAATTTGGACAACCCTTAAAATAAGCTTGTTTTAAAATAACTAGTAAATCTGCAGATCAGGAGCCTCAACGTCAGCTCTACAATTCATTGTGTTTAGCGCCCTTTGAGTAATATTAATCTTTCTACAAAAAACGAAATTTAAAGTTTTGAAATTACATAAACATTTATAAAACGAAAAAATATTTCGAAGGTTTCTGACATTAGAAGCTTTAAATTAAACCCCTTGTTATGTAATGGTATTCTGAAAATCTCATGAGCTACTTATTCTGGTAATTTTTAGATAATAAAGTAGATTTCTTCAGGGGGGCTCTGCCCCCCTGAACCCCTTCGTAGTGTAATTTAATTTACATTTGTAATTGTCAATTAATTGTGTTAATGTCCTTTAGTAAATTCTACCAATAGACGGAAACGTACATGAATTATTTTCTACAGCCCTGTATATTACGTGAAGATTTTTACGTGTCGTCTATAACATTTAAATTTAATGCAGACAAAAAACCCTCTTAAAACTGCTCATATCACATTTCCGGGAATTAGTATGCATAGTGTGCACCATATATCCAGTTTCTGTGGAGTCCTGTATATGGTTCTATTTAAATTCTGCAAACATTTGTTAGTATACTAAATGTAATTTGGCTGGGAAATACATAACTCAAAAAAAAAAAAAAAAAAAAAAAAAAAAAAAAAACCACACTGAAGCAATTTGCGCGCGCTCATTTTCATTTATACTTACGAATTCATTTGTGTATCCCTGTACATGGTCTATACAATATTTAAGCACTACTTATTAAGCACAAATTTACTTAACGTTAAAACGCACACCATAATCGAAAATGCTCTTCAGCAATCATCCCTAATAGACCAGAACTGTATCCGAAATTTTTTATGTGACCCTATAAATGAACGATAAATACGATACAAATCATATTCAAGCTTCTTGTAGTCAACCACAGTAATGTAATTTAATTTCATAATGTTTGAATTAGTGCAACACAATTAACACACTGACGACAGGCAATTTAATTAAATCTGGGTTTAAAAACAGTAGAAGCTCCTCCCTCTTCTGAAAGTGTCTCGGAAATTGGTTTCTGAAATATGTTTTTCATGTTTATGCAGCAGTAAATATCTTTCAATGTACGGATGTAATACATAATGTCTTACAATCTATAAAAAATATGGACAACACAATATAAATGTCTTTTCTGTATGGTAGAAGTCACTCCCTTAGCAAATGACGTATTCTGAATAAAAACGAGAATTCTCGTTACTCGTCGCTAATGTGTTAAAATAAGCTGTGAAGAGTTTTTTTACCCCGTAGACCACATTTTAATCGACCACTTTTCTGTGACCCTGAAAAAAAAAATATGCTTTGCACCCCATATACTACAAAAATGTTTCAAAAATACATATCAATTTTATTATTTTGTAACAGAGTAACATCATTAAAAAACGCCACAAAAGGATTTTCTTCAAAGATTGTAATATTATGAATACTTTTGAGTTCCCTGTACGCATGCTGTAAGTGCTACACATAACATATTTTATAGTAACCAGGTTCTAGTGCACCTTCATAAAGTATATAAATTTCATTACGTTTAAAATTGTGTAACATTATTAAAATACACCGCAGACGATTTTTCCCAAAGACTATAATGTAACAGAATAGTTTTGAGGGCCCCTGTAATTAAGCTATGAATGCTACACTCTTCATTTTTAATACCAAACATACTTTGGCAAACCTCAATAACGTATATCAATTACATGCAATCCCGACTATATTTACGCGAGTTAGAGCACGTAGAGAAACACGGCAGGCGACAGATAGAACAAGTTGGAAATTGCTCGTCAAACGTGGCAAATGAGGTGCGTTCGTACTATAACTAGTTTTATAATTATTTTTTGCACCCCATATTGTACTGAATGTATAATTTTTTGCACTTCATAAAGCGCATAGTCTGATACATCATTAAAATGCACTTCCAATATTTTTTTCCCATTCCCCGTAATGTAACGGAACACTTTTGACTGTCCCTGTAATTAAACTATACATCCGATTTTCCTAAAATTTGAAATAGCTCAACAAAATTTTGCAACAATTATATCTTTAAAATTTCAGATCATTCGGAAGACTCTAATATCATTAAAATGCACTTGCAATAATTTTTCCCATTGGCCGTAATGTAAGGAAAAACTTTTGACTGTCCCTGTAATTAAACTATACATCCGATTTCCTAAAATTTGAAAGGGCTCGACAAAATTTTGCAACAGTTATATCTTTAAAATTTCAGATCATTCGGAAGGCTGTAATATCATTAAAATGCACTTGCAATAATTTTTCCCATTGGCCGTAATGTAAAGAAAAACTTTTGACTGTCCCTGTAATTAAACTATACATCCGATTTTCATAAAATTTGAAATGGCTCGACAAAATTTTGCAACAATCATATATTTGAAATTTCAGACCATTCAGTTGGGTAGTTTTTTCTCTGTTACATGCGGACAGACGGACGGACAGACGGACAGACGGACGGACAGATGGACGGACGGACAGACGGACAGACGGACGGACTGAACGACGACTATAGGTGCTACGTATTTATATAATTACGAACGCACCTAAAAACTGAAGTCATAAATACTTTTCATCCATGTTGGAAAGTGTTAAAAAGGATTTACATGCCTTTAACTGTACTTTTTTTTTTCACTAATAGCATGGTTAAACATTAGTTTAAACATCCTAATCCATGCGATAGCAATAACATATTAAAAGCCCCCCAAAATATGCATATCTGGAGATCTATAAATCTACTGGAAAATAATTCATTATCTGCCCACTGTTAATTGCATAAATTGCATCGATTTGGCGCGATAAAATATTTTTTGTGATAGCCTTTTAATAGTACATGCAACAAATTAACGTAATTTACTAACTTCATTCATATTTGAAGCAATGATAGGCTACGAATAACAGTCGCTAGGCAACGAAGAAAAGGAGAAAAAAAAAAAAGAAATATGTATCATGTAAAACAAGAAAATTAATTTAAAAATTCTTTATATTATTGGAATACATGTATAAATGTCCTCAAAACATTATACACGTAAATAAAAAAATCTGATAGATACATTGATAAAACTTCAATATAATAGGAATAATTTAAAACCCTATTTGGAATGTTAGTATCCACAATTTGACATTTAAATCCATTAATCAAACGTGCCATTTTCTTTCAACAAATGGAAATTTGAAAATCGTCTGACTTGCCGTAGAAAAGCATTATAAAGAAAAATAAAATCTTCCATATTTTCCGAACGAATGAACCAAATTTAACCAAAAACTATACAGCTACGTCCGGGTATCTCACGAATATGCCCAATTAATTTCAAGCTGATCGGGTGCTTTTTACGGCAGTTATCGCGGAACAGACAGACAGACAGACAGACAGACGGACAGACAGACAAACGGAAATCAAAACTTTTCGTGTCCCCACAGTAAGCCTTCACTGACGTTTCGGCAATTAATTTCTCGGAAACTTATGGTACTAATTGCATAAAAAATTGTTTTTAGAATAATTGAAGGGTGTAGAGCTCATTTATGCTGTCAGAATTGTGTACTACTATTGAAAAAAAACCAAAATTATGGTTCGTTTTAATATGCAGATGGCTATCTAAGCAAATTTTATATACATCATTTAAAAGTAGACTTTATTTCCAATCGTTCGGTATCAGTAACTTTCTTCTACGATAATTTGTTGAAGAGTTACTAGGGGGTGTTTACTTTTTTTTTCCCACGACTGTACATTTATAACAAAACCAATAGCAGGGTACAACGCCTTAACTATTAAGCTATGACACGCAAGAAACAAACTACGTAAGGATTAATTTTTAAATTCAACTTTTGGCCAGCTAGATTCGATAAATCACCAACCTTGCGATGTAAAAGAGCACTCACAATCTCTAATAAAAACAATGCCATAGCTTTTCCAGGAGTTGTGATACAAAAAGTATATTAGGTAGCTTTCTTTACAAAAAAGCTACCTATTGCAGCCGTTCGGAGGAAAGCGATTTCAAAAAAATTTGGTATATTTTCATAGATCATGACCCCCAGACCCCGAAACCACCCTCCGTTCAAAATTGATATATATATATATATATATACAGGGTGATTCATAAAAGATGGGCAGAACTTTAAGGGGTTATAGTACACTTAAAGACAAATAATATTAAATAGGAGACTAAGGGTCCCAGACGTATTCCCAAGGAGATAGGGGGCATTAAAGTTTAGGGTCCGAAATTTCAAATGATTATAAAACATGGAAAAATTGGTCGATTCGTTTGCGGTTTTTGCAAAAAATTTTCTTTATGCCAGTATTTTCTTGAAATAAAATTTTAAAATTCAATTTCAAAAAATGCCGATAGGGGGCGCTTTAGACTTTGGAGTAACAAACAACTATTTTTTAACGTTATTTTTTGTATTCCTTTAAATGATTTCGAAAGCTTAGACTTAAACTTAAATTTTGATCTAAAAATCTGAGTCCTAACGAGTAGTTAAGTAGCGTAAACTGAAATTTGAAATTTGAAACCCTTCTCCCCCTAGAACAAAAATCAGTTATTCCCGATCTTTGTGTCGTAGATTAGGCTCTAACTACTGCCGCGTTTTGCTAAAATTATTCTTTATGTCAGTATTTTCTTGAAAATAAATTTTAAAGAAAATTTTCAAAAAATTCCGATAGAGGGCGCTTTAGACTTTGGAGTAACGAACAACTATTTTATACCGTTATTTTTTGTGTCTCATTAAATGCTTTCTAAAGCTTAGACTTAAATTTTCAGCCCAAAATCTGAATCGTTAGACGTGGTTAAGTTTCTGGGGAGAGGGGTTTGAAATTTCTACTCCTGAGCACAGTTCAGTTTACCATGTCCACACATTGTGTGCTGTCATACGAGGTAAAAAGACACAAATTAGGATTATGTTACCAAAGCATATTTATTAACATGTAATTACAATAAATGTTCAAAATTGTGACCACCAGAGGTTAAGCACGCAGAACAACGGCGAAGAATGGAACGGCGAACATTCGCGAAAACATCAGGCTTTTCGAGCACTTCCCCTACAGCGGCGGAAAGTCTGGCGACCAGTTCCTCGGGGGATTCAATGGGTGTCTCATACATAAGAGCCTTCAATCGTCCCCAAAAAAAGAAATCGAGGCGTGAAAGATCTGGCGAGGGAGCAGGCCAAGCAACAGGACCACCTCGACCAATCCATCTGTTCGGAAATGTGATGTCCAGATAGTTGCGGACGTCTCGTACGTAATGGGATGGCGCTCCATCGTGCTGGAACCACATGACCCGCCGAATGCGTGGAGGAACAACGTTTAACAGGTCTGGCAGCACATGTTGCAGAAATGTGAGGTATGTTTTACCGTTGAGGCGTTCAGGAAGAAGGTACGGTCCGATTAGGTGGTCTCCGAGGATTCCTGCCCAAACATTGATGGAAAAGCGTCTCTGATGAGCATGTGGATACGTAGCATGTGGATTGACATCCGCCCATACATGTGCATTGTGTGTGTTAAATGTACCTTCACGTGTGAAGGTACATTCATCGGTGAAAAGCACAGTTCGTCCAAAATGTGGATTTAGCGCGTTCTGCTGCAGAAACCAGCGGGCGAATTCAATACGATTTGGATAATCCCCTGGAGACAGTTTCTGGACTCGTTGCACATGAAACGGGAGCAACTGTTCATCCTTCAGTACCCTCCAAGTCATGGACTGTGAGGTATCCACCTGCCTAGCCACTGTTCGTGTACTTGTACTTGGCTGCGCCGCTACTACATCCAGAATGGCTTCTGCAACAACTACTGATTCGTCCTTTTTTGCACGACCTGCATTCGACCGGGAAGCGAGAAATGATCCCGTCTCACACAACTGTCTGTGCAAGCGCTCGAAAGTTTTGCGGTTAGGCAACCGCCTGTTGGGAAATCGCTCTCCGTACATTCGTTGTGCCTCTGCACCATTTCCATCTGCCGCTCCGTAAATTAAATGCATCTCAGCCTTTTCCTTATTCGTGAAGGGCACCATCTTCCGATTCATTACTACAGCGACTTACACTTGACTCACCGTTCAGTGGTTTTTATGCCTGAATCGTGTCGAAATTTTGCATACGTGTTCTTCTTCTTCCCCATTTGACATTTGCATACTTTCTGTTTCCTTCTTCACCCGGTGACTAGCGTCAGGAATGGAGCTTTAACGTTTGCATGAGCGACGTTTCCAACTGTGCCAGTGCCTTTATGAGTGAATTCCGACTATGCAGTCCTTGACGAAAGTTGTATTTTTGCCTCGTATCACAGCACAGAATCGTTGGGCATGGTTAAGTAGTGCAAACTGAACTATGTTCAGAAGTTGAAATTTGAACCCCCTCCCCTCGCTACTGAACCACGCTCAGCTATTCAGATTTTGAGCTGAAAATTTAAGTTTAAGTCTAAGCTTTCGAAATCATTTAAAGAAATACAAAAAATAACGTTAAAAAATAGTTGTTTGTTACTCCAAAGTCTAAAGCACCCCCTATCGGCATTTTTTGAAATTGAACTTTAAAATTTTATTTCAAGAAAATACTGGCATAAAGAAAATTTTTTGCAAAAACCGCAAACGAATCGACCAATTTTTCCATGTTTTATAATCATTTGAAATTTCGGACCCTAAACTTTAATGCCCCCTATCTCCTTGGGAATACGTCTGGGACCCTTAGTCTCCCATTTAATATTATTTGTCTTTAAGTGTACTATAACCCCTTAAAGTTCTGCCCATCTTTTATGAATCACCCTGTATATATATATCTATATATATATATATGTATATATATATATCTGACCTATGTCACACTGTAACTCCCGTAATTATGAACCGATTTCGATGTAATTCGGTGTGTACATAGTACATACCAATGTCTCGTCCGAGTTCGTTGGCCAGCTTCATCCGCCGTTTTGTTTCAAAATGGCGGCCATTTAAAATTTTTAAAAAAATTTAAAACTTGAAATGTGGTACCAAAAAATTAAAAATGGAAAAATATTTTTTTCTTATGTATTTGACCTTTATACAAAGATTCCGGAGCAGTTTTTGTTTCGTCTATATCTTAAAAAATGGCTGAGTTATAGCATTTTGAATTTCTAGCGTGGCTGACATTTTGAAACGTCCTGAATTTTGTCACGCGATAAAAGGCGTATTTATGAACCGATTTGGATGTAATTCGGTGTGTACATAGTACATACCAATCTCTCGACCGAGTTCGTTGGTCAGCTTCATCCGCCATTTTGTTTCAAAATGGCGGCCATTAAAATTTTTTTTAAAAATTTAAAATTTGAAATGTGGTACCAAAAAATTGAAAATGGAAAAATATTTTTTTCTTATGTATTTTACCTTTATACAAAGATTTCGGAGCAGTTTTTGCTTCGTCTATATCTTAAAAAATGGCTGAGTTATAGCATTTTGAATTTCTAGCGTGGCTGACATTTTGAAACGTCCTGAAATTTGTCACGCGATAAAAGGCGTATTTATTAACCGATTTGGATGTAACTTCGTTTATACATAGTACATACCAATGTCTCGACCGGGTTCGTTGGCCAGCTTCACCCGCCATCTTGTTTAAAAATGGCGGCCATTTAAATTTTTAAGAAAAATTTAAATTTGAAATGTGGTACCAAAAATTGAAATTTGAAAAATATTTTCTTCTTATGTGTTTGACCTGGATAAAAAGATTCGGGAGCAGTTTTTGTTTCGTCTATATCTTAAGAAATGGCTGAGTTATAGCATTTGAATTTCTAGCGTGGCTGACATTTTGAAACGTCCTGATTTTTCTCACGTAATAACAGGCGTATTTATGAACCGACTTGGATGTACCTTGGTGTGTACATAGTACATACAAACATCTCAACCGAGTTCGTTGGCCAGCTTCATCCGCCATCTTGTTTCAAAATGACGGTCATTTAAAAAAATTAAAAAATAAAAAAAATTAAATGAGATACCAAAAAATTGGAAAATGAAAAAGATTTTTTTCGTATGTGTTTGACCTTAATACAAAGATTCCGGAACAGTTTTTCTTTCGTCTATATCTAAAAAAAATGGCTGAGTAATAGCATTTTGAATTTCTCTTGTGGCTGACATTTTAAAACGACCTGATTTTTGTAACGCGATAACAGGCGTATTTATGAACCTATTTGGATGTAACTTGATCTGTACATAGTACATACCAATGTCTCGACCGAGTTCGTTGGCCTGCTTCATTCGCCATCTTGTTTCAAAAGTGTTGCCATTTTAAAAAAATTAAATTTAAAATTCAAAATGAGGTATTAAAAAATTGGAAAATGAAAAAGATTTTTTTTATGTGTTTGGCCTTGATACAAAGATTCCGGAGCAGTTTTTGTTTCTGAAAATTTGTTCTTTTGTTGATATCTTAAAAAATGGTTGATTTTTAGCACTTTGAATTTCTAGCATGGCTAACATTTTGAAACGATCTTGTATTTGTCACGCGATAACACACGTATTTGCCTATTTCGATGTAAGAAGGCATGTGGATAGTATACATCAACACCTCGACCAAGTTCGCTGGCCAGATTCATCAGCCATCTTGTTTCAAAATGGCGGCCATTAAATTAAAACAATATATATATATTTAAAATGAGGTGCAAAAAAATTAGAAATTGAAAAAGGTTTCTTTCTTAAGTATTTGATCTTGATATAAGGATTCAGGAGCATTTTTGTTTGTCTTTACCTTAAAAATTGGCTCAGATATAGCAGTTTCAATTTCTATTGTGGGTGACATTTTGAAAAATCTGATTTTTTGCATGCGACAGCACTCCTATATATTAACCGATTCCGATGTGAGTGAGCATGTGCACAGCAATTACTAAGGTCTCGACCAAGTTCAGTGCTTAGCCTCATCCACCATGTTGTCTTAAAATGACAGGCACTTAAAGAAATTGCCGAATTTGGCAGCCAAATATAAGTTACTTTAAAGAAAAGCAGCTTGGATAAAGCTGACTAATTTCGCGAAATTCTCATTCATTATATTGATAAAAATTAGTATTGAATCTCCTATATTTTGTTTCCACTAAATTGAGCTTCGTGTGTTCTCATGATATAAGTTGGCTTTTTTTAAATAAGGATAATGAAAGCTACCTCTTCCTCCCGGCACTGGCCGGAAGGACTTTTTTTATATTGCTGCAACCCATGAATTAGCGTTACATTAAAAAAATAGACAATGATCTGTTCGGAAGAAATTATGTGTGATTATTTTTTTTGTTTTAATGTTAATTTCGAAGAATATATAATAAACGCTATATTTATCACTATTTCTCGGCAAAACAAAATCGCCATTTTCAATTTCTTTATGATTAATATATTTTGCATACCACTAATATATATTGTAGACACTGAGTTAACTATGAACATGTTCTGATAAATTAATTTATTAATTTTGACAGTTCTGAACGTTTAACTTTAGGCCAATCAAATCTCAATCGTTTTCTCATCCGCCTGAAGTTATAAGTTAAATCTGACACGATTTGTTGAGGACTAGGATCGTTGCATGGATTATCAATTTAAATCAGTGTTTGTCATTGTTTCGAGCATTGTGTCTGCTTAAGATAAGACTACTGTTTGTTATTGTTTGTATGAACTCAAAAGTGTACCTGCTTATTATAAAAATACATTTTTCGGTATATGGTTTCTTTTAGGAGTAGTAAAAATTCGTTTGAGCACATCGAGCACAAAATATGAACATTATAAAAAATGAATGCAGTGAAATGGGGAATCACAAACAATAATCGTGAATTACAGATCTCCAGGACTGACTTTATATAATCACCTTGTTTGTTTCTCCCTTCGTGTGATCTGTTTAGAACACGAGAACATTTTAAAATATCAATTTTTTTTTTCTTTTTCTAATGTTTGTACTATACCTGTATTACAAATTTAATTATATTACTCATTTTGGATTCTGTTCTAAATGCTTTTTTCTATCTTTATTTATGTTTAATATTGTATTCATTCTTAAGTTTTTTAAGTAGCTTAATGTGCAGCTAGATATCTTCTATTTTATGGTTATCTGAATTTAATTAGAAGTACGTCTTGTCAGGGAATAATTTTGTTGTCATATAGGGATCCCATTAAAAGCTTAAACTGTAACAGAAGGGAAACTATTGAGGAAAGTCTGTGAGTGAAAGGCAAAAAAAATAAAAGAATTATTTTCTGTTTCTAATATAATCGTGTAACTTTAATAAATAATATTTTTACCGTTCATGAATTTAAAAATTTGCATATTATTCTATATTCTCTGAGAAAATGTTATTGCATACATTTTTTTTTTTTTTTTTAAAGAAAAGAAAAATTCAAATTTTCTAGAAAAAAAATCACAGGGTCATAATTTCCGGCAATTTTACATCTCTGCATCTGCCTACCTCTCACCATGCCAGAGTTTTCTAGAGAATATGAAAACGCAAATTCTTTCTTCCCTTTGCACTCAGTGAGTGTTTCCAAATCAGATAGAAAATCCTTACTTGAAAGTAAGAAAATAATCAACATTTGTGAGCATCTGGTCTGATCGTACAGTGAGATATGTATCAGGTGTAACAATTTTTTTACTCTTTTTTTTTTTTTTTTTTTTTTTTTTTTTTAGCACTTAAAATAGATTAGGTTTTGAAATTAATTCGAGCCGTCGTATAAATTCTGGCAGTGCAACGTTATCTATTGATTAAATCAAATTACGCAATACAAAATTTATTAGTTACTTTCTAAATATGTCACTCACTTTATCTTGGTATGTAATGCAATTAATTATTTTAAATTTTAGTACTTTTTTGGGGATACTGTTTTTTATATTAAAATATGACATATGTATATATAAACATACGTTAAATTTTATTTTATTCAAGATATTGGTCTTTGTTTAACTGAAATCTAAAATGTAAAACGATTTCCTTTAAAAATATACGAAATACATCATATTGGCTGAAAAGAAAACTGTTTAAAGTGCCGTAAGGATGTTCAAAACAAAACAAAAATAAACCAAACAAAATATTTTAAAAAGAAATAAAGAATTTTATATTTCCTACAGACATTTTAAATTAAATTGACTTCACATATTATATAGCTTTTCTCTTTGCAAATAAATACAGCACTTTCAAAGTTTGCTTTATCAAGGTACTATGTATCTTATTTTATAAGATATCAAACGGCATAAGGACTGAGAAATCAAATAATACATACAGAGAGAAGAGATTCTCTCAAACTTTGTTTTCCTGTATGACATTTAACTTAATTTGTTTGTCAAACATATTCCTTTAAAGGAACTTGAGTTATCCAAGAGGGGACGAATAAAAAGAAAATATTTCGAAAATGCAATTCACCTTAATTAGTTTAACCTAGAACAGACAGTTTAAGTATTTATTAATTATTTTTCATGGTGTTCGTAATTCGTGAGTTGTTTTTTATTGTTTTGAGACAAGAGGGTTAGAGACAAAATTGTTCAAGAATAAACGAAAACTGATTAAAGCGTAAAAATTAAATTTCCTTTGTAGAGACAGAAGTTTCAATATCGCATTATGAGCTATATACTATTAATATAGTAGATAGAAAGTCACCAGATATTACAAGCCTAAAAAAAATTAATTTCGAAAATAAATTGAGAATTTTCTCCTGTTTATATTTACTAAAAAATGTTTAATGGAATACACACATAAATAAAATAATTCATTTTAAAATAGCAAATTTTTTTTTCTATTTCATGGGAAGGTTGGAGTATAAGGAGCCATAAGAAGGATCAGCGTCAAATATAAATGATGTCAACAAGAATACAATTTTAAATTATCGCTTTTACAAACGTTAACTCCCTGTAAAATATGTATAAAAGAAAATTCATGTAAATCTCACGTAGGCAAAATAAGGATTCAATGAAACATTCACTGTTTACTATAAAATTTCCCACTTTCTACACTGATGCGTTAATTTTAATACAAAAGGCGACGATGAACTATTTTGTAAATTAAAAAAAAAAGACATTTATCTATTCATATACAAAACTTAACAGTAAATTTATCTAATGATTACCGTTCCCCTTTTTCATAACATGAAAAAATCCTAAATGTATTGCATAACATATTACTTTATTATCAAAATATTACGTATAAGAAGATTATCACTTTTGGACTATTCGCAATTAATTAAATAGATCCCTCTTAAATATATAATGCCACATACAACAATTCTGTAATATTTTTATACTACTGTAAAATTTTACAGAGTAAAAAGTTTGAAATGGAAGATCAGAGGAAGAATCAGAGAACTTAATCAGTTGCATATAAAAATTACAGTTTTTACATTTTAGGGTTCGGTAATTGAAAAGTAAAAACGGAACCATTATAAGATCAATCCTGTGTCTGTCTGTCGATCTGTCATAGTCATTTTACTTGTAAACTATGTGACGTGGAATCTGCAAATTGGCTGAAGTAATAAAAGCTACTGACCTACATATTTATAGATTACTAACAATTCACAAATATATTTAGGAAAAATGTAAATTGGCTAATTAAATTATTTGAAAAAAAAATGTTATCTTTGTATATCGTGTCGGATGTCGTATAAAATCTTCCCTAACGCCGAACTCCAAATTACATTTCTTTTAATTTTAGGTATTATATTTTCAGAGATATCGCCAAAATTGTTACGCAAAAATATGTTCCCCCACTTCTTTATTTCCAAATCTACTAAAACTAACTTTATCAAAAAATTAGGGGTAGTAGAAGTTAATTTAAACCTTGAAACAAAACTATAGCGATTACCCTAGATCTAATAGTTTGGGAGAAAATCACCTTTTTCCATTACAGACAAATTTCGAGTTGCGGGCGTTCAGCAAAAGAGTTGAGTAGCGCTGCAAGTACCTATCTTCGCAGAAGTAATAATCGTCATAAAAAGATTGTTGCTAATGATTTTAAAAGAAATTGTCTGAAAATAGACGAGATATTAACTCTTAAATACACGGACGGTTTGGACATACATAAACACACGAGCGGCTTACTCTATGCGCCATCGGTTTTTAAAGCCTAGATAACAACTTTTAAGGATATATTTTTGTAATGCAATTCCCAGTAGTAGTATAAAAGCAATAATCTTCCGCTGTTTAAAAAAGAGCAATATAACTAGAAATGATCACATAATGACTATGGATTCGCGACTAGGAGTAGTTTGCATTGAGTGGTTCTCTATATGCCACACGTGAAAGGTTAATTGCCGAAACGTCAGTGAAGGCTTACTGTGGAGACACGAAAAGTTTTGGTTAGTCTGTCTGTTTGTCTGTTCCGCGATAACTGCCGCAAAATGCATCCGATTAACTTAAAATTAAGTGGATATGTTGGTGAGGTACCCGTATTTAGCTGTACAGTTTTTTGTTATATTTGGTTCATTCGTTCGGAAAATATAGAATATTTCATTTTACACAATAATGCTTTTCTATGGTAATTCATACAATTTTTTTCATTTCTATTTGTTGAAAGGAAATGGTTAATAGGATTGAAGGATTTGGATGGTAAATTATGGATGATAAAATTTCCTAATTGGAATCATATATTATTCATATTAGTTTGAAATTTTCTCTATACATTTGTCAGAGTTTTTAAATTCGTTGTATAACTTATTGAGGGATTTTATATATGTGTTCCAATAATATAAAATATTTACTTTCATAAACTTACTTCTTTTAAATGAGCGCATTTCATTGTTTTAATTTTCTTTTAACTGGTGCCTAGGAATGGAACTACACCTAAAAATATCGTAGATCTGAAAGTACGTGTAATTGTTTGAAGTCAAATTAATGACAAAAAAGGATGAAGTAGTGCCTTTTTGTCTTTACAAAATATAGATGGATTTTGCCCCAGAAATAAAGACAGGATATTTTCTATTAATTTTGTTCAAATATTTTTTTATAAATTAAAAATTCATTATTTTCATAAGGAATAAATTGACATTTTTTCTATAAAATTTATCAATATATTTTTTTTATCATTGTCAAGAAAATCAGATCCCGGAATAATAATTTAAACTAAACAGTTAATTTTGATTTGAATTTCATGTGCAAGAGGAAAATGAAATAATCAATAGACATGAATATACGTCTTCGTATTGGAAATACGAAAATACGAAAATAAGGTGAATTTGACCTCATATATCAAAAACAAAACGAATATGCTTTGAGGCTGAAATAAAAGGGCCTTGTGTTATGATATTAATTCTTAATATGAAAACAAAAATGTTACCAATATCTCACGGTTTATCGTGTGCACACAGCTAATAGAAATGTTTAATTTTTAATCGAAAATTTCTATAAGAAAAAACTTTTGAAAAGCAAATAGATAGTAAATGTCAAAATTATGCACCGAAAAGTTATCTCTGCCGAAAATGACGTCATTGTATCGGGAAATAAATATTTTCATTCTTAAAAGCCAAACTAACTAGATTGCCTGATTTTTTTTTTTTTTTTTTTTTTTTTTTTTTTTGACGAGTGTTACTTCGTAATGCCGTCTCATTTGAGAAAATATGAATGAAAATTATTTTATTTTTTAAAGGAAATTATTTTTTCGTTCATAAAACCTAAACTTTTAAAATAATTGCGTCATTGTAAATGATCTTCTGTCCACCGGTATTAAAAAATAAGGCTCGGAAGTGTAAAAATACGTCTAAGATTTGCGATAACCATTAACACAATGAATAAAAAGTTACACTATGTAAATTTAATGAGACCCCGGGGGGTCCGCCGCCTGGACCCCCATTGAAGAAATCTACTTTATTATCTAAAAAAATACCAGAATTAGCAGCTCAAGAAAATTTCAGAATAGCCTTACGTAACGTTTTTAAATTAACGCTTCTAATGTTTGATAACTTCATATTTTTTATTCTTATAAATAATTACGTAATTTGAAAACTTTAAATCGCGGTTTGCAGGAAGTTGAGTATTACCCAAAGTGTGTTTAAAAATAATGACTTGCAGAGCTGACGTTGAGGCTCCTGATATGCAGATTTACTAGTTAAAAACCAATCTGAAAAAACGCGGCACGGGCCAAGCAACTTTGAGACCTCCTTTAACCCCCAGCGGAATACCACGTTTAAACATTAAACAAGGGTTTTGTATTGGGTACAGTGTAAAAAGAAAAGATTATTACTATGCTGAATTTGGGTATATGAAATGTCAAATAAACTTTCAATATGAAGTACTGTCATTGTCAGCACCAAATTAGGTTCATCATTAACAGATTAGGATAAAATTTAAAAAAAAAGAGTTACACAAAATAGTGATATTTGATATTATTTAAGCTTCATATCTCTCTGAACTTTCGTGGTATTTTCTAGTATATACATTTAGACTTTTCTAGTATATATAGCGATACATAGAGCTTCTAAATATATAGACTGGCTTGTCAGGCATATTTTTTCCTGCCGGACTGGTTTGTGTAATGTGTTTCAGTAACGTTGAATTTTTTCTCTATTTTTAGATTTAAAAACTGATGAGTAATTGTTGATATGAGTAATTGTTCTACTATTAATTGTTGAAGTCATTCAATAAGGAATCACTATGTGCTTCATTTTCCTCGCAAATATGAAAAATGTCCAAATTTTAATATTAAATGAAGATTTTATTCTTCCTGAGTTTTTTTGTCCGGCAATGTTGGCGATAACAACATATTTTATAAATGCAGCAATAACTAGCTCATTTTCGGGAAAACGATGTTGATTTCTGATTTTTTTTTTTTTTTTTCGATCGAACAAAAATAGAGTGAAATTATATGAGAAGCTGGTTTACACTTTTCAGATAACCAATAACGATAACTCAGAATATTAACATACAATGAAATTTAAGAAAAAATTTACGAAAGAAATAATATGGAGATAAAATTTTTAGAGTGAATTTTATAGTATATAGATTTTTTTTATGTTCATTTTGACAAAAAATGGATTCTATTTTAAATCGTGGAAAAAAATTCTCCACATTTACTTAAGATAATTTTATTATTAATATTTCATCATAAGACAGCAATACTAATAAATATATAAATATATATTTTTTAACAATTTCATAAGTCAGTATTATCAAGAAATAAAGAGTATAATTTACTACCTTTCAGATTTATAAGTGTTTAAAATATCGAAGCGTGCCTGCATACTATGAAGTCTCATTGCATTTTCCTCTTGGAAAAGAACAGATTTCATATCATTTAAGTAATGAAAACTTGCTACACAGGAAAACGTCCTTAAAAAAGTTTTACTTTATAGAAGTTTTAGAAAATTTTATCACAATCTAAAAAAAGGAAAATTAATTAATTTTTTATAGTATTTTTTGTTCAATTAATTTCATTTTGTTCACTGTTAGCATCAGAAATTAATTATAATATTTATTTCATTACACTGTCAACTTATTAAGAACAAGGTTCAACTAGATGAGGAGGACTATCAAAGGGCTAAATTTCTACTAGCCCCCCAGCGACGCACATTAGACATCTCCCACTTTATGTTCAGGGCTACAACGAGGAATTATTCAGTGGTTACAACGTCTATTCCATAACCATAATCAAGTGATCAATTTGTTCAAGATTAGAACGAATGGTTGCAGACAATTATAATATCGTCTCTCTGGCCGACAAAAGACCTGCCGGTGAGCATGAACGAAGGTTCAATGCACCTCAAGTCAATGAAGTTGCATTGATAATTGTGGATAACAAATATAGCCATCGTAATATCTTTATTCAACGCCGAAGCAATGAACTGTAACACTGCTGAAATTGCTGAAACAAGTCGCTTAAGGAGACTCGTCCTCATCTCATAAAGCGTGCAATACATTCTGACCCGGGCAACGCCGGGTATTGCAGCTAGTTAAATATAAAATCCGTAATATTCCAGCGGGTGGAGGGAGGAATGTCAGGAGGAACGTAAGGGAATATTTCTTTCAGGACGTAGGAAAAAAAGGAAGTGGCTCAATCCCTTCCCATTCAAATGCATTTTTCCCCTTAGGCAAATGAGCTATTTCAAAGGATTACCGGAAAATAAAAAGAAATCCTATTAGGGCAGGTATTTAGTAACCACTGATGCAGTTTTCTTTTTCCACTACTTTTTTTCAGATCAAATGCTCCCTTAACGTCCCCCCCCCCATGCTCTCGCTGTCTCAATTTCAGGAATTTAATATTTTAAACCTTACATACACTTTTAGAAATTCCGAACACACACATATATATATATATACAGATTTTATGACTTCATTAATAAATAGTTTTATAAACATTTTATTATTTATTGATAATCCTAAAATACCAATTTATTTGGAAATACGTTCCTTAGTCCCCCCCCCCCTTTCAATTCGTTTTTCAATTGCTACACGACTCATTTCTTTCAACAAAGTATTTATAATCATCAGAATTCATTTATGTATTTACTGATAGTAAATAAATTTATTACTAAATTTAAAATTTTAAATGTTAGAAATGAATGAGTCCGTAATTTATTCCAAACTTTCATTCAGTGGCGTACTATTTGATAAATTTTGGGAATCAAAGAAGACAGCGATAAATGCGCCAAATTGGTCAATCTAGCGCCAACGTGTTCCCACTTGGGAATGCTTTGGCAAACGAGGAGCCTGATCTTCTATATAGTAACCTTAGATATATCCAAACCTACGTTGTATATTTTTTGACAATGTCTTATTATTACGTTAGCAACTTTTTTTTGCATAATACATTTACTAATTAATATTTATTTTACGGAACGCTCTGTACGCCAGTAATACTCGCATTTGACCGTTTATTTTTTTACTTAATTATTCTCGAAAAATAAATTCATTACTTAACACATTGTTTTATGATGGTAAGTTACGGTTTTTTAACAGCTGTTTTTCTGCAATATTCTCTGAACATTTACCTTTTTTGAAACAATAATGTGAAGTGAATATGAAATGAAAACAAAATTTAAATAATTTTATAAATACAATTTGTAAATGCAAGTATAGAATTTATTAATTTTCAGAATTATGATCAGGACAATCATTTTGTGCCTTTCTCTGGATTTTTAAAATATTCAACGTTGATAAAATTTCAACTTTGTCTACTGTTAGATGTAAAACGATGGTTCAGTCTTTTACTGATATTGTAATGAAGAAGTTGTAAATTGAATGTATATTATAGTGATAAAGTATAAATGTAAGAAAAGGATTACAGTTTGATAAAAAATCATTTCTTTTACTAAAGACGGTTTGGCTTGCTGAAATATAGAGACCGCGTGCAGCAAAATCTTTTATGAAAATGTGATCCATGAAAGTGTTGTGTAATCATGGATAGATGCCGCCATTGATAATGGCAGCATCAAAAGTAAAACTCTCACTATTTTTAACAGTCGAAATAGAATTCAACGGCTGTGAAAAATATTTTGTACATATTTTCATACAGCTCTGAAGAATATCCCGTTTATATAAGCATTCGACTCTATGGAAAATTAAAAAAATATTCAAATAACTCTACATTGTTCTAGATAGATCCTATCTATTATCAGTTGTGTTTTCATTATACTGATAGATAATTATCAAATTACATCGTAGGTATTAACTTCAGTTTTGATACTTGATTAATGGTATCATCCAACATTTACATACCACCAAAAATATTGCTTTTAAACAATTCCTCATGTCTCTTGCTTTCACCTCATCCAACAGCTTCTGGCGTTCCAAATATTCTTCTTTGTACAGAAGAAAGTTTTGTGAGAGAAATTTTATTGTAAATGGTGGATTTTGACACATGAAGCAATTCCATAAAACAATCTGTAATGTGGAGAAATACGATGCAACAAGGCAGGTCCTTCTCATGCATATTGCTGCCTACACATCACCATGTCTAACCAATTACCATCTTGTTCCGATATAACGACGCAGTTTTCTTGTACAAAGTAAAAATTTTGTGTTTCATTTTTATGGTACCAAACTGTATTATTTATAACTAAATATTAATATAGTTATTAAATATGTGCGTATTTATTTGCATATTTCATTATTTTCTCCAAATGTCTTCTTCCTCTCTTTGTTAAAGTAATTATGTATATTTTCACTTTAATGTTTCTGTACGTATTCTGTTACATCACGGTCAACGGAGAAAAGTCGCTTTCTGTGCATTTTAATGATGTTAAACAATTTCAAATATGATGAAATTTATATGCATTACTGAGATGGAGAGCATTTTTTTTTTTTACTGAGTGCAGAATAAGTAGAAATAATACTTCGATTACAGTGGCACGCAAAAGTTATTTTTCATTCTGTTACGCTAATTCAAACATAATTAAATTGTTATTCATCAGTGAAGTAGATAGCAACATGATTACTATAGAGTACAGAGTATGTATAAATTATCTTTCATTTACAGGGATGCATAAAAAATGCCATTATCTATATTGTAAAATCATTTGAAGTGTATTATAATGTTGTTTCTATATTTCAATTAAATTTATATGCAGCACTGAGGTACACTACAAGATGGTTACACTGCACAAAATACCTTTGATATAGAGGTATAGGCAAAATAAATCGATTACAGGACATACTATGAACCACAACCGCTGGATTTGCCTTTCCAGCTGCAATTTAACATTTTAAATCTTAACTAATTTTTGTGCATTGCGATGTGATTATACAAAACACAAGGCTCCACAAAATAATCCACTCACATTATCTGCGTTATGTTTTATTTAAATGTATATTTAAAATCTCATTTCGTTTTATAAACAAAAATGAAATTTCTTAACAATATTCCCATAGTGTTGAAAAGTGTTTTGATAATCTATGCCGTGATTCATTTGTTTTAGTTTTTGTTTTAGAACATTTCACGCCCAAAATTACATCGCTGCTTTCTTATTTTAAAAAGAAAAAAATATTTACCATCAGAACCTCTATATCGCATCTATATATGCTTTCTGCCCAGGAAAACCAAAAAAGAAAAAAAAATCAGCGGTCTGAAAAACTTCGGTGAACAGGAATCTCAATTTTTTTGAGTCGTTAACGCTTCGATAGTGTACACTCAAGTATGTTTATCCTTCCACCTCAAAAGAAAATCAATTCGTTCGCTTCTGCTACGTTTGTTTATTCAGTGAATATGGCGATAACAACCAATTTTCGCACAAATTTGTTGTTCGAGTAAAAAATCAAAATTCTCTCAAATTTCTTGTTCGAGATCCGATTTTTTCGATAATTCAGACGTTCGAGAATCGAATCGTTACTTAAATAAATTACAAATAATATTTTTCAAAATGATATTGGTTTTATTTTTGCGTTAAATATTTCAGCGAGTATGTATGTAAATTTCCTCGAATAATCCAAAAAAATATTGCTTTCTTCTTTATTTAGAGCTTTTTTTTCCTATGCCAAAAATTAAAGAAATAAATATCTCTATACTTTCATTCTAACAAATATTTTACTTTATGTTGTAGTTTATATATAGTTTTTCTCTCGTAATTTTAACTTTGAAGAAACATCTATGTTCTCTTCACTCATGGGAACAACATAATGCGACATTTATCAATATGCAAGAATAAAAGATTTTTCTTCCTTAGAATTCTTATCATTTTTGATGAAATAAAATTTATTAGCACAATTCTTACATTTCGAATAGATAGTGTTTCTATAAAAAGTAATGAGACCCATTTTTCCTGATGTGACTGTACGTCACAGCGCGCATGCTCCCCACGGGTTTGGTGGGGGCTCATCTTCAACACGCTTAGCGTCAGTCGCCGACGATGTTCCGTGCTGTTCGTATCGCTATTTTAGTGAACCCCTGTCCCTAAACTCGGATGAAGCTTAAAAATGCAACGTTCTTTCAAACAGAGCTAAGCCATTAAATTTTACGTGAGACTTGGAAAATCGGCCATGAAATGGGGAATGAATAGGAGGGGAACGACGAGAGGAAAGAATGAGGGGAAGAGTCAATTGAGTGAGGCATTGCCACCAGTTGGAAGTTCCATCATGACAAATGAACTAAGCCACATCTGCTTCATAGTCAACGAACCGGAAAATCATCCCCGCTAGAGTCCCAATCTCGTATTTCCCTCGGCGGACTTCCATGTTTCCCGCGAGGGAAGATAGACTTCAAAGGATACCGCTATAGGACAGCAGCAAATGTCAAAGCAGTTATCGACGGGCTGTTTGAAGGACACTTGGAGGATGCCTTCCAAGCGTCAACAACTCGTTGTCTGTAGTTGTTCTAGTAATTGTTTGTAGTGTAATTTTCAATACATATTTTTCCCGCATTCTGTTTCATTACTTTTTATACAAATCCTATAGTCTAAGGAAACTTTTAATCATAATTTTTACATGTGCGATTCAGTGAACACATTAATTCACAAACGGAGTTTCCGATTAAGCTCGATTTAGCAAATATGTCATAGACCACAATTACAAGAACTGTAAAACGCATCTTAAAAATTGGCCACATCTCTATTTCATAGATACTTAATCCACATTCATACCGTGTTCAAATCATTTTGTGGCAGATTCTAAAAAGAAAATTACCAAAGAAAAAGTAGCATATTGTAAGTGATAAATATTGCTGCGAAATGATGGTTCCAGCTTCAAAATGGCAAATGCAGCTTTTAATCTAGCCGATTCATCAGTCCAGTTTTTATTTTATTATTATTATTAAAAGGGGAAATAAATTTGACGTATCTTTAGAACAATTTCACAGTCTATTAGGTCTGACATATTCATCACAAAATAAGCATTTTTAGGTAATCCTAATCCATTATTTTTTGAAGCGGTTTACCGCATACATATATTTTCAGGATTCTTTTTGCTATTTTCGAAAATTAATAGTATATACCTTATTAAATGACAGAATTTTGCGTTTTAAAAGTTGAAGATTACTAGAAATATTGGTTCTCAAACGTGAAAACCGTACGAGTCCTCTTTTTTTCCCATTTGTGTCATAGAAGATAAAAGAAATGGCAATTATTTTTTCCATTTATTTGAAGCTATTCTCTATTACACTTAGTTTTTGCTTTCTACACAAAGTCTAATTACAAATCTTTCTACACAAAGTCTAATTTGTTGCCCTATGGACTGTCATTTCATTTACCACTCCTGCTTTCCATTTCCAAGTTATATCCTACTAGAGAAAAAGTAGCCTATAATTCCACAGGCCGATCCTTAGAGATTAATAAAAATTGAAGTCAAATGAATAGAAATGTACATTTAAACTGCATAGAATCTGAAGAAATAATTCTGCGAATAAATTAGATAAAAACGTTTCAGTTTTGGATTTTCTTATTCAATGTCTAGCTTACTTTTTTCTGCTCTTAGGGAAATAACTTTAATCAAACACTCCGCACATTCATACAAATTTCAATAGGAGTGGGATTAGTATAAAATTAAAACCCGTTATTGTATTCTGGAACTTGTGGTAAAATATTTTTGAACGGTTTTAAAAAGCAAATTTAATATAAATTTGATGACAATTATTTTGGATTTATTTCATATAAAATAGATTTTATCTGCACGAAAAGATTTTTTATTATTTATAACTTTTAAACTGGGGAAGTTTTAAAACGTTTTCAAGAATATCCTTCTTTCCTCCTTCCCCATAAATGGAATAAAGTTCAGTTTTTCATTGTACATGCTATTTAAATATTCCACATGATGTAATTTGGAATCACTAACAGCAAAGCCTTTCGTAATCGATAAAGTCTAAAATAAAAGTAAAAATAAACAAACTTTTTATTACAGAGTTTTATGACATGACAACTAAACTATAGTGAAATGCAGTTTAATATTCCTGAAGCAATATATTTTTATGTAAATTGAGTGTCATATGAAATGCCTTTAAGATTATTATGCAGGTGAGTAAATTTATTTTGTTGCTGAATATCAGAAGCATGGAAGAAAATTTTATTCGATGAAAATGAAATATTCTTTATTGTTAAGGAATTAATTATCGATGATGCAGTGTTATAAAATCTTTTACTAGATTTAATTGAAAGATATGCTTTTATTTTTAAAAACATGTTTTATCTCTTTTTGTAACAATTTCAGAATAAACAATACTAGTTAATTATTGGTAAACAAAAATTGAAATGATGTTATGCGTAGTATCTTATTACATTTCGATAAGAGATTTTATTAAAATATCCTCGATACGTTTTAATTAACATTGTGCTTTCTGATGGTAAACAAAATATGTCCTTTTCAGAAAATAGATTTTGTTTTTTAAATTATTTTCTAATAATAAGCTCATTTAACCGCATTTATTTCATTTCATTTATACAAACCCTTTTCTTTAATTGCATTCTTTTCACATTAATATCCATATCCATGTGTCTGGCCGTCTGGCCGAGATCTAACTTTCGTAAATATACTTGGATATCGATATAATTTTCACTCTAAAATTGGTAGGAGTGAAAAGTTCACTCTTTGAAAGAGTGACGGGCATTTTCACCCCTTTTAGAGTGTATTTTGTAAAAATACAATCCTTAAAGTAGAAAGGAGTGAAATGGCTCACTCCGTTATCGAGACTGAGAGAGTCACTTCTTAAACAATATTTAGATCATGCTTAGAACTTATCTAAAAAAGATGTGAGTGTATAAGCATTGTTTTTTAAGTGGAAAAATTAAAAATATTTTAGAAGAATAGGACTTTGCGAAAATAGCAATAATTTACGGAAATGTGCGGTAAAATGACAGGAATTTATATTTACAACAAAAATTAAAATGAAATCAAACATTGTTAAACATATAACATCTACCTATTAAAAATGTATTAATAAAACTTAAAAAGTAACTAAAATATAATAAACAATAACATTTAATTAGTTTTAAATTCATTAACAATAAATACTGAGATCTAAAATTTCAATTATACATGAAAAACGAAAAAAAAGAACATAATTAACGTACATCACAGGAAATAATAAAACACTTAATACAACTTTATGGGTACCTGAAAAGAAATAAATAATATTGACTGATTAATAGTTTGTTTAATTACTTGCCCTTATGGGAATTTAAAAACTATCAGATCTTTATAAGACCTACAATAAAAGCAAGCACAAAGAATAAGATTGGAATAAAATATTTTAGTTTATTTGTGTCAGTAATCTAATTTAATCCATAATGTAACTTTAACTGAATTTTTCCTTAAAATTTCAATTATTGATACAAACAATAGATTAAATAAATATTGTTATTAAAGTATTTTATTCCAATCTTTACCACGCTTGTATCTATTTTCATTACATGCTCTAAAAGATGTGATTACATTAATATACCCATAAAAGCAAAATAAAAAAGGAATTGACTCCATAAAAAATGAACATTCACTCCTATGAAAGAGTGACTGTTCATTCCTACCAGGGTTGAAAAAAACGCACTCCTTTAGCAAGAGTGAATAGTCCCTCCTCCGAAAGAGTGATTATCCACCTCTGTTTAAAGTGCATATTCACTTCCCAGGAGTGACGATTCACTCTTTCAGAGAGTCAAAAATTCGACTTTTGCTCCGAGTGAATAGTAATTCTAAAGAGGTTGGACATATTTTGATTCTGTGATAGATTGACTATTCCCTCCTACTCCTTCTTATTTAGAGTGTTTATATGTTATTTGGTTACATGGTTTACTATAACATGTTTTCGATTTTGAAAATGAAAGGTATAGCATTTATTGTTTATTTACAGGGACACACAACATAATTCCGTTTCAGTTTGCTTAATACGGAAAAATCGTTTGTGATGCATTTTAAGGTATCTGTCTACATTCGGAGCTCTTAAAAAATGTACAATATAGAATAAATGCACAAATTGTTAGTTCAGTTGTAAAACAGAATGATGAAAAAACATAAAATCCTAGCAATATCTTTAACTTTTTTTATAAAATTGTGTTTTTTTTTTAACACATTTTAACATCATTTCATCCTTACGCCAGACTGCGTACACTCATTTCAACTACTAAACATATTTCCATTTCCTTTGTACTAAAAACTATTATTACACTTACCTGTGCATTGAGCTAAGAGTTTTACAATATTTTCAAAATTAACTGATATATTTCAAAATATGTCAAAATGTTCATATTTTATATTAAAATTTACCATTTTTCATATAGGAGCACTTATAAAATAATTGAATTATGACATAGAGTTTATATTATAGCTCAGACTATAGTGAGTAACATGGAAAGCTTTTTAACAAAATTTCACTGAAATATGTTTAAAACATTTAATGTAATGAAGTTTATCAAACATGGAGATAACGGAGAAAATATTTTCCAGAAATTGTATTTAAAGATTTCTTTTATAATTTTCAGATACATACAAAATTAAGCTAGACATGTCACAATTAAGGTTTATTAGTGTTCTTATGTAAACAAAGTAAGAAAAGGAAACATAGGAACATTTTTACTATTCTCCTGAACTTTATAAGCTCAATTCCCGTATTTCACTCAGTACTTTCAGTTTATTACATTGGCCATAACTCCTCTTCTAGTAATCATAGAAATAAATTTAATACGGATTTGAAATAATAAGTTATTGTTCTTGCAAATAAATCCATAAAGAAAATTTCGAAATTTTCTTTCACAAAAACGGCAATTTTAATGTAGGTCGATACCTTAATCACGTTACAATTATTTCAACCGTAATGACATAGTTCGTTTACAGGGACGCACAGGATAATTGCGTTATATCTGTATTATAGAGGACAAACATCTCCGTACGTAATGCGGACGTCATTTTGAAGGTAAATACAGAATAAAAAACTATTGATTTCAGTAAATATCATGATCTAGATTAACTCGTTTTTACTCCGATTAATTGACTGAAGCAGAAATTTATGATGAAAATCAAAGTTGGTATAGTGTTGAACTAATAATATTGCACTATTAAAATCTGTAATTACTTTTTGAAATATTAAGATGTATGAGATAGAAGATCGTTTTGGTATTGGCACATCCAACTAGTTTTTGATGAAACAGAGTTTTTACAGTATGTAAGAACCTTTCGAAAAATACTTCGTTCATAGCTGTGCTTTTGGTATGTGAAGAGAAAAAAAGGATGTTAGCATCAGAAATAATGTATATAACGGTTTTCACCTATACTCCGCAACCCGGGAAGCCCACGTTTATCATCTTTTTAGGATCTGTGGAAAAAATGCGTTTATAAACCATTTATATTACAAACATAGTAAATTCTTTAAGGGTCTCAAGTATGTACTATAACACATTTTTATAGATTATAGAGTGCATAGCATTGTTTAGTTTTCGGGACTCTCAATAAATTCAACTACAGTACGGACTGTGATGCATATTGTCTGGAAGTGCATTTTCAGCGGTGGTAATTAATCTTAAACACTGTTCTTTAGTGTATTACGTGATATGTATAAATTGTATGTTGGGGGCAAAGCGTTCGAACATATTATCAGAAGTGGACAATAATTGGAAAAATGAATTTTTATTGCATGATTTTTTTAATGCTTATTTAAATGTCTAATTTAACTGCATGAAAAATTGAATTTCATACAGATACTGTATTAGTGTTCAAAAGTGTGACATAATGTACGCTCTAATGCATGTTTTTTCGTTCTTGTTTTTATTGTTTATCTGTCTCAAAATATCCCTTTAATTCTTAATAATTATATTTAGATTCTAAAAACCAAATATAAAAAAAATTTGAACTAAAGTAAAGAAAATGCTTATACATATAATTGTTTGAATAATCTATCGATGGCAGAACACATAAAAAAGTAATTAAAAAGTAATTACAAAACCTTAATCATTTCCTCAAAAATGCTTAAAGAACATATTTACTTTTAAACCAAAAATCAAAAGTGTTTTTTAATTGTTTTTAAGATAAATACCGTAATAATGGAGACATTTAAAAAATATTACCGCACGCTTATAACTATATAAAAGTACATTAATTGATAACTTTTATATTATGAAATTTTCAATTATTAAACAAGTGTTAAATGTTGTTTTCCGATATTTATTTTCTTTCCGGACATTTAAAAATGCAGTTTTTTGTCTAAAATCGATTTTTTAAAATGTACTCTAAATTTCTTTATGCATGGTATAAAATTTCGACCTGAAGCAATAAAGCTTTTAAAGAAAATTAATTGTTCTATTTTGCGACGTATTAAAGATTACCAGAATATAAGTTAATTCTAAGTATTTCATGCATAAAATATATCATGAACGTGTTCCGATTTCGAAATTGGGTTTTAAATATTTAATGTTAGGTAAATTGATGTAACAATTAATTTTATTTATTGATTTGTTTGCTATTAATAATTAAAAAATATTGTTGGAGATATTAATGAAAGCAGTTTTTTGTTCTAATAGGTTAAACATATCAGTAGGTTTTGGAGAGAAAATACCAAACCATGCATAAGTTTATTTACATTTCAAATGGTATATGTCGTTAAAAAATATAAATACTAACCCTTTGAAAAAAGTTCATTTCCGAACTCACTTTTCACGAATAGCGTATTCCGAGCATTTACCCATAGGAATTATCTTGTGCACATTACAACACATAACATTTAATTTAATACAATCACTACACACACTTAATTTTATACAATTGCACTAAAATTTTAATACATTATACATTTAGCTAATGATCGAGTATAAATTTGTTTCACAAGTTATGATATTTAGGTGGAAAATATTCAGTGTAAAAAAATATTCCTTATAGGATTAATGTAGATAAAAGTTCCTCTACATAAATTTATGAATAATATTCAATATCCCTGCTAACCAGCGAACTAAAATGGCAGCACTGTACAGCGTTAGAAAGCAGGCGAGCGCAATCGTCAGTGGCCCCTCTCTGATGCAAGATGTAATGGCAATGTAGGGGGGAAAATGAGAAGAAAACTTTTATATTTAAAACTAAATATCAATATTTTATCACAAAATTATACACAGGTTTCAGAAATCTTACATTTATAACTCATAGAAAATTTCAATAATCAATTCGTTTAGAAAGATTTTCCTTTAAATATGTAAATGCATTCAACAATAAATTTAGGTATATTTAAGGTTATAATCTGGGTACAATGTCAAGCCGGTCTTTCGTTTAAAACATAAAAACAAAAGAGGCGGAAGGTGTGTAGCTCAGCCGGCAGCGGCTCGAACCTATATGGGCTGGTGGGGCGCGAGCCCACCCAATAATTTGATCTCTGCGCCCACCCAATTTCATTTGATTTAATTCGTTATTCCTGCATTTATTTAATTGCTGAAATGAAATTTTGTTTTATTGACGCTCTCAAAATAACTTTGCTAGAAAAATTGTAAGGACATCAAAAAATCTTACTTATTACAGGATAGCCCCTTCAGCGGATGTATAATTAAATTTCTCTTAAAAACAAATTTACTTCATATTTTGCCATCGGTTTTAGTGTTTTAAATTGATAAAGGGATTAAGTAACAAAACTGTATATCTTTCTTTAAATTTAGTTTTTTGCACTTTCAATATTTAGTAATTTTTATGTTATTTATAATAAATATTATCGTATTTATGAGGAAGAACTTATGAGAATACAATTAGTAGAATTATTTGTTACATTATAAATAAATTATAATGGTTTTATATTTTACGTAGCAAAAACGTAATGTAACTTCCAATTATATTAGTCATTCGCTCCTTCCCCGCTTCTGTTTCCACACATATACACACACACACGTACTAAGGGGAAAAATTGAGTTATTTTACTCAAAAATGTTTGAGCCCACACAATGTTTTTCAAAAATTGGCGCTACAGACATCCGTTGCTCGCTGCCGAAGGCAGAAGGTCCGTCATATCTGAATCTGCTTGGATAGATTTTCATTTGAAAATAAAAAAAATCTCAAAATAGGGGGCGTATGCTGCCAAAAGTACTGACACGTCCAGCATTAAGATCGATTAGAACGATTTTCCTTTAATATATAATTTATTCAACATTAACTTTTATGCATAAATTCCAAGTTATTATCACGTTCAAGGGCAACAACTGGTGGGTCAGTTAACATACGATAGAGTTTAATTTTTAGGGAATTAACAGTTAATATTCTTATAATAAAGGCTTATTATGTATGGTGAGAATACATTTATAAAGTTTAATGTAATAGATATCACTTTCAAAAGTATTTATGATGTTGAAAAGAGATTAATTTTTTTCAAAGTTAATTTTGCTCAAATGCACTACATAAAAAGTATCTGGTTATTCACAAAGTTCCATAAAAATGAAAAGTTTATTTTTATAAAACCTAATTTTTTTTTATGTAACCGAATATAAACATTATATAAATTACTGAACGCATTTTCTAAAATGGAAATAGTGTTACTTATTCAAAATATAAAACGTAATGATTAAAAAACTGCTGTTAATATAAAAATACAAATTCAATGTCCATTTAAAAATGCTAATTTTTTCCTTTTTTTTATAGAAATAATCTAAAAAAAGATTGATTTGTTTTACCATGCTTGTGTAATCAAATTTCAGTTATTTTAAGAGTGTGTAATTAAAGAACGCTTCAAAATAATTGACTTTCAAAACATAATACCCAGTAGGGGATTCTTTGTCACACTTCGAGCATTTTTAATTATATTGCTCAGAGAATGTTAAAGAAATAATCCCTTTCGTTGCATGAAATATTCAAATGATGTATTTTTATGTAAACTGGGAGGTGTAATTTTTTAAATATTTTTTACGCGCTTGTTTAATATATATATATATATATATATATATATATATATATATATATTTTTTTTTTTTTTTTTTTTTTTTAAGGCAAACATTTGTTGTGTAAACAGTTAAATTTGAAGTTTGAAGATGATGTGTTAAAATAAAATGAAATAAGAGCAAAACATATTTTTTAAAGGCCCTGAACGTATGCAAATCTAACAACAAAATTTAACAATTCCTAGCATTTTTTTAAAAAACTTAAACATACATAGTTCATGCACGAGTTAATTATAATACTCAACTTAAAAATAGTTTTGACCGTTTGCAGTATGGCTCTTTAGAGAAATTTCCGTAATATAGAACTTCTTAAATTAATTTACAGTTTGAAATAAATGAATTTAACGCTAATTAGGTGGAGATTATTTTCATATTTTTCTAATTTTTAATGATTTTACATTCCTTTCAAACTGAAATCAAATAATCATTTTATTGAAGTGTGTGAAATTTTAAATCCCAATGTTTCTATAAATAATATATGGACAGGTGAGTTTCAAAACTCGCCTTATCAATAATTTAAAAAATCGAGTTTTATCTATCAATCTATTCTTTTGCTGCACTTCCACCGAAAACACGCTACAATCTGAAAAAAAAAAAAAAAAAAAAAAAAAAAACCTAGTTTTACCCTGTGTTTCTGGCATTTAGAGGTTTTTTTTCGATTTCACAAAATCTGACTTTCTGGATAAGGCGAGTTACGAAAATAACGTCCTCATATAGGGGAGAATGGGAAGGGTTCACCATAGAGGAGGCTTAACCCACCCTTCTGTTTTCATATTTAAAAGAATTTCAGAGTTTTTCCAAGAGGTGCTAAACAAATCTACTGAAATGTTCAAACAATAGTCTTTGTTTCATGAAGATAATTGAAACAGGCGTGGAAGAATCAATTGTGAAGTGTTTTCATCTTTAAAAGTGTATATTTTAGAAACATTTTGTAAGATTTTCTCAAATAAAATATGCATAGGGGCGTTCCATAAATCATGTCCAACTTTTTTTCAATATTTTTGACCACCCTTCCCTGTTTGTCATAAAGTGTCACATTTCACCATACCCCCTCACACACCCCTTGTTGCATGTCACGCTATATTACATATACATACACTTGCAGTTCTGAAACAAAGCACTACATTATAGATCATATTATTTAATTTTTAAACTTTAATTATGTGTTTTAATGACATTTGTGAGCATAACATTAAAAGTGATTCGTGCACTTATTTTGTATGAAATAAGATTAAGGTTTACAACAAAAGACATAATTAATATACAATATTAATAAAATATAAATATGAAAGAACAACCGAAAACAGTAGTATTTTGGAATTTGAAATGGATTTTAATATATTTGGCTTTAAATCTTATCTTTACTTTATCAACACAAAATACTTTAATTTCAAAATAACGTAAAAATTTAATCTGCAGATTTTTAATGCTTTTATTTTAACCAAACTGTGTGATGTCACATTTCTTCTTACCCCCTCTCTACCCCTTGGCACAAACTTGTCACAATTTCCCGACCCCCCCCCCCCTCCAAGCGTGACATCATTTGTGTACGACCCCATAGAAATTTAAGTAAGTAGGTTTTCATTAATGCAGAAATGTCGTCCTTTCATTCCAGGCATAAAGATTGTACGGTTAATTAGGCTACACATAACTATGTGCTATACTTTAAAAAGTGGCTATATGGGGACGCTTGACTCAGTCAATGTGGGGAGCGTTGACCGGACGGTCAAAGCTCCTCAATTAAGTGTTTTTAGTAATCTTTTTATTAAACCCTATACATAATGAAGGTTTAATGGTTATATTTCTAAAATATTGTAAATTTTTACTGTAAAGCTACAGCAAAATAGAGTGATATAAAAGGAAAATGCTTAAAACTGAGTAAATCAAGGTGTCAAAAATTTCTACAGAAGCAAGAAAAATTTAACGAAATATAAATTGGAAAATTAATAGGAACTAATATTTTATTTATATATTACCAATAGTAGGTAAATAGAAATAAAGAAAAAGACTACAGAGGATGAAAGTAGCAGCCTTAAGACATTTTAGGTATACATTCCTCTGCAACAGAACATAAAATTGATCAAAACACTTTAAGAAGGTATGTAGACAAATTTCACCAAAATGAATATAATGAGATAAAGTCAAACTACGTGGCAACTAGTGTTTGCCATGTCGAGTGTCACAAAAAGTGGGTGTTTGAAACGGAATTTTTCTCCGGTGCCTTAAATCCTGCATAAGCAGCTATTTTTACACATCACATTTTCCCAAATATTTGTTATTATTAATTAAACCATGTAGCATGTGTTATTGTGCCTTTCATAAATCTGATTTTATTTCCCTTAACAAATATTTCAATATTAAAAAAGAAAATAGGCCAAGCCTCCCGTAGGGGGCGAGCCTTCACCCATCATTTTCTCATGTTTAAAATCAATGATTTTACAAGGTTCTTATATACTTCATTTATGATGCAATTTTATTTTGATAACTAATTGTATAATAAATAAAATGGGAAATGAAACTATATCCTAGGTCCAATATAAAAAAAAAAAAATCGTTTTCTAAAAAGAGCCAATACTACCCAGTCTCCCCTTAGATTTTTGGGGGATTTTTCAATTAATTTCACCTTTAAAAGTAAATATATAATATCTTTTTGGGGTTATGAAATTTTTATGCGTTTTGTAATGTCTATTTTGTTTTACAATCTTTTAGCATGTATTAAACATGAAGCAATAGGTGCATTTCTATCAGTAAACGTTTTAAAAGTATTTAAATTTAAAAATGATCTCGCCTTTTTTTAACTCCGGTATTTAAAGTATGTATTAAAAATATTTTGCAATCATCCCGTGAAACGTAAAGTGAATTTCCTGGATATTGTAAATACACTCATCTGAAAATATTTCCTATAATCAAATTTATTTTTGGAATAAAATGTAATCAATAAATGGAATAAATGTCATTCGTATGTGACAAATGGACCACTTCTTTGAAGATACATTTTGCTGCAGCAATATATCAAATCGAAAAATATGAATGAATATATTTCGCAAAATAATGTAGAATACATTTTCCAGAAGTGATTTACTGTGTATGGTACGTGTCTGCATGTGCTTATGTGTGTTAATCAATTCATAATTAATTAATGTGATAGGATTTTAGATGGGTGACCTTTTATAAATTTGTTATTTTTGGAAAACATTTTTCAATTTAAAAAACATTAAATAATTAAAATGGTACCTATGTAAATGAAAGTAATCTGAACAAGTACATTTAAAATAAAAATGCAAATTATACACGTGGGTTTGTCTGTAAAACATTGCCTTAAAGGAAATTTATTTTATGTAACTTTCATCTTTTAGAAAATTGATAGTGCACCCAGATAGTTCAATTCCTGTTTTAAAAAGTTCCATATAACCTAATATTAGACAATCATCACAAAGAAATCACAATTAAAAAGAAGAAAGAAGAAATCATGCGTCAAGCGAAGATTATAAAACACATTCCAACGCATTCAGAATGCTGTACAAAACATCACTGTTTAATAATTTGAAACATGATGTCTAACTGAACCATATGGAAACGCATAACACATTTGAAAACTCATTTTCAGCAATTGCCATCTACAGTCGGAAAATTACCCGATTTATTTCAAAAGCTATGTATATGATATATAGGTTTGCATCTATAAACTGTGTGCATGTACAAATTTAGTTCAGTTAGTATATACATGCCGCAGTTCAATATCCCCCTTCAGCATTTTCACTAATAAAGAGAGTGGTACGTAATTTTTTATGCAGCCCTGTATACACGTTTGATTTATACAGAACAAGTATAAGAAAAACTATTAGTTAAATTGAAAAGCGCATACAATTGTTACTGAAAGAAAATATTGTAACTGATTTTTTTGCCTGTGCCTGAAAATGAAAGGTAAATGCTATGAATTCCCTATTCTAAGAGTAATGTTCCTGTCATGAAATTTAGTAATTAAAAATATTTTCAATACATTTGAAATAACGTAATGACATCAAGGGGTCCGGGGCTTAAAATTCTATTTTTTTTTTTTTATTTATAGAGATATTGTTATGAATTTCTTTTTCTGAAATATCTTTTAATATAATAAGAATATTGAATGTAAAAAAAATCTGAAAAATTTTAAATACTTTTTTTTTTATTTATATTGTAAAATTTTAAACATATCTAATTTTTGATATAACTTTGTAAGTACATACTCGATTTACAAAATTTTTACACTTTTGTGTTCAGAAAATGTGTCATTTTAATTTGTCTTCAAGATTTCATATATATTGATTAGGAATTTTATATAAAAAAAAATTAAGTAAAATAATTAAGTTTTTTATGAGTGAGTTTTGCATTAATTAACATATTTTCACAATTATCACTAAAAATTAAAAATCCTAAAGACGATGTTAGAAATCTAGCATAAAATCCCTGTTAAAAATTTCATGCATACATCTTGCAAGGAACTTTAGATATATTCTTTTGAAGTTGGAAAATCGTGAAAAAATTCATTCTGAGATAAATGGAGTTAAAGTTCTCGTCAGCGGGCAGCTGATGCATCACTTCTCAAAGCAAAAGGTGTTATATCTCTGGATCTAATGAAGATAAAAGCATGCGGTTTGCGGTATTTAATGCTAAAAATTCAGTATTTCTTTTACGCCAATAAAAATAAATTCCATTTTTTTTTTGTTTGAGAATTTTTAGCCCCGGTCCCCCTTAAAATATACTGCAATCGACTTTTACCTTTGACCAGTATGCAACGGAATTCTTTTGGGTACCCTTGTAAATAAACTATTAATGCTGCAGACTTCATACACTGTAAAAAAAAATCTGTAGTTCTACAGATGTAAAAATACATGCTTACTAAACTTTCACCTGTAACTGTACGAAAAAAGCTGCAAATCTACAAAACTAGTTTTTGTAAAGCTACAAAAATGTGTAACTTTACAAATGAATCTGCTAAAATTTCAGTAATCTTACTAAACTTTTATTTGTAACCCTGGCTGCAGTTACATGAAAAGTTCTCGGAATCCCAGTTTCCAAAAAAATTCTTAGTAACCTTACAGATTTTTTGATTTTCGGCGCAAAAGTGTGTCTGTTACATGAAATTTTGTTGTTGACGTTACATGAAAAGTTCTAGGAATCCCAGTTTCCTAGAAAAACTTTAGTAACTTCACAGATTTTTTTTTTTTTTACAGTGTATTCAATACCGAACAAGCCATGGTAAACATCATTAATATATATCAATTGTATGAAAAGCGGAGTGTATTTACGCGAATTAGAGAGTGGGCAGACAGACAGTCGGACAGACAAACCACATTGAAATATAACAATTGAATATAGTTAATTGAATTGTGCGTGAGCTGTCTGGCGCAAATATAACATTTTCCTAAAAAAATTGCAAGAAAAAACAATTTTTAAAAATGTTATAAAGAAATTGCTAGGCTTTTAATTTTTTTCATCATTCTGTATTACAGCTAACTAAAAATATGTGTATTTATTCGATATTGTACACTTTTTAAAAGCGCTCCGAACGTAGGCAGATACCTTAAAAGTAAAGTCTTATTTTAGTATTCTAAAATGTTGAAAATGTTTCATAGTCTATGTTTGATGCATGATTTTCGTTCTCGATTAACATAATTTTACGGGTAGCAAGGCAGACGAGAGGATCTCCAGAAATCGATGGTGCGATGGCCATATAATGAGATTCTGACATTTCATTCTGATTAACGTGAATTGAAATTTTATTTATAAAATTACATAAAAAAAAATAAAAATCATCAATAATTTTATCCAACTATATATAGCCTGATACTGAGAGCATTTATCATAGAGTGCATATCGATTAGGTCTTTCATATATCACATGATATTTTATGTCTTCAATTTATTAAAAACTTCTGACAGGCCATTTTTCTAAAATAAAAATATTTTATTTGTTATAATGATAAATAACATTATTTAGATTTTTATTTTAAACTATGAGTATTTTGAATTTTATAGTAAATATTTATGTATTAGATTAAAATATTTCTTTCATCAAATCGTCAGCAACAATAATGTCAGATTGGAAAGCATAGTGATACAAAAAATTTAAATATGCAGCTCTTTAAAAGTTCGACTCATCCCTTATTTTTAATGAATATTTCGAAATGTTTGTTTGAGATAATTTAGAGTAATTGAGTCGTAAAGAAAATAAAAACAGTTACCGGCTTTTTACGCGGTGTTTTTCCGCTTCAAAGTAATATTAAATATTGTAAAATGACTGTTATTTTTGCTTATATTTCTTTTTTTTTACATAGAAATAATAATGAAAAAAAAACATGACTATATATTTACATAGGAGTTTTGACTTGTTAATTTATAGCTGCAGACAAAATGAGTCATCTGTAACTTGTTAAATTTAGTATTTTTTTTCACCCATGTGCATATTGTATCAATTTATTTAATCAACAATAAAAATGGGAATATTTTTTAGAAATTATATTGTTTATTTAGCATTTTTTAATCATATAGTAAATTGTTAAATAATATTTATTAATCGAAATCGAATCGCAAAAAGAACATTTTGATTAAGTTCTCTTTAATGCATGAAAATGTCAAATATTTAAATAATATATTTTCAGTATATCAGACAATAAAAAAAGTGATATATTTTCAGTATATCAGACAATAAAAAAAGTGATTGTATAAATAAATTAAATATTTTTATTTCATAACGTTATGTTTTTTGTTTTTGTTTTTGTTTTTTTTGGGGGGGGAGGGGGCGATGGGGAATATGATTTTAAAGGAAAGATATTATATCTTTAGAAAACAGTTTAAAAACAAAGGCTTAATCTTGAAAAATATATTAAAGCTATAAGAAAAACTTACATTTTAAATATGACAATCTGTTATTCTACGATATAATATAAATATCAACCTTATACATAAACATGCAATTGCAAAATATTTATTTTTGAAAAATACATCATGAAAGGGATTAAATAGTAATTCTTATTTCGCCTTTCAACTGAAATCTCGTATGTTTACGACTGATACTATAAAATAGCCAGAATTATTTTTTATGCACGCTAACTGCTTTTTATGCACTAGTACCGTTCTGCTCACGGTCAAGAATGGAAAAAAAAAGTCATCGGCTGTAAACATAAAAACAGGCAACGTTTTCATCAGTGAGAATAGCATTTATTAAATTACGCAATTTTCATCTATAAAAGAGAAATATATTACAAGGATTGCTTAATCCTTTCAGGACGTTTTGAACGTACGCGCCCCACAAAGGATGGGTATATTTCTATTTTTCTAGTACCAGAATATCATAGTAGAGAACTTTGGCTTGTGAAATCGTAGCATTCTTGAAAAATATTCATGGAAAATAAATTAAAAAATACTATAATTACTGGTATTAAAATTTTAAATTTCATTAAAGTACGTCCGTCATAAAAGGGTTAGAGCTAATGCACTTTTCTGTTTTATTTTCGGTTTAGACTAAGAGTAAAGTGCCCCATCACAAAGATAATGTATTTTAATTTCTACAAATAAACCAAGCTGGCTAAAGGCCAAAATCCGTTTTTTAATTGAGACATATTTTAGACGAAATTTCCTCTTTTAGTACTTAAATTTGAAGCATTTTTCGTCTGAAAATGAATAATTCCATCTTAAGTGTCAGAATTCTTACCATAACGTGTAAAGTAAAATAATTTTTTCGACAACGTTCTCTTCAAATTTTGAATTCATTTAATTTTATGAAATAATAAAAAAATATATTTTTTTTACACCATGTACTTTTCCCCATTTAAAGGGTCAATATTAATTTAGTATATAAACATTTAAAAAACCATCACCAAATAAAAATACTTTCAAATATTAACTTACGTTTCTAATTTTAAAAAGATGAATGGCTTCCGTGCTGAAATGGGTGTTGCATTTAACATCGAGTGTGCAATAATATTTCAAATTTTAATTGCTTAAATTGCTCTTTCAGCCAACAGAGGGGAAAAGTGTTCAAGCCGGGACTCGAACCCTCGTCATCTATATAGCACACCGACGTTCTACCAACTGAACCTCTTAGAACGATACAAAGCCTGGCACATGTCATTCTCACTATCAAATGTTGACAAGGCTACATCTGCAGCACAAGATGGAATATAACGATGACCCGGGTTCTAATCGCGGCTTGGACATTTTTTCACTCTGGTGGCAGTACGCTTTTTAAGCAATTAAAATTTGAAATATTATTGAACGCAAAGCATGATAAATTTTCTACAGAAAAATTTCCAAGAATTATATAGATTTAATCAAGTGTGTATTTTTATCCATCATGCAAAACATTTATTATCAGAGAAAAATATAACGTAATTTTTACTCATTTTTGATTCCATATGGGCTGAAATTATAATATGCAAAGCTGAAAGAATTATCAAATCTAAAATTCCAATTACTTTGAAATTGTAAGAAAAACAATTTGTTTCAAGTTGGCCAAATTCTTTCCCGATATTGCTAAAGTAGTTTAATATTGTCCAAAACCCTAAATTTTTCATTGATTGAAATATACCATTGTTCTTATAAAATATCAGGAAGAAAATCACTGACATCTATATTATAAAGCACAAACGTGTGCTCCAGAAAAATAATCTCTTAAAAAAATGTTAAAAATTGAAATTTTGAAAATCGCAGAACATGTCGTTTATCCTAACAACGAAAAAGTATTCTGCAATATTTTACATAGTTTCCAATAATAATCGTTCACTATTATTCTTTTTGTAGTTGTATTATTTATTATTCTATTGCGCAGAAAAAATGGTCACACTGAGTCAACAAAAAATAGATTTTTCTTCTTTTTTCGATCTATAAATATTCGAACTTCAAGCAGAAGAGCATTCTTTGCAGTTCTCTGCATCCTAACTAAATTCAGAACAAAATGAAGTATGAAAAATAAAATATATATATTTTTTTTCACCATCAAATATTTAATTTCAATGACGCATTGAGAGAAATTTCTAAAATACATGTTATTTGTCGCACATTTTTGCTTTATTCCATCAGTTGATTAATATAGTTTTACCATTTTCTGCTGCTTCGTTTTAAGTGCTTTATATATATTTGTTATTAAATTTGTAAATAAATTCACAATATTAACCACTTGCTACTACCAAAATCGCTATAATTTATTTATGTTATTTCTTTCGAAAGATTTTCGCAAATTATTGTTAAAGCGCGATCTTTACAATTAACCGGAGAGCAATAATTTATGCACAAATACGATAAAAATAAAACATTAATGGCATAATGATAACCTTCTCAAATTATAAAAAGTTTATGGAATAATTATTTTGATATTTCATAATGAAATGCCATAAATATGCATGTTTACAAAAAAAATTACGTTATAGTGCTAATAATTTTATGCAGCATGTTGATAGTTACTATACCTTTATCAGTTCATCGCCCTAATTTTTTTAAAACTGTATTTAGAGTGATATTAAACCTATTCTTATAAGGTGAATGGTGTCAATAGTCTTATATTTTACATAAAGTTAAACAAATAATTCCTGGGGAAGTGAAAAATACACTGGTGTCCAAAATTAAGGACCAATCACAAAATGCTAATTTTGAAGTACACGAATACTCAAAAGGAAATAATATACTTCGAATAATTACTATATCTACAGCACAGCTAGTCCATATAACATCCCATTCATGTCACACATGGTCACAAGTGTCACAGTCTCTATGGCGAAGCAAAAAATAGGAAATTCCATACATCTTATTATGAGTCTCAAATAATCACTATATGTGACTCCACTGAGACGTCACTGTGACTGCTGCTTTGTGACGAGTCATCATGTGACTTTAAAATGTAGTTACATTGTGACTCTCATGTGACTGTCATCTGCAGACTCAATTTCAAAGTCATCGTGAACGCTGCATTGTTATAAGTTACCAAATAATGTCACATTAAAGTCATATGACGACTTTCAGGTGACAGAGAGACTACTGTGAAGTCACCATTGTGTTCTTTTGTGAAAAGTCGACATGTGACTATAATGTGATATTATTTGGTGACTTATCATAATGTAACGTTCATGATGACTTTAAAATTGAGTCTAAAAATGGCAGTCACATGAGAGTCACAATGTAACTACATTGTAAAGTCACGTGGTGACTCATCACAAAGCAGAAGTAACATTAACGTCTCAGTGGTGTCACATATAGTGATCATTTGAGACTAATAATGAGACGTGTGGAATTTCCTATTTTTTGTTTAGCCGTAGTGACTGTGACACTTGTGATCATGTGTGACATGAATGAGATGTTATATGGACTAGCTGCACTGTAGGAATAGTAATTATTTGAATTATATTACTTCCTTTTGAGTATTTGCTTACTTATAAATTAGCATGTTGTGACTGGTCCTTAATTTTGGACACCAGTGTACTATTGAACACAGTATAGTTGCAGTTTTGTTTTATATTCATACAAAAAAATATTATGATTAATATTATAACTTTAGATTTAATTTTTAATTAATTAATTAAATATATGCTTAAAAAGCATATGTTGAAAGAATGCACACAAAATAAAGTCAAATTATCTTTATTCGTTTTTTCTGAATAATCTTTTCTTAAATCTAATCAAACAGCTCTTCATGAGAATTAGAATATCATTTAATTTTCTCTAATTCTTATAAAGCACTTGATCCCCTTAAAAATATTCTAAAAATTTAAAAGTCCTTCCGGCCAGTGCCGGGAGGAAGAGGTAGCTTTCAAATACCTTATTTTAAAAAAGCCAACTTATATTATTCAAACACACGAAGCTCAATTTAGTGGAAACCGAATATAGGAGATTCAATACTAATTTTTATCAATACTAAATCATTATAAATGAGGATTTCACGAAATTAGTCAGCTTTATCCAAGCTGCTTTTATTTAAAGTAACTTATATTTGGCTGAGATAATGATGTATACTATCCACATGCTTTCTCACATGGAAATAGGCGAATACGCGTGTTATCGCGTGACAAATACAAGATCGTTTCAAAATGTTAGTCATACTAGAAATTCAAAGTGCTATAATTCAACCATTTTTTAAGATATAAACAAAAGAACAAATTTTCAGAAACAAAATCTGCTCCGGAATCTTTGTATCAAGGCCAAACACATAAAAAAATCTTTTTCATTTTCCAATTATTTAATACGTCATTTTAAATTTTAAATTTAATTTTTTTTAATGGCAACCCTTTTGAAACAAGATGGCGAATAAAGCTGGCCAACGAACTCGGTCGAGACATTGGTATGTACTATGTACAGACCAAGTAACATCCAAATCGGTTCATAAATACGCTTGTTATCGCGTTACAAAAATGAGGTCGTTTTCAAATGTCAGCCACAATAGAAATTCAAAACGCTATAACTCAGCCATTTTTTTAGATATAGACGAAACAAAAACTGTTCCGGGATCTTTGTATTAAGGTCAAACACATACAAAAAATCTTTTTCATTTTCTAATATTTTGGTATCTCATTTTAAATTTTAAATTTTTAAAATTTTTTTAAATGGCCGCCATTTTGAAACAAGATGGCGGATGAAGCTGGCCAACGAACTCGGTCGAGATATTTGTATGTATTATGTACACACCAAAGTACATCCAAATCGGTTCATAAATACGCCTGTTATCACGTGACAAATATCAGGACGTTTCAAAATGTCAGCCACGCTAGAAATTCAAAATGCTATAACTCAGCCATTTTTTAAGATATAAACGAAACAAAAACTGCTCCGGAATCTTTCTATCAAGGTCAAATACATAAAAAAAAATATTTTTTCAATTTTCAATTTTTTGGTACCACATTTCAAATTTAAATTTTTCTTAAAAATTTAAATGGCTGCCATTTTTAAACAAGATGGCGGATGAAGCTGACCAACGAACTCGGTCGAGACATTGGTATGTACTATGTACAAACGAAGTTACATCCAAATCGGTTCATAAATACACCTTTTATCGCGTGACAAAATTCAGGACGTTTCAAAATGTCAGTTACGCTAGAAATTCAAAATGCTATAACTCAACCATTTTGTAAGATATAGACGAAACAAAAACTGCTCCGGAATCTTTGTATAAAGGTCAAATACATAAGAAAAAAATATTTTTCCATTTTCAATTCCTTGGTACCACATTTCAAATTTAAAATTTTTAAGAAAATTTTAAATGGCCGCCATTTTGAAACAAAATGGCGGATGAAGCTGGCCAACGAACTCGGTCGAGACATTGGTATGTACTATGTACATACCGAATTACATCCAAATCGGTTCATAAATTCGAGAGTTACAGTATGACAAATGTCAGATATATATATATATATATGGATATATATATATATATATATATATATATATATATATATATATATATCAACTTTTGAACGGAGGGTGGTTTCGGGGTCTGGGGGTCATGATCGATGAAAATATACCAAAATTTTTTGAAATCGCTTTCCTCCGAACGGCTGCAATAGGTAGCTTTTTGTAATGAAAGCTACCTAAAAGTACGTGTTATTAATAGGAAAATGTTCCAGATAATTAAATTCAGAAAATAATAAAAACACACACCTCCATTGAAAATTTTCTTTCAAATATCCCTCAAAACACCTTTTCAGAGTTTACGACAGCCGTAATTTCATTTAAAATCTCTTTTCAAAAGTTCAGAATTAATAAATTTCCTCATACAGCAGTTTGAAACTCAGTTTATTTTTTTTAACATAAGACCGGTATCTTTAAAGAGGTTTTTTTTTAAAAAATGAAAATGGCTTAAGTGAATGTTTTTACAGCCAAGCATAATTATGTAACATAAAAAAATTTAGGGCCTTTTTTAATATAAAAACTTGTTTAAAGAATAAAATACCTTACTCAGAAAATCTTTAAAGCATTTTTTCTAAAACATCACACTATGGGCCTAGTATTTAATTTTTGGAAAGATTCTTAAGAATACCATTTTTAAATAGGGTATATCTCTAATTTGTTTATTTATGAAAATATTCTCATAAAATTGGATGAAAGGAAATTTGTCTTGATAAAAACAACAGTTATTTTTTTATTTACAAAAACTTAAACTAAACTGCAACAGATCGATCATTCATACACCATACATTATGAAACACTTCCCAACACATTCAAGATACTAATTATTCATTAGGCTTCCATAACCTGCGATTTATTCTGTTGACCTGATTCATATATAAGACCAGATGTTGTGATAAATAAGGTGAGCTGGCTGAATTTGGTCCTCCAGATTTGTGAAGGATAGCTCAGTTGGCAGAGCATTGACTCTGCAGAGCATTGGCAGCTTCAGCCAAGAGATCCCTGGTTCAAATCCTGGCAAGGGCATTTACCACCGAGTTGGAAAATCACTACTCAATGGAAGTTTTCCTCTGAACTTTCTTAATAAATGGACAAAAATCATTAAAATCATTATAGAATACCGCAAAAGGAAAGGATTTGTCATACAGTCGAACCTCATTATCTCAGCACTGTAATGACCAGAAAAAAAGTGTTGTCATAAACGGAGTGTCGCGATAACCGGAGTTGAAGAAAAATATAGTTATAAAAAGTTATGTTTTTAATTAATTTAACCCCTTAACAGTCGCATTAAATTGCGGTTTCAAAACATTCAAATTGCTTATTGGCACCACTTTTTTGAAAAAGAAATGTTTACCTTATTTAATGACAGGTAAAAATGATACCATAATAAAGCGAATTACACTATTCTATAAAACTGTTGAGAATCAAACAAATCTGAATTATCTGAATAAAAGTCACAGCCTGTGTATATCACGGGGGCGAGAATTAAGGGGTTAAGATAAATTTATTTCATAATTGTTCTTCCAGTTTTAAGCAATAAAACATTATTATTAAACAAAATACTAAATACAAAAACAAAATTGAAAATAATAAAAATCAGATTTTTTACGATGACTTTTTTTTTTTTTTTTTTTTTTTTTTTTTTTATTGTTACATGAAATATTGATCAATTAAGGTTTTTTTATCCGTAGATGTGCTTCCTACCATTTTTTTCTATATTATACAATGAATTGTAATCAATATTCGTTGTTTCAAAAATTGATGTTAGATAATTTCTGATCATTTCAATGCAATGCAATGCTTCGGTTTTAGTGGGATAAGGAATGCCGTGTAACTACAAGAAAGCGCCGTCTGACCAGAAGAAAAAGACCGCGAGTAGATTGATACGTGTATTTGGAGCTTAAGTGGGTCATTCATAGTGTGTGGGTTTATTTATTCAGATAAATAATTGAAGTAAAATTTCTCATTTATCTCGATGGGTATTTTAGACACTTTTGTAAAAAGTTTGGCTGAGACATTTCTTATCGCTAAGGTTCTGTGCTTATAAGATGGATTATAAAAAATGGACAATTTTCCTAAAATCGTCGGGATATCCGGAGTTGAAAATTATTCAGTGACATAAAATGCGAAGTTTATTTACATTAAAATCATATACAGAAAATCGGGACTTTGGAAAACTGACGTGATAAGCGGAGTGACGTGAAAACCGGGTGTCGGGAAAACGAGGTCCAACTGTACATATATTGCCATGTTCAGAAAGTTTGTGTTCCAAAAAGAATTGGCTATTTCAGCAGGATTTTGCACCGAGCCAAATCAACATAGTCTTGGCTCCGTGTCAGTTGTCCGAATATTATGATTCAATGAAGAATGGCCATCTACTTCACGTGATGTAAAGATGGCAGTAAATTCGAATAAAATGATTTCAAGGTAAACTTTCATTTCTACTGTTCATCATATTGCTGGACTTTTTCGTTTCTATTTTCTATCTGTAAAATGAAATGACTCAGTATTTGTAACAGTATAATTTATCAAGGCAATTAATTCATGCAAAAATTTCGAGAACTTATTCAGATAGAAAAAAAGCAGGATTTAAATTTATAAATAGTTTTAAGCAGTTCAAAACATTCCACATGCTTGGTTACATAGATCTGTTTTATAAACGTTCATCTTGTATTTTGCGAAAGGAACCTACTATTATTAATTATGTAATAATAAGTATAGTAATATATATTATAATAATAAAACAATACTTCCAAAGAACTATATTAAATTAAATTAAATTTATCTACAGGAACAAGGCAGTTGATAAATTATTATAAAAGGTCTCCATTTATCGCTTATAGAAATAATTGTTATTAAAAAATCTCCTAAACTCTCTTGTACTGTTTTGTGAAAAGTACAAGAAGAAAATGACGCATCTTCAGCACTGCCTTTAAGATTTCTTACTAGTTCTGTACTTTGATTTATAATATAAGTGCAAGCAATCATTGTTGAATACAATAACCGGAAAAACAGAAAATAAAATACAGCCCTTCAAAAAATTGGTACATTCAATATTCAGCTAATAAGAAATTCACAATATATACATTTTAACTCTTTTCAAGACTATGATTCATATTATAATAAGTATTATAAAAATATGTAGAAATAATAATTATTAAATTTATTTATCTCTTGTATTTATTTAGGTTTTTTTACTGATGAAATGTTTCCCAATTTGTGCAGATTCATTTTAGAGTAATTAAGCTTAAGTAGAGACATATTGTAAATATCATTTCTTTCTTCTGTTAAAGAACTAATAAAACAAACGACTCTGCCGACATTGACTATTAACATTTAGTCGAAAAAGACATTTTCTTTGATTAATTGAAAAAGTACCTCAAGAAACACCTGGTTACACTTTAAGTAATTTATTAAGTACTGATCCATTAGCATAAACAATGAACTATTTTTCTTTCAAGAAACGGATTAGCTTTGCGAGAATATTACAAAATAAATTCCAATAAATTAACATTTAGACATTTCTTGAAAATATGATAAATTAAAATCTTAATTTTTTGAAAAGCTCGTAAAAGAAATAAATTTACCTTTGTACTTTATTGTTCTATTCGACATACGACTTTTGCTGGCGTAGTGCTTAATTGAAAAGATTGTTATAATAATATTGCATTAACCTGCATTTAATTTAAATTTATAAAAAAAAATTGTTTACAATTTTGACTACATTTCTAAAATATTATATTAATAAGTATTTTGTTCATCATGATAATTATTTTTAGCATCAAAACTACATTATCTCTTGTTGTATCCAAATAATGTGACATTTTCATAAGAAATGAAGAAACTACACGAGTAGTCTATTTATATATATGATTTTTTTTATAGAGTCAATAATTAAATAAATTAAAAAAAATCGGTACCACTAAACTTAAATCATGCACTTTCACATATATTTTTAATAAATATTTTTTAAATACTGATTTTTGAATTATTTTTTTGGAAAAAAGTTTGTAGATAAAACTTGATTTATTATTCTTATTAGCGACATTAAGCATTTATTAAAAACAGCATCAATCTTTAAAATATACATTGCTAAAATTTATAAAATGAAATAAATCTACTACCAGAAATTTTAGAAAGAGATAAAAATAATGGGCCATCTTTCGTAGAAACTACAAATCTTTCATTAAACGTTATGTGCAAAAATGCAGTTAACTTTATCTGCATGATATGTCTTTTAAGGAAAAGGGAAATATTTTTGGACACCATATAGAGTTAATCACTGTACTATCATATTTTCAAAATATTATCTTAATAGTTTTTATCTTAATAGATTTATTTTCTTCAGAACGAAATGGCTCAGTATGGGAGAGTACTAAAGATTTTTAATGGGGATAAATCTTTACGTTCAAGATATCATCACATTTATTTGATATTTCTTGTGTAACTATATCGAGTGTCCAAAACTGGGCTTCAAAATTGCGATCTGTCATTATTTATTAAGGCCATTAATAACAGTATACACGTTCTCGCTATTTTAGAATATTGTAATTCACATTCATCTAAAAGTAAATATTTTATCTTTGTTTCTCTATATGAGCAATCTCGTCTTGACCAAACATTAATGTAAATTGTGGAATTATTTTTTAAGTTAAAAAAAGTAATTTTTACAATTAATTTACTAAAATTTCGCGGACAGTGAAAGGGACACGTAACTGTACTCTGCTATGAAAAATGGTTTATTATTAAAACTAGCTTACACGCTCGGCGTTGCCAGAATATTCTAAATGAACATCAAATCTGCATGATTTTATATCTTTATTTTGATTTTGTCTGAAATGCTGACTTTGTAAAAAGTAGGTTAAAAACAACAACAACAAACAAAACCTGATATTTAACGGTAAAAAGGGCTCGAATTAACTGGTATGGGAAACACGAGGTGTGTGTAACGATAACATGCATGATAAAAACAGTTTATTGCAATATTGTCTATTTTACCTCATTTCTTTTTCACAGTGAAATTATTGTTTTACTAATCTATATTGGAAAACATTCGACGAGTTTGTGAGTTTGTCTGTGTGTCTATATAGCCTCTCACTCTGTGATGATACCAGTGCTACGGCATGGGCAGGGAGATACTCCAAGGTAACGTAAAAAAGCTCTTGACGAAATTATTTCGAAATTTGATATATATATGTTTTTTAATTACGTTTTAAGCGATTTTGACAGCATTTTTGCATAGAAAGTTTCTATTACAATTTGGTTTTTTTGTTGTTGTTGTTGTTTAGAAATATCACAGAATCTATATGATCTGTAGAATTTACACACGACAATCAATATGAAAACACGTAGTTAAATTAATAAATGCACAATTGAAAACGCACTTACAGCATTTATTTCTCAATCCCAGCAATGCACCCGAATTTTGCTGTGTGTTTTTCCGAGATATGTTATGCACACCATATTGTATACTAACAAGGAAGGTCTCCATACTGAGCATACTCAGAATATGTTGAAAAAATGCTAGTGAAGGTACTCATGTATGTAATAAAGGATCAGTTAAAATTAGCGGCGGAATTACAGTAGAAAATCTGTAAAAAAATAAAATACTTTCGAATAATTGGCGTGAAAAGACGAAAGCGGCACACAATTTCGCGAGCAGCAATTTTCCTCGCCAAAAGCAAACGATTTTAATGAATCTCAAAATTGTTTGTTAACTGAGTTTGAGAATATGCGGTATTTATGAATTTAAACGTAAACCATGAAAGAATTTATTATTATTATTATTATTACAATTTGTATACTTGTTGCTTGTTGTCGATTTGAACGAAATTTTGCCATTGTTTTATTCTCTAATCCACAGTTTTTTTAATTTAAACGGCTTTATCGATTATAAAAGTAACTTTTAACGCCAGATGAATAATGCTGCCGTAATACATTTCCATATCGAAGAAGTTGTTTCCATAGCAACAAAGTTGAATGGACAGTTGATGGGGCATATTTTTGAGTTAGGAACAATTTTAATCAATTTAAATTTTGCTTTAAATCGTAAAATATGATAGTTGAAATTTGTTATAAATACATATAAATATATGACAAAACTATAGTTGAAACAAACTAAAAATGACAAAGCTAAAGTTATTTAAATTAAACTTATTTAAACAAATTCAACATAAAAACTTTTTTCCTTAAAGAGTATTCGACAAGCGTATTTTTTTTAACTTAATTTCTTCGCCAAACGGTGATAATTCGCCAAATAAGCGAAATTTTCATTATTTATTTACGGATGTTCTACCGAGGTTCCGCCAAAAAATTTTCTTATAAACATATATACCCATGGGAGAAGAACATTCTGTATTTTTTTTTCAGATTTTTCTGAGTATGCCCGTATGGAGACCTTCCTTGTAAGCTCCTTGTCGTGCACGTCTGTTATGTGTATTGATTTCAATGTTAACGGCATTCTTTTGAGTGCCTCTGCAAATAAACTAAAATTACTACACACTTCAATCTCAATACGGAACATCTCATTGTTAACCTCAATAATACATAGAAATTACATAGATATCCCACTACATTTACGTGAGTTAGAGTATGGCAGACAAATCGAATTGATAAAATCTTTTTACGTTTGTTTAAATTGTTAGAAATGTTTACGTGTGTCATACCCTATGTCATAGAATCCAAATGAAATCCAGGAAATGTTTCATCACTTAAAAAGACTATACTAGTCATGAATCTCAACTTTAAGGTATCAGATGCTAATAAAACGTAGATTTTACAAGAAATAAACTTAAAAGTGGTAAAATGGATTAAAATTCATAAAGAAAATTCATTTGAATCTAAATTTGGAATGTGCGTTATTTCTAACTTTAACCTCTTAATCGTCGCGTAATTTTGGGAAAATCTCTTCAAAAATCGTCGAATTTTTTTTATTGCCCAATTTTTTTATTCATAAAATTCTGAGTTCATTAGTAAAAGAAACAAGGTATTTTCTAAATATTTAACGGGTGGTTTGAAGTGTATGAAATCTCTTAATTTGACTACCCAAAAGTCCAATAATCCCAGAAATTTTATACAGAAATTTTTAATTAGTAAATTTGTGAAATTTGGCTCTTTCTAATTTCGAAATAAATCTGTCCATAAATTCCGATGTCAATCCTTTATTTCGACATTTAAGCAACGAAGGGGCTTTGTTCCTGAAAGTGTTCAGGATGGATAAAATTTTTAAAAGTTACAATTTTATTTATCTTTTATTTGATTGTATTGTACACACATGACGTGCAGAGAAGCTTCAATGCAATGCTGCAGCCTGTGGTTTCATTTTATGTAAAGTTAAAGACAGATATAAATCAAATAATATTTTATATTACTACAAGGACGATAATTTCATTCAAATTTAATTTGAAAATTTGCATTCAATATATTTTTTCAAAATTTAGTAAATTTTCAATGTAAGGAAAACTTTGAAACATGACATGCGTAGTCCTAAATTACAGTCTTTGCATTCATATTTGGTTTATTTTATAATTTTGTTTCCATATTTATTCTCATGGGAAGAACAAAATTTTCATTGTGTGTATGGTTTTGTTCGTAGGGGTCATAGCATCCAGAAAATGTTGTTCACATAAATAATATGATGTTGATAATCGTTCTTTACAAATCATTCAGATGCGCACAAACAATCGAAGTTTTGTACAGTTTTGGATTAGGTGGATTTTGAGGATCGTGAGCTTCATTATTCCAAAAATGTAATTTTTTTTTTAATTCGCTGTACCTATTGTACGTTATAATATCGCGAAAAAATGGAGTTTTAACAAATAAAGTGTAGCCCAAAATATATTTTCTTAAACTTTTACTTTTAACTATTTTTTTATAATTTTTTCGACAGTAGTAAGAGCAAAAAACAACAGCATTTTATTTTAAGAAATAGGTTGCCATTCCAAGCTGCCTTTCTCCCCGAAACATTTCCCCATTTCTCATCATAGCGATTAGTTTCGATTACAATATTATCCACCAATTCATCATTTATAAAATGTTCATAGTACTGCAGAATACCCGAAATAGCTTCAAACGAAACGTTAATCTTAGCCTCCGATTTCAATTGCAAGCATAGATGTGCGTAATATTTGGTTATCATCACTATCCTCAGTTTCCGATTTTTCAGAGTCAAAAACATCTGAAAAAATGGAATCTGTTGATTTCTTTCCAGATATCTCAACACTAAAATCTTTCTCTTCACTTGAGCCAACATAATAATAATCCAACATAAAAATTTATAAAACGGTAACCGACATCTATTCAAACATGAAACAAGTAAAACATGTGTTTCAATTCGTGCAATTCCTTAAAATAAGCATTACGATCTTAAAAACAAACTTGTCATTTCAGAGTTTCCCCTCTTTTAACCCCTTAACCTAAAATGACGGGCATAGCCCGCGTACGATGATCGAGCCAAATGTAAATTCTTCTTACCACTAAAATTTCACAGTAAATATAGTTTAATTTAATCGTCGAAATTCCATGATTAAACAAGGCAAAAATCTCTATTAAATTTTAGTGGTAGCTATGGATTTGCCAAACCGTGGAGCTGTTAAAAGTAAATCGTAGGTTAAGTGGTTAAGCGTTTATGATTTTCTTAACGGACCGATGCTGCAATATCAACATAAGACAATCTATTTGTTTAAGGAACAACTGTACCTGATTTTCGACAAGAAGTGCAAGAGAAATTTACTTAGAACTATACTTTAAAAATATGGTGGTGCGAGACAGAATATAAAAATAGAATCACGTTTTTAAGGCTTAAAAATATTTTCGGGAAAGAAAAATACAAAGTTGAGTCCATAAAAAATTAGCTAAAGTCATTTCGGACTTGTTCATACGGACTTGCCCGTGAATGTCTCGGGCGCGACGATTAAGGGGTTAAACGATTTTGCAAAATGTGTTCTAGAAAGTTAAAACATAAAACGATACAGAAAAATACAGATTAAGAAGATTCACATTTTCAATGGAAAGCTCACATTTGCGTCATTTTTCAAGTTATATTTGCTGTTCTATTTGTTGTGGACTATTTTAGAAATCTACGCGAACTATATGAAATATCAACAATCGGAAATTGTACGTCAAACGGTGAAAATGAAGTGCGTTCGTGCTATAACTAGTTTTATAATTATTCAGATCTCTATGCAACGGTTGTTGCACTCTTATGCAAAAACAAATGAATACAAAATTTATTACGATTATTATATATATTAAACGAGCAAGCGATTTTTCCGATTATGAATGATATCGTAAACTACTGGATCGCTTTTCATGAAACTTGCCTACTATACTAAATTGAGTACGAGAAAAAGATCTAGCTAGGTCCTGAATTCCAGAAAATTTGTTTTTACAGGGTAAAACAAGATCTTAACTGAAACTTCTGCTTGCTATAAATTGAAAAATTCTCATGCAATTTACACTAAACGTATTTTCTATATTAATTCTAGCACAAGAAACACATCTATCTACGTTTCGAATTCGAGAAAAATCATTTTGATCGATTAAAACAAACTCAGAACTGAAAATGTTGCTATATATCGAAAACGGCTCTAGCGATTTTCTCAAAACATGACGCCTATTCTAATTCGAGCTCAAGAAATCGATCTAACTAGGTCGTTAATTCGAGAAAAATCGTTTTCTGTGGTTAAAACAAGCTCATTGCTTAAAAAAAATGGTATTAATCGAAAAACAATTTGATAAATATTATGACTTCATGTTAAATATTACGCAATCACCATGGCAACCCCTGCCGTTGGTTTTCATTGAATTAATTACGTATGATAGAAGTTAATAGAATGAAGAAATATTTTATTAATATTTTATTTGTTTTCGATTTTTATAAAATTTGAAATGACTCGACAATATTCTGCAAAATGTATATATATTAAATTTCAACCATTCGGTTGGGTAGTTTTTCCGCTCTTAAATGCAGACAGACGGACAGACAGACGGACGGACCAGACGACGACTATAGATGCTACGTATTTATATAATAACGAATCGGAAATTTGATAATAGATGCTGCATTGAATGTTTGATAAAATTCTTCTATTGAGTAGTCTTTTATTTTGTGAAGGCTGAGTAGCTGTCTTGATAAAATATGCATCTTTTAAAGATTTTTTTAAAATAAGGATACTTGAGTGAAAGTTACTTAAATTCAATTTTATATTTTACTCTAGACAGTGTGTTTTAATATACGTTTACAAACTTTATGATAAGGTAGAGAAACTATAACAAAAAAATTTCTAAAGTAAACGAAGTTCACAATTTATACATTCACTAAAAATTGTAAAATGTTTATTTCAACCTGAGCCCAGATTTTTTATCATGTTTTACACAGTCATAAAGATACAGTCGAACTCGTTTAGAACGAACAAGACTAATACGCGGACACGGTTAAAACGAGAAATGGGCCCACTACGAAAGGTTCGTCATTTCACTTACAAGATTTTTTCATTTATTACAATCTACAAAAGTATGATTACGGCTAATACGAGCGAAAGATCGTTCATTTCACCATATTAATTGTGATACAACCGTGTTTATTTGTAAATAAATCCTACAAGTTGTAATTTTTCATCTGAGTGAAAAAATGTTCTGGCAAGGATTTGAACTAGGAACAATTTGCGTAAGTTACCAATGCTAAAAAAAAATATAGTGTAATTACGTATCCAACGGTTGGAGTTCCGTTACCTGCGATTTATTCTGTTGAGCTGATTCAGAAGTCCAGATGTCCTGATCAACAAGGTGACCTGGGGGAGAAAGGTCACCCAGATTCGTCCAGGATTGTTCAATTGGTTGAGCAAAACGACAAGGGTTCATGGTTCGAATCTGGACACTTTTTCACTCAGCTGGAAAATTACAACTTGTATCGTTCACTTCAATTACAATTTTAGGAAAAGTAGGGTAGAATTAATAAAGGAATCTCGTCACGGGTCTGTAAATCCACAAGGCGCGAAACTGATTCATTAATTTCCGTTTCCTATATCATTCTATCTTTATTATTTTTTATCAGAAGAATGAAAACAGTAAGTTTCCAAGCAAGCAATAACCGTATCAAAACAAAATTTTTTACATAATCATATTAACGTCATTTTATTCCCTTCTGAACAACGAAATTCGTCTTCTACACTTATGATTTCTGTTTTATAATTGCATTATCGTCTTTCGTTCATATCGTAATAGACGTTAGTAGTTCGGAAGTTCGGCTAGCAAGCAATCAATCAGAGACCTTCAACGGTAGAGCTTCGTCTGTAGAAATTTTTTTGAAATTTTTCAATATGTTCTAATTAGCACAAAGCTTTGTTTTTGTTTTTAGAACCGGGGCGTTGGAAAATGATCTCCGTTGTTTCACTGTGATTGGTTGATCGCGAACCTGATGTCCCAACTTTTAACATATATTGCCTTTTTAAAGAATTTGGAATCAGAACTGTAATTTTAGCGTTACTTCTTTTTGACTGGAAATGAATAAACTGGTTTTAAAAAAGTTTAGTATTAAGCGATCTTAGAATATATCCACCAGAATATCGATAATCATGACAATGAAAGTGAAAATTCGCCTGTAATCCCATTTGTAAGTTATCATGAAGCTAAAGATGCCTTAGATAGATGTTTATTAAAATTATTTAAGGCTACACAGTACTCTTTTTCACAAAAAAAATAAAATTGGAGACAGTTACATTAAAAATAATTAATGACTTTGTTTGAGATTATAAAATTAAACTGATTCTGGTTTTAAAAAAATAAAAAAATCATTTTAACAATCACCGTTTTTTTTAATTTAAAAATATTTAAAAAATTTGAAGTTTTTTAAAACTTTTATAAAAATTTTAATTTTTAATATTTGCTAGTTATTTTAAGTGACTTATATTCCTTGGATTATTGGGAACAAAAGTTAGTATGGAATTAAAGATATAACTTTTATTTAAAGTTTTATTTATTTTTTAGCGCGAAACCTGAAAAAAAAACACTTTGACATTAAAAAAAAAACTATAACCCTCAGACCTAAATCCATACTAATTATTGTAGTACATATACATGTGAGTGTCTGCAAAAAATTTCAAGACTCTATTTGCAACAGAAAAAAAGCCTTAGGGATTAGCAAACTCTAACATCAACAAAAATAAAAGTCTGAGAAAATGCATTTAAAGTTTGTAAAGGAACATTCAGAACATACTGACAACACTCAGAAAAGTTCAAATATCGTTAAAACTATTTGGAATTCAGATCTACAATTTGGAGTTATGATTCACAACCTTATGGACCAATGAAAAATTGAATAAAAAGATATTCGATATTTTTTGTCATTTTTAGGGTACTGTGTAGCCTTAAGCAATCAAAATGCACCGATGTTTTTCAATAGATGGTAATGTGAATTTTTATCGTATTTTCTTCCCTTTTTGCCTAAAGTAATTTATACTCGCATAGGTAAGACAGAATATTTAATTTTAACTTTATTATATTAAATTAATATTAGCATAAATAATAATTACAGTAATTAATAATAGTCATTTATTTAATTATGTGTGTGATTTTAAGATTTTTATGATCTTCCGGGATAGTACGAGTAAAAGTTAACAAGAGAACTTTTATAATTCTTGCTTCTCGTATTAACCAATTTGACTTTTACTATTATATCAATATTTTAATGGTATTTAAAACGAAATTAATTTTCTCCCTTTAAAATCCTATAAAATCACAAAAAGTGGTTGAAAAGCATGATAATTTGGTTGGTGAACCTTTTGTAAAGTCAATTGTTTTCCAAAAGAGGATCGCCCAGTTTAGCACTGATTGAATGAGACTACATCACAATTTTGTTAGGAAAAAGACACCATTACCATCCAATCAGCGGTAAATTACTGCATTCAATTTAAAGAATGTAATTAACGTGCCAGCTGGTGGACATATCGAATTGCTGCACTTATACCTTTTTCATGATAGCATCACATTTTGCTCAAAACACTATACAATTGCGGCGAAATGTATCCGAAACAAAAAGAATTACGGCGAAATATTTCAAAATTGAGGAGTCATCGTGACTCAAAAATACAACTCATATGTATTGAAAGTGTCACGTGACGTAGAGTATTATGTATATCACTGTTGCATTTTATATCCGTTTATTTTATGTATGTTGCATTTTATATCGCTTTACGAATGACTAAAATAAAGCTTTCGTTGTCTCAAAATTAGTATCCTCAAGACTATCACTTGAGAATCATTAGCAACGAATTAAAGAAGTAACATTATTTTCATGTTTGTTACGCCACACTGATGTTCGTCATAGAAATTAATGTACCATGGCTGTGCATGGGATGTTACATGTTGTGTATGCAAAATTAATTATTAATCTTTTTTATAAAATGAAAAAACGTATTTTCGAACGCACATGATACAAAAATTTCTAAATACTCATAACTTTTACGAAAATGCAATCCAATATTTCATTCTAAAATAACAGACTCTGTAAAAACACTATTAAAATGTGTAAAAATTAAAAGTTATGAATTTCCACAGAATTTCCTGCAATTTTACTGCTATACCATATTGTGTACTATCGAAATTACGATCCATTTTATTTTAAAACTAGGTGGATCTGCCCGTTGCGCCCGTCGTACTTCAACCCTTGGACTTTCAACATACTCGCGTGTTGTAAACTTTTTCTTAATTCATCCAGTCGGGGAAACACAGCGTAATATTTCTTTACCCTAATAATAAATTTATGTTCTTGGATTTAAAAACATTTTTTACACAGTTAAGTTGTATACGGGCAGACATAATTATGGCATATATCTTACGTTGGGTTGTTTTATGTAATAATGTAGTTGATTTGTTCACTAAAAGTAATGAATTGCTATTTTGTAGCTATTTTCCATTTATTTGAATTATGTTTGCATTGTAAATGATTTTGAAATCAAAGTAATTACCATATCATTTCAGGGAACAAAAAGCCTTGGGATAAGCAGTTCTTTAATAGTGATGAACTGCTGCAAATTTGAAAAAAAAAAATCATTTTTTAATAATGTAGAAACTTAGGGCTTGAAATATCATATTGAATAAGACTAACACAAACTTGATCCTGACACCGGTAACTTTTAAAGTAAATTATATTTACAAATTAAAACTATATACAAACTATATACACGGATTAAAACATCATCTCAATCTTTACATTTGTGGCCGTCTTAAACCAACGCACATCAGCATCATTACTTATCGTCTACCGTTCTTCTTCTCAAGCCGAAGACACCCCATCGAATGTTCTGTTCGTTTTCCACTTCCTTTCCGTTCTCAAACAGCTCATTTCGCTTCTCTTCTGCGGCTGGCTCCAAGCCACGCCTTCTCTATTCAGGCGATTTCTAGAGAGCCTGGATGATGAGAGTTACGATAACCAATCGTTCCTGCTCGGTGCTGTAAGCACGCAGCTTGCTCTGGAAGCTAATTAAGGCACTTGGGATACTAAAAAGGCTTGCCCACAAATCGGCCAGACTGATAGGTCGACTGCCCTCAGTGACAATGTACATCGGCTGGTAGGAGCAACAGGAGCACCTGAAAAGATAAAAAGAAAAGCAGCACCCAAAGTTCTTTAAAAAAAACATCATGAGTTCATTGTGAAGCGTCGAAAAGGTAAGCATAATAAAGTTCTTTGGGCATCTAAGGGTTGAATTTTTAAAAGTTCATCGTGAAGAAGAACAGATTCGTTATAAAATGCTTCTCACGTCATAAAACATCACAAAAAATATTCCTTCTCCTTCTTTATCTTTTTTTTCTTTACGTGTTTTTCGTCTTATTTATTTTTCTACGTCTTTTCTTCTTTTACGTCTTTTTTTAACTATGTCTTTTCGTCTTCTTTCATCACATTTCATAGTCACTATCATATAAGAATTTTTTGCTTCTTCGTAATTCAGCATAATCTTCACAATCAAGGAATTTACCAGGAACGATACCATATTCGTCAAAACCGGTCAAAGTGTAATCTTCGGAATTTAGGTCAAAGTTACTTATATTTTCTTCTAAAAAGGATAATCGTTAAAGTCAAATGATTCGTAATCGAGACGCAATTTATTATAAATTTTAAGTTTTTCTTTATATTCAACAATATTTGGGCAACCATACAAAAAGGTTTTTTTTTTTTTTTTTTTTTTTTTTTTTTTTTTTTTTTTTTAAACAGTATCGTTTATTCCATTAATTACATACTGAATAAGTGAAGAATCTTCTATGTTGCCTTTTAAACATGTTTCATACTTAAAAAATATTCGTCTAAAGATTCATTTGGTTTAATATTCCTTTTAGATAACAGTTCATGTAATTCAGCTGAATTGCACCTTTGACCAAATTCTGAAATAAGTAACGCTTTCAGTTTAGACCACGAATTTATTTTTGTTTCACTTTCAATAAACAATTTAGCATTACCTGTCATACGGCGTTTAGCCAAAATCAATTTGCGCAAATCACTAACATTAAATAAAGAAATAGTATCTTCAAAATCGGCAAGCCATTTTTCAACATTTTGAAATTGACTACCATCAAATTCCGTAAGCATATTCTGAATATCATTAATAGAAATAGCATGTTTAAGAACATAATCAGGAATTAGAATTTTCTGATTTTCATTATTTTTACAACTAGAACTACCTGAATCATTTCTCAAATTATTTTCAGAAACACTCGAAATATCACTATTTTTATTCGAATCATCATCGCTCTCATCATCGCTAAGAGTACCTTCATCAGGAATTAAATTAGATTTCAATACATTAAAATCACATAAAGAAGAAATTATTCTGGCAGTAATTTCATCGAAAGTTCCAGAATTATTTATACACAAAACATTGCAAATAGTTATCAAATCATTTATGGAAAAACTATCTTTAATTTCTTGCAATTTTGATTTTTATTCATCAGAATCAATTTCGAAAGCAAAGCCAGTAAAAATTCGAATTCTACGTCTATTATTCCTATCACCGACTTCTCCAAAAATTAATTTATGTAGGTTCTTAATACTTAATGATTTTTCAGCTTTCAACGAAAGTTCTAATTCCTTAAAATCGACCAACTTTGACATATTGAATAAGAACAAAATAAACTCACTTCATAGAATTAGTATCCAGCTTCAGAGTAATCACAATATAGCCATCAGCCAGCCAACATTATTTCATTTATTAATTTTTACACACTTAAATAACGATTTCATAACAACATTTCAAATATTAGCTTCGTGGGCGTAACGTTCACACCATAGTTCTGAACACCAATTGTAGAAACTCAGGGCTTGAAATACCATATTGAATGAGACTAACACAAACTTGATCCTGATACCTGTAACTTTTAAAGTAAATTATATTTACAAATTAAAACTATATACAAACTATATACACGGATTAAAACACCATGTCAATCTTTACATTTGTGGCCGTCTTAAACTAACGCACATCAACATCATTACTTATCGTATACCATCCTTCTTCTCTCGCGGAAAACACCTCATCGAATGTTCTGTTCGTTTTCCACTTCCTTTCCGTTCTCAAACAGCTCGCTTAGCTTCTCTTCTGCGGCTGGGTCCAAGCCACGCCTTCTCTATTCAGCCGATTTCTAGAAAGCCTGGATGATGAGAGTTACGATAACCAATCATTCCTGCTAGGCGCCGTAGGTACGCAGCTTGCTCTGGAAGCTAATTAAGGCACTTGGGATACTAAAACGTCTTTCCCACTATAATATGCATAAAATATGATCCTGTATGTTTACTAGTCAAAAGTTTAAAAAATTTCCATCAAAATGATTCAATTAGAGAAGATTTTAATGGTGAACATCATAGTTATATGTTAATACGTTGTCAATGTTTGAATAGGAATTTTTTCGTGTTAATGTGTAATTGCAAAGTGGGCAATATATTTATAAAATCATTTGGGAACTTTAATCATTATTTTAGTTTTGTCTTGAAAACAATTTATAATGACACACCGGTATTCAGTTAAACTGAAGTCCACTGTATTTTCCTAGAAAGGTGCTAATGGAAAAATAACTAATGGAAAAATTTAAAAAAACATAAATGTGACTACTAACGAAGCTTATTTTGAAGTTGTAAGCAAAAACCTTTCGTGAGAAGTGAGTTTTAACTGCGTCCGAAAAGTTAGAAGAAGATATAGTTTTATTACTGATGTATGGAAATTCATATCTACATTATAAAGGACAAACATATCTGTGCGTAACGCATATGTCATTTTGCGAATGGCAACACTTTGAAATTTGAAATAAAATTTTGGTTTTGCAAATTTCTGTACTACAAATTTATAAACTTCGAAGCAACGCACATTTTAAATTTTTACACTGTCGTATAAGAAAAAAAAATTTCTTTTAAATGCAATTTGTTTGAAAGCTGTATCTCAATTTATTTTTGAGATATTAATTTTTTTGTAGTTTTTAATGACATTTTTCTTATCGTGGCAACAAAAGTACCACATTTCTATTGAAAGTCATTGAAAGTAAATGGATAATAGTCGAAAATAGGAGACACTGATCCGTTTGTTGCCATTTTCTCATAAAACCTTAAAAAAAAAGTGTGGGCTACGTCAAGAAAATTGTCTGTTATTCCCTGACAATGACGTCATATGCATACTTTTCCATAGATGAAGTTTAAGACTGGATTGTAAAGGTGGATTGCTTTAGAGGATGCAAATGACGTCAAATATAAAAAAGCATGTATTTTAATTCTTAAGCCTGAATTATGTTTTGTAGAAGTGCGTCATTTTTACAGCCCAGCTGCTTTGAAATTCTTCACAGGTGAAAATACTTCACTATTGAAAATAATATAATAGAAATAACACACTGATAAAACTCAATGTTTTACAAAAATTTAGAGTGTCTTTACAAAAGAGAGGTGACATGCAAATAATAGCGATTTATATTATAGAAATTGATGATTCTCGTCTTGATGGATTTGCTTCGCCGAGTTAGACAAGCAAACAAATGATTCGTGGTTTAAAATAATATAATGTTCCTGAAGTTTTTGTTCAAAATTCTCTCAAATAATAAAATTTTAATGCTATTCTTTAGGACATTCTAGTATAATTTTATCAAAATAACATAATTTACTTAATTTAATATTTCCTAATTTTATATAATCTATACATTTAAAACAGAAGTGTGTTTTTTAGTCATCTGCCTTGATCTTTCACTGAATCAATTTTACAAATATTTATTTTTAAACTGAAAGCTCTTCATTTGTAGATCTGATCGCACTACCAGTTTTTTTTTTTTTTTTTTTTTTTTTTTTTTTTTTTTTTTTTTTTTTTTTTAATATCTCCAGTTTTATATTTTAATTTTAAAAGCATTTTATGAAATTTCTTCAAAATGGTGAAAATTTGATAGCTTTCATTATTGCAGACAGAGAGAAATAATGAGATATTTTTATCTTTATTCATGCTATTTTCTGATAAAAATTCAAAATTGTTGTATAGGGTTTAGAGGCGCAAAATCCCATTAGGAGCAGAATATTATATTAGGGGCATAATAACTGAAAATGACATATTGCTTTTGAAAATATGCATTTTTCCTCATAAATTTTCTATATTGTTTTTCCTACTGCATGTGTACTGATACTAAGTTTCAGATACTAGGCGAAATGCTTATTTAAAAGAAAATGAAGTCATATTTAAATGAAAACGATAATTTTCTTAGATAAAACTAAACATTTTAACAGAAATGTGTCTAAAAAACATAAATTACGGAAATTTTTACTCTCCGGAATTGAGATTAGAATCGCAAGTAAAGAGTGCGTCTGTCCACATAAAATCTGTTGCTGACAATCGTGACTTTAAGTTTTGAGTTAAAATGATTTTTAAATGATCAAACAAAATACAATTTTTTAAAAAATGATGAATATGGATCTGAGAAGTGTGTATGCAAATTTTGAGAAGGTGAAAATTGCTGTTTATCATTCCAAAATACCGAGCATAAGAGCCTTAATTGATAGCCACATTCTAATAACTGATCTTTATTATATTTTACTGATTATTTATATTATAAAGAACAAATGTATCTGTGCGTAACGCTGACATCATTTTGCGAATGGCAACACTTAACGATCATATTTCGATATTGAAATTCTCTCTACTGCAATTTTTTAATCTTTTGACCATTGTGCATTTTCAATTTTCGCCGGATAGGGAAAAAAATTACTTTCAAATGCTATTTGTTTAAAAACTGTATCTTAATTGACTGATGTATTATATTTTCTAAAATAATTTGTAAGCATGATTTTTTTTAATTTTATCTTATCCGGTGCCCGTTTCAATACAAAATAATAATAAACGTTTTACACATAAAGCGACAAAGATTTTTCAAAGTTTGTTTCTGACTATATTTTGCATAACGAAATTAATACTTCCTTTATAAACAAATAAAAGAATAATATTTAAATACCACCAATCTAACATATTTGTGAAAGACAAATTAACGAAATTAATACTTCTTTTATCAACAAATAAAAGAATAATATTGAAAAAACACAAATCTCACATATTTGTAATCGTACAATTTAAATTTTTAGATCAACAAATAGGATATTTTTCAAATGGAATTTTTTTGCAAATTTCCTCTCAGTTTACTGATTTTCTATGGTTTAAAAAACAATTTTACAGCATGAAATATTTTTTAATTTATCTATATCACGCGGAGCTCGATTACGAAAAAAAAATCCGTTTGCTCTTAAAACAAAATAAAGAGTTCATCTTTTTCTTACGGCTAATATCCATTAAAAAAAACTTCCCTACGAATAAATTAATAAAATAATATAAATAAAACACTAATTTAACAGGCATGTATAAGCTCTGAAGTTATCAGAATATAAAAAGATGCCATAAGTTGCAAAATCTTGATGTAGTAACTCTTAGCATGCGGCTAATATGAAAATATCGCTTTTGATAAATTTCAAAAATTTATTTGATTGTATAATTCGTATTTCCCATATGAAAATTCCTTTTTCATTTAAGTGGACAATCTAAAAAATTTATTGCAAATAAAAAATATATATATTAGTTTTCAATTTAAAAATTTTTTTTCACGGCTAATATCTTTAACCCTGGAAGCCCGGGTACGATCCCCTAGTGTTAAATAAAGCCCATAGAAAACAGTTTAATGGTTATAAAATATTTTGTGTAGCCCTGTGATGTTACATCTCACATTTTGAATGGAAAAAAATGCCCTAACTATGTAACATATACAAATTGCGTAGAATTTCAAATAACAACATGATGTCATAACATAAAATATTCTATTTAATTACTACACATAGACATTTTTTAATCCAATTCTTTTGAGCACCACTGTAAAACAGATATACCTATCAGTTCTATCTTTTTTCCTATTTATATATGTCTCTGTCTGCCTAACAATATATCTATAAGTCTGTTTACCTGTGTTTCTATCTGATTTTTATCAGACTACTTGCATGTCTATCTCTTCGTCTGTCACTCTGTTTTTCATTCTATCTGGCAGGTGAATCTCCATCTGTCTGTCTGCCTGTATATCTTTCTTTCTATATGTCCATTTGTCTATATCTCTTTCTTTCTACCTATCTATCAGTCTGTATGTCTCTTTGTCTCTATGAATGTCTGTCTGTCTATTTGTTTCTCTCTATCTATCTGCACATTTTTCTTTTATCTATCTATATATATATATGTCTATCTATATAGGCATTTCTCTGTCTATCTGCCTGTATGTCTCTTCACAAATCTGCCTATTTGTCTCCCTATCCATCTATCTGTATGTATTCCTATCTATATTTCATCTATATATCTATATTTTTGTCTGTCTATATATCTGTCTATTTGTCTGTCACTTGTCTGTATCTCTATACATCTGTAGTCCTTTCTGTCTCTCTATCGATCCTCATTCTATCTCTATGTCTCTCTTTATGTCTGTTATCTCTCTTTGAATTTATATGTATGGTAGTATATCTATCTGTCTTTCGATCGGCAGTATGTTAGACTGTGTAGCTATCTATTTGACTATTATCGATCTGTCTGTCTGCCTGCCTCTATGTCTACCTATCCACATATTTGTATGCCTGACTGTTTATCTATCGGTCTGTCTGCCAGTATCTCTATCTGTCTATCTTCCTATATGTCGCTATGTCTCTCCACCTACCTCTCTATCTACCAATATATTTATCTCTCTTAACAAAGTACAAACCGCGAATTTAAGCGTTTTATAAATTCGTCTCATATATTAGTTTGATATATTCATTTCATCAAATTATTTCAGAATATCGTTACACAAATTAGTTTCAAAAATCGCTTCATTAGGATTATATATATAGGCTAGACAATAAGATTTTAAATTATATATATAGGCTAGACAATAAGACTTTAAATTATATATATAGGCTAGACAATAAGATTTTAAATTATATATATTTTTTTAAATACTTTTTTAAATCTATTTATTATTTGCATTAAAGGAAATTCTATTGATGTTTTGCTTTAATTAAGTACTTTTGATGTAATATGGTGGGTGCACTATCTGCAAGGCATCTTCAAAAATGCTAAATACCTATTTTCTAGTACATTTTATGTTATCCGAAATCATTAATATCAATCTGGAAAATGTTGTATTATTTCATTAAAAAATGCACATGATGATAGTAATTTCAACCCCCCACCCAACCTCACGTACATAATCGAAAGTAATAAACAATACCAACACAATAACCCCCCTTTTAGGTGCGTTCGTAATTATGTAAATACGTAGCACCTATAGTCGTCGTTCAGTCCGTCCGTCTGTCTGTCCGTCCGTCTGTCCGTCCGTCCGCATATAACAGAGCAAATACTACCTGACCGAATGGTCTGAAATTTTAAATATATGATTGTTGCAAAATTTTGTCGAGCCATTTCAAATTTTATGAAAATCGGATGTATAGTTTAATTACAGGGACAGTCAAAAGTTTTTCTTTACATTACGGCCAATGGGGAAAATTATTGCAAGTGCATTTAATGATGTTACAGCCTTCCGAATGGTCTGAAATTTTAAATACATGATTGTTGCAATATTTTATCGAGCCATTTCAAATTTTATGAAAATCGGATGTATAGTTTAATTACAGGGACACTCAAAAGTTTTTCTTTACATTACGGCCAATGGGAAAACTTATTGCAAGTGCATTTTAATGATGTTACAGCATTCCGAAAGGACTGAAATTTTAAATATATAATTTTTGCAAGATTTTGTCGAGCTATTTCAAATTTTATGAAAATCGGATGTATAGTTTAATTACAGGGACAATCAAAATTTTTCCATTTCATTACGGGGAATGGGAAAAAAAAAATATTGCAGTGCATTTTAATGATGTTACAGACTATGCACTTATGAAGCGCAAAAAAATATACATTCAATACAATATGGGGTGCAAAAAATAATTATAAAACTAGCTATAGTACGAACGCACCTCATTTGCCACGTTTGACGAGCAATTTCCAACTTGTTTAATATTGCTGAATATATATGAAAAAAATGATAAATAATCTTTGATTTAAAATAAATAGTACAATCTACTTTAATACCTACTTGCGTTACTGCGTTTTGTCACATACATTGTTGAAAGACATTTGTGATTTTTATTTTTTGAAGTTGTCTTAAAGTATCTTGTTTAGTTGTATAAATGTCTAATTACAATTTTTAACATTTCAAGTTCAATTAGTACGACATTTCTTTTTCTCCGATGTAAGCACTATCTTTTATCTTGTTTCGGAAATATCATTTATAGGAATCAAACTTAACTTATACTACTTGTTAAAAAGAAGATTCCGGTAAATCTCTTTTCAAATTAAATTGTCTGTTAAATAAATACCATTGTTAAAGTAATTTAAATAATTCAACTTTTTAATATCTTTGTTGAATTATTCAAAAAAGGGGTAAATAATGTTTCAATTTTAAGAAAAAATATACTACAATGTACTTGAATATAATCATACTGGTGTCGCTGTATTTTTTCATATACAGGGTGCAAAGTAAAATCCCTTTAGCCTGAAAATACTTGCGAACGGAAAGAGCTACAGCTATGCAAATTAGGCAACGGTATAGTAAAGTGACTACGCCCGACCTAATGCAAACGACAGGAGCGTCCCTAGCGGCGAAATTTGGAAGATAGCCATTGCAAATCGAAAACGAAAAAAGTAAGAGTAAAATTTCCAATTAGAAAGTTTTACAGTGTCAGTTAACTAGTACGAAACGACATTTGGTTCACGCGGATAAGATAAATCCTCGACTGTAACCCAAAAATGTCCGAAATCGATGAACGACGATTTTAATTTGCATATCCACATTCCGGAAATGTAGCGTGCACAATTGCAGAATGTGACGTTGTACTGTACTGAAATGTCAGTAAAAATTAAATTTCATTGAATTTACAATTTCAGATTAACCCTTTCATGGGCAGAAGAATTCTATTCGTAAACTGATGAAGTAGTTAACTGACACCAGAAAATTCAAACGAATTTCTTGAAAAATAAAAACCCCGCTAATTTGCACTTTCATTACAAAAGCAAAATTTTATTAAAATATTCTTAGTGCTATTGTCAGTTTTGGAATTAATTTTAGGTGGCTAGACCGTCTAGCTAAAACCCTTGAAAGGATTAAATCTATTTCGTCCTATTGAAGAGGCTTGCAATAGACATTCCATGCTGAGAAATTGAAGAATTACTCGCACGAATACAAACGTGTATCGTGAGCAATAGCGAACTTTTCGAACATACTGAATATTAACTTTTTATCACTGTGAGAGAGTTTGTCTTTTTTGTTTTTTTGTGTGATTTTATCAAAATATATTGAGATAAATACGTATTTATACAATAAATTGTGTGTATTTCTTCATACACCTGTCTATTCCATTCAAACGTTTACACAAAATGGAGTGCATCGATTTCGGGCATTTTTGGGTATACAGGCAAATATTTACCTTATCCATGTAAACCAAATGAGGTTTCGCACTGATTAATTCATGTTCTAAAACTTTCTAACTGGAAATTTTGCTGTATCTCTTTTCGTTTTCGACTTGCAATGGCTGTCTTCCAAATTTCGCCACTAGTGGTGCTGCTTTCGTATGCATTAAATCGGACATAGCTGCTTTACTATACCGTTACCTCACTTGCATATCTGTAGCTCTCTCCGTTCGAGAGTATTATGAGGTTAAAGGGACTTACCTTTGCATCCTGTATAGTGTAACGAAATTTTGGATTCCTTCTTTGTGAAGTTGTAAATTATCTTGTTTAGTTATAAAAATATTTTATTACAATTTTTCACAATTCAAAATCAATTAATATAGCATTTCTATTTTTCTTCTGTAAGTACTATGATTTATGTTCTTCGAGAAATATCATTTATAAAATCAAACTGAAGTATTTATATTAGATAAAACAAAGAGATTCCGCTTAATCTCTTTTCACTTTGGACCTGTCTGATTAATGAACGACTTTGTAGTGTAATAAAAGAGTTTTCCTTAAAAAAAACTGTCTTTGTTCAGGTTTCATTATTCTTTATGTCATTTTGAAAAGAAAAGGATGTTTAGTATAAAACAATACCTTTAGTTAAAATTGAAATATTTAATTTTTTGCAGATTTCTCAACACGTACAGGTTAACACAAAATTCAAGGAGTTAAAATAAAAAATCTGGTTAAAAATATATTATTCTAGAATGTAAAAAATAAAGTTTTCAGAAAAATAATAGGATAAAGGAGCGTTATTCTACCTGATATCTATAAAAGAAACATCTGTCATATTTAGTTATTCTTTCTTATTTACATCAGTTTTATTACTGCATCAAAAATCATTTTCCAATTAAACAAAATCAAAACATATAAGTCTGAATAATTCAAAAAGACTACATGAATGGTCAGGAGAAAGTTGATGACAGTCAAAACTAGTTATTTCAATTATTAAGGTTTTTCCCGTAAACTTCCAATGTTCTTCTATTTTTATACTTAATTTCAACTGAATTTTTAAAGTACTATTTTCCTTTCTACCTCGATCCAAGATTACCAAACTTTAGTATATCTCTCACGATAACATAGGGGACTGTCATTTCAAATCTGAAAAAGAAAGAAAAATTATTCGTCAATTATACATTATGAAACACTTTCCAACATATGAGTCATTCTCTGAAAAGTGGCAATTTTTTGTCCCAGGGGTCTTGAAAACATTTTCAAAGTTACAAAAAGAGAAAGCTATTTAAACTATCAATATTAATTAGTTATACATATAAACTATAATTATTTGCTTATTGAAATTGAAATTTGATAAATTTAATGTATTTTTAAATGCAAATGTCATTCCCTCACTATGTCTCCATTCACATATGTAGGAAAGAAAATGCTTTCTCTGCCATTTCAGCACGTATATTTATTATTATTATTTTCTCAATCCATTAAACACACTTAAATACATGTTTAGACATTTAATTATTATTTATATTTTATATAATGAATAAATTATGGCACTTTTTAATGATGTCCCTAGCATTTGTTGCCATTCTCTCACATAGCTATAAATTTGCCCTTATTTACTTAGTAGAAAGCAGCACATGCTTTATATATGTCTAGGACAGTTTGTACAAGAGTAAAGCGAAGTATCCATCTTGTTGTTTGCTCAAAAACGTTCTTGAATAGTTATTATATGGCTTTGAAGTACTAGATCAATGTAAGTATTTTTATTACGCGTCATTTCCTCATATTTTATAAATTTAATAAAAAATAATGAAATGTCTTTTTATATTGTTATACTATTAGAAATGTGTTTCAAAAGATATTTAGTAATTGAAAATATACCTAAGACTAATCACTTTTGTATAACATGGTTTTCAGGAGTATTTTGTCATTCCCTCATTATTTTAATATGAGGGAATGATTTAAATTGTGAGGGAATGATCTGAATCCATTTATATATGTACTAAACAGTAAAATAAGAAAATCTAATGCAATAAAATACACATTAAAAACTCATAAGACTTTTAATTACCGTAAGTAAAGATAATACCTTATAATTTTTATTATTTTACAGGGAGAAGTTAAAAATAACAAAAAAAAATTTTTGTACTAATTCAAATAAACATTAACTTTTCTAAATGTTAATGCTTTATCTTTATTTTTCAATTGACATAGAGTAAAATATATATATATTTATTGACAGTATGACTTCTTTTCGTGCTAAATAACATTGATCTTGTAAATGAACAAGAAAAGTTATGCTTATACTATAATTGAATTATTTCGTGTTAAATAACAATGAACCTGTAAATGAACAAGACAAATTATGCATATCGTATTCTACAATAAGCATCTTATAGTGCATATCAGTCTTGTATATCAGTTTCAATATGTTATAAATAGTGTAAAATCAATTGCAAACAATATTCCGCCATAGAGAATTATTCAAATGAATTCTTTTGAGTGTCCCTATTAAAGAACGATGAATGCTACCGACTTTGTTTTCATACCGGACATTTTTTAGTAAACCTCAATAACATATAACAATTACATGGCGATCCGTTTATATTTACGCGAGTTAGAGAACGGCGAGATAGACTCTAAAACACACCGAGGTCAAAAACACTTTTAAACTATTTTGGAAAATATTAAAAGAGTGATAAGTGCTTTTCCACTGACTTTTCATACACTCATTATTGAAACAAATTTTCGTTGTTAAAAGAATATTTCAAAAATAAAAATTTCATAACGAGTGGCAAATATTCCAAAACGAACTATAAGGATGCAGAATTGTGCTATAGATGATTAATATACAGTATTTAGTAATTAGGAATATTAAATGTCAAATTTAATAAACAAAATGTTTGGGGGCTATATTCCTATTTAATAAGCATATACAACTTCTGCACTATCTGGAATACAGAATTTAAAAAGTAAACAATAATAAATGGAGAAGTAAAACAATGCTTTGCTTCATTTAAAACAGTGGCATTATACTAATAAATTCCAATAAATAAAGTTTTCCCTTATTTATGCTGCCTTAAAACATTACTTTTGCAATCACCTCTGAAAACACTGATTTCTAATGTTTGAATTGAACTTTTACTGAACCAAACTCAGTTAATGATGCAGGATTAAGCAAAAAGCGGTTGTTGAAGTTTTTTCCGATGAAATGTGAGAATAATAATGGACGTTATCGAAACAAAAATGCTTTTCTTTTCAAATGAAAATTAAATTTCAAAGTGATTGCTTAAAAGGCGCAAAGGCCAACAAATTAAAATTTTGTTGGCCTTTGCGCCAACTTTTCTTTAAAAGAACTTTTGCTTTTCTTTTCTTTTAAAAGAAAAATCATTTTTGAATTGACTTTCTTTTATTTATGCAATTCATAAAAAGGATATAAACCATTTTTATATTCGAATTATTCTTTATTTTCCCTGTTAGTCATATAATACAAATAGACATATATGAGATTCAATGAATTATAAATCGTATATATATATATATATATATATTCATAGAAACTCGACAGAGTTTCTCGCCAAGCAAAAGAAACAACAGTGCAACGAACCGTAAATGAAAGGAATTACCACCAATTAATGCCAAACGATTTTTCAAAATTTTTTTAGTACTCTGTCTAGTTTATATTTTCCGAACTGACAAAAGTGGGATTTTGACACCTCTATATCTTCGGTTCTATTTACGATAGAAACAAAATTCTTGTTTCTATGGAATGGAGCGTGTCACGTGACTCACAAAAAAAAGTAAAATGGAAGCCGGCCAGTAGATGTTTACTAAATGCGATTTTAAAAGTGCTGTTTTTTGCACTTTTGAAATTCTGTTCTGACCAAAAACTTTTGACAGGGCTACAACAATGTGTAATTATCGGATTTTACGTTGTTTACGCCATTTCAATAGCTTTTTATGAGTAGTTCAAACCTTCGAAAGTTTCATGTAAAAATATTAATTAGTTTTTTATAAAAAACAAGTTTAAATCTTCTTATTACTGTAGCGTGGCGTACGTAATATGTCAGGCATTCTCATAATCTTCTCACTTTTAAGTCCCTGAATACATTTTTTTTTTTAATATCTATATTATAAAGGACAAACATATCTGTGCGTAACGCATACGTCATTTTGCGAATGGCGACTCTTTGAAATTTGAAATAAAATTTTGGTTTTGTAATTTTTTCTACTGCAAATTTTTATACTTCTAAACATCGCACATTTTAAATTTTTACATCGCCGTATAACGAAAAAAATGCTCTTTTAAATGCAGTTTGTTTGAAAGCTGTATCTCATTTTAATTTTAAGATATTAATTTTTTTGTAGTTTTTATTACTTTTTTTGTAATCGTGGCAGCTGAAGTACTCCATTTCTGTTGAAACTAAAGGGGAATAAAATGAAAATAGTAGATTGCTGTATCATTTTGTTGCCATTTTCTCATAAAAACCGACAAAAAATTGAAATTATAATACGGGCTATGTCAAGAATATCGTCTGTTTTAAAACCCAGTGAGTTTTGGCTTTATTTCGTTGTTATTTATCAATTAAATGATTTTGCCGTGCCGGCTCCATTGCGAAATATTAATAAACAATTTGCACATTAAAAAAACGTTCAGAATTTCTCCCCCGCTAATTTTCTACAAAGAAATTAAAGCTTCATCAATAAATAAATAAAAGAATAATATATAAAAAAGCACGAATTTAACATATATGTAGTCGAACAATTTAAATTTTTAGAGCCGAATTGGGAAAAATATGTGCTTTTAAATGTAATTTGTATGAAATAGAGTTGCTAAGCAACTGTTAAAGTAAAAGAGAAAAAATAATCTATATATTGAAAACACAAGATAGCTTGTTTAGACATCTTCCTTGAACTTTCTACTGTACCAATTTTGCTAATAATTCTGTTTTTTAAATGAAAGCTGTTCATTTGTAGATGTCCTTGCACTAGCTATTTTTCTAAATATTTTCACTTTTATATTTTTAATTTAATTTGAAAAGATATTTTGAAATTTCATCAAAATGGTAGCAATCGTATTATTTCCCCTGTTGCAGAAAAAAAGAAATATTGGGTTTATTTATCCGTATTGATACCATTTACTCATTACAATTAAAAATAACTTTATTTTAAGTCTGAACAGAAAATGAAGTCACTATTTAAAAAACATTTTCGCTCATAAAGCTAATGTTACAATATATTTTCATTCGGCTGATACCGAATTTGAGACACTTGGTGTAATGCTTCAGTAAGTGCCATATTTAAAAGAAAACAATCCTTTTCTTTGATAAAACTATATATTTTTACACGAATACATCTAAAAGATATCAGTTTCTGGAATTTGTACTTCGCGGTACTGAAATTAGACCCTCAAGCCAAAAGAATACATTTTCAAATGCAAAGTTTTAGCTGACAAACGGAACTTCACGTTTGAAAATCTATCTAAAGGAAAAATATGTCCATGCGCACGGCTGACGTCATTTTGAGAATGGCAACGTTTGACGATTAATTGTCGGATTTACAATATTTGCTACTGCAATTTTTTGAATTTCTAAACATCGCGCATCTTCAATTTTTACACCCGTTATATAGGGGGAAAAATCTACTTTCAAATGCAATTTTCGTGAAAACTTTATCTTAATTGATTTATTTATTATGTCTTTTAAATAATTTTCAAGAACAATGTTTTTTAATCTATATCCATTGCGTACAGGCTCCATTACGGAATAAGCCATTTGCACTTAAAATAATATAAATAATTCAGCATTTGTCCCTGACTAATTTTTTATAGCAAAATTAAAACTTCATCAATCTATTACATTAAAAAGGTGACTGTCCATTTGTATTTCGCAGCTGTTCCTCCTAGAATATGAAACGTTGGGTGATCAAATTAACGCCAGTTATCCGCATGGGTCCGAGGATGTTAAACGTGGTCGTAGAATTTTAAAATTTGTTTAGTTTTCGAGATATAAATTTTTACGTTATTTTTGATAACATTTCTGTAATGATGGAAACTAAAATTGCTCCACTTTTGTGGATAAAAGAGAGAAAAGGGAAAATGACAAGGATTATTCGGTATCATTGTTTGAAATCATTTTTAAATTGAAATTAACGTATATTTGAATAAATAGTGAAAAAAATGATTGTAGTTTTCCAGAAAATTTCACGATATACGAACTCACACATATTCAAGCTTCAGGAATCCGTTTATTTTAGAAACACAAATTCGACTCTCGACTGGAACATTGAGATAAATTCTGTTGACGTCAAAAGACAAAAAAATCGTACGTTATTTTCCTTTAATTTAAAGTCTTAAAGTAGATTTTCAGCCATTGCCTTAAGATGGCTAATAAAACATTTCAGAAGCGGACATTAAAATGCGAAAAAGCGAGAGAAAAAAAGAGAAAAGTTTTAGCGAGAAAAAAAAAATTCTTTAAATATTTATTTTAATTCATAAATATAAAATGCTTCTGAATAAATTCGTCCAAACAAATTCATTTTTGTATAAGTTGACCCAAATGACATCATTTCTACGAACTCCGAAATTCGAAGCAAAATCTTGGAAGAGCGAAAAGCTCTAAGCAAATAAAGTTATAGAATATGTGCATTGTTATTGGGAAAGTTTTGACTTAAATTGTAAATATAACTTATTATTTGAAATACTGTATTTAATAAAATTAATATTGCAATGGCTTTCTAAATTTAAAGATTTCATTTTTCGCAAAAAGTTCGATTGTCTCATGCAATTCAAAAGCAACACAACGGGTTGCTACGCAACTAGTATATTATAAAGGACAAACGTATCTGTGCGTAACCCATACGTCATTTTGCGAATGGCAACACTTTGAAAATTGAAATAAAATTTTGGTTTTGCAATTTTCTCTATTGCAAATTTTTAAACTTCTAAGCATCGAACATTTTCTATTTTAACACCGTCGTATAAGGAAAAAAATGCTCTTTTAAATGCAATTTGTATGAAAGCTGTATATCAATTTATTTTTGATATATTAATGTTTTTGTAGTTTTAAATACCATTTTTCTTATCGTGGCAACGAAAGTACCCCATTTCCATTGAAAGTCATTGCAAGTAAACGAAAAATAGTCGAAAATAGGAGATACTGTAGTTTTGTTAATCATAAAATCTGAAAAAAAAGTTGAAATTAAAATACGGGCTATGTCAAGAATATTGCCTGTTATTCCGTGATAATGACGTCATATGCATACTTCTCTATAGACAAAGTTTAAGACTGAATTGTGAAAGTGGATTGCTTTAGCCGATGCAAATGAAGTCATTTTATAAAAAAGCGTGTATTTTAATTCTGAAACCTGAATTATGTTTTGCAGAAGTGCGTCATTTTCACAGCCCATCTGCTTTGAAATTCTTCACAAGTGAAAATGCTTCCCTTTTGAAAATAATGTAATCGAAATAGCACACTGATAAAACGAAATGGTTTACAAAAATTTTGAGTGTCCTTATAGAAGAGAGGTGACATACAAATAATAGCGATTTATATTACAGAAATTGATAATTCTCGACTGGATGGATTTGTTCGCCGAATTAGACAAGCAAACAAATAATTCGTGGTTTAAAATAATATTATGTTCCTGAAGTTTTTGTCCAAAATTCTCTCGAATAATAAAATTTTAATGCTATCCTTTAGGACATTCTACTATAATTTTATCAAAATAACATAATTTGATTAATTTAATTTTTCTAATTTTATATAATCTATATATTTAAAACACAAATATGTTTTTTAGTCATCTGCCCTGATCTTTCTTTTGAACCAATTTTACTAATACACATATTTTTTTTTAAACTGAAAGCTCTTCATTTATAGATGTGATCGCACTATCTGTTTTTTTTTAAATATCCCCACTTTTATATTTTAATTTTAAAAGCATTTTATGAAATTGCTTCAAAATGGTGAAAATTAGATAGCTTTCATTATTGCAGACAAAACAGAAATAGTGTATTTTTATCTTTATTCATGCTATTTTCTGATAAAAATTCAAAATTGTTGTATATGGTTTAGTGTCGCAAAATCCCAATAGGAGCAGAATATTATATTAGAGGCATAATAACGGAAAATGACATACACTTTTTGAAAACACGCATTTTTCCTCATAAATTTCCTATATTGTTTTTCCTTCTGCTTGTGTACTGATACTAAGATTCAGACACTAGGCGAAATGCTTATTTAAGTGAAAATGAAGTCATAATTAAAAGAAAACAATCATTTTCTTGGATAAAACTAAACATTTTAACACAAATGCGTCTAAAAAAAAAATTACGGAAATTTTTACTCTCCGAAATTGAGATTAGAATCTCAATTAAAGGGTCCGTCTGTTCACATAAAAGATGTTACTGATGAATCGTGACTTCAAATTTTGAGTTAAAATGATTTTTAAATGATCAAACAATATACAATTATTTTTAAAAATTATGAATATGATATGAGAATTGCGCATGCAAATTTTGAGAAGGTGAAAATTGCTGTTTTTCATTCCGGAATACCAAGCATAATAGCCTCAATTGATAACCACATCCTAATAACTGATCTTTATTATATTTTACTGATTAAATATCTATATTATAAAGAACAAACGTATCTGTGCGTAACGCTGACGTCATTTTGAGAATGGTAACACTTTACGATCAAATCTCGGTCTTGAAATTTTCGCTACTGCAATTTTTTAATCTTCTGACCATAGTACATTTTCAATTTTCGTCGCATAGGGAAAAAATTTACTTTCAAATGCAATTAACTAACTTTAACAATTCGATTTCGGGCATTATTCTAATCAATAACTTTTCAATTAACTAACTTTAAAAACTGTATCATAATTGACTATATTTTCTAAAATAATTTTTAAGCATGGTTTTTCTTAATTTTATCTTATCACGTGCCGGTTTCAATACATAATAATAATAAACATTTTGCACAAAAAACAACAATAATTGTTCCGCATTTGTTTCTGACTATTTTTTAATAACGAAATTAATACTTCTTTTATAAACAAATAAAAAAATAATATTTTAAAAACACAAATTTAGCATATTTGTAATCGTACAATTTAAATTTTTAAATCACTAAATAGGATTTTTTTTTTCAAATGGAATTTGTTTGCAAAGTTTTTCTCAGTTTACTAATTGTCTGTGGTTTTAAAAACTATTTTAAAGCATGAAATATTTTTTAATTTATCTATATCGCGCGGAACTCGATTACGAAAGATTATTCCGTTTGCCCTTAAAACAAAATAAAGAGTTCACCATTTTCTTACGGTTAATACCATTAAAAAAATTTTTCCTGTGAATAAATATTTAAAATAATATAAATAAAACACAAATTTAACAGACATGTATAAGCTCTGAAGTTATCAGAATATAAAAGGAAGCCATAAGTAGCAAAATCTTGGCCAAACAACTCTTAGCATGCGGCTAATAAGAAAATATCGCTTTTGATAAATTTCAAAAATTTATTTGATGGTATAATTCGTATTTTCCATATGAAAATGCTTTTTTAATGTAAGTGGGCAATCTAAAAGATTTATTGCATATAAAAAAACTTATGAGTCTTCAATTTTAAAAAGTGTTTTCCCCTATATTCTTTAACCCGGGGAGCCCGGGTACGATCCCCCTAGTTTTAGAAAAAGAATTATCGTAATACCCGCTAGCTTTATTATTGCAGCGTGGCGTACGTAATATGTGGGACATTCTCACAGTCTTTTAAGTCCCTGAATAATAATTTTTACTTTCTTCTATCTTCACAAGAAAAAAAAGTATTGGATTCATGAAAAATTTCGACTTCCGGCGTTCAATGGATTTATACGTTTTAGAAGGTCCTGAACACGATTTGAAGATTTTTAGAAAATGTCTGTATGTCACTCTGTGAGTCTGTATGTGACAAAAAATTTGTGGACGCTATATTTCAAGAACTTATGCACGGAATTCCAGAAAACTTGCAATTTAGTTAGACATTGATATAAACTGGTTCTGATTAGTTTTTGGTGTAAATCGATCAAAAGGTGCCGCTGCTGTGCTGCATTTTTCACGATTTCTACAATAGCTACTATTTCTTAAGAATTAATGCACGGAATTTCAGAAAACTTCAGATTCCGTTAGTATTTGATATATTTCGGTACTGATTACTTTTTGGTGAAAATGGAACAGGTGGCGCTGCTAGGCTGCATTTTTCAATAATTCCGCAATATCTTCATCTCAAGAACTAATGCATGAATTTTCATCAAGCTTCAGATTCAGTATGTCCTTAGTATAAATTGGTCCTAATTAGTGTTTGGTGTAAATCGTTCAACAGGTGGCGCTTCTATGTGGAATTTTTTATGATTTCCGCAATAGCTGTATCTCAAAAACTAATGCACGGATTTTCATCAAACTTCAGATTTAGTTAGAAGTTCACATAAGTTGTGGATGATTAGATTTTGATGTAAATCACTTAATCGGTGGCGCTAATATGCTGCATTTTGAATGATTTACACGATTTTAGCGATAGTCCTATCTCAAGAACTAATGCACGAAAATTCATATCTTTAGAATCCTCATGATGGACATAGATTGCCATTTAATTTTGGCACTGTACTAGAGAATTTAGTATTAAAATGTGTAACATAGAAGAAAGTTTTTGGATTGGCCCTTGGCATATCCGACTAGTTATTTTAGTACATATTCTTGTGGGTTTTTTTTGTTGTTGTTTTCTTTTTCATATACTGGAGAACATCTCAATGCATTACTGCATATTAACGAGATAAATAAGTTTTGGACGATGTTGGGGGTCCAAATATCCAGGAAACCCCTATACCGCACCGTGTGCCTGATGCTGATTTTTAAGTTTGGAACTGTCTGTATAAAATTGTTTCAATAAAAGTAATTCGATGTAATTTTTTTTCCGAAACGGGGACAATTGTTTTATATAAATATGTAGCAAAAAAATAGCCTGTACACATTTCTACGGTTGATGTTATTTTTTTAAACTTTGCCCCTGGGTTTTAGATACCTCACCGTCCCACTTGTTAAATTATACAGAAACACACTTCACATGCAGTCACAGAATTTTTGTCATTTTTTTCTCATGCAGAAGTATGATAGAGAAAGAATGGCTAAAATTCTTTGACGGGAAATTTTCGGCAAAATTTAAATCAGTATTTAAATATCAATTTCAAGCATTGTGGCTTTATTGTTAGTCTTACCATCCCCAAGGTTTATTCCTGCACTTTTCGAGGTAAATTAATTTTTTTTTTTATTTAATCCAATGTAAATAACTATTTCTAAAAATCAATGAACATTGTGGATATCACTGTGTCTTAACATTATTATAAAAATAGGTGGTAATTTTCCTTACCGTCCCATCCTTACCCTCCCTTTTTCACCCTTACCGTTCTTTTTTCCTATACCGTTCTTTTTTTTTACCTTACGGTCCCTTCTTTAACACCCCTTTAAGACAATGTTAAGCCAAAATTTTGTACTAAAAATACTACATTGTTATTAATTCTTATTTGAATGTTATGTGGATATTATGCAAATACATTATAAGTAAAAATTTAGAAGAAAATAAAAAGTTTTAGTGGTAAAATGGCAAGGAAAATTAAACTCGTAAGTTTAACTTAAAACTCAGTTAAACGTTTCAGAAGCAAGGCATATCTTCTCCAAAAATTTTGAAATAATAAATCCACACCGCAATTTATGAACAAATTTATTTTAAATTAATCAAAAGCGTTTCTTCACGTATATTATGAGTTCGAAATCGCACTAAAAAATTACTGGTGCCATTTGGTAGTTACGGTATTAAAAACCGTTTGCAGACTGCAAACGGCGCCCCTGAAAGGGTTAAATAAAAAGAAAAATTCGCTGCTGACCATTTTTTCTTTATTTTGAATCATTAAAGCATTCATTCGTTTATCAGATTAAAATGTTATTTTAGCAAGTTTAATTTCACCAGATTTTTATTCCTGAAAGTCAAAAGATTATGAGAATGCCCCATATATATCTCACATTGCAGTAAACATTCAGAACTGATTAGAACTCGTGCAATTACTGGTTGAACATAAAAAAGGCAAAAATTCGTCAAAAAATAAATAATAATAAAAAAAAATCTATTCAAAATTTTCGAATTTTATGGCATCAGTCGTTCATGATCTTCCTACAAGCAACCCGTGTGCCAAATTTCGTATCCCTACTCTCTGTGGTTTCCGAATTTTTGTGGTTACATAGATAGATACGCGTACGGATTTTAATAGGGTAGATGTTATTGCATTCGAACCAGTTAAGCTCTCTATTATAAGGCATTTGCGGTTCGTGTCAAGGTCACTTAATAGATCTTGATTACATTATAACCGATCGATATTTATTGAGTATCATTTTTTTTTTTTTTAATGAATTTGTACTATTTCAATCTCAAGAAAATTTTATCATGTTACTTTTAAGTAGAATATAAATTCAATTTGTTCATCTAAAGCTCAACGATCCAGGTTTCTATTATCCACTTTATTAAAAATGCTTCTAGATTTCAGCACCCACCCTTTTAAAATTTCAATACTATGGCTATTTTTGCACACAGAATTTAGATTACAATTAAATGAAATTTTATTTTGCACGAAATCGGAATGATTTTTTGACGAAGGTACTACACACAATTATCATTGCGGAATGTCCTGCTCATATCTAAGGAGAAACTAGATATTGAAACGTGCCAGTGGACCTGGATTATGGAAAGATTCTAGGTAAATACTGACTACGTAGAAACCACAGGGCATGCACAGAAAGATAATAATAGCACTTTACAGAATCACAGAGTACTTATATTTATGAAAATAATTATTCAGAACTTTAGGATTACTGTTTATCATGTTGAAATAAGCGAGAAAATGCTCCATCTGTATTGCTGTTATATTAAAACGCATATATAGTCAAATATTTTTTTCAACATTCCAAACTTTGCAATTTATTCTATTTAAACCATTTTAGAAAGGTAATACAGTCAGTATGGTTTTTTATTACATATTTTTTTTTTCTTTTTTTTTACAATCCTTTTATATCAAATAAATTTTTGGCAGTTTTATTTTAATTTTCCGTTTTTCATTTCATTTAAAAAAATTAATAAGAGGATTAATTAAACTAATCGACTGTGTTATTTTGGAATTGTTAATTAAAGAATGCTACCAATATGCCATAAATAGCTTTTAGTTCATTTTTCATCAGATATTACAGCTACTTAAAAATTTACAAATATCACTGAAATTAGCGAAAATCATTTCATAACGATGAAATGTCGAATTCTGAACTTTTATTGAAATGAATTATAATTTACTGTATAAATTATCCGAAATATGTGACAAAATACTTGGAAAGCATACGATTTAGTATGTCTTGTTAATCACGTAAAAAAACAATTAGGAATTTAGAAAGTACATGCATTGAAAATTCAGCAAGTGTTAAAAGCTTATGAAAACGTAAAAAAAAAAAAAAAAAAAAAAAAAAAAAAAAAAAAAAAAAAAAAAAAAGCTTAATCAGATAATCTAAGTTTCTGCCGCGATTATCGGATGGACATTGAATTTCAGGTACGCCCGGTGATAAAACAAATGCTCATTATTCAATCAGTTTTTAAGACTTTACGTATTTTTATATAAAATTATATGAACTGCAGTTTTGAATATGCAGTTTTTCAAAAATTATTAGGATAAAATATTTGCTGAGTTAATTAATGAATCACCATATATCTTACACACTGTAAAAAATCATATACCCGTTTTCCTGTAGGAATCGGAAAAATAATTGCCCTTATCGTACCGGAAAGTTTTCAACCCAGGTCGGAATAAAATTCGTAAAAAAAAAAAAAAGAAATAGTCAATAAAACGTAATTTTACGGATTTTATTCCGAGCTGGGTCGGAAATTTTTCCGGTACGATAAGGGCAACTATTTTTCCGATTCCCACAAGAAAACTGGTCGCATTTTTTTACAGTGTAGAACAACAGCAAAAAATATTGCTTGTTAGTTCGACACATTTTATCATTTCTAAAAATATAAATGATTTATTCTTAGATTTGTAAGGATCTATAAAATGGTTTTGAATTATTTTTAAAAAGTTCAATGTTATGTCTTACTAGATATATCACACTTTTGAAAAGTTTATAGCATCACTATTAATTTTTTTTTACTTCTCTCATCTTTCATTTATCGTTACTTTTTGGAATTAAAATGGAATATGCATAGCATACTGCAAATGAAACACCTTACAAAAAGAAGTGACATCTAATCAAAAACAACTCCTTGTGAATGATCCTGCCAAGCTACAAACGTAAATCACATGTCGCCTGCTTGGCGACATGCAGGCGTATATTTAATATATGCAGTACCTATATCACAATCGAAAAATTTTGAAAGTCGAAAAAATTAATTTTAATTTCTCATTATATCTGTCTTATAAACTAAGACTTCCCTCAGAGGGATTCGTTTGAGCAATATTGCTGGGAACATAGATTTAATAATAACATGTGGAAGCAAAAAAATTAGATATTATCTTTAATTGTCCATATACTGCGATAAATTGAAATGATGAAAATAAACGAATCGTAGAATTACAAAATCTTATATATAAATTCGTATACACTGTTTAAAAAATGGGAAAGCAAACCATGCAAAATAACCATGTATGGATATAAAATTGAAAGTACGCAATACATTAAAAGTAAAATAGAAAATAAAACACTAAATTATCTTATATCGAAATTTAAGAGCACAATCAGACGCTCCGCACCAATTTGAGTAACTTTAAATGACAAATATATGATGTTTAAAAAGAATAGATTATACTTTACATGGTGTGTGCTCCCCCGGAATAGTTAATATTGTACAATATCTGTTTTCCACGGATGAAATGAGGTTGTTGATAAGAGATAAGGAATTCTCTCTTCAAAATCTGATATAGTATCAAAGTACCGAACACATCAAAAGTGGCATGCAATGCGCCGTTAGAGTGTGTTTTAGATATACTCGATCGGATTTATATGATGAGTGTATGCTGGCCACTACATACGCTGTATTGTTTTGTTTTCAAACATATTCTGCACAAGTTGAGCTGTATTTAGCATGTATTAAATAAAAGAAATCGGCAATGATTGCAACATAATGTATGTCACAAGATCTGAATACATCGTCTGCAAAACCTTTGAGCTGTCAAAGTGTCTTTTGAAGTAATTTACAAATACATACATATTTTTTCAGCAAATCATGCAAGCTAAAATACGCTAATATGAACCCGATTATGAAATTTCACCAGAATAAGTTAATACGAAAAAAATCTACTAATGACAATTGAGAATATGACCTTATGATAAAATGTCTCGAAAAATGAATAAAAAAAAATCATATCACATTTAAGAGGCACTTCCCTCTGTTAGTGACCTTGGCGAGAGAGAGAAAAGCCTAGAGAAGGAACACTTTAATTGTTGAAGGCACTTTCGGGCAATCTACTCACTGTTTCATACAGGTATTTATTCAACATTTACACAATTTATTTAATGATAGGTGTGTATCTATCAGTTTTGTTGTTTTTAAATTGCATTTTTTTTGGAGGAAATGGAGCATTATGAAATATTTAAAGTTGTTATACCTAATAATCCCAAATTAATAGTAATTGAGATCGCTTTCCATTCATTTCATCTTTTTAAATTTTAAATTTTTTAGAAACCATTCATAGAGACAATTTTATACTTTAAAACTAACCCGAAGCAAAATTTCAAGTTTTTGGCTCATCAGTAACACAGAAATAGAAAATTTTCGAAAGTTTTTTGTTTCTGCAGTGTTTTATATAGCGACATCTTTAGAAATTGCTCTATTGCGAGAATTTACGTCATGATAAATACAGTCATGTCAATTTCCATGTTTATATTCCTAATAATTCCATGTACTTCGTTACTTAGATCATCTTTAGACCTTTTTAAGCTTTGTTCAGTCTTTCGATTGTTTAGAATTCGTTCTACAACGAGCATTTACATCTTATAAATTACTGCCATGCCAAAGTTCTAGTTTGTAACCCAATAGTATCCCAGAAATTTCAGTATTCCAAATAAATCATAATTTAGAACCTTTCTAGAAATTTTTACGTTTATCTGTCAAATTGAATTTTCGAACCTTTTAGAGAGCGTTCATAACGAGTATTTACATCTTAAAAATAACTACCACACCGAATATAACGTTCCTAATCAAATCAATATCACAAATATAGCAGTTTTAGTACTTTTTTGCTCCTGCAGCGATGTAGGTTGTTGCACTGACATAAAATACAGTCTTTTTTCGGAGCAGAGATGGCCACCAACATTTTTTAATGTTGGCTATGTAGTTTCAGAGATAACAATTCACAAACGTACAAACATTAATAATATTGTACACTTTATTATATTATAACGCTTTATAATATAAGCATTAGATAAACAGATACAAAAGACATTTATCTGTTACAAACTAAAGTGCCCGGCGTTGCTCAGAATTTGAAGAATGTTTGTTCTGAAAAATCAATTTCAAAATTTAACATACAACATAAAACAAACATTAAAAAAAGCAGACGAAGTGTTGTTCGCATGAACCAAATGAAAACACAATATAAAAATGTATAAATGTATATAACATACGCAAAAGAATGCAGCTATAAATGAACTTATTTCAATTTATAATTGGAGCAATAATGTTAAAATACGCCAATATTTCCATAATCGGGGTTTTATCATGCTTCAATACTTTTTTCGCACTCATATGACGTTATACTATGTTCACCATGTCCTTTATATTTCCAATATGGCGTAATATTTTCCTCTGTTACGTGGAAACCTTGAAATAGAAAAGTTATGAAGTTATATTCACTTTCATTTAAATTCGTCAAACTATTTATTTCATTTTCATTTTTCATGTAAATATCTTGCAATAGAAAAGTTATTACGTAATATTCACCTTTTTTTTAAATTCGGCAAACTATTTATTTCATTTTCATTTTTTACATGGAAATCTTGCAGTAGAAAATTAATTGTTGTAGTAAGAATATTATCGTGTATTTTAATTGTTGGCAACTGCTATAACGAAAAATGTTTAAATTTGATAAGAAATTGCTATTAAATTGGTGTTTTTTATTAATTAAAAATTAACTATATATTATTTCGATTCCGGATTACTTTAGTTGCTGCGGCCGTGTTTTAATACACATGTACGTATCTTTTGACAATTTTGGCTTCCAAACTGTCGATTTGTATAGAATTACAAATAGACTGATAGACAAATTTTCATTTTTATATATTAGATTATATACAAACATAAATAACTTATCTAATACGCGTTAGCAGATGCATTTTTAAATATATGTATAGAAACCCGTAAAATACTTATTCTGTTTTATTTTCACAGTCATTTGGCAAAAAATCTTACTTTCTTAACCCCGAATTGATTGTTTTTTACAAAAGCGCCAAAGTCCATATAACAGCGAAGTACCATGAAAAGCATTAAATGCATGGTAATAACGTACTTAGAACGCGAGATTTACGATCAACCATTATTGGCATTCAATCTTATAGTTTGGCGATAGATTTTGGTCGACGGGATAGCTAAGTAGTACCAAATACTGTACTGCAATTTAACTTCAATTTAACTTAATCTTCTCTATTCTACTATTTTAAGATTTTTAACTTCTAAACATCGCACATTTTTTATTTTTATACCGTCGTATTGGGGAGAAAAAGTACTTTTAAGTGTAATTTGTTTGAAAACTGCTTCTCAATTTGTTTTTGAAATATTAATTTTTTTGTAGTTTTCAGCGCCATTTGTTTAATTTTGGCAACCCAAGTACTCTATTTCTGTAGAAAGTAGGGGGACAATAGTTGGAAAATAGTACTTATACCTTTTTGTTGCCTTTTTCCCTTAACAACTTTAAAAAAAAGTAATTAAAATACGTGCTTTTTTGAAAAAATATAAATGAATGATTTATTTTTCAAAATTTAATTTTAAATATCTGTATTATTCTGTATCTGTATCTGTATCGGTATTATCTGTATATCTCTATATCTGTATCTGTATTAAGTATCTGCAAATATTTCTTTTAAAGCAATAGTGGTAAGGGAAGAATCAATTTGGTAGCCATGGATTTAGTGCCCCCCAAAATACCAGTCAACAGCCACCACTGATGTAACCATATATAACGCTATTATAAATTGTTTTGTTCTATAATTATATCATTTATTGATTGTTATTTCCTTTTAAAAATAATACAAATTGTTTTGTTTATCACTTCATTTTGTTTTCATATTGAAATAAAAAATAACGTACTATTATAGCACGCTATATGTAACTGGTATTCGAAAACGACGTTTTCGCCAAATTGGCATAAAAAAATCACGCCAAACCCGATGCGTTTATGGGATCTGTGCAATAAATATAAACATTTTATTTATATATATAATATCATTACTTTTTATATACAATTTACTTTTGTTTGTATATAAAAATAGGTAAGTGGCTTGTTAACACAAAATAAATTGCATATATCTTTAAAAAATTGCTTGAGTATATGAAACAATGAATAAGTTGCACGAAAATACGCATAAAAAGCTTACTTGTCTCGCCAAACCCATTTTCTCTATCTCACCAAGGCCCTTATACAGGAAAAGTACAAGTTTCAATTTTAAAGACTAAAAAGGAATTAATATAAAGGTAAATTGTTTTTTTGAAAATCACGCTTTCATTAAAATTCACAAAAATTTAGAAAATATATATGTTTTCTAAATGCACTAAATATTAGAAAAATCTTGAAAAAAACCTTAAATGCACGGAGTTTAAATTTAATTCGGTAGTTCAATTATGGAAGATAAATGGATTTAAATGGGAATTTTGACAAATTAGCCAGCTATCTTCAAGATGGCTTCATATATAGAAACATTTTTGTCGCCAAATTTGTTGATATTTCGCCACGTTGGGCAAAGTTTGGCTTTATCGTGGTAACCCTGTCATTAGTACTTTTCAACAAATACTCATTGTTGAATCTAATGCTGATATCTCTATAGAAAATCAAACGTAACCATTAAGTAATTCACCCCCCCCCCCACACACACACCGTACCCCCCTTAGGAATCGAATTTTAAAAAATCAATGTCCAATTCATATATTGCCCTCAGGTATACATATATATTCGAAATTTCAAAACTCTATGTCAACAGGAAGTGGGTGAAAAATGAATCACAAGATTTGAGTGCCACAGACAAATATAAATGTAAATTAAAAGGGTACTTTTCGGTTAGCCGGGCGCCAGTGTTATATATACATATATATATACATACATATATGTATATATAGATATATTTGCATGTACATGCATTGTATATACACACATATATGTATATGTATATATGTACGTATAAATACATACATGTATACATACATATACATGTACCGGGTGTCCCAAAAAGGACTGACTGATTTTAAAATTCAATAACTTCCAAACGGTGACAGATAATAAAAAAAATTCTTGCAGGAGGGTTATGCATAAAGTCAAAAGTTTTATTACAGTGATTTTCGATTTTAGTTCGAATTACAAACAATAGATGGCGCTGTAAACAATAGTCGCTTAATACAGGCTCGATTTTTGGTCCTTTCTGTTCTTCCATGCAGAAAAAGGAGATGGAAATGTATTATCCGGGCCACGAAGTACCAAAAATCGAGCCTGAATTTAGCCTCTATTGATCGCAGCGCCATCTATTGTTTGTAATTCGAACTAAAATCGAAAATCACTGTAAAAAAACTTTTGACTTTATGCATAACCCTCCTGCAAGAATTTTTTTAATATCTGTCACCGTTTGGAAGTTATTGAATTTTAAAATCAGTCAGTCCTTTTTGGGACACCTGGTATATATAACACTGGTTCCCGGCTAACCGAAAAGTACCGTTAAAAGAAAGCATGTAAAAAAAATCCCTGCCGGCTCGGGCCTACAGGCGAAGGTAGATTTCGAAGTTAAGTACTAAATTCGCCAACAAAACTTAAATCAAAATTAGAGATAAACCCAGTTCCTTCACTAAAAATGAGCTCTAGGGAGCTAAACATTTTGTGAAAATTCTAATATACACGAATACACACACGCATGTATATGGAATAGGTTTAAAAAATACCTAAAGCAAATTCAGAGAACCTCAAAGTGTTAAAATAAGTTAATATTTCCATAGTAGGGTTTTTATCATGTTTTAATACGTTTCTTCAAACTCACATGACGTTACATATTCACCTGCTGAGATTCATTTTATTTCCAATATGACGCAATATATATGTATTTTTTATAATTCGTCAAAATATTTATTCCATTTTGAGTTTTCATGCGGAAATCTTGCTCTAGAAAACTTATGACGTAATATTCAATTTGTTTTCAATTCGGAAAACTATTTATTTAATTTAATTTTCATGTGACAATATTGCAATAGTAAAGCAATTGTTGTGGTGAGAATTTTATTGCTGTTTTTTAATTGTTGGCAACTGCTATAACGAAAAATATTTTTTTTTTTCCTGTCATTGTTGTGTAAGAGCTGTTTTTATCAGAATCGGGTTAAGACGATATTCAAAATTTTTAACCCTCCCCATTTCCATTCCCTTGGGCCGATTTTGCCCATTTTCAATCCCCGCCGAGATATTAGCCATTTCAAAGTTGTTAGCGAGTTTGAAGACGATCCGTGCATAATTCCAACTTTTATCGTGCGGACAAAATTTAGCACATACATACACACACACACACACATATATATATATATATATATATAAACTTTGTAGGTAGGGGTGGTTTTGGATTCCTGGGGTCCTATAATGAAAAGTTATGAAAGAATTTTTCAAAAGTCGCACCATGGTAACGACTGCAATAGGTAGTATTTGTTACGAAATCTACCTAAAAATAATAATTAAAATAAGAAGAAATGATGCTATAAAGCAAAATATTTCATTGCACATCATATAATTGTTTCTAATTTTCACACGCGAAATATAAAATATGCTTTTAGCGATTAAAAAATGCTATTGAGAGATTATCGCAAAATCTCAAATCAAAGTTTTTATGTCTTTTTTTTTTTTAAATGGAAAAACAAACAGATTTATTTTCCTGTTTGATTAAATTTAAATATGCTTTATGGCACTTCAATATTACTGCGTGCATATTTTTTTTTTATTATTTACTCCGTGTGTTCAAACCAGTTGTCTACGAAAACATCAACCGGTGAAAATGACGCACACCAAATTTCTGTGACGTATGCAGATAAATTATGCTTTTTTATCAGTTTTTTCTATATAATTTTTAATCGGTTTGGAACTTATTTTTCGTAGTAGGTGCATTCAGTAGGCGACCCTCATAGGTACCTTCTGGTGATATCAGAAACGAAATCCGACAAATATTTTTTGAGTTATGCTAGACGAAAGGTTTTTATTAGGCTTTTTATTTAGTAGGACATGGCGTTAATATCCATCGTAGCTGTATGTGTCACTGAGTATTAGCCTTCGCTTCGCTCAGACAATAATTGTAGGAGAAAGATCTGAAATAAATTAGAAAGCTTTATAAGACAAGCAGGAAATGGCATGTAATTGTTGTAATCATCTATTATTACAATTATTCTTTTCTGTTTTTAATTACATAACAACGTTTAATAATACACTGTTAAAAATGGCCAAATGGATCCTGTTTATAACAGAATTATTTATTAAACGTAAAATGTCGTGCTGCCAACGTAAGGAATATTATATAATACTATTGTAACAGAAGCCTTACTAGAACAGTTTTTTCCCCCTGTCACGTGCAATTCTGTTTATGCAGGCTTTACTGCAACATATCTCAGTTTAGTTAACGTTTATTATTAGGTGCATTGTTAGTAATAATGTTTATTACATGTTTACTTAGAAAATCCTTAACGTAAATGTGGTCTTTCTCGTTCAAATAACGGTAAATAAAATCAACAAATCGATCCCATAATTTTAAATAAGAATGGCATGTAAACACCAAAAGCTTCAACATTTCACATTTTAATGGGATCAGTATTACAAGAAAAAATTGTTAAACAAATAGTCATATGTAAGTGCAGGAAGAACAAACAAAAGCCTGCAGGTCGCCAAGCAGTTTTCACATACTGTACCTCACTCCGAGTCCTTTGGAAACATTATGAGTAGTGATAGATTTTTACACGGCACTCGGAGTATGCACTTCTATATCGCTTCTTTTTATGTGATATCACTTCTTTTTATGGCTGATGTTTTAGGTTTGTGGCTTGGCGGGATCATTCACAACGAGTTGTTTTTGATTAGATATATATGGTTGTGTGTGTGTGTGTGTATATATAAGATTTTAATTTAGGTACCACAATTTATTTGAATCTTCAAATCGACTAAGTCTCTAGAATTTGTTATTGTCCATGATTTGAAAGCGTGAGATATAAAAGCAAATTCACAGATCATGAGCAAAATGACTTTAAACTTTGAAAATAAGAAAAGAGTCTCTCATCCCCTTTAATAGCAAGCTACTTGTTGCCATATAGAAAAGACTTGTTGCCATATAGATAGAGATGCAGTAAGGTGGCTGGAGTGACGCCAAAAAATAACCCTAAAATGAGCTACGGTCGGCCCAAACGCAAACACGTTCTTTCACGAAAAAATAAAAAACTTTTGGTAATACAGTTTTTAATTCATAATTCAATGGAATTCTGCCTTAAAGAATGCTTAAAAATTAGCAGATCACTTTCATTTAGAGAACAAAATGCACGGCTGATGTCAAGGAATTCGTTCCCACTTCCAAGTGCTTGTTTTGTTTGGGCCGAGTGAGAGCATTTAAATTTCAGCGATAACGCGCATCATATTGCAAACCGTTTTTACGGCATACTACATCTCCTTCTACCTCTTTCCTCCCTTACACGTTGCTGACGACTGGCTTTTTCGTTAAACATTGCCACAGATGAATCTCGGAAAATGAAACATTCAAATTACTGAAAAAATTAATAGCTCGAAAAGTATTTGTCAGAAAATTGTTAGACATTTGTATTTTCCTTGATAGAATTTTCAAACTTAATGATTACGCCGTTTTTCAAATATTGATCTTCAAAAATTACCGAATTTCACAATGGAGTACTATAGCGAAACCTTCACGCGTAAAAAGATAAAGATAACGGAAATGTGTCCTGGCGTGTATACTGGCTGTACTACGAGTCACAATATATAGAAGCCTTATTATTCTGTTAAAATATAAAAGTGAATTATAGTGTCACGAATGCATGATTGTTATTTAATTCTCGACAAATACTAGATGCGCCATTTCTTTTTAGTTGTGAATATTATAGGTTAATTCACGGATGACCTCATATTTAAAAAATATATATGGTTAATGCATGGCTTTTACAAGAGAAAGTGATAGCATGAAGGGCTTTTAATGAATTTACATTACTTATTCATTTTTTTCCAAGAGTGAACAGTGCTGAACAGTAGAGCAGGGTTGAGGGGTTTCCTAGTTGTTATCAATTTAACACCCATGCTGATGAATATGATGTCTTACAAATTAATGCGCCATTGCGAAAAAGAAAATGGTGTAGTTGTTTAAAAACTGAATTAAAAGTTGAAAAAGTATTAAAGGTAGAAACTAGTACTAGTGCTTAAATTATAGAGATAAAAAGTTAAACTTTAAGTTTAAGAACTAGAAAGATAAATTACAGTTATATTTAAATATACGTATAGCTGTAGTTGCAGGAACTACTATAATTTCCATGAATCAAGAGTATATTTATTTAGGCTTAAGAAACATTTTCTTTAAATACTGGCATAAAAGCAAAATTTCTCAAAACTTTTAATATATTAAAAAAGAGAGCATACTTGTGCGAGATTCACAGTCAGTATGATGTTTAATTTAAAAATTGATTTTTCTAATCAAACATGTTTAAAACCCCTGCAACGCCGGGTGTTTCAGCTAGTTTTATCATATTTCATGGAGCAATATCAAGGGAGATATCAATAAAGCAATTGACTAATTAAGCCTAATTGAAACATCCTACAGATTATATACTTTAACTATTAACCCTAGTAACTTTGAAAATGTTAGTTGTAAAGTATTAAAGCATCTTTATAAGGAATTTAACCAAAGTTTGCATCGTTTCAGCATTATGTTACTGTTTGAGTTGTTCAATACAGATTATATGTTTTAAAGGTTATCCATGATATATAGGAAGAAGCTAGATATAAATCATTGAAAAATTATCTTTAAGGAATTAAATCAAAGTTTCTATCATTGATTTCAGCATTCTATCACTATTTGAGTAATTCAATTAATTAACGTTTTGCATATCACCTAGTTACATATATACAGAATGATACGATGTTTATGAAAGATTGTACACACATCAAGAGGTAATAGTACATTGCATAGCAAACATTTTTATATAAGAACATAAGGGCATAATCTAATTAATTATTCAGTTGAAATTGCAGGTTGTCTCCGCGAATTTGCACTTTTGGCCGTATCCTTAACAATAATGAAAATATTTTAAAGAAATTTGCTGCAGTCTGTTTATAGTAAAATATGAGGATGTCAGATGGTTCCAGCGGCTACCATCTTTGTCAAAGCTGATAGAGTAAATTAGTGCTAACTAAACGTTAAATTCTTCTGAATGTTCATATTGTTTCACTTACCAAAATCTAACACATATCCATTAATTTTCATGATATGTTTGTATTTCGTCCAAAGCAAGGTAAGATTATTGCAAATATCTGTCAAAAATATGCATTTTACTTAAAATATATAAATGGTAATTATGTTCGGATTGGGGTGAGGCATCCAGTATTTTTAATGTGAAAAATTCGATTATGATCTTGGTTTTTTTTTTTTTATACTAAAATTGATTATTTTAGTATATACTAGTACAACTTCCTAAAGTTCTGTATATTCTTTTTTAAATCATCTTATAAATATATGTGTGTGTGAGAAAGAGAGTGCAGGGTAATCCAGAACAAGTGTTCAGTAATTCGCAGTAGCACAAAATGAAGCATTAATAATATGGGAACATGTTGTTTCAAGTTACTTGTTCAATAAAAAATACAGGGTATTTTACTCTTATTAAACTTCGCTTTTGTAAATAAATTAGAAAAAAAATAGAAGATACTCTGATAAAAATTTGGATGGATAATGCTTTGTGCGAAATGTACAGTCGCGGAAAAAAAAAAAAAGTAAACACCCTATAGAGGAGATGTTGTAGATTTCCAGATTCGTGAATAAATGAAAAAAAACTCCAACACGAAGATTTCGAGGACTTACTTCTTTATTGTCAAACTTTTTAAAAGGAGGGCCATGACAGTACAGTGGGACGGGAGAAGTCAAACAGAAGGTTGCCCGACGGGGCGGCCCCGAAGGGCAGCGCTGAGATCCGTCACCTTCGAGATCAGAGGGAGTAGTGGTAAAATATTCATTACAATCACTCACTCATTGGCGAGATGAATAGGAACATATGAACTGTATTGGCGATGAATAATGGTGGCGTGGCAAAGGAATCAGAAGCATCCCGAAGTATTACATAGAACTGAAACTTACGCCATGGCGCGGCTATATGGTTACACGTATCTTAACATTCCTGCGGTAAGGAAAAGTGGTTAAAGAAATAGGAACACGTGATTTTTATATGCACGCTACAGCTGCAAATTAGTCAGCAATGGGCATATGGTTTGTATCCGAGAAAGTACAAGGCTGAGAATTGAATACTAATGCAAGCCCAGAGGCTGGGATAATATGCATTAGATATCGTCGGCTGCAAAGTGAAAAGACATTCATTTGTATTTTATTCTTTTATTTCATGTCAAGGGAAAATAGCTGTGGTTAAGATCTTTTTCTGTCCGTGTGAATTTGAAAGACAGAAAAGGGAACCGAGATAAATGATGTCTGCATTTGAAAAGAACTTTAAAAAGTAAAAGCGAAACTTACAGTAGTGAGAGGGGGGGGGTGAAGAGAATGAATAAAGACATATGAAATTAACTCTAAAATGTCAAATTTAAACTAAATATTTTATTTGAAGGGGGGGGGGGGAAGAATAATGACAATTTATAATAAACCAGTAAAGTTAAAAGTTGATTTTTTTGAGGGGAAAGGAGGAATAATGAATATATAACTGTAAAGCCGTTATATATATCACCCATTACCACCAGAAAAAAAAACTGTGAATCTTGAAGAACAGTTTTTTTTTATATTTGAAGATTACTTTGTCCACCCCATACATATAAGTATTTAAAACAGATATAACATAATAAGAAAGACAAGCCTCCATATATATATATATATATAACATATAACTGTGTGCTTGCAATTCTTTAAATGTTTGCACAAAGCAAAACTTTTCAGGTCATGCTAAATGGCGCCTTTTTTTATTCTGTTCTTGGTATTCATTAGTCAGTCACCAAGAAAGTGCAAATAATATTTTTTTTAACAGGATCCTTTTTAAATATCTTTTTTAGTATTTGATTAAGAGGCTGGTACCAGCATTTTTCATGACCAAAATAAGAGAAGTAAATATATATATATATTTTTTTTATTACTTGTTATAATATCTTCTCAAAATAAAAATAATATACTATAAATGCAAGCAACAAAAGACACAGATACTACTTTAAAATGAAATAGAAAATAAATGACATATACTTGTCTGTGAATAAAAGGTAAATGAAGTAATATAAAAAAAATAAAAAAAGTAGAAAATTGGTTTTCCTGCACACCGCACAGGACTACAAAAGAACGGGATGCATATAGCATGCCTATGAATGGGTGTAGCCCTTAATCTTGTTAATAAACAAGTGTGATGGCGTCAGTTTAGAACATCAGCCCTAGGGGGGGAGGGAGTTATGAGACCCAGACACCAAGTGATACCTAGGTCCCTGCTCCCCAAAGATCACATTGATCTTCAAAGGAGCATGCGTCAATGTATCATATAAAAAGTTATGTTTATTGAATTGAAACAACAATTCAAGGGTTTTGTCTCTCTACACAATGAAGTTTGGACCCTTAGGGCAAAAATTTTGAACGGGAACAAAACTTCAGAGGGGATAAATTAAAAATAATAAAAAAAACTGAGATAAATATCTCACATATCAACGGTAAAAGGACAATCCGAGTGTGTGGAGAGACTGGTGACATGATCGGGTAAGTATAACAACCACATTTTTTTTTAAAGTAAATTCTAACTTTGTATTCCTTGCAATGTATCGAGCAGGATATGAACTGTATGTGTATTGTATGACCTTAACTAATGTTTTAAACATTTAGTGTAACTGCACTAGGTTACTAATGCTAAAAACGAAAAAAAAACTTTTTTTTGTTATTGTGAAGTTATGTTATTACAAGAACGACATAATATCTTAGACGTGTGTATTGTCTAAGTGAAGCTTAACCAGAGATTTTATTTAATCTCCAAATTTAAAAGAAAACGTGTAATTATGTACATGTAGAAAACCAAAACAAGTGTGATGAAAACAATAAAAACATCATAAGGTTGAAATTTAAAGAAAAAGCATGTGAAGGGGTAGCATCCTGTAAACTGGACATTCTTTGTTGTGAAACAAAGTGATGGTGACATGTAATGTCGTGGCATAAAAGAAATATAATGATAATGGAAAAATTAAGAATGTGTTAAAACTTAACTTTTTAATAAATGTTTAATTTGTGAATATCATGTGAGGTCAAAAGTAGTTCCTGGTATAATGAAAACAAAAAAGAAATATCCTAATGTGTAACGTTGGCACCTAGAAACAAAATATTTTCAATTGTGTATAATGTATGTTTTTTTTTTTTTTTTTACCAAACAAAATATCAATGAACTAAATTGCAATAACAATGAACTATGTTGTAATATCAATGAACTAAATTGTAAGTGTATGTCTATGAACGAAAGAAAAAATGTGTATTTCAATGAACGAATCAAAGAAAAGGTATTTCACTATGAACTAAAACAGTGTATGTCAGTGAAAAAAAGGAAAATTTCAATGACTTAGATGTACGTTTGGGAACACAGCAGTCTACGTACCTCAATGAACAAAGTATGAGCAAGTATTTCACTGACTTAAAGTGTAAAGGTAATACGATGAACTCAAATGTGTGAGAAAAAAAAAACCCACTATGAACTCATGTGTCTAACAAAAAAATTCAAATGAACTAAAGTGTCTATCAAAACAAAAATTGGTATGAATTAATATGCAAAACAAATCACAAGAAGGAAAACAAACTGTGAACTTATATGTGTCAGGAAAAATTCTATGAACTAAGTATTGTCATGAAAGAAAAATGATCGTGCAATTGGTCCCTGAAGTACACAAAGAATTGAAAATGCTATAAACTCGTGTAAAGTGTTTTTTTTTCTATGAACTCAATGAACTATGAACTCGTGTAAAGTGTTTTTTTTATGAACTCAATGAACTATGAACTCGTGTAAAGTGTGTTTTCTATGAACTCAATGAACTATGAACTCAGTTGTGTAACCTATGAACTCAGTTGTGTAACCTATGAACTCAGTTGTATGACCTATGAACTCAGTAGTATAAACTATGAACACAAACTCATTGTGTACACATGGAACCAAGAGCATTGTATCACAAGTACAAAAATGCATCGCCTAAAGTTAAAACAAATGAACCAAAAAAAAAATGTGCTTTTAAGTAAAGGAAAGTGAAAAAGGAAAAAATGTAACCAGGAAATGCTACTTGTGTGATGAAATGTAACTAAATAAACTTAACAAGTGAAATTATATCCAAATTTCTAAAAAAATAAATCTAAAAATGTAACTAGTGTAATGATGAATTTTTAAAGTTGAATTAATGTGTACTCTTTCGGTAACAATCTTCCAAAAAGAGAAAAACATACAGTCTGACAACGCGTATCAGAAATGATTTCACTTTTGTTCCAATTCGACATTCATTTAACTATTTGCCGGCTAAACAATCAAATGAAAAAGCAACTCACTGTACACTTGTGTTTATAAAAAATTCCTGAAAAATTAAGTTAACTTCAAACTTCAAATCAGTATAAATAATGCTGTGGAAAACTGACATATGTATGTAAATGTATAAGAAAATAAGAAATTTTAAAAGGAATGCTGTAGATAGTAACTCCTTCACAGTAATGTGTGTTAAATAAAAACGAAAAATGTAAAATGTATGTCACATTGTTTAGCTTTTTTTAAAAAAAAAGGAAGCTGTATGAGATGTTTATGGGAATGTATTGCAGTTGTATACTTTTTCTCGCATTTGCTTGATGAATTTTTTTAATGATGGACAATAAGGTGCAAAAGTACTGTGGAAAATGTCAAAGTTGGTGTTATTGCTATCGTTATTTCTAATGCAATTAATGCATTTTGGAGGATTTCTACATTGAGGGTCAATGTGTGGCAAGGCACACACCGAGCATCTAATGTCATTATAACACGAAATTGCAATATGATCATTGTATACCTGACACTTAAAACAACGTTTAACATTTATATATGGTTTAACAGGGTACGGTTTTGATTGTATGATAATTTCCCTAGGCATTAATAATTGCCTAGTATCCTGTGGTGCAAGCTCAAAGATCCAATTAAAGGAGTTGATATGTAGGAGTTTGTACTTTTTAACAAAGTGTAAATCAGGTTCAGGTATATGGATTAAATCTGAAATACCAAACAAGATATCAGGAATATTTAAATTTTCAGGGAGGTTAAAAATAATAACACGACTAGGCTTAGGTACATTAAGTTTAGCAGGGGATAAGGACTTTAGAGAGGAATCGCTAATAGCTGTAAATATTTCATTGTGCTTACCTTGAGTGTGCAGGTCGGAGCTAAGATATGTGTTTTTTTTATCATTTTCCAGTTGTGGTAACTTTTCTTGTTTACACATATAAGAGGGGATAGTTTGTGTATATTTAGCTAGGGCAGATGGAGGGAGTTTGTTGTTGACATCTACCACCTGATCAACCATAGTCTTACTACATTTAGTACACTTCGCGTTACCTTTCTGTTTGCCTGTGATTTCATGTAATCTCTCTACAAGTTTCTGATTTACAAGAAATAAATTATCTTTATCCTGTTTTAATTTGGAATAATCATCTTTTAGAACATTAAAGTTTAGTTTAAGCACGTGAAAATTGAATTTAATGATCTGAAGGAAATCTATAATATTTTCAGACATGGATGCAGCATTTTCGGTCGTAAGTGAATTTTGAATAGATGTGGCTTCCATATTACTGGAATCCGAATATCTTAATAATATCTCCTCGAAATAATCTACCCATGGAGGTACAGAAATGGGGTGATTAAAATCACTAATAGAATTTTCATCATTTGCTGCCATATTGTAAAAATAGACTGGTGCAGTGTGTGTTATCTCCAAAATCTTTTTTTTTATCTCGTGTTTATTTAATTTCTGTTGTTTACTTTTTTTTGCCAGCCAAAATGGAGAAAAAAGAAGGAATTCTTTTTTTTTTGAGAGAGAGCAACACAAATAATGCAAAATAAATAATACTAGTATTTCAAAAAGGTGTATGTATGCAAAAACTCTAGTTATCAGAAATGAAATGCATGCACATAAAATAAAACACAATAAGTTGCATAAATAAATTATACACAAAAGGAAAAAACATGGAGGGGGGGGGAGTGTAAAAAATAATATGAGTGTATCAATCACAACATTTCTGAAAGTTAAATTTCTGTCAACATCCAGTTGGATTAAAGTTTCCGAAATTCAATAAAATAAAAAAAACAGGTAATTAAATTGTAATTCAGGTTTAAAATACAAAAAAAACCCAAAAACAAACAAGGTCAGAGTCGAGCAACACATGCTGAGAATAATTGTGCAAATGTCACACACAAGTGAAAAATGTGCAAACGTTGTGAGCGAAATATGCACATATTTATATAAAAATATCAAAAACTGCAACACTTGGAGCAGAGAACTTTTTTTGTTGCCTATCGGCAGAATAAGTGTACTTTCAAAGTACGCCAGTGGGGCTAAAGGGTTAAACTCTAGATTTTTGAATGCATAAAAAAATCCTTAGGAAGAAGAAGAAAAAAAAACAGGTCACAACATAGCATGCTTATGTAAATTCACGTAAGAGAAAAAATAAATATGAGAAGTATGTCATGATATAACCATAAAAACATTATAAGTGAAATATTAATAAAAGTATAATAATTTTATCATTTTAACTGCAAAAAGTACTTAAAAAAACAAACAAACAAACGCAGCTTGGAAGAAGATAATAAGGAGCAAATATGCTATCACTGTTAAAAATATTGTAAAAAAAATAGTTCAGAAGTGATTTCTCCGTTCAAGCTGACAAATCAACAAACTTATAAAAATCCAAATGGTAAAAGTACAAGTATGAATAGGGAACCATAACATGGATAGAAACTGATAATTTACTGATATTGAAAAGAAAGAAAAAAAAAAGGTTATAACAATTTAGAGTAAATAATTTAATGTAAAATTATTGTTCATACTTACATGCAAAGTGTGTTTCTTTTTTTTTTTTGTATAAAGTATTGTGACACAAGTGTTTTCATTGAATTCGGTCAACTAGTATATCATTTTTTTTTGTAGAGAGCATTCATTTGGAGCACAAAAACAGAGCGCGGAGAAAACAACGCTTGTTTTTTTTTTAAGAAAAAAGAGTTAAAATAAAAAGATTTTAGTGACAATTTGCAACGGGAAAAAAAATTAAAACAAAAAAATCATTAACGTCCTATTTTCGTACTCTGAATGCTACAATAATGTTGAATGATAGATGACACAACATGTGAAGTGTGATTTAGTACACTCTTTTTTTTAATGCAGAGTGGTTTCTTCTTTTTTAACTGAAGCACTTGGACATCAGTAGGGTAATTTTTTTTATATCTTGATAACACACCACAAAAGGAAAACATTTTTCCTCGAACTCATGGCACACTTAGTGCATTCTATATTTTTTTTTAGAAAAATTGAAGATATCACCACAAAGAAGCACAAAGTAAATCGAAATTTTTTTTACTATTGCTTCTGACACAATTTGTTATACCTAACACAAGATGACACTTTCACGAAATTATATACCTTTTTAGCATATTTCATTATCTTTTCACCAAATGTGTGGGATTCCTAGACACTTTGCACTGCAAATATTAATCACAAGATCACAAACAATGCGAAACGGCGCACATTTCCTGAACTTGTTGCACTGAGAACTTTGTTTAAAATGTGTGTTACTTGTGCGTATAATTCATACCACAGCTAGGTGAGGACTTTTTCACAAAACATTTACTTTTAGGAAACTATCTGGAGTGGATGTACGTTCAGATGGCACTTTTTTTTTCACAAAACCTTTCGCACTCACACTGGTAGCACGAACATGTTTGTTTGAAGGTTGACTATCGCGCACAAAAAAACAGAAACTGTCGTGATTTTTGTTTTGGAATGGAGTACTGACAGATTTTTCCGATAAAAATGAGTAGGAGTATGAAGACACAACTTCACGCAGGGAAATAAGTGATGCAGGTGTGATGTCTCGTAGGAAAAAAAGAACCGCTGCAGGAGGCGACGTCGTTCGATGACCCCATTGGAGCACCGCATTCTAAATCTTGCTTCTCGTTAGGCCAGTGTAAAGTCCGGAAAAAAGAGGCTCTCTCCAAATCCCTTGGGGTAGCGGGAGAAGGCAAGGGAAATCCCCTGAAGTTGACATCGGCGAACGAACAGAGAGTATGAAGAGGCAGCCGGAACTCCCGTGGGAAAAAAAAGGACATCCTTTCGCGTCGCTGGTAAGAAAAGTGAAACGGAATGAAACTTCTCCTCGTATTTTTTTTTATTACTGTTGGAGAAAAAATCTGGGCAACGGCGCCAATTTTTATATAGGAGATGCTGTAGATTTCCAGATTCGTGAATAAAGGAAAAAAAACTCCAACACGAAGATTTCGAGGACTTACTTCTTTATTGTCAAACTTTTTAAAAGGAGGGCCATGACAGTACAGTGGGACGGGAGAAGTCAAACAGAAGGCTGCCCGACGGGGTGGCCCCGAAGGGCAGCGCTGAGATCCGTCACCTTCGAGATCAGAGGGAGTAGTGGTAAAATATTCATTACAATCACTCACTCATTGGCGAGATGAATAGAAACATATGAACTGTATTGGCGATGAATATTGGTGGCGTGGACAAAGGAATCAGAAGCATCCCGAAGTATTACATAGAACTGAAACTTACGCCATGGCGCGTCTATATGGTTAAACGTATCTTAACATTCCTGCGGTAAGGAAAAGTGGTTAAAGAAATAGGAACACGTGATTTTTATATGCACGTTATAGATCTAACTACAGCTGCAAATTAGTCAGCAATGCGCATATGGTTTGTATCCGAGAAAGTACAAGGGTGAGAATTGAATACTAATGCAAGCCCAGAGGCTGGGATAATATGCATTAGATATCGTCGGCTGCAAAGTGAAAAAACATTCATTTGTATTTTATTCTTTTATTTCATGTCAAGGGAAAATAGCTGTGGTTAAGATCTTTTTCTGTCCGTGTGAATTTGAAAGACAGAAAAAGGAACCGAGATAAATGATGTCTGCATTTGAAAAGAACTTTAAAAAGTAAAAGCGAAACTTACAGTAGTGAGAGGGGGGGGGGGGAAGAGAATGAATAAAGACATATGAAATTAACTCTAAAATGTCAAATTTAAACTAAATATTTTATTTGAAGGGGGGGGGGAAGAATAATGACAATTTATAATAAACCAGTAAAGTTAAAAGTTGATTTTTTTGAGGGGAAAGGAGGAATAATGAATATATAACGGTAAAGCCGTTATACACCCCCTACTAACTCCTCAACAAATCATCATAGAAGAAAGTTACTCGCACCGAACGATTGGAAATAAAGTCTATTTTTAAATGATGTATATAAAATTTTCTTAGCGGTCATCTACATATTAAAACGAATCCTAACTTCATTTTTTTCAATGGCAATACCCAATTTTAACGAGATAATTCAAATCTTCGGTTCAAAGTATGCCTAGACACCGAATTTCAAGTCATTTGAATGATAAGTTTTTGAATTATAAACATTCAAAATTTAGTGCTTCTAATGATAAATTATATTTTCATATTTTTATTTATATCTCCCGAAATTATGCTCCTAATGTGCTAATTTTTTTGTGGTAATAATACTAATATACCCAAACATAAATAAGCTGAATTTGCAATTTTTATAATTTTATGATATGAATTATGAATTATGAAATTAATATTCGAAAAAATTATGAATTGCAACCTACATTTTTTTTTTTTTGTGATGGATTTAGATTTATTAAGTCCTGCTTTATGGAAATTCAAAAATTTCAGATTTTTCTTCCAAGCAGTTTTCAAATTATGCTTAAAAAACGTCAAAATGATGGTTGAAGGGACCGTCTATGATGGAAGTGAGTAGACATTTTGAAATTTATGCATTACTGTCTGCCGTACTGTAACACGCTTCATTGACTCCTTGAGTGGCGCTTAAGGTGCCTTGATCAAGGAAGCGGCTCTCTCGGTTAACAATCCAGTACGGAACTTCAATTTGAATACAGCCCTTAAAATACGCTCGTTTTAAAATAATTAATTTCTCGGAAACTTATGGTACGAATTGCATAAAAATTCGTTTTTAGGGTAATTGAAGGGTGTAGAGTTCATTTAGGCTGTCAGAATTGGGTACTGCTATTGAACAAAACTAAGTTATGGTTCGTTTTAATATGTAGGTGGCTCTCTAAGCAAATTTTATATACATCATTTAAAAGTAGACTTTATATATAATCGTTCGGTACTAGTAACTTTCTTCTACGATAATTTGTTGAGGAGTTAGTAGGGGGTGTTTACTTTTTCTTTTCCACGACTGTACACTCTACAAACGACATTTTCAAAACTGAGTAAAAAATACTTAAATCTGAGTATGTCGCATAGTCAGAATGGCTCCGAAAGAAAATTACTTAAGTTTGAAACATGTATATACTCATTTCTGAAAAAATGGACATACTCAAATGTGAGCACACAACGGTTTATTCGTGATGTTTATTCACGATTATACATGATGTTTGTATTTATATATTGTTGATGGTTATCAAATCCTACCTGCGAAGTCTTTCCTTTACGAATTCATCCATTCTTCGATTTCGAAGGTTGATGAATAAAATTTACGCTTTCGCGTTTATATTACGACGGCTTTTAAGTGGTGTTCCGCGAACACGATAAAAATGTAGTTCGCCACATTTCATGTTATAAATTATTACCGGAAGGAGCGTTCTATTCGAAATCATAACGAATGATATAATATGAATAATTTCAAGTACCCTGGTAAATTTTACTAGGTTTAACGAATGAAAAGTAATTTTGTTTGGAACTGAGTATTTCTGGTGTTTCAGAATTGAAAGCATTGGGTCGTCATATTTGAAACAAAAAGTTTCATAGCAAAATGAAAACATGGATTTACTCAGATTTAAAAGTGTCATTTTTCTCAGTGTAATAACATCAAAACCAGTGTTAGAAAAACCCACTTTCCTCAATTAAGAATATAAGCTCCACTGTTACGAATGTGTCAGTGCATATGGCATTATCAATTGAATTATTGTTTGTCGCACCTGTTGTGATGTTGTCCAGTTTGACATAAAGCATAGCCGATTTTTATAAAACTTTCATTACAATATCTTCCTCTTTTTATAGGTCACTAAAGGAAATCCGACTTTTGCTGTAGTGGAACATTTGGTATTTCTGATTTATTATAGTAGATTCCGATTCCCTTCTATGTTATTATTGCACGATGTTATTATTGCAGTGACTAATATCCCTGAAATATATTGAGCAAATTTTCTGAATCACTAACAAAGCCCAGTAATGACAATATACATGATTACATGTGGTTTAAAGAAATTTGATTTAGAAATTAGAGTTTAAAAGATACCAGTAAGTGATCTTGATCATAATTATTTATTATCTTATGAATCTATTGATAAACAGCATAAAATATTTAATATATATCTATCTGAAATTGTCTGTAACAAAAAAAAATTTTCATACTTATCAAACTAAACTTGATGTGGCTATTCTAAAATTTTATTAGACCTTTACAAAAAATATTTTATAATTAAAAATAGTTATGATATGTAATTAGTATGTTACAAAACTGTTAAAAAGAATTTAAAACCTATATTTTCTCAATTATATAAAAATATGTTTTTACTAGACTTAATACACCATGCCGTGCATAAGCGAAACACAAAATTTCTGTATTTAAATTAATGTTGAATCTTTCTTTAAGGATTTTATATTTTATAAATGTACATAATATAAACTATGAAACTGAGTTCCAAAATGGACCGTTTTTTAATACCAGTTTTTAGATGAAAGAATATTATTTTCAGATTTTCTCACAAATTTCGTATAAACCTACTACGAAGGCTATTTCTGTTGCATATATTGTAGAAAGATAGTACGAAACTTTTCTTTGGAAATACTGGTATACGAGACGAGGACCACAGGGAAGCCCTGAGTACATTAAAAGTGTCTTAAAACTATCTTAATCAAGAATTTCTTGTCGTTGAACGATGAAGCATCTCAATACATCATGCAAAATATTTTAACATTGTATTTATTATATCTGTGAATTCAGTAATGTTACAATTTTTAGGTAGTTATTTTTGAACCTTAATGGTATGTAATAGAACCAACTAAAGAAATTATTTTATACATAATAAAATCAATAAATCTAAAACTATTAAATCTATACATTTGGAATCAAATATATGTTACATTAACAATTTCGCCATTCTTTTTTTAACTATATCAAATAAAACCATAAAAATACACTGTTTTAAATTAAAATTGATATCCATTCTATTTAATATATTAGAGCGTTTCTTTTTCTAAATTTATTATATATCATTCTTAAGTTACAGCGCACAGAATTTAGTATTTACTACCATTAAAATATATTTTAATCACCCAATAAACTCTAACGTATACACAGTATTATATGTTTAATTTAACCAATTATATTTTAAACGATAATTAGATCAAACTCTTTATATTTAAAGCCACATTCTCTAATCTGCATCAACTATTGCGTTCTTGATTCGATTAATTTAACATCATAGGCATGTCAAATACTAGATCATGCTTTATGCTTAAAATGGTTTTCAGAGGAAATTACCTTGATTATTTGATGTCATTTAACGATTAAGGCTAATATTCAGGATTATAAATAATTCCTTTTAAAATGTATTAAATCGAAATACAAATTTTGTCTACGCAAGATTTGCAGTATGGCTTATTAATTTATAATCGTTGAATGCATAGTACAATCATAGTATAATGCATAGTATAAACGTAATATACATATGAAAACTAATTTTATCGAATTTCCTTAGTTTTTATGAAACGATTATTAAATTTAAGTGTTAACATTAAAATATTTTTATATCTTTTTAATTACGCAAAATTCAAATATCGGGTAATGTATCAAAATTTGAGGATCAAATTAATGCTTTTCTTTTATTATAACGTTCGCAAATTTTTGAAGGCATACATAATGTAATTTGTATCAGAAGCGTCAATGGTAAAATAGAAAGATTGCTTTATTGTTAAACAAACTCTTTTTTTTTCACCCTCTAACTTTTATTTTTTTCCATGTTATGTTATGAAAAGAACATATTTTATCCGTGTTCTTCTTACCCTACATAATTATACTCAACGTTTTCAATTTCAACGCCTACATTGCTTTCTGGAAAAAACTAATTTCATTTTCAAAACCTCATTTTAGCTTTAAGAAAACGAACACGATGGCTAAAACTTTTTTTCGAATGAAATAACTTAGTCTGAAGTATTAAAAAAAGTGTTTAAAAATGACGACACATACATAACAAAAATTCAGTTAAACAAATTTCTGTAAATGTCTGATCTTCCAATTTTTGTAGTTATTTAAAAAGTTTAGCTGAGATATTTTTTGAAAGAAACAGAATTTTTCTGTTAAATAATTTACTGTTAATTAATTAATAATACTGTTATTTAATCTGCTAATTAATTATAAATGTATTAAACTATTACTTTCTGAACTATGTTTAAAATATAATATTTTGGTTGGATGGATGGTTGGTTAAATTAAATTTTATTGATCAAGGTATGGAAGTGGATGTGCTGTGCTATGTCCTATTATGATAATTTTATCTTCAATGATTCCAAAACATATTGTAAAAAAAATATAAGTAATAATAATAATAATAAATTTTATTTGTCAATTTCATTTTATTTTTCGTAATTTAAACATATGTTGTTTGAAGTACGTGGTGTCCACAATACAGGTTCAAGCATTTATTACAAACACAAATTAAAAGATATATGTTTAGAAAGTAGTAAAATATTAGGAGTATATATTGAAGTGTTTATTGAATGAATTAATAAGCCTCTGTGCACCTCTGTTTCAACAAAGCAGGTGAAAACAATATTCGGCAACATTTTCTTCCGATAATTTTTTTCGTCCACATTTTAATTTCGTCTATCTAAATTAGAACAAATTGTTGTAATTGCGGGGTTTTGGCGGGTTTGCATGTTTTAGGTGTCAGGAATCCCGAAAAACATGTTTTTCCAGACTGTCTGTCTGTCCGTGTGTGTTTCTTTGTCTGCTCATTGCTTCATCGAAAAGTATATGAAATTATCCATATAATTGAACCAAATTTCAGATATAGGCTTTGGGCTATAGCAGGTACCATTTGAATTTGGCAGTATTCCGCGTGAAGGTGGCGCTGTAATAGCAATTTTTGTGAAATAAAATTATAACTAATATAATTGATCCAAATTTCATATATATGTTTTCGACTATAGCCAGCAAATCCCAGTTGCATTTGGTGATATTCCAATGGAAGGGTGCACTTTAATAGCGATCTTTGTGTCATTTTCAATGTTGTATCATTGAAAAATCCATAAAGTTATTAACATAATTAATACAAATTTCATGTATATGTTTTCGACTATAGCCAGCAAACCTCAGTTAAATTTGGTGATATTGCAACGGAAGGGTGCGCTTTAATAGGGATTTTTTGCGTAATTTTCATTATTGTATCATGGGAAATGTTTACGAAGTCATGCATAGACTTGAACCAAACTTCATATATATGTTTTCGGACTTAACCAGCAGGTTCCAGTTGAAGACGGGGATATTCCTCTGGAAGGTGTTGTGCTGTGATAGTGATTTGGATACGATTTTCACGATTTTTCGTTGCTCAGTTGTACATCGGCTGCTCGTGCAGCGACGCACAGTAGAGTATTTGGCCCAAAGTCCTGGCCAAAAATGCAAAAATTAAAATTTCGTCAACAATTGTAAAAATTATATTTTTGCACACAAGGCGAATGTTTCTCTCTGGAAGAATTTCCATGTATTAACCACTTCACCGGCAACAGGTATGGGGAAAGTGTGCTTTTAGCCCCGAGTTATCTCGGGGCAGACGATGAAGTGGTTAATATAGTTTCTATCGATGCTGGATTAAATTATGCTTCATGCTTGTCCCATGTCGGTGGCTCACGATAAATATTCCATCTTGTACTGCGTTTGTAGCCTTACCAACATACAATAGTGAGAAATTTTCCCGGCTGGGTATCGTTCCATGTGGTTTAGTCGGTAGAACGTCAGTGCGCTATAACGATGGCCCGGTTTCGAGTCCCGGCATGGAAACTTTTTCACTATGTTAGCCTTTGCACCTCTTAAGCAATTACTTTGAAATTTGATTTTCATTTTAAAGTAGTAAGAATATTTATAATAATTTTAAATGAGTGTGATATCTTGAGAATTGACGAAATTGTGAATATTTTTTTCTATAAAATCCAATTTTTTTCGCCCCTTGAGCCCACGTTTAATTTTATCAAAAATCTATGATACATAAATTTTTGGGGCTTTTCTTAGAAGTAATAATAAATTTTATCTGATTTGATATGTATTAAAATCAAGAAGTTATAGGTTTTTTCGGTCTTCACAAAATCCCTCCATAATTCCACCCCCTTGGTCCGATTTTGCCCATTAAAAAAAATTGAACGAGGTTTTTCTATCATTTCATTTTATGTATCAGTTTAGAAGAGATTTGTGGAAAATTATGGAAGTTTTCGTATCCATAAAAAAATTATGCATATATAGATAAATAGATAGATAGATAGATAGATAGATAGATAGATAGATAGCTTACGATATGGATAACGCTTTGAACTGGGGGTGGATTTGGGTTCTACGGATCATGATCGGCGTGGAGCTGCAAAATATTTTCAGAAATTCCAACATAGGGGAGAATGTAATAGGTAGTATTTCTTACGAAATCTACCTAAAAAAGTCCTTCCGCCCAGTGCCGGGAGGAAGAGGAAGCTTTCATATTAATTATTTTTTTAAAGCCAGCTTATATTATTCAAACACACGGAGCTCAAATTAGTGGAATCCGATTATAGAAGATTAAATACTAATTTTTGTCAATATTGAATAGGAATGAGAATTTCGCAAAATTAGTCAGCGTTATCAAAGCCGGTTTTATTAAAGTGATTTATATTTTGTCGCCAAATTCGGTGATATCCCGAGTTATATTAATAATTATATTAACCCAAATAATCGGTGATAGCCCGCCATTTTAAAACAACATAATGGGTGCAACAAAGCTCACCAATGAACTTGGTCGAGACCTGTCGAGACTTGGTCGAGAAATGGAGGTAATTCCTGTGCACATGCTTACTCATATCTAAATCGGTTGATATATAGGAGTATTTATGAACGGAATTGGATATAACTTGGTGTGTACATAGTACATAGCAATGTCTCGACCGAGCACGTTGGCCAACATCATCCGCCATGTTGTTTCAAAATGGCGGCCATTAATTTTTTTTCCATTTTAATTTAAAATGAGGTACAAAAAAATTACAAATGGAAAAAGATTTTTTCTTATGTATTTGACCTTGATACAAAGATTCTGGAGCATTTTTCGTTTCGTCTATATCTTAAAAAATGGCTGAGTTATAGCACTTTGAATCTCTAGCATGGCTGACATTTTGAAACGATCTGATTTTTGTCACGCAATAATACACGTATTTATGAACTGATTTGAATGTGACAAGGAATGTGCATAGTACATAGCAATGTCTCGACCGAGTTCGTTAGCCAGCCTCATCCGCCATCTTGTTTCAAAATGGCGGCCATTTAAAAAAATTTTAAAAATTAAAATTTAAAATGAGGCACAAAAAAATTAGACATTGAAAAATATTTTTTCCTATGTATTTGGGCTTGATACAAAGATTCTGGAGCAATTTTCTTTTCGTCTATATCTTAAAAAATGGCTGAGTTATAGCACTTTGAATTTCAGGCATGGCTGACATTTTGAAACGATCTGACTTTTGCCATGCGATAATACGCGTATTTATGAACCGATTTTGGATGAGACAAGGAATGCGCATAGTACATAACAATGTCTCGACCGAGTTCGTTGGCCAGTCTCATCCACCATCTTGTTTCAAAATGGCGGACATTTAAAACAATTAAAAAAATTAAAATTTAAAATGAGGCACAAAAAAATTAGACATTGAAAAATATTTTTTTCTTATGTATTTGGGCTTGATACAAAGATTCTGGAGCATTTTTCTTTTCGTCTATATCTTAAAAAATGGTTGAGTTATAGCACTTTGAATTTCTAGCATCGCTGACATTTTGTAACGATCTGATTTTTGTCACGCGATAATACACGTATTTATGAACCGATTTGGATGTGACAAAGAATGTGCATAGTACATAGCAATGTCTCGACCGAGTTCGTTGACCAGTCTCATCCGCCATCTTGTTTCAAAATGGCGGCCATTAAAAATTAAAAAAAAATTAAAACTTAAAAGTGAGGTACAAAATAATTAGAAAATGAAAAAGATTTTTTCCTTATGTGTTTGAGCTTGATACAAAGATTCCGGAGCATTTTTTTTCGTCTATGTCTTAAAAAATGGCTGAGCTATAGCACTTTGAATTTCTAGCATGGCTGACATTTTGAAACGATCTGATTTTTATCAAGCGATAATATGCGTTTTTATGAACCGATTTGGATGTGACAAGGCATGTACATAGTACATAGCAATGTCTCGACCGAGTTCGTTTTCCATCTTCATACGCCATCTTGTTTCAAAATGTCGGCCATTTAAAATTTAAAAAAATACTAAAATTTAAAATGAAGTACAAAAAAATTATAAATCGAAAAAGATTTTTTTCCTTCTGTGTTTGAGCTTGATAGGGAGATTCCGGAGCATATTTTGTTTCGTCTATATCTTAAAAAACGGTTGAGTTATAGCACGTTGAAATTCTAGTGTGGCTGACATTTTGAAACGATCTGATTTTTGTCACGCGATAACACGCGTATTAACGGATTTAGATATAACTTGGTGTGTACATAGTGCATACCAATGTCTCGACCGAGTATGTTGGTCAACTTCATCCGCCATCTAGTTTCAAAAGGGCGGCCATTAATTTTTTTTCTATTTTAATTTAAAATGAGGTACAAAAAAATTAGAAATTGAAAAAGATCTTTTTCTTATGTATTTGACCTTGATACAAAGATTCTGGAGCATTTTTTGTTTCGTCTATATCTTAAACAAATATCTTAAACAATGGCTGAGTTACAGCACTTTGAATTTCTAGCATGGCTGACATTTTGAAACGATCTGATTTTTGTCACGCGATAACACGCGTATTTATGAACCAATTAGGATGTGACAAGGTATGTGCATAGTACATAGCAATCTGCCGGCCAAGTTCGTTTGCTAACTTCATCCGCCATCTTGTTTCAAAATGGTGGCCATTTAAAAATTAAAAAAAAAATTATTTTAAAATGAGGTAAAAAAAAATTAGAAATTGAAAAAGATTTTTTTCTTATGTGTTTTAGACTGTTACAAAGATTCCGGATCATTTTTTGTTTTGCCTTTATCTAAAAAAAAAGGCCGAGATATAGCAGTTTGATTTTCGAATGTTGGTGACATTTTGAAAAATCTGATTTTTTGCCTGCAACAGTACTCGTATATATCAACCGATTTAGATGTGAGTAAGCATGTGCACATGAATTACTAAGGTATCGACCAAGTTCATTGGTGAGCTTTGTTGCACCCATTATGTTGTTTTAAAATGACGGGCTATCACCGATAATTTAGGTTAATATAATTATTAATTCGGGATATCACCGAATTTGGCGACAAAATATAAATCACTTTAATAAAACCAGCTTTGATAACGCTGACTAATTTGCGAAATTCTCATTTATATTCAATATTGACGAAAATTAGTATTTAATCTTCTGTAATCGGGTTCCACTAATTTGAGCTCCGTGTGTTTCAATAATATAAGCAGGCTTTTAAAAAATAAGGAATATGAAAGCTACCTCTTCCTCGCAGCACTGCCCTGAACGACTTTTTTGTACTTCATTTTAAATTTAAATTTTATTTTTTCAATTTTTAAATTGCCGTCATTTTGAAACAAGATGGCGTATGAAGCTGGCCAACGAACTCGGTCGAGACATTGCTATGTACTATGCCCATGCCTTGTCACATCCAAATCGGTTCATAAAAACGCATATTATCGCGTGACAAAAATCAGATCGTTTCAAAATGTCAGCCATGATAGAAATTCAAAGTGCTATAACTCAGCCATTTTTTAAGTCATAGTTTCAACAAAAAATGCTCCGGAATCTTTATAGCAAACTCAAACACATAAGATAAAAATCTTTTTCAATTTCTAATTATTTTGTACCTCACTTTATTTACTTTTTTTTTAATTTTTAAATGGCCGCCATTTTGAAACGAGATGGCGGATGAGGCTGGCCAACGAACTCGGTCGAGACATTTCTATGTACTATGCATATTCTTTGTCACATCCAAATCGGTTTATAAATATGTGTATTATCGCGTTACAAAAATCAGTTCGTTTCAAAATGTCAGCCATGCTAGAAATTCAAAGTGCTATAACTCAGCCATTTTTTAAGATATAGACGAAACTAAAAATGCTCCAGAATCATCTTTGTATCAAGCCTAAACACATAAGAAAAAAATATTTTTCAATGTCTAATTTTTTGTGCCTCATTTTAAATTTAATTTTTTTTTTATTTTTTTAAATGGCCGCCATTTTGAAACAAGAATGCGGATGAAACTGGCCAACGAACTCGGTCGAGACATTGCTATGTACAATGCACATTTCTTGTCGTATCCAAATCGGTTCATAAATACGTGTATTATCGCGTGACAAAAATCAGATCGTTTCAAAATGTCAGCCATGCTAGAAATTCAAAGTGCTGTAACTCAGCCATTTTTTAAGATATAGACGAAACGAGGAATGCTCAAGAATCTTTGTATCAAGCCCAAACACATAAAAAAAAATCTTTTTCAATGTCTCATTTTTTTGTGCCTCATATTAAATTTTAAATTTTTTAAATTATTTTAAATGACCGCCATTTTGAAACAAGATGGCGGATGAAGATGGCGAACGAACTCGGTTGAGACATTGGTATGTACTATGTACACACGAAAATTTATCCAAATCGGTTCATAAATACGAGAGTTACAGTATGACAAAGATCAAATATATATATATATGTTACGAAACAATTTAATGGGTGTAGTTGAAATATCACATTGTGCTTATTACGTATTACTGGAGTCATACCACATTTTAATCAGCTGTTGGTGATATTGTGAGCAATCCTACCACTTAGCACAAGCATTGCTAGCGGATGTATCAACTCTATGAAAATATAGCAGCTGTAGAGCGATGATAGTATTGGTATAATCCAATCAAACACTTATTATTTCATTATGAAAACAAGGCAGCGTGAGTGGTGAAAAAAGGCGTATGAAGAAACATGGGGCTTTCCCAATTAAACACATGGAAACGTAGTCATAGAACAACTGTTTATTCCATCAGAACACACCAACACTAAACAATTCCCGCAGATGAGAAATCAGAGCATTCCACTCTAGCATTAACTAGTTACTCATGCTAAATAGATGTTAATTTACGAAATGAATATTCTACATGGCTAAGGACACCGGGTAACAGGTTATGTAAACAATCACAGCACAGAAATCTCTCGTTCTGAGCCCATGCTCTCGCTATTTATGAGAATGCGCGGAGGAATTCCGATTGAAATGAAAACTTCAAGCTAAACCAACGAAAATCACGAACGAGCCTCGAAGTGAAACTGGGATCCGACCCTCAGCCAATGGAGAGCGATCAAGAAACGTCACAGGAAAGAATCTCAGCGCCGCTAATGGAATGATTTCGATGTGAAAAGGCTGGTGCCTCCGGGCGGGAAAATGAGATGAAATAGAATAAAAAAGTAAAAATGGCTTTGATAAATATTCGAAAAATAAGTAACTGCGTTCAGTACTTTACAGTTTGGTAGACGATAAAGATTAATGAAGGAATTAAAAGTTTAGATTACGTTTTGGAATAAATCTATTATTAAGATACGCGTTTTAAAAATAGAGGAATTTAGCTAGAAATAAATAATAGAGCGTATTAAAAAAAAAAAAGGAAATAATGAATAGACCGGCAATTTAGAATAATTTAAATGAATAGTAAGAGGTAAAATTTTTATATAACATATATATATATATATATATCAATTTTGAACTGAGGGTGGTTTTCGGGTCCGGGGGTCATGATCGGTGAAAATATACCAAAAGTTTTCGGAATCGTTGTCCTCCGAACGGCTGCAATAGGTAGCATTTTGTAATTAAAGCTACCTAAAATCAATTTGACAATGTAGGAAAAGTTTACTTTTATTCAAATACCATTTAAAAAGTGTAGTGAGCTCAGCTCATCTCATGCCAGAAGTATTTCTAACTGTTACACATATCGAGGCTATCTTAAATTCGCAATCCTTTTGTCCTTTGTCAACAAATGCAGATGATCTTAAGGTATTCACTACTGGTCCCTTTAACATAGGAAAACATTTTAATTCGACCCTAATTTGATTGAGGTAAAAGATAACTCACTTATAAACTGGCAAAAAACTCAAAAAATGCTGCAAGAAATTTTGAAACGCTAGCATAATAATTGTCTCAGTCATTTACAAAAGATGAAGAAATGGCTGTTTAAAAGGGCAAATATTCTGCCCGGTAAGTTTGTCTTACCAAAGGACTTTTAACTCCCACTTTCCACATGCCCTATATGCCCCATTGATAAGGTAATCCCAGGTGCTGACTGGCTTGTCAAAGTAGTAGAATTACGCATGTCAAAAGGATATTTCCTGACGGCCTGATTGTAAAATAAGTATATTCCCAATTAAAGAAAATTTGAGGTCGTCTGAAAATTAATTATGTAATATATTCTATATTCTAATATTCTTAATTGTGGAATAATTGTGATAGTTGCTCTTGATTATAATTTGTATTATGTAGGGTTTTGTTTGTTTTTTGTATAGTATTTGATACATATTGAAATATTTACAATATTTCAACGCCGGGTGGGGTGTTCGGTATCGGTAACTATCTTTGTAATTCGTACTTTGGTGACGGAGCACTTCCCCCCTACATCGATTCGAACTGGAAAGCCTTTCGCGATGTAATACTTTTGCCGAGAATAATATGGCAGTTGTGTAAACGACTCATTGACAACATGTCGACAGCTAATTCACATATTAATTTAAAATCTTCTTTGTTATACAGTGCATTATTTTTTAAGTAACGAAACCCCGTCTAGCGCTGTAAACTAGTCATATGCTTAAAAGACACATCTCTAGACACTTTTTTTGGACGTACCAAAGTTCACGTTCAAGTGACAATACAACCAATTTTCATATTTTTATATAAAATAATTTTCGTAATATTAGTCAAGAAATATCTCCGGTCACAAAAAAATTCTTTTACAGAGGTGACATAGTTAGCTACTTTTTTTAGAATAGAGTGATTCTTATTTTCTTCTTTTTAAGTTTCCGTTTTGGAATTATAGCACAATTTAAAAGTTATGCGACACAGTTTAAAAGTTATAGATATGAATTTATAAATTTTACTTTCTGCATTACAAACTCTTTTACACAGAAATGTAATCAAATCTGAAATAAAGCATGTAGAACAAATATAAAATATATTTTATACAATTTTGTCAATATAACGTATGTTTTGAGAAACAATTATATAAAGATATGTATTTTCTTTCTTTTTTTGACACCGTTGCTGTATGTTTTGTTTCAATCATTTTTTATTATAAATGATCCAATCGAAGTAAGTGTTACATTTGTTCTATTGTTGGTATTTTTAACAAGAATATTAGATTGAAATCTAAATCATTCGCGCTTTCGGTTGTAAAAGAAAAGGAACAAGATCTATATTGAATTGAAAAAATTACTTTTCTGCCTGTAGTAAAGCATGATTATTTTCCTATCAAAATCGTCGTTTTCTGAGCGTTGCTTCAATTTAGTATAGGAAATTTTATTTAAAAGAAATACGTTTCTCTGATGAATTCAAAAGAGTGAATATAAAAAACATGTTCGGAACTCAATAAACACATAAAAAGGGAGAATGGGGAACTTATTCTCTATTTTTATATTTATTATTTTTTGCAGGAGGCACTTATATGATTAAATGATTATAATAAAACATTTTTCCGGATAAATATTTAATATTACAAAATTTTAGCCGTTTTAAACCTCTTTTCCACACTGATTGAAATCGAATAAAGAAGGCTTAAAAAAAAAAGTTGCTGCGAAACAACCCGATGTGTTGCTTTTCAACTGCGTCAGATCTTCTGATTGTTTGAATGAAAAATAATATAATTTTGAATAGTTAATACGTGATTTATCCCATTGCTAAATAAGCGTATAACAAACAGAGTGAAAAATATCCAAGATGGGAATTGAACCCGGAACCGTTGGAATGCTCCAGGTGCTCTATTATTTAATCTACGAGGGCGATACCCAGCTTAGTATCTGTCACTCAGATATGTTGTAAGGCTGCAACTGTAGCACCACATGGAATAGACTTCATGAGCACAGAATCCTACGGCTAAACATGAGACACAAATAAAACCAGCATCTGGGAACATATATATAATTTTAATTATTTTTTCAATTAATTATATAATTTTGCTCAACATAATTTTGTTGATATAAGTGTTAATCTAAGTGATCTAATTTTATTGTATGTAAGTATCGTTATAAGTGACCTAATTTATTGTCCTTCAGAAAAGATATATGATATTAAATTTACTAAATACTAACTTAGAAATACATATTCTTATTTGTTAGGTTAAATATATGCTTTTTACAAAAGGTTTCTTTTCCCTATGAAAATTCATGTTTCAATGAGTTCATTTTTAAAAATATTTCTTTCTTTTTCAAGGTTTTGTTACTAAGTTCAGAGCTGAATGAAGAAAACATCAATGAGACAAACATTTACAATTGTAAATCAGTTTAAAGAATTATATAAATGTTTCAGAAATATCCTTTTTATCAACCAAACTATTCCACTTCCAGCACATTTTAAAAAGTTTTAACACCATTTTTTAAGAAAACAGATTCGTGAAGCTTCTCTTCTTGAAAGTATTGTTTTTGTTTCTTCAAATTTTCTGGAAGAATGGAATTTAAATATATTACATTTTCTCACAAACTCTTTAGATTAAAAAATGGGTTTTCTGTTTAATTTTAAGGAGAAAACGGCAGTTATAAATATACATATCGTAATCCATGTTATTTCCCTTTTTTCTCTCTTTTATCTACAATTATGTATTCAGTATTTGTCATAATTGCAAAAATTTCTTTAAAAAATTCAAAAATGATGATACTTTAGAAGTTATTTTAAAAAATTCGAAACTTATTAGGATATACTGACTCCTTGCAGATAATCAATGTTCTTTTCAGCCTGTCCTTATTTCTTTTTGTGGAGAAATACACATAATCATTAGTCACACAATTAGTCACATAATCAAATTTTAATATAGATTGTTTTCTTGCTATTTAGATTATTTGTCTGAACTTTAATGTGTTTTAATGTGGTTGATAGTACTACTAGGATTGTTTAGGTCAAGAATTATTTGCCACTAGAAAATGACCCATGGGTATATTTTTTTTATAATTAAAACTGATTTTACACAATTAAAAAATCGCAAACAAGTCATGTTTTGTACAGTTATTTTACATTTCTGTATTTAATACATTTAGGAATAAGCAATTACAAACACTATATGGCATTCATACAATTTTTTAACTTTCAAGAATAAAAATCTGGCGAAATTAAACTTTAAAATAACATTTTTAAACTTATAAGCGAATTCCTTAATGATTCAAAATAAAGAAAAAATAGTCAGCAGCGAAAAAATATTTACTTAACTGAGGTTCGTGTTAAACTTACGAGTTTAATTTTCCTTACCATTTTACCACTATAAATGTTTATTTTCTTTTAATTTTTTACATATAATGAATTTGCATGGTACCCACGGGACATTCAGATAAGAAGTATTAACAATGTAGTATTTTTAGTACAAAATTTGGTATAACATTGTCTTAAAGGGGTGTTAAAGAAGGAACTGTAAGGAATAAAAGGGGACGGTATAGGAAAAAAGGGACGAAAGGAAACTGCCACCTATTTTTAGGCAAATCATCTTAAGACAACGTGATAGCCACAAGGTTCATTGATTTTTTGAAACAATTAAATAGGATTAAATTAAAAAAAAATTAATTTACCTCGAAAAGTGCTGGAATAAACCTTTGGGATGGTAAGACTACAAATTACATTGAAAAAAAATTACATTGAATTACTTTTATTGAAATAATTTTATACAGACAGCTCCAAACTTAAAAATCAGCATTAGAGACATGGGACGGCACAGGAATTTCGTGGTATATTTGGACACCCAAAATCGTTATTTATCTCGTTCTATCATTATAAAACTTATTTATCTCGTTAATATTGTTATGCAGTCATGCAATGAGATGTTTTCTAGAATATGAAAAAAAAAAAAAAAAATATATGTACTAAAAGAAAAATTACTATTCAGGGACTTAAAAGATTGTGAGAATGCCTCATATGCTTGTGTAAGTATTGATTATATATTATTCAAATAAATCTCAACTAATTTCAGTTACAATTATAAAAATAAAAATTTGCTAAAATCTCCATAAAATACAAAATAACACACACGATGCGCGTCGGTATGGATTAATAGAAACTGATATTTCGGGGGGACTGGAGCTAGTCATCAGCCATTGTAACACGTTTCCAAAAGCGGACAAGGTCACAAAATACGCTTCTTGTGTGTTATTTTGTATTTTATGGCGATTTTAACAAAGTTTTATTTTTCAACTTTGATTTATCGCCAGTTTTTCGGTGCTGTTTCATCTAATTTCAATTACTTTTAAGTATATACTACATTAGGTACATATACACTGAGCAAAATAAGTATTTGCACCCAGACGATTTTTTGCATAAGTAACCACAGAAAGCAAATTTGATAATATTCTCTTAATTATTCATTTATTTAAATAAGAAGAAAATAAAAATAACTACCCATTTTCCTTAAACAGTAATATTACACATTTTAAAAAATAAATTAATATTTTCTCATACCTAAAAAGTATTCGCACAAGAAGCATTGACTGTTAAAAAAGGCATTAAATGTGAACATTACGCAAATATTTAGCATATCAGTCCCGCAGTACATTAGGCTCGCACTTTAAAGTCAGGTAATATATTAACTGGAGCAGGTATTCTGGGGAGTTTTTGTTCTAGTGGCGCCGAAAACGTGTTAACTGTCCGTTGCTACCCGTGAGAGGATTATATTTCTTCACAATTCTGGATTAAGTTACCGAGGAATAGGTAAAAAATTAAATCTAAACTTTTCTAGTGTTCGTTATGTAATTAAGAAGAAAAAAGAAACTGATTCAACAATAAATAAACCGCGAACTGGGCGTCTAAGAAAGCTAAATACCAGACAAAGGAGAGCCCTAATAAAAGAATTTTCAAAAAACCCTTTTCTAAGGACTCGAGAATTGGCTGTTGATGTAACATTTATTGAAAAAACATTTATTAGTGAAACAAATAGGGTGAAAAGACTTGAATTTGCAAAAGCTTATGTCAGCAAACCACTAGAGTTTCGGAAAACTGTTATTTTTTCCGATGAAAGAAAGTTCAATATTTTGGGCTCAGATGGTAAGAAAACTGTATGGCGAAAGACAAATGCTTCTCTTCAAATTAAAAACTTGAAACCAACTGTAAAACATGGCGGTGGTCATGTAAGGATTTGGGGATGCATGTCTTTTAACGGAGTTGGCGAAATGACCCTCATTGAAGGCAATATGAATGCTAAACAATACATTAATATATTGCGAGATCACTTATCTAATAGCGTTCTGAAATTAGGAATTCCTAATTCATTTTATTTCCAACAAGATAACGATCCGAAACACACTGCATGTATTACGAGGTTACGGTTGCTTTATAATGTAAAAAATCAATTGAAAACGCCACCGCAATCACCAGACTTCAATCCGATTGAATATTTATGGCATATTTTGGATGTGAAAATAAGGGAAAAGAAAATTTCTAACAAATCAGAACTTAAGCAGGCTCTTAGGGAAGAATGGCAAATCAGCAGTAGAACATGTCACAAATTAATAGAATCAATGCCCAGACGATTACAAGCTGTAATTGAAGCAAAGGGCATGCATACTAAATATTAGCTCTGTTTTTAACTTATAGATAATTCCTCTAGTTCTATTTTTATTGCTAGTGTACAAATATTTTTTTGGCAGTACAAATGCTACTTTTTATGTTTTCATATTTTAAATGTAATTATTAAGTCAGATATTAAATATGTTTATTTGTTTTGTAAAAGTGTTGGTATTTTTAATTCTTAGTTGCTTTTTATTTATTTATACATATGCTACAACAAATTTACCTGATGTGCAAATACTTTTTTTGCTCACTGTACATGTACTTAAAAATTTGCAATATTTTTTATTGAAATGAAATTGCATTCTAATAACCCGACTTTGTTCTTTACAAAATAAAATAAAATAATTATTTTTTTTCTAAATTTTAAACTTATATCAATGTACCCAATTAAGAGCAGTTTTTACTCGCTTTAAGTCTATTTGAAAAACAGTAATAATAATAATGCTAGGAATAATATAATAAATATAAAAATAATTAGCGGATAATTTATTCCTGTGAAGATACAGATTATTCATATTTTGAGCATAATACGAATAAAAAGCAAATATTGGTAATTGAACAAAGTTAAAATAAATAAGTTTTAATACGTACAGGTATATTATAATTAGAAACGATACAGAATAGTGAATAATGTAAATACAAAATACGTGCCTATTTGCGTATAAAAACATGCATTAAATAAATACCTATTATGTATTATGGTATTAAACTGAAATTCTATTACCTGGAACTGCAGGGAATCTAGCTAAATTAGATTTTTCTCGTGTCTAATATTAACAAACTCATTATACTTAATTTCGAAATTAGAACTCTTTACGAAAATGAAAATATTGTGTCCCAAAAAGTTTCTCATTATTAAAATGACCTTCTACATGTTTCTTGAACAAAATTAGTATAAAATAAATATTTTTTAAAAATGCAAGTGAGTAATAGATGTAAAGGCTTTTAGACTGTTAAAATAACAGAACAAAACCATTGCAATGAAAGTATGTAATAGGATATAAATTTAGGTAGGTGCTTTGTTAAATAAATATTAAACATTTTTAGAATACGATATTTCTTCCCGCATAATAAATAGGAAATTAAAAGAAAAATTAAATCATCTTTTCATACATTTACAATATTTTTCAATGTTTATTTTCTTTTATCTATTTTAACGTTATGTATGTAATTGAATGCGGTTATTAAGCGATTGAAATTTTCGTTTATTCTAATTAAGAAAATAAAATGTTCTTCTTATAATAAATATACCAAGTTATTAAGGTAAAATAATTTCATAAAATAATTTTCCTATAATGACTTCAAAAGACTTTCTTTCAGTATTAATGTTAAGTTTTAACTCACATCAATCCAAATCTGATTTTTCATCAAGATACTTAATTTTAGTGCGAACATGCGTTATTTTACGGTTGATCTACTCAAATGGTGTATTTCAGCAAATCAGATTTGGCAGAATAATTCTTTGGTTAAGACTTTTAACGGATTTTAAAGTGAGATAGTATAATTTGTACACGAATATATTAGAAAAGACAATGTAATAAGTGTAGAAATAAAGTTATGGATGTTAAAAATGTAGACAGCTTTTTCAGCGCTTCTAGAGATCCATCATTAGGGCAATGCTTAAAATATAAAAAATGAAGAAGAAACAAATAAAATGTATAAAAGCGTCAAGGAATCAGGGACTCCTTGACTCCATTTTTTTTCACAATTAGCAGCACAAATAGCTTCAGCGCTGTGCTTTTATACATTTATTTTTTGTAATTTTAACCATTGTACAGATGATGGTGTTACAGAAGCTGAAAACTGCTGCCTTCTTTTTAACATCCTTATTAGGTACTTCTCCAATATCCCATCGACCACTTTGTATAAATAAAACTATCACCCAACTATAGGAATTAATTCCAAAAATGTATGATTTTGTAATATTCACTTGACGTCAAATTCGTTGCACGTGTTTGTTACGTCATCAATAGATTTTTAGTTTAACGTTCTAAAAGATTTTTAAAAACACGAGTTAGAAGCCGTCGAAATTCGACAAATTAAAATGTTTTGAAAGGAACTGTTAGATCAAGTTTATAATAAACCTACAAAAATAATTACAATAAAAAATTCATCTTGCATTAGTGGTCTAACTCTTAAAACAAATAATGTTTTAAACCTAAAATTACCAAAGTATTATTTCCACAAACTTCAATTGCTTAAATTATTGGAAAATTAAACTGTATTAGAATACGCAATCAAAATGTGTAATTATGTTGAAGTTATCGATTGTGTCTCTTATGTTTGTTTTTACGGGATGAAAAATCAATAAAAAGGATTTCGTTTTGTCACATCATAAAAATTTCCCCCATAAAATCTAAAGTGTACATTAATTTCAAATTCATTATTATATTCAAATTCACAATTTAAAAGTATTTTAACACGCCATAGATTATTAATTAATGTAATTTCCAAACTTAAAGTCACGTTTGTCCGATACAACTTTTCATGTGAACATCCGCACAAACTTTAAGTTCTAATCTCATTACCGCGAAAATTTGCCATTCAGAAATTTGCCCTTAGTTGCCATAGTATTGACATTTAGTATTGGTCAAATATTTAGTTTTATCAAAGAAAATTATCGTTTTGTTTTAAATACGACATCATTTTTAGTCACTGAATCATTTTACTTAGCCACTCTAACTCAGTATCAGCGTAATGTAAAAATATTGAAATATCTTCTTCAATCTTTTGATTTATGAAGAAGAATGTGTGTTTTTTTAATGGCTGACGTCACTTTCTGTTCAAAAATTAGAGAAAAGTTATTTTCATTTGTAATGTGAAAATGGCATCAATAAGGATCACTAATCAATAAAAATAAATAAACCCTTTTCACTTTTAAATTAAAATAATAAAACTTTGTAAAAAATCACCATAAAATTAAAACAAAACACAGGACGCGTTTCGAGCTAAAAACATAACAGCTCGTCATCAGCTACAGCATACACGTGTCCGTAAACGAACAAGTTGAAAAATGAACTGAAGATAAAGAATGTTGCGAAGAATGCGACAGATGGCGCTACCTGATAGAGGGATATGCAAAAGGGAAATGTGTTGAAAAAAGATAAAAGAGAAAATGAAATGGAAAAAATGGAAATAAAAGAAAAAATAAAAATAAAAGAAGTAAATTAAAAATATAAATAAAAATAATAAATAAAGAACTATAAAAGAACAAGAAAAAATCCAAATTATTATTATTATTATTATTATTATTATTATTATTATTATTATTATTTTATACAAAATAAAATGAAAAGAAACAAGAGAAAAGGGAAAAGAATTACAAAATTAATTTCCACGCTGGAGATAGAAAAGTAGATGATGGGAGATCATTGACAATATTAGCAGAATTTTTAGAAATAAAATATGCTTCATGAAAATCCAAGTGAGAGGGAGAGGCAGGGGAAGAAATAATTTTGGCCATGGAGAAATTGAAACAATGACTGGAAGACCAACAGTGAGAAGCAATCGAAGATTTAGAGATTTCTTGATTTGCAATATATCTCTGCTGCTCGCCTAATCTGAATTTTAAAGCTCTCTTCGTTTGACCAATATAACCTAAATTGCAAGAGCAAGGAATGAAATAAACACCCCACCGGTTCTCAGTAGGAACAGGATCTTTTAGAGAAGAGAATTTAATTTTATTCATAGGTTTGAAGATAACTTTAAAGTTAAAACGAGAAAGTATTTTAGCAATTTTTGAAACACAGAAGAGAATAAAAGGGCAGAACTATTATAGAATTAAAATTAGGAGGATTATTTGAATCAGAAAAAGGACGTTTAGGCTTATTAAATTTATACAAAGCTTTATCAATCAAAGAGGGATTATAACCACGAGCAAGGGCAAGAGATTTCAGATAATTAATTTCATTATTCAGAGCAGAAGAGTCAGAACAAAAGCGTAACGCCCTAAAAACAAAAGTATAAAAGGACGCCACTTTTTGTTGAGGAGGATGATTTGAAAGGGCATGAGGAGGAAGGGAGACAGCGAAAGGTTTTCTATAAACGGAGGTAGAGAACCGACCTGGGAGTTTTGAAACCAAGACATCAAGGAAAGGAAGAGAATTGTTCTCTTCGACTTCGAGAGTAAATTGAATACAAGGATCAACAGAATTAACAAGAGAAAGGAGATTAGAAAGATCAAGGTCAGATGGAATTAAAATGAAAGTGTCATCAACATACCTAAACCAGAAAGGAAATTTATATAAACTGAAGAGTTTTTCTTCAACAAAATGCATATAGATATCACATAAAAGAGGAGACAATGGATTACCCATGGCCAGACCCTCAGTTTGAGAATAGAAAGAATTGTTAAACTGAAAAGCAGTTTGCCTGACACAAATACTAACTAAATGCAGGATTTCATCAATCTCAATGGAAGAGTAATGAAATTCGCGCAACCTTCTTTCCAAACAATCAATTGCCCCTTGAACAGGCACGTTAGTGAAAAGGGATTTAACATCTAAGGAAACCATTATATAATTGCAAGGAGAAAGGCGTTTAATTTTATCAACAAAGTCAAAAGAGTTTTTCACGGTATGAAAGTTAGTGGAAGATAAAGGAGCGAGTAACTTAGAAAGGAACTTGGCGAGTTTATAAGAAGCAGTACCAATATTGGAATTGATAGGGCGAAAGGAAAGAGTAGGTTTATGGACCTTAGGAAGAGCATAGAAACGAGCACAATTAGCGATAGTAGGGGTGACCAAACGTTTAGTGTTATCATTAAGAAAGACAGAATTTTTAATGACATGCTTGATGTCAGATAAATGCTTAGCAGAAGGATCCTTTTTTAATTTGGAATATGGACCAGAGTTTAACATAGATTCAACGTGGGAAATATAATCAGATTTATTGAGAAGAACTGTTTGACCGCCTTTATCAGCCTTAGTAATAAGAAGGTTAGGAACGGAATTAAGTTCACTGAGAGCAGATTTCTTAGAAGAAGAAAGATTAGACTTATTAAAAGAAATCGCTAATTGTGCTCGTTTCTATGCTCTTCCTAAGGTCCATAAACCTACTCTTTCCTTTCGCCCTATCGTTTCCAATATTGGTACTGCTTCTTATAAACTCGCCAAGTTCCTTTCTAAGTTACTCGCTCCTTTATCTTCCACTAACTTTCATACCGCGAAAAACTCTTTTAACTTTGTTGATAAAATTAAACGCCTTTCTCTTTGCAATTATATAATGGTTTCCTTAGATGTTAAGTCCCTTTTCACTAACGTGCCTGTTCAAGGGGCAGTTGATTGTTTGGAAAGAAGGTTGCGCGAATTTCATTACTCTTCCATTGAGATTGATGAAATCCTGCATTTAGTTAGTATTTGTGTCAGGCAAACTGCTTTTCAGTTTAACAATTCTTTCTATTCTCAAACTGAGGGTCTGGCCATGGGTAATCCATTGTCTCCTCTTTTATGTGATATCTATATGCATTTTGTTGAAGAAAAACTCTTCAGTTTATATAAATTTCCTTTCTGGTTTAGGTATGTTGATGACACTTTCATTTTAATTCCATCTGACCTTGATCTTTCTAATCTCCTTTCTCTTGTTAATTCTGTTGATCCTTGTATTCAATTTACTCTCGAAGTCGAAGAGAACAATTCTCTTCCTTTCCTTGACGTCTTGGGTTCAAAACTCCCAGATCGGTTCTCTACCTCCGTTTATAGAAAACCTTTCGCTGTCTCCCTTCCTCCTCATGCCCTTTCAAATCATCCTCCTCAACAAAAAGTGGCGTCCTTTTATACTTTTGTTTTTAGGGCGTTACGCATTTGTTCTGACTCTTCTGCTCTGAATAATGAAATTAATTATCTGAAATCTCTTGCCCTTGCTCGTGGTTATAATCCCTCTTTGATTGATAAAGCTTTGTATAAATTTAATAAGCCTAAACGTCCTTTTTCTGATTCAAATAATCCTCCTAATTTTAATTCTATAATAGTTCTGCCCTTTTATTCTCTTCTGTGTTTCAAAATTGCTAAAATACTTCCTCGTTTTAACTTTAAAGTTATCTTCAAACCTATGAATAAAATTAAATTCTCTTCTCTAAAAGATCCTGTTCCTACTGAGAACCGGTGGGGTGTTTATTTCATTCCTTGCTCTTGCAATTTAGGTTATATTGGTCAAACGAAGAGAGCTTTAAAATTCAGATTAGGCGAGCATCAGAGATATATTGCAAATCAAGAAATCTCTAAATCTTCTATTGCTTCTCACTGTTGGTCTTCCAGTCATTGTTTCAATTTATCCATGGCCAAAATTATTTCTTCCCCTGCCTCTCCCTCTCACTTGGATTTTCATGAAGCATATTTTATTTCTAAAAATTCTGCTAATCTTGTCAATGATCTCCCATCATCTCCTTTCCTATCTCCAGCGTGGAAATTAATTTTGTAATTCTTTTCCCTTTTCTCTTGTTTCTTTTCTTTTTATTTTGTATAAAAAAAAAAATAATAATAATAATAATAATAATAATAATAATTTGGATTTTTTCTTGTTCTTTTATAGTTCTTTATTTATTATTTTTATTTATATTTTTAATTTACTTCTTTTATTTTTATTTTTTTCTTTTATTTCCATTTTTTCCATTTCATTTTCTCTTCTATCTTTTTTCAACACATTTCCCTTTTGTATATCCCTCTATCAGGTAGCGCCATCTGTCGCATTCTTCGCAACATTCTTTATCTTCAGTTCATTTTTGAACTTGTTCGTTTACGGACACGTGTATGCTGTAGCTGATGACGAGCTGTTATGTTTTTAGCTCGAAACGCGTCCTGTGTTTTGTTTTAATTTTATGGTGATTTTTTACAAAGTTTTATTATTTTAATTGCTTCATATCGCCAGTTTTTGGTGCTGTTTCGCCATTTTCACTTTTCTTTTAATAGAAATGGAGTATTTCAGCTGCCACAATTACAAAATTGGTACTAAAAACTATAAAAAAATTAATATCTCAAAAATAAATTGAGATACAGCTTTAAAACAAATTGCATTTAAAAGTATATTTTTTTCTCTATACGACGGTGTAAAAATTCAAACTGTGCGAAGTTTAGAAGTTTAAAAATTTGCAGTAATGAAAATTGCAAAACCGAATTTTCATATCAAATTTCAAAGTGTTGCCATTCGCAGAATGACGTATGCGTTACGCACAGATATGTTTGTAATTTATAATACAGATTGTATAAATGTTGTGGCGAATACTTATGTAGTACAATAGATGCATTTCAACTGAAGTCACAAACGCTTATGAACCAACCGAGAGTTATAATTATAAAAAATAATGTAAACAAATACATATTCAATATTATAGTTTTTCGGTTTTCATTATTATATTGTAAAATTTATTTTTGAAATTTATTTTTAGTTGACCTTTTAGTGATCGGTGGTTTTCCGAATTTCTTATATTTTTTTTATATTCCAATACAACTAAGTTCTTTGTTCCAGTGATGATTTCTTGGCTTTCATGGGCAGAAAGCATTCATGCATTATAGTGATTGCAGCATACTCGAATTTAATGTTTTTTTGTGATAGGATTACAATACAACGGGGATGCTTTATCCAATGATTTTTTATTTATTTATTGTTTTCATGTCCGTCACCAGCGAGTTCACTGTCTCTAGTGAATTTTGTTTATGGATTTGAAGTGTCATTTATGCGACAAAACGATTCCGACATTAATGAGTTTCATGTATTTTTGGGTATTTCAATATAGCTAGGATGATGCAGTGATTCTTTGTTTTGTTTTCATGTGCGCGAAGCGCACATACATGCGATATTAATGAATTTCTCATGTATTCACTGCACAGTAATAGCTAACATTTTTTGTAATATCTATAAAACGTTGTATCTTACCGCTAATTTTGATTTTGTATGCATATTTTATAAAATTTCCGAAATACAATTCTTGCATATTATTCATAAATGCAATACGTAAAAAAAATCATGTGGTTGTTTACGGTTCAGTTTAATAATTATGCATTTATTTATTTATTTATTTATTTATTTGGATTATATATTTTGAAGAAATAAATTTTTCTTAAAATTATTTAAATTAATTTCTATATATATATATTTTTAACAGTTGCAGTTTTTCAACGATTCTCATTTGAAGTTTCCTATTCGAAGTGAAAATTGAATTTACGTAGTGTTTAGTATTGGATATGAACGTAATAAAAGAGAAACTGGTGTTATTTTTACTATACTATGTCACTGGCGTACCATACTTGTTCTTAAAACAATTCTAATATTAACATTGTTTTAATTATTATAATTTAGGAAATTTCTAACGATGACAGAAACATTTGGTAATAATATGTACTTTGTCATTGTTACTAAAATATTTTCAAGAGTTATATTATAATTAAGAAGTACATGAACAGGTTTTGGTATGCACTTTTTAAACAAAAATTGGATTTTTCTGAGTGGAATTAGTATCCATGTGTTCTCAAATCGATTTAAATGAACATCAAAAAGCGCTTTTCTCTTTTAGAGGAAACTTTTTCATTACTTATTTATCGTAAGAAATTTACTATCTTGAAGGATTTTGCTTTATTTAGTGGCAAATTATAATTGCAGGTTTTTAATGTTAATGTATTTTCGTCTATCAAACTTTATAACGAAGTTTTATCACATATTACGTAACTTATTGTGAAACTTATGAAATGCTTTATTCTTTTTAATTTTAGTTAATTAAAATAACATTTATGGTATAACTTCACTAACGGAAAAAAGTTTACTTAAATTTCATGAGTTTCGTAATATCACTAATGCATGAATAAATATTTTTATATGTGTTTCTTCATTCACTTTTGCATTCTTATGGTTACATAAATTGAATTACGGAAGAGGTTTAGTGGGATATACATTTTAGTAATTTAAGTTTTTAATTCAGTTTAAAATATTCCAAAACATGCATGTTATGAAAAGTATTAAAATCCATAAACGTATTTATATCATTAACTATTAATTATTGAATGATTCTACATGTGTGAATTTCTTAACAATTAATTTTTAACAAAAAAATCAACTCAGCTGTTCCTTAATAAATGACTTTTTTGCAATTAAAAAAAAGCCCCCTTATTAACATGATCTTCATTTATTTACTTAATCAACACTAGTTCAGCATCAGTTACATTATTTTGAAACAACATAAATAATATCACTTTATGTTCACTTTAAGTGAATAAAAATAGTAACTTCTTTCTAAAAAACTTTTGTCTCCTTTCACGTAGTTTTTTATTAAATAAATTTTACATTAACTTCAATTAAAAAAAATAGAAGGTCAAAAGCTACTTTTTAAAAATGAAATATTATGCTGAATGTAGTTTCTGAAGTTGTGTTTTCAATTAAATACTTCCAAATTCATATTTTGTTAATTCTCCTTACATTTTTTTTCTTTGAAATTTATATCTAATTTCTTTCTTTCTTTGTTTTTTTAAATGTTATATTATATACAATTGGTGTATTTTAGCCAGACAGGCTTGGCGCAAGAAAACTAATATAACACTAGATTAATTTTAACACAATTTTTCTAATTGGTAAGTAAATAATATCAGATGTAAATTTCCAACTGGCCGAAAAATGTCCGGACCATGATTCGAAACCAGGGATTTCTTGACTGAGCTAAGAGATAAGAGCATAAGAGAATAAGAGTCGGACTCAGCCAAGACATCCCTGGTTCGAATCTATCCCGGACATTTTTCGCCCAGTTGGAAATTTACATCTGATATGATTTATTTACCAATTATAATAATTGTGTTAAAATTAATGTAGTGTAATTACTTATCCAGCGATTTCTGGTGTTCCGTTACCTGCGATTTATTCTGTTGAGGTGAACCAGATTTCAGACCAGATGCTATAATCAATAAAGTCCACCGGGTGAATAAGTTCCACCGGATTCGTCCGGGATTGCTCAGATGGTAGAGGATTGGCGGTTTCAGCAAAGAGATCCCTGGTTCGAATCCTGGTTCGGATATTTTTCGCCCAGTTGGAAATTTACATCTGATAAGACTTATTTACCAATTATAATAATTGTGTTAAAAATAATATAGTGTAATTACTTATGCAGTGATTTCTGGTGTTCCGTTACCTGCAATTTATTCTGTTGAGCTGAACCAGATTTCAGGCCAGATGCTATAATCAATAAAGCCGCTGGGCGAAAAAGCTCCATCAGATTCGTCTGGGATAGCTCAATGGTAGAGCATTGGCGGCTTCAGCAAAGAGATCCCTGGTTTGAATCCTGGTCTGGACATTTTTCGCCCAGTTGGAAATTTACATATGTTAGGATTTATTTACGAATTGGAATATTTGTGTTAAAATTTATCTAGTGTAATTACTTATCCAGTGATTTCTGGTGTTCCGTTACCTGCAATTCATTCTGTTGAGCTGAACCAGATTTCAGACCAGATGCTTTAATCAATAAGAATCGCTGGGGGAAAAAGTTCCACCAGATTCATCCGGGATAGCTCAGATGTTAGAGCATTGGCGGCTTCAGCAAAGAGATCCCTGGTCCGGATATTTTTCGCACAGTTGGAAATTTACATCTCATGTAATCTAATATAATTTGTGCATGTGAAGCACTTTCGTAAGCTTGTTGAAAGCATGCTTCTTCATGCGGTGGTCAATATTATTACCAGAGGAAAAGAAACATGTTTATAATAAATTGTCTCTAATTCAATGACACTTCCTTACACTTTGCAAAATATTATTGAGTGCTAGTATGAGTGTTGTCTAATTAAGGGTATGATTTTCTCTTCCAATGAACCTCAGAAATGATTTACATTACTTAAGTAAATAAAATATGCTTGTTCTTATCATGACATGTCGATATAACTTCCCATGGCATAATTTAAAATATTGGTATTTTATTCAATTTACTTAGATAATTTTGCAACTGGGATAAATTTATGCTTATAAACATATAGAATTAAATAAAAATGTAAAAACTCGGCCGCAGACAAAAGTTTATTATTTTCTTTTATTATAGCAGATGTGTATTATAAACGCTTCTTGAATATTTTTAACGTAAGCTATGGAAATAAATACAATTACAACCTTTATAGGGAAAATTTTCTTCTATGCAGAGTCACGTTTAAATGAACTGTTCTTTCTAACTTTCCCGTAATGAAATTATAAACCCTATTTCATCTAATAATATTATACGTGATACACTTGAAGGTTATTAAAAGTTATTTAATGTCTTCAGAACTTATAAATTGAGTAATTTTGACTTTCATGATTTTACATTAACAGAAAACGTGACGAACATTCATAAATATTATGAGACTTTGGTATTAAATAAGGAATATAAAGAGCACAAAAATAAACAAACGAATATTTTATAACAAACAATTATTATTTTTTTAGGGTTAACGTATTTAAAACTTTATGATAGTTCTGTATCACAGAAATTCCTAAGACGGTATTACTCTTTACCTTTTTCTTACTAATATCTCTGAATATAAAATGTTGGCTTGAAAAATATTTTTTTTTCGGAACGAAACTGCATTTGTAAGTCTCGTAACGTAAATTTATTAAAAGTAAAGTAAAATGTTGCGTAATTTTATTATTTCACGTTATTTTTACGTCGTAATATAAGCTGCATATGTTTAAATTTATAAAATGTAATGAAATAGTTAACAATCTGAATCGTAAATTGTGCATTATGAAAAGAAAAGTTTATAAATGTTCTAAGATGATTTTTTTTTCAAAACACTTTTAAACGATATAACTTATGTGCATTTATATTGTAGAAGTGTGAAAGCGCATTGTTTCGTATTCATGTTGGTATTATGCTACATCAAATGACTTTTAATAGATTTTTAAATGTATTTTTAAATTTTTATTATGTTTCTTAATACGGAAAAAATGTATTTTTAAATATATTAAATATTATTACGTTATTAAAAGTTTACAAATAAACAGGCCATTTTTTATAAGTAATTGAGAAGCTTTTATCACTGAACAAATTTGATAAAAGTTGTTATATTTTTGTAAACTTTTACGTTGTTTCTAAACATTCTCATTCAGTGATATTTATTTTCAATATGTTTTAGATTACTTTTTAAAAGTATAGTTATTTGTCTAAATTTCTGCTCATAATTCATATTGTATTTTAGTATAAGACTTTCAATTTTACTCTTTAATACAAAATTATTTTATCATTCATTCTCTTACTTAATACAATAAAAAATAATAACCTATTAATTCCGGATTAATTCAAAAATAAAAAAGGATTTCGGCAAATTAATGCACTTTTATTCAAAGCCTTTAATCTTGCTCATAAGTATTCAATTAATTTTATACAATAGAATAAATTTATTTTAATTAGCTTTCATGATATTTTAATTACAATTTGAATGAATAAAAGGCAAAGAGTGTTTAGACAGTAAGCTTTAATTTCAAATGCATCTCATAAGTGACTTCTTAGACAATTTTTTTAATATACCCATGTTCCAATGTATTTAAAATATCTTATTTGTATGAAATATATTAAAACTATGCATATATCGTTGCGATTAATTTGTGTTAAAAATTTCTCATTGTTCACTACTTTACTTCGGTTGGTTGGTTCTGTTTATGACGGCCAATTATCAACATGAGGGATACAGGCCCAAGGGGGAGGACTGACCTCCGTGGGGATACTTTCTAAGGGAACCTAACCAGTATTAACGCAAGGAAATCGGAGGTTCGAAGAAAACCATGGAAAACTCCGAACGATTAGGCCGACGGACGAAGATTGGCTTCAAACCCAGCACCTCCCGTCTACCAGGAAACTTTGGAAACTTTAATTATTACATTATTTTGGAACAGCATAAATAATATCACTTTATGGTGGACATTTATGTTCGCTTTAAGTGAAAAAAAAATACTAATTTCTTTCTAAAAAAATTTTGTCCGCTTTTGCGTAATTTTCTTATTAAAAAATTACATTACCTCCACCTACAAAAATTAGAAGGTCAAATGCTAGATTTAAAAATTGAAATATTTTGATGCATGCAATTTCTGAAGTTGTGTTTTGAATTAAAAACTTCCAAATTCATATTTTATTATATTTTCCTTACATATTTTTATATGAAATTTATATCTCATTTTTTCCTTTCTTTGTTTTTGTTTGTTGTTGTTGTTGTTGTTAATGTTATATTAATCGAAAAAATAATTTAAAGCATATTTCTGAGCTTATAAACTAAACAGCTTATGAAATATATAAAAAGCGCAAAGGTTTCATCATGCAAATATTATCAAACGTTGTTCTACATCATCTCAAGCCTATTTCTAAAGCCTTTACTTTTAATACCATGGAAGGAGATGATTTAATTGAGAATTTCTGAGATGAATAGCGGAGTTAAAAACACATTTTCACCAATTTCCATTTATGGATGGTATTGGATTGTTTAATTAATATTTAAAAGCATAAACAACTGAAAAAATCACCTTCGGTAATTAAAATTCATATACATGGACTTCTTTGAATTATTTTGTACAGCCTTGTATTGTATATGGCCTATAAAATTTATACAATCCACTTGCAAAACCAGTGTGCAAAACGTTATGTAAACTTAAAACGCATACCGCAACAGAAAACTCAATTTCAACCAAAATTAAAATAAGAATTTTTTTTTAATATCTGTCACCGTTTGCAAGTTATTGAATTTTAACATCAGTCAGTCCTTTTTAGGACACCCGGTATATTGTTCATAGACACGTAAGAATAAAAATTCATTTAAATTGATCTGATTTGAAAACGTTCATAAGTTTTTAAATGAAAGAGATAATTAGCCATTTTTTCATAATATTTTTTAATGTTTAGAAATTCTGAACTATAAAAAATAAATTGGTCTAGAATTTCTTTTCTGTATCATTCATTGGTCTAAATATCGTTTCACTTCCGTGTATCTAGATTAGAATTTGTATCAGGTTTGCCAACAGAAAAGTGAAAATTTAAAATATTAATAATTTGATAATTAAATTATAATGAAGTCGCATAAAAATGCGTTTAAATGAGTTTTTGCAATATTTTAAAGTAAATCGGTGCTTTGAATTTCTTTGTAAAAAATAATTAACTGAGATTTTTATATTTGTAAAGAAAACATTCATAATAAAAGATTTATTTTATCTTTTTAGATGTACACATACCTTAACGGATATTAGACAGCGTAAAATCAAATTAAGAGAATGAATGTACTTTTTGATTCATGTTCCTTGAGGATGTTGTAGTTCCGTTTGAACTTGTTAAACCATATTGCATATCATAAGAATTTAGAATAAGAAATTTTTCAATATTTATTCTAATGTCATTTAGGTGCAACGCAGCTGTACCTAACTTGTGAGAACGCTTTAAAAGATTAAAATTGCAATACGGAAGATAAAATAACTTATTGTTAAATATTTGCTCTTATTTACATATTTATCGTAAAGGCATTATATTGGATAGGTCGCAGTGGTCTTCCGAAGCTGGTTTATTTCTAAGAATGCTGTAAATTTTCAATTAAGGATATTTCTTAAATTATTTTAATAATATTAAATGTGTCTAGAATAATTTATAATACCTTTAATACCTTTAATTAGGATGAGCGAAGCGAATCCTTTACTAGTCTATTCAAATTACATTTTGTCGTACACTTTACAAAAAATCTATTCAGTATTTTGACTTGAAATTAAACTTAAAAATACATTATGACCTGTAGATTTGCACAATGTTATTTTTTTTTACAGAATAATCTTAAAAAAAAAATTATTATTTTAATTAATTTATTTTACATGTTTTTCCATTATAAATGCATTTTTGCAAAAAAAAAAAAAAAAAAAAAAAAAAGAAAAGAAAAGAAACACGTATATTTTCAGAAGAAAAATTAATAAATCATGGAGTCAGTACTTATAGGTAGAATAATGATTAATTAAATAGTAAATAAAATATATTTTCATTATTCCGCCAAAATATCTCAAAAACTGTTTTTTTAATTTAACTAGCTGTTTAACCCGTTCTATGCACGGGAGTTCATGAATTGAATTCTAAAACCAAAATTAAAAATAACTATTCGATTTAGTAAAATATTTTTCTACTACTGCTCATTTTTTTAATAAAATTTAATTTATCTTGTTACTATGACAGCAGATGATAAAGCTGTATCTTTGGAATAAGGTATAAATAGAATAAAAAGTTTTGTTGGAGTTTGTGATAAAATGTTTGCGTTTATCCAAAAAAAAAAAAAATAATTTTAATAATTAAACGGAATTAAATAATCTCTAATTATTTGCATGTGAGGTAAAATAATTATCGTAATACCCGCTGGAGCTTTTTATTATTGCAGCGTGGCATACATAATATGTATATCTCTAATTATTTGCATGTGAGGCAAAGGAATTATCGTAATACCGGCTACAGCTTTTTAATATTGCAGCAAGGCATACGTAATATGTAAGGTAAAAGATTTATCGTAATACCGGCTACAGCTTAAAACTTTACTTACATTAAACTTTCTTATATTAAAAATGTATGTTATTTGAGTGGAAAATATACATTTTAATAGAATACTTTAGTTCATGAATTGAATTCTAAAACCAAAATAAAAAATAACTATTCGATTTAGTAAAATATTTTCCTACTACTGCTCATTTTTTTAATAAAATTTAATTTATCTTGTTACTATGGCAGAGATGATAAAGCTGTATCTTTGGAATAAGGTATAAATAGAATAAAAGGTTTTGTTGGAGTTTGTGATAAAATATTTGCGTTTATCTAAAAAAATAATTTTAATAATTAAGCGGAATTAAATAATCTCTAATTATCTGCATGTGAGGTAAAATAATTATCGTAATACCCGCTGGAGCTTTTTAATATTGCAGCGTGGAATACATAATATGTATATCTCTAATTATTTGCATGTGAGGCAAAGGCATTATCGTAATACCGGCTACAGCTCTTAGGTAGATTTCGTATGAAATACTACCTATTGGGATCGTTCCTATGTTGGAATTTCTGAAAAAATTTTGCAGATCTGCACCGATCATGACCCCTAGAACCCAAAACCACCCTCAGTAAAAAACTTTATATATCTATCTATCTATCTATCTATCTATCTATCTATCTATCTATCTATCTATATATATCACTTTCTTCTGGACACGATAACTTTCGTAATTCTGCACCAATCTCTTCCAAACTGATACATAAAATCAATGGGCATAAAATCTCGGTCAAGTTCGTTAATGGGCAAAATCGGACCAAGGGGACGGAAATAGGGAGGGGTTTTGTGAAAACAGAAAACCCCCCATAACTTCTTAATTTTTGTACATATCAAATCAGTTTAAAGTTTTTATTACTTCTAAAAATAGGGCCAAAAATTTATGTATCACAGATTTTTGATAAAGTTAAAAATGGGCTCAAGGGGCGCAAAAAATAGGGTTTTTGGGAGAAAAAAATTCATAACGTCGTCAATTCTCAAGATATCAAATTCAATTAATATTATTATAAATCTCCTTAACATTATCTAAAACTTTTATATTCACAAGTTTTTGATAGGAGCAATTCGTACCGCAAAAAAAATTAAAAACGAAAACAAAAAGGGCGTTTGAAGAAGAAAAAAATCCATAACTTCGTCAATTCTCAAGATATCAAATCCAATTAATTTTATCATGAATCTCCTTAACATTATCTACAACTTTTATATTCACAAGTTTTTGATAGGACCAATTCGTACCGCAAAAAAAAATTAAAAACGAAAACAAAAAGGGGGTTTGAAGAAGAAAAAAATCCATAACTCCGTCAATTCAAAAGATATAAAATCCCCATGAATTTATCATATATCTTCTTAATATTGTCTACAACATCTATATAGACAAGTTTTGGATAGGACCAATTCTTAGAGCAAAAACAAATTAAAAATACATACCGGTTGAAGTAAAAAATGATCTTAGTAAGGGTGTATTCAAATCCAAACTGCTTATTTTCTGACTCATTTTACAATTCATTTTTGCTCTCAAAGGCTTCCAATTGGTACGTTTTCTTACTCAGAAACTATATAATGTACCGTAATGGTCGATTTTCTGATAGGGGCAGAATATATTTTTTTAAATGCTGTTAAAAAGAGCATTTTGAACCGAATTTACCGAAGCGGATTGTGTTGGAAAAATCGTTGTATTAAGGATGCGCTTAAATCCAAACTGCTTGTTTTCTGACTGCTTTTTAAATTCATTTTTGCTCTCAAACGCATTTAATTGGTAGATTCGCTTATTCAGAAACTATATAATGTACCGTAATAATCGATTTTTAGATAGAGACAGAATATATTTCAAAAAATGATGTTAAAGTGGGCATTTTGAACGGAATTTCCCGAAGCGATTGTGTTAGAAACAAAAAATATTGTCCTTCTGAGAAAATAATTGTTTATATATCAAGTTTTAATTAATTGAACAAAAAATAAAAACACAGGTCGCTTATAAATCTCTTCAAAAATCACGTCAGCAAGTATCATATTTTTTTTAAATTAAGGCAGATGTCAGACGAGCGATTTTGAAAATCAGCATTTTCGACGCTCTCTCTTGAGAGCAGACGAATCTTCTGGTCTGTTCAGACGAGCGCCCACAAATCGTTGCGGTAAAAATTCCGAAAAGCTTCACGTCGAGGTTCGGCGTTTCCCCCAACTCGCTGGGAGCTGGTGGCGTGCTCAAGTCTTTTGTTTCTTCTATGTTGTCCAGACGAACCGAAGTTTTGACGCTGGCTTTAAGTTTCTTTATCAGTGATTCGTAAGTTGTTGGTTCTGGTTGCGTATCGAATTTTTTCGCTAGAATTTAAAATGGATTAACTAACTCACGTAGATTAACTAATTTTTGAAATACAAAAGTGTTCAATATAGTTGGACACCTCATGCTTACATTATATAAAGATAAAAATTAAAATATAATAACTTGGTTAAAGGCATCCTTGATTTACAAAAAAAAAAAAAATCAGAAAAATCTAAAGAAGATTAGGAAGTTATCGATAAATTATATGAATTAATTTTGTTTCATATAAACAAACAAGTTGGAAATTGCTCGTCAAACGTGGCAAATGAGGTGCATTCGTAATATAAATAGTTTTATAAATATTTTTTGCACCGAATTGTACTGATTGTATATTTGAGTGCATTTTATAAGTGCATATAAATTTCATTCGGTTCGAAAGGCTGTAACATCATTAAAATACACTTGCAATGATTTTTTTCCCATTGGCCGTAATGTAACGGAAGATTTTGACTGTCTCTGTCATTAATCTATACATCCGATTTACATAAAATTTGAAACGACTCGACAAGATTTTGCAAAAATTATATATTTAAAATTTCAGACCATTCGGAAGGCTGTAACATCATTAAAATGCACTTGCAATATTTTTTTCCCATTGGCCGTAATCTGACGAAAAACTTTTGACTGCCCCTGTCATTAAACTATACATCCGATTTTCATAAAATTTGAAAAGACTCGACAAACTTTTGCAACAATTATATATTCAAAATTTCAGGCTATTGTTTTTGCTCTGTTATATGCGGACAGACGGACTGAACGACGACTATAGGTGCTACGTATTTATATAATTACGAACGCACCTAAAAAATCATTTAAAATTATGCTAATATTGCAAGTTAACGTTTTATACGAAAAGTATTTAAATAGTAAAGTATTATTCTAAGGAAAAATTGAATGTAATCTTTATCAAATACTACTACTAATAATACTATTTTGTCCTAGTATGTATACTAAATTAAATTCATGGATAATTACAGGGGTTTTTCTTTGCAGGGTAGGGGGCGAAGGAGGCATTTTGCGAAAAGTAAATGCTAAAGTTTTCGTTTCGGGGGAACTTGTTTTCTTTACAAATTACAGATTTTTAAACCTAACAATGTTAAAACAATTAATTAATAGCATGTTTTTATGGAATATAATTTTGTGAAAGGGCCTGTTTTATAATTACGATTTTTGAGAAGCCTGTTTTATTAAATGGATTTTTGTGACGGGGACCTAAATAGACAGCAAATGTTGCATTTCTTAATAATAATAAATTCTTAATAATAATTCTTTGAAATTAAAATCATTGCAAGTTATATCTGGTTTTGAAAATCCAGTATGGGAAAGGAGACAGCAAAACAGAGCCTCTGTGGTCATATCCGGTACCGGTTCTATTTACTGCGAGCATGTAGTTTTAAAAATACTGTAATTTATTTTTTATTTTTTTAGCTCACAGGCTATCAAAGCTTGAGAACTAATGTGCCCGCCGGTTCTGTTACGGACATACGTACATACATACGTACGTATGTACGTAACGCGATAACTCTTGATGGAAATATCCGATTTGCTTCAATTTTTTTTCTAGTTTCATTCTGATAAGGCGCTTCCCTGATTAGTTTTGGGGATTCATTGGTTAAGTATAAAAGGAGACAACGGGGGGCTAATTCCAACTTTAATTTAGATAAATGTTTTTTTTTATGCAGATTTATCCGATTTGCTTCAAAAAATTTGTCTACGTTCATTCCGATAAAGCTCTCCTCTGATTAGTTTTGGGGGTTCATTGGTTAATTATAAAGTTGGAAAAGAGGGGGGGGGGGTCTAGACTCCCCTTTAGTTTAGATAAATGGGTTTTTCATGCAGAATTATTCGATTTGCTCCAAATTTGGTATACCGGTTTATTATGTTAAGGAGCTTTCCTGATTAGAGTTGGAGGTTCATTAGTTAAGTATAAATCGTGAAAAGAGTGCTAGTCCCCCGCCCCCTTTAAATTAGATAAATATGTTTTTCATGCAGAATTATTCGATTTGCTCCAAATTTAGTACACCAGTTTATTATGTGAAGGAACTACCTTGATTAGGTTGGGAGGTTTATTGGTTAAGTATAAAAAGGGTAACGGGGGATAGTTCCCCTTTAATGTAGATAAATGGGTTTTTCATGCAGAATTATTCGATTTGATTCAAATCTGATATACCGGTTCAAATCTGATATACCGGTTCAAATCTGATAAACCTCGTTAAAAGGAAATCTATCTTCTTTGCTGTTTTTGAAGCAAATATAGTTAAGTTTGGTAAAGTGGCCGTTCCGTTTTCTTTCCTTTCTTTCTTTTTCTTTTCTTTTTTTTTTTTTTTTTGGTAAAATTTTGTGTACAGCAAAGTTAATTTTCTACCGATTACTTAAAATAGGGTGAACCTAGTACCGTCTGTGTATATTTCTTTTTTCTAATTTCTTGAATAACTAATATAAAATTACAAAATCCTTTATTTCCTGCAGAAGATGCATTTTGCTTATTGAAAACATCGAATGGAAATCATTCTGTTGCGGCGAATAATGTCGTCTGCTCTGTGTGGCGGAAACGGTTCATAGATCGCTCGTCTGACCGGGATAGCGCAGGTGTTTATTTTTCTTGTTGAAACCACAAGCGTTCAAAAAGTCGTTCGTCTGACATTTGTCTAAAAATGAATCTGGAATTATGCCAGAAAATTTCGAGTTGTTGAGCATGGAAAAGTATTTTTTTTGAATACCGCCCTAACATGATTCTGATAAAACCAGCTATTATATGAAAATGAAATAAAAACTCGTCAAGAGCGGCCAGATAAAATTGTTAAAGTGGATTTATCTATAATCATGATTTAGTTTTTGTTTGTGAAATTAGTATATTTGACTTCGAAATCTACCTCTGCCTGTAGGCCGGGTCGGCAGGGATTTTTTAATATTGCAGCAAGGCATACGTAATATGTAAGGTAAAAGAATTATCGTAATACCGGCTACAGCTTAAAAATTTACTTACATTAAACTTTCTTATATTAAAAATGTATGTTATTTGAGAGGAAAATATACATTTTAATAGAATACTTTATTAAGATTGGTTGGAGATGGCGCATATTTTGGCTCTCATTCCTTTTAATCATATAATAGATTCACGATTTCTTTTGTGAAATTTTTAAAATACTTTTTTTAGGAAAATTATAGCATATTTTTAATGAATTAAAATTTGTGAAAATACAATTATTTAATAAAATTAAGTAATTTTTAGTGTTAAGAATTCAAATACACAACTTATTCTTATTATGTGAAATAATTTACGCAGATGAAACTTACGCATTTTAAAACAATTATATTATGATTTTTTTTTTTTTTTTTTTTGTAAAGTGGCAACAAAAAAATTGTAAACAAATAAAATTAAATGCTAAAGTCGTAACATAAAGTATTATTTGAATTCGAAGTTTGAAAATTTAACCAAATGAAAAACATATTTACTATTAAGAAGTAATTACTATTAGTATTATTCTTAATATGTTGGCCATTTAAAAACAATTTATGTAATGTATTAGTTCTATTATAACGAGTGCCGAGAAAACGTACACTTACTGGTCGAAAAGAACGCGAACATGATTTAGCTTTAAGGCAAGAGACTAGATACCAGCGCAAAAAACAACGACATGACGAATCTCTTCTGACAGAAAATGATGTGCTCGGAAATATGCTTTAAATTTCGAAGATGCACAAAAAAAAAAATTAAAATTATATTTTTGTAAAATTTGTCATCGACGTTGGTTTGACATGCATATTCAATCTGACGGATCTTGTAAGACTTGCCATAAATGTATAGTAAATAATGAACTAAATATTTTTTTCTTTAGCTAATAATATGGGTCCAGGTCCACAACCGGAAACACTGAAGAACTTAACTTTCGGTGAGAGCAATGAATTGCCCAAGTTCATCCAGTTATTACTGTTTATCGCATTAAAGGTGGTCAGCTTGGATACAGTCGGCAAGTTATTAATTTTTCATCAAGATATTACAGAATTTTGTACTTTATTACCTCATTCCATAGATAATATATCACAGTACATCTTTGTTAGAAAAGATTTTATAGTAAATCATGAAAAGTCTGCTTTAGAATATCTAAAGGAAAATAACCCTTGGTACCGTTATATTACTATTGATGAAAATAATTTGCAAAGTTTACCCGAAAATTAAAATATTTTTCAGCGAATAATACTCAGTCAACAGCAACAGCAGATTTATTTATCATCAGTTGAAAAAACTTTGAATTCTGTAGATATTCAATGTCCATGGACAAATAATATATATGAATCCAGAGCCCCAAATGTGACTTTCAGATGTAATCGAGAGGCAATAAATAGTATGTTAGGTATTAAAGTGAATGCAGTGCCATTCCTTGGCCTCAGATAGATACTAAGCCTATAAATGAATTTTCATGTGATGGATATATTTGTAGAGTTTTTCCTACGTTATTTCCAACAGGAAGAGGTGATCTTAGAGATGCTAGAGTTCGTAAAATTACACCAAAAGAATACTTTAAATTTCTCATTATATATGACGATGGAAGATTTGCACGGTATCCAAGATTTAGTTTTTTTTTTTTTTTTTTTTTTGTGCTTTCAATAGCATAATACGTTGGACAGCATTACAAAATGGAATTATTTCTGTTTAAAAAAATTCTCGCCTACATGATGTTGAAACAGTTGAAAAACTCCAGGAATGGTTGCAGAAAGATCCTACATTGTACAAGTCGATTTTATCTTTCAATGCTTATTGGTTTATCAGATCACGAGAGTTGTTAGACATGGTTGAGAAAATGGGAACTCCTACTGTTTTCATTACACTTAGTGCATCTGATTTATACTGGGCTGAAATGTATCGCATTATTGATGCAGACTATGTTTACACTAATTTTAACCAAAATTCTGAATTCATCCGAAAATCAAAATTGTTGAACTGTAATCCTTTAATCGTTGCTTACTTTTTTCATAAGCGGTTGGATTTTTTTATGGAACATTTTTTCAAGAAATATTTCAAAGTCAAGGACTTTTGGTTTCGTACTGAGTTTCAACATAGAGGTAATCCTCACATGCATGGTCATTTCTGGTTTGAATATGCTCCTGATGTAAACAATCTTAGTTCAAATGATGATGAAAAGATACGTAAAATTATAAAATACTTTGACGAATTCATATCGACTTGGCAACCAGATCCTAATCAAGTTTATGATATACATCCATCCAAATTTCATTTTACGGATGTGCCTGATGAAGCTGCTGACTATAATCATTTAATACGTGCAGTACAAATGCATAAATGTTCTTAAGATTATTCTAAGAGAAAGAAAAAAGATTCTTCTGAAGTCACATGCCGTTTCAAATTTCCCAAAGAGTCCCTCACTAAAGTAAAATTAAGTTCCTTACTAATGAACCCGAATACATTTCAAAAAGATATAGTCCTTATTTAAACAGTCAGAGCGCCCACAAATTTTAAAAATTTGGCGAGCAAACATGGATTCCCAAGCAGTCATTTCCATTCACGCAGTTCTAAAATATATTGCTAAATATGCTAGCAAAGGTTAACCCAGATCAGAAGGGATGAAAGATTTCATCAGACAAACAGATCAAGAATCAAGCGATAATATCAATGTTCAGCAGATAATTCAGAAGATTTTAATAAAAATGTATGCTGAACGTGATTATTCTGCCCAGGAAATATTTTTTGTGTTAATGGGGTGGCCTTTGTATAAGTCATCTCGTCCGTTTGTCACCATTAATTTAGCAAGGAACACATGGGAACAATTAGATATGAATAAGGTGGATGGAAGCATATCCGTTTCAAATATTTTAGAAAAGTACGAACAACGCCCAGTGAGATTTGAAAATATGTGCTTGCAGAATTATTTCACAAATGTTTATAAACGCGGTGAAAATTTCAGTATCAGAAAAAAAAACCATTTATCCCCAGAATTATTCCGAAATTGAAATATGATCCCAATAATGTAAATAATGAAGATTTCTATAAGCAACAAGTAATTTTGCATATCCCTTGGCGTGATTTTCAAATTATGAATCCAAATAATACTTCATGGAAAGTTATATATGAACAGCAATTTGAGAATAATGAAATTCAGAGATTCGATTTGGAATATCTGTTGAAAAATTTGGAAGATGAGGAAGAATTTGAAGAAATTGAATCTACTGAAATAGATCAACCATTTGACTGGATGAATGTCGCTTCAAGACAAAATAATGTACAGGATGAGTTAGATTTGGGCAGAAGGGACATTGATATAAGGTATAACTGGGATACCATTCAAAGTCAAGACTTGCTTAATAAATTACAGAATTTTATTGAAAATGAAACGGTGAAAGAGAGTGAAAAAGGTGGTTGTGTCACTGTTCCTTCTAATTTGACAAATTTCGTCTTTTCCCATGAAAAGAAAAAAATAATAAATATTTTTGAAGAACAGCTCAATTTCTTGCAAGGTCATAGGCGAGAAATGCCAATAAAAAGAATTGTTGTCCAAGGAAAAGCAGGTTCTGGAAAAAGTATTTTAATACATTACTTCACTGCTCGATTAAATGAAACATTTGGCCCAACTTCTTTTCAATTGCTTGCACCAACTTTTATTGCCGCAGTCAATATAAATGGATCAACGATTCATTCAAAACTTTTATTGGGCTAAATCAAAAGCTAAGAGATCGTAGTCCATATTCGATTGGTCAACTTCAGGAGGAGTTTCGAAATTGTAAATTGTAAAAATGGAAATGTAAATTGCTCAAGAAAACAATTTCCTCTGCAGTTAGCTTTTGCAGTTACAATTCATAAATCCCAAGGTTTAACATTAGATAAATCAGTCGTAGATATTAGGGATAAAGAGATATCAGTTGGCTTAACGTACCTAACGTTGTCGAGAGTGAAAACTCTTCAAGGTTTAGCATTTAGTGGAAAATTTCCTTGCGAGAGGTTCTACAATATCAAAAATTCTCGTATGCTAACATGCAGAAAAAAAGAAGAAATTATAATGAAAAGTTTTAAAGTTAATAATTCTTAGTATCAACCAGGGCAGATTTCAAATGAATTTCCAGAAAATAGGATTTTGAAGAAGTAACTTTCTTCAAGCTCTCTTCGAATATATTATTCTAAGATTGCTATCAAAGATTATTTGATGTGAATTACAAAAATTGGAAACATACCTATTTCAAAACATTTGAGAAACCACCAGAGGCTATTGTAAAATGTAAAAACATCTATAAAAGAGATTTTAGTTAAAAATTTAAAAATATTTTGTAAAATTTTGCTTCGAAAATATTTTTATTTATACCAGTCTTATATCATAAATAAAAAATTCCGAGGAAATTCTTAGTTATTTGGCTGAATTTACATTTCTAAAATTAAAATGCGCCAAAACATAAAATAACGTTCTTGCGTAATAAAGATGCAAAAATAATAATAAAAAAAATATTGTTACTTTCAAATATTTATCTTATTAAATAATGCTTCGCGAATCCAAACAAAGCATGGTTTTTGCTAATATTTTTAATGACACTGTATGTTTTTTTTTTGTTTTTTTTTTTTACACAAAATAAGCATTATATATGTACATTCGTGGGAAAAAAATATCCCACCTCTACAAACGCTGACGTATAAAAATACGGCATAAATATAGATACTGGTACCATTCACTAATAACGTCTGCTGATAAATGCAATAATTAAATTAAGCCTCGTTTACATATTGAGTTTGTAATATATATATATATACTTTCAGTACCGACACCTGACATCATAAAAAGTTCTTTTGATAAATTTACTCTTCGTATGCCAAATGGGAAGCCATATATTAGTTGCATAGTTTAGAAATTATGTAGATGTACATTTTCGAATTCATAATTTTAAATTCCTTTACCGTCTGTCGAAAACAGGACGCAGTTTGGGTTAGTTTTCGTATTTTAGGAAACAAAAACCTACTTGTCGAAACTTAGCTGTAATTTTGAATTTCATATTTGAAACTTCTACAATTTGCTTTTTGGTTTATATTTCTATAGGTTTCAATACATATTTATTTTAAACAATATATTTTGTAACTAGCAGCCTTCGCCCGCTACGCTGGTTGGTTATTTTAAAAGAATCTTGAATCAAATGAAATATATATAGCAAAGATTAAATTAAAAAGAAAACATTTTCTTAATATCTAATCAAATATCCATAACTGTTGTCTTATTCTTTTAATATTACATTATCCAATTGAAAGTCGATATTGGCAACATAATAGACAAGATAGATCTAAAATCACTGAAGTTCCTGTTTTTAACTATTTCTTTAGTAGGTTTGATATCTTGAGTATCCTATCTAAAATTGCTGCTGATATATGGCGAAATATCCTAAAATTTTCGATCACCCCCTTAACCCACTTAAGCGGGAATTAAAAAAATCGCTGAAATACATGTTTAATTATTTTTTAATAAGTTTGTTATCTTGACTTTCACGCTTCTACCAAAAACGGCTAATGATATATGGCCAAATATTCTAACATTTTTTACCCTCCCCTCTTTAAGGGGTCTCGGGACTCTTAAATCTTTAAAATTTTCAAAATTTTAATTTTTTTAGATGTTAAACTCCTACCTTTTCCGAACATTTTGATATAATTGTTTCCTTGAAATTCCTATTAGAACTGAAGTTATGGCTTTTACATTTATACACGTTCAATAGCTGAAGCGTCGTTTCGGAAACTTTGAAGCCATTTTTCTCCAAATGACGTTTTCGGGCATAACGTGCACGATATCTCAAAAAGTTATGAATATTTTTTCATGAAATTTTCAAAACATATCTTTCATTTTGTCTGTATAAACTGAACCTAAAATTTCCTTTTTATTGTTCAAAACAATATTTTCTTTAGGTGGTTATACTGTTGAAATTTTCTTAATTTTGCATTAGCTAAATACAACTTTGTATTAAAAATATAAAAAAGCTTTAAATACAAATGTATTTAGGTTCAGGGTAATTATTGTTATCTGAAGTATAAGCAGGTACCAAAATTTTCATTCTAGTTGCAACACATATTTTGTAATCGTGCGCGTAGGCTGTTATGCCGATTTTTTGCTCGAAAAATGTATAACAGTTTGGAGCACCCTGTAAATGCTAATTCAACATCTTATAATTTTTTAAATACATGAAATGAAAGAACATACTTATATGTTTTATTCCAATTAAAATTGTGTCTTAAAATAAAATACATTTTAAAATATTAAATGTTTAAAATGGTCTTCATTTTTTCCTTTTTTTCAATTTTAAGTGTCCTGAGACCCCTTAACCCTTTAAGGGGAAATTTTCTAAAATGGTTCAAATACGTGTTTAATTGTACTACATTAATTTTAACACAATTATTTTAAGTAGTAAATGAATCATATAATATGTAAATTTCTGACTGGACGAAAAATGTCCGGACCAGGATTCGAACCAGGAATCTCTTGGCTCCTGTGCTCTACCATCTGAGCTATCCAAGACGAGTCTGGTTTAACTTTTTCACCCAACAAACATTAATGATTATAGCATCTGGTCTGAAATCTGGTCCAGTCGGAAATTTACATCTAATATGATTTATTTACAAATTAAAATATTTGTGTTAAAACTAATCTGGTTAAATTTACGTATCCAGTGATTTCTGGAGGCGTTTTCTAGGCTAGCTGGGTGAAAAGTTCCACCAGACTCGCCCGGGATAGCTCAGATGGTAGAGCATTGGAAGGTTCAGCCAAAAAATTCCTGGATTGAATCCTGGTCCGGACATTTATCGCCCAGTCGGAAATTTACATATGATACGTGTTTAATTGTTTTTTAAAAGTTTATTAACCTGAGTTTTTCACTCCTGCCTAAAATGGCTGCTGATATATAACCAAATTTTCTAAAATTTTCGACCACCCCTTTAACCCCATTAGGGTGATAATTTCTAAAATTGCTGAAACGCATGCTTCACTATTTTTTAGTAGATTTATTTTCTTATTTTCAGACTCCTACATAACACAGCTGCTAAGATATTGCCAAATATTCTAAAATGACCGCCCCAATACCCCTTAAAGGGGGGGGGGGGATTTCTAAAATATCTTAAATACGTGTTTAATTATTTTTTGGCAGATTTATTTTCTAAAATATTACGTGCCTACCTAAAACGGCTGCTTAGATATGCCAAATGTTCTAAAATTTTCGACCCCCCCCCCCCATTAAACATCCTTAGGGAGGGGATTTCTAAAATCGATGAAATACATGTTTAATTATTTTTTAATAAATTTATTTTCTGGAGTTTCACGCTCCTACCTAAAGCCGCTGGTGAGATATGTCAAATGTTCTGAAATCCGAACCCCCCAATTAATACCCGTACGCGGGGATTTCTAAAATTGCTGAAATACGTGTTTAATTATTGTTTTAGTAGATTTATTTTCCTGAATTTCTCGCTTCTACCTAGTTTCTTCTGAGATATGGCAAAATGTTCTAAATTTTTCGACCCCCACCCCCTCTAACCCATTAGGGGGATTTCTAAAATTATTGAAATGCGTCTTTTACTATTTTTTGTTATATTTATTTAATGTAATTTCACACTCCTACCTAAAACAGCTTCTGAGATACAGCCATATGTTTTATGATGTTCAATCCTTCTTTAAACCTGCTTAGGGAGGAAATTTATAAACTTGCTGAATACGTGTTTAATTATTTTTTATCAGATTTATTTTCTGGAATTTCACGCCCCTACCTAAAACGGCTGCTGACATATTCTGAATGCTTTTAACCCTTTAATTCTCGCTCCTGTCATATTTCCGGGCTGGAGATTTATTGCTGGAAAAAACTTCTGAAACCAGAAAAATTTAACTGGCATTTCGGTGTGAAGTCTTTGAATATTGCCGGTTGAGTTTCGCTTTTGCGCTGACGGTAATGTTGGGCTTTGTATTGCATGTTTCGAAATATGTAACACTCAAAAAATTATTAATAATCAAATTTAATGTATATATATTGTTTCAAATATTATTTGTAAAAATGTGTGTGATAATGAGAAATAAAGATCTAAGATGTGAAAAATAAAGGTTTTATTCGCATTAATTTGTACGGTGTAAAACAAAATTTAAGACACAGAATTCTCGCATGCTGGCTTTTCTACAAATATGAATTTGTTCTATAACATCTTTTTTTTCACCTAAAAAAAACAAAACTAATTGCATATTTTATTTAGAAACCTTATAATTATTCAATTTCTGTAATAAAATAAATGGGTACTTTTTTGATGGTTTTTCCAAATATTAAGCGACCGTGAAGGGGTTAAATTATAGACCTTCCTTTAATCGTCTTGGGTGAGGGGGTGGGATTTAAAATTGCTGAAATACATATTTAATTATTTTTAGTAGGTTTATTATCTGGCCCTTCCCAGACCCCCCCCCCTCTTTAACACTCTTAGGGGGGATATTTCCTTTCTAAAATCTTTTCTTAGTGCACGCTTATATCATAGGAAGTATATTCCCTCCAAATTTCATATTTCTAGGTTCAGTAGTTTGAGCTGTACTTTGATTATGTGTCAGTCACGAAAAAAACTATTATACATATAAATAGATAGATTAAACGAACAAAAGAAGTTTATCTCTGAAATTTTCAATACCGTCAATAAAAAAGAAAAAAAGCTTTTAAAAACCTAATACTATCAGTAAATCTAAAATTCTTAAGATATTTTATTTTACATCAATCTAGTAGTAAAGTAGAAAACATCTGGAACTTTATATACGGCTCTGCATGCACGTTTAAATTTAGAGAAACACTACATGAGTGTTGTTTTATATATTTATGTTACAGATAATTATTTATTCTCAATTGATACATGAATATTTTTTATTTATAAATATACAAACAAACAGTTTTATTTTGTTCTGGAATAGAGAAGAAAAATTCCATGATCTCCTGTAGATTATTTGTTAATATAAATTACAGGTTTTAAAATTTATATATTTCAAGTCTAAAAAGCTATTTATCAATGAAATGTTTATAACCCAATCATGTATTATCAAAATATCGCATTAAGTGGGTTTTCAATTAAAAAAATTTAAAATTATTATTCCTCAAAGGATAGTCATGCTAATTAATTTTGTTATAATTAATTGCTAACAGCAGTTATTTAACGGTATTCGAGAATATATGTTAGGAAAGATAGCGATGATCCGTATGTCACAATGTCAAAAAGTCTTTAAATAAGCCAAAATGATTTGTATTTTGAATCTAGCTTTAAACTATTGCATTTATTGTTCTTTGAATATGTAAAATATTCAGAAACTCATTTCAGTAAGTTTATCATACTAGCTGCTTTGTTTTAGTCACTGAATCGTTGCAATAGTTAGCAAATATATTTTCCATACATAAGGGAATCAATACTAAAATCATGTTGTAAATTACAATGTAATTAATACTACTTTTATATTAAAATGTCCTGCGTATCTTGAAACAAAAAATGGAAAATTCAGTTTATAAAACAAATTTCTTTAACTTAACATTACATCCTTGGTTGATATGAAAATATAATCGTATTTTAAATATATATATACAGGGTGACACCTAAATACTGTGATGTGATGAAAATTTAATTTATTTTAATGTTTTTCGCGTTTTTGAGATATATAATTGTTTTATTCGTGTACCTCGTGCTTTTTGTTGTGTAATTGCTATTTCAGCTGATATTAATTCACTATTTCGAAGGAAAACATATTGTGCAGAGAAGACTGGTCTGCCATCGTCACCCACCAAAAGCGGGGAATGCCATTTCCTGTGATCGTCAAGGCCAGTGTTGGGTATGAGCGCGTTCATTGAACGAAAGTTCACGAACTTAGTTCACTTTCTGTGAACTTTGAGTTGAACTTGACTCACTTTTTCAAAAACGAACGTGAACTGAACGACAACTCAAAAAATCCATGAGTTTGAACGAAATTTACAACTCAAACTCAATTTTTTTCCTAACTTATTTTTAAAATTTTTTAGCCGTTAAGAACACGTTTTTTCCGATTCAAATTCCATTTAAAGGCCTAAACGGACTCGGGACGGGTTGAGTCTTATCATCAGTTTTTCTGGGTTGTGCCCGGCCGGACCGAACCGGACTTATTTCTGGACCTGTTCTTTATTCTTCCTAGAAGTCTGCACCGACAGAAATTATCTGGCCCGGTCGCCCCTGCTTATATGAAAATTATTGCCCCGTACCAGTCTGACTCATGCAAAAATCTGTTTAAGGGTGTTCTCAAATCCAAAAGGGCAACTTTCTGACATAAGTTTTAATTTATTTTTGTTCGATAATGCATGAAACTAGATGGTGTTGTTGTTCAGAAACTGTGTAATTGAGCTGTTTTTTTTCCTTTTTTTGCAAACTCAATAGATCTTTCAGAAAATAGCGTCAAAGTGAGCGTTTTGAACCGAATTTCCGCGCGAAGGAAGAAAGAGCACTCAAGAGCGGGCGAAAAACGTGTTTGTCACGTGATCAAAAACGCTTATAACTCAATAGGTAATTGATTGATCAAAAAATGGAAAAAACAGTTCTATTCCAAATCGTTTCCATGGCCAGGCTTTCCAGTTTTATACCTTTCCGTTAAAAAATGAATTTGTAAATGTGTCAAAACGTTTTGCGCTTGTTGAGCAGAGCAGTTAAGAACAGCCTTAAGGAACAACCTACCTTGGGTTAACAATTTTTTCCGAAAATACATATATTTTTAAATTACCATTATTCTACAATTAACATTCTCCTTAAAGAATAGTAGTACATATACATTTCTAGAGGTGGGGATACAGTACTGTAAAACATGTTATAAGAATCTGTGTATGATGAGTTCCTGTTTTAAACGGAAAAATTTCTTTATCGGTGGATCTGGATCTTCAAATTGGATATATAATCCGTTTGAAAATAAATAATACATTTGCAAGAGACCGCAGACCTGGAGAAAAAGGAACTTAACTATAACGATTTTTCCCTCTCCTATGTGATTCCGTGTTAGAAGGTTTTTCGATGTAGAATTTTTCAGATTTTTAAGTCTTCAAGCCGTGTAAATGGATTAATGGTATTGATAATAATTCAGATATTTACATACAAATAGAGATCCATTAAAAAATCAATATAGTTTACAATGGGATAAATAGAAAGAAATGTAGTAGAATGTGTACGTCCCATAAGAATTATTCTAGAGCAGTGGTTCCTAACGTTTTATTGGCCACGCCCCACCGAAGCATCTGTTAAGTCGCGATGGCCCCCCTCCGTTTTCCCACACACAAATTCTGTAACAGATATATCTTATCATTTTAAAATGAAGTCTATTAACCTGAAGGAAGCCTAAAGCAGCCTTAACAATTATTCATTTCGCATTTTTTTATCTTATCAAATTATGAATTTTTTATCATAAATGTGTTTTTAACAAAATTCTACAAATGAGGCGATACATCTTCACTTTTATGCACAAAAGAGTTTTGTTTTGCCTTTCCAACTTACCTAAATATTTAACAAAAGTGTTATACGGTCCGCATTTTTATCTTCACAAAATGCTGGAGAGACTCACATTTAGCATTAAAATTGATAACAATAAACGTACAATTTTTTCTATGAATAACAAAATACACAAGAAGCATTAAGATTTATAAAGTTTATAGTACCACGTTTAGATATTCCAAATATTTTTTTCGTTTAAATGGGTTCAAAACAGTAAAATTTAGATATACTTTTAAGTAGTTTTATGTATAAAAGTTTCTCCATGTTGCATACAGCAGAGTAAATAGATATACAAAGCTCATTTCATAAATAATCGAAAAAGTTGAAAAAATTGTAAATTAGATCATTAACCCTCTCGCCCCCCTCCCCCCCAAAAAAATTAAATTTTAAAAAGGGTTTAAAAATTGTTGTAAAGTTTGTTCATGTAATTATTCTGGTGTTAGTTTTATTTTAAGCTTTTGATTCGGAACATCTTGGGAAAAAAATCATTATTATTAATTTTGAATACATAACTTATTTTTAGTCTTAAAGATTACTTTCCCAAAAAACCTCGCAGCGAATGGGTGAGTTACAAAGTTGAACTCCCCCCCTTCCCAGTGGGGTGCACGCCCCAAGTTGGTAACCACTGTTTTAGAGTGAAGTCAACCTACAGAAAGGAAATCAGAGTAACCCTGTCCCGAAAAACAATACAACCCGATCCGATGCAAGACGCTATTCAACGATCCCAAAGTGTCTGCTATTCGGGATTTTACTTATTAAAGAATATAGATAGTGTTTGCTCTAGGCCATTTTTGTAGGGTGCAGCGCTCTGTCCTTTTTAAAATCGGAAAAATGCGCCCTTCTCTTTTTAAAAATAATGAAATCCGTCCCGAGATGCTCCCAACAATCGCCCATGAGTCTTTCTTTCCTGTACCACGAATTTTGCGAATCCCCACCAGGTCCGAAACCAGAGGGGGGGGGCGGGGAGGAGCATGAGGGGCATGTGCCCAAGGCGTCAGAACGGAAAACGAACAGGGCACCAAATGAAGATTGTTTTTTGAGTTCTTAAGAATCTACACTATTCACGCGAAGAAACTCGCTTGCTAATGTTAAATCTATGGGAGCGTTCTTTTCAAATTTATGGCTTGCATATTTTAATATTTTTAAATGATTTTTTTCTTCTTAGAATAGCTGAAGTTGATCGCTAATGTTGTTAGTTTCTATGTTTTCGGTTTTGGTTACAGTTTTTTTTCTTTTTTTATGAGGCTACTTTCACTTTCGGAACCGGTTCCAAAAGTGAAAGTAACTTTATATATATAAAAAAAAAAGCAGCGACCGAAATCGAAGAAGTAAACACGAATCCGGTTAAGGATCAATTTCAGCTATCCCAAACAGAAAAAATCATTTAAAAATATTAAAATGCAAGCGAGAAATTTGAAAAGAACTTTCCCATAGGTTTAACATTAGCTTGCGAGTTTGGATTCTTCCCGTGACTAATGTAGTCTTTTAAGACAATGTGATTCATATCACTGTGACTTTAAACGCCTCATTTGTACTAACTATAGCTACCGTAAAATCTGTGAAAATGAAATCTGTCTATTACGGAAGCCTGTCTTAAATGAAAAAAATACATGTTCCCAACAGAAAAAATACCAACAATTATACCTGCTAAGATCGAAAACTGTATAAAGCGGAATTTTTTTCGGTTCCTTTGTATTTCGTTTTCAAGGTTTTAATGTATCAATATTTGACAAAGTTGATTACGTAATTCCGTATTACGTACTTTTTTATTACATATTTTAAATTTTAAAACAAGTCGGCTATTAGAAACTTACTAAAATTCTCTTTGTAAATTTACTTTGCGGAGGCGGGAGGGGAGGGGGGAGGGAAGGGGGCTAAAATCTATGTTTGCCCCGGGTACAAAAAAGGCTAGTTTCGTCACTGAACCCCGTTTCCTATTTATTTCCATCAATTTGTCATAGCTTCTAGCTAAATTAATTACGTATATTTCCCACCCACCCCCCCTTTTCCGCCTGGTGGGTGGTTCTGTATAACCCAAAATGTAATATATTTATCGAGAATTTAAAAATGCTATTGAATTACAAATCACTTCTAAAACAATGCCTGAAAATTTCGTGTTTTTATGTTTAAAAAGGCGTCCATGGATATGTCAAAAAGTTTCGTATTGGCAAGCATAGAAAGTTATTTTTTTTTCTTTTTATTGTTTTCATTTCTCTCTCTCTCCCTCTCTCTCTCTATGTTATTTTTTCACTTACATCTTCTACAGGAAAAGAATGATTTTTTTTAAATGTATAAAGTTCTTAAAATTTTTGGCTACAACAAAAGTTAGATCTAACATTGTTTTATATAATTTACTGCTGTATGTTTCATTTGTCCTTGAGAATTTTTTCAAAACAGAGCAATTATGTAATTAAAAAGGAAATTTTAAAAATAAGAGATAAAATGAAAAAAATATATCTATTTGAAACACTGATTCAATAAATTGAAAAGAAAAATTCTGCACATTATAATTCTTATTTTTGTTACAATCTTTTCCTTTTAGCGAACATCTGGGTATTTTTCGAATGTCTTTTAAAAACGGAAGAAAAGTGCAATGGGGGGGATGACTTTCACACATTTGTCACCATCTTGTTAATGTTTTGTACAAAGCAGGGCTCGCTTTTGTACTTTCTTATCAGCGAATCCGAATTCACCATAGGTGGCCGAGACCGAACAAGGCTATTATCTAGGAGGCCCTAAGCTAAATGGTTATATGTGGTTAGCGGAGGTCAGTTCCATGAATTTGCGTGTGGGAAATAATTTCTCATGTTCTTATATCTGTAAACAAGTCTTGATAAAAATAAGAATTTTTATTGATTTTGTTTACTATATTTTTTTACTTAGCAACATAATGTCTTTGTTTGGGGAGAGGTCAACACATGCTGTGGATGGCTCCACAGAATAAATAATTATTACTGTGTTTTATCACAGAACAATTGAAAAAACTTTCTATTCCTATTATTATCTTTAATGAAATAATATAAATGAGCATATGAATATAAAATAATATATAATATATAATTTTAGAATATAATTTCCAAATTATTTCCTTTTCAAATTCGATTAATAATATTTAAAAATATCATATATGAAGCACTTTTTTTTATATCGTTTTACATACGTAATATAACTAAGTATGATTAAATTATAATATTTATAGGATTTTTTTAAAAAGAAGTTATTGTTATTTCGGAACTTGACTAATGTAATCTGAGTATCATTTTTAACCCAAATTTTACTAGGTCCTTAACCCTCTCGGCACCGATTTTTTTTTTCCAATTTTGGGGAAAATTACTTTTACGCTAACAAAATTAAAAGTAACTATCGAAATCACAGAAGATACAGTTTACTGAAATTTAACGAATGTGTTCTTTACAGAAACCTAACGAATGTAGTTATGTTGCGTGTTTTTCATATAAAAATAGTCTAAGGAAGAATATTTTAAGACGTTTGGAAAATGTCGTATTACAATCAGATTAAACAAACATAAATAAAAAAATTAGTAGCATTTTTTTATATTTTATCACAAATTACTAATTCGGAAAATGAGGCCCTATTTTAAATTTAAAGAGTGAAACATGTGTTTGAATTAAAAGAAACGCCAACGGTTTACTAATAATTAATAAAACTTTTATTAATATTATTATTATTAAATGTTGAAACATAAGTAAAGTAATAATAGTAAATGTATCGACATATGCTATCACTATTAGGTACTGAAATTAACAAAAATATTTTCTTTCTTTCAAATATTGGAATTCGAAGTAGGAGCCTCATTTGAGGCTCAGGGTGACGAGAGGGTTAATAGGATGTAACGAATAGTGATTTGGAAATGAATATTCTGTCAAATTTCAGGCCAAATATCAAAATTTTAGTTTAAATATACATTTTTTAAAAATTAAGTAACAGAAATAAAACTAAACACGCATTAAAATTAATTTTAAAAAAATCTTTATAAATTGTAAAAGGTTGATCTACTTTGTTATTATTAGAAACACGATGCTAGTAGTAAAACATGGATTTTGACGAATCTAAATTACTAATAGCATAATTTTAACTGTAGGTACTTAGTAATTCATACATATTTTGTATGAAATAGGAAATCATTATCTTTGTCAATCCGCTTTTTAAAATTTATTATTTTTTTTCAATTTAGGAAATTTGGTTCAACACAGAAAAAATTAGATTTTTCATTTTTTTTTCTATTATTTATTTATTTATTTATTTATTTATTTTTTTTTTTTTTACCGGTTACCTTAAACATATCAAACTGGCTTTCTGTAAGTCGCGATGGATAATTATTTCCATAAAACTATAAAGAATATACTCCTTTTCTACTGTTAAGTAATATTGTTATCCTTCGTCAGATTCAATATTAATGACCCCATTTTAATGTTTATTGTTTCTCATAATACAAATGATCTATGACCTAAATTAGCCTTCGATCAAGTAAATTTTATTGGGGGGAGCTTGTGTATCCATTGATCAACGGATTTGTAAGAATGGGTCTTTTTCTGAAGCCAGTTTCCCAGTCCTAAAATTACTTAGTATAACTTAAATTACGAATTAAAATGTATATTTAAAAAAAAATTAAATTGAACTGAAATTAAAATGAAAAATTTCTTGATCAACGCAAAATGTAATAATCCGCTTGAAAAAAAAAAAAAAAAAGACATCCTGCTAAAAAATGAACCTAACTATAACGATTTTTTTTCTCTTGTGACTCCGTCTTAGAAAGTTTTCCTGTGTAGAATTTTTCAGATTTTTTAGTCTCCAAGCCGTGTAAATGGATTATTGATATTAGTAATAATTCAGATATTTACATACAAATAAAAATTCATTAAAAAATCAATATAGTTTACAATAGGATATGGTGAAAGAAATATAGGAGAAACAGTATTTTGAAACGGATGTGCTTAGACTATTATGTAGCCTGAGGAACTTTTTTTTCTTTAAATGAAGAATATAAACATGAAAAAGAGACTGTAATAATAATTTTATATTTGTCAGAACTTTTTAAACATATCGACGTAAAAAATATCTATACAGGCTGATGCTGATGTATTTATGCGTCATTTATAGAAACTATTATTAAGAAATTCTAAATTCTTCCCAGAAAGTTTAAATAATTATTTTTGATTATTATAAGTATAAATATTTCGTGAATAAAATGAAGGGAAAGGGACCGAGGCCCGAGAAACAAAATAGACGGGCCGGTCCGGCAAAAAAATTGAACGGGCCTATCGGACCGGGCCGGGCCGATAAAAAAAATTAAGCGGGCCTACCGTCTCGTTATAAAAAATTTTAATCGAAGCCGTATGAGCCATTTTCAATTAATGTGACTTTCGCGAGAATAAGTATAAATGTGCGTCACGAGCCGATGCTAGTTTGACAACATCAATACAAAAATGTAACATGTCCAGCGTAGAGATCAGCATCGGACAGTTACATGGTGTCAGGGCCCGGGCTTCATTTTTTCAGCAGACTCGTGCCGGGCCGAAATCAAGCTTGCATTTTTTTGCTGCATAGTCGAGCAGGGCTAGAACTAGGCTTTATTGTTCTCAAGATGTGTAGGGAAGGCAATATGTTTTGTAAAAATATTAATAGCGATAATGAACTTATGTTAGCGGAATCTTTGGAAATATACCTAAAAGGGATAAGATCGATGTAATAGTAAAATATATTCATCGTTGTCCGGTCATCCAAGGCTGTCGTATAGATGGCTGGTGATTTCCCCAGCATGGTTTATTAGTGATAAATTACAGACTCATATATCGGCCGGAGTAGCTCAGTGGTTAGAGCAGCAGTCTTGTATACTGTGGTCCCGGGTTCGATTCCTGGCTCTGGCTAATTTTTCACTACAGTTGGGTTTATTGTATGTATTGTATGTATGTCTGTATAATATTTATATATACCTTTAACTGATGAATGCAGGCGTTATTTATGTGTGTATGTGTGTTTTAATATATATTGTAGTATGTGTGTTTTATTATATACCTAAAAGTGGTTCTCAAATTCACTGCTCAACAATGAGAAATTTTCTGACTTATTTTTAACTGTAAAGACATAAAATTGACAGGCCTGACTATTGAAGGAATTGGAATCGAATAGCGTTTTCCATTTTTGATAAATAAATTACTTATCAAGATATAAGATATTCTTGTCACGTGACTGCTTGTTTTTCTCCTTTCCCGTGCTATCGCTTCCAGAAATTTGGTTCAAACATTTAACTTTGACAGTATATTTTCTCAAAGATATATTGCCTTTATCAAAAATGGATAACGTTATTCGATTACATAGATTCTGAATAAGAACACCTGCCAATCTTGTGCGTTTCTGAAAAGAAATGAATTCAGAAATGTACCAGAAAGTAGCTCCTTTGGATTTGAGAAAAGTCTTAATAGATGGCAGAGAAATAGTTTAACAAATCTCCTTTTTACTATACAGCTTCAAATGTTATCATGTTTTTAACCCCCCCCCCCTTTTTTTTTTCTAAACTACATTAATTTTTTAATGAATCCGTGTTTGAATGTTGAAACGTCTAAGACCCTAAGAATGCTAATGTTGCTCTCGTGTATTTTCGTATATTTTTTGTGTATCTTGCAAACACATAGTAATTTTAAAATATGCTGTAAAATTATCCCATAAATATGTATGTAGTATTATTTAAAAGAATCATAAATTTATGTTTAGAAAAATCTGAATTTTTTGTAGAAATTGAGTCGGGCTGGATCGGGCCTGATTTAATTGATTTTTCCACGTGCCGGACCTGTTTTCACTGATTTTTATACGGCCCGGGCCTAGAAATTCCGGCCCGTTCAGACCTCTAGGCTCTGCTTGTAGGAACACTAAAGAAGGCTCTACCGCTTCAAAGGACTTGGCATTAGAGGTTGACTTCTGGTTCGGGTCGGTTTCAGATTGAGCTTTCACTCTTGCATGTCGGGTTCGGATAGATCCGATTTTTCAAAAGAATGTCGAAAATAAAGTTTAAAAATCTATATGCAATAAGACCTACATAGCGGACACACACAAAAAGCGTTACATCTCTATTTAGCAAACACGTTTCAACTTTTAACACAATTATATATTTGTATTGTACGCTTTTACCGCTGAATACTGGACATCTTACAATCTATATCACATGCAATATATAAACGCGTGCACAAACTATCACAAACACTATATATGTGTTGTGTGTAAAAAACGAATTATAACATTTTCCATGTTACGAGAGAAAAAAAAATGGTTCTTAAATGTACCGTAAAAGAAGAAGAATCTACGATTGCATTTCTTATATAGTACATTTTATTTCTGAAGCAGTAATTGAATATATACTCATTCATACTGAAATAAATACATTTGTATTTTCTTCTGGGAAATAATTCTTCTAAACTTTTAGAGAAAATCCCAACAACCCGATTAGCAAAAAACTTAAATCTGTCCCATAAGAATTGTTCTAGAGGGAACCCAACCCACAGAAAAAAAATTAGAGTAACCCCGTCCCCAAAAAAAAAAAAAAAAAAAAAAAAAAAAAGTACAACCCGATCCGATGCAGGACTCTATTCAACGATCCTGAGATGTTTGCTTATTCATAGGTTTTTGAGTATTAAAGAATATAGATATGTACATTTGTTTATATAAAAGATAAAATTTTTACTAAACATTTAATTATAGATTATTTTCAATGAAAAAACAAAATTTACTTCCTTTTCATTTCGGGTTCGGTTCGGGTTGCAAGTAGAAGAATTTCGCGTTCGGATCAGGTGCGGATGTGCGGTTGCGGGTCGTCGAAATTTTTTTTGTCGGGTTGCGATTCGAAGAAATTTCTTTGGTGGATTCGGGTCGGGCTGACTTGACTATAAATGAAATTTTCGGGTTCGAGTTGGGTCTACAACCCGACCCGCTCAGAACTGCACTTGCCCTCCTGAATTGCCTGTTTAAGATAAATTTTAAACAGTTAAACGTGAAAACAAAAACATAATTAACAAGTAAGAAAAAATCATGCGTCAAGCATAGATTATGAAACACTTTCCAACACATTCAGAATAATGTAACAAAACTGCACTGTTTAAAAATTAAAATATTACGTCTAATTCAACCCTATGGAAACGCATAATACATTTCAGAACCCATTTTCAACTGTTCCCATCCACAATCGGAAAATTATGCGAATTGCAGCCCTGTATATGATTTATAGATTTGAATCTATTATCATATACATGCAAGCCAAAATTTAGTTCACTTAAGAGCTACATATACTTCAGTTGAAAATTTACCTTCAGCAATTTCCTCTAATAATGAGAACGGTGCGTGAATACTTTTGTGCAGCCCTGTATTTGAGGTATAGAATTTATATATAACGGGTAAGATGCAAAAAATTAATTAAATTTAAAAGCGCATACCGGATTTTAAAGCGTGCACTCCAGCAATTATTACTCAAAGACAGTACTGTACTGTCACCGATTTCTTTTATGTGTCCCTGTAAATGAATAAAAAATGCTATGAATGTCCTGTTCTAACGGGATCGTAGTGAAATTCAGTGATTTATATCAGTTTCAATACATTTGAAAAAGCATAATGTCATTAAAATACTCTTGCAAACGATTTTTCCCCATATACCATAATGTAATAGAATACTTTTGAGTGTCCCTGTAAATGAACGATTAATCCTACATACTTCATATACAATACCAAACATGCTTAGGTGACCCTAAATAACCTTTAACAATTTCATGAAAATCCGAGTATATTTACGGGAGTTAGAGCGTAGACAGACGGACTGACGGCCAGACAAACCGAATGCATAAACACTTTTCAACTTTGTTGGAAAGTGTTAAAAATTGTCTTCCACTGGGTGTTCAGGGCGCAAATTTCTCATTGTTGATTTTCTTGGTGTTTAATTTTTTTGCGCCACTTACGACGAGTAAATTTTACTTTTTTTTTTTTTTTTTTTTTTTTTTTTTTTTTTTTTTTTTCATATCATCAGAAATAGAGCCCTGCGCGGGTCGAGTGCTGCTAGACTCGAACCCGAAAATTCCAATTGAAATCAACACGCAACTCGACCGAACGCACCAAAATAATTTTCGACGACCAGCAACCCGACCCGAAACCGAAATGAAAGGAAAGTAAATTATGATTAATGCAATTGTGAAAAGAAATCAAGAATTATATATAAACAAGTTGGAAATTGCTCGTCAAACGTGGCAAATGAGGTGCGTTCGTACTATAACTAGTTTTATAATTATTTTTTGCACCCCATATTGTACTGAATGTATAATTTTTTGCACTTCATAAAGCGCATAGTCTGATACATCATTAAAATGCACTTCCAATATTTTTTCCCCATTCCCCGTAATGTAACGGAACACTTTTGACTGTCCCTGTAATTAAACTATACATCCGATTTTCCTAAAATTTGAAATAGCTCAACAAAATTTTGCAACAATTATATCTTTAAAATTTCAGACCATTCGGAAGGCTGTAATATCATTAAAATGCACTTGCAATAATTTTTCCCATTGGCCGTAATGTAAAGAAAAACTTTTGACTGTCCCTGTAATTAAACTATACATCCGATTTTTCTAAAATTTGAAAGGGCTCGACAAAATTTTGCAACAGTTATATCTTTAAAATTTCAGATCATTCGGAAGGCTCTCATATCATTAAAATGCACTTGCAATAATTTTTCTCATTGGCCGTAATGTAAAGAAAAACTTTTGACTGTCCCTGTAATTAAACTATACATCCGATTTTCCTAAAATTTGAAAGGGCTCAACAAAATTTTTCAACAGTTATATCTTTAAAATTTCAGATCATTCGGAAGGCTCTAATATCATTAAAATGCACTTGCAATAATTTTTCCCATTGGCCGTAATGTAAGGAAAAACTTTTGACTGTCCCTGTAATTAAACTATACATCCGATTTTCCTAAAATTTGAAAGGGCTCGACAAAATTTTGCAACAGCTATATCTTTAAAATTTCAGATCATTCGGAAGGCTGTAATATCATTAAAAAGCACTTGCAATAATTTTTCCCATTGGCCGTAATGTAAAGAAAAACTTTTGACTGTCCCTGTAATTAAACTATACATCCGATTTTCATAAAATTTGAAATGGCTCGACAAAATTTTGCAACAATCATATATTTGAAATTTCAGACCATTCGGTTGGGTAGTTTTTGCTCTGTTACATGCGGACAGACGGACGGACGGACAGACGGACGGACAGACGGACGGACGGACGGACTGAACGACGACTATAGGTGCTACGTATTTATATAATTACGAACGCACCTAAAAAAGGGCTGGGACAAATTTTACTGATATTTTTAATGGATACGAGAGAGCCGTGGCTGTTCAGTGATCTTCATATGAGCTGGGTTAAACTGGGGCTGGAAATTTCTGCCTCTTCATACCTCAAGAAGAATGCAGTCCAGCCCCGTGTTGGGCCGGAAAATAAATCCAGTCCCTGCCCATCTCGGTCTGAACCTCTAAAGAAAAGTAATCCCTAAACCAAGCTCGGAGCGAGTGTCTAGAATGAAAATTGGGCCGGGCCCATGAAGACCCTTACATCGAATAACCAAAAGATTAGTTCACAAAATTTTGTAAATTTGGACGATAAAATTCTAATATATATTTAAAAAAAAAAAAAAAAAAAAAAGAAAAAAAAAACGAGTTTTTAGTGAACTTCGCTCACTTTCATAGATGAGTTTGAGTTGAACGAGTTCGTTTGAAAAATTTTGAATTTGAACGTGAACTTGACTCAATTTTAAGAAATTGAGTTTGAGTTTGAATTAGTTCGGTTTTTTTGTGAGCGTACCCAACACTGGTCAAGGCTCTCAAATTGGACGGGAAATAAGTCCATCGCACCGTCAAACGTTTAAAGAGACCGGAATGATCGAAGACCTTCGACAAAGTGAAAGACCGCGAACAACAAGGGCCTCAATGCCCAAAAACATTGTCAAGAAGAAGATCCAGTGAAATGCACAAAGAAGCATCCTAGTATTGGCCAAGGAGCACAATGTCAACCGCGAATCGATGGGAATACTCGTCAAAGAAGATCCTCGTACAAAATGGCGAAATGATACACTCTCACTGACGAAATGAGGGCGACAAGGTTCGAAAGGTGCAAGAAGATGAAGTCCCTATGACGCGGCGATGACCTGAACCGTATTCTGTTATCGATGAAAAGCTTTTTATGATCTAACCTTTCTGGAACTCGCAGATCCAACGCAAGTTGCTACTCCGCGCATAGTGAAGGTGGAAATGCTTCTTTTCCTGAAGTCTGTAATGGTGTGGGCGGAGACTTCTGGATTGAGAAAGACAAAACCTGTCTTCGCCCCAAAAGGCGTCAAGATCAATGCAGAGACGTATAAGGAGCTAAATTCGGAAGGCGTCGTAATACCCTGGGCCGAGGAGAAAGTGAAGAACATCGACTGGAGGTTTCAGCAAGACTGGGCGCCTTCTCACGAAGTGAAGAAGGCGCTGGAGGGGTGCGAGGCCAATCTCTCGTGATTTTGGACGAAGGCCCCAAAGCTCCCCTGTCTTTAACCCTATGGACTTCGCTGTTTAGTGGATTGTGGAGCAAAAAGCCTGTGTCATCAAGCACACGTCCCTGGATTCCCTGAAACGCGCTCTGGAAAGAGCCATGGTCGAAATCACGCCAGAAACAGTCGCGGCCATCTTGAAGAATTTACAAAGCATTTAGATGTCAGCAGAGCCTCTGGGGGAAGCCATTTCGAATGATCTTGATTGTTTCTTGTACATAATTTTCTTCTCTTTTGAATGGGGAATAAAACTAGTTGTTTTGTTCGTTCAGTGAAAAGTTATGGTCTTTTTTGCGGCGCAGTATATATGTGTCACCCTGTATAATCATTATTTAGTGATAGAAATGTACAAAATTTCAAACACAGTACATAATACTGTTAGATTGTTTAATGTATATAAGAAAATTAAGTGGATTTTTTTACTCCCTCTTTTATGAATATATTATCAAGAAAAAAATTACAAACAAGTACACTTTCTTAATGCTTGGATTATTTATTTAAAAACCAATGTATTCAGGGATGAATTGAGAATATTTCATTGCCATTTATGAATAGAATCAAAGATATTGACGTATATAATCATGTATTTCCTCATTAGTTTTTGCGCATACACATATGCATGGAAATTTCACGATGTGGAATATTTTTAAAGCAAATTTAAAACAGAATATTTTTATATATTCAAATGTTTAGCAAAAATGTATTTTTTTTTTTTTTTTTTTTTTTTTTTTTTTTTTTTTTGCTTCAAAAAAAAGGCCACAAAATTCGAATGTGTTATTTGAAAAATTGGAACTGCAAAGTAATCTTTATGGAATGCATCGGTTTTATTTTTTTAAATAGAAATCAAATAAAGAGAAGCTATTTCTAAGACTTTCATTGCCAAGAGGAATTTTTCTTCTCTCTGATGAAATGGTTAATGAAATATTGTTGAGAGAAGAATACACTTAGTTCTGAAAACTGCAGTACGAACTTGTTTTAATATCAATAAACAAGAAGAAAATCACGCTTCAGAAATAGATTATTAAAAACTAACAAACACTAATAGAATAAGACTAAGAAATTTCATTTTTTACTACAATGAAAGGACGTATCTAAATAAACAACTTATAAAAGAACACAACTCAGTATATACCCATTTTCAGAAATTGCTCTCCATATAGGGTAATGTGTGCGGTTTCTTTAGCTTAGCTCCGTATTCGATCTGTAGAATTTATAGATATCACTTAATACACTCAAAATTGGATAAGTTTAAAAATGCATACCACGGCGGAAAATGCACTCTTCAGAAAACATGTTGTAGTACGTTTCAATGATTTCCTTATGCTTAAAGCATCATAGCATCATTAAAGTGCACCGGAAAATATTTTTACAATAGATCTTAACGTAATGGAATTATGGAATTATTTTGTGTGTTCTTACAAACGAACTATAGATCCTATTTATTCTATACTTCTTAAAGAATATGCTTTAGTCCATCTCAGTAATGCATAGAAGTATCGGTATGTTTAAATTATCGTCATAACAATAAAATGCACAGCAAACGATTTTTTCCCAGTTACCATAATGGAACGAATTATTTTGTGTGACCCTGGAAACTAACTATAAATATTATACACATCATTTTCAATATAGATCATGATAGATCATTTTCAATATAGATCAATATTTCAATATAGATCATTTTTATATGTCAACCTCAATGACATATAAAAATTTCATGGTAATTCGAATATATTTACGAAAGTTACGCGAAAGTTACGAAATATACACGAACAGGCCGCAGACAGACGGACAGCAAACAGACAAACTGAATTCCAAAACTCTGATCAGCTATCTTGGAAATAGTTAAGAAAAAAGATAAAAGTATTTTATATAAAAAAAAAATCCTATGATTTGCAATAGCAAACATAGGTTGAATATATAGCAACACTGTAATATATTAAATGAACTTAAGCACTGATTGATTTTTCCATTAAAAATTAAGATTTCATTAAGGCAATTTATTTTTTTTCTGTTATATAAGGTAAAGCTATGAAAATAATGTTACTAATATAAATACAGAAATTAATATTCCTTCGAATAAAATACATAGTAATAATACATTGATAATAAAATTACTAAGTGCAAACTTTTAGCTCTATTTTTATCTGTCTGTCTACTTCTTTACAGGAGAGAAAAACAAGTGATCTAACGAAAATGTGAGACTGAAACGTTTTATGTACAACATTTACGTAAAACTCGACATAAAGTTTTTAAAACTAGAAATAAGGCTTATATCAGTATAACAGACAAAATTAGAAGAATTGTAAAGCCTTTGCGTAGCCCATTTTATGTCCTTTTCTAGTTGAAAACTTTTGAATTCCTAATTTTATTTATTTAAAAATATTTCAATCTGTCCATAACGCTTCACGGTTCATTTAATTTTCTGTAGAAAATTCATGCAAATGCTTCAAAAGGAACGGTTTTTTCATCCTTAATGTATTGCCGAAAATGCATTACAGAGAAAAGGGATTATCTCTAGATTTCCAATTTTCTGTGTTTTCTTTCCCTGTACGGCATCTAACCCAGCTATTGAAAATAAAATTTTAAGGAGACATTTAAATATTTAGTAACACTCCAAATCATTTACATACCCAGTACGTAATTAAGATTATTTATTTTGGAATTAATTCAACAAGTAACAAATTTAATTATTTAAATAATTTTAAAAATTACCTTTTAAATAAATGTTTAGCCAGAAACTTAACAAATTCACATAAAAATGTACCCTTTATATAATTGCATTATTTTTTTAAACAACATAACGGTAATAGAGAAATAGGTGAAAGGAATGATAATTTTGCAGTTTTATTTTACAAAATTTAGAATAGATGCTAAATGATGTTTAAAAATAAGAAAACCAATAAATATTTTAAATTATTAACAAGTTTTCTCAAAAATATTATTAATGGCTAAGGAAAGTGAACTTTTTTTTAAAATTAGTGTATAAACTTGCTATCACTTGTTGAGTTTCCATTGAATCGGGCAAATGTTATTATACAAAAATCAAATGTTTAGAAATCAAAATTCAAATGAATACTTAGCCTAAAAAAATTTTAAAGTCATGTACAAACATAAAAAACTATGTTTCAAATAAATACCGCATTGTTAAACTGTCTTCACACAACTTTACTACATGATCGATAAAATATAGGATAAATATCTTCCTCAATCGAGAAAATTTCTTTTTTCTAAAGCAGTAACCTGTTTAATATCTGCATTAGATAGATTAAAGTTATATTTACATCATTCATCATATTCTCGTTTACTCTAATCCTTCAAGAAATTACAATTAAAATTATAGCTTTTTTTAAACTTTTCAAATCATGTTCTATGGTTAAGGAAACATTTGTAGAGAAATTTATAAATATAGATTCAATAGATGATATTGACTTAGCGATATGTACCAATATGGGTGTCTCAAAAGGGCTTTATGTATTTCATTAAAATATTTTGCACCTGAGATATTGCCAATCGTTTAAGCACTAGGCAAGCAAAAAATCTATTTTTATCGTTTTTAAAATGGCTGTAATTTTTTATATATGTTAGCAGAATAATAATGTACTATTTTGAAAAGAAAATAATAAACTTTCTTTTATAGAGGCTAAATTAGATTTATAGTGAGCTAAAGGATTGATTTTTGGTGCTGAAACTTCCGTTCATAAATTGCAGTTTTTTACCATTTCAAGTGTTAAAAACACTATAAAAGCAGTCATTATCAAGTTTTTTTAACACTTTTCAGCATAGTTGATAAATGTTGATTCATTTTGTCTGTCTGGCAAATATCTGTCCGTGCTCCAACTCCCGTAAATATACTCACATTTCCATGCAATTGATAAATGTTAATAAGGTTTACTATGGCGTGTTCAGTTTTTAAAATGAAATATGCAGCGTTTGTAGTTCATTTACAGGGTCGCTCAAAACATTCCGTTACATTAAGGCCAACGGGGGGTGTGGGGAATCGTTTGCGACGTATTTTAATGATCTTACACTATTTCAAGCATATTTAAATTTATATATATCATTGAACTGCACTACCGTAGGTTCAAATATAGAATACGGCGCGCATAGCATCCATCGTTAATTTACTGGGACACACAAAAGTGCTACAATGCCAACTAAGTTTGCATTTTAAAATTTTGCTTGGGGTGATATGAGTTTAAGAATTTTTCTACTGTTTTTATATTTAGGAGCTAAACCAACAGAAAAGTAATTCACTTTTACCAGTTGAGCATGGGAATATTACATTTTGTAAGGAATAATTTTTTTTAAGATCCGTGGGTCAAGAAGAAAAGCAAATAATTCTAAAGATGAACAGTCGTGGAAAAAAAATAGTAAACACCCCTACTAACTCCTCAACAAATTATCGTCGAAAAAAGTGACTGGTACCGAACGACTGGAAATAACGTCTACGTCTACTTTAATAGCAGTACACAATTCTGACAGCATAAATGAACTCTATAGCCTTCAATTAGTCTAAAAACAAACTTTTATGCAATTCGTACCATAAGTTTTCGAGAAATTAATTATTTTAAAACGAGCATATTTTAAGGGCTGTATCCAAATTCAAGTTCGATACTCGATTCTTAATCGAGAGAGCTCCCTTCTTGATCAAGGCACCTTAAGCAGTCAAGTAAGCCTATTAGATTACAGGATAGTATAAGAAATTTCAAAATATTTAGTCACTTCTACCATCATTTTGCCGTTTTTTAAACATAATTTGAAAAATACTTGAAGAAAAATGTGAAACTTTGGACTTCCATAAAGCAGGACTGAATGCATAAAAGAAATTGTAGGTTGCAATTCATATATTTTTTTAATATTAATTTCATAATTCATATCAGAAAATTATAAAAATTGCAAATTCAACGTATTTATGCTTAAATATATTAGTATTATTGCTACATAAAAAATTAAAACATTAGGATCATAATTTCAGAAGATATAAATAAAAATATGAAAATGTAATTTAACATTAGAAGCACTAAATTCTCAATGTTTATAATTCAGAAACTTATCATTCAAATGACTGGAAATTTGATGTCCAGGCATAGTTTGAAACAAAGATTTGTAATATCTCGTTAAAATTGGGTATTGCTATTGAAAAAAAATGAAGTTTGGATTCGTTTTAATATGTAGATGGCCCCTAAGCAAATTTTATATCCGTCATTTAAAAGTAGACTTTATTTCCAATCGTTCGGTACCAGTAACTTTCGTCTACGATAATTTGTTGAGGAGTTAATAGGGGGTGTTTACTTTTTTTTCCACGACTGTATTTCTTTTGGAGTGGGCGGTAATTACTATTATGTAAGCGTTTTCGAACGCTGAACAAATCGGGATTTTTTTAATACAGTGTAACCTCTGAATAACGGTTACCCGTGGGACCAGTGAAAAGTGGCCGCTGTTCAGAAGTGGGTGTTATTCAGAGGTGACATTAAAAAAATCAAAATTACATAAATTGAAATTGAAATACACAGACATTTTAATTAATACTCATTGTTTTAATATATTAAAATAATCAGTGATTTGTAGTTTTTTTTTTTTTTTTTTTTTTTTTTTTACTGCACAGAGCTTTCTCCAAAGAAATAACAATACGTGTTGTTTTACCATACAAATCATCGTCATTATGGTTTAACGCAAAATTTTGGATGTCGCGAATGTTCGTCAAAAGTTCGGCATAGGTATTAATTAAGTTTTAAGCATTTATTGAAAAATTCGCGAATTAAAAATTTGGATGATTTATTTAGGTTTTTTATTATAAATGCATCTATTTTGTCGAATCCAGGGGCTTTTATATTATTTTGCTCTTGTATTGCTATTGATATCTCTTTATATGAAAACGGTGGAGTGGGAGGAGAAAAAGCGTCTTCCTCTGCCGCTGGGTCCAAAAGTGGGAGCTGAGGGTTGCTATGTATGGGAAAATGATAATTTAAAAGGTCATTAAAAGTTTCTAATTTAGTTGTATACGGGGTTGAAACTTCCAAGGTTGTATGTATAAAATGTGTCTTGTTTAATCGTTTGTTAATTGCTATTTTAAATGTTTGTCCAAATTTGTCTTTTGTGCGTGTGCAAAAATTTTGCCATGTATTTAACTTATTTTATTTTATTTCCTTTTTGTACATTGCTCGTTCTCGCTGTAGGAGGGTGCGCCACCTCGGATCGCCGGTATTTTTAAATCTTTTCCTGAGGGCCGAAATTTTATTTCTTTGAATTTTGAGATCATTATTCCACCAATCAAATGTGGGGTATAGTTTTAAATTTTTGGTTTTAAGGGACTGATCGCAAATATCTTTAATTATTGTATTAAAATCTGTTAGCCAATTGTCTAATTCAATCTTGGTTGTGGAGTTTGAGAGCGTATCTAGAAGATTATTAATTTTTGGTTTAAGTAGTTTATTAAATTTTTTAAAATTAGTGTATTTAGTTTTATATCTTTTTAGTTTCACTATCTCGGGTTTTAGAGCCAATGAAAAATGAATATACCTGTGGTCCGAGGTACTTTCAGTTTTCTCATACACGAACCACGAGTCAACGTAGTCTACTAGATCCTTGGTACACAATGTTACATCTGGATTGCCTTTACAGGGACGATTAGGCTGTCCTACAAATGATGCAGGAGCTTCCGTGTCATTGATAAGTGTCAGATCGTTCGACAGCAATAAGTATGTTAGCATTCTTCCCCGATCGTCCTCTTTTTGGTATCCTAGCAATGCTAGGCGCACATTTAAGTCCGCTCTAAGGATGAGGCCATGTAGGGGTGTAAAGTGGTCAAGCCACTTCATATCCTCCCTAAAGTCACTCCTGGGAGGAGAGTAAGCTGATCCAATTGTGACCTTTCCAGTAGTTGTAGTGAGGTTTGCAAACACTGAGTTACCGTCTTTATAGGTTTCAATTGATTCGATGTCTTTTCTTGTTGCTATTATGGCTGCGGTTTTATTATTTGACTGAAAGGATATCCAGTCCTTTGGAAGTGTCCATATTTTTTTATTAAAGTGGTAATAGTCCTGTATCAGTAGAATTAGTATTTTTTCTTTGTTAGCATAACCCATCAGGTTAGTGGTGGCTGATTTTGATCGTTGTAGGTTGATTTGAAGGAAAGTTATATTAGTTGGTTTATATTTTTTGGTGTTTTGATTATCAGGATTTTGGAGAATTTGTATATGTTGTCCCTCTATGTCGTTGTTTTCTTCTACATTAGCCTCGACCGAGTTGTCTTTTTCATTTTGGTCATTACTGTCTACTATTGCGTTGAACTTACAGATCTTCCTTTAGACAGTATATTTCTTTGTTGCGTGTAATAATGAAAGGCTGGGCAGTCAGGGCTACTTGCCTCATGGGGGAAAAAGTTTGGTGTATTTAAACAGTTGAGGCAACGGAATTTGTTTTTATCAATGGATCTACCTTTTTTACCTGTGATTAGTGGGCATATGTTTGATTTGTGCTCCTTTGCACAATAGTTGCATACTTCAGGTAGTCTACAATGATCTTTCGTGTGACCAAACTTTTGGCAGTTTTGGCATCTCATCAATGGCATATATAGTGAAATTCTGCATGTATTAAAACCAAGGTTTATTTTTTGCTGCTTTATTAATTGTGATGATTGCCAACTCTCGACTTCCAGCACCAGCTGATAGAACTGTGCATCTTCTCTATATACATTTTTAATAAGAGAAATAGGAATCTCCGTAATGTACTTTTCTTGAAGTTGTTGCATCACTTCTTGGGGATCGTATTCCGTAGGTATGCCGAGTAATATTATTTTCCTCAGATTCATTGATTTAAGTGTTATTTCCATGATGTCTCTAAGTGAATTAATATTTTCAATTGATTCTAAGAGCTTTTGAGTTGCTTCGTCGTTATGAGTCTTGATTACGAGGGTATTTCTATCTCTCGCTAATTCGCAGTAGATTTGTTGGTCTTTTACTATATTTTTGTTTCTCTTGTGAGGATTTTCCTCATTTCGTTCAATGTAATTGATGTATTTTGTCTCCTGCGAATTAGTATTGCTGCTTTTGAATATTTATGATGCATTTTTTGTGATATCTTTTCTGTACTTGATGGAATTTGGATGACAGCAGCATATGACTGTACTTGTTGTTCTTTATTGATGTTTGTCTGAGCTATATCCTGTTGTTGTTCTGTTATATTTGGTACTTTTTGAACTTCTTTTGTTATTTGTGATGAGAGGCTTTTTATGGATTCCAGTAAAATTTGGAAATTTGAGGGTTCGATATCTAGAGAGCTTTGTTGTATGGTGTGGTGGTATGACGTTGCTTTTATTTTTTAATTCTTCTTCTTTACAGTTTAGTACCTCTCGAAGCTCTTTCAGTTTTTCACCCAACTTTGTTCTCGGGCTGATGTCTCGTCCAGCATTATTTTGTAATTTTCTGCTGTTTTGTTGGTTTTATGATTATCTATTTCATATTGTTTTTGAGCAATTATATTCTGGAGTTCTTCAATATTTTGTTGTTTATCTAATGTAACTTGATGTAGGGTGTTGTAATTCGCTGCATTTTGTATTATTTCTTCTATTAATTTGTTAATGTGATTTACTGAATCATCTATTTTCATCCGTAAATACTGCAGGTACTTGTTAGCCTCTAATGTATCCTTCAATCTTCTCTTTCGTGTCAGCGATTTATATATTTCAAGTGTTTCTTTAGCTGACATCTTTTGGATAGCTTGTTCATTGAATTGAGATATTTGGTTGTATTCTTCATTACTTTCATCTAATGGTTCTCTGCAATCATCACTAAAATCTCGTGTCTTATTAATTTCTAACTCTTCTAATTGTTCAGTTAAGTTTTTTATTTTTGCATATTGTTTTGCCATACTTTCTTCTAGTTCTTTATTTTTTTTTTGTTAATATTTTCATTTGATCCTCAATTTCCGTTGCCTTTTGTTGTATGAGATTCGCATATTTTGTTCTTTCATTTTGTGCCGCCTTATCTTATTTCTTACACCACTCAGTCCATTTATCTACCAGTTCTTTTAATGTTGTTATCTTCTTCTCTGAGGTTGTATCAATTTTCGTTTCCGGTGTTGACACACTACTAGGTTTAAACGGCTGTAATGTCTTACTTTGGAGTGTTGTATTCATATCACTTGCTTCATTTTGTTTAGTTGTTATCGACGTCTCATCTTGGAATCGAACCACACTCGTCCCATCAAGATTTGTTTTTTGTCTTTTCAAGTTACTTATTTCTGTGTTAAGGTCATGCAGTTAATGCCTAAGTCTATTTATTTGTTCCATTTTTTTCGGTTATGTCTTCTTTGTAATCTATTATTTGTTGGTTTTGTTGTTCATATTCCTTTAATATCTTGTTTATGGTTGCCTTATGAGCTTGTTCCGCCTTCTTTTTTTCTGACGACAGATTTTTGACGTTTTTCTTAAATAGATTACAATATAAACTGAAAATCTCTATTGGAGTATTTTCGGATGTTCGTTGTTGTGATCTTGATCTACTTTTTGCAAAGGAATTCTCGATTATTGACGAGGTAGACATGATCCGGTTATGCGTGGTCCGATTGTGTGGCATACTTAGATCCATACAAAATCAGTCTTATTTATTTTACTTATTATCTTAAGAATATGTTAATTGCACAATCTAAGGTTATTAAATATAATAGCCAAATGGTTTGAGGGTCCACTGAACCTCCGTCATACATCATTGAAGGAAAGGTATATAGAAAGTAGAAAACAAAAACCAGCAGTCTTGACTACTGTAAATGACAAAGAGAAAATAATTTAGCAAATTGAGGGGGATTTTTTTTCTTTGAATAATAAAAAATTAATAAAAATAACTATAAATAAATGACAGAGAGAGAAAATTAAATGCCAAAACAAGAGAAGAAAAGTGGGAAGTATAAGTGAAAAGCCCCCGTGCCTACGAAGTCCATGCACAGTACAATATTTCAATATGGGATGTACATAGTTCAAGTAACTGATTATATTAATAAAGTTACAAGCATGGTTTAGTGAGTAGTTCAATTGATAATTAACATTACTAGTTAAATGTTTATAATTAAATTGCTAAAAAAAATTTTAAAATTTATATCTATGTACAGTAATAACACAATTAAATTGCAGTGTAGAAAAAGTTACAAAATACACAAGATCAGTGCTAATATGCTGCTTTGTATTCTCGGAATCTCCAATAGGTCGATTTAGAATAACTTAACAGTACCAGTAACAAGGAAATTTTTTAATGAGTGGCCAGGTGGGCAAGAACAAACGGTAATGTGATTGCAAAATATAAGATAAAATTACTTAGAAAGATCTTGAAATTACATAAAAATGTTTAATTACCGGTCTTAATGCGGCACCGCTGCGCTTACCTGTAAAACAAGGAACATGACAAAACAATACAGTTTTAAGTACCTATATAGAGTATGAATGACTGGTGGTTATTCTTTAGAGAATGGAAACCAGAGCTAAAATATTTCTTGTTGAAAAATAGAAAGAGATAATGATTTATTTATGATGATATTTATAGAAGAAATCATTGTTGGGACCGCTCGTGAGCCAGAAAGAATGAAAATAGCATTTTACTGGAGGGAGCAATTTTTTTTTTTTTTTTTTTTTTTTTTTTTTTAATTATTATGCAATAAGACGTAAAAAGTACATTTCTAGCACTAAAAATGAAAAGGTTTAAATGTTAAGCTGAAAGGAAAAAAAGACAAAAATTTAGAATGGGAACAGTTTACAAAATCATTTAATGCTATTTCGTCAAAAACCGGGAAAATTCCATGATAAATAAAAAAGTGTCAAAAGTTAGAGAAAATAGTTATAGTTTAGAAATTCGGTATGGGACAGATTATACGATTGTATTATACAATGACATCACAAAAATAAATGTGATGTATAAGAGTGGGACAAGTCCGCAATGTTGTGCTGAGTAGTTGCTAAAAAGAACCGAGTAGATGACTGTAAAATTAACAAAGTTTCAATAGTTAAGGAAAGATTTAAAATTATCTAAAAATTTCTAAAACTATAAAATGGGACAAAGAAGGAACATTATTTAAACAGTTATGGAAGAAGAACCAGATGTCTAGCTCGAAATGCTAAAAAGTAGCAAAAGTTAAGGATAAGAAAGGGGGAAAGCAAAGGTGGCAAAGATGAAAAAATTTCAGTGTAAAAGAAATGCGGTATAACTGGAGTATAAAATGCAAAAAGTGAGCTGTAATGAGCTAAAATGTGAAAGGGCCCCAAACAGCCCCTTCTGACGGGGCCCCTAAATGAGCTAGAGACAAGCGGAATGCAGGAAAAGAAAGGGGGGGGGAGTTCACTTAGGTGGCTTGCACCTGATTTTGGCGCAGAAAAAGTGGCCTACCATTGATAGATTTCGAGATATTGGGCAATTTATCCAAAAAACGTGATGAAAATTGCGGTTGGAAGAAACAAAATGGAGTCTAGAGAGGCAGGATGGCAGCTCTAAGTGGAAATTTCGGGTGATTCTATAATCTCTTCCATTTCTTCTTCCTCATCACTTTTCTGTGCCTCTCTCCTGTCTTCCACCATTTGCTGTATGGAATCAAATGTGGCAGTAACTGCCAAATCTCTGTCCAGACATACAAACTCGCTGGCTTTCATGTTAGTTATACATGCCGTTCTAATAATATTATCTAAATTTTCGTCATCATTATTAATATCTTCATTTTCTATATAATCTGTTAAGGGATAATTCTAGAATTTAAAAAAAGCATTTTAATTAGAGGATTGCAAGCATTACAAGATGAAGTAAAAAAGTGAAAACTTAATTGAATTCGCTGCACGACAAAAAGAACTAGTCGGATGTGGCAATCCCAAAATTTTCTTCTATCCCATACATGTTAATACTTCCAGAAAAATGCAGCATAGCAGCGCTACCGCTTAGGTGATTTACACCAAAATCTAATCAGCAACAATTTATGTTAACTTCCAACTGAATCTGAAGTTTGATGAAAATGCGACCATTAGTTTTTGAGGTATAGCTATTGCAAGAATCATGAATAATGCAGCATAGCAGCGTCAATTGTAGGGCGATTTACCCCCAAAACCAATCAACACCAAACTATATCAAGGACTAACTGAATCTGAAATTTTATGAAAATCTGAGCATTTAGTTCTTGAGCTATAGCTATTGCGGGAATCGTGAAAAATGCAAGATAGCAGCGCCATCTGTTGGGCGATTTACACCAAAAAGTAGTCAGAACCAATTTATATTAGGACTAACTGAATCTAAAGTTTTATTAAATTCTATCCCCTAGTTATTGAGATAGAGCGCCCACAAAATTTGTGTCACATACAGACAAACTCACAGACAGCCTTTTCGTAAAGACATGATTTTTCGGGATCTCTGACCCCTAAAACGTGTAAATCCGTTAAACATCGGAATTCGAAAATTTTCACAAATCCAATACTTTCTTCTTGTAAAGAAGAAAGTATTAGGAAGAAAGAAGGAAGTACATAGAAGGAAGTACAAATAAAAAAATAAGTAAATTAATAAATAGAACTTACCTGGAAACCTGCCTTTGCAAAGCATTTCTGTAATTATGTTATGCGCATTTATGTTTATTTATGCATACTATATGGTGTGTATAAATGCTATATTTTATATACAGGACAACACAAACGAATTCGTAAGTGTTACTGGGTATGAGCGCAAATTGCTTAAAAGTGGTTTTTAAATGAGTTATGCATTTTTACGCTGAACTGCATTTAGTTTATTAAGAAAGTTTGTAGAGTATAGATAAAATGATATACAGACTCACGCAAAGAATTGAATGCATGCCATCTATGGATGACAATTTATGGAAATGTGATTTTAGTAGTTTTAAGAGTGTTTTAGCTTGAATTAAATTTTAGCTAAATAGTACGTGTAAGAAAGATACTAGGTAAACTACAGGGCTGTACAAAAGTATTAAAGTATGTTTCAATCTATTAGTATAAATTGCTGAAAGAGAAATTTCAACCTGTTATGCGTTTTCTTGCTAAATTAAATTTCTGCGTTATATAATATATATATCAACATGTAGATCAAATACAGGGCTGTCAAAACAATTGTAATACATATTTGGCTATGGACTGTAATTGCTGAAATCAATTTTTTAAATATTTAATTAGTTATCTTATTTACCTTATTTCCCTAAATAACGAAGTTTTGTTAAAGCTTTCAGGGAGTGTTTGGACGTGTTTTATAATCTATGCCGTACGCATGATTTTTCTTTCTTCTTTCTATCATTACAAGAAGAAAGTATTGTTTTCGTGAAAATTTTGACTTTCGGTTTTCGATGAATTTATGCGTTTTAGAAGGTTCTTAGCACACTGCAGCTGTTTTTAGAAATATCTGTCCATGTTTTTAGAAATGCGTGACACATATTTTGTTCTATCTCTAAGAAGTAATGCACGGAATTTAAAGAAACTTGAGATTCGGTTAAACATTGACATAAATTGGTGCTGATTAGGTTTTGATATAAATCGCGAAACAGGCGGTTCTGCTATCTCCTATATTGCATTTTTAACAAATTTTGTGAGCGCCTTGTCTCATGAACTAATGAGCGGAATTTAATCCAACTTGGTATTGAGTAAAAACTTGTCAAAAATAGACGCGAAATGGGTTTTGGTATAATTCGTCCAACGTTCAGTGCTGTTACACTTCATTTGTCACGATTTCCGCGGTAGCTATATCTCAAGAATTAATGCACGAAATTTCACCTAACTTCTCTTACACCTTGACGTAAATAGATCCGTAATATATTTGCGTTTTATCGCTGCTAAGCTCTGTTTTTCATGATTTCCCTAAAAGCTCTATCACAAGATTAATTGTGATTAAATGTGATTAATGTGATTTAATTTTGATTGCAGACGATTTGATTATATCGCTCACCCACATGAAAAGTATCACAACTTGCAAACATTTATTTTGCTTTTATTCCAATAGTAGCTCTGCCATAGATGCTTTTTGTGACAGGAAAAGTATCACAAGTGTTATTATCGAGAAAATCGCTGTATTGTTCTATATATCCATTTGTAACCACAGAAGGCAGGTAAAAAAGGGTGGTGAGGTAATATTACCCAATCCTTCAAACCTAATATTCGTCTTTATTCGTGCTATAATTTCATGTTGCAGTAAAAATATGCGAGTCTTCTTTTGCTTCTGCTGTGAAATTTACTTTTGCCAAGATGTGTCACTTTTCTTGCGAGTGAGCGATATAGAAGTAAGTTTTAGGATAGCCGAAACATAATTATTAAGATGCTACTTGGCGCAGAATGATATACATTTAAAAAGCAACGTTAAAAACGCCAGAATAAGCAAACATTCAGAAAACTAGTTTCGGTAGCATTTAGTGTACCGTTCTCAGTGCAAAGAATAACGGAAACTTGCTCATTTATATAGAAAAGAAGCGGATTCAACTCAAAAGTTCATTAACCAATGGAGAAACAGTAAAATGTGGGTACCAGCCAATGGGAGAATAGTATAGGTAATGCGACCAGAAATGTGAAAAAAAAAGTGGTAGTAATTAAGCAAAAGAGGATTTTATGAAATATTTCCAGCAATCTGATAAAGGGGGAATAGCAAATTCACTATTAACAATATTGTCATAATTTTTGTAGATATGAAATGCTTCAAAAAATTAAGTTCGTGTATAGAAGGGGATTTAGAGATGATTTTGGCTGAATTAAAATCAAAAGAGTGGTTCATCACCCAGCAGTGTTTAGCAATTGAAGATTTATTTGTTTCCTGTTTTTGAATATATTGTTGGTGTTCTTTAAAACGAAACTTTAAATCACGTTTGGTCTATCCAATATAGGAAAGACCGCAGTGGCAATTAATACTATAATACCCCATCAGTTGTTTTCTGGAGTCTTATCTCTCCAGAAGCAGCATTGTGTTACCTTTCTTTTCTAAATCTAGCTTTCCTATTGCCAAAATTCTTAGACAGTATTTCTATAGTATTAATTGGCAGTGCTGTCTTTCCTATATTGGACAGACCAAACGGGGCTTTAAATTTCGTATTAAAGAACACCAACAATATATTCAAAAACAGGAAACCAATAAATCTTCAATTGCTAAACATTGCTGGGAGATGAACGCTAGACACTACCGAAACTAGTTTGCTGAATGTTTGCTTATTCTGGCGTTTTTAACGTTGCTTTTTAAATTTTTAGCCACAACATGCTATAGTAAAATATAGATGTGTATTCCATACAAAAAAGGGGGAGGGTTACTTTTTACATTCTAGGTATATATGTACAACATTTTTTTTTCTTAATATCCATCTTCAATCATCTTCAATGGTCCTATCATTCAAGCCATTTTAAAGCATGCAATGAAGCATTTTCAAGGAGATATTGTCTAAATCCTAAACATCAACTTTGTAGTGGATTTCTTATAAAAATATCCTAGTATACTTGTAGGCCAGAGAATATTTTACGAAAAGTGTTACAAATAAAATTTAAAAATATTCGCTTGGATCTACGTTGCCCAACACCATAATCAAAAGGTTAAATGTAATTCCTATCAAGTGTTTTTACTTCCCTTGCATTCAAAAGACATCACAAATGATATCCCACATGACTATGCTTCACGAGACCAAATGTTTCATTTTTCCTACTAGTTGCCGACTCTAAATGCGCTCTTCTAAATCCAGAATTTTTATAGACTCTTGATTCTAGTGCTGAAAAGAAGTTATAACCGCAGTTTCACGAAGGGACAATTTTTTTCATTACCCAACTCACATTTCTAGCTGTTTCACATGTACTATATTACAAGTCATGTGTTGTGATGCTTTAATAAAATTTATCTTAATCTTGTTAGCACTTTATGCTTGCAACGTAGTTGAAAAGTATTTATGACTTCGGTAATTATGTGCTATTAATTTTAATTAGCAACGCTTCACCTATATGATGTCATCGAAAAATATCAACTCCCCAAAAATTCATGCCTATAAGCATATTATTGAAAATCATTCTTTTCGCAAATGTTTTATAGTCCAAATTAGACAATTTAGTGAAAACGCAAGCTTTAGTTTAAGCGCGTAGTGTTAAGAAAATTAAATTCCCCAATATTCTTCATCATCTGTATTAAAAAGTTGACAGAACGATGAAAATTTGCATCTATTTGAGGAAAATATATAAAAAAAAAGAAAATTTTTCCTCTAAAACAATTCTGTGGTTTTTTTTTTTTTAATTCACAGTTCAAGTAGAAACTTTATATATAGATGGTTTTGTTTTTTACTTTTTGTGCGTATTTTTATACTGATATTATGTTCAACAAATCTCTCAAAAATTCTCTCCTTCCCCAATCAAAAGAAAACATAAGTAAACAAAATAAAAATAAAAGTCTTGGTAATTTTACGAAAACAAAAAGGTACCTACTAATTTAAGTATACGTAAAAATAAAATAAACTGCATCTTTACACTATAAAATCCTATTTGTTTTCTATTAAAAAGAAATTGTTTTATAAAAATCACATGTCATATATAATTTCTTTTAGACAATCATGAGTTTTTGGGGTTTTTTTTTTACCTAGAAAAAAGAAATAGAAAATTTTAGTATAGAAAAAGTTGAAGAAATTAAATAAATAAATAGTTTTCAAACGAACAACTATAGAAAAATAAATTTTTATTCGGTGTACTTTAAAGCTTTAATTGAAAAAAAAAAAAAAAGTTTATATTAAGTTTGTTGTAGAAAGTAGTTTTCAAATATCTTGAAAATACTTTATTTAATGGACATTTTTAAATTTTAAAAGCCTTTAATTGTCACTAAAAGAAATCTTTAACTTATGTTGCTTTCTAAGTAATATAATAGAAATAATTCGTTCTTACGATAAGCTTTTAAAATCAAAACATTGAAAAAATATTTAACTACGTTCAAAATATTATTAATTCTTTTATTATAAAACTAGCAAACCCCGCGGCTTTGCTCGCGCTATAGTTGAAATATGCCAAGTGATATTTGCATGACTATTTTTTGTTAGAAGAACATTTTTTGAAATAATTCAAAAATTACAAATTAAGCCACAGTTTGACGGAACTTCATCATAAAAGTGCAATAGACAGAAATGAGATTTTTATTAATAAGAAGAAATAAAACTAATTCCAAATAAATGTTAATTTAGAAAGTATTTTGAGAATTTTATGCTCATTTCATATGCTCATTTCAGTATTCATTTGCAGTTTTGAAATTTTTAGAAACCATCTTGACACATTTACATCTTAAAATTAACCATCATGTGAAATTCTAAGCTTCATGTCTAACAGCCTACCACCTCTCTGGTGTTAGTGGCACCAACATAAAATGCCGAAACAGAGTTGAAATAGAATTACTTGAAAAATGTTGAAACAGAGACTGTCACCATTAATTTGCCAACATTAACCTTGAAATCTGTTGGTATTTCCTAATATTCTATAGAAAACGGAATTTAGATGTTTTTAAAGGCTTTCTTGTTGTTCCTGCCAACCAGGTGCTAGTGACACCGGTATAAAATATAGCCCGTATAGGATCAGGGACTATCAATCTTGATTCGCAACCAATAACTTCTGTAATCGGTTTATTATTTCCTGAGATTCTATAGAAATCGTAATTTAGGACTCTTTTAGAATGCTTTTCGCTCCTTCCCTTCTCTTCACCCCTTTTTAATTTCGAATTTATTTCCGACTGTTCTTAGAGGACATTTATATTTTATAAGTAAATATCGTGCTATGTTTAAAGTTTCTAGCCTCTTCAGTACCGCAAAAATCGCAATTTAGAAAGTTTTTTGCTCCTGCAACCCTCGACATAAAATATAGCTTATGTTTGAGCAGGTTCTATCACCATCAATTTGCAGCCATTATGTTTGAAATCGGTTTCGTATTTCATGCGACTGCATAAAAATCGTAATTTAGAACGCTTATAGAACGCTTTTCGCTCACTTCATCCTTTTAAATTTGGAATTTTCTTTCGACAATTCTTAGAAAGCATTTGCATCTCGAAGTAATTACCATTCCAAATTTAAAATGTTAGACCCGCTCTGTAACACAAAAAACGCAATTTTGAACATTTATTGCTACTGTAACCCCCAGATCATAGTGACAACAACGTAAAATATAGGCTATGTTGGAGAGAGGACTGTCACCATCAATTTAAAACCATTACTTTTAAAATCGGTTTATATTTCCTGAGATTGCATAGAAATTGTTATTTAGAACGTTTCTAGAACGCTTTTCGTTCATTTTAACCCCTTTTAAGTTTCAAATTTTTAAGAAACTCTTCTCAGAGAGTATTAACATCTCATAAGTAATTACCATGCCAAATTTCAAGTTGCTAGCCCCTTCAGTATCACAAAAATCACAATTTAGAACGTTTTTTAAAATGCAACAGCAAGGTAGTAGTGACGCCGACGTGAAATAGATCCTATTTTGGAGCAAGGGCTGTCATCATTAATTTCCAACCATTACTTTTGAAATCGGTTGGGTAATTTCTGAGGTTGCGTAGGAATCGCAATTTAGAACGTCTTTTAGAACGTTTTTTGTCCATTTTCACTCCTTTAAAATTTCAAATTATTTAGGAAATGCTCTTAGAGATCATTTATATCTTATAAGAAACTAGCATATCTAGTTTAAAGTTGCCAGCCCTTGCAGTATTACAAAAAACGCAATTTAGATGGTTTTTTGTTCCTTGAACCATTTTGGGTAGTGGCACCGGCATGAAATACAGCCTATGTTGGAGCGAGGGCTGCCACTATCGTTTTCGCACCATTATTTTTTAAATCGGTTCGGTACTGCCTGAGATTGCGTAGAAATCGCAATTTAGAAAACTTTTCACTCATTTTCACCCCTTTTAAATTTCGATTTTTTAGGAAATGTTCTTAGAGATCCTTTGCATCTTATAAATAACTGCCTTGCCAAATTTCAGGATTCTAGGGCTTTCAGTAACACAAAAATCACAATTTAGAAAGTTTGTTGCTTCTGCAACCCCTAGGTGGTAGTGACACCGACATGAAATACAGCCTATGTTCGAGCAAGGGCTGTCATCATCAATTTCCAACCATTACTTTTGAAATAGGTTTGGTACTTTCTGAGATTGCGTAGAAATCGCCATTTAGAACGTTTTTTAGAACTCTTTTCGGGCATTTTCACACCTTTTAAATTTTGAATTTTTTAAGAAATTTTCTTAGAGATAATTTATATCTTATAAGTAACTACCATTCCAAATTCCATGCATCTGGGCCCTTCAGTATCACAAAAATCGCAATTTCGAACGTTTTTTTGCTCCTGCACCTCCTTTAGGGGTAGTGGCACTGACATAAAATGTAGCCTATATTGGAGCAAGGGTTGTCACCATTATTTCGACACCATAGCTTTTCAAATGAGTTTGGTACTTCTTGAGATTACGCAAAAATCGCCATTTAGAACGTTTATTAGAACACTTTTTGCGAATTTTCACCCCTTTTAAATTTCGAATTTTTTAAGAAATGTTCTTAGAGATCTTTTATATCTTATAAGTAACTACCATTCCAAATTCCATGTATCTGGGCCCTTCAGTATCACAAAAATCGCAATTTTGAACGTTTTTTTGCCCCTGCACCTCCTTTAGAGGTAGTAGCACTGACATAAAATGTAGCCTATATTGGAGCAAGGGTTGTCACCATTATTTTGACACCATAGTTTTTGAAATGAGTTTGGTACATCTTGATATTACGCAAAAATTGCCATTTAGAACGTTTTTTAGAACACTTTTTGCGAATTTTCACATCTTTTTAAATTTCGAATTTTTTAAGAAATGTTCTTAGAGATCATTTCTATCTAATAAGTAACTAGTATGCCAAATTCCATGTATCTGGACTCTTCAGTAACACAAAAATCGCAATTTCGAACGGTTTTTTTTTATCCTGCGCCCCCTTTAGGGATAGTGGCACCAACATAAAATGTAGCCTATGTTGGAGCAATAGTTGTTACCATCATTTTGACACCACTATTTTTTAAATCGGTTTGGTACTTCCTGAAATTGCGTAAAAATCGTCATTTAGAACGTTTTTTAGGACGCTTTTCGCTCATTTTCACCCCTTTTTAATTTCGAATTTTTTAAGAAATGTTCTTAGAGGTCTTTTATATCTTATACGTAACTACCATTCCAAATTCCATGCATCTGGGCCCTTCAGTATCACAAAAATCGCAATTTCGAACGTTTTTTTGCTCCTGCACCTCCTTTAGGGGTAGTGGCACTGACATAAAATGTAGCCTATATTGGAGCAAGGGTTGTCACCATTATTTTGACACCATAGTTTTTGAAATGAGTTTGGTACATCTTGATATTACGCAAAAATCGCCATTTAGAACGTTTTTTAGAACACTTTTTGCGAATTTTCACATCTTTTTAAATTTCGAATTTTTTAAGAAATGTTCTTAGAGATCATTTCTATCTAATAAGTAACTAGTATGCCAAATTCCATGTATCTGGACTCTTCAGTAACACAAAAATAGCAATTTCGAACGTTTTTTTTTTATCCCGCACCCCCTTTAGGGATAGTGGCACCAACATAAAATGTAGCCTATGTTGAAGCAATAGTTGTTACCATCATTTTGACACCATTATTTTTTAAATCGGTTTGGTACTTCCTGAAATTGCGTAAAAATCGTCATTTAGAACGTTTTTTAGGACGCTTTTCGCTCATTTTCACCCCTTTTTAATTTTGATTTTTTTAAGAAATGTCCTTAGGTATCATTAGTATCTTATTAGTAACTACCATTCCAAATTTCATGTTTCTAGGCCCTTCAGTTACACAAAAATCGCATTTTTAGAACGTTTTTTGCTCCTACACCCCCTTTTGGCAAGTGGCACGGACATAAGATATAGCCTATGTTCTAAGTTGGACTAACACCATCATTTTGATACCATTACTTTTGGAATCGGTTCGGTAGTTCCAGAGCTTACCTCCTACAAATAAACAATTTTTACCTCTTTATAATATGGGTATAGATAAAAGAAGAAAAATAAAACCAAAATATATATGTAGGATTTACAATAGAATTTGTTCACTTTATATTCGCTATACCTATATTTAAATGTAACTTTAAATTCTTTTTTAAGTTCTGAAACTTAACTTTAACTTTTTTATCTCTAAAATTAAAGCACTTCTTATGATTAATATTTCTATGACTAATATATATATATTTTATTTTTAATGTAGTTTTAAACAACTACACCTTCTCTTTTTTCCCAATGGCTCATTAATTTGTAAGACATCATATCTACAGCCTGGGTGTTAAGCTGCTGACAACTAGGAAACTCATCAACGCTGCTCCACTGTTCAGCATTGTTCAATTTATAGATTAACAAAACTATCCTGCCTTTTTATTTTTGCGAGCATTTTTTTTTTCATTTTATGAAATTCAATCAATATTTCCATTGCTTTAAGGGATTGCACATCTTTGACAATTTAAAGATGTCGATTTTTTCCAGCTTAAATTATTGTTTTATACACGAAAGTCATATTTTATTAGTTAGATATTTATATTCAAAGTAAAAACTTAATTTTTTAGCTATAGAAGTAAACCGCGACACAGAGAATAAACAGTATCGAAAATTTTAAACATGTGTTTTTAATAACATTTTCAAAATCTATGGACACCCCAAATCAGCAAAATTTCAAACAAGAAAATTTGATCTTTAAGTTCATCGATACGTACTTTTCTAGTGAAAATTGAAGAATTTTTAAAAAATATATTGATATTTTGCGTTTCTGTGTAACTTTAAGTAATTATATTTGTGCATAAAAATTTAAATCTTATTTACATTTTACTTTGAATTTATACGATTTTGCTAAAAATAATACTTTTAAACAGCACACCTGTTTCATTAAATTTTACACTAAAAAGCTATTATTTTGTCTATTTTTTCTAGGTTAATTATACGAAGAGTTACGGTGTACAACGGTTGACCTTCTTTTTTCGAAGTGCTTCTGCCAATCAGTTATCTAGCCTCCATTTTTTAATGCATCAGCTAAAAAGTTATGAACTACTTTTTTTTTTTTTTTACTTTAATATATGTCTGTAAAAATTTGGTATACGTGGATTTTTATAAACACTTTGTATTTCTTTAAACAAAATTCTTGAAGCAGACTTACATTTCAGGCCGCTAAAGAAGTTTTACCCCTTAAAAAACGGCGAGCGATAGTGTTTACTAGAAAAAAGTCTCAAATTTTATAAAAAGCCTTTGTGCATAAAAAATATTGGTTTTTGATTATATATCGTTATATCAACATTGCGTTAAAAAGTCTCAAAATTCCATTCTACCGCTTGTAAAAGAAAACTTCAATTTTTAAAAATACTACGAAAAGTAAATGTGGAAGTTGTTACGCTTTTCTCAATACTAATTAAATTATCTCCCAAAAACGTACAATGAAAAAGATAAAAATACATTTTTAGATTTTAAATTATGTTTTCTCGCGAAAAATAGAAATATAAACATGTTTTCTTAATAGAAATATTTCTTGATTTTACAAAATGAAGAAATATAAAAAAAAAATCTGACGAAGCTATTTTAAAAGCAAAATGAATATCTTAAAATATTCTTTGATAATTTTATCTAACATCATTTTGTATTGTTTCAGCAGAAAAAAACTGCCTTATGAACTTTAACACAACTATGTAGAAAAAGAAATACAAAATATGATAAAGCTTCTTTTTTAAGTTTGAAAAAAATCACTTTTCCCGTGATTTCTAGTTTTTATAGATGCGCGTAGTTTTCGTATTAGAATATATATCTCTAAACTTCTGCAGGTGCAAAATTATACAGTATAAGGAATTTGTTTTAAAAGTCCTCTTATGTTATACATATTAATTAATATACAAATTAAATCACTGTATGTAAAAATGTTGATTATGCCAGAGACATTAGGTACATACCCAGAGGTATGTAAACGAAGTTCCACGTAGACTAAAACAAGTTCCAATGAACAATGAGACTCGAATTTTCGATTCGATTCTTTTATTTGATTTTTTCCCTTTTATATTGAATGTTAGTTTTTGCATATATTCGAATACAAAGTTCGCCGTTGGTTATTTAGAGATTCGTAAAATAATCCAATTTTGGTCTTTTACTCCAGTATGGCAAATTTTGTCCTGTTCTGAAAAATGGAATTCATACATCTACTTAAAAAAATTTCTGCATTTTGTTAAGTAGAAAGAAGCTGAAACTATGTATTTTGACTAAAAATCATAGTTATAAACATTACACTGAGACAACAAGATATTTAAATATATTTTAAAAATATATATCAATTAACCATTTTTATTACATTTTTTTAAAAAGGTAGTGAGAATGCGATTTTTTTTTTTTTTTTTTTTTTTTTTTTTTTTTTTTTTTTTTTCAATATGTGAAGGAAAAATTTACGGGAAATTTTTTCTCCTTCAAAAATGAAAGAGACGGGACAGTTGGATGACTGAAAAAAATTAGACGCTATCAGTGATCCTTATTGTCTTAATGAGATATTCTATTTTTGATTAAGATATTTTGATTTTGTTTCCGGAGCATACAACATAAATATTTCATATTGAGAAATTGTAAAGTTTCAAAGTAATTACAGACAATGGCGGGGTGTTTGCTAGTGAAAGTATGTTTTTCTGTGGAAAATTATTCTTCACTGTGTTAAGAGTGTCTTAACTGCACATTTTTTTTTTTTTTTTTTTTTTTTTTTTTAACAGGAAAGTTTGAAATTTTTTAAAATCATTAAAAGTATATTTCCAAGTATATACCATGATTTGTCTGAATCATAATGTTATTTTAAAGTTCTACGGCATTCCATACCAACCTGATTTACTATAGCAAATGTATCATTATGGTGAAACTTTTATTGCACATTTAGGCACATATATTTCTACCACAGGATTACAAACAGTTTTTACAATATTTTATATTTCTCATAATGATTGTTATCCATTTATGAATAATGGCTATTCACTTATGCTAAAAATCAGAAATAATTGGAAAAGAATAAGTCTATTTAATAGATAAGAGTGATTTTTACAAAACAGGTTTTTTTTCTTTATATTACACCACGCGATAAAATAAAATAAAATATGTATATCTATAATATCCAGATTACAATTGTTAAGAAATTATAATTTTCTATCATCATAGTCAAATCTACACACATGGAAAAAAGTGTATCCAAACGATTGGAAATACAGTATAATTTTAAATGATAATAAAATTTGCTTACTCTCATTTTTTAACATCTCATAAGTCCATCTACTTATGAGAACGACCATTTTTTTTCGTAGCACTACCCAAGTTTCATTCTACACCCTTTAATTAGCCTAAATACAAATTTTCATGAAATTCGCACGATTAGTTTCAGAGAAATTAATCATTTTAATATGAGCACACTTTAGGGGCTGTATCCAAATTGAAGTTTGGTATGCGATTGTTGAAATGCAACAGGATAGCTATGTCACTTCTATTAATGTATTACTTCTTGCTTTCACTCGCTTAATTTGTATCGATTATTGCCAGCCCAAATGTTTTAATAAAATAGGTATTTTTTTTTAATTATGCTTTTCTGCACATCATAGACCATCTTAATCTATCCCTTTCACGTTTTTTAAGCATAATTCAAAAACTACTTGGAAGAAAAATTTTAAATTGAGATTTCGCATAAAGCAGGACATAATAAATATAAATCTTTCAAATAAATTGTAGATTGCAATTCAGATTTTTTTCGAATATTAATTCATAATTCATATTATAATTTTTTTTACTTACAAATTCAATGTATTTATGTTTCGTTTTTTTTTTATTATTAACAGACAAAATAGTATCAGATTAGAATTAGAATTTCAGAAGTTTTATGTAATTTAGCATTAGAAGCCCTAAATTTTGAATATTTATACTTCAAAACTTTATCATCCAAATGACTTGGAATTTCGCTTTTAGGCATAGTTTGAAGATTTAATATATATATAATTATTGGGTCTTGCCATTGAAAAAAACAATGTTTGGTTTGTTTTGATTTGTAAATGGTCTCGTAATCAAATTTTATATACACTATTTAAAAGCGCACCTTTTTTCGAATCGTTTGGTGCCTGTAACTTTCTTCTATTATAACTAGTTGCACAGTTAGTAGGGAGTGTTTAATTTTTTTTTTCTACGACTGTACTTCAATCATGTGCAGTAAAGTAAAAAAGATATTTTCTAGCAACTATGTGTACTTGTATTCGATACTGGCAGTAATAATTACTAGGCGTAGCCATAATCCCTATTTTTCACTCTTTTAACTTAACTCCTCTACTTTAGCATTGTTCATGAATGTAAAAGTGAATTTTGTACTCAGTTTTTCATTCATGTTCTTATATTCTAGAATTTTTAAAAAATTGTGCAGGTGTGTTTACGATTACAATGCAAGGTTTTATTATATTTAGAACTTAATTAAAAATTAAAAAATGAAATTTAAGACATATTTTTCATTAGTCAGATGGAGGTGATAAATCTCCATATAACCTTATCGGCTATAACTGCATACGAGTTATAACAACAATACATTTAGTGATACGCAAACTATGTTCGTTAAAATATGTCGATTGGATGTGAAACTGAAACAACGGAACATTTAAAACACAAAGAAAGAAGAAAATGAAACGTAAATAACAAATAACGAGTGTCAAAAAACTATTATTTAGAATACGAAGACGGAGTTGATAAGAGGGCTCATTTTGAAACACTGCAATCTGCAGTCTTTTTTACTTATACGTGTCTCATACATGCTAGATCTTTCAGATTACTGTCCAGATGGAATTTTTTCAATCAATCTATATTTGACTAATCTAAATATATACTATCGTTGTGTTAATTTTCAGTTTCATGAGTACTATTATTCTTATACACATGCCTTTATATTTTACTAAAGGTATAAGAATTTTATAAAAAGACTACATGGATTTTTAAATAAAATTTATTTATATATTCCTATTATTTTTATATGACATATATACAATCTAAATTATTCAACATTAATGTTCTTTTTTTAAGTTCATCTTATGTAACTATGCATGTTTCTTCATTTGTATATATATATATATATATATATATATATATAACCATTAATTAAACATACCGACCATTATCAAAAACTGCAAAATTGTGAATGATTGACTACACGCCATAAACCAACAATATAGAACTGTATGTGTAAAATAAAGTACCGTATACCTAATTACAAGAATTAACATGGAAGAAAAAAAGAAGAATATGCATTCCGAAAAAATTGAAATAAAACAATTGAGAAAATAATAATTGAAAAAATAAATTGAAAAAATAAATACTGTTTCGCACACATTACTCGTATTAATAACAGTGTAAAAAAAAAAAGACAAATTTGCTTAATCTAGAAAATTATAATACACTGTCCTCGAAAAGGTAAGGTACAGGGACTGGATGTTTTCGGTTGTACACAGTTTGTCGAATATCTACGAAAATTATTGACGAATTGTTCTTGAACTTCTGAGATGTAAAGAACATATTTGATTTCATATTTCTCAGTGAAGATTTAGTCGGGGGAAAGGGAGCAATTAGAGAGCTAATAATAAATTTAATAATAAAATAATATTTGAGATCATTTTTGTAACAGAAAATGCTGTAAATGACTATTTTGGTCCGGTTAACGTTTGTGTACATTTGTGTAAGCATAGCACTCATATTCGTGAAGATGTTATTGTGTCGGTGAAAAATTAAAAAGTTTTTTGATTATAGCATACATAGTTTTCAACCAAATTTAACACAACATCCCGAAAACCTTACAAAATTCAGTAGCAACAGTATACTGCAATTAAAACATGAATATATTGAATATTTGATGAAATATGGGCATTTTTATGAAATAAATTTTAACTGCGCATGAGTGGAAGATTCTAAAAGTTTTATTTTTATAATTTGGTAGTCAGCTATTTAGGGCAACTTATCTAAAACGTCCATTCAAATATCGCGTATATTCACAAAGATAAGGACGATATAGTGAGTAGCTTTCTAAAGATAGCTTTAATATAAGGGATTTTTCACAACGTTTCAAATAGCTCACTATATCTTTCTAAGTTATCACAAAATTTGACTGGACTTTTTATAGACGTTGCCCAAAATAGCTGACTACCAAATTATGAAAGAAAAATTTTTAAATCTTCCACTCATACGTAATTAAAAATTATTTCATACAAGTGCCCGTATATCATCAAATATTCAATATATTCATATTTAAAATGCAGTATACTGTTGCTAATGTTCTTTGTCAGGTTTTCGGAAAGTTGTGTTAAATTTGGTTGAAAACTCTGTATGCTATAAGCAAAAAACTTTTGAATTTTTCACAGACACAATAACATCTTCACGAATATGAGTGCTATGCTTACAGAAATACACACAAATGTTGAACAGGTCCCAGATAGTCATTTAACATAGCGACAAACCATTTTCAGCATTTTCTGTTACATAGGTTATCGCAAATATTATTTTATTATTAAATTTATTATTAGCCCCCTAATTGTACCCCTGACTAATTCTTCACCGAGAAATATGATATCAAACGTGTTCTTTACATCCCAGAAGTACAAGAACAATTCACCAATAATGTTGGTAGATATTCAACAAACCGTGTACTATCGAAAGCATCTAAACCACGAATTCTAATATACAATAACCTGTTCTAAGTGTCCCAGGGTTCGTAAAGAGTTTTTTTTTAATCTTAAAACAGTTCTCAAACCGTTATTATTTTAAAAAAATAAAGAATCGTTCATAAAAAGAAAGTGTCTTTTGCTGCCTACGTTTCTCGGAAACGTTTTATCAACCAGAAAATCACTTTTACCAACACGGAACATAGTTTTCGAATACTACGATTCCTCAATTAAACACTGTAAAGATCAACAAAAGAGTTTTACACACAAACATGTTAAATCTATTGCATTACTTTAACAGTAATATTAATATTAATCTGTAACTCCTGCATGTAAAATTCAGTAACGCAGATTAAAATCTTTAAATGAGAATTGATAGAATCGTAAAAACCGATATTCTGGTTTCAAAAGCTAAATAATGCACAATAAAAAATGCTCGCAAAATTTTCCGAAAGTGAGTGGCAGTAAAAAAAAAAAAACTTTGTTTTTATAGATTTGTCTTTAAATATTGAAAATTTGTTCCATTTTGGTGTATGTGTGTGTTTTTTCAAGATAATGAACCCTATTCGACATTCGTGGGTAACTTGAAAGTGATTATTGTATGTTTTAATTAGTCGTTATATTATATTTAAGTAGAATAAGAAACATTATTATTTTTTGTTTTGTTTTCAGCACTCATTTTTAAAGCTTTTGGGAGCAGTTCTTTTATAATTTATGTGACAAAGCAATGGGATAGCTAGGATATGTCCGCATTAAATGGGTTACTGAAGTGAGAATTCGGTGTCTGCAATACGAGATACTTCAGAATTGCCTTCCACTTTTCTTGAAGTAAACAAGTTGGAAATTGCACGTCAAAAGTGACAAACGAGTTCGTTTTAACTAGTTTTATAACTAGTTTTATATTAAAAAACATTGCACCATATACATTACTGAAAGTATACTTTAGTGCACTTCATAAGTGCATATCAATTTCATTCTGTTCGAAAGACTGTAACATCATTAAAATGCACTTGAAATAATTTTTTCCCATTGGCCGTCATGTAACAGAAAAATTTTGACTGTCACTGTAATTAAATTATGCATCTGATTTTCATAAAATTTGAAACGACTCGACAAAATTTTGCAACAATTATATATTTAAAATTTCTGACTAATCGGTTGGGTAGTTTTTGCTCTATTATATCCGGACGGACAGACAGACGGACCGAACGAAAACTAAAGGTGCTATGTATTTATATAATTACGAACGCACCTAAAAAGGCTTTTGGTGATTTCCTAGAAAAATCAGAGAAGAAGTAAATCTCCTTCCATTTTGCGATAGAAATTTTGTTACGTGAATAGTGATTTTAGACTAAAAATACGCTGTTTTCTATAAAAAGAAAAAACTTTTCAGTTTGAAGTACCCTTTCGCCAGACAGAAAGTTGGTGACTTACGAATAATTTTATCTACATTTTAATAATTATTTTATAGTCTATGTCTAAAAAGGTCATTGTGCCTAAATGAGACTGATTCCACATAGTTTAGTCGTATGTAGGATAAAATTTGCATTTTATTAAATAAATATATATAAATATAAGCAGAAAATTATTGAATACCGTGCTTTTAGTTCAAAACTAATTTGTTTTGTAGAAATGAAATCATTAGGTATTTGTAGTTTATAACCACAGTTTGTGGCCTTCATACTAGTTACCTCATATACCCATATACATTCATATTGGCCTTCATGTGGCCATTATTGTGGCCTTTACGGCTGTTAAAACCTAAATGAGGCGTCCAAAGTCCTAAAGGTGACAATGCTTTTTATGCATGCCAATTCATCTAAAAATATTCATATAACTATTAACTTCTGTGACAGCGATTAGCTCATAAAATACTGTTTCTGCACTAAACTTTTTGTACAGGATTAATTAAATTTCATCTATTCAAATATTTCTAACGATAATACTAGATCACCAAACGAGTATTCTATTAATGAGCGATGAACTCAATGAATACTGTTTCTACATTGATCTTTTTGTGCAGGATTAATTCTAATTAAATTTCACCACTCAAATATTTCCAACGATAGTACTAGGACACTAAATGAAACAAAACTTCAGTAGTAACTATAGTTAAACTGGAAATTACAAGTTAAACGGTGGAAACTGAAAAAAGCAGCAATCAGTGAGATCGCTAACAGCAATTAGAGGGTAATTTTGTTGGCAATATAGAGATAATGAAATATAATTACATGATTCCTATACGAAATTTAATAAGAAATCTAACAGGGATATTGAATTTTTATGACAAATTCTATTATATTAATTAAAAATAAAAATTAATTTAAGCATGTTTTAAACAAAGCCGATATTTTAAATTTTGGTCGGAACGTATCCGCTTTAGTGTGGAGTTCTCGGGTTAAAAAGTATTTACAAGACATTTATAACATTGTTAACTAGAATATTTATTAAATATTGTAGTCATTGTAAAATGTCGCATAATAAAAATATTAGACTTATAAAAACAGGTAAAATCGTGCAATGTTTCAGTAATGCTATTTAAGCGGAAAAGAAAAACCCAAGGTCTGATATTTTGTTGCCCCTTCCATCATTTTTAGGCGCGTTCGTAATTATATAAATACGTATCACCTATAAACTTCGTCGGTCCGTCTGCCTGTCTTTTCTCTCTGTCCATCCGTCCGCATATAACAGAGCAAAAACTAATCAACCGAATGGTCTGAAATTTTAAATATATAATTGTTGCAAAATTTTGTCGCGTCATTTCAAATTTTATGAAAATCGGATGCATAGTTTAATTACCGCTACATTACAGCCAATGGGAAAAAATTATTTGAAGTGCATTTTAATGATGTTACAGCCTTTCGAACAGAATTAAATTTATATGCACTTATGAAGTGTACTAAAATATCCATTCAGTATAATATGCAGTGCAAAAAAATTTTACAAAACTAGTTATAGTACGAACGCACCTCATTTGCCACGTTTGACATGCAATTTCCAACTTGTTCTTACAATTTCATGATAAAATTTAGAATTTTCTATCCCTTAGAATACATATATGGGAACATAAATACTCATTTAGATAAACACACTTTTCGTTTTTTTATCTTATTCTAATCAAAAAGTGGAAATATTGATTTTACTGAATAAAAGGTGAAAACAGATTTAAAATATGAGATTTAAGAAAGGTACAAACAAAAATTGATGACTTCAGCCAGCGGATTCGGCATTTAAGCTACCGATGTTATAGTGTTTGTGAAATTACTTATTTAATCGCATTAAAATAAGCAAAATTTAAGTGTTTCCAATCTATACTAAGTGTTTTAGAATTTTCGATAAATAAAAGCATAGCGAATCATGTAATCTTGTGTGTCTACATTCTCTTGTCGATTATACACCGCTAATCATACGCCATTTTTTAAAATTAAAATTGTTAAAGACATAATATTTTTCCATTTTGATGATTTTAAACACATATAGCAGCTAAAGAAAAGCATTATTTGAGAATAGCACCGTAATTCCTAATTTACTAACCCAACGTAGCTTAATTAAGTACATTATCTGCTCTAAACATGATTTTCATACAATATATGAAAAAATACCTATAACCTTACCACGTAAACCTCCTAAATGTCTCTCCACATTTAGGGCATTCGCCTCGCAGCTAATACGTATCTGAAGTCCCCAAGTTACCAAAATGCTTAGAATATTTTATAACTCTAATTCGAAAACTGATCACCAATTTTTAAGCTTACACTCCAAGTAAATGGAACAGATGCTGTAGTCCTTGATGTCCATATCATTGTTTTGTCTTCAAAAAAAAAAAAAAAAAAAAAAAAAAAAACAGTAAATTTTGTAATTTTTTGCCAAATTTAGGAAAGGTGCGGGCGCTTTATAATGAACAATGGGTATTTTAATAGGATTTTGGGTTTGAGAAAACGTTTTAAATGCAGAAAAATGCTTCGGGTTTTGTTCGTTAACATATGATACATCATTATATAGGATTTATTTACGATTCGAGCATTACGATTTTAAGTAAACGATCATTATAGCATTTAAGGATCATCACATTTAAGCATAATAGCCTTATATAATTATTTATTTTCCTTCGTGTAAAAAACCTTTGTTTCTGTAAACTAGATTCCTTTTATTATTTCTTTCGAATATAATTTCAAATTCTGTATTATGCTCTGAGTATGACTCTCAGTTTAAAGAAAAAAAAAAAAAAATAATAATAATAATAATAATAATGATGATGATGATGACGATGATGATGATATTAATAATAACAGAAATAAACAAATAAAAAGAAAAGTACCAATCTAAACTAATGGCATTGAGCTCACGGGCTATTCACATTAATTGTATATTATACTCTTATTTCAAAGAATAATGCCCCTCAAAATATAAATGAAGGAGGATTAGCCCCCGTTTCCCCCATTTATACTTAACCAATGAACCTTCAAATCTAATCGAGAACGCGCTTTATCAGACTAAACCTGTATACGCAATTTGAAGAAAATCAGATAATTCTGCATGAAAAAACCATTTCGCTAAATTAGGGGAGGTTTTAGCTCCCTCATTTCCTCCTTTATGCTTAACCAATGAACCTTCAAATATAATCAGGAAAGCTCCGTATCAGAATCATAAGCTCTGTATCTTGATCCCTGCCCCCCCCCCCCCTTTATACTTAATCGATAATCTTCCAAATCTAATCAAATCAGCTCCTTAACATAATAAACCGGTATACCAAATCGAATAATTCTGCATGAAAAACCCATTTATCTGAATTAAGGTCGGAACTAGCCTACCCCTTTCCCACCTTTATAATTAACCAATGAACCTCCAAATGTAATCTGGGAAGCTCGTCATCAGAATAAACCGGTATATAAAATTTGAAGCAAATCGAGTAATTCTGCATGAAAAAAACCGTTTATCTAAATTAAAGGGGGATTACCCCCATACCCCCTTTTATACTTAACCAATAAACCCCCGAAACTAATCAGGGAAGCGCCTTGTCAGAATGAGCTTAGAAAAAAAAATTGAAGCAAATCGGATATTTCTATCAAGGGTTATCCCATTAAGTACATACGTACATATATACGTACGTGCGTATATACATACATACAGAACCGGCCGGTACATTAGCTCTCAGCCTTTGATAGCCTTTGAGCTAAAAACTCTCAAAATTCAGTAAAAATACGTGTGATTTTCCATTAGCTGCATGTCTATGTATTTTAATAGCATAAAGTCATGAGCAGAATTTTCGAATTACATTATTATGTTTGAATTATGCTTCTAGCGTTTTCTTACTTGTGATATTTAAGATTTTATAAAAAAAGTATAATACAATATTTTCTAATTACTTTATTTTTTAATGTCCAGGTTTACAAAATGTAATTTATATGGGCGCAACGTCTAAATTCCGTCATTGACTATTCTCATGGAACTTCATTCTATATTGGACATTAATTATACGGAATATCTCGTTTAACTTGAAATGCTTAAAATGAACGTGAGTAAATATAAATATTCAATATCCATAATGTTTCTGTACTTTGAACATATTGCTAACATATATGTATGCACATGGAAGTATCATTTTGGATCAAAATCGTAATCGATATCAGCTATAAATTTATTCAGAGTAGAGCTTGTTTACACGAAATAATTTCTAAAATAAATGGATGCAAATTTCTCGAACAGTTGAAAATGTATTAATAAAATTCCCACGTTTTATGAAGGAATTTATACTTCGTCTACAATTAATTTCAATAAATGATCTTTTAAAGCTTCAAATTTGAAAGCTTTAAGTAGGATCCTGCTAACAATTTACTCTAGAGAGTAAGTGAATTAAAATATTGATTTAAACATGTTTAACTTTTTATTGCTATAAATGACAAGTGTATTAAATGTAGTCTAATCGCGAATTTCAATAATTTAATTACTTGTTTTGTCATTTTACTGTTACTACATTTATTTTCATAAAAACTCATTTTAATTGATTATCTGTGTATAAGCAAATTGGGTTGATTACTAGATGCGTGAAGAATCCGAGTGTTTAATAGTAAACGTTAGTTAACATAATGGAACAAATATCGACGAAGTTAGTTAATCCGATATAAAAATATTTAATTATGAATTAATTCGGTATGCTTATCATGAATATAACAATACAAAAGCTGAATATGGTACGGTTTATTTGTTATATATATCTACATGCACGCCTTAATAGCCTATATACTTGCGTATATTGCGAGAGTTAAAATAGGTGTTGTGTTGTCTATGACAGTCGGTTATCTACACTAGGGATATGGATCCGAAGAAGTGGAGTGCCCTCCGTGTGAGTCTTTCTAAGACCGGCTAAGAAATATTTTCGCAAGGTTTGAAGAAAACCACGGAATTCTCCAAACGATTAGGCCGACGGGCGCGATTGGGTTCGAACCCAGCACCTCCTGTCTACCATCCTTTAAGAGTATAACATCTACTACTGGTGGGACGAGAGTTAAAACAGATTTCTTAGTAAATAAATTAAATTAGAATTTACAAATGTAAATGGACTTATAAAAGATGAACTGTAATCAGTATATAATTAAAATTATGTAATGTAATACATTTTTACATTTCTATTAAATTTAGCCCTGATATATGTAAAATCTCACCAGAAGAAAAAAAAAAGAAACAGTGTGTCGGAGAGAATGCCCCATGTATTTCAAAACCAAAATTGTCACAGTGAAATACGAAAATATCCATTATGTTGCAAATTACATTTTCTTTAATTTAAAGTATCCGAACACATTTAAAATGTAATTTTCGATCAAAATATCGATTTTTCAGTTTTGCAATAATATTATAATTGAATCTTTTATCAATCGAAATTCCCTTAAATTTTGTCTGTATCTAAAATAGAACCCGAGTTACAGCCGTTTAAAGTTACATCTATTACAGCTTTTGAATTGTATTTAAAAGTTATTTTTAGCCTTTTTCTCCAAATGAAGTTTTTCAGATTTTTACTATACGCAAAGCATTCAAAAAGAAAACATTATGCATGAAATTCCACGAAATTTTCTGTACTTCTTTTACAAATGTCTTTTGATGGAATAGACTACACTCATAATAAAATATTAAATGGTTTTATATTTACACTGGTATAAATGAGAAACTTGCGAATTTTTCATTTCATTAGTTTTAACTGCCATATCATCTGAGATAGAGATGCGATTATAATGTGTGTAGTCTAAGTCCTAGAGAAAGTTATTCTGTTTATTATGCAATTTACAAATTGACAATACATTGTTTCTTTTTTTAGTTATCACGTTTTGCGGAAATGTCAATTTTTGACATAATTTTGACTATTTTCTCTAAAAAAAATATTTCTGGGTAATTTCTAAAATTTTTATATTTTGTTGAAAGTTTTAAAGTAGATATCACTATAAAAAATGTATAACAAGAGAAGATTTTAAAAATTTCAAAAAATCGCTTCCGAAGGTGTGGGGATATATTTCAACTCCAAAATTGTCACAGTGAAATACGAAAATATCCATTATGTCGGAAATTATATTTTCTTTAATTTCAGCTTACAAAAAGAAGGTGTGAGACAGTCTCCATAGAAATTGTAAGGGAAAATTTCAGTAATAAGGCTGGATTTCTAAATCATATTTGTATCATATTTACTTTGTACATTAAACGAGAAGTCATTCATTTGGTGTCGTGGTATACAAAGAGTTATATACATTTAATGCTTAGAACTCCTAATGTTAAATTATTTTTTGTTATAGTTTCAATACTATAGGAAAGAACTGTATTTTTAAATTTGCATATTGAAACTTCTATAAATAAATTTCTATTAAAACCATTATAGGTTACTATTTATATTGCTTCGAACATAAATTTCAAATATTACATATTTTGAACAAAACTTAACTTTGCACATCTGTATTTCTGAAAAAATAAACCATGAAAGTTTTTCATGGTGATAATTGTATTCATTGGGTTAATTTAATACAGATCTTCAAACTTTCACCTCTGAAAAAAAAATTATTGTTGCACATTGTAACGATGCTGTGTACGATGGTAAGAGATTTTGCATTTACTGTCCATCAACTCACGCTCACTAAAAGGACATTATAAAGCTTTTTTTTACACGAGCTGTCTGTATAGAAGTATATCTTTCTTTGGCCATATAATTAATAAATATCAAAATCACAGTAGTGAGCAAATAGCTATTGATTAACTTTCCCAAGTGATTATTAAGAGTAAGTATTTAACACGACAAGTCTTCCCGAATCACAATCAGCGTTATGCACAGATAATGTTTCTCCGTTATAATATAGATATTATTTAGAAAATTTATAATAAGTTTAAAAAACAAACACCGGCATTTTTAGAGCGATTTTAACTTTGGGAAGTACATTTTTAAAAAATTTCACATGAAATTAAAAATCGTGAAGAGAATTTATTAAGAATACAACGTAAAAACTCTAAAAAAATCTCATACATATATTTTGTAATAAAAATTAGATACAGCCTTTTGAACACGACATATTAGCGGAAAATCCATTGTGACATAATTTTGGGCTTAATGTTTTACTTAAAGTCAGAGCAGAACTGATAGTGCAGCTCAAACATTGTTATATCTGCTGATGTAATCATCATAGACATACGCAGTTTGTTTTATTTAATTTATTTAGCTTAGAATTATTTTATTAGCAAGAAAAATAATAAATGTTCTTTCTAGACTTTCGACCCCTGGAACCCCTTAAAAGAATACGATTCATTTATAGACGCCACCGTTGTCAAAAGTACATTTAAGAAAATAATATGAGTTTACACAAATGATATTAAATCTAACAAAACAATATCCACCAGACAAAAAAAAAGAAATGCACATAAAAATTTGGAGGCTTAGTCTTGACAAATAAGCTGATTTAGAGGATACATTCATAATGATTTTGGTTGTAGATTTATTTATTTTATTTATTTATTTATTTATTTCGATAGCGAATATCTCGAAACTTTCATTTTCTTAGCTACTTGTCTAGATCTTCAAATATATAATGGCAATTATAATAAATGTTACAACAAATTTTTATATTTTTTCACCATTTTGTTCTTTGTAAAAAGCGTATTCCTTCATTGCACTTTTGTCCGAAAACTCTACAGAATATAATAACAAACCCCAAAAAGAAAAATGTAATTACATATCACTTTAAAATACATAACTATGTAAATCATTCTTTTGTTTTCATTCCATTAATAATCATGAATATAACAGAAAATTTCTAAAATATTATAAAAATAAAATAAACTTTTATTATAACAAGAATCTCTTAAGTTTTTATCCTAAAATAAAGCGATTAATGCATGATTTATATTTACCACCGTTTTGGTTAGGAGCTTAGAAATGCAGTCCATATTTATTGACCTTTTAATAAGCAGTTTTAAAATTTATCTTTTGAAAAAAGGTAATTAGTTCTGAACTTCGTAAATGGCTGAAAAATTCGTATTATTTTAAGTTTTTTTTTTATTTTCATGCTTCAATAAGAAATATCCAAATTGCTTTTTATTTCGTGCATGAATGAATTTCAATAATAATCTTTTACTTACAGATTAACTCTGAAATTTAAATATATTCTTTTTAATTAAGGTATATTGATAAAAAACAATTTTTTTAATATAGCAAAATTAAAATCAGTGATATCAAAACAAAGATACTAACCTTTCGGTTTGTTTTAATAAGATAAACACATATTTTGATTAAAAAGTTTATTTAATGAATGAAAGTATATTACTAACACACTTAAATAATGTTCCATTTTGTTGTTGTTGTTCAAAATAAGCCTATTTGGTTTTAAAAAATTGCTTAATATCTCGGTCAAAATTAGCCTTGTGTTCAATTTGATATTTCATTCTCACTGTATAATTCCTGCTGTTTAGATAAAATTGGTATGATCGTAAGTCGAAGGGACCCACTAACCGATTTTTTTCGAACATACGACTTAACCAATGCTCTTTTCGAGCCCGAAAACGATAGAATACAAAATTTAGTTAAAATCGCTAAAGTCATTTTATAGATAAAATTAGCTTGACCCACGGTAACCCAAAAAGGACCTACTAATCTAAATTTATCGAACATCTGACATATCCCAATGGTCTTCTAGTGCTAGGAAACGGTGTAATAAGAAATTTTGTCAAAATCGTTTGAGCCATTTTTTAGATAAAATTAGCTAAACCTTGACCCATAGTGACCCAAAATGACTGATTAATCAAAAATTTTCTTGAGCATGCGACCTAGACCAATGGTCTTCTCGAACCCGAAAACGATCGAAAAGAAAATTTAATCAAAATCATTAAAGGTGTTTTCTAGATAAAATTAATTTGACAAACAGTGACCCAAAAATGACCCATTAATCGAATTTTCTCGAACATGTGACATAACCCAACGATCTTCTCATACACGGAAACAGTACAATACAAAATTTTGTCAAAATCGTTTGATCCTATTTTAAGATACAATTAGCTTTACCCACAGTGACCCAAAAATGACCCACTAATTGAATTTTCTCGAACATGTGACTTAGCCAAGTGATCTTCTCATGCCCAGAAACTGTATAATACAAAATTTTGACAAAATCGTTTGAGTCGTTTTTCTAGATACAAAAAACTTGGTCCACAGTGACCCAAAAATGACCCACTAATCGAAATTTCTCGAACATGTGACCTAGCTCAATAGTTTTCTCGTGCCGAAAAATGGTTGCATATAAAATTTAGTAAAAATCGATTGAGCCGTTTTTTAGATATAATTAGCTTGACCTTCACCAATTATGACCCAAAATGGCCCACTAATCGAATTTTCTCGAACACGTGACCTAGCCCAATTGTATTCTCGTGCCCGAAAATGGTAAAATACAAAATTTTGTCAAAATCGTTAGAGCTATTTTCTAGGTAAACTTTGCTTGAACCACAGTGACCCAAAAATGACCCATTAATCGATTTTACTCTAATGTGTGACTTAGCCCATTGGTCTTCTCGTAATCCAAAACAACAGAATACAAAATTTATTCAAAATCGTTAGAGCCGTTTTTTAGATAAAATTGGCTTGACCCACAGTGACCCCAAAATGACCCACTAATCGAAATTTCTCGAACATGCGACCTAGCCCAACAGTTTTCTCGTGCTGAAAAACAGTTGGATATAAAATTTAGTCAAAATCGAATGAGCCGTTTTTTAGATATAATTAGCTTGTCCTTGATCCATTTGACCCAAAATGACCCACTAATCGATTTTTCCCGTACATGTGACTTAGTCCAATAGTCATCTGATGAAATGATATGGTATATCACAAAATTTTGTCAAAATGTTTTAGGCCTTTTTTTTTATTCAATTAGCTTGACCCTGACCCATTGTGACCCAAAATGACCCACTAATCGAATTTTCTTGAACATGCGATCAAGCCCTATGGTATTATCATGCCCGAAAACGATAGAATACAATACTTCGTCAAAATTGTTAGAGCCGTTTTCTAGATAAACTTTGCTTGACCTACAGTGACCCAAAAATGACCCACTAATCGAATTTTCTCAAATATGTGACTTATCCCATTGGTCTTCTTGTAATCGAAAACGACAAAATATAAAATTTAGTCAAAATCGTTAGAGCCGTTTTTTAGATAAAATTGGCTTGGCACATAGTGACCCAAAAATGATCCACTAATTGAAATTTCTCGAACATGTGACCTAGCCCAATAGTTTTCTCATCCCGAAAAACGATTGGATGTAAAATTTAGTCAAAATTGATTAAGCCGTTTTTAGATATAATTAGCTTGACTTTGACCCATTATGGCCCAAAATGACCCACTAATCAAATTTTCTCGAACCCGTGACCCAGCCCAATTGTATTCTCGTGCCCGAAAATGGTAAAATACAAAATTTAGTCAAATTCGTTAGAGCCATTTTCTAGATAAAGTTTGCTTGACCCACAGTGACACAAAAATGGCCCACTAATCGAATTTTCTCTAATATGTGACTTAGCCCATTGGTCTATTCGTAATCCAAAACGACAGAATACAAAATTTAGTCAAAATCGTTAGAGCCGTATTTTAGATAACATTTGTTTGACCCATAGTGACCCAAAAATAACCCACTAATCGAAGTTTCTCGGACATGTGATCTAGCCCATTAGTTTTCCCGTGCCGAAAAACGGTTTTATATAAAATTTGCTCAAAATCGATTGGGCCGTTTTTTAGATATAATAAGCTTGACCTTGACCCATTATGACCCAAAATGACCCACTAATCGAATTTTCTCGAACACGTGACCTAGTCCAATGGTCTTATCATGCCCGAAAATGGTAAAATACAAAATTTCGTCAAAATCGTTAGAGCCGTTTTTAAAATAAAAGTTACATACACACACACACACACACACATTTATACATACACACACAATTTTTGCTCGCATTATAGTATAAGATAGAATATGTATAAAATTTTCAAAATTATATTTATGGCCTATAATGTAAAAAGAAATATATAAAATTCATATAAATCAAACATGTTTTAAAAAAGAAACATTTCTTCAAATTTAACACAAACATAATCAAAATTTAAAATATAAAACTGTTTTTATTTGTTGTTTTTACAGTATACTATATGCAATGGTTGATAAATTAAAAATAACTAAGCATCTCCTTTTTTCGCGTGCTTAATAATAATTCTGAAAAGTATGTTTTTAAAATTGTAATTTATCGTTATTTTGAACAGATGTGTGTCAAATGCAGTTAATAATCATCGTGTCAAAGGAATACGAAATTAGAACAACCATAGCTCCTTTCTGGCTCCATCTAGGTCGGACCGCTGAGGAAATACCCGGATAATAAAACACTTTTATGTACAGTTTACTAACGTAAAAATGTGGCCATCTTTGATTCGGATTTCGTCACATCAGCACTAAAAAATTCTCAGGTATCAAAATTCCCAACATTGATCAATATTTGTGAAATTATTGTGTGGATTCCTGCCAAATGTACTAGTACATATTTTAGGACTAAAAATGGAAAACACTGCAAGTCCAAAATAGGAAATTGTTCAAGAAAGCGAAAAAAAAGAAGGCGAAGGCACCACATTCGACACGTTTGATGTACAATTTCCGACTTGTTTTAACTATTACTACTAGGATTAGCGCTTCAAACGTTGTAAGCTTGGCACTTAAGACATTTTTTTCGCAAAAAAAGGGATTTTTTGGTACTTTCAGCGTTTTTTATTTTTAGTCCTCATTTCTTGCTCGTGTGTCGACAGGGACAGGGACATCCTGTGTGCAATTAAGGTTTTTGCGAAATTAAGCAACAAGTACAATTAAGCTTTATGGGTATGGATATCTTGGTTGGACGAAACGACTACTGTAAACACCTCCAACTTGTAGGGGCCAGAGAAAATCTACTAGGAGGAACCTATTATTAATACAATATAAAATGAGAGTTATAGAATGATGGTTACGCAATGAACAATAATTGTTACATAGTGATGGATACATTATCAACACTTATTGTTACATAATGAAAAAATAAATAATGAAGAGTTGACGACGACATATCTCCATCAGAGACAAAGTATACGCTGAATAAGGAAAATATGATTTTTTTTTCAATAAATGCATAGATTGGATAACGCGATTGCATATATGCATTTTAATACGAAATTTGTTTGAAAATAGTAACTCAATTTCACGATTTCTTATAACTTTAAAAAAAAAATTCAATCAAGATATTTTTCAACAACAAAAATTCGTTTGCTGCTATAATACTAATAAGTATGGACAGAGTTATCACCTTTAGTAATTGATTCCCCAATAAATCCTAGTAAAATACGAAATGTTTTTTCTTTTTTCTTCATCATATTAAACTTCTGCCTTTGTGTCCACTTCTATACATTGATGTCCTGACTACAATGTCCCTCTTTCTTGTAAATCACATTCACTGAAATACGTCATCTAGTTATGAACCTGATTTTGGAAGATTATCTATAACATACTGCACTTTGACTTTAAATGTAATTCAGTCACCGAAAAAATAGATTTCAGTTTTTACACGGCCGAATAAAAGGTAAAATTACTTTAGAATTAATTTTTTTTTAATAATTATAGTAGGAGATTTTTAATGAACGCCAGACATTACCAAGGGAATTTTTTAAGCAAAAGACGAATTCATTTTCAAAAATTAATTTTAAAAAAACGTAGTAAATTTTGTAAAGACAAAGACATCTGTAAAATATGTAAAGTACTTGTTGATATTTTTAAGTATTTTTACAAAACAATTTATTTTATTTCCTAAATATTTCCACAGCTATATGTGAATCCAAATTATTACTGAATTTCTTAACTACACGGATAAAATTAAACAACACTGTCCGTAGCTGAGTTAGGCACATTTTCCTATTTATTTTTTGGCTGTTATTAAGATTTTGTATTCTTTGAATTTTTCTGTAATATTGACACAACGTACTGAATATACGTTGAAAAAGGAATACAAGTGAATTATTACTAATTTGTGCAGAAACCATTTTCAAATGTAGGTATGTTAATAACCAATATTCATTAATCCAGCATTTATAATTGTCCTATCTCAACAATATTTGAGATCTGTATTAATAGATGGCAGCACTACACAGTCTGGAATTGTAAGGCTTTGCACGTAGCCGAGAATATTTCTGCGCAGTTATAAGATGTGTTTTGTTCTGAGAGCTGCGTTTAGCAGCTGCTGTAAATAATGTATATAATAAACTATAAATAATATTATAGTTATGCTTTCTTCCTTAGTTAAGAGTAATTAGTTATAATAAGAGTGCAGCGGCATTATAAAAGTGGAGACGAAAATGGGATTTAACCCAAACTAAAAAGCAGTGAAATGTTTTTCGGGTGAAAAAAAAAAAAAAAAAAAAAAAAATCTTTTTCGAGAGAGAAAAAGAAAAAGTGGCACGGAAAATGGCCGAGAAAGAAATAATTACTCTGGGACGCTTGGAATAATATAATGCAAATGTTCCTTGGACTATTTACGTCGAGAAAATTGATTTTTATTTCTCAGCGAACGGCATCAAGAATGATAAAATGAAAAAAAAAATATTTTATTAAGTTCGGTTGGAATAACAACTTTTGCTATTTTACGTGATGTTATTGTTCCAAATACGCTGAAAGAAATCAGTTACGAGGATCTTTTAAAGAAAGCTAAAGATCATTTTTCACCACGCCCTAGTGAAATTGTGGAACGATTTAAGTTCCTGAAACGACTAAGGAAGCAAGGTGAGAATATAGCCGATTTTATAAGAGATTTACGTCGTTTATCCGAATATTGTAACTTCGGGAATACGCTTAATGACCGCCTGCGTGAGCAGTTGGTGTTTGGCATCCAGGATGAGAAAATACAGCAAAAATTACTGGATTCTAGAGACTTAACGTTCCAAACAGCGATGGAAATAGCTGAGTCATTTGAGATAGCTGAGGCTGGAGTGAAATCCCTACACATCGGAGATACTACGACTGTCAATCAAGTGCGTGTTCCGAAAGCAGAGAAATCGAAAGTGGAGAAGTATACTCATGCACCTAAGCCTAAAAAAGATGGATTCGCGCCTACGAAACCGTGTTACAGGTGTTCTAAAAATCACAGTCCAAAAGTATGCCCTTTTAAACCTGCAGAGTGTCATTTCTGCCATCGATTGGGGCATTTAAAAATTTCTTGTCGTAACAGAAACTTTGGAATGAAAAGTGAGAAACCTTTTAAGAACAGAAAAAATAAAACTGTTCAGGAAGAATATTGTTTAAATTTTATGGACGACAACTCCAATAAGGTGTCATGGATTAAATCGGTTAAAATAAATGGTGTAAATATATAATTTGAAATCGATAGTGGTGCGGCTCATACTATCGTAAGTAAAAGTGTTGCTCATAAATTGTTCTCAGGGAAGCTGCCTTTAATTAAATCTAATATTAAGCTACAAACTTATACTAAAGACTCTTTAACTGTTTTGGGGGAATTAAAAGTAAATGCTGTTGTTGATGAATATTCTATGCCTGATTTAAGAATATTGGTAATTAAAGAGGAGTGTCCGAGTCTAATCGGAAAAACTTGGTTAAAAGCATCAAAATTATTTTGGCCTAATGTAAATATGATTAAAAGCATTTCGAAAGATGATTTAATTAGAAATTTTCCTAATGTTTTTGCTGACGGGATCGGAACAATCAAGGGTCCTCCCGCGTCAATAAAATTGAAAAAAAGATGCAAAACCAGTTTTTCTTAAGTCTCGACCTGTTCCTTTTGCTTTAAGGAAAACTACTGACGTTGAATTGGAACGATTAACTAATGAGGGTATTTTAAAACCTGTTGATCATTCAGAATGGGCTAGTCCTATAGTAATTGTTCCTAAGCCGAATGGTTCTGTTAGAATATGTGGTGATTATAGAGAAAGAGTTAATACAAATACTGAAAATGATAACTATCCTCTTCCTAGAATGGAAGAATTATTTTCTAAATTATTAGGTGGTAAATTTTTACTGTTTTTGATTTAAAAGATGCTTATTTACAACAACCTGTAGATAAAGAAAGTAGCAAAATTTTGACTATAAATACTCATAAAGGTTTGTTTAATGTTATACGATTAGCATTTGGGGTAAAATGTGCTCCTGGTATGTTCCAAAGAAAAATTGAACATATTTTTAAAAAATTTGAATATGTTGGTGTATTTTTAGAAGATGTTATTATTAGTGCTAGTAATGAATGAGAACATTCTGAAAGAGTTGAAAATGTTCTGCAATACTTTTATGAGCATGGTATAAGATTAAATAAGGAAAAAATAAAATTTATGGTTTCGGAAGTTTCTTATTTAGGTCATAAAATATCTCAGGAAGGAATTAGACCTATTCCAGAAAAAGTTAATGCTATTTTGTATGCTCCTATTCCAAATAATGTGTCACAATTGCGTTATTTTTTAGGCTTAATTTCTTATTATAGAAACTTCCAGCGTAATATTTCAGACGTTTTAGAACCTTTACATAGATTATTAGATAATAATGTAAACTGGACATGGTCAGAAAAGCATGAAAAAGCGTTTCAAAAAGTGAAACAATTATTAACTACATCTCCTGTTTTAAAATTATATGATGTAAACAAAGATATAGTTTTAAACTGTGATGCTTCTGAATATGGTATAGGGTCAGTTTTAAACCACATTGTTGAGGGTAAAGAGAAACCTATTGCTTATGCTTCTAGAACTTTAAATAAAACTGAAAGAAATTATGCTATGATTGATAAAGAAGCTTTATCTGTAATGTTTGGTGTCACTAAATTTCACCAATATTTAGCTGGAAAAAATTTAAAATTATAACAGATCATAAACCTTTAATTAGATTGTTTGATCCTGTTAAAAAGGTACCTGATACATCATCACCTAGAATGCTGAGATGGTCATTAATGTTAGCTGGGTATGATTATACAATTGAGTATCGCGAGGGTAAAAATAATAAAAATGCTGACGCATTAAGTAGAATACCTCTTTCAGAAACTGTAAATATAGTAAGTAATCCTGCGGAAATAATGTTCGTTTCAAATAATGATAATTGGTCTATTACTTCTAAAACTATTGCAAAGTGGGCAACTGAAAATCCTGTAACTAAACAAATTTTAGATTGGGTATTACATGGGTGGCCGCGAAAGGTTAAACAAGAAAAATATCAACCATATTTTCGTAGAAGGGAGGAAATTTCCTGTCTGGAAAATTGTCTATTTTGGGGACATAGAGTGATCATTCCAGAGGAAGGCCGTGAAAATATATTAAAATTACTACATTCCGTTCATCAGGGTATATCGAGTATGAAAGCGAAAGCTAAGGGGGTAGTTTGGTGGCCAAATATGGATAAAGAAATTGAACAAATGGTAAATTCTTGTAATAGATGTCAGATGTTTGCGAGGGATTGTCCCAAAATGGAACCCTTGAAATGGAAATCTGAACTGCCCTGGGAAAGGATCCATATAGATCATGCCGGTCCTTTTGAAGGTAAAATGTTTTTAATAGTAGTCGATTCTTATACTAAATGGTTGGAGGTAGAGGTAGTACCCAGGTCTGATAGTAAAACTACAATTAAGGTATTAAGAAGAATTTTTGCCACATTTGGATTACCTGTTGAATTGGTCAGTGATAATGGTCCCGCGTTCACAAGTGATGAATTTGAGGAATTTCTTAAAAATAATGGAATTAAGCATACGCCTGTTCCACCTTATCATCTGTCTTCGAACGGACAAGCGGAAATATATGTGCAAACTGTGAAAAATTGCCTTAAAAAGCTAGATAAAAGTGACATAACATTGTCAATTTCACGATTTTTGTTAGAAAATCATTCCACTCCTCATTCGGTGATTGGTAAAACTCCTGCTGAATTAATGTTTGGAAGGCCAGTTCGAACAGCCCTTCACTTGGTATTACCATCAAAACCTAAAATACAGCAACCCCTGCACAAATATAAGCTTCATGATTTAGTTTTTGTTAAAAATTTTGGAAAAGGGGAGAAATGGGTGGGTAAAAGGAAAAATTATGAAGTTATTCGGGAGTAGATGGGTTTTAGTAAATAGATGTGACGGAGTAATGTGTAAGCGTCACGTTGATCAGTTGAGACGAAATAAAGAGATAGGTTATGAAATACCAAAAAGAGTTATAGAGATAAATCGAAATGATAAACTAATGTCAGACAAAGTTGAAAATATGGGATATAGTGGTAAAAATTACAGTGATTATGATAGGTATGAAAGGGTTAACCAAAACCATTTTTCTGGAATTAATGAAAAAATAAAAGAACAGCTTAATAATGATGATACTATAGAACAAAGCCAATCTCAGCCTTCGCGTGATATTGTAGCAGGTACAGTTGTAAGTAATAAAAATGATGTTACGACAGATAAAACTGTAAAAAACAATTTGACTAAAAACAATGACGAGGACTGTCAGAAAAGTGCTCCAGTTCGAAGAAGTCATAGAACAAGATTGCCTGTAGTTCGTTTGAACTATGAGGGGAGGGGTGTCATATCTCAATAATAGTTGAGATCTGTATTAATAGATGGCAGCACTACACAGTCTGGAAATGTAAGGCTTTGCACGTAGCCGAGAATATTTCTGCGCAGTTATAAGATATGTTATGTTCTGAGAGCTGCGTTTAGCAGCTGCTGTAAATAATGTATATAATAAACGATAAGTAATATTATAGTTATGCTTTCTTCCTTAGTTAAGAGTGATTAGTTTATAATAAGAGATCGGCGTTATAAAAATAATACTCCGAAATGAAGAAACATTTTTCTGAATTTTTCAGACGTAAAAATGAAATAGGTGTGGATATCAATTTATAATATCAAATCCGTTTTTATAATTTCCTTTATTTTAATACATACTGTTTTCGAACTATATAAATTTTAGTTAATATAAATTACTATAAAAACTGCACAAAAAAAGGTTTTTTTCTATATTTCTGTAGTAGCTACAACAATTGTTAATAGAAAGCAGCACAACATTATTGTTGCATACATTGTATGTATTTGTGATAAAATGTAAACCATAGCAGTACGCATGTTCACAATACCTACTCAGTTCAGAACCCGAAACTTTCTTATTCGCTCGCTAGATTCAAATACAGTCAGTCAGGGTAACTTTGATCCGCATTATCTCTATTTTCATATGCCACACTCTTATTTGAAGAATATTGTCGCAACTAGGGACATAAAAGAGAAGAAATGATCCTAAATTATTGTTTGACTATAAGAAATTAAGGAATAAAATGGATAAAATCAATAAAAAATGGATTTTTAGCCTGGTTCAAAGTTACTCAGCCATTTAGGGTAACTTTGCACCATATGATAAATTTTTATATAACATAATTAATTATAAAAAAAAGTATTGTAGTCAAGACAACTTTAAACACTAAAAAATGTTTTCAGATATGTAAAGACAGCGAATTTACATTTCCCAACATCACAAGATTTGTATAATTTATGATATTACAACAAACATCAGTCATACGAAAAGTGGAAGAAGAAAACCATGAACATTAAAAAAAAAAAAAAAAAAAAAAACCTTTTTATTGTTCATATAAAACATAAAAATCCAGTGAAAAACATGTTTCAATGTTTTAACGCTATAATATATCCATAGTTACAGTAATACTAGTATTATTCAAACAAGAATAAAAAACGTCGAACGTATGAAATGTCAAATTTGAGTAGCTCCGCCCCTAATCACGCCTCTAAATGAATGTTATGTATTTTACACATATTTGTAAAAATATTTACATGTCATATCTAATGCACACTTTCGGTATTTATATAAAATATACGTGCAAATATGGGAAATTTTCGACAGTATCACCTATAATCAGTAAATTATAAGCATCAGTGTAACATTGAGCCGGCTCAAAGTTACCCTGAAAATGCGGTAAAATGCTAGTGCCTTCTTATTTTACATTTTATTAACTATTAATAAATAAATAATCACAAAATATTAACACATTTACAACATTTAGATAATAATATGTCTTATAAATGAGTATATTGTTACTTACTATGAAAGTTTAATTGGATTACAACAACTTCAAAACAGCATTCAAAATTAACTTGAAAACAGTACTTTACAAAAATAGTTAGATGATGCAATTAATTGCGCATAATGTTGCTAATTTATTTTCTAAAATAAAGAGTAGAAATCCCAGTTTAGAACCTTGCCAACAGAGCACAGTTCTGGAGTTTATTTTGTCTTTTAGAGTCAAAAATATTGAAAAATAGGAGGTGGTGCAAAATTACACCCCGTGGTTCAAAGTTGCCCTGATTGACTGTATCCAGATAACCTTGACATTATGTCTTGGAAACGGTTGTTTGTGAATAAAAATTTATTCTAATCTGCTTCGTAGTGAGTGTTTAGTAGTTATGCGGTATGTCGTCTGTCTCAGGTAATGTAGAACATCAGTTCGAATCTAATCAGCTGAAAACATGAAAAAAATGGCGATTTTTATTTATCATATTTAATTAAGCAACAAAAAATAATTTTAAACTGTATTATCATTTTATATATGATATTTGTTTTTAATATCCGTTATAGTGATTATGTTTTTAACGAAATTCATGCATTTTGAGATTGCTACAAGGCGAGGTTCATGCATCTAATGATTTTTCTTTGTTCATGGGTGCAAAACCCTCCTACATGACAAAAAAAAAAAAAAAAAAAAAAAAAAAAAAGAATTAATTTGCAAATTTTACAAACAATACTAGCGCGCAATTTATTTTATTGCGTTTGTAGAATTTGAAAAAAATATTTAATAAATGTTCTCAAATTATTTATTTACATATTTACATATCTTTATAATTATCTAGATCATCCATAAATTTTGTAACAATTAAATTGCGTGCATTAAAAATGCACGTTGCATGATGCAGTCGATCGACGCTTCCAAGACATTAAAAATCAGCATTGTCTGTATCTAGTGCGTTCATCAGAACCCATAGAGGAAAGAGATAGATTTAGGTAGCTGGGAGTGATGCCAAAAAAGTAACCCTAAAATCCGCTACAGTAGGCCCAAACACAAGCACGTTCTTTCACGAAAAAAAGAAGAACAGTTTTAGTAATACATTTTTTTATTCATAATACAATGGAACGGCTGCTTTAGAATGCTTAAAAATAAGCAAATCACTTTCATTTAGAGAAAAAAAAAATGCACGGGCAATGTTAAAGAATTCGGTCCCTGTTCCATGTGTCTGTTTTGTTTGGGTCTAGTGGGAGCATTTAAATTTGAGCGATAACGCGCATCATATTGCAAATTGTTTTTACGGCATACTGCACCTTCATCTATCTCTTTCCTCCATGATCAGAACCGCTCGGGATCTGAACCGACTAGTTATGTGAATATGCTAGCAGCACCACTTGGACATTGTATATAAAAAAAACTAAATTTTTATGTGAAAAAGAACTTCGCAAATATTTTACTGAATAAAGTAAATGCATGAGTCCCAGTGCTAGTTTATTATAAACAAACTAAAAATTGAAAAAAAAAAGAAATACTTCATATTTTAAATCTATAAAACAATATACTGATTGTTTGCTATTTATTATAATTATTTACTATTAATTTATATTCAAATATATTTGTTACACTTGCAATATTTGAAGAGGTTTTGCTTAATTAAATTACCTATAAATCTCTTCATAGATATGCTCAAACAATCAGACAACAGCAATAGTTACTACTACAAAAATTTTACTGAATAAAGTAAATGCATGAGTACTACTGCTACTTTATTATAAACAAAATAAATTTAAAAACAAAAAGTAATATTTCATTTTTTAAATCTATAAAACAATATATTGCTAATTATTATATTATATATTATATTATTATATTATATTATTATATTATATTATTATATTATTATATTATATTATTATATTATATTATTATATTATTATATTATATTATTATATTAATTATATTATATATAATTATATATTATTTGCTAATTATTATAACTATTTACTGATAATTTATATTCAAATATATTTGTTACTCTGGAAATATCAGAAAATATTTTGTTTAATTCAGTTATCTATAAATGCTTTTCATTGATATGTTCAAACTAGTTGGATGTGCCAATCCCAAAACTTTCTTCTATCTCATGTCAATATTTCATTATAATTAGTTTTATTAGTATTTTTATTAGAATTAAGCATAACTTCATACACTTTTCGATGGTACAATATCGAAAATTGCACAAAAATCGCTATTACAGCGCCTCCTTCAGCGGATTTTTTTTCCAAATTCAGGGAGGACCTTCTTGCCATGGCCAAAAACATGCACAAAAAATTTGGTTCAATTCTGTGCAAAACTTCATACACGTTTCGATGGTACAATATTCAAAATGCACAAAAATCTCTATTACAGCACTCCCTACAGGCGGAATGTTTCCAAATTAATAGAGGACCTGCTTGCTATAGCCAAAAACGTAAAAAAAATGGTTCAATTCTATGCATAACTTCATACAATTATTGATGGCACAATGGTGACATACGGGCATAGGGACAAACGGACACACGGATAGAGGGACAGACGGACACACTGACACACGCACAGACAGACATTTTGTATAAACATGTTTTTGTGATCTCTGACACCTAAAACGTGTAAATACGTCGAAAACCGGAAGTCGAAAAAAATTTCGATTACAATACTTTCTTCTATTGAAAATAGAAGAAAGTAAAAATTTACTGCTGGTTTAAATAAAAAAAATAATATACTTTGTTTTCAGATTAGATCTTATCTTATTTTCTTCATTGCTTAAAAATGATTTATGTCTCAAAATGAAATGAAATTAAATGCAGAAATGCGAAAATATAGGATTACAGTTCTTACTTTACTTTAATGCACATAAAGATGCATTCGTAAATGTCCCTGTAAGAAAATATTGAATTTCAGATAGGATATTTAAAGACGCCGTGCAACGACATGCAATTCAAAAATCTTGCTGATATTGCATTTATGAAAGCGAAATTCAAAGCTACAATAAGTTTAAATCATTTTTAAAATAAAATGTTGTTATCTTTTATAAACGAATTCATTTATAAATAAAATCGATAAACTATTTTTTACTTTCCTTAATATTATTTATGAATTAAAGACTATTTCACTGTAAAAAAAAAAAAGAAAGAAAGAAAGAAAAAAACGGACTAAAATACGGACTAAAATACGGAAATACTACTGGCAATCGAGATGCAGTACTATTTCCGTATTTAAACGGAGGTTTTCCCCCTTAAATGTCAAAATAACGGATTTCTTTCTGTAATTTACCGGGGAAAAGTTCCGTTAAAATACGAAAATAGTACTGGCGTCTTGATTGCCAGTAGTATTTCCGTATTTTAATCCACTTTTTTTTCTTTTTTTTTTTTTTTTTTTTTTTTACAATGTTTGCTTAAAAATAATTGATTAACAAATACTTGTGATTACATTTAATTACAAAATTCAAATAAAACTTATGTTTAAATTTCGAAGAACAATCATTTGATTTGTCCCAAAATGAAATGAAATTAAGCACAGAAATGCGAAAATAAAGGATTTTGTTTCTTACTATATTTTAATGTGCGTCAAGAGGAAATGTTGAATGGTCCCTATAAGAAAATATTGAATTTCAAATAGAACATTTAAAGACCGAGTGCAACGCCATGCAATTCAAAAATCTTGCTGATATTGCGTTTATGAAAGTGAAATTGAAAACTACAATAAATTTTAAATATCTCTAAAAATAAAATGTGGTTATCTTTTATAAACAAATCCGTTTAAAAATAAAATCGATAATCTATTTTTTACTTTCTTTAATATTATTTACGAGATAAAGTCCATTTTGCTGTAGAATAATCGATCAACAAATGTTTAAGGATTATTTTCAATTACAAATTTTACAAATTTCATTTAAAAACTATGTTTATATTTCAAAGAATATTATTAAAAGAAATATTTAGTTACTGTAGCAATTGCTTGTTGGAACAGTACGATACGGGTGTGTTAAAAATAAACTTTGCTCTTCATTGGGATTTATCATAAAATGATTAAAAAAATATTACGTTATATTTCATTAATTTCTTAACTTGAAAAAACTTTCTTATGAGCAGCAACGACTATTAAATTTCTTTTGCGATTTGATAACAGTTATTTCAAATTAATATGTTATTGAAAAATGGGATTTTTTAAATTCCGATGAAAATCCGATAAGGTTAGGAGATTCTGGGGGATACGAAAAAATTCCTTGGTTTGTATAATAAAGGCTGTAAATATACCAGCATCGCATTTTGGCTTCTGTAGTAATATAAAAATATTGATTTATTATCTTGCAAATTAAGATATTTAGTTTTTAACTTAGTGCCGTTCGTCAATTCGGGAGAATTTAAATTTCGTAATGGAGTTCCTGTTTTAACGCAAAATTCGGGACGTGGTATTTCTACAGGATTTAAAATTACTCGACATTTCGACAAGATGCTGAAATGCATCTCCTAATTTGAAGCTTAATTTATATAATCAGGGCCCGACTATCAAGTTTCTGTGCCCAGGGCACTTCCAATTTTTCATGCCCCCTTAGATTGGTTGATTTATTGATACCAGCTTTTTTTACATATTAAACACTTATATGAAAAGTGTCAACCCCCAAAAATACGTTTTCCAGGAAATTGAAAAAAGGTTCCAGGAATAAAAATAAATTATTTCTTCTATTATTTATTGAAATGTGCTTTTAACACTATATTGAGATATATATTTTTGTCATTTTATCGTATTAATGTCTCAAATATCACTTTTTTTTTTTTTTTTACAATTATGATTTTTTTTAAAAGAACTTTAGATGGAAATATGATAAATTTCGTGCCCCTCAAAAAATTTGTGCTAGGGCACGGACTCCAGGGGACCGTGCAATAATCAGGTCGAGTATATAATACCATATGAGTTAGCAAGCATCTTTTCAAAGTGATTGCAAATTAATTTTTTATTGGTAACGAAATCTATAAGTTAACTAGGACTCCCCTTTGCAAATTAAATGTCTGAATAAATGTTTTATTTTCACCTACATTTATGTCTTACAATTTCCTAGAAATTGATAGAAATAATTATGGTAAGGAATACTAATATTAAGGGAGAATATTTCTATTATAGAGTGTACAAATTTATAAGATGAGAAAAGGGAATAATTTTTCTTCTGATAATGCTATTTTGTTGAATATTAATTGTGAGTAATACTATGACATTACACCGAAAATGTGAGAGACAAATCCTCTTCTTAGTCTTAGTAAACTTATAAAGTTGAAAACATTAGTCCGTTATCAATAACATTTTGAAAAATAAGCAACTGATTGTACTAGAAGATGTTACAGAGCTAATACACTGGTGTTAAATTAGTGCAATTAGAAAGGATTCTTTCTCCATGCTTAAAGAACAGACATATATTACGGAGTGTGAGAATGTTGTTTGCTTGAATCAGTGTTTCATATTCATTACAGTGCACTGAAAATGCACTGCTCTCAAAATATAGTAAAAGTACTCTATTTTAAATACATCACATAACTCAAAACAGTTCCAATCCAAATGTACTCAAAATTGAGAAATATATATACTCATTTTTATTTCCATGGATGTATTCAAATATGGACTGTTTTGTACTTAGTTTTGGTCTTAGTTTATATCTCTATAGCCCTGGTTTTGATTGACAATGACATCCATGACACTGACGAAGCGCTCATAAAAACAACACAATGTAATTTTTGCAATATAAAAGAGACGCAATATATAGCTCTTTCAAAGGAATAAAAATGTAATATTATTCAGTGATTTCCATTATATATTGCATTGTTTTCCTATTACTGAACATCATTTATACCATCATGAATGACATAAACCATTACAAAGTACAAAAGTATGGTTCCGTTTGGGTTTGGTTAAGCATAGTTTCATTTTTATTCAAATATATTCAGTTCGATTTGAGTGCATCGAATTTACTTGAGTTGCATTGAAGACCTGTGTTAATAAGTTTCATATTTTATGTCAAATTCAAAGAGATCTCGGGATTTACACGATTAGCATATGCAGCTTTACCCAGACCATCTGTTTTTTCATTTCCTGTGTACGTAATATTGAACAGGTCTTATTGCATATGAATGAGTCGTTAAATTGTTTAATATCTTATTAAATATGATATTGCATTTTTATTTCAATTATGCCACATGTTTTAAAATAAATAGTATTAAATATGCATAAATTGATTTCTAACTCTATGATATAATAAAAATTTGCGTAAAATAAGTTAATCTTAGAGTAGTTGCAGAACCCCTGAGGATCCTACGTTAAGTTGGCCACCAGGCCGGTACATATTCTGCATAGCACCTCGGAGTCGACGGTCAAGAAAACAGGAGTGGTGACTGCAGACTCGAATCCTAAACGGATTGTAGCAGGTTCAATTTAGGTTTTTTTAGAATAATTGGAAATATATTAGAAATATATTAGAAATATATTAGAAATTATTGATATTCTGATATTAAATATACTAACAAATATGAAAGCATAAACTAAAAGAAAAACGATCAAGCGTTAATTCAATGGTTTCTTTTTTTTTCTTTTTTTTTAACTGAAGAATCCTTACTTCTTAAAAAAAAAAAAAAAAAAAAAAAAAAAAAAAAAAACTAGTCGGATTTGACAATTTTAAAACTTTCTACTACAACATACATGTGAAAACTTCCTGAAAAATGCAGCCGGCTAGATGATTTACACAAATATCTAATAAGCAACAATTTAAGTCAACTTCTAACTGAATCTGAAGCTTCGTGAAAATCCATGCATTAGTTTTTGAGTAGAGCTATGTCGATTATCGTAATAAATTCTACATAGCAGCGCCACCTGTTGGGCGATATATACCAAAACATAATAAGCATAATAACACGTAATAATAAACTTAAGTCAACTTGAAAACTGAATCTGAAGTTTGATTAAAATTCGTGCATCCCTTCCTGAGATAAAACTATTGCGGGAATCAGAAAAAATGCAGCTCCACCTGTTGGGCGATTTACACCAAAACGTAGTCAGCGCCAACTCATATCAAGGGCTAACTGAATCTGAAGTTTGATGAAAATCCACGCATTAGTTCTTGATATAGAGACATTTCGGAAATCAGGAAAAATTATGAATAGCAGCGCCACCTGTTGTACGATTTACAACAAAACGTAGTAAACATAAGCTCATATCAAGGACTAACTGATGAAGTTTGATGGAAATCCACGCATTAGTTCCTGAGATAGAGCCATTGCAGAAATCAGGAAAAATGATGTGTAGCAACGCCGGCCTGCTGAGCCATTTACACCAAAACATAGTAAAGATCAACTCATATCAAGGACTATCTGAATCTCAAGTTTCATGAAAATCAGTGCATTAGTTCTTGAAATAGAGCCATTGCTAAAATCGTAAAAAATGCAGCATAACACCGCCACCTTTTGGACGATTTGCATCAAAAACTAATTAGCACCAACTTATATCAGGGAGTAACTGAATATAAATGTTTATTAAATTCCGTGCTTTAGTTCTTGAGATAGAGCGCCCACAAAATTTGTGTTACACAGACAGACTCACAGATATATTCACAGGCAGGCATTTTGTAAAAACAGGTTTTTCGGGACCTCTAACCTCTAAAATGTGTAAATCCGTCGAAAACCGGAATTCTAAAATTTCCACGAATCCAATACTGTCTTCTTTTAAAGATAGAATAAAGTAAAAACGTAAGCATAAAAAATATCTCTTTAGGAAATCATATCACTTACATTTGAATCTTCAAAGCATGAGCTTAAAGAGATTGCTTTCGTTTAAAAGAGAGGTTTTTTTTTTATTTACGTGCTCAGTGCCTTTATTTTAAAATAGAATCTGATACAAGCTCCATAAAACAATCCCATTACGTTAATGCTTTTCGAAGTCTAAATTTGTTCGACTTAAAATCCTTCCCTATCATTGCCATATTCAACTATTAGCAAGAAAAGTTTTTTACAGCGCTAAAAGATTTTCAAGACTGCTTTCCCATTATTTAACAAAAATGTTTAAAATTTTCTGTGGGCATTAAAAAGAAAGAAATTCATTTTCAATACTGTTTAAGTTTCGTAATGTTCCAAAGAGTATACTAAAATAAATCTTAATCAACAGAAGGAAAATTACACGTAATAATTATTAAACAAAAACATAATTTGAAGAACATATTTAAAGAAAAATTTATTTCCCACATTGTTTAAGCCCGAGAAGGGGCAGATATTAAGTTATTTCATTCAATTAGTTCTACATTTAATGTTAAATTTTTGTAACAAATTAGTTAAGTCAATTGAAGATTAAAAAAATAAAATAAAATTCATAGAATATGAAGCTTAAAACACCTTAAAAATGAGATTCCATTCAAATGAAATCGAAATAAATCTTAAACTTCTTGCATTTTTAATTGAAAATATTTGTATTGCAGATTTTGTATTATGTTTATGACAATTGTGCATAAAATGATAAGATGCATGCAAAAAAAAAAAAAAAAAAAAAAAAAAAAAGTCTAAGATTTATTTCGATTTTATTTGAACGGAATCTATTTTTTTAGGTTGTTTTAAGTATCATATTGTATGAATTTTATTTTTTATTTTTTAAACTTCAATTGGCTTAACTAATTTGTTACAAAAATTTAACTTTAAATGTAGAACTAATTCAATAAAATAACTTAATATCTGTCCCTTCTCGGGCTTAAACAATGTAGGAAATAATTTTTTTTTTAATTTGTTCTTCAAATTATGATTTTGTTTAATATGCCAAGTTTTTTAATAACTAATGCACTCAGACGAACGCATTTCAAAATTAATACAGAGTATCATCATCAGGATTTGATGTATGCGATATTGCATCACAATGTGGGATGCAGTTTACCAATGTGTAATTCAAAATGTTTCACCACTCTAGTAATGCAAGTTGCGGTAGTCTGGACAACAACTTCTAATCTGAACGTAAAAAATCTATAATCAAAGCATAAAAAATTAACTTCACTTAAATTTAGATACTCTATTTCCCACTCAGGAACGCTATGAATGTAAATGTAAATTGTGTTGAATCTTTACTGCTAATATTTAACAATATTATAGCTGTGATAAACTAAAAAATAAAAAATAAAAGGTTTATCTTAAATTTTTAAACCTTATTCTCTCCCTAGGCGTAATGTAAACACATCAGAAAATTATTACCTAAGTTTAACTTGGGGTATAAATAGTTCTCATTTCGGAAAAAAAAAACATTTTAAAATTTAAGTTATGTATTTCCCCACTAATGTTAGCTACCTGCGTAAAAATAGCTATAGACTAGAAACATTTTACTGAAATATAAACTTGACCAAAGCAAAAATATATTCTGAAAATATTTCCACTATGACGCCATATTCACCTTTTTAATTTTTAGAAAAAAAAAAAATCTAGCTCAATTTAATATTTCACAAGAAAATCTTTCAACTAAAAATAAATAAATTATTATTACGGCTTTTGAAATTTTTGCAACAATGAAGTAAAAATGTTACATTTTCTATGAAAAATGTCCGTTGATTTTCAATGAAAGGAGCAAAAATTGGAATTATTAAGAAAAATATTTGAATAATGTAAAAAAAAAAAAAAAAAAAAAAAAAAATGGCCCACGTTTCTGTCTGGGTTATAATTCACCCATATGCAAAGGCATTTTACCATTCGTTTTGACCCTGACTTCAGGCAAAGGTTTTACACTTTAAATTTATTATATCATTAGAATTAGCAAAGAATAAAAAGTGAGTGGCATCAGGGACAAAAAGGTGGGAAGAAAAAATGAAAAAGTTATGATCTCCATAGGCTTTTCCATGTTAAATTAACATTGAGAAGTGAGATTGGAAATAAATAAGTATTGCGCTGTCGCGCAATACTTAAATAAGTGAAAGTGTACATATAAAAGATTTATTTTTAAATATAATAACACTAATAATATATAAATAAATAGCAATAATAAATAACATATTTTTATGACGCATTTCAGAAATATACAATTTTACATTTGTATATTTGTATACAAATATATATATTTAATCATTTAGATCAGAAATCATAATAATTCAAAGATAATCATTCAAAGATCACGTCGACTAAGCTGAAATTTTTTCTGCATATTCAAATTCAAAATTGATAGTTTTTGTTAATTTTTCCACCCAGTGTATTGTATTAACTAAGTAAGAAAATTAAGCTAAACGTGATAAAAGTTTATCAAGTCATATTACAAATGAAATATATTCAATAGGTGTACAACCGTTGTAGGTAAAAATGTTTGATTATAGACTGCAATTCGATAAGCACAAATCATCCTACAAATCATGTTCAGAATTCAAGCCTTGAGGTCTAGCTCAGTACTTCTTGCACCTTTAAATGATGAAATAATGTACACGAGTGATAATGTAGGAATAAAAAGAAACGAATGCATTTTAATGAAAATGTTTTATTCAACGTAGTTTTATAGGATCTACTTATTTTTAAAGGAATATGTCTCAAGTTGTACGGTGACTAATTTAATATCTTATCTCAACTTGAAATCTTTCACTAGTGAAATTAAGAAATCTTATTTATTGATTATCCGATTTTTTAGTAATTTTCCATCATTTTACCATATTGATTCACAGAAGCATCAATCATAAACGAAACTAACACATTAACAGTCACTTATTTAATATTGAGACTCTAGGACAACATTGCATGCGTTTCGATCATGCATTGTAGGGTGGTTTCTACTTCTCTAAATATGTTCTATAACCCCATATTGTTTTTCAATGAAGTTTGATATTGTTGAAATAAATAAAAAAAAAGGCAGACATAAAGGTGTGGATCGAATTGAGTATATATGATACAAGAACAATTACACAAACATACTGAAAGAAAACAGAAAATTTACAGGTATTTATAGATTTTGCAAGGCCCGTATCGGGGAATTGGCGGCCGTGATAGAAAGCTACATTAAACAACCAATCACAATAAACATAGTTGTACAAAAAGAAATTAATAAGAATTTAATGTAATGCCATGATTATTTTCAACACCCGCTCATAATCTAGCATTACATCAGAAAACAAAGAAATTTCTTGAAATCAATCATTAATAATAATATGACACAATTTAAACATTACTTGTACAAACAACAAAGAAATAATAGTTCATAAAATTTAACTTTAGGTAATGCCTTTGTAAATAAATCAGCAATTTGTATATTCGTAAGAACATATTCAATTTTGATGTTATTTTCTTTTATAATATTGCGAACAAATTTCAATTTTATATCAATGTGTTTCATTCTACCATAATTACTCTCATTACTGATACATTTTATACATGATTGATTATCCTCAAAAATTACTAAATCCTTAATATTTACAATTTCACTAGCAATATTTTTAAACCATAACAAGTCTTGCAAACTTTTAGTTAAAGCAATGACTTGAGCTTCAGTTGATGATAAAGCAACTGATTTTTGTTTATTACAACACCACAGAACAGGCATGTTACAAAACATTAAAATATAACCTGTTACTGATTTGCGATCATTTGTGTTAGCCCCCCAATCAGCATCAACATACATGGATAATTTAGGATAAGAATTTTGCTTATTATACACAAGTTTTAAAGACAATGTTTCTTTTAAATATCTTAAGATTTTCTTAAGTGCTTTCCATGCAATTTCAGTAGGATTTTCTTGCAATTGACTTAAACAGTTAATAGCATACAAAATATCAGGTCGAGAAATATAAGCTAAATATAATAAACAACCTACAAGTTCACGATATGGGCCATTAAAAGGTTTACCATTTTTGAAATCAGATGGGGTGGACTTAGGAGAAATAGGAATGTCACTGGGTTTACAATCTAGCATATTAAACTTATTTAACAATTTAATTATGTAAGACTCTTGATCCATTATTAAACTATCAGAATTGAATTTCATTTGAATACCTAGAAATTCTGAAACACTTTCCGATTTTGACATGTGAAACTCGTTATGTAATAGGGAAATAACTACATTAGTTTCATTTGCATCTGAACCTGCAATTAACATATCATCTACATACAAAGCAATAATTATATTATGATCATTATTATACCGAATAAAAATACAAGGTTCATTATCACAAGATTTAAAATTTAACTTTGAAATAAATTCATGAAACCTTTCAAACCATTGTCGTGGGGCTTGTTTTAGACCATATAAACTTCTTTTAAGTTTACACTTTCGCCCACTTTTATCATCATAGCCTTGCGGCTGATCCATAAAAACAAGTTCATTTAACTTACCATTCAGGAACGCTGTTTTAACATCCAACACAAATGCATATAAGTCTTCATTTAAAATCAAAATAAGAACCAAACGTAAAGCTGGCACACTTATTACAGGGGAAAAGGTTTCACTATAGTATAGCCCTTCTTTTTGCATAAATCCACGAGCTACGAGTCTCGCCTTATGTCGACCATCTCTTTTGATGGTAAATACCCATTTGCAGGAAATAGGTCGTTTGTCAGGTGGTAATTTTTCAAGATCCCAGACATCGTTGATTTTCATACTTTCAATCTCCGCGTCCATAGCTTCTTTCCACAAGCGTTGTTCATCACTAGGGAGGGATGTGATATCATCAAACGTTAATGTTTCTTGTTGGCAAAGTAATGCTTCGTAAACTTCAGGATCTGGATACCGTACAGTTTGCTTTTTAAATCTTTCAGATTTTCTTGTTTTGTCTTCTTTCTCTTCAGGATCATCTAATTCATCACTCGTATTTTCTAGAACATCTGGATCAATTTCATTATCGACTGGTTCTGAATTTTCTAGAATGTATTGTTTCGACTGAACATTTTCCTTTTTCTCTTCGTCGAATTTCACATTTCTTGATACAGTTATGCGTTTCGTTTCAGGATCTAGTAATCTATATCCCATTGAAGAATAACCAATGAAGATCATTTGTTTAGACCTATCGTCAAGCTTCTTTCGATGAACGGAAGGAATTAACATGTAAGAACTGCATCCAAAAACACGTATGTGCTTGAAATCGGCTTCTTCTCCATATTTCAGGAAGTACGGAGTTTTGTTCTCAATAGTGCTGCTTGGCATTCGGTTTTTCAAGTAAGCTGCTGAAAGGATAGCTTGACCCCAAAAAGTCTTTGGTAAATTTGATTCAGCAATCAAAGCACGTCCTATATTCAGAAGCGACCTATTGCAGCGTTGAGCTACTCCATTCAAAGATTGCGTGTATGGAGGAGCGGGATCGATCACTATACCAAGATCTCTAGTAAAATTCACTAAATCATTAGAAAAATATTCCTTCCCGTTATCACATCTAATTTTCTTCACTGTAGGGTTGGATTTTAAGAACATTTTTAATTCTTCTGCGACTTCACTTTCATGTTTCAGTAAACGTACTTCAGTAAAACGAGAAAAATCATCGATAAGAGTCATAAAATAGCACTCGCCAGAAAAGGTTGTCGGAAAAATAGGTCCACAAATGTCACTATGAATCAAAGTCATTGGCTTGGTTTCTCTTTTTCTTGGTCCTCTACCCATTGGTGTTGCACTCTGTTTTGCCCGAGCACAAATATCACAAAAAGAATCAGGTACCGGAAGCTTCATATCTTTCAATACTTTGTCACTCGGATGACCAAGTCTGCGATGCCAGATAACACAATAATATTTCTTTGAAGTAAGAACGGTTTCGTAAACAGGAACAAAGTCACTTACGTATTGTCCATTCAAATCACGTTCACCGAAGTAAAAACGGTTTCTCCCTTTTTCGATAAATACTTTTTGATTCTTGAAAATAACTGTATAATTTGCACTTTCAATTTTCCTAACGGAAATGAGTTGCCCGTTTAAGTCTGGAACATAAAGGACATCCTTTAAAGTAATTTCCATTCCATTTGACAGTTTTCCATTAATATTTCCAATACCTTTGATTTCTAGATTCGTTGTTTTTGATGCGCATTTAATAGTTCCTGAAGAACGTACTAAGGATGCGAAATAATTCTCATTAGAACACATATGGGAAGTTGCTCCGGAATCTACTATAAATTCATTGCTTTTAATACTTCCAGCAACGAAAGAAACAGCTGAAGAGGCAAATTTTTCTTCATTTGAATTTTTAACAGCTTTACAGTTACGTTTTATGTGTCCGAATTTTCCACAAGAATGGCAAGTAATTTTCTTTCTACAATATTTCGCTGTATGCCCTTTAGAGTTGCAAATTTTGCAAAAGAATTCTTTGCGAGTCGACACAAATGCAGTATTATCATGAGCAGCCTTAGTATATACTTTTTCTTTCTTTGAATCCAAAAGAAGTGCTTCAGCATCTAATAATCTTTGTGTCACGAAATCTAATGTCAAAACAGAATTCGGTTGGTTTTCTAAAGCAATCTTAACATTTTCAAATTCCTGAGGCAATGACATCAAAATATAAACAATAGTATCCTTTTCATTAACTTCTGCCCCAGACAGCTTAAGATCCGAAATTAATTTATTTATTTCATCAATGTGATTTGTCATAGAAACTGTACGATCTTTCTTAATCGTTGCCAATCTCTTCCGAATTAAAATTTGATTCACTGTACGCTTTGTATCATGAGTGTGTTCTAATTTATTCCAAATTTTATGAGCTGTATTTTCATCTTGAAGTGATGCAAGAACATTATCACTTAATAATGATAATAATAAAGCGTAAGCCTTTTTTGCTTTCACGACATCGGCGGCATTGTCTAGAGCCGCTTCATTTTCCAGGAATTTTTCCAATTCCTTAGCAGCAAAAATTGCCGTTACTCTTCGTTTCCATAGCGAAAAAACTTTTCCATCACCTTCAAAAAGAGGGATGCCGTAAACATCTTTTGAAGAATCCATTCTGCTCGATAAAAAATATAAAAAGTAAGATAAAATCTTTTTCACTCAAAATCCCAGCAGAAATGAAAAACAGAAAAATAACGGCGTCAGTAAATCTCGCAGCTCATTTCAACACTTGCTAGAACCACGCTCTGCTGTTGAAATAAATAAAAAAAAAGGCAGACATAAAGGTGTGGATCGAATTGTGTATATTTGATACAAGAACAATTACACAAAAATACTGAAAGAAAACAGAAAATTTACAGGTATTTATAGATTTTGCAAGGCCCGTATCGGGGAATTGGCGCCCGTGAAAGAAAGCTACATTAAACAACCAATCACAATAAACAGAGTTGTACAAAAAGAAATTAATAAGAATTTAATGTAATGTCATGATTATTTTCAACAGATATAGCCTGTATAATGCCATTGTATAATGCCTGCCATTTACTACTTTGAAAAGAATGTATCTTAAGGAAAATTTATCATTGATTTTGAATTTTTTATTTACTCTGTAAAAATTTACATGATTAACTTAATGTTTAGCAATTTGAAAATTCTAATTAGAAAAAAAAAAAACATGTACATACGACACTAATATGTATTTTACAATGAGGATGAAAATTGCATTTATACTGCATAAATGCTTTTTCAGCTAATTTATGTACATATACGAGATATTTAATCGACTTTTTGTACATAAAATAGCCGAGACATGTTTCGTTATATGCTGTTACCCTTTTTCTGGATAACGATCAACACTTCTGCTTCTGTAAATTTTATCTTTTTAAATAATGCAGAAAATAAAACGAAAATGCCATACAAATTTCGTATAATTAGAAAATAGTTGATTACGTTTAGCAAATATGGAAATAGCATGACATTTAACAGCTAACACATTTTAACAGCTAACACATCCCAATACTTATACATTTTTATTCTTTCAAAAGAATTTTGAATAGAACGTGATTTTTTTTTTTTTTTTTTTTTGAAAGACAGAAAAAAAATGTAATTATTCCATATCGTGCTCTACAGTAATTAAAATTTCAGTGAAATTAATTACATTAATATTACGAAAGTAATTTTATTATAATTTTTATAACTTTATTCTGAAATGTTAGACCGTAGCTGCGAACATTCATGATTTGTTTGTGATGCGGTTTTGTTAGACATTGGAAATTTTCTTTAAACTAATTGGCAAAAAAAAAAAATATATATATTTTTTTTTGTATAGTGATATGAAATAACGGTTTAAGTATTAAGTAGTCATATAATACACATTTTTTGTGTTGTGGTAAAGTTGTATTTTTTTAATAATTTGCAGATTTTTTCTTTATACATTTAGTGAGAGAAGTGGCACAAATATATATTTATCTATTTTATAAATATTTTTCATTTTACAATGCAATAACTTTTTTTGGTACTAAAGTGAATTGAACAAGAAATTAAACAAATTTTTTTGGAGGTAACTAATTCAACTTTGAATAATATTTGGTGGATATCTATCATACATATGCATTTACAGCCCATAGAATAAACTATAAAATTTCGTTCGATATGTTTTATATGTACTATTTGTAATTTTACAGATTTTTTCAACATTTTTAAAGACACAAATTTAAACATATTTAAACACAAATAATTTTAAGTTAAATTTATTATGAGGTTGTTCATATTTACAGTAGTCAGAGCGCACATAGACAGACGGACAAAAACAGGAACCGAAGTCACAAACACTACTCATCTATGTCGGACAGTGTTAAAAAATATAAAAAATAACATATTTGAATTATAACTTCGGATACAATATTTTACACTAACTAATACTTCGTTTTCCCAATACTTGAAGTTTTTGGCAGAATAATTTAATACGCTTCATCATTTAAAAAATTCGTATTACTGTGTTATTACTAACGCTTTCACCCATATCCATATACCATGCTCTTACTCTGGTACATATCCTCGAGTTGCCATGTAAATTTGATTTTTTATTGAGGTTTATTATACCATGTTCGCTATTGGAAATAAAGTGTGTAGCATATGCAGTTCGTTTACAGGGACACACAAACAAATTTCATTACACTAACAAGGGAACCACTTTTGGTGCTGCTCGCATCTAAGATCGAGATCTGGTGCATTTTAAAGCCCTATGTTACGAAGTTTGAGAATCGATAAAAAATTTCTGTTAAAATGATATTTTTTTATTTTACAGCAGCATAACTTGCTGAAAATTTTCGAGGCCACTTATTGGGTTATTATCATAGAATTATTTTTAAGAAAAGCATTTAAAAATATAAATTAGTCAATTATAAGTATATAATATTGAAAAAAATTAAAAAAAAATCCTTCAAAAACCTACGAATTTAATTTTGAAAAATTACAAAATTATACTGACATTTTTGGCGGTTAAAAAGTTGACGTTTTTTCAAAAGTAGAGTTTTTACGGCAACCCTAGCCGAATGTCATAGCTACTTGTCGTGTGTGAAGTGAACAGTGTTTTGGACTTCGGTAGACATTGTAATGTCTGACCTAATTAGTCACAGAACATTTTCCAATCTGTATAGAAATATTAGTTTTCATTAAGACTACTTTTAACAAAAGACACAACTATCAATAAAACAATATTTAATTTTAAACATTCGAATCTTTATTCCACCCGGCTTCAAAAGAAAATAGATTGCTTATATTGTACTAGCAGCCTTCTCCCGCTACGCTGGTCGTTTCTTCTAAACAAACCTTGAAACAAACGAAATATATCTGTGAATTTGATCATGCGTTTGAAAGCAATATGGACATTTATCGGGAATGCCCATCCGAATTGCTATAAACGATATGGACGTCATTATGCTATTACATCTTCTATTGAAACAGACAAAATTTGAGCTGTTAAGGACCAAATTCTTTAGTTGATCCTTTACTGTAGGATCTGGTATAGTACGATAGAATAATATGTATAACATTAAAACCCTTCCTATGAAAATTTATGAATGCAGTTCTCATCAGAATCCGTCCAATAGAACCTATTAAAAAGGCTTATTTTTCATAATTGGGTTCACCTGATTCTAGAACTTTCAGCCAAAATTCTATAACCAAGCAACCTAGAACGATATGTGTTTTATACTAAAACATTCTTCAAAAAACTAACTAACCAAGCAAGTTCCACTGAAATCCACTTAGCAGAATCTTTTAAACTGGCAAATGTACCAAAAGCTTTCCTAAAAATTGTCTAATAACAATTTAATTCCCATCAAAATCAATTCTGCAGAACCTTTAAAAAAGCCAATCTTTCATAATCGTGTTCATCTGATTTTGAATTTCCCCCCCATAATTAAACTAAGCATCGTAGAGCGATATGATATACTACAATCTTTTCTGAAAAATTATCTGACAATGTAAGTCCCATCAAAATCTGTTCAGCAGAACTCAAGTTCTAAGCAGCCGGAACGAAATTTCTCTGTGAATTTCGTTTACATTATAGGTAGATAAATTTAAATTTATCTTTCATAATCGCGTTAACCAGATTATACAACTATCAGCGATCTATGGGTAGGTTTACGTGTATATACTCTTTGGATTTTTTAAGAAACTCTGCAAGCCCTCCATAGCTATAGCATATATATTCTCTAGTATATACTCTCTGCATATAGCGTACATCATCTCGTTTTTTACTACACCACTGAGAAAGTTCCCGCATAGCATCTAAATCCATTCAGTACTTTCATAATCGGGTTCACCTTATTTTAAAACTCCTGTAGCTATCACTCAGAAATGCAGAACTATTTTTTTTTTTACTCTAAAACACTTCTAAAACAAATTACCTAACTAACAGAGTAAGTTCTACAAAATTCTGCTCAGTTATTTTAAGTTATAGCCAATCGGAATGAAATAAGAATTTGCATTATATATATATATAGTAGATGATGATGATGATTGATAAAAATGCAAGTACTGGTATTTGCAATTTAAAAAGTGCTATTGACGAGATTTATGCACAGCTAACATAAAAATACCCATATTTTCGTTTTATCCAGGAGCAAATGACAAATTGAAATTTTATTTTAAATTTAAACCTTTAAAAATGAAATTCTTTTTAAGCAGTATAAACATTGCTGTCATATTTAAATTAAATATTTCCGTTTTACAATATTTATTTCTCATTAAACATTTTTTCTTTGTATTTTAAATAAAGTCAGTAACTGTTTTGGTATTTTTCCGTTATACCAACACCGTTGCCGCCAAGCATAATAATTAGAGCAAAATGAAATGAAACATTTGAAAAAAAAATAATAATTGTAGATACAAAAATGAGCATTTAAAATACATTTGATACATTACATTTGAAAATTATACACTTTCACCGACTATTTTTTTATTTTATTTTTTTTTTACATCAATACAAATCAATACTTAAAATAAAAATTTTACAATAAAATAATAATATAAAGTCAATTTAAACTGCATGGCGTACGTAATATGCACGTCTCTCATTGCAGTGCAGTAACATTTCCTTTTGTGAATGAAGACGTTCATGGTATTTTTAACAAAACATTTTAGGTAGCTTTCTTTACAAAAAAGCTACCTATTGCAGTCGTTCGGAGGAAAGCGATTTCAAAAAATTTTGGTATATTTTCATCGATCATGACCCCCCAGACCCCGAAACCACCCTCAGTTCAAAATTTATATATATATATATATATCTGACATATGTCACACTGTAACTCCCGTAATTATGAACCGATTTCGATGTAATTCGGTGCGTACACAGTACATACCAATGTCTCGACCGAGATCGTTGGCCAGCTTCATCCGCCGTTTTGTTTCAAAATGGCGGCTATTTAAAATTAAAAAAAAAAAATTAAAACTTGAAATGTGGTACCAAAAAATTAAAAATGGAAAAATATTTTTTTCTTATGTATTTGACCTTTATACAAAGATTCCGGAGAAGTTTTTGTTTCATCTATATCTTAAAAAATGGCTGAGTTATAGCATTTTGAATTTTTAGCGTGGGTGACATTTTGAAACGTCCTGAATTTTGTCACGCGATAAAAGGCGTATTTATGAACCGATTTGGATGTAATTCGGTGTGTACATAGTACATACCAATCTCTCGACCGAGTTCGTTGGCCAGCTTCATCCGCCATTTTGTTTCAAAATGGCGGCCATTTAAAATTTTTTTAAAAATTTTAAATTTGAAATGTGGTACCAAAAAATTGAAAATGGGAAAATATTTTTTTTTTATGTATTTGACCTTTATACAAAGATTTCGGAGCAGTTTTTGTTTCGTCTATATCTTAAAAAATGGCTGAGTTATAGCATTTTGAATTTCTAGCGTGGCTGACATTTTGAAACGTCCTGAATTTTGTCACGCGATAAAAGGCGTATTTATGAACCGATTTGGATGTAACTTCGTTTATACATAGTACATACCAATGTCTCGACCGGGTTCGTTGGCCAGCTTCACCCGCCATCTTGTTTAAAAATGGCGGCCATTTAAATTTTTAAGAAAAATTTAAATTTGAAATGTGGTACCAAAAATTGAAAATTGAAAAAAATATTTTCTTCTTATGTGTTTGACCTTGATAAAAAGATTCGGGAGCTGTTTTTGTTTCGTCTATATCTTAAGAAATGACTGAGTTATAGCATTTTGAATTTCTAGCGTGGGTGACATTTTGAAACGTCCTGATTTTTCTCACGTAATAACAGGCGTATTTATGAACCGACTTGAACGTACCTTGGTGTGTACATAGTACATACAAATATCTCGACCGAGTTCGTTGGCCAGCTTCATCCGCCATCTTGTTTCAAAATGGCGGCCATTTAAAAAAATTAAAAAATAAAAAAATTTTAATGAGATACCAAAAAATTGGAAATTGAAAAAGATTTTTTTTGTATGTGTTTGACCCTAATACAAAGATTCCGGAACAGTTTTTCTTTCGTCTATATCTAAAAAAACATGGCTGAGTAATAGCATTTTGAATTTCTCTTGTGGCTGACATTTTAAAACGACCCGATATTTGTCACGCGATAACAGGCGTATTTATGAACCTATTTGGATGTAACTTGGTCTGTACATAGTACATACCAATCTCTCGACCGAGTTCGTTGGCCAGCTTCATTCGCCATCTTGTTTCAAAAGGGTTGCCATTTAAAAAATTTTAAATTTAAAATTCAAAATGAGGTATTAAAAAATTGGAAAATGAAAAAGATTTTTTTTTATGTGTTTGGCCTTGATACAAAGATTCCGGAGCAGTTTTTGTTTCTTAAAATTTGTTCTTTTGTTGATATCTTAAAAAATGGTTGATTTATAGCGCTTTGAATTTCTAGCATGGCTAACATTTTGAAACGATCTTGTATTTGTCACGCGATAACACACATATTCGCCTATTTCGATGTAAGAAGGCATGTGGATAGTATACATCAACACCTCGACCAAGTTCGCTGGCCAGATTCATCAGCCATCTTGTTTCAAAATGGCGGCCATTAAATTAAAATATATATATATATTTAAAGTGCGGTGCAAAAAAATTAGAAATTGAAAAAGGTTTCTTTCTTAAGTATTTGATCTTGATATAAGGATTCAGGAGCATTTTTTGTTTGTCTTTACCTTAAAAAATGGCTCAGATATAGCAGTTTCAATTTCTATTGTGGGTGACATTTTGAAAAATCTGATTTTTTGCATGCGACAGTACTCCTATATATTAACCGATTCCGATGTGAGTGAGCATGTGCACAGCAATTTCTAAGGTCTCGACCAAGTTCACTGCTTATCCTCATGCAGCATGTTGTCTTAAAATGACAGGCACTTTAAGAAATTGCCGAATTTGGCAGCCAAATATAAGTTACTTTAAAGAAAAGCAGCTTGGATAAAGCTAACTAATTTCGCGAAATTCTCATTCATTATATTGATAAAAATTAGTATTGAATCTCCTATATTCGGTTTCCACTAAATTGAGCTTCGTGTGTTTGCATGATATAAGTTGGCTTTTTTAAAATAAGGATTATGAAAGCTACCTCTTCCTCCCGGCACTGGCCGGAAGGACTTTTTATATGTATAATTCCTAAGTTCTGAAATAATTGTATTACAGCTTTCTCATTATCAAATAGCTGCCAAATGGTAAAATTCTTGTAAGCGCCAGTAATAAATGTAAGTTATAATTTAATAATAAATAATTTCTACTCAAAAAATAATAAATTCAGATGTTTTGCAATGCTACGATTTGTAATATACTAATAAAAAATATATTCACGTTCATAAATAGCAAAATTTTAATGTTCGGCACGGTTTGCAAATAAAAATCGTTTGCACGCTTAAGGTTGAAATAAATGGAGCGATATCACACATTTTGGCATGTTGTTGGTAGAATGAAAAAGTACAAGTTTTTTTTTTTTTAATTTGTATTTAGTTTTTGTTTTTCAGGCATTAAATTTTTTTTCCTAACTGGAACAGTTCTTTTAATTATTTAACCAAAAGAATTGATTAAAAAATTTTTCAATTTGAATTTATTCCTTTACTATAGTAGCAGAATGAAGAGAATGAGTTTTTAGAAATTACCACTAGGAAATTTGAGGTTTTGGCGCCAAAGATAGCGCCAAATTAAAAATAAATATGAAATATCTCATGAACTATTAGACTTAAACGAATTTGGTTAGTACCATTCGATTCAGCATGCAAAAATACACTAAAATATGTTATCAGTGGAAAAATAACTATAAAATCAGATTTTTAAGAAATTTTTTAAAAGTTCGTTCGATTTTTTACCCCCTTAGGGGTGGAATTTTAGAAAATCCTTTCTTAGCGGCACTCTATGTCATAAGAAGTATTTTTACCCCAAATTTCAAGATTTTAGGTTCAGTAGTTTGGGCTGTGCGTTCATTAATACAAAATCCAGACCTTCTTTTATGTATACTAGGAGTTCGTACCCGGGTTTCCCGGGTTACAGAATATAGGTGGAAACCCTTTTTTTTAATTGAAAGTAATATTTTTTTACATGCAATATACTTTTTAGATTGCCCACTAAAAATAAAAAAAGCATTTTTCATATGAAAAATATGAACTATACAAATAAACTTTTGAAATTTATCCAAAACGTTTTTTTTTTTTTTTTTTTTTTTTTTTTTTTTTTTTTTATTGATTAAGCACAGGATTTTGCTACTTACGGCATCTTTTTATTTTTGATAATTTCAGAGCTTCGTAGTTCAATTATATGTCTGTTAAATTTGTGTTTTATTTACATTATTTTATTTATTTAATCATAGAGGAAATTTTATTTATGTTTACGGAATATTAGTCGTAAGAAAATGATGAACACTTTATGTTGTTTTAAGGGCAAACAAATTAATTTTTACTTAATCGAACTTCACGCGATAGAGATAAATTTAAAAATTAACCTCTCATACCCGCAATCACTCTTTTATAAAAAAATGGTATTTTCATTTGATCATTTTAAAATAATTTTAACTCAAATCGTGAAGTCACAATTGTCAGCATTATCTTTGCATGTGAACATTCGCACTTTTAACTCGAGATTGTCAGTACCGGAGAGTAAAAATTGCCGTAATTTATGTTTTTTTTTTCTTTTTTTTTGACGCATTTGTGTTAAAAAGTTTAGTTTCATCTAAGAAAATCATCGTTTCCTTTTAAATATGAAGTCATTTTCACTTACTTAAGCATTTCACCTAGTGTCTGAAACTTAGTACACATACAGAAGGGGAAAATGTGGTAACTTTATGAGGAAAATACGTATTTTCAAAAGCAGTACGTAATTTTCCGTTCAAAATATTATGTCCCTAACGGGATCTTGCGCCATTAAACCCTATACAACAATTTTTATCAGATAATCACATGAATAAAGATAGATAAACCTCATTATTTCTCTCTCCTCTGTTAATGAAAGCTATATAATTGCCATCATTTTGAAGAAGTTTCATAGAATATTTTTTTTAAATTAAAATATAATATTGGGATATTAAAAAAAAACCAGCTAGTGTGGGCAGATCTACAAATAAACAGCTTTCAGTTAAAAAAAATTATTAGTAATTAGTTTCAGCGAAAAGCTCAGGGCAGATGACTAAAAAATTCTTGTGTTTTAAATATATAGATTATATAAAATTATGAAAAATTAAGTTAAACAAATTATGTTATGTTGATAAAATTACAATAACATGTCTTAAACAATAGCCATAAAATTTTATTAGTCGCGAGAATTTTGGACAAAAACTTAGGGAACCTTATATTATTTAAACCTCGAATTATAGCCAAAATCTTCTTTAATTGCTTGTCTAAGTCGGCGAAGCGAATTCATCCAAGAGAGAATCATCAAGTTCTGTAATATAAATCACTATTTTTCGGATAAAGAGTATGCACACTGTATCTTACTACTCTTCTATAAAGTCACTCTAATTATTGGTAAAAAACTGCGTTTTATCAGTATGTACTTTCGATTACGCTATTTTCAAAGATAAAGCATTTTCACCTGTGAAGAATTTCAAACCCGCTGAGGTGAAAATGATGCAAATTATACAAAACATATTTCAGTTTTAAGAATTAAAATACACGCTTTTTTTTTTTTTTATAAAACGACGTCAACTGCATCCGCTAAAGTATCCCACTTTAACGATCCCGTCTTAAACAACATCTATTGAACGGTATGCAAATGACATCATTATCGCGGAATAATACACAAATCCAACAGAAAGCAATCGCGTCATTTCAAAAGCTCGCCAAAATAATCTCGAGTATCTAATGATTTATATGACTTCCTTTTTTTTGTTTATAATAGCTCCATGTTTTATCAGAAGTCATTTATTTATATTTTTTTCAAAATTCGGAAAATGTAATTACACACGTATTAATAAAATTGCATTCTTTCAGATTTTTGATACGAATTAAGTTAATGCGGGGAAAATAAGTCGCAAAAATATTCTTTAAAATACATTTTTGTAAAGAGAAAATGTTGTAGCGTTTGTAAAGTTAAATTGCAATAAACTGAAAATCATTTAATTAATAAATAACAAAGAAATAAAGCCAGAACTAACCGGGTTTTATAACAGAGGAACCTGACATAGCACATATTTTAATTTCAATTTTTTTTAAGTACATATGAGAAAATGGCGACAAAAAGATACAGCAATCTACTATTTTCCTTTTATTCCCTTTACTTTCAATAGAAATGGAGTACCTCAGTTGCCACTATTACAAAATATGTAATAAAAACTACAAAAAAATTAATATCTTAAAATTAAATTGAAATACACTTTCAATCAAATTTCATTTAAATGAGCATTTTTTCCCTCATACGACGGTGTGAAAATTAAAAATGTGCGATGTTTAGAAGTTTAAAAATTTGCAGTAGAGAAAATTAAAAAGCAAAATTTTATTTCAAATTTCAAAGTGTTGCCATTCGCAAAATGACGTATGCGTTACGCACAGATATGTTTGTCCTTCATAATATAGATAGATTTCGCGAAAAATATAATTTTCAATGATCTTGAAAGATTTTAACAGAAAAAAGAAATTACTGTTTATACATTTATCGTCTGCATAGAAAAACAAAATCTAGTTTTTGTTTTTTATGCTATCAGTTATCAAATAAATCGCAATCTGATTTTATTCTAATACATTCATATACTCATATACTCCCGGGATAGGACGAGCGAAAAATTCCTAGCGCCCTATTTGGCGATTTAACTCACTAACTCACTTCTGACGTGAAATAAACAAATGAAAATCCAATAATAAAAAATTAAATGTATAAAACAATATATAAAATATGATTTTAACAGAGAATTCTTATCGGTACACTAACTTTTATGTATAGTGCAACAAAATGCACCATATCTCGATGCGAGCAACACCAAAAGTGGTTCCCTTGTAAGCACAATAGGGAAAAATTGTTTCCGATTCATTTTTATGATGTAAACTTAATTAACACATAATGTACATTGCCATGCGTCACTGAGGCGGACTACAACAGACATTTTGTGAAGTATAGAATAAATAGCATTTATAGTTCGTTAATGAGGGCACATAAGAAAGTTTTATTAAACTATGATCGAGTAAAAATGCGCTTACGGCGCTTTTTAAACATGATATGATACTTCAAACTTAATTAAAATTACATGGATTACAGAGTGAACTCATTTACATCCGGATAATATCGGTTGCAGTACGGACTATGATATGACAATAACTGCTGTAAGTGCGCTTTCAAATATGTTACCTATTTTTAAACTTAACTATTTTATGACATATTACGTGGTATGTAATAAATTCTATAGATCATATACAAGGCTTCGCTAAAGAATCGCACGTTACCGTATATGTTTAGCATTTCCAGATAATGATTCTGTTTTTGCGTTCTGTGTTTTTTTAATTCTTTATTTAACGTATCTCATTTCACTGGATGAAAAAAAATTAATTATATTAGCAATATTCTTCTACTGTTGGAAAACATTTCCAATTCTATGCCAGGGGGAGGATTTTTCGCTTTTGTTTATATTTAAAATAGCATCGCATTTTTCACAATGTGTGAGTTAGATATAAAAACAGGAAGGTTTAAAGATTTCGAAAAATTATATTTTTAAAATATATTTAAATTTTTATATTAATATTTCAAAAGCTTTTTGAATAGTACAATTTTAAAACAGCAGTCTTAAATAAATAATATAGTCTTAATTTTATAGGACACAATAATCCGAACGTATTAAAAATCGATCAGAGAATTTAAACAAATTATACATCCCTAAGCTGTTACAAGGTCACAGTAATCTGCGTTAAAAGGGTCTATTATGTGAATTTCGTTAAAATTCTAACAACAAACAAAATGCTAGGTCAATACAAAAGATCATTAACACAGAAAAGTTTATTGATTAGGGTGATGGGGTATATATTTAATTACTTAAATTTAAAGCTTTGCATGGGTAATTTATTATGCAGAAATTGAAAAAGAATTATACATATTTGAATAAAAATTTTAAAAAAGGTTCGCTGAAATTTCTAAAGACTGATAGAAAAAACACTGATCACTGATATTTGTAATTGTTGCGATAATCCTTTGAACGTAAATTTGATAAAGAATAGTCAAGCGATAAAATTTTTGCACGATTCTCAACATATTTCGAAGAATTTAAACGAGAAATATGATAGAATTATGCAAGAGTCAAAATCTCATTTATTTTTATACACATTACACACATTAAAAATATAAATATTACTAAGTATATGGGGCATTCTCACAATCTTTTGACTTTCGGGAATAAAAATCTGGTGAAATTAAACTTGAGAAAATAAAATTTTAATCTGATAGACGAATGCCTTAATGATTCAAAATAAATAAAAAATGGTCAGCAGCGAAAAAAAAAAATATTTTTCTCAGGTTTAAGTTAAACTTGCGAGTTTAATTTCCCTTACCATTTTAACACTAAAACTTTTTCTTTTTTTCTAAATTTTTACTTATAATGAATTTGCATAGTACCCACAGGACATTCAAATAAGAAATAATAACAATTTAGTATTTTTAGTACAAAATTTTGGTATAACATTGTCTTAAAGGGGTGTTAAAGAAGGGACAGTAAGGTAAAAAAAGGGGATGGTATAGGAAAGAAGGGACGGTAAAGATGGAACGGCAAGGAAAATTACTAACTATTTTAGGCAGATCATGTTAAGACTAAGTGGTAGTCAAAATGTTCATTGATTTTTAGAAACAGTTACTTATATTGGATTAATAATAATAATAATAATAATAATAATTTCTCTCAAAAAGTGCAGGAATAAACCTTGGGGACGGCGAGACTACCAATAAAGCCACGATGCTTGAAATTGATATTTAAATGCTGATTTAAATTCTACAGTAAATTTCCTGCCAAAGAATTTTAGGCATTATTTTTCTAGCATACTTCTGCATGAGAAAAAACTTGAAAAAAATTCTGTGGCTGCATCTGAAGGGATTTTCTGTATAATTTTAAAAGAGGGATGGTAAGGAATCTAAAACCCAGGGACAGAGTTTAAAATATAATAAAAACCCTAAAAATGTGTGCAGGTTAATTTTTAGCTACATATTTACATAAAACAATAGTTCCAGTTTCTGAAAAAAATTACATCGAATTATTTTTATTGAAAGAATTTTATCCAGACATCTCCAAATTTAAAAATTAGCATCAGGGACACGGGACGGTATAAGAGTTTTCCAGGAGTTTGGACCCTCCCCCCACAACATCGTCCAAAACTTATTTATCTCGTTAATATTGTTGTGATATCATGCAATGGGATGTTCCCCAGTATGTGAAATAAAGAAAACACAAGAACGTGTACTAAAATAAAAATTATTAACCAGGGACATAAAAGTCAAAAGATTGTGAGAATGCCCCATACACTAATGTAAAAGATCTTAATATCGCCCATCTACAAAAACATTCTCAAAATTTCAATAATTAGAACTAAGGTTAAGAAATAATTCAGACATTTATAACACTATATTAAACTTAATATAAACAATCCAAATTCTTAAAATATTTAAATAAATATTAAAAGTTTCAACTAAACGGATCGTGGGCTATAATTTTTATCAATATGCGTGTGCATTATCAACGTTTGAATTAAGTAATATAAATTCAACTGCTTTAAAAGTGAGTGAACCATATTTATAAAAGTCCTTCCGGCCAGTGCCGAGAGGAAGAGGTAGATTTCATATTTCTTATTTTTAAAAAGCTAGCTTATATTATTCAAACACACGAAGCTCAATTTAGTGAAAACCGATAATAGAAGATTCAATACTAATTTTTATCAATACTAAATCATTATGAATGAGAATTTAGTGAAATTAGTCAGCTTTATCCAAGCTGCTTTTATTTAAAGTAACATATATTTGGTTGCCAAATTCGGCGATATCTTGAAGTGCCTGCCATTTTAAGACAACATGATGGATGAGGCTAACCAGTGAACTTGGTCGAGACCTTAGTAATTCCTGTGCACATGCTCCCTCACATTGGAATCGGTTGATATATATACGAGTGCTGTCGCAGGCGAAAAATCGAATTTTTCAAAATGTCACCCACATAAAGAAATTCAAACTGCTATATCTGAGCCATTTTTTAAGTTAAAGACAAAACAAAAAATGCTCCGGAATCCTTATATCAAGGTCAAATACTTAAGAAAGAAACCTTTTTCAATTTCTAATTTTTTTGCAGCTCACCTTAAATATATGTTTTTTTAATTTAATGGCCGCCATTTTGAAGCAAGATGGCGGATGAAGCTGACCAGCGAACTCGGTCGAGACTTTGCTATGTACTATCCACCTGCCTTCTTACATCCAAATAGGTTAATAAATACGTTATCGCGTGACAAATCGCTATCGCGTGATCGTTTCAAAATGTCAGCCATGCTAGATATTCAAAGAGCTATAGCTCAAACATTTTTTAAGATATAGACGAAACAAAAACTGCCCCGGAATCTTTGTATCAAGGTCAAACACATAAAAATATATTTTTCATTTTCCTATTTTTTGATACCTTATTTTAAATTTTAAATTTACAAATTAATTTAAATGGCCGCCATTTTGAAACAAGATGGCGGATGAAGCTGGCCAACGAACACAGTTGAGACATTGGCATGTACTATGTACACAGTAAGTTACATCCAAATCGGTTCATAAATACGCCTGTTATCGCGTGACAAAAATCAGATCGTTTCAAAATGTCAGCCACAATAGAAATTCAAAATGCTATAACTCAGTCATTTTTTTAGATATAGACGAAACAAAAACTGTTCCTGAATCTTTGTATTAAGGTCAAACAGATCAGAATTTTTTTTTTCATTTTCCAATTTTTTGGTACCTTATTGTAAATTTTATTTTATTTTTTAATTTTTTTAAATGTCCGCCATATTGAAACAAGTTGGCGGATGAAGCTGGCCAACGAACTCTGTTGAGACATTGGTATGTACTTTGTACACACCCAGGTACATCCATATCGGTTCATAAATACGCTTGTTATCGCGTGACAAAAATCAGGACGTTTCAAAATGTCAACCACGCTAGAAATTCAAAGTGATATAACTCAACCATTTTTTAAGATATAGACGAAACAAAAACTGCTCCGGAATCTTTGTATCAAGGTCAAACACATAAGAAAAAAATATTTTTGAATTTTAAATGTTTTGATACCAAATTTCAAATTTTTAATTTTTAAAAAATATTTAAATGGCCGCCATTTTGAAACAAGATAGCGGATGAAGCTGGCCAACAAACTCGGTCGAGACATTGGTATGTATTATGTACACTATGTTACATCCAAATCGGTTCATAAATACGGGAGCTACAGTGTGACAAAGATCAGATATATATATATATATATATATCAACATTTGAACGGAGGGTTGTTTCGGTGGGGGGGGGGGGGGTCATGATCGATGAAAATATATCAAAATTTTTTCAGATCGCTTTCCTCCGAACGGCTGCAATAGGTAGCTTTTTGTAATGAAAGCTACCTAAAAATGCATGTACAGTCGGGGAGAAAAGGTAAGTAAACATCGCCTGCTAAAAAGAATTAACGTAGAAGAACCATCGGTACCAATCGATTGGAAATAAAGTCTACTTTTAAATTATGTATATAAAAAAATTTTAGGGGTTATCTACATATTAAAACGAACAAAAACCCCGTTTATTTCAATAGCAATACCCAATTTTGACAATATAAATAAAGAGGGGTTCAGAGAGCATGTTCAATTACAAAATCAAAGATTAAGCAATTGTGCTATGCATCATAACCCCTCCGAAAAATAAAAGAGAAAATATGAAACACATATACAGCAGTAATGATGCCAAATATTACTGAAGTATAGCTTTAAAAAAAAAAAAACTAGACAGGAAAGCATGAAAGGAAGATATTTTAAGTTTACTAGTATAGGACAGCAAGAATAAAAAATTGGTGTGAAGTACATCAAATCCGAGCACTTCAAAAATAAAATTGATGTTGTTAAACATCTAAAAAGATTAATGATGTTAATCATCATAAAAACACTGGATGATTACTTTAGCTAATTAAGTTAATTAGTTACCAACTAAACTAGTACTAGCTTAATCTTATCTATTCTAATAAGAAGGTAGAAAATTAAAATTTAAATTGTAAACTAATTATTATTTTTAATTTTTAATAAACTGGAAGGCGGGATAGACTGGAGAATAAGACGCGGACCTATTCACATGAATTGTGTAACAATTAATGAAATTAAATCTTATTTGAACAATCAAAAAGTAAACTAGAACTAAGTAAGCAATCACAAAACGTATCAATTAATTAACATTACAAAATGAAAAACTTAAGATAATTAAAGTAACTAAATTATAATATCTAATTTATCTTAATAATGAATTAAATAATAAGAAATAGAAAATATTTACAGATGAATAGATGCTCAGGTACAATAAAAAAAGATGAATGAAGCAGGGAGATAGATTATGGAATTTAAAACACTGGAATATGTCCATCAGTGAATAAATCAAGTTAAAACGCCACCTGATGCTACAGCAACTAGGCCAGGTAGTCCATCAGTGGGAGAATGGTTCAGAGCGGCAGCTGATGCTATAGCAATTAAACCAGATAGTCCATCAGACTGACTATGCTCTTTAATAGACTGTTCAGAGCAAGGAACCATAAGAGCACCAGCAGATTCATTAATAGTTCGAGGTGGTGCGGAGTTATTTGTATCCTGAGCAGAAGCAAATGTTCCAGGGACAATGTCAGTGGAGAAAGAGGCAGGATCCGAGCAGGCAACGCCATCAGGAGCAAGTACAATATTGAAGTTGCATTCATTAACAGGAGCAGCAGGAGTCGAAGAAGGAAGAGGAGATGACAAGGCGGGAACAGAAACACCGGGGGGACAACAGAAACAGAAGATGAAACAGCAGGGGCTGCTGAAATAGCATCAGCAATCTGATTAAAGAATTGCATGTACCGCTGGGGCTGGGACAAAAGCTTACGAGATGGTGGTGTTGTATGCTTGTAGTATATGTCACGTGAGGAGCGAAGTGTATCTGAAACAATTAATTTGCCTTCGTGTACTTCTTAGTACAGAGCCTGTGACATATCCTATCATTTCTGGGTTCCCAGCTACCCAGGGCCCCAACGACAATATCTTCAACAGAAACTGATTTATATTTATTTAATTTTCTTAACTTGGTTGCAATGGGTTGATATTTCTTAATTTTAATTTCTCTGATTTCATCAAATGCCTTGGGCCCATTTTCAAAAGTGACCGCCACATCAATGATGAGGACATCATCGCCTTTTATCAGAACGAGATCTGGTCGTTTGTTGGAGACAGAAAGTGGCTGGGTTTTTTTTTTTTTTTTTTTTTTTTTTTTTTGTAAAGGTTCCACGAACCGGAGGAGGCCTTAATGAGTCGATCCACTATAAAATCATGCCTTTGTGTAATCATTTGATAATTATATTTACAATGACATAGTACGTGTGGTAAACCTTCGAATTTGTCCTTGCACTGACGGCATGATTGTTCATGAGGCTGTTTCTTAGGGTCAGTGCCATTTAGTGGGAGCAAGTTAAGCCTTGCTTTGTGGATCCACCTCCAATCCGTGAAACGAATAAAGTCACCAGTTCGATGATAGTGGGCAGACACCTTTGACTTGGTAAAGCAATGTAAGGTTTTACCCTGATCTGGGTATTCTTTAAGAAGAGAAGTGCGATAGGCACGTAAGCTGTCACGAAGGGAACGAAAAACTTTTGATCTATTGGTGATAGTTGTCCCCCGCCGTGAAACAGACACAGAAAAATTGGTATCAAAGAACCAAAGCACCCCAAGGCGATCAGATGCTTGCCTGGCTTTAGAAAATATTGAAGTATTTGGATTGGTGCTTTTTCTACACTCTTCAATTAGCCAAAATCCAAATTTGCATGGAATTCGCACGATTAGTTTCTGAGAAATTAATTATTTTAAAATGAGCATGTTTCCAATGGGCTGTATCCAAATTGAAGTTTTAGTATACCATTGTTGAAGTGCTACAGAATGTCTATGTCACTACTATTAATGTATTATTTCTTCCCAATATGACTATTTCACTCGCTTAATATGTTTCGACTATTGCCAGCACCAAATATTTCAATAAAATGTGTAAAATATATTTTTTCAAATTATGCTTTTCTCTACATCATAGACGGGACCGTTAAACCATCATTTTGACGTTTTTTAATCATAATTCGAAAACCACTTGAAAGAAAAATTTGAAATTGAGAATTCGCATAAACCAGGACATAATAAATAGAAATCTATTAAAAAAATTGTATGTTGCAATTCATATTTTTCTCTAATCTTAATTTCATAATTTACATTGAAAAATTTTTTAAATTACGAAATCAATGTATTTATGCGTGAGGTTTTTAGTATTATAACCACGCACATTATTATCACCTTAGAATTACAAATTCCGGAGTTATTAATAAAAATATGAAAATGTAATTTAATGTTAGCAGCTCTAAATTTTGAATGGTTATAATTCAAAAACCTATCGTTCAAATGACTATAAATTTCGTTTCTAGGCATAGTTTGAAACGAATATTTAAAATATAGTGTCAAAATTGAGTGCCGCCATTGGGAAAACAAAGTTTGGTCTCATTTTGATTTGTAAGTGGCCCCCTAAGCTAATTTTATATACATCATTTAAAAGTAGACTTTATTTCCAGTTGATGGGCACCAGTAACTGTCTTCGAGTATAATTAGTTGCAGAGTTAGTACGGGTGTTTACTTTTTTTTTTTCCACGGCTGTACTATAATTTATTTGAAAAATACGTAATTTCTAATGCAATCATTTTGCCCGTGTAAATATACCTTATAATAATCTGAGAGTTTAATGCGGAGGTACTATGAAGCACACATAAAGTAATAAAACCTTTACCAATATTTACGTACAACTACAACATTTCTGTGGATAAATGCTAATTCTTGTCGTCGAATTCACGCAGAAAAATACTAGGTACATTTGTAAGAACTTTACAGTGAAAAATATTACAAATATGCAAATTAAAAAATTCCTATATTATGAAAGTCTTTATTATCAAAGTTTTAGATGAATATTACCAAGAAAATAAACATAAAAAATAAATATTATCGCCAAAAATTTAAAACCTTGTGCAATAACTAATACTGAGAAGTAGGGTGAAGATATATGTCAAACATTTGTCTCAACAATGTATTAAATTTATTGTAAAGTATCAGAACGTTGGTCTTTTAAATATTAAATGAAACACAGAAAATATTACAAGGGGAGGTAAGAAAAATCTGACCAAGAAGAAAAAGTTGACCAGGAAAGGTGTTATATAACACTTCTTTGTGTCAAATTTTTAGATCTATTTTTTAATTTTGCCCTTTTTGCATTCCTTAATCCTTTATGTCCTAAATTATGAATTCATGAAAATTTCATCTTCTAAAGCATTTTTTGTGAATTTTTGAAACTACATTAGAAGATTTAAATATTTACTAGATAGTTCCCGACAAGATTTGACTGTAAATAACTTGAATGTTTCATTAGAAAATTTTTTGAATTTTTAATTAGTTGCTTTTAAATTAATTATTGAATGACGAATTACGTGACGAATTTCTATTTTGCAAGTGATTCCTATTTCTTTAAGGAGATAGGTGGTGCTGACAGTCTAACCTATCCAATGAAGTGAAAGAATTTTGTTTACAATTTACATCCCATTATGCTTGCTTTTTCATCAGAAATTTACCTAAAAATACCGGATAGAGAATTTATTATTACTTACTACATCCTCTTTGAAAAATAACAATATTTATTGTCATTTATTTATTTTTTTAAAAGCATATGACCATTAAAAGCTGCCATGAATTTTATTTTTTATCTGTCTCATTCTCTAAAAACCTAAATTTCAAACTTGATGCAGCTAACGATTTATAATATATATTTTTTATTACTTGAATATTATTTAACAATTTTATACATTTTTTAAATAATAAATTTGGCTATAAAGGTAATTTCTTTTATATCTCTTATACGGATATTTTTTTTTCTTTCTCAATCATTTGTTTTATTTTTTACACAAATGAATGACACTTTTCTTTCTGACATGCACACATATACATTCTTGATAATGGTCAGAAAATATAACGAAAATTACGGATCAGCTGAATTTATTTAATTGATAATTACATCCAAAATATTTTAGCTTAACTGTTTTAAACAAAATCTCTATTTTTTCAAAATATTACTGAGTGTTAAATTTTATTTAGCTATAAAGCATTCAAATAATAATAATAATGATAAAATAAAAATCCTAAAACTTCTCTTCCTAATAAAATATGTCATTATTGAAATAAATTTTCGACAAAAATGTTACACATTTCGCCAGACTTGGGATCGAACCTATAGTCCGCTACAAAAATTCCGAGCTTTAAGCTGCTACGGTAGCAGAAACTCGCATTTCTTCCTTCTAAATTGAAGAGGTTCGAAAAACAGGTGACGTATACACAGTTGTCTCGAATTGGAGTTCTGATCTTACAGATATAGTTTTGCGTTTTAATATTTATGATACTTTGTTTTTTCAAAGAAGTAACTTAACGTGCTAGTTTCACAATTCGTGTGTAACTATTGGCAATTCGTAAGATGGATCAAAAGCCGTAACTTTTACTTTTAGCCTCAAATCACTGTATTTTCTGTGTGTAATATGACCAAAACAATATGATACCCCCGGAATAAACCATATCTAGCTCTTAATATCGACACCAGGGGTCCCAGCGTTGCGCCAGAAATGGCCGATTGCTACCACTAAATTTTAATAGTATTTTTTGACTTATTTAATGACAGAATTTATGACATTTAAATAAGGACAAGAATTCTAATAAAATTTAGTGGTAGCAATCGGCCATTTCTGGCGCAGCGCTGGCACCCCTGCGACACAATAAATATGTGAATTGTTAATAATGCTGAAAGAGCCAAATAATATTTAACATTGTGGAAGAAAGAAAAGCTTGTTTACAGTACGGATCGAATATCTAAATTCTACCTGTGATGTTCAACTGAGCGAGCATTTTTGCACATGTGCAGCGCGTCCCTCCAAAGGCAGACTTGTACTTATATATTGCGCATGCGCAACTGTAGAATCATAATTTAAAATTAAAGCTCATTAATATAATATTTGAACAAATGAATGCACGATAACAAATCTGTGGCCAAATATCTTTCATTTTAAAAAAAGTTTGGTACAATTTGATGCAGTAGTTTCTTATCACGTACTGTCGAAAGAAAACGCTTAGCGTTTTAAATATATAGATTTAATAATTTTTAGAAGGATTTTGCCAATTAAAATTATTTATAAAAGAGCTGGACATTTACACCATGAAAAGTTACATATAAACGTGAAAATAAACATTACAAGTTTACTAAACGGTGTATAAACTGTTGCAAAGCCTAAAAACTATACAAACATTAAAATACAGTTATGATATTCAACGTTTCGATCATCATATGTGACCTTCATCCGAAAAATGTTGTCGTAATGTCTTCTAAAAACAGATCAAAACCGTCTTGAAACTAAAAGGTTCTTTATATATCCAGTCAAAAAACGCTTTTACCAATTACAAGCTAGAAAACATGCAATGGTACCATCTACCAGACAAGAAATAAAATAAAATTTCAAATGAATTAAAGAATGGCGCCCTCCATCAGGTGAAAAATGAATGAAAGAAAATCGAATGAACAATGTGGCATGCAGTGGCTACATCTACTGTAAGGTAATGCATACAAATGCAGAACTGAAAATGAAAAACACAAACTTTTCTAAATTCAAAAACAGCAGTGCATATTTGACGTTGAAAAATACGAGATGAATGAAATGACTTGCAAAAGATTATTTTAACATGTGCATCCAAAGTTTAGGGATATTAAATGAGATGTTATCGTCACAAACTTCCTCTTTTTAACCATAATTTCTATTGATTCTTTCTGAAGGCCATCTATAGCAGTATTTTCGGGAATTATTATTTTAGCATTATTAAAGTCTATGTAAATATGAGGGTTGTTGAAATAAAATCTAGCAAGTGCTGTTGTCTGACGCTATTGCAAAATATCTCTTTTATGTTCTTTGAAACGTTCCAGAAATTTTCTTTTCGTTTTTCCAATGTAAAACTTTATTGCACCGCTTTCCAAAATAATAGGAATTTTATAAATACCGACACGTTCATGCCAAGGTGTAGGATCCAAATTACTATTAAACAAGTTAGTAAGGTAAGAAGGGGGAATAGCAACAAGTTGAAAGTTAAATCCGCAAAACATTTTCCTAAACTTTTCAAAAATGACTGATACATACCTGAATCGACAGTATGTTGGTTTCTGCTGGTTATTAGGCAAGCTGTGAGGGGAGAGACAGTGTTGCTTAAGAATAATATTATAAATGTATTTAATAGGAAAACCATGATCTATGGCAATTTGCTTAATAAAATTAAGCTCCAGCTTTAATTGCGTGCCAGAACATATTAAAAAGGTCCTTTGTATAAATGATTTAAATGCCGTAATACGATAATTAAAGGGTAAATTAGAATTGAAAGGGTTAACAGTATTTTCTTTCTTAGGTATTTTATAAACTGTAGAGTTCAACAGCTGTCCATTGTGCTGTAAATGTACGCCCAGGAATGGCAAAGAAGAATTTTTCTCATTTTTTAAGGTGAATTTTATGTTCTGATTTAGACTATTAACATTACTGAGAAAATTTTCAAGATCCATGCGACCATGATCCCATAAAATAAAAATGTCATCTACGTAGCGCACGCTTACATGTAAAATTAATTAATTAAATTTGTTTTTTTTTTAGGGATTTTGTGCAATATTTATAATTTCACTCAAATCAGTTACTTAAAATATACTTTTTAGTACTTTATAGAATTACAAAATGTACAAATATAATGCTCTTACAATAGAAATATAGGAATAATTATGAACTGAAACTTTTCACAAACAATTTTTCAAAGTCAAGAAAGCTGAAGAGTTGCAAACGAAAAAGAAATCCTCCTTTTTAAAATAATTATGTTTTGTTCAACCAATAATGCTTTTAGAATAAGATAAAATAAAGTATCTATAACTCATTCTAAACAGTATTACTACTAATCGATGTATTATTGAATTTTATAAAGAGTTACTTCAATGGTACTTTAAAGTACCGTCGGGGCATAGAGTGTTAGGTGTATAGATTGTTTCCTTAAAGTGGTTTCATAATATTCCGATTTCTTACAATTTGTTTGCTCATTGACCGTATTGTAAAGCTTTAAACATGTGTTGATAGAAACCATGTTTTTCAAACTGGACGATAATTTTCCTCGGGGAATATTTAACCGATTTGTATATTTTTTTATTTAGAAGAAAGGGAATCCTTTTTGATGGAGCTTATATCACCGAACAGTATATATTTTTTTTCGATATCGCAAAAAGTAACAAAAAAGAGCGAATCAAATTTCGCTTTTTTGTTCAAATGACCGCCACTTTCTGAAAAATTCTCTTTTAAAAATAAATGTTGGTATATGCTCCAGCGAATTTAACGCCCTTTCATAATTTGGCGACCAAATTTGTTTCAAACTAGGTGGCGCTGCCCCCTACGAGCTACGCTCGCCAACCCCCATTCAGACACCGCAGACTCTAAAAGCATGCTAATTTAACCGGCTTTAAAAAGATTTCGGAAGTTGAATTATAAGCTAAAAAACAGTGGCGATCTCCCTAGAAACGGGTTTCTATACATTTCTCTTTGATTGGGGAATTTTAAGGCCCAATCAGCTGCAGTTAAAAGGTGCAATGGCTGTTTCCGTCTTTGATAAATAAAATCAGTTAAACATTTCAAAATAAGATAATATAAAATGAATTAAGTAAACAGAATTTTTGTCTACCGGTATTTTTTAGCAAAGCAAAAAGAAAGTTTTTTTTAAATAAGACACTTTAAATGTAGCTTTTTTAATCTGACGTAATTTTCACCAAACTTTTCTTTCTCTTTTTAATATTCACGTGAAATTACTTTTGTTAGAAAGGAAATATTATTAGCGCTGTCTTAATAAAAATAGTTGGAAATATCGTCTTAAAATATCAAATAAATGTCTCGCGCAATTTTTAAATTTAAACTGTTTTGCAATATTATTTTTTTTCATTTTACGTAATAAGTGTAATTTGACGTAAATGTGACGTAATTTCTCCTATTTAAGACTTCTAGCGCATGTTAATGAATTTATTATTTTACATATTCTTTCTCTTTTAAAATTCACGTGTAAATATAGTTTTTATGACATAATTTTCAATCAGTTCCTGCTTTTTATATTTTCTGTTTATAATAGTCACGTGTAAATAAATTTTTAATTTGGAGCAAACATTATTGTTTGCGCTGTTTATACAGTTGGCAACAGTTTAATTTAATACCATTTTATAAACTATGTAAAAAATATCTCTCGAAATGCTGAAAATTTGAATTTAAAATAGAAATAAAACCTCAAAAAATGAGTCAAATTAAAAAACTTATGTAGTCTGCACACCGGGAAATTCTAACGCGTAAAATGATCTAAAAATGATTAAATTCCTATGTATAGTTTTTGCTCCTATAAAACTTTTTTAATGGAACGATTATGTCCAATTTTAGCATTAAATATCTCTTATAATAATTCTTCGATTTGAAAACTGTCTGCACCAGCGTGTTTATAAAACATTTCTCTATAATACCACCGATTTTCATATTAATGTACTCAATATTCTGCTTAATATTAACGAAGAAATACATCCGGTCACAAAAAAATCAAAACCGACGGCGGCGGCGACAGAATTAGTTACTTTTTTTTTAGAATAGAGAGATGCCTGTGATCGGAGAAAAACTGTCACCCGATTGCAGTTCACGGAGCGCAGCTTCAAGTACTCCCCGTCGCATAAAGAGCATTAATCATTTTTTTACCATCAAAAATGTAAATGTATAAGAGAAATGTCAATAATCCTAATTCAAAATGGTCAAAACGAACCGAAACAATAATGGTAAAAATCTCGTGTAACTTATGTTAAAATAGTAGAACTTTCCATTGAGAGATAATACTGCACAAATCTTTATCTATAACTATGATATCATTGATTAATGTTAATTTTCAATATTAAATAAATAATTAATTTTTAATTTAAAAAATCACAGAGTAAAAAGAAAAAAATAGCCATATGATTAAAAATGATGTCTTCGTTTAATTTTTGTTTTCGAAAAACGCTTGAGTGTCTTCTTCATACATAAAAAAGTACCAAACATTGAATCTTTCAATACGAATACCCGATTTTGATGGTATATTTAATTATTCCGGAAATTTTTCATACGAAACGGATCTTCGGATACGAAACGGAAACTCATACGTCAAACAGTTTAGAAAATATGAAATTTTAAAATTTAAAACTCCTAATTTTAGATTCATTTTTAACACTTTCCATCAAAGTTGAAAAATGTTTATAATTTCGTTTTGTCTGTCTGTCTGTCCGTGCTCTAACTCGCGTAAATATATCCCGATTCCCATGAGAATGGTAGATGTTATTGGGTACCAATATGGCGTCTTTGTTATGCAGATGGATTGTGCATTTACGGTTCAATTACAGAGACACTCAAACGAATTCCTTTACCTTACGGTTTACGGATAAAAATCGTTTGAGGTGTATTTTAATAATATTACAGTCTTTTAAACATACTAAAATCTCTCTATATATATACTGAGGTGAACTACACGGAGCTTATTGTAGAATATGGTGTTTATAGAATATATCGTTCATTTATAGGGGCACACAAAAGAATTTGGCTACATAAGAAACTAAACTATTGAAGCCAATGAACAATAATTCCCTGAAGTGCGTTTTCAGTTGTGGTATAGAGGAAAAGGTCCAAATACCGGCTACCGCTTTTGTTTTCAATCTAGATTATACAATTTTCAAAATTAATAAAATAAAAAGTGACAGCAGGGTACCTTGACACGTCTTACATATGTTTAGAGAAAAAAAAATCAGTTTAAAAGGCGTTTTCTGTTTATAAGAATCAAAATTCCAAAAGTCTTCAAATTTTGAGTTTTTTAAATGGGGTCAAAATACCGGCTACCTAAGTTTTTTTCCAAAAGATCACACCAATAGAGCTAATGACAATTATTAAGCAATAAGAATATTATTTTAATAAATTGTATTGATTAATAACATTTCTTATGTATAGGAAAAGTACGCAATTTATAATAAATAAGTATTTTAGTCAAATTTCTAAAATTTTGTACGACTATCTCTCACAGTCTTCTTCCCATTATGTTTCTAATTTTGTTTTTTAACGTGTAAACAAAAAAAAAAAAGCTTGCTGATTGAAATGAGAATTATTTTATCTGAAAAAATCAAAAGCATAATATCACTCTCTGCGTCGGTATAGTCCCTATCAGCCCACATATCGCATGCTTAACATTGAACCCAGAATCCCCTCGCCCATTCTTGTCCACAGAGAAAGCACCCATGCAGAAGACACAAATTTATCACATTCCTCTGTTGGATATTTTTCTTTTTCACTTTTTTAGCCCTCTCGCTGCGTAATTGTTTTATCAAAATAGCTTCAAAAATTACGTATTTAACCCCTTCGCGACGAGCGTCTTTTAAGAATTTTTATTCTTTTGTCACCGGTTTTTCAAAACAAAAGTTTTTGTTTAATTTAACCAGGAAAATGCTCCGATTAAATAAGGCATAATTTACAATAAAAAAATAACTAATGGGAATAATCAAGGAGGGTTAATTAGACGGAAAAATGCATCCCCAAGGAAATCTCGGGTTGCGCAAATTTTGCTGCTTTTACGATGCCCAAGGAAATCTCGGGTTTAGCAGAGAGAGGGTTAAAATAAAATTTCTGCCTCTTTCGCCTGGTTTACTCCGTCATTTTTTTCTTTCTCTTCACATTTATTACAGGCAATTTTGTAGTGTCCAACAGCTCTTTTTTGGAAAGTGATCCGGTAACCAGTGTCGGTCCTGAAGAATTACGGCCATGGTTGCTTTTTTCATATTGCGAAATGGGACGGGGACTATTTCTGACCCATTTAAATTAATTTATTAATTATGGAACTATTTAAATTAATTTATTTTCCTCCCCTTCAAGCAGAGCAACCAAGAGAGGTCCAAATACCGGCTAGCCGGTATTTAGACCACTCTAGGTATCCGATATTCGGACCACTGCTATGTTTAAGTTAGAACCGGTATTACTCATTCATATAATAAAATACCAATACTGTTGGCGTGGCAATTGAGAGCTAAATATATCTAAAAAAAACTTAATCAACAATTCAAGCCAATATACGATCAGCATATTTTAAAAAAATGAGAAACACATATCTGAAAAACTTTTGATGTACCAGATATCGTAGATTCGACACTTTTGCATTTATATTTGTAAATGACACAGACTTCAGCGACGTACTTTTCGTAACTTTTTTCTCTCAATTAAAGTCACAAACTCTGCCAATCACCGCTAGGCTGCGCTGCTCTCAGCTCTCAGAACACCTAGTAGCCGGTATTTGGACCCTAGCCGGTATTTGGTCCTTCTCCTCTACTGCAAGAGAGATTGCAATACGAGTAGTTTTTTAAACATGATTTAAAGACTACTTAGTGTAAAAAGCTGTAATATTGGATTCGCATATTTAACTCGCCTATAAATCGATTCCATGTTAAAGATCTATATGTTATAATAAATTTTTTATTTCGAAAATACATACCTTTGGAAATTATTTTTGGAAAAATATTTTTGAGAACTAGCTTCTGATTTTTTTTTAAGTGGAATCGATTTCTAGAAACTTTTATTATGCGAATACAAAATTAAAGCTGTTTCCGGCAAGTGTTTTTTTTTTATTATTTGCGTTTAAAAAACCAACAGCTTTGCAATTTGCTTTGCAACGATTTCAAATTAATTTAACATTATTAGTTCCAAAATTTATATTTTCATAATTAATTACTAATTGAACAAATGACTTTCCGTTTAGTACCTGAAGGCAAAATTAACCCACAAAACCAAATGTTCTTTCAAAGTTGGGTGTTCGTATTGAAAATTTCAGAGTTTTGTACATATTTCGTATGAAGACGACCACCTAAGCTTATTTTGGAATATAAATTGAATGAATTCTTAATCTAATGGCTATTTTCGCTTTTCTCCGGAACCTTCAAAATTACGAATAGTGACTGTCGTTCGATTACTTTTTTGTGGGAAGAAGGGGGAAGGGGATTAGTGTAATTCCACACATATTCTCACCTACTACTTTTGATTATTATTTATGCTAAGAACAATAAAAAAGGCTAATTTGGGAACAATTTTATACTTACGTCAATCAATAGCAATCTGCGCCAAAACACAAAAAACTTCAAAATCACTTGAATTGAATTTGACATAAATAAAAACAATATAAAATCAGCAACTTATTTTCCAAATTTCTTGTTTATCTTCAGATGCAAAACTTCCATTATTTTTGACAGTTCAAAGTTTTTGAAACTGTCAATAGCCTTTCATGGTTCATTTACGTAGATTGTAGAACTGATAAAAATATTTGAAAAAGAACGTGTTTTATATATATATATATATATATTCTGGAGTGAGTATTTAAGGGAATTGGGAAGCTCTGAAAAATGTTTTGTGTGTTTATACATTTTTAAAAACGTTTACTCAAGCACAGGAAAAATAACTTATTCTACAATCTCCAACTATCAAGACATTTCGTCACTTATTTTTTTTTAATCCAAATACAATTCAGTTTATATAATTTAAGAAAAAGAATAATTATTTTTTCACGCCACATATGTATTTTCTGATTCTTAAAATAAAAAACGTTTATTTAGGAATTTATAAATATATAATATAAAAAGAATAAGTGTTTTTTTTAATCTTTGAAAAAAAGTAATAATGTCAGTAAAAAACATTTTCACCAAAAAATATCCTTTTTCTATTAATTTGAATAATATTTTAAGGAAAATTTTGAATTAATATAGATGAAATGTGAAAAATGTATTAAAGTAGCTTTTCATGGCAATAACATACTTCTCGAGTTCAAAAAAATATTTTGAGAATCAAAATCGGAAAATATATCTACATTTTTCTGGAAATATTATATTAAAATCAATTAACAGATTAAGAAAAAGTATCGTATTGTGGCGTACTTCTTGTGATGGGTGTTCATGAGGAGTCTCATGGGCATTAAATATAGAGCTTTTATTCAACAACGGGCAATGTGGTGGCAGACAAGATCTCATAAATTTTGCCCTCACTCCATGACAGCAATAAAATAATCTTATTTAAATATAAAGCTTAAAAGTTAACTCACATAACTTCATTTCTCCGGAGCGTGCTTGAGCTGCGACGGCGCGGTTCATTTCAAATCCACGTCTAGATTTCATCTCATTATAAATCTGTTCTTGTTCCCAGACGAAGCTCCAGCCGTACATGACCATTTCTCCAAACCAAAACTATTTACGCCAACTCACACTCTCTGCAACGTCTAACTGCACTGACTAGCCAAATAACCGACTATCCATCACCTAAGCGCTTAACATATTTTGCTCTCGCACACTGAGCAAATAAATTTGCATAAGGTTACCGCTAACTCGCGGAATAGCGAACTCCTAATTAAAAACGCACCGCGGACAATTAGAGTGCCTCAGTATTAGAGTTACATGTTACACCATGTTCACCTTGAAACCACTAGAGAGCCTCTGTAACAAAGTTACTGGTTCTTTACAACCCCCTCCCTCTAGCAAACTACAAAGAAAAAGGGTTGGACTAAAAGCATGTCCTAACCTTTTCTTGAAATAATTTTAGAGCCAAAAAAACAAATGCAGGGTTACTATAAAATTTCCATGCCTAAAAAATAATTTACAATCTACTTAAACTTTTAACACACCATACACGTGGTAAAAAAATAAACTCTAAGCATATCTAATATCTCTACAATCTTAATTTACCTGCCAAAAGAAATAAAAAAAAAACCTCTCCAATGTCAAAAATCCCCGTACGCAAAATTTTCCTAATAAAGAATTCGTACAACTGACAAAAAAAAAAAAAAAAAAAAAACTAGCCGAATTTTCCTTCCCCATTCTTAACTTTCCAAAAAAAAAAAAAAAACCTTCCCGACATAAAGAATATCTCAATCTGAAATAGGCCAAATAAATTATCGCTCCCCCCAAAACTATCTAAGACCTCTCTGCCAGTACAATAATTGGGACACATACGAACAGTATTTTTGCTGTTCTTGGTTCAATAAATAAATGTAAAAAATATACAACACAAAAATTCTTCATCTGTATGCCGTATCAGTAAACGTAAATGGTATCTTTCCCTGGAATGAAAAGTCAGTAAACATCAAAAGTTCAAAATAACTGCATATTCAACTATAACCATCAAGATTTGCGAACTTGCGAAGAAAAACAAAACTCTGTGTCAAAAGTTCTAAAAATAGCAAAAGTCCACTTGGTTCCTTCAAATTATTACATCATACGTGCACTTTCATTTTAAAAACAATAACAATACTAATGCTGTGTAAATTATAATTTTTTTCCTTTCACTATCTCTTCAAATCGTGACAAAACGATTTCGGTATGTTTTATAAAATAACTAGTACGTTTCGCCCGCTACGCTGGTTAATTTATTCAAACGAATCTTGAATTAAACAAAATGTATCAGTGAATTTGACATTTCGTTTGAAAGCCATTCAGACCTTTAGTTGGAATGTCTTTTGTATTGCTGATAACGATACAAACGCTATTGCGCTCTTTATACACTGCTCAAAACGGGTACACGACATTTCGGTCCCGACACTTCGGTCCCGCCATTTCGGTCCCGCCGTTTCGGTCCCGAGACATTTCGGTCCCTGGCCATTTCGGTCCCCAGACATTTCGGTCCCTGGCCATTTCGGTCCCGAGACATTTCGGTCCCTGGCCATTTCGGTCCCGAGACATTTCGGTCCCTGGCCATTTCGGTCCCGAGACATTTCGGTCCCTGGCCATTTCGGTCCCGAGATATTTCGGTCCCTGGCCAATTCGGTCCCGAGACATTTCGGTCCCTGGCCATTTCGGTCCCCAGCCATTTCGGTCCCTGGCCATTTCGGTCCTTAGCCATTTCGGTCCCTTGTCATATCGGTGCCCACCACCTTATAACTCGTATTCTAATTGTTGTGGGCCGCCAATCGCTGTAATTTAAACATTATTTGGGACCTTTTTAAATTTTTTTAACACCCCCCACCCCCCAAATTAAAAAAAAAGCTGAATATAACAGTCCGATAAATTTAAACTTTTATAACTCGTGATAATGAAATCACAGCGAGCTGAAAATTTGATTGAACAATGTGATATAATTTTACAGGGGACATTGTCTTTTTATTATTATTATTATTTAACAAAATGGATTTTTTAAGCTTTATTATTTGTTATTAATATTAGGTATTTTATATATACTATAAACTGCCATAGATGATTTTTTGGTTGTTTTCATACGTTTTTTAGAACCTTTAAATTATCATCATTAATTAAATAATTTAAAAAACTGTTCTTATTTTTTCTCCTTCTTACAATTAGATTAATAATAAATGTCTTCAATAATTCAATTGGACACTTATAAGCTATTGTAGGTAAATATTTCCTCAAATCATTCTTCTACATCCTCTCCTTTAATAATTCAGAAATGAGATATATTTATTGAAGCAAAAATATTTAATTTTTCTTATTACTTTTATAATACAAAGTTTTAATTTTGTTTTCATAAGTTACTTTACCATTATAAACATTGGAAAAACAATAGTGATTTGGTAATTAGGTATGCCAGGAAAAATATTTTGTTGTCAGAAAACTCCACCCACCGCTTCATTTTTTTAAAAATAATTATTGGTTGCATTTTTAACAGTCTTCTCACCCATTGCAGACGATTTTTGTGAACTAATTTTATTGAAACTGGGCCTATTTCTTAGTAATAAGATGATTATTTTTATTTTATGTAATAGTGTAAGTATTATTTTAATTAATTTTATTTTCAATTTTTAACTGACAAAACTAAGGTTTTTAGGTGCGTTCGTAATTATATAAATACGTAGCACCTATAGTCGTCGTTCAGTCCGTCCGTCTGCCCGTCTGTCTGTCCGCAGATAACAGAGCAAAAACAACCCAACCGAATGGTCTGAAATTTTAAATATATGATTGCTGCATAATTTTGTCGAGCCATTTCAAATTTTATGGATATCGGATGCATAGTTTAATTACAGGGACTGTCAAAAGTTTTTCTTTACATTGCGGCCAATGTGAAAAATTATTGCAAGTGCATTTTAATGATGTTACAGTCTTCCGAATGGTCTGAAATTTTAAATGTATAATTGTTGCAAAATTTTGTCGAGCCATTTCAATTTTTATGAAAATCGGATGTATAATTTAATTACAGGGACAGTAAAAAAAATTCCGTTACATTACGGCCAATGGGAAAAAATTATTGCAAGTGCATTTTAATGATGTTACAGCCTTCCGAGTGGTCTGAAATTTTAAATATATAATTGTTACAAAATTTTGTCGAGCCATTTGAAATTTTATGAAAATCGGTCTATAGTTTAATTACAGAGACAGTCAAAAGTTTTGCGTTACATTACGGGGAATGGGAAAAAATTATTGCAAGTGCATTTTAATGATGTCACAGGCTATGCACTCATGAAGTGCAAAAAAAATATACATTCAGTACAATATGGGGTGCAAAAAATAATTATAAAACTAGTTATAGTACGAACGCACCTCATTTGCTACGTTTGACGAGCAATTTCCAACTTGTTTGTATTTGTCGTTTATTTATTGATTTTTAATATTACCCTCTTCCTCCCACTTTCCCAGAAAAAAAATTAATAATTTTTTTTTTTTGTTTTATTATTAATTATATTAATAGTTTTAAATTTCGGTGACTTTAAATATAAAATAAATAAACATGTAAAAGATAAATTTCAGTTTATAACTACTATATAATAAATTGAATATAAAATGTATTATGTATTGAGTTCATTTTAAAGTAAAAAAATGTAATGTATATTAATAATGTTATTAATTTAATAAATTAAGGATACATTAAATAAAAAATATATTTAATAAAATATTAATTTAATTTTTATACTAAAATTCCTAACTTTTTTGAGAATTAATTAATAGCAATTATTAGTAGCAATTATTAACAGCACTTAAAGTTTTTATTCAAAAGTTTTAATTTATAATTTCCAAAAAATAATATAGGAATTTTTTGAAAAATCAGCCAAAAACATAAAGTCTAAGTAATAATTAATTAATTAATTAAACATAATAATAATAATAATAATAATAATAATAATAATGCAACATTGTACAAATACGTAAAAATACCTATTAACAGTGTTAGGTGATATTATGCAGATTTTAATTTTTTAAGTACAGTTATAATTTACAATTCGCAAAAAGTAAGAAATTATTAATTAATTATAATTAAAGAGAAAAAATAATATTATAAGCTAACTAATAAATGAATAAACAACATGTTTATCTTCAGAACCCTTATCACTTTTATACATCCTAATGAAGTTTATAACGTTATAATAACCGAAAATTAAAAAAATATATTTTTGCATTTACCCTATAAAAACTATTATATAGTTCATGTAATAGTTTTTAAACAAGCAATTGATAAATTAGTTATCTAAACAATTAATAATTAAAATAATTTTGAATTGATAAATATGTTTAATAAAAACAATTTAATTTTTGAATTTTTTTTTTTTTTTACTTAACAATATAACTATGAGTGTTTTCAACTTGTCGTGCAAGTTAAATTCATGCTGTATCAAATTTATTGCAAACTAACGGCAAACAAGTAATCAAAAATACTGCAAACTTACTGCAAAGTAGTAATCTTTCCATATCACACTATAAGTTTAACCCCTTCGAAGGGGTCAATAGACCTGATCAGGTCTATTGATGCGAAAGCGCCGTCAGAAGGCGCATGCATAGGTTTTATCACCATAAACAAGTTTAGGTAATATTTGTACTTTTCATTTCGAGCATTTTTTGGTATTTAATAAGTATAGCGTTTAGAAAAAACGGTGCCTACCGAATAAAATTTCTGCATTTTCTGCGTGTGTGCTGATTCTCATTGTTGTTGAGTCTCTCAACAGAGAGATTTTTTGCTTTCGTCACTTTCGTGAATTAAAGACAGTCTTGCCATCAGTTTCACAACAAACTACTCATGCAAGTGGGTGATAATATACCTTGCGGGAGATTTGCTGCGAATCTCTCAATTCAAATTTGTCACGGTAAGATAATATCAGAAAAAATCAAAATTTCTGCTAATGTTCATGCTATCTGGGTTACCTCAAAAATTTCCATGGGGAGCGCGGCGGATCGCATGAACGGCTCATGCGATTGACACTTATGTGAAATCATTATCCAATATGTATTACAGCACAAATTCTTAATTTAATGGCAAGAAATTGAACATGAAAATTGCTGTTTGATACTTAACCACTTGGCCCTAACTTTATTGTAGGCAAATGTATGTAATATGAAACTTGATTTAACCCATTCGCTGCCAAAGCTAAGAATTTTCAATTTTTTTGTTGAAGGTCGTTTGCCAGCACGAATTCAGAAAGATAAATTTCACTTTACTAATACAGCGAAATTTCTGCCAATAAATGAGGCTTTTTTTTTTTAATTCTAAAATAGTGGTGACAAAGTAATCAATAAATTAAAGCCACGAGTATACTCGTGAATGACAGCGAATGGGTTAATTAAATTTAACTCTTCAGTATGCGCTCAGCTTTTTACATCATAAGTGAATCTTTTTCACTGGTAAATATTAATGTAACTTAAATGTATTATTAGTTGCAGTTATAGAGATTGGCCTAATATTTTTTATCCATGCTTTTTTTTAAATTAAGAAATTAAATAAGGATATACCTAAATTCTTAAAGTTACTCGAAATACTTCTATCATATATACACAGTCAAGACAAGATTCTAAGCACTGGTAAAAAGCTCCATTTTAGACAGGCTTCCATGTAAAGAAGTGTAATTAATTATACTTCTAAGATACACTGCCTCAATAAGATCTATTGTTCGTTTCGCAGGGATTCTGAAACTCTTCCGTTTGAGACAGGATTCCGTTATAGAAAGATTCCGCTTTCACAGGTTTCACTATGCTTCACTAAAGAAGGGTGAAAATCCCCTTTTCAGACAGGTTTTCAGCAAATTTAATTGTATCGCAATTCATATTAAGACCATGTAACGCTTACGTTAAAGACAGGATTCTGTTATAGACAATTACTATTTTGACAAGTTTTATTCTATTCATATGATATAAATAAGTATATTTATATAAATACACAAAACTTTTAAAAATGGAACCTGCCTATAACGGAGTTCTGTCTTAAACATAAATGTTCCATAGTGCTACGGAAAAGAATACTATACAAATACACAACACGGAAACCTGTGTAAAACGGAATTTTTCACCAATATTTACAATTTCCTCTTGACAGGTTTTACTATATATATAACATGAAGGGAAAATTCTGGACACTCCTCCCCCCCCCCCCCGAAACGAAATCCTGGCTACGCCACTGCATGTCGTCCCGGTTTTTTTAAGCCATTAAAGTTGAAAAATGCCGTGTGGCCACAAAAAAGCGCCAGCTGACTAGAAAAAAGAAAGCGCGAGTAGAATAATTCTTCTATCTGGATCTTTATTTAGCATAATCAAATGGGGGAAGCCAGGACATCTACACTTGACATATATATATACATGTATAATATTCTTTTGAATGAATAACATATAGATATCAAGAAAAGCCAAATATGTTTTCTAAATTTCCAAATTTCTTCATTGTGATATATTTATAAAATTTCTTAATTTAAAATGAAATTTTACGTAAAAGTGATTCACTATACATTACTATTTTGAGATTTTATGTTATTTTTTTGTATTTTCATTTTTATTCTTTATTTGTCATATTAAAACATGTAGGCTGCTTTAATTCTAAGTATATAAGTCAAAGAAATAACAAAGAAATATTTGAAATACAGAATTAATTTTAAATACGAAAAGAATATTTTATGACAATAGAAATTTTAAAATTTTGATTTATGTTTATTGTGCTTGTAGTTTTTGAATGTAATAAGCATATAAAAGTCTTAAATATATTTAAAAGGATTTGTAATTGTTGCAAACCACTTCACCGTCGACAGGTATGGGGAAAAAGTGCTTTTATCCCCGAGTTATCTCGGGGCAAACGGTGAAGTGGTTCAAAATTAAAAATATTTTTAAACTTGTCATTTGACACCGGTAGAAATAGCGGTAATATTATTGTGACATGTAAAAAGATTAATGCAAACTTTTAAATAGTTTTTCAAAAAATAGTAAATTAAAATAATTATTAAAATAAAATAGAAAGTTCTAGTCTGTTCCGGTGCAGAATTTAAACAATAATGTGTCTTTATCACAATTCCATGTTAAGAATCCCCTTTTTAAAAAATATGTAAAATGCAATACATTTAAAATTGATGCGCCGTTAAATAATAGGATAAAATAAAGATTTGTAAAAATATTTGCAGATTTTTTCATTATTAATCACATAGAGTGCAAATTATATACAATTGAATATGTGCATTTTGACATGGGCATTTGCATATGAAAATTAAAGCTCGACTTATAAATATTTTTAAATTGTCTGGACTTTATATTTATGATAGACTAAAATATGAGGAGCTTCTATAAAGAATCCACAGAACTCTCTCTTCCCCACTCCTGAAAACGATTACTTCTACCATATAAAATTTGCATGGGGTGCTACAATTTGATTGCGAGTTATAAGTGTTTGCGGTTTTCGGGCCCTTATATTCGGTTATACTAAAATTTCAAGGGTTCAGTTAAAAAATCTTATAATGTACCTCCTTTTTTAAAGATTACGTTTACCGTACAAAATATGAGTGTGATTACGATAATTACAGAGAGAGTTATAAATGTTTTAATTTATCAGGACCTTATACTTAAGATACACTAAAATATATAAAAAGTCAACAGAGCCCCCCCCCCCCCCTGCCTTATAAAACGATTATGATTATCATAGGAAATTTGTGTGGGCTGCGACAATTTTGATCTGTGTTATAAGTGTTTGAGTTTTCGAGTCCTTATATTTGAGTTATACTAAAATTTAGGGAGTTCAGTTAAAAAATTTGATAATGTCCCTCTTTTTATAAAGATTACGTTTACCATACAAAATATGAGTGTTTTGCGATAATTATAGATCGAGTTATAAATGTCTTAATTTATCAGACACTTATACTTATGATACACTAAAATATAGAAAATGTCAATCCCCCCCTCTTGTTTTTTAAAATGATTACCATACAAAATTTGTGTGTGCTTACTAAAATTTTAAGGCCTTTATTTAAAAAACTCTACAATGTCCCCTATAAAATTGTCACCTATTTCAAGTGCACAAAATTTCAGCTTGCTGGAGAAGGGACCGAAATATCTCGGGACCGAAATGCCTTGGGACTGAATTGTCTCGGGATCGAAATATCTTGGGACTGAATTGTCTCGGGACCGAAATGTCTTGGGACCGAAATGTCTTGGGATCGAAATGTCTCGGGACCGAAATGTCTCGGGACCGAATTGTCTCGGGACCGAAATGTCTTGGGACCGAAATGTCTCGGGACCGAAGTGTCTCGGGACCGAATTGTCTCGGGACCGAATTGTCTCGGGACCGAAATTTCTCGGGACCGAATTGTCTCGGGACCGAAATGTCTTGGGACCAAAATGTCTCGGGACCGAAATGTCTTGGGACCGAATTGTCTCGGGACCGAAATGTCTTGGAACCGAAATGTCTCGGGACCGAAATGTCTTGGGACCGAAATGGCGAGACCGAAATGGCGGGACCGAAGTGTCGGGACCGAAACGTCCTGCTTCCGCTCAAAACAATTAAAGGATATTGCAGTTTTAGGTGGATTTTGTATCTGGCAAACTGTTTAGCTGATTGATACATGGTCGACAGACATTGTAGGTTATATGAGAATAAATTACACATGTTTGGCAGAAAAAAAATGAATTTTATTGCGCATTTGTGTTTTAAAGGAAAAAAACGCAATTTGTGCATATGAGAAAAAAAAAATAAGAAAAGGTGTTTTCTTCAAAGAAAATCATTTTCAGTAGGGGTTATGGTTTCCACGGGCGGCCAGCAACGTTGAACACCTTTGAGGCATGGACTCAATGAGGCTATTAATGACGAGTTGGGGTATTCTGCCCCACTCTTCCAGAAGAGCTCTTTCCAGTTTGTGGGGGTTGTTGGCGGCCAGAAACTCGTCTTCCTAGAGCGTCCCAAACGTGCTCGATTGGATTCATGTCTGGAGAACACGCTGGCCATTCCATTCGAACTATTCCTTCCTCGAAAAGGAAATCCTCCACCAGGTTTGCACGATGTGGCCTGCAGTTATCGTCCATTAAAATGAAGTTATCTCCGATTGCTGCAGCGTAAGGGACTACAATAGGTCTGAGGATCTCATCCCTATATCGGCGACCAGTCAGAGCTCCATCTCGAATGATGTAGAGGTCAGTGCGCCCGTCAATGGAGATGCCACCATACACCAACACTCCGCCATCGCCAAATCTGACACTTTCGTGCACGAACGCAGGATTATTCCAAATGCCACGGTCCCTCCAGATGAAAATACGCCTATTATACGGATGCACGGAAAAACGGGACTCGTCAGAAAACAGAATATTGCTCCATTCATTTCTCCTCCAGTTGACATGCTCGGTTGCCCACTCCCTGCGGTCGCGACGGTGCTTTGATGTTAATCTAACACATACCATCGGTCGGCGAGCATACAGACCTACAGCATGGAGCCGGTTTTGGACAGTCTGAGTTGAAATCGTGGTGCCTGTAGCCGAGCGAAGGTGTTGTTGGAGAAGAGTAGCGTTCATGGTTCGGTGTCTCCGAGCTGTTAACGCTAAATACCGATCTTCATTGGGCGTTGTTGCCCGTCTACGACCTTGCCCTGGTCTTCGGCCTGCACATCCACTCTCCAAAAAACGGTGCCAGATCCTGGAAATGGCACTTTGTGACACTCCAATGGCTTGCGCTACTTCGGCTTGAGTTTGGCCCCCTTCTAACCTACCAACAATTCTCAAAGCTTCTGAATCTGTCAAATGACTTCGCTGAGACATCGTACTCATCGAAACAAAGCAATCACTGAATGCCGATCATCCTTGTCTTCATTCTCTTTTATCCAGTTGAAAGTCAAATTTCATTCGCTGCCGCTGAAGCGACGTTTTTGACGTCGAACTCAAAATTTGCATACTCCACAGTTTGAAAACCAGAAAAATTTGCATTTGTGATTCTCTTCTTCTATCTTCGGCAAAAAAAATTTGGTTTATATCTTTATTTTATATAAAACTTCAAATATCCTTTAATTGTTTTGAGCAGTGTATTTTCAAATATGTCAGACAAACTTTAAACTGTTAAAGACAAACTCATTTAATTGATCACTTACAGTAGGATGAAACAGGTAAAATAGATAAAGAGCAAAGAAAAGATATGCAGTATTATAAAAAATCCATGAATATCTAACTAACAGTGAAATTTCCCATCAAAATCCGCTCAGTAGAATTTTTGA